>CM060903.1:1439090609-1440560609 GCA_030737815.1 Allium fistulosum | reverse complement strand
AAAAGCAACATTGCTGTGAAGTAGTCCGAAGACAACTTGGGAAAAGTTCAAGTCAATGTCCAGAACAAGCCCGGGCAACCTAAGGAATCCGGAGGAAGAAATCAAGGGAAGAAGAGAGAAGCGGGGAAGTGGAAGCCGAGAATTCCAACCTACAACGAGTATACCTTGCTGAATGCGTCTCTTGAGAACATTTACCTATCAACATGCAATACCTTTCAGTACAGAAAGCCACGTCCAAAGGAGTCAACCGAATAACAAAAGCGGACTGGGAAATACTGCCGCTTCCATGAGACTTATGGGCACAATACGGAAGAGTGCATACACCTACACGATGCTATAGAGAAGTTGATCAGGCAGAAAAAGTTACAGGAGTTTGTGAAGAATCCATAGGAAGGAGGACAGGAAACATCCAACCCAGGTCGTGCACCAGCTCCGCGTCATCCCGAGGAGCCTGCCCGGACAGTGGGCAGACTAGTCATAAACATGATCATCGGCGGGCCTCACCCTACGGATAAGAACTGGCAAGAGATGGAGCGGTATGCTAGTTCCCTGAAGCACACAGATTTCGAGTGTTGTTCCAACGTAGAGGATGGGACCCCTGCTAAACAGCTGCGTGTGATGACAGACGATATAGTATTCAGGAGCAGAGATGCTGACCAAGTAGAGGCTCCTACCATCGACCCGATGGTCATATCTACGACAATCGGGCCGGCTTATGTGAACAGAATTTTGATTGATTATGGAAGTTCTGTCAATATCATCTTCAAGAAGGCTTATGACCAGATGAAGATGGAGACGAAGGATTTGAAACCGTCTAAAGCTCGTATACATGGCTTTAATGGCGCAGTGACCGATGCAGTGGGTTATGTTGAGTTACCAGTTGAACTGGGACAAGGCGAGCGTAGGAGGGTGCGAATCCTACCCTTCGTAGTTTTGGATGTGGATTCTCCGTACAATGTGTTCTTGGGTCAACCGGCCCTGGCTGAGTTTAGGGCAGCATTAGCCCCGTGGTGCTTGACTTTGAAGTTTCTGACTGACAAAGGAGTAGGTGTTGTTCATGGCGACTGGTCGTGCCTGTTATATGGCTAAGCTCCGAGAGGCCCATCGGAGGGAGAAAGGAAAGGTTGCGGGCAATCCCGTCCGCATCCATAATACTGACAATTGACAAGTAATGCCCGAGCCCTGGCTCAGGCATAATTCTCGGATCTTCAGAGACATAGATCCGAGAGACGACGATGAGAAACCCAGGGAAGAAAAGGTAGCGCCGGCTGAATTGACAATTGACATTTCAGTCAACCGAGACGATCCATCACGAGCACTGAAGATCGGATCACAACTCAGCCCCGCAATGACTGAAGACCTTAGTGATTTCCTCCAAGCGAATCTTGATGTTTTCGCCTGGACACATTCTGATATGTGCGGGATTTCTCCCGCTATTACGAGTCATATGTTGAAAATAGACCCGAAGTACGTCCCGGTTAAACAAACGAGGAGAGGAATGGACCCGGAGAGGTCCCTTGCTCTCAGAGAGGAGGTGGACAAACTCAAAGCCAATGGGTTCGTCCGCGACGCCCTCTACCCTGAATGGGTATCAAACCCTGTGCTGGTGAAAAGGGCGAACGGGAAATGGAGAACTTGCGTAGACTATTCCGATTTGAACAAAGCATGCCCCAAGGACAGTTTCCCATTGCCTAGGATTGATCAGTTGGTCGACTCCACTGCAGGACACGAGTTGTTATCATTCATGGATGCATACTCGGGATACAATCAAATCCCGATGCATATTCCGGACCAAGAACACACCAGTTTCGTCACTGACGTTGGGCTATATTGCTGTGTAGTAATGTCTTTCGGATTGAAAAACGCAGGAGCGACCTATCAGCGTTTGGTGAACCGAATGTTCAAAGACCAGATTGGTAGGAAGATGGAAGTCTATGTGGATGACATGCTCGTGAAGTCACGACAGTCAAATGACCACATTCGAGACTTAGCGGAGATGTTCGATATACTCAGATATTATGGGATGAAGATCAACCCTCTGAAGTGTTCCTTCGGCGTTGCGTCAGGGAAGTTTTTGGGATTCACTGTTAATGCTAGGGTAATTGAAGCTAACCCGGAAAAGATTCAAGCTATTCGAGATGTGCAAGCGCCTAGAACTATAAAACAGGTGCAAAGCTTGAATGGAAAGGTGGCTGCGCTGAGCCGATTTATATCCAAAGCCACGGACAAGTGCATTCCCTTCTTCGATATAATAAAGAAAGGGAGGAGGAATTTCGAATGGACATCCAACTGTGAGGAAGCGTTCCGAGATCTGGTGAGTCATTTGGAGAGTTCTCCAGTGCTGTCAAAACCAGTAGACCACGAGATGCTGTACGTATACTTGGTCGTTTCCCCGCATGCTATAAGTGCGGCTTTGGTCCGCGAGGAGGACCGAGTCCAAAAGCCGGTGTATTACGTTAGTAAACGTTTAACGGGGGCAGAAAGAAATTACCCTAAAATTGAGAAATTGGCCTATTGCTTGGCGATTGCATCACGTAAGCTACGTCCATACTTTTAAGCAAACTCGATTAGTGTCTATACCGATTAGCCATTACGGCAGGTACTCCAACGACCAAAAACTTTTGGAAGGATGTTAAAATGGAATATCGAGTTGAGTCAGTTCGATATTACTTACCTGCCAAGAAGAGCCATACAAGGGAAAGCACTAGCAGATTTCATCGCTGAGTTTACTGTATCTGACGAACCAGATAATCACACTGTCATTCCCCCCATTCGATGGAAATTGTACACCGATGGGGCATCAAACGACCGTTGCTCCAGAGCTGGTGTAGTTCTCGTAACTCCAGAAAATCGATCGATTTGTTACGCTTTGAAGCTCAGTTTCCCGGCTACAAATAATGAAGCAGAATATGAAGCACTGATTGCTGGCTTAAAATTCGTTGGAGAACTCGGGGTTAAATCAGTTGAAATCTTTTGTGACTCGCAGCTTGTGGTGTACCAAGTGCGAGGAGACTACCAAGCAAGGGGACAAAAGCTCGCTCCATACCTTGCTCTGGTTCGGGAACTATTGGCGAGCTTCGAACATTATGACATTTCGCATGTCCCGCCTGAACAAAACAAGGAAGCCGACTCATTGGCCAAATTCGCAAGCACTGGCGATGTGCAGCAAATGGGATTAGTTCCCATCGAAACCTTACACACTCCAAGCATAGATGTGATGGAAGTCGATTTTCCGTTGGAAACGGAAATCGAGGAGGAGTCGTGGATGACCCCGTTCAAACGATACCTGCTAAATGGGACTTTGCCCGAAAGAAGAAGCGAAAGGCGGCAGGTCATTCGCAAAGCCGCTCGATATGTAATGTAGGAAGGAGTAATGTATCGGAGAGGGTTCTCGGTCCCTTTACTACGGTGCATTTCCCGCGATGAGACAAAGCGGGTCTTGGAGGAGGTTCACGAAGGAGAATGTGGCGACCATACTGGGGGACAGACACTAGCAAAAAAGATCCTCCACTATGGATACTATTGGCCAACTGTAAATCAGGACGCTGTAGACTACGCAAGAAAATGTGACAAGTGTCAAAGATATGGGAAAATCCCGAGAGCTCCACCAACAAAACTTACACAAATGGTTAGTCCCTGGCCATTTGCAATCTAGGGAATCGACATAATCGGCTCTTTGCCTATATCCAAAGGTGGTGCAAAATACGCGATTGTTGCCGTCGACTATTTCACAAAATAGGCCGAGGCAGAACCTTTAGACACAATCACCTCTAAGAAGGTCATTAATTTCGTTGTACGAAACATTATATGCCACTTTGGTCTCCCTCGAACCATCATTACGGACAACGGAATGCAGTTTGAAAGCAGCGAGTTCAAAGATTTCTGTTTAAAGTACGACGTTGAGAAGAAGTTCGCCGCCGTTGCGCATCCGAAAGCTAACGGACAAGTCGAGGCCGTAAACAAAATAATCAAGTCCATACTAAAGAAGCGTTTGGAAAAAGCAGGAGGCAAGTGGGTAGATGAACTCCCAATAGCATTATGGGCTTATAGAACTACCCACAAGTCTGCGGCTGGCCACACTCCATTCGCACTGGCGTACGGCTCGAAAGCCGTTATACCCGTGGAGCTTGAAGTTCCATCGCATCGAGTGACATATTATGATCCTAGGATGAATCGAGATCTCTTGTTGGAATCATTGGACTGCATCGACGAAAAAAGTGAAGAGGCTGAACTAAGGGCGGCAGCACATAGGCACCGAGTCAAGCGATATTACGACGACAAAGTCCGCCCAAGGATCTTTAATGTGGGTGATCTCGTTTTGAAAGGAGTTTTCCCGGTACCATCACGTATGAATCCCAACTGGGAAGGTCCATATGTCGTTGAACGGAAGCTTGGAGAGGGAACTTTCAAGCTAGCGATCGTTGATGGCGTGACACTCCCCCGAGTGTGGAACAGTGAACATTTGCGATGTTATTACATTTAGCCTGTTTCTTTCCTGCTTTAGGTACAATTGTTTGTTGTATGTTTTTATTCCGCTAATTCTTAGTTTCCTTTTTAGTGTGTAATTGGACAATTTAATTTGTTTCATTAATAAAGGCTTGAAGCCGTCTGTTTCACGAATTATTAATGTTTCTGTACCTTATAATCTGGTGATGAACCGCTAGAGTTACATTATTCCGTATGATGTACGAACTCGCATAAATGAATTGAATCTCCGAGTCCCATGAGTGCAGACTGGAGTACTCTAAGTCCCCGGAGCGCGGACTAGAGTATAAACGACTTGAATCTCCGAGTCCCCTGAGTGCGGACCGGAGTACTCTAAGTCCCCGGAGCGCGGACTAGAGTATAAACGACTTGAATCTCCGAGACCCCTGAGTGCGGACAGGTGTACTCTAAGTCCCCGGAGCGCGGACTAGAGTATAAATGACTTGAATCTCCGAGTCCCCTGAGCGCGGACCGGAGTACTCTAAGTCCCCGGAGCGCGGACTAGAGTATAAACGACTTGAATCTCCGAGTCCCCTGAGCGCGGACCGGAGTACTCTAAGTCCCCGGAGCGCGGACTAGAGTATAAACGACTTGAATCTCCGAGACCCCTGAGTGCGGACCGGAGTACTCTAAGTCCCCGGAGCGCGGAATAGAGTATAAACGACTCCAATCTTCGAGTCCCCTGAGCGTGGACCGGAGTACTCTAAGTCCCCGGAGTGCGGACTAGAGTATAGATGATTCGAATCTCCGAGTCCCCTGAATGCGGACCGAATTACTCTAAATCCCCGGAGCGCGGATTAGAAAAAATTCTAAGTACCCAAAAATGTGAAACGAGAAATATGCCACTCCAAAGAATGTTCGAACAATGTAAGAATGGATTGGAAATTACGCAACTCATAAGAACTTGAGTTTCGACCACAATTATACAGAAAGCTAAAAAAGCAAAAGAATCGTTCAAGTGACAAAGAAACTAAACTTTATTCAATAATCCAAAATGGGGTTACACAACTACTCCTCCAAAACTTGGAGTCAAAAATCTATCTACACAAACTACGAAAACGAAAAAGTAAAAGTAGTTACAAGACCTAAGCAAAATCTCATTGAACGAGTATAGTGGCTATCTCTTCGGCTTCTTCTTCTTGTCTTCCTTTGTTTTCTCAGATGACTCCTCTCCCTCACGCTTCCTCTTGGACTTTTTTCTTGCCAAAGAAGCGGAGTTAAGAGTGGGAGAAGGAACATCCAGAGGTTTGGATTTGTCGGGAAGAATGACTTTCAGAGGCCTATTTAGCGGGTCGTTAAGTTCCAGTATTTGAGGCTCGACCTTGATCTCGACCTTCATTTTCTTCTCTTCTGCGAGTCGCTCCTTCATGCTCATCTTCGAAGTATGTTCTGAGGTGCCAGTGATCTCGATTTCATCACTCCCTTCAATGGGAGATGAAGTGTCAAACTTATCATCATCTAGCGCCTCGATCACTTGAGCGTCAGGGCCGGGAGTTACTCCCGCATGAGCGACATCGCTTGATTTCCCTGCCTCCTCCTTGGCGTTGTCGCTCCTCGGAGTTGGTTCAGGACCATAGCGGCCTGCATAAAAACATAAAGAACGAACATTAGGACCTATAACCGCTAACAGAAAGCGATAGATCTTTGAACTTCTAGAAGAAGAGTTTTATATCGGTTTCTGGCTGGCTATCAGCTGCACGCGGAGTTTCACCCTCTAGAATAGGGTATAGCACATGAACGCCGAGACCGGGATCTTCTGGATCGTAGCCGGCATGCTACTCAAATGGGTCAAGTGCTGGCCGACCGGCCGGTTGAGTGGAAGGAGGAGCTGCAGCCTCAGCTCCAGATGGACTAGCTCCGTCGTCTTTCTCTTTTGATAGGGGAGAGCCTTTACCATAGAGAGCCATAGCTGCAGACAAGTCTGATGGCTCGTTCCCCCTGAGAAATTCATTCACTAGAGCCTCCTCATCGACTTCCTCAGTGCCCGACTCGATCTTCCTGATATTTATTAAAGTCTCCCAGGCCTCAGCTAGAGATTCAAGATAGCCCTCGCCCAAGAAAGTCAAGTCCCGGTGCATGAGGACGCGGGCGCTGTATTCGGCGATCAATGGGTCGAACATGCACTTGACCTCTTCTCTACCGGCCTCTGTAGTTGTTTTAAGGCGGGATGCGATCTCCTAAGAAGCCTTTCTCTTGCCCTCCTCACGAGCTTCGTCTTTCATTATCTCAACCTTAGCAAGCTCATCATCGAGCTTTGCTTTTAAGAGTCATGTAACAACAATTTCGTTGCAATATCGTTGAGACTCTTCTTGAGCGGCTATTTTCTCTTCTTTCTCCTTAGAGAATAGCTCTTTCAACTCTCTGACTTGCAGGGCGAGCGCGTCCCTTTCTTTCTGGATAGAATCTTTTTCTAAGGCAAGGGCCCCACTGCGCTGTACTGCTTCATCAAGTTCCTTTTTATGGGTCGCCTCTAGACGAGTGACGGCCTCGGTAGTGTCTTTTGCACTTTGTTCTGCAACGTCGAGCTTGGACTTATATGAAGCGAGTTCTTCATCCTGATTCTTGATGATGTCCTTGTCGAAGATAGCTTCGAGCTTCAAGCGGTCGATTTCTTGCTGACGCTCAACGGATACTTCTAAGACCTTTTTGACTAGATGAACGAACGCGTCATGTTGAACATAGACGTCGTTGTTGCAGGTGATGGCACTCTGCTTGACGTGCCCTGGAATGTGGTGAATAGCTGGGAGGAACTTCAGGCCGTCAAAGAAGATCTTGGGAAATTTAGCTTTAAGATCGACCATCTTCTCTGCTATCGTTGGGTCAGCCGCAGGAATAGGGGGAGGAGGCTTTGAAAGTTCTGTTCTCTTCCGATGTTCCCGAGATTTCCGTGTGCTCGATGAACCGGAATGTTGATCTCGGGAGACATCGGGTTGAGACCCCTTCTGCGAAATTTTTTCTCTATCTGGCTCAGTTTGAGGAGGGGGATCGCGAGAGTATGACGACTGGGAATATGTTTTCTTCCGATAAGACGACTCACGGGGACAGTTGTCTCGATCTTCGTAATCGTCTCTGTCCCTGCGTCTACCGGAGCCTGAATCCCATCCAGAATGGTGAAATATGGAAGAGCCGTGGAGGCGATCGAATCCGTGGAAGCGCCCCATGTAAACTGCATAGAGTAAAAATAACAACGAGTTTGGAAGAATCGGGGTAATGGAAAAAATTGAAGTGTATGGTGAAGTGCATAGGTGCGTGTGTGTCCTAGTGTTCCCCTCGACGGACCAGTTCCTTTATCTTTACTGACTGGAGTGTTATCTCCCTGGACTGAGGCTTGAACTCCCGTGTCGCCTCTAGTTGGCGAATGAAACTTAAGGGCTTCTGGATCGTCGAAACCCGTAATTGAGTAGATCGTCGGGAATGGTAAGGTTCGACAGACCCTTTAAAGAACTTTCCATGTGCTGTGAAGAAGCCTCTTTCTCTGGCGGGATGAGCGTAACTTTGGAAGTTCCGCCAACCTTCTCCTTCCGTATCTTATACGTCAATTTCTTTTTCCCCTTGTGTTTCAAGAGCTTCACCCTCTTTGTTTTCCCCCCTTCCTGTACATCAGCGGTATGGCGTGATGACGATTCAGCTAGTTTTTTCCCTTTACTGGATGCGGGCTTGGGAATGGAGACGCCCTCAGGAAGGCTAATCCGGCGACCTCCTGCTAACAGTCCGAACCTCGATAATGACTCATTTGAAATGAGGGTTCGGATGTCCCGTTCCTCGGCATGAAGAGCTCTAATGGCTTCGACGGTCTCAGAATATCCTCGGCCCTCAGGACATGGGTTGATACCTGAAAAGATGAAACAAGAAGTTAGAAAAAGCATAGCTCCGATTGAGCGCGAATGTCGACTCAGGGAAAAGACTTACTGCCTTCAACCCATCTCCTCGCAAAACCAGGAGGGCAACACACATAGAACCATTCCTGTTTGTATAGGGCAAATTTGCTACATGCTCCGGACAAGATTTGGCATTTGTGGTGCGGCTCGAGGAACACGAAGGAGGGGCTATCTCTCCGCTTCTTAATCATGTAAATATATCTGATGTCGCCAGTAGTTGGAGGCCTAGAAAAGACGGTCATGAAGAGGAGGTAGGTGCCATAAATGAATGCGTGACCGTTTGGGTGCAGCTGCGACGGGGCGATGTCTTTGTATTGCAGCACGTCCCGAAGAAATAGATTGAATGGAGGCACGCTTCTGATCCAGCACATAAACTTATTACAGGCAGTATATCCGACTGGGGGCAGATGAGGACGATCATGCCTTGACGGCACCAACACGTCGGCGAAAGAGATTCCGTGGATGGAGCATATTCGCCGAAGCGCGACTTCGTTAATCTTCGAAGCCTGTGAATCGATCGGATTGTCCAAGAGAATCGATGCCTCTAGGGCATCAGGAGCTAAATTATGAGTGGGGGAAGTCGACGGATTTGAAGTGTCCGCGACTTCCTACTTTGAAGATGGCCCGGGCCTATTTGAGACAGTGGCAGAGCTAGATTTTTTTAGACATCTCCAATAAATAGTGAATCTGGCAAAACACCTGTAAGAACTATACTTGAAAAATGTTCAACGTTAGAATTAACAACATAAATTCCCCCCCCGTGCGGTGTGTGAACTAGTGCAATCATTCAAACATAAATGCTGAGAAATTATGGATCACAGATTCAATGGTATAAGTTGAACTTTGAACTGTCATCTTCGAAGACCGTCATCGCTGAACGTATCCGAAAACCAGCCTTGCAATGTTTTCAATTTGGAACTAGGAAGTTACCAGTCCAGAATAATTTGGTATGTCAGTTTGATAGTTATCAGTCAAGATTAGTTTGATATGCCAGTTTGATTAGGTCCATGTCTTTGTTTTTGTCTTGTGTTCAGGCAAAAATTAAAATGTTGTTGTTCGGCCTTAGTATCGACCGACCAAACTATCGACCGGCCTATCTATCGTTCGGCCTAATTCTTGGTCGGCCAAATTATCGTTCGGCCTAACTATTGTTCGGCCTGGGTATTGTTCGGTCAAAGCGTTGTTCGGTCTAAGTTCTGTTCGGCCGAAGTATCGTTCGACATCCTATCTAGTTCGTACTTCCTCCCTATCCTTCCATTCCACTGCTCGGCATGTGGTGAATCACGCCGAACCAAAGTTACGCCGAGCCCCAACGCTAGGCACTCCTTCCTTAAACAACGCTTTCATTTTTCTTTTCTTCCTCCATCCACACCGAACAACGAGGACGTATCGTTCGGCGAGTCATACCGGACCATGTTGTTCGGCATTCTAGCCAATTCCTGCTCCTCCTCCATTCTTTCCCTCCAATCTCGGTCGGCACGAGAAAACCATGTCGGACCATAATACATCTCCAAACTACTCCCTCGTATGCTCATCATTGGCCACTCCTACTTTCCTCCACATCATCTGGCCCTAAAAGAACATCCTAATCGTAGTTCGATTCTCTCATCCACGCAACACCTATCGGCTACAATTCTGATTTATGAACTTGAGCCTCTTATTAAAACTTTTAGTCAGGGGAAGGATTTAAATAAGGGGATCAATACCTAATTAGTAGATCGAGACTTGGGAGAATTCTGAAGTTGAGGGCGCGGTTTTAATTAATGCCGAGTGGATGGGGAAGGATTGTAAAGTCTTTGGAGGCTGTTAATAGGCGAGTTTTTCAAGTATAAGATAGAAGAAGTGAGTGTAAAAAAGAGAAGAAGATGGAGTAGGCCGGCCTTTATAAGGAAGAAGAAGAAGTTGAAGAGACGATGACCGTTAGAACCGGTCAAAACGAAGTCGTTCGGCATACAAGGAGCGTTCGGCTTCAGCTGTTCTGTTCAGCACTCACATATCGTTCGGCACACACCACCTCACCTGGTAATCACAAGAAGACATCTCCGAAAGGAATAAGCTAAGGATAAAAGTGAAGCACGGAGGATAAATAATTCAATGCGTATCACGTTCGGTCATGTGATACACTTTGGGGGGCAAGTGTTTCCTGGAGATTTGACCAGGCAACTTAGTACTCGGCATCCAGATGGCGTTCGGCGTCATGATACGCTCGGCATCCCGGAAGCGCTCGACATTCGAAAGCGCTCGACATCAAGGAACATTCGGCATCGAGAGACGTTCGGCATGGTATAACATTCGGCATGGCAGAATTGTCCGTCATAAAATATCGTTCGGCCTAACTATTGTTCGGCCTAAGTGTCGTTCGGCCAAGACATGGTTCGGCCTTGACAGCGTTCGGCTAGAGTATCGTCCGGCCTAGGTTCTGCTCGGCATTCAGTCGTTCAGCACAAATACACTGGATCGGCCTCCAGTATCGGTCGGCACAAATACTTCCCACGGCATTCAGGGTGTTCGGCCTCACTTCTGTTCGGCATGAGAAGATCGTTCGGCATTCACGCCTAGTTCGGCATTCAGCGTTCGGCATCTATGGATCGGCATACGGAGACTACTCCATTTGGGCCGAGGTATTCAGCTACCAGGCCCACCAGGGAAGTCCAACCCATCTTTTTCTATAAATAGAGAGGCAGGGGCACAGTGAAATGGACCTTTTTTCGAGAACACTGGGGAGACTCTGCCGCTTTCAAGACTCATCCTCTTTACTTAGCAATTGTATTAAAGTAGTTGGCAAACGGATTGTATCTGTAATCAATTATCTAGTAAAGCAATAAAGATTAACCTCAAAGTGGACGTAGGCAGTTACGCCGAACCACTATAAATCTGGTGTTCTCGTCTTTGCATTCAATTTAGCATATTGTTCCTTGTTTAAATTTACTTTCATCATTTATCTCTCTACACAATCTTTCTCAACGAGGTTAGTGACCAATTTTGGTGCAAACAGCTACTCATGCAATTTACATTTTTCCTCTCACTGTTCACGTGCCATGCAAATATCATGTGTAGCCCTTGTACAACTAATACTTATTGTACATTTTTCTAAACACTATGTACTATTCATTTCTTGCAAGCACATATTATACTATTTTTATCTTAGACGCATATTTTAGTTTTCTTTTTTTCATGAACACTTATTTAAATATAACACATTTTAATCAAAAACTTATCTTAGTAATTTGGGTTATCACATACACCCCTCCTTTAAGGAATTGTGTCCCACAATTATTTCATTCATACATATCACAATGTATTATGTCCATTCAGATATCAATCAATACTACACCATGTTTTATCAAAACTGGTCACGTGATATATATATATATATTTCCATCAAAACAAATTCATATTATGCATTCAATCATCACCATATTAGGAACCCTCATATATTAGGTCCTTACAAACAAAATTGAATAGAAAACAATTTTGGATATTTGGATTTAACTTTGTCTTCCACTTCCCATGTGCAATCATTAGGATCAAGACTCCATTGCACTTTTACTAATTTTATAATTTTATTTCTCAATTTCTTTTCCTCTCTAGAGACTATCCCAATAGGCTCCTTCACATAAACCAAATCAGATCTGATTTTCACTTGTGTTGGAGATTCCATTATAGTTTCTTTATCATGCACCCATCTTCTCAATTGTGAAACATGAAATACATCATGTATTCCACTCAATTCTTCGGGCAACTTCAATTTATATGTCAATCTCCCTATTCTTCCAATAACTTCATATGGTCCAAATACCTGGGAGATAATTTGCCTTCCTTACCAAACCTCAAAATCTTCCTCATTGGAGAAACTTTTATAAATACAAAGTCCCCCACCTTATATTCCACTGGTTTTCTTCCGTTTTCTGCATATGCTTTTTTCCTATCTTGAGCTGCACTCATTCTTTTTCTTACCAATGTTATTCTTTCTGTGGTCTCTTTTACTTGTTCAGGTCCAAGTAATACTCTATCCCCAGCTTCCATCCAGCATGCAGGTGACAAACAAGGCCTACCATATAAGGCTTCAAAGGATGCCATGCCTATACTTGATTGATAGCTATTATTGTAGGCAAATTCAGCTAAGTAAATGTGGTCTTCCCAACTTCCCCCAAAGTCTAACACACATGCTCTCAATAAATCCTCTAAAATTTTGTTTATAATCTTAGTTTGTCCATCAGTTTGTGGATGGTAGGCTGTGCTTAAACATAATTCGGTCCCTATTGCTTCTTGAAAACTGCTCCAAAACTTTGATGTCAACAAAGTATCCCTATCACTTATAATAGTCTTTGGTACTTCATGCAATCTAACTACTTCTTTTACAAACATTTGAGCCAATTTGCTTACATTCCTATCAGATCTTATAGGTATTAAATGTGCTGTTTTTGTCAATCTATCCATCACTACCCAAATACTATCATTCCCCTTTTTAGTTCTTGGCAAACCATCAATGAAACCCATTGATATACTTTCCCATTTCCACTTTGGCACTTCTAAAGGTTGCAACATTCTAGAGGGTCGTTGATAATCAGCTTTCACCTGTTGGCATGCTGAACATTAAGCTACATATTTGCTCACTGCCCCTTTCATGCCTCTCCACCAAAAATTCCTCTTTAATTCATGATACATTTTTGTCCCACCAGGATGTATTGTATATTTAGTTCTATGATAAACATCCATAATTTCCCGTTTAAGCTCTCTATCATCAGGTACACGGAGCCTTCCCTTATTCCTTAAATAGCCATTTTCATCAATTTCAAAATTTTCAATTTTTGTTCCACTTAACAAAAGTGTTCTTTTTTCTTTCAAAAACTGATCTTGGTCTTGTGAGGCTTCTACCTTATCTGCTAAAACTGACCTGATAGTGACAAGACTGAGTTTACCATATTTTATCGTGTCATTGTTTGTTTCCATTAGTCCCCCAACTAGGTTAGCTATTTCCACCTCTACAAGTACTGATAGGGCTTTAAATTCTTCCATCATCAACATTGCTAATTTAGCATGCCGCCTACTTAAAGCATCAGCTACCCTATTTGCTTTACCTGGTGTATATAAAATGTCTAAATCATAGGCAGCTAGGAATTCTACCCACCTATGATGCCTCATATTTTAATCTTTTTGTGAAAACAAGTATTTCAAAGATTTATGATCAGTGTATAATTCAAATTTGTCTCCAAGTAAATAATGTCTCCATAATTTCAGTGCATACACTACAGCAGCAAGTTCTAGATCATGTGTTGCATATTTTGTTTCACTTAGCTTAAGCTGTCTTGAGGCATAAGCTATTACCTTATCATGTTGCATTAGCACAGCTCCAAGACCTGATCCACTTGCATGAATATACATAATAAGCCCCTCATTCCCCTCAGGCACTTTTAATATAGGAGCTTCTACAAGAGTTTTCTTCAATTGCTCAAAAGCATTCTCATATTTTTTTAGTCCATATAAATGGTTGTTCTTTTCTTGTCAACTTAGTAAGTGGGATTGCAATCCTTGCAAAATCCTTTATAAATCTTCTATAATAGCCAGCCATCCCCAAAAATGATATAACTTCGGTCATAGTTTTAGGCCTTTTCCATGCTTGCACTGCTATCACTTTATTAGGGTCTACTGAAATTCCATTTTCTGAGATTATATCGCCTAAAATTTTTATTTCATGCTTCCAAAAAGTTCATTTAGAAAATTTTGCCTTTAGAGTACGTTCTCTCAGTCTACTTAACACTAAATGCAAATGCTTCTCATTATCTTTCTCTGTCCTTGAATAAATTAAAATGTCATCAATAAAAATCAAGACAAATTTATCCAAATAATCTCGAAATACCCTATTCATTAAGTCTACAAAATAGGATGGTGCATTTGTTAATCCAAAGGTCATAACAAGAAATTCATACAATCCATATCATGTATTAAAGGTTGTATATTTCACACTTTCTTCCTCTACCTTCATTTGATGAAATCCAGAGGCAAGATCCAGTCTAGAAAACACTTTAGCTCTATTTAATTGATCAAATAGGTCATCAATTCTGGGCAGTGGGTATTTATTTTTTATTGTGACCTTATTGAGCTCCCTATAATCTATGCACATTCTCAAAGTCCCATCCTGCTTTTTAACAAACACCACTGGTGACCCACAACATGAACTTTTGGGTCTTATAAATCCCTTTTGTTCCAATTCTATGAGTTGTTTCTTTAATTCAATCAACTCTTTTGGCCCCATTCTAGTTGGCTTCTTCACAATAGGACTTGCACTCGGTATTAATTTTATTTGAAATTCTACTAGCCTATTATGAGGTATCCCACTAACTTCTTCAAACAAATCAATATACTGATTTACTACATGTATATTTTCCAGTTTTGATTCATTTTCTTTAGTGTTTAAACTCAATACATGTCCAAAGTATCCTTCTTTTGCAACCTCACACAACACTATGACTCTTTTACTATCAGTGGTTTCTAAAGAAATAATGGACTTTTCTAAATTTATAATAGCTCCAAATTTCTTCAACCAATCTACACCTAGAATTTCCTAGAATTACTCCTATTCTAGGATAATTCAAGACATACAGATCTGAAATAAATATATGCCCACCAATAGACACTTCTATTTGCAAACATTTCATCCCTAGCGCACAAGAACTCCCTATAAGACTTTTAACAAACAAAGGCCAATCTACTAAAATACATGTGAGTTCTAGTTTTCGCACTATATCATGGGATATTAGAGAATGTGTTGCACCGGTATCATACACTACAGCTATGGGCAAAAATTTAATAAAGAGAATACCTTCCACTTCACTAGGTTCTTCTACAACTGCTCTACTAATAACTTTTCCTTTCCCCTCTAAAGCTCCTACTTTTGCAAGCATCTAAAATTCAGGGCAATTCCTCTTGATGTGACCTTCTTTTCCACAGTTATAGCACTTGAATGAGGCTACCTTTCCAGCTTGGCATCTAGACTTTATATGCCCCTCTTTTCCATAATTATGACATATAATTTTCTTCTTGCTCTCAGTAGCTGCAGCTTCATTCACCTTTTTGACTCCTGCTTCATTTTTCTTCTTGTCATAAGGGTGAGCTCTTTTTTTTTCCTTTTTTATTATTATTGTTCCTAATGTTCTTGAATTTCTTTCTTGTAATATCATGCTATTCAAATGTTAGGGTCAAATCCAGTACTTGATCAAAAGTTTTATCTCGGTATGACAACATAGCTCTACTCAAATTTGCATTCAACCCTTGTATATATCTATCATTCTTTGATGCTTCATCTCCTATTAACATAGTTCCATATTTTGACAAGCTTTCAAACTTCTACGTGTACTCAGTTACACTCAATGATCCCTTTCTCAACCTTATGAATTCTTCCAGTAGTGAAGCCTTAGCTAAAGTAGGTACAAATCTAGCCTCTAACATTTCCTTAAATTGATCCCAAGTAATGTCATTCTCGGGTCCTCCAGTAATGATGACTTCCCACCAGTCAAGAGCAACTCCTTTTAACTACCTTGAGGCTATTTGCCTTTTTCTTGGATCCTCTACTTGCATATCAGCAAAAATTCTTTCCAAACTTCTTAACCATGTTTGAACTCCCATGACCCCTTCAGTTCCCTCAAAACTCTTTCCACCAAGGTTGGTATAAGTTTTCAACGGTTTGGGCAATTCTTCATGTGGATTTTCTTGTCTGGGTCCTACTCCATTCCTGAGAACCTTTATGAAGTCTTGCACATTCATCATTTGAGGCTCATTTGACCCTCCTGCACCCTAACTATGCCCTCTTCCTACCACTAATCTCTATCAATAGTTTAGGTTATATTAGTTCAATACCTTACATATTAACATACTGCTTAATGTAAGTAAAAAGGTACAACTAAATCTAAATAGTGTTTATGCAAGGATAAATCAATGTGTCCTTATAAAACAAGCCTTATAACCTAATTATTTAGCTGTGTTTTATGGTAACACAGCAACGATACCAACTGAAGTGACCCCAAAAAATTTCACACAAAAATAAAGCAAGCATATTGACATACATTAAAATGTATCTAGGGTCACATGCTTTCAAAAAAAATTATTTTAATTCCAAGATCAAACTCTGACTGATATAAAAATATCGGTATATAAAACTAATATTTATTCCATATATATGATGATATATATATATCTCTTTTGCTAGCATTTGTGGAATTTACTTAAACAAAAGTTATTTAATTAGTTAAAATAAACTAATCTACAAACACAGCAAAAATAGTTATGTTTTCAAGCTTATGTTTATATAAATATATATATCTTTAATAAAAGTAAATATATAGTAAACAAATCGGTATAATTTATTTATTCAAGCCAAACCATAAAAATAACTCACATGACAGCACTTGTACTTTCCATTGCATAAAATATTTTTGCTATCTTTCTTAAGTTTTTAGCTCAATTCATATAAATATATAACAATACCTTTACTAAAGGACACGTGGAATTCCACTACCTTCTACTTCATGAACTACATGATAATAGCCTTCTAGTTCACATTGTCTTGCACATATTTATTTGCTTGTTTATGAATTCAAAACTGGGAAGTAAATATATATATATATATATATATATATATATATGTTAGAAGCTAGTATGCTAATTTTTAGAAACCATTTTGTATCAATTTTTCTTGACTTAACACTGCAACACTCAGCAAAGGAAGTCCATACATATATAGTTTTACTCACCATGTATAAATTTAGTGAAATTGATAACTCAAAGTAAATATACACTTCACATAAAATTTACTCATTTCAGAAAGACTTTTGCCATTAAATAACTCATTAAATATTCAGTTCATTTTAGCTGCAAACATAAAACATTTAGTTCTTACATCATTTTGCGCCCATTCACTACTGACAATTGCAACTTTAATACATCAGTTTTCACCAATTCTAACCAACAATGCACTTTTAGGCTCTATTACATTTCAGGCATAAGTAGATGATGGCTCATATTTAAGAGCTTTGATTCATATTATAACTAACTATATTTGAAAGCTCCTCATTCTGCATTTTCTTCACTGAATGTTAACATTTAGTTCCTTCGTTTCCTGTATGCAATCCCTAAGCTGCCCCATGTATATAAGACACCCAAATGATGCAAGCAATCAAATAGGTCAGACTTAAGGGTCTGGTATGAGTATTCCCTTAATATTTGACATAAAGATTAAATTTGAATGCCTAGTAAAAACTTATTTTCAAATACATGCAGGTGATTTCATGACTAGATGGTGCATTCAACATTGCAATTGCTTTTATACTTCAGGTTTACAGTCATATATATAAACAATTTCCAGTGTTAAAGCATATTTAACTTGCATTAACTTCTGCACACTAGTTTTACAAAGGTTAGCTTTTGTCATTTAACTATATAAAATGTAGAACCACTTTTGATAAAAATGCATACATAAATATATCCTTACAGCCAAACTATTGTCTCATAAATATCATATCAACCCACCAACACATCTCACCCATGACACAAACTCATCTCCTTGGCCTACCAGAAGCACTACAACCATGAATTTAACAATTATTAGGTCAATGCTCTACCACTTCACTCTATGTGCACATTGCTTGGGACCTCACGTCTGTTAACCTAGCACACTAAGATCTTTGGGCATAAACATGCCATGTACAAACTCACATCCTTCTTGATGCTAAGTTGATCAATGCAGCATCCCAATGGCCTTAATCATCTTGCTTGATGACAAGGTAACCTATGTCCTTAGTTTATTACTAAGATTTCAAGACTCAATTACACATACTTTCCTGTGCACCATTTTTTCAACAGGTTAAAGTCCAATGTGTCATCTCCTATTTATAAACCAATCAATACATACATCACAAGATAGCCAAACATTCATTCTTCCAATTTTCATAAATATTTCAATCAGTTTATTATTTATAAAATCATCCATTCATAGCAGAAGAACATCCCTTAATCATAAACTAACAACAAACATATATATGTTGATTTTCAGGTGTTCATGTTACCTGATTTATTATTAATATCTTTATTATTTATTTTCTTTATAATTCTATTACTACAAACATATGGCTATGAATGTCTATGAGGTACATCCTATACCTCAATTCCCTTTACTAATCTCTTCAAGTAGATCCCATTATTGTTTGAGACTAATTGTGTCATAATATCAGTTTAGGGAATTTACAGTGCAAAGTAGCTCAGCACATGATCAAATCATTGCACCACTTGCACAATATTTGGATTAAAGACATAAGCAAAACCCTCACATTTCTGTTGCCTTCAATTTTCCTTAATTTTTAAACCGTACTTTATAGCAATATTCCATAACCAGATTTTAATGAACATCATTATATGATCTATTAATAATAATTACTTTATTTCCTATCTAACAGGTTAAAGGGTCCAACATACTTCAGTTCATAAACATGATAAGGGTTTTAATCACATAATATTTTTGATCCGTGTCTTAAAAAATAACATATGATTTATAATCATACATTTAAACTATAAAACTTGCATATCAAAGCATCCAACACAGAACCATACATCATTAGTCAAGCATACTAATTATTTAAAAATACGGAATCTACCCATTCACCAAATATAAACATAAAAGGCTGCCTTCACTTGGTCTTAATGCCATATATTAAGTGAGATGATACTCACCAATATTTTTCCCTCACTTGATCCTATTCTTCTTTGCTTCTCCATCCCGGCCTCTTGCTCTCCTTAAAACCTCCAGTTACTCCATACTGCAGCATCTATGTATTTTTATTTTATATTATAAAATGCAATAGCCTGCCTAGGACCTATCTTCAATGATTTATATAGGTGCATATTAGGGTTTCTGAGCTAAGAAATGTCAATTCTACCCTGACTACACTCGCCTATACCTTTTGTTTAACCCACTCCTTCACCCTTCTATTTTTGGTGGTCCTCCTTCCTATTAATTTCTTTGGGTTTTATTTATTTTATGTCTATGGTTACAGCCTCTTCTTTTTTTTAGAGAAAGAGCTTTTTCATTTTTCTGTTATTTTTGCCATTAGGCTACTCATGCAATTTACATATTTCATCTTACTATTCATGTGCCATGCAAATATCATGTGTAGTCTAACTTGTACAGCTAATACCTATTGTACATTTTTCTAAACACTATGTACTATTCATTTCTTGCAAGCACATATTATACTATTTTTATCTTAGACACATATTTTAGTTTTCTTTTTTTCATGAACACTTATTTAAATATAACACATTTTAATTAAAAACTTATCATAATAATTTGGGTTATCACAAGTTAGTTTGCAATTTGTAATCTTTTATTGTATATGTTAAATCATGTCATATATATTTGTATGTATGTATGTACGTACATATATATATATATATATATGTTTGTATGTATATATGTATATGTATATATATATAAGACCTTGCTTTATTGTGGTAAACTAAAAGAAAAGTTAGCATTTTAAAATGAAAAAGCGACTCGAGATCCTTTGGAAAAAAGATATTGTTTATTAGTTTTTAATTACTAAAAAGACTTCAAGTTTCTAATTTTGTTTTGTTTTTCAACAAACTTTTAGTAATGTTTTATAAGATAAGTAAGGTTAGGAGTAATGGTTTGGAAACATTAACTTAGAAACAAATTCTAAATTACGGTATCCATAGTGATAGTCGTTATGGATGCAGTTCGAGAAAAGTTAGCATTTTAAACTTAAAGTGGTTTTTTAATATGTTTTGAAAACTTCTTCAAAATACTAATTAAGTATAAAAGTTAATTATTTTGAAATTAAATATGAGTTTAATAATTTATTTAATTAATTATTTAGTTAAGAATAATTATTAATTAATTTGTAATTAAGTTAAGTAATTAGTGTTTAAGTATTAATCAAATAAACTGATTATAATTAATTAATTAAGGAAGTTTTAATTAATGATTGATTAAGTTAAAGGTTAATTAAGAATTAAATTTTATTTAATTAAGTTTAATTATTTAATTAATGATTATTCAATTAGGGTTAATTAACAATTAAATACTAATCAAACATGGTTTGATTAGTTAATCTAATCAGATATCAAACATGGTTTGATTAGTTAATCTAATCAGATTTAATTAAGGGTTAATTAAGTTTGGTTAAGTTCTTAATTAGAGTTAATTATGGTTTAATTGGTATTAATTATGGTTTAAATTTATAATTAAATTAAGATTTAACTATTAATTAACAAAGGTTAATTTTTAAACTCTATCAATTATTTTTAAGTCGGCTCTCTTTTATAAGTAGATTGATTTTAAATCAAAAGATCTCTTGTCTATACCATTAAGTTAGCCTAATAAATATGAATGCTTTGCTGATGACTTATATTTAGCAGAATAAACCCCTGTTCTGCTATAACTTAATTAAATAGGGTATTGTGGACATCTGCTTAGCAGAATAAACACCGTTCTGCTATCATTTAATTTGGTAAAAAAATAGATGACATATGTTTAGCAGAACAAATCCTCATTCTGCTATATAATTAAATTAAGTAAATTATTTGGATATCTATCTGACATAATAAATTTCTGTTTCGCTATTATATTGTTTGGATATTGAATTGAATATTAGTAAATTAATATTTGATAAGTCGTGTTTTATATATGTGCATAGTTGTTATTTGCTTTTGTATATATACCCTCATACTTAAGTTTTGTGATGTTTGAATGGAATTGCCATCGCCTTTGAAATATTTTTAAATCTTGGGCATGGGTTTTACAAAGATAATTAATTTTTAAAATAAAGATGAGATTTAAGTTAATTAATTATCTTATCAGTGACATTTTAAGACTGATTAATCATTTTAAATAATGATAATTAAGGTAAATTAATTATTTAAACAATGATGTGACTAAGATTAATTAATCATTTTTAATGACATTTTAAAATTAATTAATCATTTTAACTAATGATGTTTAAGGCTAATTGATTATTTAATTAATGATAATAATCATTTTGTTAATGATGGTTTAAAATTAATTAATCACTTTAAAAATAATGTTTAAAAATTAATTAATCATTCTAAATAACAATGTTTAAAATTAATTAATCATTTTAATAAATGATGCTTAAGGATTAATTAGTTATTCTAATAATGATGATTTTAAAGTAAAGAAGTCATTGAAAAAATGATGTTTTAAAGTTAATTAATCTTTTTAAATAGTGTTGTTTGAAGTAATTAATCAGGATAAAAGCTAGTTGATTATTTTAAATAAAGATGTTTGAAGTAGTTAATCATTGATTAAAGTTGATTAATCATTTTAATAATGGTGCTAATGAAATTTATTTGTATTTAAAGTTAACAAATCATTTTGATAAAGTTTTTTAAAATTAATATTTTTAACGTGAAACCCCAGCACAAGTTTGGTTTTAAAAGTAAAAGTTCGATTCAGTTATGGAAAAGTAGTTCCATAAAAGATATTGCTTATATGGAAACGATTTAGTCATACTTTTAACACTAAACGTCAAGGCATGGACTCGTTTCTCTCTGGAAGGTTAAAAATGTTGTCAAGGCAATGCCTAGAGGTAACACTACCTCCACTTGTCCGGCTTCATTTTCAACTGAGGGATGTCACTTGTTTGGAATCAACGAGTAGTGATGAGAATATGAGATTTAATTTTCATATAAGATCATGTTTAACTATTTCCGATAGTTGATTTATGAACTATCGATTCAGCTTTCTCCTTTGGATATTGTCAGTTTTAGACAATTTGTTGGGCATTTGAGCTTTGTTATACTTTGTCAGAAATGAGTAAAACCACAAAGCGAGTGGGGCTAAGTTATGTGGGGTTGCACCTATTAGGGTATATTCACATCTGCAATAGATTAGTTTCGGTTATTTACACATTAAGATGTAAAATACTCAGATTCTCGGTAAGGTTGGCGGGGTCCTTCTTGGAGTTCCCGAGAGGAGTCAAAGGATAGAATAACCCTCTCAAGTATATTATCTAGAGTATACTTTCAGTAGGGGGCGCACCCTCCTAGTCATTTGTTGGAAAATTTCTCTTTCCTTTCCTTTGATTCCAAGTTTTTAAATTTACCTCTTTTTTAATTGCATCAGGAAGTGACTGTAGCCCTTTTCGATGTTTAATTATTTGAGCACATCCTTTAAGTTTGGATATTTATCTTGTCTATGCTCATTTACTATTGTTTGGATTGCTGTTCTGATTTTTTTCCCATTTCTTCATCTATGAATGTTGTTCTTGTGACGTAAAAACTCATTCTGTGTTTAGTGGCATGGTCTCACAGAATTGTTATATGTTCACCACATTACGTGAGTTTCTCATGCTGGTATTTCCAAACTGATCCGAGTGTTATATTAATTTAACGCTCGGGTCAAACAGAGCATATTTTCCCAGATTAGATTCAGATGCTTTGGAGTTTAGGAGACGAGCTGGATGCCCAAGACGTATCTATGTATTCCTTTACTTGTTTTCCGATGTATTGATTGTTGTATTTATTATCATTTATAAGGACAGACTATTGCAACTGTCCAGACCGATAATAGGATAGTATACTCTGATGTTGTGTATAAATATAGATGATTTCTTTTTGAAAAGATTTTGTGTATATTATATATTGCTCGTCACATTTTTGTGAGATTATGTTTTGTCTTTTCTTTCTTCACCCCAAACGACCTATCTTTCATAAACTTAAATGATCAGCACATGAATACCGAGGAGGCATTAAGCGTCGTCTTTAGGTGTAAGAAATGCAATTCGTTACAATACTGGACCTACATTAGTCCAGTTATGCAGGTAGATCCAAAACGATTAAAGAGAAGAGGTGGTCATAGGTTGAAAGAGTCCATTCATAGGTCTACCATTGCTTTATTTGTTTTTTGTACTTGTTCATTTTGTTTCTTCTTTTTTTCTTTCATTTTTTTCTAGTCTGTCTGTTATATTACAATCGCTAATGAAGTTAATTACATTTGCTTTCTTGGTTCATGTTCCATACTTCGTTGTATTCTATTCCTGCATACATATTAATTCAGTTACACACTTCATTGATTACTTCTTCATGCTTTTATTACAAATGAGAAACAACCTTTATTTTGAAAATATATAATAAATGAAATTATTATGTTCGATACTCATATAGACTATTAATTAAGTTATTGTTACAGTAATCATACTGTTAGTCATCTGCAGCTCTAGTGCAGTTGGCAAGGGCTCCTAGCTTCCCAATAAAGGGAGAGGGTTAGATTCTTAGCAGCTACAGTTTAGCAGCTTGTTATTCACAGGGGCATGCAATAATCTCATAAATGGTGTAAAAACTCAGGATCGAAAAATGCATCTATGGGAACCTGGCTTGAAAGAGGGTGGAGCTGAGGTAAGCCAACCTACATCCATAGCATATGAAAGTAGGTTTAATAAAAAATACTTCTGGTAATGAAATTGACTGTTATTCTAACTGTTGCAATATTGTGTATGATTCATATATATGGTTGGCGCTACATGTGGACACTTATATGCTTCCCAAGAACAATGACAAGGAAAAGTATAAGATTAGGGATGAGGATGGGGACGGGAAAACGGTGATCCTTTACTTAATCAAACTACTTTACCACCTAGTTATATTATTAAACCATATCCTCAAAGTCAATTTAAAAATGATCAGTCGACATTATTGCATCATCACTCGACTATACGGTCACTTCCAATTCAACCCACTATATCTGAGGCACTCCATACTAATACTTCATAGCATATTCCTCCACAGTCTACTCCTTCCCAGCCCATTCCCCTGCAACCTAATCGAAAATCTACTTCACCACCTAATACTACACCAAAAATACTTTTTGGTGGCGCACAAAAACAGCTACCATAACTTGCGGTAACGTTTTAGAGAACGCCGCTAAAAAACATGCAACTAAAAATCCAAGACTTTCCGTTACGTCTTCATAAACGCTACAAAAAATTAACATATTGCAGTGTTTTAAAAACACAACCAATTTTTTTTATCATACTGCTGTATGAACGCCACTAAAAAGTATTGCCAACGCTACTGTAAAATGTTATAGTAGCTTTTTTTGTCTGCCATCATATATATTTTGGTGGCATTTAATAAACTCTGCTAAAAATTATTGGTTTTTTATGCATTATTCCCTCGCTATGGTAGCTTATTCGTTTTCCACTTTATTTTATTCAAAACATATATATTATATAGTAATAATTAACATATTTCCATACGAAACTAATAATCACTCATATAATTATTACATTCAAACAACTGAAAAACACATTAATCGCACAATGAAATAAGATATACAAACAATTCGATACAGAATATTTTAAACAAAATAGCGACATTCATATAAAATCCATAACCGTATAGATACAGTTGTTTCAAGACAACCAAGTTTACACAACTAGTGCTAACCATGTGTAACATTATAAAAAATGCAATTCGAAAGATTCTTTCGGACCTTTAGTGCTTAAAGGAACACACTAGTTTCATCACCGACCTTGGACTCTTTTGCTATCTGGTCATGCCCCATGGACAAAAGAACGCAGGAGCGACTTACTGGAGACTCGTAAACCAGATATTTAAAGATCAAATTAGATGATCAATAGAGGTTTACGTTGACGACTTGCTTATGATGTCATGACGTTTGAAAAACCATATTGACGGCCTAGTAGAAATATTTGGTATCCTTCAACAATACGAGATGAAGCTCAATCCCTTGAAATGCACTTTCGATGTTTCATCAAGGAAATTCTTAGGTTTCATTGGCAACTCTCATGGAATTGAAGCCAAACTAGAAAAAATCAAGGCTTTGAGAGAGATCGAAGCCCTAAAGACAATTAAGGAGGCCCAAAGCTTAAACAGAAAGGTTGCCACCCTAAGTGGATTCATCTCTAGAGCAACTGACAAATGCATCCCTTTCTTTGAGGTAATCAAGAAGGGAAAGAGAAATTTCAAGTGGAATCAAGACTGCAAAGCTGCATTCCAGGCTCTTCTAAATCACTTGGAGAGACCTCCCATTCTCTCAAAACCAGTGGATGATGAGGATTTGTTCTTATATCTAGCGGTGTCGTTGCATGCCCTAAGCCCCGTACTTATGCGTAAGGAATCTCACATCCAAAGACCGGTCTACTAATTAGAAAGCAGTTGACAAGAGCATAAAGAAACTACCCGAGACTTGAAAACTCGCATATTATTTGTTGATTGCTTCGAGAAAGCTCCGACCCTATTTCCAGGCTCATCTGATTATTGTCCTTACCGACCAGCCTTTAAACAAGTCTTGCAATGACCTGAGACTTCTAGAAGAATGTTAAAATGGAACATTGAATTAAGCCAATACAATATCACCTATCACCCTCGGAGAGCAATCTAGGGTCAGGCTTTGGTGGATTTCGTAGCTGAATTCACTACACCAGATGATCCCCCAAAGAGTAGTGGAGAAAAGGAAGTTGGATGAAAGATTTACATGGATGGTGCATCTAATGATCAATGTTCCAGTATTGGAGTTGTGCCTGTTACCCCCGAAGAACACTCGATCAACTATGCCTTGAAACTTGATTTCCCGATAACAAACAATAAAGCTGAATATGAGGCCTTGATTGCAGGATTCAAGATTGCTAAGGAGTTGGAAATAAAGACTTTACACATTTTTTGTGATTCCCAACTGGCGGTATGCCAAGTTCGGAAAGAGTAACAGGAAAAAGGAGCAAGACTAGCTCCCTATCTAAACCGGGTTCTTGAGTTGCTTGACGACTTTGAATATTACATGATTACTCATATTCCCAGAGAGGAAAATGAAAAGGCCGATTCAATGGCAAAGCTATCTAGTTCTGGAGATACGCAGCTCATGGACCTAGTTCTAATGGAAGTACTTTCAGCTCCGAGCATCGACCAGATGGATGTCGATTGGATCTTGGAAATTGAGCCTGAACAAAAATCATGGATGACCCTGATTTGGGATTATATGCAAAGAGGAATCCTTCTAGAGAGAAGGAATAAGCAACGCAAAATCCTTTATTACGGATAATTGACATTTATGGGATGTAAGAGGGAAATACGGAATATATGTAATATGCATATAAGATAAGAATAGGTTCACAACGAATAAGTGAATTAAATACTAGACAATAGTTCAATTTTCATAGTATGAAATTATATAGCCTCAATAATGCATTTAGGATGAGCATGAATTAGTGGGCCTAGCCTAATATTTAGGCCTAGGATAACTACTTTGGTTCAGAATGGGTTGGGCTAAGTGGCAGTAGATTTACACGACATAAGTCTTCCCTAACTTAGAGGCTACAAGCAGTCGTGTATACATACTACTGATGTGGAACATAACTAACCATAGGACTTATGTGAAAAGGATATGCATTTGCGTATAGTTATAGGAAAGTATACCAAGGGTTTTCCTTGGATTTGAAGTATTAAATGGCTTGACACCTTTAGAGATGTCAAAGGGTTTACTTCGAGGCGGAAGGTGTTAAATGGTTGTTGGGTTCGCCTCCGAATATACAAGAAGACTTAAATAACCTATGACGGTACCTAATAGAGAAATGATATTGCTTCATTTCTAACAAGAGGTATTGAATAACTAGGATGGGAATTTTTCCTTGACTTACAATAGGTTGGTTAAAACTAGATTTTGGTTGTGGGAGGTCGATGGGCTATGACACTGTTGTTGTTGGATCAGTATTTAGTTGTAGGGCTAACATATATGCTTTGATCACCAGCGGTATCGAACGGTCGCTAACAAAGACTTGGGTTATGCCCTGGCAAATTTCGATTCCTACTATTGTAGAATCCGTATGGGATACACAAAGACCTCAAAGTTTAGTTAGTTATTTGTTTGTTGGACGTAGGCTAGTTAATCCTTAGATGAGCCTTTGAGATGCGTTAGTAATATGATAATTAAATTATAAAGTTGTATCTAGGAGTCATCGTTCTCTATAGCTAGAGCCGATTGACTAGCGATTGTGTTATAGAGGTCCTACATTGAGGTTGGGGTATTAAATGGCCATTGGGTTTTCCTCGTCCCTATACAAGATGCATTAAGTGGCAGTGGTTTTCTTTTTGGTAGTACAATGCTTATATGTGTGTGTGTGTTGGCATATATACATATAGTTATACCTCAGAAATGGTTATATATATCATATGCGTAGATGGAATTTCATGGATAAGCCATGAATAATAGGCATAACACTTAAATAGAAATCAATCAGGATAAATCAGTGTTATGGATAAAGTATGTAATTTTCAAGTCACCAGAACGTTGTTATGACCCTCAACTCATTATAACCCACATGATAGATTTAAAGGGACATGCTACTAGAGTAAGACAGGAATGGTTAATGGTTAAGTCTTCTCATTCTTGCTCGACACTAACAAGGCAACAAGATATCCAAGGAATAATATTGATTTAAACGTGGTAGCCTTAGTCAGTATATATGTTCTATTGTACTTTACAATCCCACTATGAGTTCGTTCTCTGATATACTTATATTTATTATAAGTTACTAGAACCAATGATCTTTATCCTAATGGACTTGGGTTTCGATTTGGTCGATATTCGGACCCATTAAGGTGCTGGTTGTTACATTTAGTATCAGAGCTTAGGTTAGTCAGTCATAAGTTTTACGATATGCTAAGATAATTTATTAGTATTTTTTACCTATAATTATATATATAATATACCAAACTCTACAAATTCCTACTACAGAAGTAGTTGCGACCATATTCTAAAAAGATGGATAAGGCAACTATGAGTTGAAACAATAAATATAATTAAATTCGAATGCCTACCTTGATCACCACACGAAGTGTAGGCCATACCGCAAGGTATTAACCAAGAAGAGCATGAGCGCAACATATAGAAGGTCCCCAGAAGCTGGATGGTACTTGACTTCTTTGTTTGGCCTAGGTTTTCTTATGATTATGGATTTCGATGGATTGTCGATTGAAGGCTTACATTTTATTTAGACAGATGGAAGGTAAGAACTTATATGTTGCAAGCAAGTAAGAAGTGGAAAAGGGATGAGCATGTTCCCGCTAGAAGGTATGTATTAACTACCAAAAGTTTATAGCCCTTTTTGTATATTCTTAATGAATATGAGAATGAGTAGAAAGAGTAAAAGTCCAAAAGATAGGAAAATTAAAGTCCATTCCTGAATCCAATCCTATGTGAAAGAATTTGACCCAAAGATTTTTTTTAAATTCCTTGAAACACTTTGAACGGGTTTTTCAAAGGATTTATTGAAAAGTTGTTGTTTTGAAAAAGCAAGGAAAAATTGAAAGTCCTAGTTTAAAATTGGTTGAGTCAAAAGTTTTCGATTTAAAGGTTTTTGATAAAGGGGTTTTTTGTTTTTGAAATGAATGGAAAAGAGAGCGTATGTTTGGCTCTATGATTTTTCCTTTTTTTTGAATTTAGAAGTTCCTTTTTAAAATTCTTTCTTTAAGGGATAGATAAATGGAAATAGTACTTGATTGAAATGAGGCGAAGAGAATAGAAGGGTAAGTATGCATGATAATGAAGATAAGAAGAATATTCTCATATAAGGAAAACACGAAGAAAAACAACCGAAATAGATTTATATATATTACTTTTCATGTTAATTAAGGAAAGCTTAATGGCTAAAGAAGGAGGCGAATGCACTTGCAATGAGTCAACTAGGGAAACAATAAAAGAGGAAAGAGTTATGTAAGGAGAAGCCCTTGAAGGAAATTTAGATAGGAGATATTTTAGTAGTAATAATGTTAGGAAATTTAAATAGAAACAATGTTAGGAATTTATATTAGAATAGTATTAGTAATCTAGTTAGGAACGATATAGGGAATTAGAGGCAAAACATAGGAAATTAGATAATTTCCATAAATAAATGCAATAATTGCGCATATCTTTTAGAAGTTCTTCTCATATACTATTAGAATCTCTGTTAAGGTTGAAAGCGGAATCAAAATGAGTGGTAGAAAAATAATAGGATGGAAGTTATCCTTGTCTACTCACTTTTCATTGTTAAAAGTTATACATGATGTTTTTGAAAAAAATTGATTTGGTATGGCAATTGGGTTTTTTGAATGCAAACACGACAAATGTTTTGAGTTAAAATCCTACTTTTAAAAAAGTAAGTCTCTATTGTAAGTACTTAAAAAGGGAAAGTTTGGTTAGAATAGGAAATTTTTCATGGCTCCTTTTGGAAACCAAGCAATTTTTGGAAAGGGTTTCTAAGGTTATATTTTCAAAGATAAAAGTTTTGGATTAAGTATTTCATAACTGTGAAGTTTTAATTTAACAAAGAGTGGTGAAAACCAAACCAATTTTTGATATGGAGTAAATAGGGATGATGGGTAAGACGGTGTAAAAGTCAGGGCTATGAATAAATTAGGTATGAATGCTCGTAGGGTATAAACGATGGATCCTCGTTAAATATCAGGAATATTGGTGTGAACCTAAGAGTGTTTGATTAGACATGTGTGAAAGCCATAAGAACAACCCTCAAAGAATAGGGAATGGTATCAAAGTACACTTTTGCGAGTTCTATGATATACTCGCATAAAGATCAAGGATAAGGAAAGTAAATACCAAAATTTGAGAATTCTATCAAGAAATTTTAACTGAAAGACGATAGTAGTATGATTAGAAAAGAGGGTAATGAGATGGCAAACACACATAAAAGATGTTGGCTGACTCAAAGTTAAAGAAGGCAAGATAGATGGTTGGAAAGTTATTCTACTAAGCCAATTTTTCAATGAGTTATTCTAAATGTGCATAGTTTATAATTCTTACCCACTACATTATGGGAATGAAAATTTTATGCCATAATCAGGTGTAATAATTGAAGTAATGGATAGGCCTTATTTATTAGAATTCAAAAAGGGATAAGTTGAGATAGGTGGGTCATAATAGAATGACATACTACAAATGTCCATCTTTATTGAGTAAGAAGTTATAGGGCCTTGACATCATTAATACCAATTAATGTTGAAGGGCGGCTTCCAGTAATTATTTCTTTTAGGTTATTTGATTTATGATCGCTAGTTGTCTCCCTTTGGGTATTGGAAAAAAAAGCATACGATATGACATGAGATATGCTCATATTTTATTACTTTGTGATTCTTTGGATAAGCTTTGACCGCCATATATATTGGAAAACAGTGTAAATAAGGAAATCTGATATGGACACTTAACTAGCGATGAATATTATTAAGGTTGAAAGTTTATAAAATAAATTATGAAATTGAATTAGCAGCTAGAAATAAAGAAAGCTTTAATCCCAAAAAATATTAAAATTTTAGGAAAAATACATTTTGGCAAGCAGAGGACGGGGAAGGGTTGTTGTGAAAACATGGGTCATTATCCCTATGCTATAAAATATGCTTGTATGTTATTTATTGTTTTGAAGTAAAAGGATAGGTGTTCCAAATCTAAGATTAACTACATGATGTTAGGGTCAATCATGTTCAAACGCTTTCGAAAATTTGTATGCATTGGAAAATTTGTGTCCAAATCCTTTTGAAATATTATGTTCAAATGCTTTCGAAAAGTTGTATTTAAATGCTTTTGAAAGATCATGCTTGAATGCTTTTAGAAGATTTAATTTTCAAACCATTTTACAAGTTTGACTTTCTGATTATCAAATGCCAATGCTTAGCGATGAGAGGGTTGATGTGTTGGTGAATGTGGGTTTTACTGTTCAACAAGGGCGACAGTGCATAAAACATATAGAATAATAAGGGAAAAAGTTGTTTTAGCTTTGGAATTTCTAACCTCCTTATGCGAATTATACTTAAAAAGTTGGAAAAGATTTGGAGGCAAAAGAGAAGGTTTCAAGGTACAAAGGAATATGTGTCCAAAAGAAGGGTGTAAATGTAAAATTTTCCATCTAAATTCCTTTTCTAGCGTAGGAGTGTATATTTAGAAAAACTGGATTTTAAAATTTTTGCGCGTTAGAAATGGTGTGTTAGGTATTTGATGGTAAGCATTGGATGCAAAATTGGTTAAACCATACTCCCACTTGTATGAGTGTGGAAATTATTATGTGAAAAAAGATTTTTGATTTTTAAAAACATACATACATGTGGAACTACCAATATATACAGGTTGTTTGCATCATATTTTCAAAATGTTTTTAAATGAGTGCATTCATATAGGAGGCACTGATTTAGAATTATTTAGCATGCACATCATATATATTTTGATACAGCATGAAGTTGTACACGTTTAGCTGCAAAATTGGTTGTACACTAATTGGTTTGATATTTTAGAATGATTGCGTGCTATGTTACATGATCCAACCCTTGAGGAATTTCGAGGATGAAATTGTTTTAAGGGATGGAGCACGTAAAACCCCATACAATAAGCGGAAATTAATAAATAATCACTAAGACTCAAATATGAAATTTGAGAAAATGTCAGAATTTGACAATGAAACTTGCACCATTGTGTTCATGATGATTTCTGAGCAACTTTCATATATGGAGTTTTGCGATCGAAGTTCAAACGAAGAAGTTATCAGCATTTGAAATTTTTAGACTGAAAATAATAAAAAAGAATTAAAAAGGAAATAAATAATATTAACTGCATGAACCTCACCGGTCAATCCCCTTCTTGGGTCAATCGATCGCTAGTGGTCAACCGGTTAGAGTGGTGGCGACTAGGGTTGAACCTCAGTCGAACGGCCTAGATTTAATTAATTTAAATCTAACGGGTAGAATTGTTTCGAATGCTTATAAATATAGGCCCGGTCCCACACTTCTCTTCTTATATATGTTAATTGGAGAAGGAGGGAAATAAAAGAGAATAAGAGAAGGAGTGAATCAATTCTGCGAAAACGGTAAATTTTATAATTATAAATCTATATTCCACTTAATTCAAATCTCTTCTTAGGTCTGTAATTCTAATGGGTATGCATATATCTTGTTATAAATATTTTTGGATTCGAAAGGAAAAGGAGTCAATTAAAGGGATGAATTCAGATTTTGAGATTTATAAAGCTTGAAAGGTGGGTTGGAAATTATATGATTTATATATAACATTGAAATTTATATCGTTGAGTATTATTAAATTATTATGCATATGCAAGATCTATGGAGTTGTAGGCTTAGAAGAACATATTTAATTGAAATATCACCTACATATCTATAATTTAGGTAATTGGAATAGGAATCATATTTGCACCCTAATATGTAATTCTGGAAATGAGTCCCTAAATTTGTTAAAGTTGAATGTTGATAAGATTGCAAGATTTGTTCCAGATTATGATAACTGGGTTCTAAATTGTTAGTGTAAATTTAAGTTGCCCTAATTTGACCTGGAATGAATTTCTATGTTTTAATTTATTGAGAGAGTTGTGCGTGCAGTTTAGTTGTATATATTTTCGTGTAATTTCCTTAAATGATCTATTTCCATAACCATATGTAAAAGTGCGTTGTTTGAAATAATAAAGAATACACCAAAAAGGAAAGCGATGTGTAAAGTATGGATATTCTCGTTTGTAGGTTGCACTGTCTATTTCAATAAAAGAAAAGAGATAATTCCTTGTAATTTCAAATGGAGCAAAAGTCTCACTTTTGAGTAATTTATGGAAAATTATAATGTTAATACTTTTTGGAAAGGATAGCTATAATATATTAAAATGTGGAAATGTATGTTCCTTATAGAACGTACATATAAGTGTATGTTTTGGAATTCATAACCTTTGGAATTAATGAGTTAGAAATAGTAATAGATACACACACATGTATAACTAAGCCTACTGATTATATATATATATATAGCATAATGAATAAATATACGACAGTATTCATATTAGTTATAATTAGGATGACTGGTTATTAATAAAGTAGTAAATCATAGGACTAGGAGGTTGAAATGGAAAAGAGATGGTAACTCCAAAAATTGGAATAATGATTACAAAATTAGTGGGGCAATAAATGTGTAGTTAATAGAGAGTTACAGGAATTAGATGGGGATGTAAATGCATTTACTGGGAATGATTAAAAAATTTAATACGACATTTATGGGTAAATGAAATAGGCATAATAGACTGAACTAGAACGAATAAACAAACATCATTAGTGATTGTCTAATTTGAGTAATAATGATCCTTTATTATGGACAATTGACATTTATGGTACATAAGAGGGAAATAGAGAATATACATTATAAGCCTATAAGATAAGAATAGGTTCACTATGAATAAGTGAATTAAACACTAGAAGGTGGTATAACTTTCATAGTAGGAAATTAAATAGCCACAATAATATGTTTTGGATGAGCATGAATTAGTGGGCCTAGCCCAATTTTTAGGTCTACGATAATGGTTTTGGTTTAGAATGCATTGAGATGCGAAGTTAGTAGACTTACACAACAGAAGCCTGCTCTTCATCTAAAGGCTATCGATAATTGTGTATACGTATTACTGATGTGGGACGTCTCCAACCATAGGATCCGTGGAGAAGGGATATGTGTTTGCATATAGGTGTGGAAAAATATACCATGGGTTCGCTTCAGATTTAAAGTATTAAATGACTCAGTACCTTTAGGAATGCCAAGGGGTTTATTTTAGGGCGGAAGGTATTAAATAGCTATTGGGTCTGCCTCCTCCCTATAATATAAGTCTTATATAACCTACGAAAGTACCTAGTAGGAAAATGGGGTCTACTTCATTTCTAATAAGAGGTATTAAATAACTAGGATGAGTATTTTTCCTAAACTTACATTAACATAGTCTAAATGAGATTTCGGCTGTGGGAGGTCAATGGGCTTTGTCGGTGTTATTGTTGGATCGGTATTTAGTAGTAGAGTTGGCATATATGCATCGACCACCAATGGTCCCGAGCAATCATTAGCAAAGACTTTGGTTATGCCCTGATGGGTTTTGCTTTCTACTAGTGTAGAATCTGTATGGGATATGTAAAAACCTCAAAGTTTAGTTAGTTATTTGTTTGTTGGAATTGGGCTTGTTAACCCTTAGATGAATCTTTCAGATGCATTGTAATACGGCAATTAAATTATAAAGCCTTATCTAGGGGTCGTCGGTCTCTATAGCTAGAGTCGATTGACTAGCGATTACGTTATGGAGGGGCTGTTTCGAAGTAGGGGTATTAAATGGTTGTGGGGTCTGCCTTCTCACTATCCAAAAAGTATTAAGTGACCGGGGTTTTCTTTTGGATAGCACAAGCTTATATATATAGCTATATATATGTGTGTAGTTATACCTCGAAGAAGGTTGGATACATCATACACATAGATGGAACTTCATGGATAACTGTGAATAATATACATAACATTTAAATAGAATCAATCGACATAAATCAATGTTATGGATAAAATATGTAATTTTCTTGTTACCAGAACGTTGTTATGAACCCTTTCTCATTACAATCCACAAGATAGATTTAGTGGGATAGAATACTGGAGCAAAACGAGAATGGTTGATGGAGAAGTCTTCTCATTCATGCTCTGCACTGACAAGACAACTAGATATCCAAGGAATAATATTGATTTCAAGGTAGTAGCCTTTGTTGGTATATATATTCTATTGACTTTACTATTTCTCTGTGAGTTAGTTCTCTGATACACTTATGTTTATTACTTGTTACTAAAACCAACAATATGTATCCTAATGGACTTAGGTTTTGATTTGGTCGAAATTCAAGCCCATTACGGAGCGGGTTGTTACAAAGTGGACTCATCAAATGTGAATGCCTCGAGTAAAATACTTTCCTAACAACATGTTTCAAAATGCGATACCCTTTGATGCCTTCTATATAGCCCAAAAATATGCCTTTAGGCTCTTGTCTCCAACTTGTCATTTCCTATATGGTGAACATACATATGGCTACAGATATACAAAAATAATCGATATGTATAGATGTACTTTTCCACCTTTTCTCTAGGATCTTCCCATCAATGGCTGAGCATGGGATTAGATTAGTAATATATGATGTAGTTGACAAAGCCTCAACCCAAAAGCCTCTAGATAAACCCACTGTTAATCTCAAGACTCTATTCCTCCTTCCAGTAATTCCATTTGATTGCGGATCTTCAGATGTAGTGAAGTATCTCTGAATTCCGTGCCTCTTACATATATCTGTGAACTCCTTTGAAACAAACTCGCCACCATTGTCGGACCTCAGCACCTTCAATTTCCTTCTGACTTCATTCTCTACCAGTGCCATCCAAGTTTTGAACTTCTCAAATGACTCCGACTTGGCTTTCATCATGAACATCCAAACCTTCCGAGAGAAGTCATCGATAAAAGAGATTAAATACTTAGCTCCTCAAAAAGAAGCTGTAGCTACTAGTCCCCAAACATCCGTAGAAGATATTCTAGTACTCATTCGAACTCTTGTCTACCAACACCCAAAGAACCCTTTGTATGCTTCCCCAATACACATTTCTAGTAGAATTCCAAACAGTTGAAGCTTTCACCCTTAACCATCTTCCTTCTATGAAGGAGCTCTAAGCACTTTTCTGAAACATGACCCATCTAAGATACCAAAGTCTGGTGGCTTCCAAAGCTCGTGAACTATCAACTTCAACGCACGACTCTTTAAGAATTGTAGACCCTTTCAATAGATAAAGATTTTGGATCATTGCTCCATTCATCAATACAAGAGCACTACGTATCACCTTCAAACTATTTGACCCTATCGTAGTTTTGCAACCCAAAGATGTTAACTGACCCAAAGACATAAGAGATTTCCTTAAATCTGGAACATAGTGGACTCCAGTGATAGTGTGCTACCACACCATCATGCATGTAAATATGCACTAATCCTTCTCTAAATGACTTGTCGTTCCCCATCAATATGGCACTTCCCTCCTTGCTTTCATAAGAACAAAAATATTTCTTCTTAGGCGTCATATGGAAAGACGCCCCTGAATGCAGCACCGAATGATCTGATACATCAGAAACATATGCAGTCAACGCAACATCAGAAACAACTTCTCCATCGCAATAATGAAGAACCATCTGTTTTTCTTCTCCTCCTCAAAGTTGGACAATCATCGTTCCACTAGCCATGCTTCTTACAATGATGACACTCGTTGTCTATAGACTTGCCTCTCCAACCACTACCGGGCTTCCTCGACTTGGATCGCCCCTTGAAATTATTCTCCTTCTTCTCCTTTCTTCCTCTCTCTACGAACAACCCTTGACTACTACTAGCTTCTCCACTTTCGCTTATAAGCTTCATCTGATCCCTCATCTCTTCACTCATGAGGCTCAACTTCACATTTTATAATGTCAACATGCTTCTACCATAAATTAAGTTGTTGGTGAATACCGTGTATCACTTTGGAAAAGAGCACAATACCACCATAGTATTTTGCTCTTTGCCACATTCAGATCAACAGCTTTCATCTTCATCATCAAGTCATTAGAGAAATTAAGATGTGCTTTCAATGAAGTACCTTCCCGCATCTTATAAGTAAAGAAAGTCCACAGCAAAATTAGCCTATTCATGAGCTACTTCTTCATGTAGAGATCCTCCAATCTCTTCCACAAATCTCTAGTGGTGGTTTCACTACTAATCTATGGGATAACATTCTCACCCATAGCTAATTAGAGGGTAGTAAAGACCCATTCCTCCATCTCTTTACTTTCTAATTTTTAGATATCCGCTGGCAATAATTATGCGTCAAACATAACTATATGAACATGATTTCTTCTTAACACTACATTCATCTTCCACTGTCACTTCGCAAAATCATTATCTCTATTTCACTTCTCTATAGCCAACTGCTTAGTAGATGCTACGTATGAACCGGCAGTGTATGGTGAATACTCCTAGGTAGGTCTAATCTCCTCACTTCCATCTCATGATCTTGCTATTTTATCTATCGCCTTCTAGCCCTAGGCTTCAACAATAATCGTCAAAGCTATAATACCAGATTGTTCTGGTAAATTCACAAAATTAAGTGTAAATCAACCCAAACGCATGTGAAAGTAATAAAATTGCATTGTAGTGCGATAAAATAATCAGCAACAAGAGAGTCTAAATAGCAAATCACTAAAATAAAAAAATAGAGAGTTCGCACATAGATTTACATTGATTCCACTATCGCGAAATAATGCACATCCACTTTGGAAGATGAGATTTTATTACTTTTTGAAATATATTTTTTACAAAAGTGAATGGAGGCTAAGAAGAAGAATAAGAAACACAACTTAAGAGGATGATTCTAATCTCTAAAGGTTGACTGTCTTTATATAGATATTATTACTTAGGATAGAAATAATTGATTTATGGTTATGAATAAATGCCTTATTAATTCTCCTATTCATATAGGAAACGTTTACTCATTTGATTTTCCAGTTTCCTCCAATTTGTACACGCATGATAAGATTCTTTCTTTAATCAACTGATTAGGGAATTAATTAATTATTTCATTCCTCTAAAATAATTCTTCTTCTTATATAGATAATTCATTGCCCCTTTAATGCCATTAAAGAGGCAATATATTTGAGTCGTTATCTCAAATATTCTCCAAATCTTCTGTAACTGGAAATACTTTATCACCAAAATCAATAATATCTTCCAAGTCTTCTTTAATATAGAAATATTGAATCACCAAAATTTAAGAAATAAAAGACAAAAGAGGACTCAATAAGTGTGAGTGATACTGAGACATATGATTCGAAATATAAACATATCCAAGTTACTAGTGGTCTTAGAACCTTTACGAGTTAAAACTTATCCACATGATGCAGCAATGTGAGTTTATGGAATTATGCATGAAGCATAGAAGGTATACCAAGATCCCAAGATATAAGCCACTTCATTCCCACAAAAACTAAATTTGATGAATGTTGGGGATCGGTACCAATCCAAGACTTGCCTCAGTCTTGGACTTTTGGTCATGGCTCTTTGATTTATGGCCTTGGCTCTTTTGAGTTGACTTAATATGTATGCAATTAAGAAGCTCTTTGGCAAGTTGATGGCTTCATCCATTGATCTCGCTTGGTCTCTGAGTTTAGAAGTTATAGTTTCGGATTTCTGCTCGGTTATCCTTTGGTTTAATCTATCCAATTCATCCAATATGGATTGGTTATGGAGCCGGATAACAAAACATAATTTGCTAACCATAAGTCAATTGTGTGATAATAATTATAAAGTATATTTTAAAAAGGATTCATTCATTATTTTAAATGGAAATTAAAAATTATTTTTTAAACGACAAAGAAGTAATAACATTTAATAAACTAGAATTTCATGCATGTAGGTTATGGAAAGTTTCTCCTAAATTTTATCTATCTTTATAAATAATCATACAGAAATAATATAACTTTATTCAACACTTCAATCTAAAAATTAATTAGTATCTCTTAGGAAGAATATTGACATACATGGTATATCCATGTCAACATATATTGAGTAAAAGAGGAATCTTTTCAAAATTCAAAATTTTGAAATTTCTTCTCTTTTACATTAAATTCAAAATTAAAATAAGCTCCATTGACGCTATCAGAAAGCCGTTCATTTCTATATATTCGTATATGTTCATTCATCCTTCATCTCAATGTTTAGTTTCAAATTTCAAACTACATGTTCACTACTTTCTCTTTAAAGCTTCCAAACCTTTCTACTTCAAATCAATCTTCCTTCTCTAGAAATTCAAAACTCTCTCTTAAACTCAAAAATTAGATTTACCATGATATAGTTTCAAAGCCTACATGGAGTATGCGCGGTTTGCTAAAAAAATTAGATCTTTTTGTGAATTTTAATGGTTTTAATTCTTATGAGTTGCAGGACCTTTCTATAGAAAATAGAGTTTTTGGTCTAACCGGTCTTTTTCAAAACAATTTTATCTGTTATCCAAATTTTTGTAAAATAGCTTTATGAAAATTTAATGTGAAAGTTTATGAGCAAAATAAAGGGGAAATTTGGAGTGGTGTTAAAGGTGTAAAATTTATTCTAAATGCTAATTTACTTGTGAAATTATTGGTTGCAAAAGTGGTGGCCAAGAACCCTAAAATTTTCAGATAGATTAAAATAATCATTAAATGATTCAGGATTTATTTGAAAGTGAAAAGGAATTGAATTTCAAAGGGGAGGCAAGAAATATGAGTCTTGTTTCACAATAAAGCATTACACCAAAAATGGGAAACTATAGCTGTAACGACTTGGAATTTCGAGCACTTAATATTTAAATATCAGAATTATTTAAATATTTAAATCTTGGATTTAATGTGAATAAAAATAATTTCAAATTCCTATTGAGATCTCTTTATGTAATAAATGATAATGGTAAACTTTTACTTTATAATCAATGGGATTAAACCCTTTTTAATAATAATTCTTTTTAACTCGTGAAATTATCAATCTGATGCACTGTCCCGGATTTTAATGAAACTAGTGCCATCGAAACTGGAATAATAAGGTGATGTAAGTCATCGAGTTCATGGTGATCAGATGTGATGTGTGGTCATGCGAGCTCGAAAATCATTACATTGAAAAGGAGAAATTAAAATGATAATATAATTTTATTATATAAAAAACAACCAAACCCTTCCCCGGCTCTCTCTCTTTCTCTCTTCTCTTTAATTTCCTTCTTTTATAATCAAAGAAATCCTATGTATTTGAAACTTGTTAAATTGGTTAAAATGTGGATATATTGTGGAAATATATATTGGGTTGTTCTTTATAAATGTTTTGAGTGTGTTTGACCTAAAGGAATTGGTTTGGAAAGTTATTGAATTTGGGAAACAAAATTGTGTTGAAAATATTGCTTTTTGGTAAAGTAAAAAGGGATTTTACTTTAGATATTTTTTCAAATCCTTTAAAGTAGTTTTGTAAAAGGTAATTAAAGTATTTTAAAAAGGAAGTTTGAGTTTTAAATATGTTTTTATAATTATTTTTTAATTTTTAAAGTAAAGAGTTTTAAATTTTAAAAACATACATTTTATAGTTTTTAAATAAATTATAAAATAAGTATTTTTAGTAATACTTAGACTAAATGTTTTAAACCATAGTATAAGCATTTTAAAGTTTTTTTTGAATGGCAATCAGTTTTGGAGTGGCCTATCCACTTTTTATAAATACAATCATAATAGGTGCTTGGTTGAAATACCAAAGTAACTACAACTCACACCAACAATATGACCAGAACAACAATGCTGACAAAAAAGATATAAGAAACGTAAAGTGTCATATCATGTAACAACCTATGACGGGAATAGATCAGCAACACCATATTTAATTCCATCATCAAGATCATCATCTCTGGTTGGGGTCTTGATCGAACCAGGAGATGTGATAGCAAAGGACATAGGCCTAATTTTAGTGCAATTGCCATTGGGAGAAGTATCACAAGAGAAGGCGGTGGCTAGGAGGGCATCGAGCTTTTCAAGTTCAAATGACATGGCTGGAGGAGGTGGAGAAGCAAGAGGAGGGGGCGGAGCAACATGAGGAGGGGCAGGAGAAGATGGAACTACAGTTGCATGAACAACTTTAGGTCTCCATTTCCTAGGTGGAGGCTTCTTCAAAAGGAACCTTTTCAAGAATAGGATCAGATGCATCTAGAAGGTGGATACAGGAGCTCTCAGTATGACCAAAAGAGTGACAATGAGTACATAATGGAGGTTGCTATAAGTAAGATACTAAAATAGAGGCAAATCGGTTGCCAGCTATAGCAATATTTAACTGTGAACGAAGAGGCCTAGCAAGGGTGATCTCAATCAAAGCTCTAGCATACTCTAGATGTTCTATACGCTCAATATTTTCATCAAAATAGATCAAATCTAAAGTATTACTAGCCAACCAATCTAGGCCCTCAAGTGACTGGAGAGAGAAGGGGATACAAGTGAATTTAGCCCAAACTAGAATGGACATCACATGATCATGAGCAGAATCAATTGAAGGGCTCCAACGAGTGATTATGAAAACTTTACCATTTATAACACAAGAGTCAGATTCCAAAACCATACACCGCTCCTCCTCATTACCAAAATCAAGGAAATACATATCCTTATGATAGCGGATTATAAGAGATCCCCTGAGTTTCCATCAATTAGAAAAAAATTCTTTATAACACTATAGCGAAAACCGTCATCCAAAAATAAACCATCTAGAGTGTTTTTTCAGAACTCAACCCCAAGAAATAACTTCAAAGGGAGGAACCAGAACATCATCAACATTACCAGTTATTTTGAAGCATCTAGAGGTATACCTTCCAGCGTTCTTTGGCTTGCTAATGAATAGCAAGGACCGGGATTTTTGGCATTGAGTTTCTATAGCAGCATAGTGAATGCATATTGCCTGAACAGAGTTAACATTGCTATTGGGGCAAAAACCAATAGCAGGCATGTTAGCAGGCAGCGAGACTGGAGGTTGCACAGGGGACAAAGTTTCTAAATGCACGTAAAGAGAAGCATTTACATTATTAGATGCACCATTAATATTTGATGCAGTGACATTAGATCCATTAACATTGGATGCAAAAGCAAAATCAGATCCATTATCATTGCAAATAATACTCCATCACCAGAGGCAGAAACATTAGTTGTAGGAACACCATTACTTGGACCACATGGAGCACCACCAAAGGCAGGCAGCAGAATAATGTCGAGCAAGAATCAGGGCAACATGATATGGTTGTATAGGGACATAGGATTTAGATTTAGGGCTTGTGACTTCTGTTTTGGCTTTGATTGGGACTTCGCTTGGGCTAATGGACGATAAACGTCGGGATCGGTCACTAAAAGGGACTTAAATGATTTCCCTGGTCTCGTTGATGTTAGGGTTCTAGAAAAAAAGGGATACGGTGGCCTAGATGGGAATTTGAAGAACCCCTTCCTCATGAAGAAAGAGAAAGGAAGGTGGCGTCGAGATCTATGTAGTTAATGCCCCGCTATTACTCCGCTATAACCCTGCTATATCTCAAAGCGGATTTCTACCGCTACGATTTTTCCATATAGCCTTTCTGCTTTAAGCCCCGCTATTTCCGCTATATCTCATTATTCCGCTATATTCTGCTATTTTCGCTATATCTTCTTTACAAGAAATGAATTTAAAATGGTATTTATACATTATAAAAATTATGAAATTATTTTATTTAATTGAATTTTTAATATATTTTCAGAAATGAAAATTCTCTAATATTCTACTAAATTCAAGTATGTTATATAACAGTTTTACGTTTATTTACAGTATATTCGCACATGTTTTTATTTAAAATTATTTATGTATTAATTATAATTCAATTGAATGTTAATTTTTCATTTAATTACCATTTATATAATTGTAAAAATATTAAGTATGAGTTTTATATGCTATTTTAGAGTCATCCGCTATATCCCGCTATATCCTCGTTGTATCTCTGCTATGACTTTTTGCACCTCCGCCGCATTGAATCTCCCAAGCGCTTTAACTACACAGGTCGAGATGATTAGAGGAGGAAGGGAAAGGAGGCGATAGAAAAATAATGAAGCAAGGTCACCATTAAAGTATAAAATACAATTTAAGTACATATAGTTTATAGAAAATTAGTAATTATTTTGTTAAAGTAATTTGGAGCTTATGTAATATAAATACCAGTTGAAAGAGGATTTTAGTAAAAACATAAGTTGACAAAGTATATTAAGCCTTTTATAAAGTAATAAAGGAAAGTCTGGATTTTAACACTTTTCGTTAAAATAAGTTGTTTTGTGAAGTTAAGTGAAAGTTAGTTAATTTGTTAAATTAGTGGAAATAAGTTATTATAATTAGGATTGTAATTGTGACTTTAATGAGGAATACTTTAAAGTCATAATAAGTGAAATTGTTTTCTGTTTGTAGTAAACGGTGTTTTAGTAACATTTTTCTTAAACCCTTGAATTATATATTAAAGTTGTAAAATATAGTTAAATATTTTGGAAAAATACTTAGATCTTTAATAATGGAATATTAAAGATAATAACAAGTATGGAATCTTTTGGGAAACACCAAAAAATATATGTTTTAAAGTATAAAAGAGAGATGAGGTTTATAGTAACAATGTGTAAGTAACATTTGTTTTTAACCTCATTAATTATATTCTAAAGTAAGTAAATATTGTTAATGATTTGTGAATATACTTATACCATTGAGATAAGTATATGAATACTTTTTGAAGTATTGAAAAGGGAACAAATGAATAGGGAACTGTTGAATACTTGTATATATCCTTTGTATAGATATTATATATATATACATACAAGTAAAAAATGAAAATTTTAATTATTAAAGGATGAATTAATTAAAAAGGGTATTAGAAGTCGTTTATATGACTTGATCATGCTTGTGTGTATCGATCATGCTTTATGTGTTACTTGCTTATTTAAAGTATGTGGGACTTGGTTTCCCTTATGCGATTATTCTCATTATTGTTGAAATTGGTCAAATATAACTCTAGAAATATCTAGAAGAAAACGAGAATTATATGGTACAGTTATCTTCGATGATGTTATACTGTACATATAAACTCGTTTTGCTTTTCTAGGACAAATGATAAGGAAATATGTCTGGTTAGGAGATGATCTCCACTCTTATGTATTGTCTGTTTATTTCCAAGAGAACCGAAGTTGAGCTTACTAAAAATCAATCGATTGGTTTTTAGAGCTCCAGGCAAGCGGAGGAGTGTACTTATATATGATGAAACGGAACCGTAACCACTACAAAACCATATACATATTCTATGCTTTGGAAGAGGTTCGTGATTGGTTCAAGATACCGGAATATATATGGAGAATCGAGATCTGTTTAAGATGCTCAAACACATGTAGTTGTTCGTGGACTACTCAAGATGTAGGAATCCATGTGTGATTCCAAGATTTGTTAAGATATGGGAATCCATGTCCAAGATCTATTGAGATATGGGAATCCATGTGTGGTTCTGAGATGTGTTCGAATTATGAATCGTGTGCTGGAATGCTGGACGTAACCTCACTAACGGATATGACTGAGATCAGAGATAAGATGCATAGCTAGGGGTTTAGCTAACACAAGGGTGCAGGTGACTCTACCCTAAAGGTACCTATAGTTATGCATGCATGAGTGGTGCACTCGGCTTCATGTTATAGCCAGCTATGTATTTCCTATGTCATCAACTAGGGATGTACAATGCTTTGGGAGGATATTTCTAATCCTTGTGCAGGAGTGTAACAACCTGCCTCGAAACAGGCTTAAATCCCGACTCGGAAAAGGTCCATCAAAACTTAGACTCATTCCAAAGCTAGCTGTTAGTTGGTAAAAAGAACAATACAAAGCTATTTATATATTCATTCAGAACTCACAGTGGAAGGATAAAATATAATAGAATAAAAGATACCCATTTTATTTCAAATTTCAAATGTCAAAAAATAAAACCATAGCAGAATGTCAACAATAATCGTTACATCGTCTTGTTGAAAGATACATTTTTAACTCAAAATGGTACGTTAGAAAATAGCATAAATAGACTACTGCTACAAGCTCCTCTCATTGTCTTCTTCCCTAATATGTGTTGTAATGAGGAGGGAGTCGGAACAATAATATCCGGTGAATAGAAAACCTCGAGCCTTTCTATATCAATACTTGGGCGGTATAATTTAAATAAGGATATGTCTTTCGCATTTTAAACAATATTCAGGCGGGTCCTTAAACAACCACTTAATACCTTTAATCCCCAAAGCAGGTTTTCCCATAATCAATAACTCATAACCATCGTTATTAATACCTACCAATATGAGAAATATAACCTAAGCCACTTAATACCTTTTAATGGAAAATAGGCAGACTTTGACCATTTAAGACCTCAATTGAGGTAGGCCCTCATAATTTAATACATATTCCCAACGCGGACCACACATAGGTCTCTATCTAACTGATATCATCTATCGTGCCAAAACCCAATCTCGACCATTTAATACGTCATATAAGGGAAAGAGGCAGACCCTCAAATAACCACCTAATACCTTCAATTCCCCGAAGCAGGTCCTTCGTATTATGAACCGTACCCTATGGCGACGTCTCATGTTAGTCCGACTATTCGTAGAAACTGGTAACCAATCGGCTGGGTAGATTTACCTTATAGAATTAGGACTGACCTCACGTCATCCATGGTTATTTATTATAGGCAATGTCTCACATCAGCCCCAAAGTCACACTGCTAATAGCCAGATTAGATGGGCAGACTTCTATATGCTTTTGACTGACCTCGCATCCCTATAACTTAGTCATATTTCATAACACTCTCTAAGTGTATAATCACACATCTCACCGTATTCGTTAATTAGGCCTTATAAGAAATCCTTCTTATTTCACCTAACTAATTACTTTCCTAAGGGAGATTTAAATGAAAATTATTAACCTAATCAACTACACAATTAATATGTTACAATTGTACATTATTTACGCTAATTTATATACATATAAGTGCGTATTCATCAAACGTGCAGAGATTACGCCCTAAACTAATGTTCAATGTCAAATCTTCCAATATTATATAAGTCTCATTTCCGCAATAGCATTTATAATATTTTTCCCATAAATCCAATATTCCAAAATCAAATCAATAGACTTGTGCTTAGAATCCAATTCCAACTTGTTTTATATTAAAACAATGGAATAAAAGCATAATAGTGGAAACTTAAAATTCAGTTGGTTTTATGCTTTCTTCAACTCCTTTTTACGTAAAATTAGATAAGGGAATTTTTATTCAATTTGTAGAAATATGCAGTGTAAACTACGATAAAGAATTCGTATCTTACGCACCATTCCTTGATTAAATCCCTAAATCAAATCTAAAGAAAAGGAATAAGAAGTGGAATAGATGGTAAACGCATTTATTGCAAAATCCACAAAACTCTATTATTTTAATACAAAACAATTAAGACTCCAACCTAAGAATTGACATTTCACTTTGAAGGAAATTTAGGGATTTTTACTTTGATTTTTTCATAACCCAAAACTCCCCCAAGACACATGTCAAATTCAAACTGTGTAGTTAAAGCACTTATCCATTCTATAGTGGTGGAGACACATAAAATTATAGCGAGGATATAGCGAAGGTGCAAAAAATTTCATTGGATATAAAACTAAATATTTAAAGTTAATTTTTCTCCTTTTCACACCATTTGTGTATGAAAAAGAAATATTCTTTAATCTTATATAAAAAAAATTGAATCATATAATGATTTATTCAGACTAGATTTGGTGACTACAATAGATTTCCAACTTATATTGAGCACTTAAGCCTTAAAATTAGTCTTTACCTTAACTTTGTTGATTTGGTTAGATAGAGAACTAGTCAAATCAATCTTTTTATATTAATATTGCTAAAGTGGGTGCAAAATAGCCTTGATTTAGCAGGTATGGTGGAAAATAGTGAGGCTAAGTGGATCTATTATTTAATACTGCTAAATCGAAATATAGTAGCGGTCGGAGAGCGCTATGCACTGTAGCAGGGATTTTGCAAGGCTTTAGTGGAGCTTTAACTGCATAAAATCCAAACTACACTATTCAGTTACAAAAATATAAAAACTAAGATTTCCACACATAAAGGTCCTTAGCTTTGCCTTCTCTTAGATTTGACATGCCTTCAATGAACCATTTCTACCAACCCGCTTTTTAGCAAAGCAGGTTCCAATTGGACTTAGAAAGTCAAAGCAAAGGCATAATAATTCATAGACTTGGAAACACCCTGAGAAAGACTAAAGAATTGAGCTCAGGAAGTTTAGTTGAAAAATAGGCTAAGTCCTTAACTCACCCCCTGAGTTAAGGCCTTAAGTCAACCCCCTTAGTTAAAGATTTCAACGAGTTAAGAATTTCGACTAGTTAAGGATTTTTGACGAGTTAAGGATTTGAGTTGGTACCGATTTAACACTAAAGTATCTTCAACTGGATGTAGAAGATTGAAATCGAAATGACTTGAAATTTGGCAAGATCACTTAGAAAAGGCAAAAGGACTTGGGAAAATTTCACCAAGATTGGGCCAAGAACCTAAACTTGGCCCCGAGTTAAGGATCTTAACTCGGCACTGAGTTTACGATTTGGCTAGGGTCGGCTTTGGTCTTTTGGCATGACTTCGCACTATCTCCTGGACTTCATTGCTATTGGGCCTCTAACTTTATGCTACCCAATTTCTCTATAAATACTAACCTACCTGCTACCAGAATATGATCTTCTCTCTGTTTGATTTCCATTAACACTCTCAAACCTGGAGCTTTCGTTAGACTTTCTTCACTTCTATTCTCCATAACATACTCTCTTAATACCATTGAAAATTTGAGATCCACTAGATTGTGGTCAGATTTGAAATAACTAATTGTAATCCACGGAGAGAAAAACTAATAAAAAGATTGAAGTGGATGTAGGCCGAAGATTATGTCGAACCACTATAAAAATTATGCATTCTTTTACTGATTTTACTTTTATTTAAATCCAATTGGTGCTTTCATCTAATATATGGGTGTTGATCCACTTTTTGGATTACCATTTTGGTACTTTTGCTACGAACTAAGAACGAGATCTGAAGACTTGAAGCTTGAATCTGAGGTTTGGAGAAGACGAAAAGGCCTAATACTATATCTAAATTGGAGCAAGTCAACTTGAGCCTGGGGGCAGCCAAGAGGTGTCCTCAAATTCTCATTAGTCTAACTATGTGACCAGAGAAGAGATGGAGAGGATGATGAAGGAAATGCAAGATGAGATAATAGCTAGGCAACAGGAGATGCTATAAAGGTTCTTCTAAATGATGGGACAATAAGGAATAACTAGAGTTACTGAAATTCAGAACCAAGGACAAGGAGCTAACGCAGGAGCATTTAAAGATAGAGCAGAGAAAACTTAAATAATGCCTCCACGACTCGGGGGCATGATCGATTTGGATCTAGGATGAGCTTTAATGCTTGGAATAGGCAATCTTGGAGCCAGAGTAGCAAATCAGAATACGAATGCATGACAGCAGGAGTTGGAACCAGAAGCTCACTATTGGAACGGAAGGTAGAATGAAGTTATGGATCCGAGACTTCCACTGGATGACAAACCAATGATCGTGATGGATTGGAATCAGGTTAGATTCCTTTACCTTGGCTTTATATAAATGATGCAATATATCCTCAGGCCACTTACATGTGTATGAGATTCCGAACAGTCCCTAGGCATGCTTTGAGTTGGATACCTGAGATGACTGCTTAGGGTAATAATAACCTCAGACCGCTTATCTTGTACGAGACCTAGATTGGTCTCTATGCACGCTCTGAGTCGGATTTCTAGGGTGAATACTTAGGATTTATGCTTATTTGACTTTTGAAAAATCCATAGGAACGTGATGACTGATCTTTATCGCTTTATATCTTGTCCAGAGAGATGAGATCGGAGTGTGAGGTGCAAGTCCCCTTTCCAAAGAGCAAGCAGATGGGATTGTACAAATTGGATCGCCTTAGAGCTTCCGTCTAGAGAGATGGGGCCGGAGTGCATGGTGCAAGTCCCCTTGCTAGAGAGCAAGCGGATGGGCTTGTACAGATTTGGATCGCCTTAGAGCTACCATTCGGAGAGATAGGGCCAGAGTGCAAGGAGTGAGCCATGTCACTAGAGAGCGAAATAGATAGGCTTCTTTGGTCGCTATAGAGCTACTGCCCGGAAAGGAGGGCCAGAGTGCAAGAAGTAAGTCCCCTTACCGAAGAGTGAGCGGATAAGCTTACTTGATCGTTGAGTCTCTCTACCAAAGAGTGAATGGAATCAACAAGGATCCGGAAAGATCGAAACCCTAGATTGTAACACTAAACGATCTGAAGAGATCGTCCCCTTTAAATTAAACATTAAACGATCTGGAGAGATCGTTCTCTTAACTTAAACAATAAACGATCGGGAGAGATTGCATGCTAAATTAAATGGAAGATGATCTGGAGAGATCAAATCATATAACAAAAATGGAATTAATTAAAGGATTTGAATACCTTGTAATTAGAATAAAACTGATAAATCCTAGACGAGCATGAGACGATTTTGGAAATGAGATGTAATAAGAGATATGTGATATAATAACTCTGAATGAAATCAGAATGATTGTGATTTATAAACTATACTTAGGCAGAGTCTAAAGTCTTAGGCTGTAACAGGTTAGGAACGACCCATGATTGGCAAGAGAATCCGAAAGAACTGGACGACTCACCAAGATTAAAGTAGCTGGAGAGCTCAACTATCAAAGACTAATTACCGGAACTTGTTCTTGAGCAAAGAACGCTTACATTCGAAAGGCATACTTTGGAGGGCATGTGATAACCTTGTTTTTAGCAAAGCATATTTCAACTGGATTTAGTAGGTCAAAACAAAGGCATAATGATTCACAGACCTGGAAACACCCTGAGAATGATTAGAGAATTGAGCTCAGGAAGTTTGGTTGAAAGATTGGATAGCTCCTTAACTCACCCTCAAGTTATGGCCTTAAGTCAACCTCTAGAGTTAAGCCCTTAAGTCAACCCCTCGAGTTAAGGACTTTGACGATTTAAGAATTTCGACGGGTTAAGGATTTGGATGAGTTAAGGATTTGAGTTGGTACCAAGTTAACACTAAAACATCTTCAATCAGACGTAGAAGATTGAAATAGAATTGGAATGACTTGAAATTTGGCAAGAACACTTAGAAAAGGAAAAAAGAAGGACCTGGGAAAATTTCACTATGATTGGGCCAAGCACCTAAACTCGGCCCCAAGTTAAGGACCTTAACTTGGCACCGAGTTTAGGATTTGACTCGGGTTAGCTTGGGTCTTCTTGCATGACTTTGTGCTATCTCCTGGACTTTATTGCTATTGGGCCTCTTACTTTATGCTACCCAATTCCTCTATAAATACCGACCTACCTACTACTAGAAAAAGATCTTCTCTCTACTGGATTTCCATTAGCACTCTCAGACCTGGAGCTTCCATTAGAGTTTCTTTACTTCTATTCTCCACAACATACTCTCTTAAAACCATTGTAATATGAGATCTACTAAATTATGGTCAAATCTGAAATAACTAGTTGTAATCCAAGGAGAGAACAACTAATAAAAAGATTGAAGTGGACGTAGGACGGAGATTACGTTGAACCACTATAAAAATTGTGTCTTCTTTTACTACTTTTTCTTTTATTTAAATCGAACTGGTGCTTTCAACTGATATATGGGTGTTGATCCACTTTTTGGGTTAACAGTTTCAGATCTCTTACTTTGATATATATATATATATATATATATATGTATAGCAAGGGATTTGTATATACATTAGATTCAAAAAAATAGAGGTTTGAAGGAGAAGAGATTAAGAAAATAAATATTAATCAAAGATAGATATATAGGATTTCTTACTTGAAACCCTAATAGAGTTTTCTGAATCTATGAAGAGACGAACTTACAAAGCTACGCCAATGTTCCCAAAATATTATATGAAAAATGTGGGGATAGACTCTTATTTATAATGGTTAGAATGCACCAGAACCGTTGGATGAAGGTCGGTTAAAAGTAATAAAATATGGTATGTTAAAATAGCCAAAACCCTAGCTACCATCAATATGCAGCGGTCGACCACCGCCTTCCCATAGGTCGACCGCTAGCGATCGACCAATCATGAGTAATGGGTCGACCACTCTCTTTATTCTTAGAATATTTTGATTGTTGTTGATTTATTTTATTTAATTCCTTAATTATAATTTAACGTTAACGTTAATCTGATTGTTTACTTTAATCCCCAATTATAATTATCGTTAACCTCTGAATTTCAAATTTGGAAATTATTTATTTATTTTAATTCCATTTAAATTATTTTAAACCCAAAATCTTCAAACACCCACAACTACTTTGAGCTCAGTTTTCTGCATATTATATATGGTAACTGATCAGAATTTTGCTATGAATGCAACATCATAACTTTCATGGCTAAATTCCAACTTTTTCAAAATTTCCAATTTCACCCTTATCTTATTTAAATTAATTATCCAATCAATTTATTTATGTTTATTTTAGTGGTGTAACAAAGAGGATCGTTCTCAAAGGACCGAGGACACCTCTGTGAAATCCCGCATAATTAGAGAACGTGCCTTAGTGGTTTTGATTGTATACCTATTATTGTTGTGGTATACACTCACACACAGCACAACAATTTTTTATTTACATTCATCACCCTATACATTATTATAATATCATTGGATTTTCTAATAAAAATGGTTTGGTTATCATAAGGTAAAAACCCATCCATATTTATTTATCCATATGATTAGAGTTTCTCAGGTTGGTTTACCAGACTGATCGGGCATTATTTCCTTATAATGCTCGCGCCAGCCCCGAGTATATTTTTAAGTTTCGCTATGGACGCTTGGAACTTTAGGAGACTAGCTGGATGTCTCCAAGACCTATTCACATATTTTATTTCTGTTGCATTACTTGTTTGTATCTAGCAACATTTGCAAGGATGGGCTGTTACAACTGTCCAGACTGATGATAGGTTAGTTTACTTTGATTGTTGTATGTATATTAAAGTTTTCTTTTTGGTAAAGGTCTTTTGAGATATTATAAATTATTGTTCCGCATGTGAGATTCTGATATTGTGTTCTTCTTCCTTGTTCTATTTCTTTTTCATTTTCTTTTACCCTAATATTCTTTCTTTTTGCTATTTAGTTGTTCGATATGAGAATACCGTGGATGTATTAGTGTTAACATTCGAGGGTCGAAAAGGTTGTTCATTACATTTGGTATCAAAGCTGAAGGTTAAGCGCGAACTTTGGCTTTGATGGGGTATAACTCATTAAGAGTAGGGTAATGGAATGCCTTATTATGTGTTGAGTGTATTGTATATACGAGAGCGCATATTTATTGTGCTATAAAAATGTTTTATATTGTGTTGATTGGTCTATTGAGTGGTTTATGAATTCTGGTCGGTACATGAGATACCAGGGTATCGACAGGGATTTCCAAATACTTGAACAAGGCAAACCAACACAGTATTGTTTTTGAAATTGCTAAATGAGATAATTTTACCTAAGATTATATTTTATATATAAAAGAATAATTTTGAAAAATTGATATAGTTATTTATGATGTGCTTGTTTGTTAGCAAATGATAATATTTAATTATTATCATTTATTGTTCATTGAATTTTAATTATGCTCGACCAGTTTATGAGTTGTTTTACCTTTTTACTACATGAGTTAGGTAGATAGTAACTTGTAGGAACATTGAAACGAACACCTTGAGAATTAAGTTTCACAGATTGACAATAAAGCGTTATGTGATAATGTTGGGTTAAAATTTAATTTTAATAAAAGTTATTTATTATAGTCTAAACAAAGATATTTTTGTGAAATGATTTAGATAAGGAAGTAACTTTACATAAGTATAGTTTGTAAAGTATAGTTTATAAATAAAAAGTATTTAAACTAAGAATTTAAGAACTTAAATCTAGGTGTTTTTGGAAAAAAAATTCAAAGTTTGTAATGAGAAAATAATACTAGTATTATTTAAAAGTATTTATGAATAGAAATATTTAAAAGGGTTCTAAAAGAGATAGAAAATACTGAACTCACTTCTGATTGAGAAATAATTTTGATGATGACTGCAGCATCATCGGCGTTCATTTTTTAGCTTCAAAGTTGGGGATACTATTATAGTAGTTTACCATAGATTTTGATATAAATCTCAAATGTATGATTTGATATACAAAAGTTATAAGTATATATTATTTCAAAATGATTAAAATAATACCTGATGTTTAGTTCTTATTTTTTCTGTTAAGATATCTTATGGACTCATGTATCCTATGCATTAGGGTAGTTTGGTCATGCGTCATGTTTGATCTGTTGATTAGTAGTTTTCAATTATTGGAATAAAAAGTAATTTTTGATGATTTTGGATAGTTGAAAACTTGTGGAAGTGATATAAGAAGTTAAAGCTAAGTGTTTTTGTGAAAATATAATGAGTTTTTGTAACTCTTAAATTGAAAGGTAGTAGAAATTAAACAAGTTTTAAATTGATTAAACATTTTGTTATATAGAACTGTAACAACCCATATTTTTAGTAACATTATTTAGAACATTTAATCCAGTAAATTAAATGAAATAATGTAATTTTTCAAGAGAGTGAGATTTATAATTTATAAAGGGGTAGTCGTGCCTATGTAAACTAATGAACTAAATAGAATTAAAACGAATTAAGTTAAGGTGAAGAGACAAGGGAAAAATAGGTAGAAGCAATAACCTTATACCCTAAACCTTCACTACATTCATTTCGTACAATCATTTCAAAATTTACCAAAACTCAAACACTTAGTGGCCGACCACCATTAAGAAGAAAAGAAAGGAAGTCAAGCTGAATAAAGAGGAAGAAGCTAATTAACTTAAATCAAAGATCAAATCTCATCACCTTAAGATCAAAGCAAAGGTGAATAATGACTACATCTCTTATTTTTGATTGGTTTCAGTTTTAGATGATTCCAAAAGTATTTGCAAATGTTTTGCCATGTTTTTGAATGATAAATGGATATATATACTTGTTGATAATTTAGGTTATTTTATACGCATTTTATGATGAGAACTAATTTAGAAAACCTAATTTATGACATTCAAATGACTTGCGAATTTAATCTGAGGTCAGATATATTATTTTGAAAATGGGTTTCAAGTTTTATAATTTTCTGAATTATTGTGGAATTAATATCAATTTTCTAGTGAAGAAAAAGATTAATTGGGTTTAAAATTAATTTCGGCAATTATTCATGTGTTTTGGATCTAAAATTTAAATATGTTAGACAACATATTAAAAGATATTTATGTGAATTTTTATAGAATTTTTCTTAGTGTTTTAATAGATATATAAAATTATTTAAGGTATAGGACTTAAATGTTTTATATGTTCATAAAAGGAGAAGGGGCATTTTATAAACAATTTAATTAGTTTAATTCTTAAAATTTTGGTAGTACTTTAGGAAATGAAAATTAGCAACCAATAATATTTTGACAAACAAGACAGGTTAGTTGAAAAGATTACTTAAAAAGGTTAAAAATTAGTTTAAACATGTTTTTTACATGTTTAACCACTTTCGGCACCTAGCTTTCGACCGTGTTCCTCCGCCTCCATTACCATCGAAACCAATGTGCAAGGCATCAAAGACTTAGTGCACGGCATATTAGATATAGGTGGAAGGTATGCAGTCGAAACAAGGGGTTCCGATGGGGACAAAGCACTACTCTACTTTTAAATGAAAATGCACCTGCTTTGCTTTCAATAGTAATGCTTTCGACTTGGCTGACTTTTGACTGGGTCAAATTGTTTTAAAGGAATGGTTTTGAAAGAGGTTGCACCATTTGTTTTAAGTGAATGCTTTTGAAGGGGCCAAAACCCCTAACTGCCGCCTTTTTACCTTTTGACCCAGAACGGTTTCGAAAGGGTTAGTTTGTTTTAAAACTTAGCCGCTTCTCCAATGCTTTCGAAGGGATAGGTTTTGACACCATCCACTTCTTTTACTTAGGATTTGCTTATGAAAGAGTTGCTTTCGACTTAGTTATTTATGACCCTTTTTGATATTTGAAAGTTAAACCCAAAGGTTTTGAAAAGAATGGTTTCCAATGGTTTCGAAAGGTTTTCCACAAGCTTTTACTTGAACCCAATGCTTTCAAAAGGTTTTTTTAAGTAGTATACTTTAATGCTTTCGAAAGGTAACTGAGATAGGTGTCAAAAGGGGGGTTCTCTAGTATTTTCGGAAGGTTTAAACTATGGTTTCAAAGGGAAGGTTCCCCAATTGTTCCGAAAGGTACTTAAAGCATTTTAAATGGAAGGTTTTGGATTGCTTTCGAAAGGCAAGTTTAATGTTTTGAAAAGAGCATGTCTAAGGTTTACAAAGCTTTCGAAGAAGATGTTTTCAATGGTTTCAAAAGGTATGCTTGGCCTTTAGGTCTAAGGTTATAAAGTAAAGTAGTTTACTTATATCGAAAGGGGTACTTTCAATAGTTTGAAAATGGTACTTTCAATGGTTACAAAAAGGGTACTTTCAATGGTTTCGAATGAGTTGTTTAAAGATTTTAAACCAAGGTTTCGAATGAATTGCTTTTGGCAATTTAGCCTAAGTGTTATAAGCTAAAAAGAGTTTTAACTTATTTTGGAGGGATGGGAAATCCTTAATGTATTTCATCAACACTATTTTGAGTAAAGTATATATAACATGGCAAATAGCTTAGAGTAAATCAAACAGTATATTTTCCTTGTATATGTATGATTTAAAGGTTTAAATCATTTTGAAAAGGTTTTCAAGGAAAATTTAAAGGTTAGTTAACCCTAAGAAAAAAAATGACTGAGATATAGAAGACCAGATGGGACTGGTGTAGGGTCGTGCCCTACTTATTAGCTATTAGCCCCTAGCTAATTTAGTCTAAATTTCAGTGTGTAGGGCTTAGTCATAAGTAGACTTAAATGATGGTTACACACAGAAAGGAATATATATGTACAGAAAAGAAGATAGTTTATTAGTGAGCCCGCGAAACCATTAGGATCAGGAGACCCTTGGAGAAGTAAGTTAGGGACAAATCGTCTAGAAGGCTTATCCAATAGTTGTTAGATCATATTTATCATTTTGTCTGGTAGGCCCGAGTCAGCCAAAGGTTAGTAGTTAGCAAAACAAAACTACATTTGTTTTAGACAACTAGTCCAGTAAATACCTGTTTTTAGCCTATATGATATTGCTATTATTGATATAATCAGTTTGATTAACCAGTTTGGTTGTAGGATTATGATTTGCAAAAGATATAATTTAAAAGGATATTAGTGAGGGGAAACCTGTTTCGCTAAGCAGCATGGTCTCGCTCAATATAAAATAACCGAGATGTACTGTATTATTCACACCAGGCTTTATGTCTGACTCGAAGTTTATGTTTTTCCCCTTAAACTCTCAGGTGCTCAAAATTGATTTGAGTAAACTGAGAGTTGAGGTTTACAGGTTTTTAGTAGGTTGACAAATAAAGCTTCCAGAGACGAGCAGGCGGCTGACGGAAAGCTATTTAGGAGTTGCAGTTTTTGTTTTATTCTGCTTTATTGTATTTAAGACAGCTATGTCTATATAGTATCTGGTCAACCAAGGAGGCATCATCATATGTCGCTCTTGGCATATTTTATAATAATTATATTTATTTGAACTTGGGAAATGATAATGGGATTATGTAATTTGAAAACGAAATATTGTTTTGAAATGTAATCATAAAAGTTGTTTTAATCTGAGATGATTTTATTTCATATTCATGTGACTTTGATATTATGGATACCATTAACATTATCGTATTTAGTCACCGAAAGTTAATATTATGGATGACTGCAGCATTTGTAGCTTTTATCTTTAGGCCTCCAGATAGGAGATGTTACAAGAACAATCGATGTTATTGGGCCAACTAATACATGTCTTTACTTTAGGGTTGTCTAAGGAAAGTAGACTTTAGTCTTGAGTTTTGATACCAACTCTTCCTAGCTACTTGCGTAACCCGATGGATAAAGAAGTCTAGAAAGTTGATATGGTGATAAGATCAAATTTATTTTAGGCCTTTGTTGGAATTCTTAATAAATAATTTGAATAAGATTGTATTTTATATACTCTTAGGATGTAGTGGAGTGATATACAATATGAACATAAATCTTGAAAACTGTACGAATGATATATGTATATCGTACGGGCTTTAGTATATTTCTATACTATGTATGTTGGCTTGTGGAGTGTTTGGGAATGACTCTTTGAATTGCTTGAGGTAGCATGAGTGATCGACTAAGGAATAACCTGAAACTGTTAAGTGTAAGGTACGCTTAGTAGGTTATTGAGCATCCTTGTGCAATGAGATGTTTTTGAACATGGGCAAACCGTGAGCTTTATTTGCTAGCAAGATTGTAATACTATTAAGTTTACAATGTGATTGGATCTTTGGTTATTAGTGATTACAATACCGTTAGTTATTGATGTGTGATTATTGTTCTTGTTGCAAGTGTTGGTATTTCAAGGATGGAATTCTCTACGAGGAGGAGAATATATCGACTTGAAATTTCGAACACTTAATATTTAAATATAAAAATTATTTAAATCTTGGATTTAAAGTGAATAAAAATAATTTCAAAAGCCGATTAAGCTCTTTTTAAATAATAAATGATAATGGTAAACTTTTAATTTATAATTAATGGGATTAAACTTGTTTTAATAATAATTTTTTTAATCAACACGTGAAATTATCATTCCGAGGCGCTATCTCAGATTTTGACGAAACTAGCGCCATCGATACCAGAATAATGAGGTGATGTATGCTGTCGAGTTTCATGGTGATCAGACATGTTCTATGGACGTGCGAGCTCGAAATGTGTTACGTTTTAAAATGGGAAATTAAAATAATAATATAATTTTATTATATAAACAACAACGAAACCCTTCCCCAACCCTCTCTCTTTCTCCCTTTTCTTTTATTTCCTTATTTATGTAATCAAAAAAATCTGCCGCCACATATCTTCATGTTTAATTAATTAAATTTGGTGCTAGAGATATCGAATGAATCCGATTTTGGATCTATTGGTTTGGTGTGAGTGATGGGTTCAAATCGGCAGTGCCAAAGTTAGGTGCAGTCGAAGTTGGTCAAGCACAACTTATTCATGTCATGGTTAAGTTAAGGTTTGGCGGAGCTATGGGAGGCATGAGGCAAAACGGAGAGTGTTATTCTTCTTCTCTTCGCAAGGCATGCCTTTTGGCACCAACAAGATGGACACCATGCTCTGGAGTAAATCGCATCGTCAAGGAACAATAAACTAGAGCTGCAAGTCGTGATTGGTCTAATGGAGTTGAGCTCAATGTTGTTGTGTCCATTGCGAAGCTCGCATGTAGAGTAGTTTGATGGAATCGACGGTTCGTTGAATAGTGGAGCGAGGAGGGAAAATAGAGGAGAGAGGAGGGAAAATATAGGAGAGTGGTAGATGCGACATTGGTTGTATCAGGATATTGTGCACATGAGCATTTTTTAATTTAGGGAAGATAAATAGATGAGGTAATTAGTAATTTAATTGAGTAATTAATTAATATATTAATCCAAATTCTTATAAAATTCATAGCTTTTGCATACGAGGTGCAATCGAGATGTTGTCTTCGCCGTTGCACTTGTAGCGAGATCGTCTACATCTTGGATTGGCTTGGGATCGGGTGAGTTTATTCGCCATTTAACTTGTATATGTTGTGTGTATAACATTCGTTGTGCAAAATATAAATTAAAATATATAACAATGCCATTTATTACTTTTGGATCGCTTCTTGCTTTGGAAAGCAAGTGACAGCATGATATGTAACATAATCTCTATGATAACCCTCTAAACCATGTATCATGGCCTGCACTTGTTTACATGGTTGGTAATGTCGTTGCTTGATTAAGTTGAAAATTGTGTGTGAATGGTTGAAGTGAAATTTTTGCTATAAACGCACTTTGAAATCCTCTATATTTAACACTTGTTAAATTGGTTAAAATGTTTATATATTGTGGAAATATATATTGGGTTATTATATACACATGTTTTGAACATGTTTGACTTAAAGGAATACGTTCAAAAAGTTATTGAAATTGTGAAACAAAGTTGCATTGAAAATCTTGGTTTTTAGTAAAGTAAAAAAGGGCTTTTACTTTAGATATTTTTCCAAATCCTTTAAAGTAGTTTTATGAAAAGTTAAAGTATTTAGAAGGAAATTTGAAGTTTAAATATGTTTTTATAATTATTTTTGAATTTTTATTAAAGAGTTTTAAATTTTAGAAACATTCTTTTTATGGTTTTTAAATAAATTATAAAATAAGTATTTTTAGTAATATTTAGAATAAATGTTTTAAACTATAGTATAAGTATTTAAAGTATTATAAAATACAATTTAAGTAAATATAATTTTTATAAAATTAGTAATTATTTTATAAAATAAATTTTGAGCTTATGTAATATAAATATAATTTAAATGAGGTTTTTAGCAAAAACATAAGTTAAAAAGGTAAATTAAGCCTTTTATAAAGTAATAAAGGAAAGTTTGGATTTTAACACTTTTTGTTAAAATAAGTGGTTTTGTGAAGTTAAGTGAAAGTACATTAATTTGTTAAATTAATGTAGGGATAAGTAATTATAATTAGGATTATAATTATGACTTTAATGGGGAATACTTTAAAGTAATAATAAGAGAAATTGTTTTGGGTTTGTAGTAAACGGTGTTTTAGTAAAAATTGTTTTTAAACCCTTGAATTATATTTAGAAGTGGTAAAATATAGTTAAATGATTTTGGAAAAATACTTAGATCTTTAATAATGGAATTTTAAAGATAATAACAAGTATGGAATCTTTTAGGAAAGATAGAAACATATAAGTTTTAAAGTATAGAAGAGAGAAGAGGTTTATAGTAACAATGTGTAAGTAACATTTTTTTAACCTCTTTGATTATATTTTAAAGTAAGTAAATTTTGTTAATGATTTGTGAATATATTTATACCATTGAGATAAGTATATAACACTTTTTAAAGTATTGAAAAGAGTATAAATATTAGGGAAGTATAGAATACTTGTATATATTCTTTGTAAAGATATTTTAAATATACATATACAAGTAGAAAAAGGAACTTATAATTAATAAAGGATTAATTAACTAAAAAGATATTAGAAGTCGTTTATATGACTTGATCGTGCTTGTGTGTGTCGATCTTGCTTTTTGTGTTACTTGCTTATGTAAAGTATATGAGACTTAGTTTCCTTATGTGATCATTCTCATTATTGTTGAAATTGACCAAATATAACTTTGGAAATATCTATAAGAAACATGGGAATTATACGGTATAGTTATCTTCAGTGATGCTATATTGTACGTATAAACCCATTTTTCTCTTCCAGGAAAATGATAAGGAAATCCATCCGGTTAGGAGATGATCTCCGCTCTTATATATTGTTTGACTATTTTCAAAAGTACTAGAGTTGAATTTACTGAAAATATATCGATTGGTTTTTAGAGCGCCCAGTAAGCGGGGGAGTGTACTTATATGAGATGACTCAAAATCGTAACCACTCCAAAACCATATACGTGTTCTATGCTTTGAAAGAAGTTTGTGATTGGTTCGAGATACTAGAATCTATGTGGAGATTCGCATCTGTTTGAGATACTCGAACACATGTAATTGTTCATGATCTATTCAGGATGTGGAAATCCATGTATGATTCTGATATCTGTTAAGATATGGGAATCCATGTGTTATTCCGAGATCAGTTGAGATATGAGAATCCATGTGTGGTTCTGAGATCTATTCGAGTTGTGACTCATGTGTTGGAATGTCGGACGTAGCCTCACCAGCAGATATGACTAAAACCGAAGATGGGATGCATAGCCAAGGGTTTAGCTAACCTTAGGGTGCAGGCGACTCTACCCTAGAGATACCTATAGTTATGCATGCGTGAGTGGTGCACTCGGCTTCATGTTGTAGCTAGCTATGTATTTCTTATGTACAGCAGCTAGGGATGTACATGTTATGGGAAGATATCTCTTATCCTTATGCTGGAGGACCGTTCTCGAAGTACGGTGGGTACCTCTGTAGAATCCTACATAGTTAGCGAACGTGCCTTTGTGGTTTTGATTATATACCTATTATTGTTGTGGTGTACACTTACACACAACACAACTATTTATTATTTACATTCAACACCCCAGATATTATTATAATATCACTAGATTTTCTAATAAAAATGGATTGGTTATCATAAGGTAAAAATCCTTCCGTGTTTATTTGCAACATGGTCTTACGAGATACCTTTATTATCGATGGGTTTTATAAATATAAAAATCCATATGATTTGATTTCTCATGCTGGTTTACCAGACTGATCCGGGTGTTGTTTCCTTATAATGCTCGGGTCAGCCTCGGGTATATTTCCAAATTTGGCTACGGATACTTTGGAGCTTCAGGAGATGAGCTGGATGCCTCCATGACCTATTCTCATATTTTATTTCTGTTGCATTACTTGTTTTGTATCTATCAGCATTTATGAGGATGTGCTATTATAATTGTCTGGGCTGATTATAGGTTAATTTACTTATAACATCTCCCATATAGAGGCCTAAAACAAACGGCTACGGATGTTGCAGTCATCCATAGCTATCGTCGACCAAATACGGTAATGTTAGATACCTTTATATAATAGAAACACATGTATATATAAAAAAATTAAAATCATTAAACAACTTTCACATTCCATTTCAAATCATTTCAACATTCATTACATAATCCCATGTTTGACAACCACGTTAAGAGAAATTATAATTATTACAACATACTCCAAGAGCGACATATGAAGATGCCACCTTGGATGATCAGAGTATATATAACTAAGCAATTAAACAACTTTGCCTGCAACAAAACACAACGGAATCAAAGTAGAAAAGAACTCTTATTAGTTATCTTGCATCCTACATGTCTTCAGAAGCTTATTCGTCTAAAGAGGTACCTAAAAACCTCAACTCTCAAACTTCTCAAAATCAATTGAGCACCTGAGAGTTAAGGGGAAAACATAAACTTCGAGTCAGACATAAAACCTGGTATGAATAATAACCTACCATCCCAAATCATTTAGATATCTTGTGACGACCCGCAAACCGTACCCTTTGAATCGACAATAAACCACACATGTCTGACCCAAAAAGCACAGACTGACGGAAAGTCATGAGAAAGAAAAGAAGAGAGAAGAAGAGAAGAGAAGAAGAACAAAACAGAACAATGCAGAATCTCACATCGCAGCGGAAAACATATAATATCATATCATATCAATGATCTTTAAAAAATAGAAACTGTATATACATACATCAATCAAAGTACATGAATACATAATTATCAGCTTGGACAGTTATAACAACTTGTCCTCACAAATGCTGACAATATACAATAACAAAGCAGCGGAAAATAAACAGATACGTGTATATGAAAATGAAGATCTCCAGCTCTCCTGCTAAAGCTTCAAAAGCACCAAATCTGAACCTGTAAATATACTCGGTCTGACCCGAGCATTGAAAGGGAAGATTGCCCGGATCAGTCTGGTAAACCAGCGTGAGAAACACACTCAACTGAATTTATTAGATTACCAAACTTTCCTTTCAGAACAAAAGTATCTCGTAAGACACACCCACACATAAACACGGACATGTTTTTACCTTACGATAACTAAAACCTTTCATAACAAATCATCTTATATTATACTAGTGTCTAGTATACAAATAATATTAATCATAGTCGAAATTGTTACATTGATTAAATTCCAGCATATAGCCCAAAATGGGTAATACAATCAAAATGGCAAGCATGTAGCGGAGTTTGGATTTCCATACAAATGACCAGGTGAAGGGACTACCTTTCGGCAGTACATCTCTAGAGGAATGTACCGAGGAACATCATAAAGGAACCTCTACGAACACAAGACCGGCCTACCTCTATACCTAGGTAGTACCGAATATATCATCCCCCGGTCGTTATCGACCTTTCCAGAGGCTCTCATAGCATACAAACCACAATAATTTACATCCCGAACGTCATAGCGGAAAGAAATATATCTAGAAGGGGATGATCATATCCTAATTGGTAATGACCCACTTAGCCCTGCTGCATTCAACCTTGTTTCGGTCATTTACGGTTGATGAGGCCTGAGGTAACGATTACCTTTCACATATCACATCACTTTTGAATGCCACATTCTCCATTTCCATTGACTACTAATTGCTTTTCACAAAAATACAACCCTTGAGCTCGAACGTCTCAAAGAAGGGTGTTAAGCTAAGAAAAGTTGTCTTCTCCGCCACCAAACAGATGTACGTTTGTAAAAACCAATGTACGTAATCTCAGAAAATGCAATGTCAGACATTCATCTATACAAGTTGTCCAGGAACAGGACAAACCGAAGGTACTCTCCTACCACATCCTGTCGGGAAATCCTTAGGATTAGTAGCGAATAGTCCTTGCATTGGATATTTCATAACTAAGAGACTACTGCTACTATATGTATATTGGGATTTTAACCCCAAATGATCAACAAGCAGTCCTTCACTATGAAAATCCCAAACATCAATATCATCAGCCAACGTGCACAATCGTCGTGTATGTGTTGGTCCGAAGTGGTTTTCAGATAAATCCGATCCCGGTCTCGTCGCATCAACAATGCAAAAGCGTTTCTCAACCTCACACAGAAACTAAGTCTCATAGACTTATCACGTCTCCAACTTTCAACTTGTTATCCTTCGGCCAAGAAGGAAGCTCGATAGATTGGAGTAATACTCCGCACTACACGAATCAACATCCTCAACAAAAAGGATAATCAAGCCTATACAGATGGCTGCGTACTAAGTGTACGACTAAATATTTCCCACATCAAGTCGAGGAACTAAAAATGGACAAATTTGATAGTCGGTTATTTAACTATCAAAGCAAACAAACAAATATTTAGCACCATAAGCAATCACTAGGCCCTTTTATTTAATTTTTATTAATTAAATCACTTTCCAAATATTCACTTCAAATTATCCTTAAAAAGATATAAATTCCAAAACCATTTCAACATTTCACTAATTTGAAAACATTTCCATATACTTATTTAATAATAAGTAATTCACATTTCTCTTTATTTTCAACACTTAGAAAATATTACATATACTTAAATCATGATTAGGTATATATTTTATTCTTTAAGGAAACATTCTCTTAAACATATTTATTTGGGTCAAAACGAATGTTGCGTAAAACATCGTTACGACAACCCAAAACATTAGTATAGGGATTCGATAATTAGATAGGTATATAAATCCCATATGCTATACAAAGCATCTCCTTTCGAAAATCATTTACTATAACAACAGTGTTATAGTCCATGCTTTCCTTACTTCTCGAAACGTCTATTTCAACAATGAATGTTGAAATCTATGTATTCGATACTTAACACATTTTAAAACATCTTCAAACCATTTAACTCCATTTAAAAAAATCGCTTTTCAAAAATATCCATTTTATTTAAAGAATTATTCACTGTCCAAAATCATGAATATATTCCTTTAATAAGCTTTCATATTTAACTTATTAAAATAAGTTGATTTCGGATTTATAAAACAATTTTTATAAATTCACATTTTTATTCTATAAAAACTTCAATTTATAAAATTTCTTTATTAACAAATTCCTTTTATATCTCATTTATATGCCAAAATCCGATTATAAGTAATTTACTTATAAATCTCTTATTTACAAATTCATTCTTTTTATAGCTTCATAATTTATAAATCTTATTCACTTATAAGATTCATTTATAACTTCATTTTAACACTTATAAAACTCCTTTATAATTCCATTATTTTTATTTATAAAATATCAATTTTATAAATCTCGTATATAAACCATTTATAATAAGTCAAAAATCTCAATTTAACTATTTTTACAAAATGATCAACTTCATATTTCAAAAATCACATTTTGATTCCATTTCACAAAAATCATAATTTTTATAACCTAAAAATTACAACTTCTTATTTATTTAAAATGAATCATTTCCTTAACAATTCAAAAATCATATATTTTCAAAATCACTTTGAAATCCTTTTTAAATTGAAATCATCACTTTAATATTTTTAAGTCTCTAAAATAAGGCCCAATGCTGCAAAAGCGCTAAATAAGGTGATTCACTTCAATCACATCCATCATGGCATCCAAAACATCATATATCATATGATAACAGCATATATATCAATATCTGTAAATAAAATCAATGCTGGTGAAGAATCCAGTTGGATCCCTTCAACCTGTCACCTGCAACAAATATACATATTAGAAAATATGTACAATGTCCGCTTCGAGGCAGACGCGCGTACAAAAGGTCATCCGCTCATACACGGGAACGTATAGGGTCTCATCTGCTCCAATAGGCAAGAATATATCCAAACCAGTCAATATATATACAATATATCATATATCATCCAAAAAATCATCAATCAGCATAAAATAAATTTATTCTCACTTATATAAAAATATAAGCGAGACAAAAGAGTGAGTTGTACTCACTTTGATTCCAATAGACGTTGCAACGTTTTATTCTGAATAAAATTAAACAGACGTTTAATTTTACCCAAAAAATTTTCTAGCTCCAATCAACTCCAAACTAGCTCCATCGCGTAGTGTTCGCGAATACGAACCCAACACAACTTGTTTCGTCAATTTTCGACCTCGTATGAAGAAGATATTCAATTTTAAAGATTATACGAATTTATATATAAATTATTTACAATTCTTTTTTTTATTTTAAACCTTTATCAAATCAAAGCCATTGATTTGAAAAGAATAAATCGTGGCCGCTCGTTTTGCTTCTTCTCACACGTTCGTTCCCAGGTCGAAACAACCCATAGGCCGCCTTCATCCCATCGTTGCCGCGATCACCACACTCATCGATGAGATGATCAACCACCACCGTGCACCACCGCCCCAAGCCCCATCGAGCTTGGCTCCATCTCGGCCTCGCAAAACCCACTTGAACGCACGACCTTAACGAGCCAATTCTGGCGAATCCAAGCCACCATCGTCGATCTCGACCGTTGGATCGATAGATCTCACCACCCTCTTCAATGTTGTAGTTGAACGTTTTTCGTAACTGTGCATGGATGTGGAGATAATCGAGGAAGAAGGAGGAGTGTTTTTGGCCATTGAACTTTTAGGTGGCGGCTGTAACCCTAGGGGAATTATGGTTTTGCAATTTAGAAAATATTGTGGCCTTTTATAGAAAATTTTCGCGCACTATTCACCCGAAAATTTTTCGAACTCCAATCGAAGCGTGCCGCCTGGCGTTTATAATGTTTTACCCCTATTCTGAACACAATGGAGTATATATCGAGAGCCAATTCCATCATATTTGGAAGATAGGTTTTCGAATCGACTTATTTTAATTAAAAATTCGCTTAAACAAATTTCTACGCGTTTTAGCTTCCCACGACTAAACCGTAAGTCCGATTGATACGAAATTTGAAATCCTACAATAATATAACATTACGGATCCAATGAAACTGGTTTCATCAAAATCCTAGACTATATCAAAAATGACTATTTTTACACGTTAATTAAATATTAAAATATCCAATTTCTATAAATTAACTTTTAATTCAATTTTAAAAGTTTGCCAACGTCATTCTAATTCAAATAGAATTTAATTCAACTTTATAAATCATTTTCATTCACATTAAATTCAAAATCAAATTATTTCTACAATTTCAAATATTAAATTAATAATTTAATTATCCAAATAAATTATTTATTCAAAATAAAAGTTATTCAACTTATAAAATTTACTTTTGAATATTTAAAATCAATTAAATATTCCTATTTCGAATGATCGAAATTCTGGGTCATTACATTCTCCCCTACTTAAAATAATTTTTGTCCTTGAAATTACTAAGTAAGAAAAAGTCACAAAATCCATTAACTTTTTTAAAAAAACAAATCGTTCAAATTAGATATCAGAATCATTTAAACGATTTAACCTTTTCAAAATCAAATAGTTAAACTTCTTATAAAACTTCTCTAAGTTTACAAATCCATTTATAGTTATCTTTTCAAAACTACTAATATCGTTTAACTTTTAACTCAAAATCAAAATTTTAGTTATCAAAATTTTTTCCAATTTTCCTAAAAATTTTCTAACACCTTAAATTTTCAAAAAAATTCGCTATGGTCTCCTTTGCGCGGTTCGATCGTAGTAAACTCACAATATATATATAATCACAAATATACATCTCTTCTTTGAGGATGAGGCATCCCGTAGGGAAAAAATGTAAAAGTACAATATGTAATCCGAGATATGTACCTTATATATTATTAGCGAGCATATACGGCTAATATAGCACGAAAGCGAGCTCTAAATGTGAAGCATAAGCCATCCACACCTACTAAACACTCAACAAACAAATAAGAAACATATATGGAAAGTAATAGCAATATACAACATATACTAATATAGCAAATGCAACCAAAAGCAACAAATCCAACCATCAAATAACTATCATTCGACCAACATCCAACAAACCAATATCTATCCAATCAATCCATAACCAAATCAATATACATTCATTGCTCATTAATATTCATTGAATTGATTTTCAATTTATTCACATTTGATTCATTAACATTGGATTTTTACTAACATTTATTCATTCATATTCAATTAGTTTACATTCACTAATTTACATTCATTTTAGTTCATTTCCAATTTAAATTAAATTCAATTCTATTTAGATTCACTTACTACCAATTTGAATTCAATTATTTAGCTTTCAATTTTTATTAATTAAATTTCCATTAACATTTAATGAATCTCAATTCAGTCAACTAACATCCATCTAACAACCAATGCATATCCAACATAACCAAATTTATTTAATTTGGTTTAACACATTTAATTCTAATTGGTTTAATATCTAATTGACTTTCATTCAATTATTTAATTCCCAATTTCATTAGCTTTTAATGAATTAACACTTACATTCACTATTCCCTATTAATTCATTTACATTCGATTGATTAACATTCAATCCATATTTTATTTACTAATTTATTTCATTAGTCCAATTTAATTTATTCATTAATTCAATTGCTAATTCATTTTAACAACTAAATTTGAATTACATTTTATAACTCGAGTTCATATTTATTTAATTGCTTCACTTTATTAATTCGTTTTTATATCAAATTCAACATCACTTAAGTTATATTTCATTTTTATTCTCGCTTGCATTTACTTTCACAATACAACCTAAGTTCACTTCTAATTTAATTCGAATTCTATTTTATTTAACTCATTTCATTAGCTTATTTCTTTTACTTTACTTGAGTTAAATTTCCATTTCAAAAATCATTTTATTTAACTTTTCTTAAGTCAAATTTCATATCACTATTCCAATTCAGATTTTGTTTTGCTTAACAAAATTGTTTAACCATTTTAACTATTGGTTTTACTTACATTTTCTCATTTTAAAAGTTATACAACTTATTTATTTAAACTTCCAGATTCATATTATATAATCACTTACCACTTAACTTTATAAAAACCATATACTGTGCTCCTACATCCACAATGGTTAAAACAAAATGATTCAAAATATTATGATGATATGCAAACAAGTAAACCAATTCTGGATTACCCATCCCTATTCATTTTGACTATCTGTCTCAGTTATAGTTTCTAGAGTCACTATTAACCTATTAGTTTTCATGGGCTTACTAGTAACCTGATTAAAACTTATGGACTCCCAGACCGATTTCATAGTTTGCATGGGATCACTAAGATCCTATTGGCCACTGCCAATAACTTTATTGTTTCATGGGTTCTCCGTGAACCTATTGGTATCTCTAATAACTTCCCTCATATACTAGTTTTCATGGGTTAACTAGGAACCTATTGACTTCTGTCAATAACTTAATCCATATATAGTTTTCATAGGTTCACTACAAATCTATTGACCCATGCCAATAACTCTTTCTAATCATAGTTTTCATGGGTTTACTATGAACTGCCTATCCGACAACTTCTTCAATCAATATTTAGGCATCCTATATTATGGTCTACTTGACCTCCTAGATGCAATTCTACTCATTCAGGAGTTAACTCAATTTATATTCACTATTGATCAACCTTACTGGTTTTCTGCCCTTTTCCTTCCCAAAATACAGTTATGGGTTCATTATAATGTGAATTTATATATTAGAAGAAGCAAACATAATGACATAATAACACCAACACCTGTGGTTTAATATCCTTGAATCATTTTCATATGAAACATGGTTAATCCCTTTAACCTATTATTTTATCAAGGAAAGCTTCTTCAAAAACTTCTACTTAAAAGCCAATTTAAAACTCCTTTATTTCTGCCATTGTTTTTCCTTTAAAAATGAGATTGGGTTCTTTGTTTTGAAAACTAAGGCTTTCGAAACCTTAAACTTTCACATTTGAAACCATTAGATAACCTCCTTCGAAAACATTCAAATCTTCTTTTCAAAACACTAAGCATATACCTTTTGAAACACTTCAAAACATCTCTTTCGAAACCCTCAAAACATACCTTTCGAAAGTATTAAAGTATTACTTATTAATTCTTAGAAGCATGGCTTCAAAACCATTGAAAGTACCCCTTTCGAAACCATTTGAAAGTATCCCTTTCAAAACCATTGGGTTTATTCAAAAAATATCTCTTGGGTCAAAGTGAATATAAACGAAAGTATCCCTTTTGAAACCATTATACTTCGTAAAAGAGTTTAGAGAAAACTGATGGCTTCGAAACCATCCTTTAGAAAGCATTAATCATATAAATTAAAACACTTGGAAGGATAACTTCGAAACCCCTTTCGAACCATTGCCTTTGAAACCATTAAACCCCTTTCAAAATCTTTAGGAAGTGACTTACTCGTTTATAAAACAAAAGCTACCTTTCGATCTAGTTGATGACTTTAATCCATTCGAAATGCATAAGGTCGGAGCAAGGTTTCGACTGGGTTGAAACTACCCCTTTCGAAAGCATTGAATTAAAACAAGGCAACTCATTCGAAAGCATTCTTTTCAAAACAAAAAGGCGGCAACATTTTCTAAAGCTATTTAAATGGGTTTCGACCCCTTCAAAAGCATCCTTTTGAAAACAAGGAAAGTGCATATCTTTAGAGAGTAAAACAAAGGATTTTGACCCCTTCGAAAACTATGTTTCGACACCATACCTTCCGCCTTTCTCCAATCCACTAAGTACCAACTTATTGATACCTTGTGTATTTCTTTCGACTTGGTTGAGGCGGAAGTAAAGGATCGAAGGGTAGTTTCTGAAAGTGGCGAAACAACATTTCTGGGTAAAGACTGATTTAATGCCTTTTTAAGTAATTGCTTTTTAACCAACCTGCTTATTTGTAAGCATTTAATTGGTCGCCATAAACTTTTCAATTTCTTTCCAAAATAAAACTGCCGCAATTATTTCAGATCTAATTAGAATAATTTAGCAAATAAGCCCTTCCTTAAGCAAAACAAATAAAACATTTAAGTTCTCCATCTAAAATAATTTAATTTCCATAGTAAATTACTTAGGAAAATTCCCAAAAATCACAGAAATTCACTTTTAATTTGTTATCTAACATATAGAAATTTTAGATCCAAATTCTTCTATATACTGGCCGAAAAAAAATTTAAACCCAAATTATCCATTTTCTCCTTTGAAAAATCATAACAAATTTTCCATAGCTTGGAAAATTATGAAAATTAAAACTTATTTCCAAAATATTGTTTTACATAACATATAAATTCCTCATGGCATTTGAAACACAATATAAACCATTTTTGCCTTAAAACCATATATAACATTAATCAAACTTATTTGAATATAACATACCATAAAATCCAAGCATATCATCATCAAAAATCATCATAATGGATTTAAACTTAAACCCGAAATCAAATGATCATTAAAAACAAAAATAGAGATGGTTTTGATTATTATTCACCTTGATTAGGATAAGAAATTTGAGATTTGATCCTTGATTAATTCCCCTGGCTTGATTCCTTAGCTATAGATGAATTTTTCTCCTCTTTTCCTCCTAATTAATGGGCGGCTTGAGCTTTAGGTTTTATGTTTTTGTGTTTTACAAAATGAATATGAAAAGGAAATGAAACAAGAATTTTAAGGTAATGGGATCATGGTGCAGCAATTTCCTATTAAGCCCTTGCTTTAATTGTTTTCTTATTAATTAACATATCAATCCTTTCATAGCCATTTATTTAATTAAGATCGGCCTCTACTTTAAATTTTCAAATCTCAATCCCCTTATCACTCTAATATTTACATTATTCTATTTAATTTATCTAATTAAATCTCTTGAATAATGTTATTAAAAATTAGGGGTGTTACATTACTCTGATTATTTTATGTATATTAAAGTTATCTTTTTGGTAAAGATCTTTTAGAATATTATATATTATCATTCCGCATGTGAGATTATGATATTATCTTCTTTGTTGTTCTGTTTTCCTTTCATTTTCTTTTACCATTATGTTCTATCTTTTCGGCATTTGGATGTTCGGCACAAGAATACAATGGATGTATTAGCGTCAATATTCGGGGGTCGGAAAGGTCGTTCGTTATATAATCCCTACTCAAAAGGTTTTCCAAAGTTCTCTTTTCCATTTTTTCCAAAAGTGGTATAAATTAGGCTCAAGTAGTTTATTTGAATTTTATTGTTAAGAAAATTTCTACTCATGAACATACACTATTTCATGGAGTGTATTTGACTAGAGTTTTTATTTATTTTGGAGTAAACATAAGGGGTAATATTAAATCAAATCTAATAAAATTGATAAGAAAAATATTTCTCTTATGTACATCCTATTTGAGTTTGAGCCTTTTGAAATATTTATCGAAAATGAAGAAAGAGTGGGAAGGGAGGAAGATGAAGAAGAGATTAACGAAGAGGAGACTCAGGAGATGGACTGAAAAAAGAGATAAAGAAGAGGAAGAAGGGGACATTTCTTTGGAGAGCTTTGATAGGAGTCATGGAACATCAAATACCAAAATTATTTGGAACCAAGAAAAGCACTTAAAGTATCAAAAGAAGCATAAGTGCTTCATGAGCAAAAAGTTCTGAAATCTTTCCAACAAAATGAATAAATTTTATGGAAATGTATAAGAAATATTGGAGCCGGCCTTTCATCATCTTCTTTAGTAACCTTTTAAAGGCAAATATCTAGATCTACTATTCTTACGTAAAATGGGCAGACACCTACAAGCGATTATAAAAAAAATGTAAGAAATTCGAGAATGATAAAAGGAACATAAGATTTTCATATTAATATGGCAAAATATATGTCCTACATCTGCTTTGATTCTTATTATTGATGATTTCTCTATTACAACCAAAAATACAAGGTAATATTAGATCTAGAAAAATTGATTTTGAATTTGGCATAGTTTCCTTGCAAAATAAGTGGAAAAAAAAATCCCTTTTTCCTATGTTGAAATATGTTGTTTTACAGACAATCAACACACCGAAATTGCCAGATCTAGTTTGAACCAACTGAATTCTAGATTTGAGTTTCCATCACGAAGAACAAGTCAAATCGGCACGATCTATGAAAGTTGATTGAAAATCAATCGGTACCGACCGATATGTTGACCCAGTCTCCATCTTTTTTCTTTAAAATTATTTAATTCTTCAAGTCTTGGATTTTTTGGGGAAAAATTATCATCAACCATCCATCGACACCAATCGATGTGTTCAATCTTGTATGTAGAATCATAAAAGGAGCAAAGCGGGACCTATCCATAGCTTTTGATCGATCGACATCAATCCATGATGTGACGACCTATATTTTACGTATTGGAGGGTCGGCATATTTTTAAATTTTAAATTGGGTCGTACGAGGCTGTAACTTTAGTAATAATTATGAAGTGATATTTTTCACTCTTAGAAATTTTACTATATGGTTTTGATATAGTTAGGAGTATGTCTAGGGTAAATTATGTAATTTGTTACTTATATCCAACTTAATAACCAATCTAGTTCGCAATAAGGTATTTCAATTCTATTATATACTTTGTTATATTGTGATATAATTAATTAAGTAATTAGTTTAAAGTATATTAAATATAAAATCCTTAAAGGTAAGTTATGTGATAGTAATTATAATATGTTGTAATCATGAGAATTTTATCATATTGAAAATTAACATGTTGTTTTTAATATTCCAAGTCAAGAAGTTTTAGGACAGCATATCGATTCATCCGTTAAGACTAGAGTACGTAATGCTTTCCAAACATTGGACAGTGTATTACTAATGGCTGCTGGGAAGGACCAAGGTGTTACATATTGATAGTTATTGGATAACTATAGAATGGCCCACTCAAGAGTTTTCTATTGATTAATATAATTAATGTCAAACAAAGAATCTCGAAGTGACGATATTACACAATTCTCTCGACTTGAGGATATTGTTGAACTTCAATGTGTACACTCCACTTTGATTATAGTCAAATCATGGCATGGCATACATCGAAGGTCTACAGGTTGGTTCGAGTTGAAGCAATGTAAGTGAAACACTATTCAATATAGAAATCATCTTCTTAGGTATATGAGGTTAACATCACGGTCAACTGTAGTCAACACAAAATCAAAGTATTTAGCCAAAGCAGTATGAATAATAATAATAATTGTTATTATTGAACCAAGGATTTTATGTTTGGGCAAATCAAGTTCAATGTGATATAGTGTCAATAAAGAGAATTGGTGTAATAATCACTACTACTTGGTACTGCTTATAATAGTAAAATTGGATTTATCCAAAAGATGTGTCAAAATTAAAGTCGGTCAAAATGTCACACTACCAGCTAAGGTGATGTGTAAATATTATTATTTGAATAGATTGATATTAATCGCTGATTGAATTTACATCTTTGAGTCGCACAACCGAAATAACGAATCTCCAAAAAATCACACGATTTAATTAATTTATAACCGCTGTAAATTATTTTTGGCAAGGCATAACCGCTGTAAATTAGTATTTAATGTAATATTAATCATTAAATTTTATTTTATTTATTTGAATACCATTAGCATTAAATAAAGTGCATAAATAGAAGTTATGTACTCGTGTATGGATATACGAAATATATTGAATATTTAAATTGGGTTTAACTAGATTAATTGCAAAGTGGTTTAGGGAGATTTTTGAGGCCTGCATTGCTTCTTTTATGGAAGAACATGCATGATAAAGGGGGAGGGAACTTGATGAGATATAATAAGGAATTAAATATAAAAGGTTTTAAAGGAGGGAATGGAAAGTTTTCAATGTTTCCATTAAAACAAAAAAAATTCATGCATTCATTGATTCTACAGATAATTTTTTTTAATGACCTCCTCTCCTTCTCCTATGATGGCTAAAAATCCATGGCCTCCCAACCATGAAAATATTCCAAAACAAAATCAAATCAAATAAATACAAAGTTAGTGCTTCAGATCGTTGCAACTTCGGGAGATAATTCAATCGAATCTTGGGGTTTTATTTTTTTATTTAAGGTGCGACTTTTGGCTTCATTGTTATGTTATTTCAATTTATTTGTTTATAGTTTCATAATGTTAATAAATTTTAGATCCTATACATGCTTCCACTGATCCGATTATATGTTTATATTCTTTGTATAATTTAAATCTAATTCTTTTTACAATGAATTTATATATGCCTAAGTTGTCTGATATATTATTTGTCATTATTTTAGCAATTGTTATTTAAAAATAAATTGGATTGGAAACTAATTTTAAATTAATTGACACAATTTTTTAAGTCACTATACACACAAACACGAATAAATTACAAGTCTTAGTTATTTGAAATCACTTTTGAAATTGAATACATGTTTTACATGTTTGTGTTTTTAAGTATAATTCATATGGTAGTTATTTGCATTTATTTAAAAGCTTTTTTAATTCAAAATTCATAAGTGGATTTTTCTACAAAACATTAAAAACCTTTTGAATCTTTCCTAAGTTAATGATATATTTCAATTTGTTACTTCATTTTTTGAACATATATTTAATTACAAAGTATATATATGTGTGTGTGCGAGAGAGAGATTTAAAATTTTGAACAAATATTTGTAATTATTCATATACGTATACATGTATGTCTATATATATATGTATGTATGTATGTATTTGAGAGTGTGTTATTTTAACTCAAAGTTTATAAAATGATCTTCTCTGTAAATCACAAAGTTAATTTTGAATCCTTTCTAAGTTAAAATTAGATTCAAAATTGTTAGTGTTAGATTGCAAAACGTATTAGTCAAAATTAAGATGTGTTTAAATATTGAAAATTGTTTTGAAATGACACTAAAAGATAAGTAAATGAAAGGAAATTACTCCTCGGCCTTCTCTTCTCCTTATTTATTGCTTACTTAAAAACAATTGATTGTCATTTTGAATATAAGTAAACTTTTGATTGTTAAAATAACTTTATAACATATATTATGTATATCAAAATATAAGTGATACAAATATACATACATATACTGTTATTTTATACAATTTCAAAAAAAAAACAATTAACGACATAGGCATATATAAAGGAACAAATGTGTATGTTGCAGTGTAAATTCCAGCACCTATATACAGTCATTTTAGCCATGTACACTTCATATTTGTTGCTAGTGCGCTATAAACATATAAGTGTGTTTGATATACTTATACATTACAACTCATATAAATTATATAATACCTTTTATAAAAAAATAAAATAAAACAAAGATTTTATTTAAAATATTTTAGATTGGATCTAAAATTGTTTTAGAGTTCATTGGTCTGATTGATTCAATGGAAAGTTGTTTCTATTGAAATCTACATATTTCACCCGCTTTTGACAACTAATTCCTTAAGATTTTCGCACTGAAAGGCTTGTAAGACCTATAACTTTTGATAGGTGCCAAACTAAGTCTTCAAATCATTTTCAAATGAAATATTTGATGGTTTCCCATTCTGTAGAGTGATTATAATAGACTTTTGTATGTACGGTTTAGGATATATGACCGTTGGAAGTTTGGACAGATTTTAGGGTTATTAGCGGACAACCAGAGATAGATTAGTGAGGCCCGTTAGCCCATCTCAAGTTCAATGCCTAATACAACAAGATCTAACTCCCTTAATCACTTTTCCCATTTTCCAAAATATTTTTAAACCTCCTTAATCCTCCTAGAGCTAAAATACAATCAAATCCTACTATAATTAGCCAAATTGGTTAATTAAGGCGAAATTAGTGAGTGGAATCTCTTGGATCAAGTGAATTTTGCATCGAAAAATTGGATCATGCTATTTGGATTAGATCTATCACGTTTTTGGGTGATTTCTTTATTTTAGTGAGTGATTTATATCCCTAGCTCTACTTTAATTGTCAACACAATAATAAACAAAATTTTTTAATGGTTTTTAAATGTTAAAACATGTTCTATGATGGATCTAAACCTAATTATTCTTCTAAAACAAAAGTAAATGATTTAAAATGGTTTTTGATTTGTTTTTGATCATTTTGTTGTACCGATCATCATTTTGCATATGGGCTGATTTTTTTATGCTTGTTTTCTTTGATTCAAAACCATATGGATGTTATGGTATATATATAAAAATGTATGTTGCATGCATGTATATAATTATTATTTTCTTGTATTGAGTGGGAACACCGATCGAAGGTGAAGAGAGCCTAGGAATAGTTCTATGATGGATCTTGTATATTGATGATCAAGATGTTAGATCATTGAAGTTGGATGCATCAAATGATGGGGATTCATGTTGGTAGTAAAATCGATGTGCCAATGTGCAATGAACGATGAATGGTTTTAAATATGGACATTTGCATGCATAACAAAGCTAAGGGAAATGGAGGAATAATGTAGGAGTTTGAAGGAGAAACTTTGGCCAATGTTGGCCAAGTGGATCAATCTGTATCGATCGTCCAACCGGTTATTAGGTGAACTAGAGTGCAAAATGCTCTTTAGCTTGGAGACATGGGAAGGTAATGGCTACTTCGATCTTTAAGTCTACTACCGATCAGTTTTTGGACCACCGATTGTTTTTGATGAAGATGGTTGTGACTTTGGGGAGTTACGGCATCGATTCCTGGTTGGGGTTAATGGAACACCGAGCTCTAGCCTTAACGATCAATTTTGGCTACCTTAGCACTTAGCCAAATTTGGCTACCTCAGCACTTAGCCAAATTTGGCTAAGTGCTTAATCAAAGTGATCGGGGTCGATCACTCTAGGACTGATCGGTACTAACCACTTTTTGATGATGGGTTTTTTGCATATATTTCAAGGCACATGTGATAATCAATCCACTATTGTTTTTGACACCTTATTTGATGCATATGTCCAATGATGATCGATTTAATGATGAAGAAAGTGAAGTGAGTTCTAGACGGAGAGACTCTAGATCTACTTTGGGATTGACTTTGGGAAGTAGAGAGATTACACTAAGGTGGACATGATGGAATCATATGACTTTCGATGGTAGTCCAAAGAAGTTCTGAACTATGATAGTTAGATGATGTGAGTTGAAAAGAAGGACCAAGGAGACAAATTTGGTGATGTGGGCTTGTGGAATAGGATATACGACTTGTTCTATTGGACCTGTGCTAAGTGATCATTGATAACTCGGAGGTTTTGATGTACGCTCTTAATGAAGGGGTTAGTGAGGATGCTCAAGTAGGTCGTACAATGTGACTCTAGATCTTACGACGGTGATCTGCCTTGGAATTTTTGTGATGTAAGTCTAGTATCCTAGCCTTTTGAAGTGGCATGGATTTAACATGAAGGAAATTGAAATATTGAATAGTTTCTAGCCTTATGAAATGGTCATATGAGTTATTATATATTCAATGGCACAATGAGTGATGTGAGATGGTTTGATGGTCGCTATGGATGTCATATAATATAGGTATTATGATATTAGTAACCTAGACACCTTATATTGTATTTTTATTTATGGTACACCCCATGATGATAATATACCATATATTGATGCAATGTGTTAACTTTTTGGATGCAGGGATAATGTTGGTATGATTCTTCATACTCAATTGTTCCTTTTTGTATATTGACTCGTACAATATTTTGATATGTGTGTGTGTGTGTGTTTATCGCTCACACCATACTAATGTCTGACCTTATGTTTTATATTTTTCTTTGTAACATCCCTAATTTTTGGTAACATTATTCAGAAGATTTAGTTAGATAAATTAAATAGAATAATGATGATAAGGAGATTGAGATTTGTTTAAATTACATAATAGGGTCGTGCTTATTAATAAGATAAATGGGCTTTAAAATGGTTTAGTGGTTAACTAAACTACACATGGTTATATTAGTAAATAGCCATTTATTTTACATGGTTATATCCTTTGTGATTGTCCATTCATGTTTCATGTTTCATTTCCACTTTCATAAACGAAAATTATAAACCCTAAACTAAAGGCCCATTATCAAGGAAGAAAAGAGGAATTTTAATCTAAAGCTAAGGAAAAGCTAGGGAGGATTAATCAACAACAAATCACAAATTTCTTATCAAGTTTAAGGTGAATAATAATCTTCTACCATCTCTATTTTTGTTCTATGATTATATGGTTTCGGATTTATGATTTAAATTCGTTTTTGTAATAAAATGAATGATGATATGCTTGAGTTATATTATGATGATTTGTTTTAATTCATAATCACATGAATTGGTATGGTTTAATATAAAACCGAGAATATATGATTTCAGACTACCATGGAAATTTTTTATGTAATGTAAAACATGATTTTGGAGATGGGTTTTAATTTTCAGAATTTTTTAAGTTATGGAAATTTTGTTATGAATTTTTAACGAAAGATATGATATAATTGGTTTTAAAATTTATTTTGTGAAATTCAGGATGATAAACACACACATATCAAAATATTAGAAAAGAGGGACTTTTATGAAATAATCGCTTTTACTATATGGAAGGGCTAAAACGTTACATTATTTAATGGTTTTAATCTGGAATTAATGCGGCAGTAATAAAGGTAAAGTGTTTGAAAAGTTTTATGGTAGCCAATCAGTGTTTTACAAATAGGCAAGTTGTTAAAAAAGAAATTACTTAAAGTTGCTAAAATTCAGCCTTTATCCAGAAAAAGGGGTTCTGCCTCTATTAGTAAGGACCTTTCGACTCCAATATGATTCCACCACGTCTCAGTCGAAACCAATATAGTTGAAACCATCATAGTTGGAACCAATACACAATATTTCACTTAGATGGTATGTAGTGGATTGGTAGGAAGGCGGAAGCCTAGGTTTCGAAAAGGGTAGCTTCCAATGGAGTCGTAACCCTACTTTATTTTCATAAGTTAAAATTCTTGCCTAGTTTTACCTAAAGCTTTCATCTCAGTCGAAACCTATGTTTTGCAAGGACTTTAACTTAGCTTTCGAAGGAGGTTATCATGTTTTGTTAAAAGTATTTGCTTTCGAAGGAGTACCCTTTTTCCTTTAAATAATTGTTTTCGAAAGGGTAGGTTTCATCTCAGTCAAAACCAAGCAGCTAATTTCCCTTTCGACTACATTGAAGTCATATATGTTGTCGAAAGGTTTACTTCTATTTTAACCCAAGCCTTTTCCTGAATGCCTTCAAATGGGTTGAGGGTTTCGAAGGTGATGGAGTCGAAAGGGGTTTCGACTCTTTCCTTCAAAGTTTTTATTTCAAAGCTTTTTCTTTCGATTAAGAGGGTTTTGACACCATCAATCTTCCCCAAAACTAATTTTTGTTGGTTTCGAAAGAGATAATTTCGTATATAGCCATTTTGACCCAAATGATGGTTTGAAAGAGTAAACCATATACTTTCGAAAGGGGTACTTTTATTTGTTTCGAAGCTCTGTATTTTAAAAAGATGATTTCATACCATCGAAAGGTATAATAGGTTTCAAAAGAGAATGTTTATTAATGGCTTCGAAAGGTATGTTTTGAAAAGAGGTTTTGCTTTCGAACGAGGCTATCCAGAGGTTTCGAAAGAGATGTTTTTATGGTTTCAAAACATAAACGCAATCTCAATTTAAAGTAATAACCATGGCATAAATAAAGATTTTGAAATGATATTCACTTTTTTATTGACCCATAACTGTATTTTGGGGAAAGGGCAGAATAACCAGTTAGGTTGACCCAGTAGTGAAACTTAACAGATGTTAAAATTTTAATTAAAGGTATTATTAGGGGCCAATAGGTTTATAGTAAGCCCATGAAAACTGTATGATATTGGCATGGGCCAATAGGTTCATAGTCAGCCTATGAAAACTATGATTTGATACTGGCAGGGGCTAGTAGGTTTGTAGTTAGCCCATGAAAACTATATCCGGATTAAGATATTAGCAGTCAGCCAATAGGTTCCTAGTTTGCCCATGAAAATTAGAATCAGAAATAAGATATTTGAGTTACCAATAGGTTCTTAGTGATCCCATGAAAACTAAGTAATTAGACAGATAGTCCTTAACATTTAGTTGGTTAATAGTAAACCTAGAAACTATAATTGAGACAGATAGTCAGAATGAATGGGGATGGGTAATCCAGAATTGATTTTTTTTGCATATCATCATAATGTTTTGAAATACTTTGTTTTAACCATTGTGGATGCAGGAGCATAGCATGTGGTTTTATAAATGTTTTATGATACTAGTGAGGGGAAACCCGTTCCGCTAAGCGACGTTGTCTCACTAAATATCTAAATGGTTTAAGATGGTGAATTATTATTCTACCAGGCTTTATGTCTGACTTGAAGTTTTTGTTTTCCCCTTAAACTCTCGGGTACTCAATTGATTTTGAGTAGGTTGAGAGTTAAGGTTTCCAGGTTTTCTTTTAGAAGAATAAAAGCTTTCGAGGACGTGCAGGAGGCAGATTGTTATTAGAGTTCTTTTATTTCTATTGTGTGTTTGTATGTAAAGGCAAATTGTTTTCTTGCCTATCTATATACTCTGATCTACCAAGGGGGCATCTTCATATGTCGCTCTTGGCGTATTTTGTAATAATTATATGTTATCTGAACATGGTCTGTGAATTGGGATTATGCAATCAATTTGGAATATTTTGAAATGGAATGTGGAATTTGTTCTGTTGTTTAAAATTTTCCATATTCTTGTGTTTCTGTGTATCAATGTATCTAATATCGCCGTGTTTGGTCGCTGAGGATTAATAACTATGGATGACTGCAGCATCCTTAGCCGTTAGTTTTGGGCCTCCAAATAGGGGGATGTTACAAGTTGGTATCAGAGCATAGGTTTATGAAACTTTAAAAGAAACTTAAATCTAAAAGATTTTCCAAACATAATCCATAGAATCAGATAATAAGATTGGGGTTTGGGTTAACGCTATAGAAACGTACTTGTATTTGCTATATATAGTTATATATATATATATATAAGTATGTATCCCCCGTTCTCTTAGACCGTTCTTCTATATCTTACTAAGGCTCGTATGCATATTTATGAGAAAGGAGATATGGAAGTAGGAAATGGAAGAGGAAATCTCGGTGGAGGAAGCACCATAACTAATGGAAATGCTCGACCCACTACTAGGAGAAACCCCGGTCGACCGGCTAATGCTAGTAACCAAAATGCAAAAGCCAGTGTGGGTGCTGGAAATCCACCAGTAGATATGAGGGCGATGTATCAGTTCTTTGCTGGTTTGGTGCAAGCTAGAGCTGCTGCTAGAGTTGTTGGAAATGCAGGAGAAGCTAATCCTGTGGCTCCAGCTGGGAATATCTCTTTGCTGAGTAGAGAATCTAGAGATTACACCTGTTTGGGTGGGAAGCCATTCTTACGAACGGAGAGTGCTTAGAGGTTTAGAATTGGTTATTGCATTGTGAGCGTATATTTACTGATTTGGGTCTGAATGATAGACAAAAGAGGAGGTTGGCCTCTAGACAGTTGCAGGGGTCAGCACTGCATTGGTAGAATAGTATCATTGCTGGAGTGCCGGAAGACCAGTTAACTTGGATGATTTTAGAACGAGATTTGAGCAGAAGTTTGTATCTGAGTTTGCTAAGTATGAGTTGATGAGGAAGTTTATGGATTTAGTTCACGGAGAGATGTTAGTGGCTGAGTATGCTACTAAGTTTGAAGAGCTGTCTAGATATGGATATGCTATTATAGATACTAACATCAAAAGGAATGAGAAGTTCATTCAGGAATTGAGGCCCTAGCTTGCTAGAATGACCATGACACGTGTCTGCGATCCTTGTAATATAGTGGTGGAGATGGCTATTCGCCATGAGGAGTTGCTTTATGATTTAGTTAAAGAGAAGTCGGTGGAAATTCAGGGTTCTCAGGGGAATAAGAGGAAGTTCTTTAAGAACAAGGGAACCCAGAAGGGAGATACTGCCAAGAAATCAAAGGCTGAGGTAATTTTCTATAAGTGTGACAAGAAGGGTCACTTTGCTAATGAATGCCGGTCAGGAAATAGGAAGAAAGTTGTAGTTAAGAAAAACGTGAAATGCTTCAATTGTGATCAAGTTGGGCATTACAAGAATCAGTGTCCAAAACCAGTTAGGGAGGACAAAGAAAAAGTTTTTGCTATAGGACCAGTTAGGCCTACTACAACAGATAAGGGAAAGACCGTGATGAAAGGTACGCTCTTGATTCAGAGTATTTCAGTTAGAGTACGTTTTGATACCGATGCATCACATTCATTTATATCTCGGTGTTTGGTTGATAGATTAATTCTAGAACCCACCTATCTTGTTACTTCCTTAAGGGTTGCGAATCCAATAGAAGGTTATGCAACTCTAGGGTTAAGATGTGACCAATTAGAACTTGACTTGTTAGGTCATAAGTTTGCACGCAGTTTGTATGTTATTGATTTCATAGATTTTGGGATCGTCTTGGGTATGGATTGGTTGAGTAAGTATGAGGCTAGGGTATTTTGCTAGGATAGGGAAATATCACTGAGACACCTTGATAGCCATAACCAAGTGATATTCTCAATAGTGAATATTGGCCGGAGTGCTAGTGATATGCTTAATGCCATGGAGGTAGGAAATGAATTAAGTCAGGTTCAGGTAGCAAGAGAGTTTGCATATGTCTTTGAGCCAGTCACTAGACTACCCCCGAAAAAAACTGTTGAGTTTAGAATTGACCTTGTCCTAGGAGCTGAACCTGCAAGTAGACCACCGAGCAGGATGACACCAACTGAGATGAAGGAATTGAAGGTGCAGCTAGAGGATCTAGAAGGAAGGAATTTTATTAGACCAAGTAGTTCGCCTTAGGGAGCGGCCGCGGTGTTCATGAAGAAACTAGATGGGTCGTTAAGGATGTGTATTGACTCTCGTAAGTTAAACAAAAGGACAATTAAAAATAAGTATCCTTTGCCAAGAATAGATGATCTGCTTGATCGGTTGAGTGGAGCTAGAGTGTTTTCCCAGTTGGATTTGGCGACAGGGTTCCATCAGTTGAGAGTGGCGGAAGACAATATTCCTTTGACACCATTTCAAACTAGGTATGGTTCATATGAGTGGTTGATGATGCCATTTGGATTGACAAATGCACCTGCTTTCTTCGTAGATTTGATGAACCAAGTTTTCCGAGAGTACTTGGATAGGTTTGTACTAGTATTTATTGATGACATTTTAGTATACTTTAAGGATGAGAGAGAGCATGAAGTTCATCTTAGAGTGGTGCTTGAAAGGCTGAGGCGAAATCAGCTAAAGGCAAAGTTTACCAAGTGTCATTTTTGGAAGAAAGAGGTAAATTTTCTTGGTCACATGGTTTTACAGAAAGGATTGTCAGTCGATCCAGATAAGATTTAAGGTGTAAATAATTAGAAGAGACCAAAGACGGTGACTGAGATTGGGAGTTTTCTTGGACTTGCTAGCTACTACCGGAGATTCATTAAGGATTTCTCACGGATAGCAGCACCCTTAACTAAACTTACTAGGAAGGAGGTGAAATTTTTGTGATCTGACAAATGTGAGGAGGCATTCCTTAAGTTAAAGCATTTGTTGACCAATGCACCCGTGTTAGTAGTTCTAGACGAAAACCAAGGATTGATGGTGTATAATGATGCATGTGGAACTGGATAGGAGCGGTCTTGATGCAGAGTGGTAAAGTCATTGCCTATGCATCTAGGCAGCTTTGACCGCATGAAGTTAGATATCCTACTCATGATTTGGAGTTGGTTGTTGTGATCTTCGGATTAAAGATTTGGAGACATTATCTCTTAGGGGAGAGATTTGAGTTATATACCGATCATAAGTCTTTACGTATTTATTCTTTCTAAAGGAGTTGAATATGAGACAGTAGAGGTGGCTGGATTTTTTGGCTGCATATGATTTTGGTATAAAAATACATCAGGAAAAGGTAATAAGGTGGCAGATGCTCTTAGTAGGAAACATCATAATGTGGTGTTAGCTATGTTGGCAGAGTGGAAAGATTTGGAAGCTTTGGCCAGTTGCGGTACACAGTTAAGATCAACCACTGGTTCTAGTCAGAGTTTCATCAAACTATCTTGTTTAGAAGTTCGACCAGTATTGATTGAGAGAATTGTTTCTAAGCAGAAGGAGGATCCGATATTAGCTGAGAGGATCAGAAGACTTGAGGTTGGAACAGAAATCGATGAATTAAAGGATTTTAGCCTTAACCAGAGAGGGTGGAAAAGAAAGAATGGACGGTTGCGTGTTCCGAATATAGAGGACTTAAGGAAAGAAGTTCTTGGATAATGTCATTGATTCAAGTTTATGATTCATCCTGGAGGAATCAAGATGTATCAGGATATAAAAAGGAGCTTCTATTGGGAAGGCATGAAGAGGGATGTTGGCTTGTGGGTTAGATAGTGTGCGAACTGTCAACAAGTGAAAGATGAACATCATAAACCAAGTGGGTTACTATAGCCTTTAGAGATTCCAGTTTGGAAATGGGTTCGATATCCATGGATTTTATAGACGGGTTGCCAAGATCAAATAGAGGTAATGAAAGTATAGGGGTTATAGTGGATAGATTGACCAAGAATGCCCATTTCATTCTAGTTAAGTCAACCAGAATGGCACCTATTTAAGCTAATTTATTCCTGAAGAACATAGTTAGACTGCATGGAGTTCCTAGTAGTATAGTCAGTGATAGAGATGCTTTGTTCACTAGTGAGTTCTGGAAGAGTCTATAGGAAGTAATGGGTACCAAGCTTAATATGAGTACTACATATCACCCTCAGACAAATGGGCAGACAGAGAGAGTTAATAAGGTACTCGAAGATTTGTTGAGAGCTTGTGTATTAGACATTGGTGGATCTTAGGAGGATCACCTACATTTGTTTGAGTTTTCCTATAATGATAGTTACCAGACTAGTATAGGAATGGCGCCATTTGAAGCTTTGTATGGAAGACCATGCAAATCACCAGCCTGTTGGTTGGAGACTGGAAACAGATTAGTCTTAGGTCTAAATTTAGTTAGAGAGGCGTCAGAGAAGATTGAGTTAATCCGGGGAAGGATGAAGGAAGCTCAGTCCAGACAGAAGAGTTACGCAAATAAGAGGCGTAAGGACCTAGAATTCTCAGTTGGAGATAAGGTTTTCATTAAGGTATCACCTATGAAGGGTGTGGTATGCTTTGGAAAGTCGGGGAAGTTAGCTGTAACGACCCATAATTTAATCACTTTTAACATAAATGGTTAATATGTTTTTAAATGATTAAATAATGGATTTTATATCTAAAATTATTAACCCTGCCTAATAAAACAGAATATTATAATTACTTGCCTAATAAAACAAGAGAGAATTATTAACCCTGCCTAATAAAATAGAATAGTATAATTACTTGCCTAATAAAACAAGAGAGAATTATTAACCCTGCCTAATAAAACGGAATAGTATAATTACTTGCCTAATAAAAACAGAACAGTATAATTACTTTCCTAATGAAACAAAATAGCATAATGATTATGCCATGCGGATGGTTGCCATTGGACCAAAATCTGGTCGAATCAGATTCTGCCATGCAGATGGTTGCCATTGGACCAAAATCTGGTCGAATCATGTTATGCCATAGTTGATAAGGAGGATTCCTATTGGACCAAAATGTGGTCGAATCAAATTAAGCCATCAAGATGTTTTCTATTGGACCAAAATGTGGTCGAATCAAATTAGGCCATAAGGCTGGTTTCTATTGGACCAAAATCTGGTCAAATCTGGTTAGGCTATAGGAAATTACTAAAGTACCTTTCTCTACACCTACAAATAGCCAATCCATATCTCATTTTAATTCATTCACAAACTAAAGAAAAGAACTAAAATTCATTATAAAAGGTGAAGTATTCCAAGTCTCCATCAAAGCAAATAGGATGTGAGTATATTCCTTGTTTTCATAGTTTAGTGGGTATAACTTATTCTATAAGGATAATTTAATCATTTTACAGTCAGTGTAATCTTAATCTCTTTTCTTTAACTCATTCGCATTTTAACAAATGTTGTGTTAACTATTGATTGTAAATTGTTAATAATAACGAGTCTGTTATTATTCTTGTTTGGTTGTTTGATTTGTGCTCGGCCAGTTTATGAGCAATAACTTTGATGTTTAGTTAAAGGGAACTTACACCACCTTTTAACTTAGGATTGACATTTAGTGACTTTTTGGTTAAAAGGAAATAACACCCCTTTTAGCTATCTCATTTGATTAAGAGGGAGCTTCACCCCTCTTGGTCGTATTCTCCTTTAAAGATGATGGGTTTAAGTTATGATTTGAATGGAAGTTTTAAATCTTTATTTAAAGTATTTTAAAGGAGCTTCAAAATTTATATAATGATTTAAATGGGTTATTTATGGAAAGTAAGTAGTCCTATACTTGGCACTAAAAGCCAATGAGTAGATTGATCCTCTATCTTTGAGATCTGGAACCGAAGTGTCTAGGCAAGACTAGGAGCAACCAGTGCCCTGACTCACCTGGCTTTGTTTCTGGGCGAGGGGTAGAGTAAGACGAGAATATCTAAAACGTGACAAGTGTAGGAGATTTGATTTCCATAAATGATCTTTATAATTATAATGGAAAACGTTCGCATTTCTTATAGACTATTGTTTTTGACCCATCTAAGTATGCTTTTGAAATATGAAATCCTCTCAAATGTTTTGTGAATATACTTATACCAATGAGACAAGTATATGGATATTTTCCAAGCATTGAAAAAGTATAAGATTTATTTTCCAAGCATTGAAAAAGAGCGAGTGGGGGCCAAGTTATGTGGGGTTGCTCCCATTAGGGTATTTTCATATCTACTCTAGATTGGTTTCGGTTGTATGCGCATGGAGATGTGAAATACTCGAATACTCGGTAAGGTTGGCGGGGTCCGGCTTGGAAGTTTCCGAGAGCCATCGTAGTTCTCTAGTATATTTTCTAGAGGTATACTTTCGATAAGGGGGGCGCACCCTCCTAGTCATTGTTGGAAAAATTCCTTTTCCTTATTTTTGATTCAAATCTTTGGATTGATTCTTTCTTAATTGCATCGGGAAGCGTCTTGTGCTCTTCGCGATGTTTAATTATTTGTGTCCATTCTTTTATGCTTGGATGTTGTCCTTGTGAGGGGAAACACGTTCTTCATTTTTGCGACGTGGTCTCACCGGTTATTTTGTGTGTTTTGTTTTTTTTATTTGGAGTTTACTCATACCGGACTTATTGTCTGACCCGAATTGTTTGTTTTCCCTAAACTCTCGGGTACTCATTTATATTTGAGTAGTCCGGAAATGACAGGTTTCTTTGGGCTCTTTTGAAGATGATGGACGAGCAGGAGGCTCCTTATCTATCTAGCTATTTATTTCCGTTGTTATGAGATGTTGGCTCTATGTATGTATATTTAAAGGCAGGTTGTTATAACTACCTAGACTGATAGTAGTACTTTGTAACTCTGATAACTCCATGTTGGGAGTAACCTTATGTACTGTCTTATTTTTATGTTATATTTAACCATTCCATTGTGAGATTATTGTTGTGTTCTTATATTTTACCCCATGACAACTCGTCTTTTAGATACTTGGGCAACGGCACATGAATACCATGGATGTATTAAGTGTCGTTCTCAAGGGTCAGAAAGGTGGGCCGTCACAGTTGGTATCAGAGCTTTGGTTGAGCAAACACCTTAGCCTGATTGGGGTACAACTCATTAGAGATAGGGTAAGTGATGCCCTAGAATGAGTTAATCTTGAGAGAGCGTATTTGTAATTTTTATAATAATAATATTTATCCTCTAAAATCTAGTTTTAGATCCTTTGGTGTTATTTGCTTAAACAATTTTAATCATATTATTGTATTCTAAAGATACCTGTTATTTGTTCAAATAATAGAAAATGAATACAAGAAGAGGAGGAAGGAAAGGATATGGAACTAGCACGGCTACTAATGGTAGGGTACCTAGAAATGCTACCATGTCAACTGTAGATCCGGTAGAGGAAATGCTAGTGCAAGTTCAGACCCTTATGAACTTTGCAACTTTGAGTAAGAATTTTACCACTTTGAGCGGGAAACCATTCTATGGGACTGAAGATATTCTTGGAGTGCAGATGTGGCTTCGAACTTGTGAAAGAATATTTGGAGATCTTCGGTTGGAGGATGCAGAGAAATGACAGTTGGCATCGCGACAACTTCAAAAGTCGGCGATGGATTGGTGGGATTCAGAAACAACTAGTACTCGAGAGGGGGAGTTTTCTTGGGCCCGGTTCAAGGAAGTTTTTGAAGCACAGTTTATTCCAGAAGCCGGGAAAACTCAGTTGTTTAGAAGTTTCATTGACTTAAAGCAGGGTGATATGACTGTGTCGCAGTACAAGCATAAGTTCAATGCTTTGTCCCATTTTGGACTTGGATTGATAGACACACCGCTCAAGAAAAATGAAATGTTTGTGAATGGAATGCGACCAGAGTTCCATCGTGAAATGACCAATCATCTTATGGGTACATTCACCAACATTATTAGCATGGCTTTGAGGTTTGAGGCTCTTGATATTAAGGAAGGAGTCCAGAAGGGTGTAGTATCAGTAATAAGTGCCAAGCCTTTATCATTTTTACCGGTTGAAGGAAAGCCAAACTTCAAGCGTAAGTTTAAGGGAAAGAAGCAGGGCGCAGGGAAGAAACCCGAAGATGGCACTCCAGCACAGAAGAAGCAGACCAACTTGGCCAACATTCTTTGTTTCAAGTGCAATAAGATGAGCCACTTTGCAAATCATTGCCCAATTGCCATATGTTTTAATTGTGGCCGGCCAGGACATATGAAGAATGAGTGCCCTTTTCCTAAAAAGGGATCTCAAGGACAGACTTTTACCATTGAAGGGATACCATCACTTCTTCAGATCAAAAAGGGAAGCAAGTGTTGCAAGGTACATTATCCATCTATGATATTCCTGTAAGGGTGTTATTTGATACAGGAGCTTCCCATAGTTTTATATCTTATGATCTAATGGACAAACTAAACCTTAAATATGTTATCATAAGTAATCCTCTTTGTGTTTCAAACCCAATTGGAGGTCCGACAAATCTTGACACTGTGTGTCTAAATGTACCTATTTCTTATCGAAATCATCTCTTTCCTTTTGACTTGTTTGTTCTTGAGTTTATGGGTTTTGGAGTGTTGTTGGGAATGGATTGGTTATCAAAGTTTAAAGCTATCTTGGATTGTGGTAGAAGGCTCGTTAGAGTTAGTGATGCAGGAGATGTTGGTGTTGATATTAGTTATGAAGAGCCTAAGAAGTTAATGAGCAGTTTTCTTTATTCACTCGAAGTGGATAAGGCGGAGCTAGGAGATGTGCCGGTTGTTCAAGATTTCACAGATATTTTTGACGAGGTGCAAGGTTTACCTCCTCACCGTGAAGTCGAGTTTCGTATTGATTTGGTTCCGGGAACTAGACCTATTGTACAACCCTTACTAAGGATGGCTCCAAAAGAGAAGAGGGAGTTAGAAAGGCAGACTTATGATTTGTTATAGAAAGGCTTGATCCAACGTAGTACCTCGAGTTGGGGATCACCAGTCGTCTTTGTTACAAAGGCGGACGGTTCTCTAAGGTTATGCGTAGACTATCGGGAGTTAAACAAAAGGACTATCAAGAATAAATATCCTTTGCCAAGGATCGATGATATGTTTAACTAACTCCACGGTGCTCAGATATTTTCTCAATTAGATCTTGCTACCGGTTTCCACCAATTAAGAGTGGCGGAGGAGAGTGTTCTCTTAACAGCTTTTCGAACTCCTGAAAATTTCTACGAGTGGTTAGTTATGCCGTTTGGATTAACTAACGCACCCGCTTATTTTGTGGACTTAATGAATCGAGTATTTCGAGATATTCTTAATAAATTTGTTCTTGTCTTTATTGATGACATTCTTATATATTCCAAGACAGTGGAGGAACACAAATATCATCTCTGTGTCATACTCGATACGTTAAGAAGCCATGTATTGAAGGCTAAGTTTTCCAAGTGCCATTTCTGGAAATCCGAAGTTATGTTTCTAGGGCATGTTATTTCGGGAGAAGGCATATCGGTGGACCCAGCTAAAGTTGTGGCGGTTCAAGACTAGAAGAAACCCGAAAGTGCGACGGAAGTTAGAAGTTTCTTGGGATTGGCTGGTTTTTACTGTAGGTTTATCAAGGACTTCTCGAAGATTGCTTCTCATCTGACGAAGTTAACAAAGAAAGATGTTAAGTTTGTTTGGACTTCTAAGTGTGATCAAGCATTCAATGAATTGAAAGAGAAGTTGACTAGCGCTCCTGTATTAACCATTCCAAATGGGAGCGAAGTTTTAACCGTGTATACAGATGCTTGTGGAACCGGATTGGGAGCAGTTCTGATGCAGCATGGGAAAGTTATTGCCTATGCGAGTCGACACCTAAAGCCGCATGAGAAAAATTATGCTACACACGATTTGGAGCTTTTAGCTGTTGTCTTCACACTAAAGATGTGGAGGCATTATCTTTTGGGTGAAAGGTTCGAGTTATACACGGACCACAAATCCTTAAAATACCTTTTTACCCAGAAAGATTTGAATTTGAAGCAGCAGAGATGGCTGGAGTTTCTCGCCTCTTATGACCTAGAGGTTCTTTATACCCCTGGAAAAGCAAATGTTGTTGCCGATGCATTGAGTAGGAATGCAGCAATGGTTGCAAATTTAGAAGTTAAGCAAGTATTGTTAGAGAGAATTGCATCCAGTCAAGAGGCAGATCCTATTTTAGCTCGACTTAAGAAGGATGTTAAAGAAGGTGTTGTTTCTAGCTTTGAGATTGATCTCCGGGGCATATTGAAAATGAATGGGCATATTTGTGTTCTAGACTTTGATGGACTTAGGCAAGAAGTGTTAGCCGAATGTCACCATTCAAAGTTATCTTTTCATCCAGGAGTGACCAAGATGTTAATAGATATGAAGAGGGTATTCTGGTGGAAGGGGATGAAGCGAGATATTTCAACCTTTGTGAGTCATTGTGCAAACTGCCAGCAGATTAAGAGTGACCAGTAGAAGACAGCTGGATTGCTTCAACCACTTGAGATCCCAAAGTGGAAGTGGGAGCAGATCTCTATGGACTTTATTGATGGGCTTCCTAGGTCAAGAAGAGGTAACGATGGCATTTGGGTTATAGTCGATCGACTAACCAAGAGTGCCCATTTCATTCCTGTTAAGATGACTAGTACTGCTACGAGTCTGGCGAGTTTGTATGTGAAGGAGATTGTGAGACTCCATGGGATTCCGCGTAGTATTGTAAGTGACCGAGACCCGATATTCACTAGTAGGTTCTGGGAGGGACCACAGAATGCTTTAGGGACTGAGCTAAGTTTAAGTACAGCATACCATCCCCAAACAGATGGGCAGACGGAGAGAGTGAACCAGATCTTGGAAGATTTATTGCGAGCATGCATTCTAGACTTCGAGGGTTCTTGGGAAGATCATTTACCCTTAGTCGAATTCACTTATAACAACAGCTATCAAGCAAGCATTGGTATGGCCCCTTTCGAAGCTCTTTATGGTCGTCCATGTCGTTCTCCTTCGTGTTGGCTTGAATCTGGTGATAGACTTGTTCTTGGACCCGACATAATCTTAGAAGCCAATGAGAAGGTAGCTGATATTCGAAGAAAGATGAAGGAAGCGCAAGATCGGCAAAAGTGTTATGCAGATCAAAGGCGTAGGGATCTAGAGTTCTTAGTCGGGGACTTGGTATTTGTAAAAGTCTCTCCTCTGAGAAGTGTCATGAGGTTTGGAAAGACAGGGAAATTAGCCCCTCGATATATTGGTCCTTTTCCCATACTGGACCGGATTGGTAAACTTGCATATAAAGTGGAGTTACCAGATCGACTATCAGATGTGCACAATATTTCACGTATCTCATTTACGTAAGTATGTACACGACCCTTCGATGATAGTAGAACCAGGACAACAAGTTGATTTGGAGGTTCAGCCTAACCTAACTATTCTTAGGCGGCCAATTCGTATTGTCGCCCGAGATATAAAGCGATTAAGGAAGAAGGTTGTAAATCTTGTTAAGGTTCAGTGGAGTGGAGATGTTAGAGATTGTACTTAGGAAACTGAGGACTATATTAGGGATTCTTATCCCGAGTTGATGTAGTTGTTGTTTGTATTTTGTTGTTTCTTTTTAGTGTACTCACCAGTTGTGTTAAGATCACTTTCCTTGTATCTTTCTGTGTTATATATGATATCATTTGGGTTTCTTTGATATCTAGAGTTTATCTGATTAATTTCGAGGACAAAATTTCCTTCAAGGAGGGGAGGATGTAACGACCCATAATTTAATCACTTTGAACATGAATGGTTAATATGTTTTTAAATGATTAAATAATGGATTTTATATCTAAAATTATTAACCCTGCCTAATAAAACAGAATATTATAATTACTTGCCTAATAAAACAAGAGAGAATTATTAACCCTGCTTAATAAAATAGAATAGTATAATTACTTGCCTAATAAAACAAGAGAGAATTATTAACCCTTCCTAATAAAACGGAATAGTATAATTACTTGTCTAATAAAAACTGAACAGTATAATTACTTGCCTAATGAAACAAAATAGCATAATGATTATTATATTCCATGCGGATGGTTGCCATTGGACCAAAATCTGGTCGAATCAGATTCTGCCATGCGGATGGTTGCCATTGGAGCAAAATCTGGTCGAATCATGTTATGCCATAGGTGATAAGGAGGATTCCTATTGGACCAAAATGTGGTCGAATCAAATTAAGCCATCAAGATGTTTTCTATTGGACCAAAATGTGGTCGAATCAAATTAGGCCATAAGGCTGGTTTTTATTGGACCAAAATCTGGTCGAATCTGGTTAGGCTATAGGAAATGACTAAAGTACCATTCTCTACACTTACAAATAGCCAATCCATATCTCATTTTAATTCATTCACAAACTAAAGAAAAGAACTAAAATTCATTATAAAAGGTGAAGTATTCCAAGTCTCCATCAAAGCAAATAGGATGTGAGTATATTCCTTGTTTTCATAGTTTAGTGGGTATAACTTATTCTATGAGTATAATTTAATTATTTTACAGTCAGTGTAATCTTAATCTCTTTTCTTTGACTCATTCACATTTTAACAAATGTTGTGTTAACTATTGATTGTAAATTGTTAATAATAATGAGTCTGATATTATTCTTGTTTGGTTGTTTGATTTGTGCTCGGCCAGTTTATGAGCAATAACTTTGATGTTTAGTTAAAGGGAACTTACACCACCTTTTAACTTAGGATTGACATTTAGTGACTTTTTGGTTAAAAGGAAATAACACCCCTTTTACCTATCTCATTTGATTAAGAGGGAGCTTCACCCCTCTTGGTCGTATTCTCCTTTAAAGATGATGGGTTTAAGTTATGATTTGAATGGAAGTTTTAAATATTTATTTAAAGTATTTTAAAGGAGCTTCAAAATTTATATAATGATTTAAATGGGTTATTTATGGAAAGTAAGTAGTCCTATACTTGGCACTAAAAGCCGATGAGTAGATTGATCCTCTATCTGTGAGATCTGGAACCGAAGTGTCTAGGCAAGGCTAGGAGCAACCAGTGCCCTGACTTACCTGGCTTTGTTTCTGGGCGAGGGGTAAAGTAAGACGAGAATATCAGAAACGTGACAAGTGTAGGAGATTTGATTTCCATAAATGATCTTTATAATTATAATGGAAAACATTCGCATTTCTTATAGACAATTGTTTTTGACCCATCTAAGTATGCTTTTGAAATATGAAATCCTCAAAAAAAATTTGAATATACTTATATCAATGAGACAAGTATATAGATATTTTCCAAGCATTGAAAAAGTATATGATTTAATTTCCATATACGACCATTTTGTTATCCCCGATAGTTGATATCTTGACTATCAATTTCGATACCCTTCTTCCTTTTGTTTTTGTTTCGTCAATCTAAGACGATTTGTTGCTCATTTAGAGCATTAATATCCTTTATCGGAAATGACTAAATAAAGAGCGAGTGGGGGCCAAGCTATGTGGGGTTGCTCCCATTAGGGTATTTTCACATCAACTCTAGATTGGTTTCGGTTGTATGCGCACGGAGATGTGAAATACTCGGATACTCGGTAAGGTTGGCGGAGTCCGGCTTGGAGGTTTCCGAGAGCCATCGTAGTTCTCAAGTATATTTTCTAGATGTATACTTTCGATAAGGGGGGCGCACCCTCCTAGTCATTGTTGGAAAATTTCCTTTTCCTTATTTTTGATTCAAATCTTTGGATTGATTCTTTCTTAATTGCATCGGGAAGCGTCTTGCGCTCTTTGCGATGTTTAATTATTTGTGTACATTCTTTTATGCTTAGATGTTGTCCTTGTGAGGGGAAACACGTTCTTCATTTTTGCGACGTGGTCTCACCGGTTATTTTGTGTGTTTTGTTATTTTTATTTGGAGTTTACTCATATCGGACTTATTGTCTGACCCGAATTGTTTGTTTTCCCTAAACTCTCGGGTACTCATTTATATTTGAGTAGTTCGCAAATGACAGGTTTCTTTGGGCTCTTTTGAAGATGATGGACGAGAAGGAGGCTCCTTATCTATCTAGCTATTTATTTCCGCTGTTATGAGATGTTGGCTCTATGTATGTATATTTAAAGGCAGGTTGTTATAACTACCTAGACTGATAGTAGTACTTTGTAACTCTGATAACTCCATGTTGGGAGTAACCTTATGTACTGTCTTATTTTTATGTTATATTTAACTGTTCCATTGTGTGATTATTGTTGTGTTCTTATATTTTACCCCATGACAACTCGTCTTTTAGATACTTGGGCGATGGCACATGAATACCATGGATGTATTAAGTGTCGTTCTCAGGGGTCAGAAAGGTGGGTCGTCACATTAGCCCCAAGATATATAGGTCCATTCCAGATTATAGAGAGGATTGGAAAGCTCACATACAAAATAGAGTTACCGAGCAGTTTGGCAGGTGTCCATAATGTATTTCATGTGTCTCATCTTCGCAAGTATGTGCATGATCCAGAAACTACTATTCCTCCTACAGGGTTGAATGACTTAGCGGTAGAGCCTAATTTGACTTTTATTAGACAACCAGTTCGGGTTGTAGCTAGAGATGAGAAAAGATTAAGGAACAAGACAGTCAGGTTGGTGAAAGTTCAGTGGAGCGACAACGAAAAGGACTGGACTTGGGAGACAGAGAACATGATAGAGATACTTCCTAATCTGCTTTAAGGGTATGTCTATATTAGGTTTATATAGATACTTGCTAGTCAGTTAGACTAGTATGGTTGTTAGGAGTTGTTACAGATGGTTGCTATGTTTAGTATTTAGTCCTTACTGAATTTTGAGGACGAAATTCTTTAAGGAGGGAGCCTGTAACATCCTTAATTTTTGATAACATTATTCAAAAGATTTAATTCGATAAATTAAATAGAATAATGATGATAAGGAGATTGAGATTTGTTTAAATTACATAATAGGGATGTGCTTATTAATAAGATAAATGGGCTTTAAAATGGTTTAGTGGTTAATTAAACTACACATGGTTATATTAGTAAATAGCCATTTATTTTACACGGCTATATCCTTTTGTGATTGTCCATTCATGTTTCACGTTTCATTTCCACTTTCATAAATGAAAATTATAAATCCTAAACTAAAGCCGGTCATTATCAAGGAAGAAAAGAGGAATTTTAATCTAAAGCTAAGGAAAAGCTAGGGAGGATTAATCAACAACAAATCACAAATTTCTTATCAAGTTTAAGGTGAATAATAATCTTCTACCATCTCTATTTTTGTTCTATGATTGTATGGTTTCGGATTTATGATTTAAATTCGTTTTTGTGATAAAATGAATGATGATATGCTTGAGTTATATTATAATGATTTGTTTTAATTCATAATCACATGAATTGGTACGGTTTAGTATAATCGAAAATATATGATTTCAGATTGCCATGGAAAATGTTTATGTTATGTAAAACATGATTTTGGAGATGGGTTTTAATTTTCGAAATTTTTCAAGCTATGGAAATTTTATTATGAATTTTTAATGAAAGATATGATATAATTGGGTTTAAAATTTATTTCGTGAATTTCAGGAAGAAATTGGGTCTAAAATTTTAATATGTTTGATTACATGATGAAACTGAATTTCTGTGATTTTTGGGGATTTTTCCTAATTGCTTTACTAAGGAAAATAAATTATTTGAAAAGAGGGACTTTTCTGAAATAAACGGTTTTAGTATATGGAAGGGCTAAAACGTTGCATTATTTAATGGTTTTAATCTGGAATTAATGCGGCAGTTATAAAGGTAAAGTTTTTGAAAAGTTTTAAGGCAGCCAATCAGTGTTTTACAAATAGGCAAGTTGTTAAAAAGAAATTACTCAAAGTTGCTATAATTCGGCCTTTAACCAAAAAAGGTAATCCGTCTCTATTAGTAAGGACCTTTTGACTCCTTTGATTCCGCCTCATCTCAATCGAAACCAACATGGTCAAAATCATCATAGTCAGAACCAATACACAAGATATCACTAGATGGTATGCGGTGGATTGATAGGAAGGCGGAAGCCTAGGTTTCGAAAGGATAGCTTCTGATGGAGTCGTAACCCCGCCTTGTTTTCATAAGTTAAAATTCTTGCCTAGTTTTACCTAAAGCTTTCGTCTCAGTCGAAACATATGTTTCGAAAGGACTTTTACTTAGCTTTTGAAGGAGGTTATCATGTTTTGTTAAAAGTATTTTCTTTCGAAGGAGTACCCTTTTTCCTTTAAATAATTGTTTTCGAAAGGGTAGGTTTCGTCTCAGTCAAAACCAAGCAGCTAATTTCCCTTTCGACTACATTGAAGTCATCTATGTTGTCGAAAGGTTTACTTCTGTTTTAACCTAAGCCTTTTCCTGAATGCTTTCAAAGGGGTTGAGGGTTTCGAAGGTGATGGAGTCGAAAGGGGTTTCGACTCTGTCCTTCAAATTTTTTATTTCAAAGGTTTTGCTTTCGACTAAGAGGGTTTTGACACCATCAATTTTCCCCAAAACTAATTTTTGTTGGTTTCGAAAGAGATACTTTCGTATATAACTATTTTGACCCAAATGATGGTTTGAAAGAGTAAACCCAATACTTTCGAAGGGGTACTTTCATTTGTTTCGAAGCTCTATATTTTAAAAAGATGATTTGATACCATCGAAAGGTACAATAGGTTTCGAAAGAGAATGTTTATTAATGGCTTTGAAAGGTATGTTTTGAAAAGAGGTTTTTTCTTTCGAAGGAGGCTATCCAGAGGTTCCGAAAGAAATGTTTTTATGGTTTCAAAACATAAACCCAATCTTAATTAAAGTAATAGCCATAGCATAAATAAAGATTTTGAAATGTTATTCGCTTTGTTATTGACCCATAACTGTATTTTGGGAAAAGGGCGGAGTAACCAATTAGGTTGACCCAGTAGTGATTATAACTTAATAGATGTTAAAATTTTAATTAAAGATATTGGCAGAGGCCAATAGGTTTACAGTAAGCCCATGAAAACTGTATGATATTGGCAAGGGCTAATAGGTTCATAATCAGCCCATGAAAACTATGGTTTGATACTGGAAGGGGCCAGTAGGTTTGTAGTTTGCCCATGAAAACTATATCCAGATTAAGATATTGGCAGTCACCAATGGGTTCCTAGTTAGCCCATGAAAACTGGGATAAGAAATAAGATATTGGAGTTACCAATAGGTTCTTAGTGATCCCATGAAAACTAAGTAATTAGATATATAGTCCTTAACATTTAGCTGGTTAAACCTAGAAACTATAATTGAGACAGATAGTTAGAATGAATGGGGATGGGTAATCCAGAATTGATTTTTTTTGCATATCATCATAATGTTTTGAAATACTATGTTTTAACCATTGTGGATGCAGGAGCATAGTATGTGGTTTTATAAATGTTTTATGATACTAGTGAGGGTAAACCCGTTCCACTAAGTGGCGTGGTCTCACTAGATATCTAAATGGTTTGAGATAGTGAATTATTATTCATACCAGGCTTTATGTTTGACTCGAAGTTTTTGTTTTCCCCTTAAACTCTCGGGTACTCAATCTATTTTGAGTAGGTTGAGGATTAAGGTTTCCAGGTGTTCTTCTAGACGAATAAAAGCTTCCGAGGACGTGCAGGAGGCAGATTTTTATTAGAGTTCTTTTATTTCCGTTGTGTGTTTGTTTGTAAAGGTAAATTGTTTTCTTGCCTATCTATATACTCTAATCTACAAAGGAGGCATCTTCATATGTTGCTATTGGCGTATTTTGTAATAATTCTATGTTATCTGAACGTGGTCTGAGAATTGGGATTATGTAATCAATTTGGAATATTTTGAAATGGAATGTGGAATTTGTTTTACTGTTTAAATTTTTCCATATTCTTATGTTTCTGTGTATCAATGTATCTAATATCGCCGTGTTTGGTCACCGAGGATTAATAATTATGGATGATTGCAACATCTGTAGTCGTTAGTTTTGGGCCTCCAAATAGGGGGATGTTACATTCTTCTTATTATCATGGATACTCCTAATGGGTAGACTAGACAATAGGTCCAAGATTAGAGCATGGAGTTGTTCAAAGAATGAGCAAGTGGCTGGCGCTTATTTATATTTTTACTTTGAGCTGTTGTTATTATCCTATGTAGCACTATGGAGTTTTGACTATTGTTAGAGACATCATTTGAGTTTATTTAGTGAACCTATTACTCTGATACTTTCTATGGTTCATTTTGGGTGCATATCTATCTCGCCTATTTTATATTTATGTTGGTTATTATATTTTATATTATGCACTATGATATACATATGAAATTTTTTGATTTACATTGGTTACTTTATCCTTAACTGACACCCTGCATTTGCCGGGTACCAAAGTAGTGCACTTTGCAAGTATATTAGGTACCGGAGGTGTAGAATGGTTTTCATATTTGATATCAGAGCTTAGGCTGATGAATAACCTAAGTTAATGCCTGGATCCATTAGAGATAGGTATGAGTTATCACTCAAGAATGGATTGAGTGATATAAGGGAGGGTACTTGTTATATATTTTGGTTTTCAAAACTATATATTAGCAGTGTATATATACAGTAAAGTCACATGATACACAGAAGTACCACTTTCTCCTTATTATGAAAAACTAATCATTCTTATTACAGAATGAAATAAAGAGATTATATTTGAGGAATACAAAAAGAGAAAGAGGAATGGGCACCAAGGTAGCTGCTAACCTCGAACTGCAATCTATGTTCACTGATATAATGAGGAACATGCTTTAGAATGCCCAAGGTGTTGTTCTAGCTATCGTGGTTGGTGGATCTCTGGTACAAGCGCCAAGGGTCAATTTTTCCAAGCATATAAAGACTATGCGAGTTTGGTGTGCAAACCGTATCTTAGAGCGAAGTCAGTCATTGAAGTGCAAGGCTGGATTAACATTTCCGAGAAGATCATTAAGGATTTAGAGTTGAAGGATGCCATGAAAAGGAAGTCGGCTTCCCAATAGCTCCAAGATAGGGCAATGAACTACTGGAACACAGTGAAGGTGGCTACTCACGAAGGTCACTTTACCTATGACCAATTAAAAGCTTGAGTCAAAGAGAAGTTTATACTGGTGGCTCAATGGTTGGTACTTTTCAGAAGATTTTCTGATTTGAGGCAAGGAGACTTATCTGACTCGGAGTAAGTGGCTTAATTTTATATGATTTCAAAGCATGTGATGTCTTTTAATGCCACTCCATTAAAGAAAATGAGAAGTTTGTTATCGGGTAAATGACTATCTTAGTGAGCTGATGATTGGCCACATTGATGAGATATTCGAGAAGGTCATGGAGAGTGCATTGAGGCACGAGAGATTCTACCCCAAGTTGAAGGATGTTTTTGCTACTCCTCGGGGAGAAGCTAAACCGCAAGGTGGTAGCGGTGTGAAGTGAAAGTGGCAACAAGGGCAAGAAGAAGGCTCAAGGAAAGGATGATCAGACGAAGGGAAAATGGTTACTTGCTATAACCGCAGTGAGGAAAATCCATTTGAGTAAGAATAGCAAAGATGATGGAAAAAATGCTACAAGTGCAAAAATTCGAGCATATTACCATCTGGAAGAAGTGGAGGAGAAGTAGGTTGTGAAATCGTATGCTTTAAGTGTTATTCCTACTTCGTCGAGTGTTCCATCGACGAAGGAGAAGGGGAAGGACATTGTGATTCAAGGTATGCTTTTGATTTACGATGTTCACGTTCGTGTTTTTTTATATAAGGACTTCATATTCCATTATATCAAGCGACTGGGTAGATAGAGTGGGATTGAGACCTAGGATTGTTGAAAGACCTTTGATTTGTTGGATCTAGGCAGCACACAGTGGGATAAAAGGGTAAATTAAAAAAAATATTCCACTTGGATCTTACTAGGCCTATAAAGTCTAAATTTATTTAGATCTTATCTAAATTTATTTTAAATAAAATCAATATTTAATTTAATTTATAATATGAAGTTTATATTAATGTAATATTTATGATTTATAATATAATATGTATATCATATACACAAATGTGTGTACGTGCACGTGTAGCATAAATGGCATACATGATTTAACATGCTCGTGCATAGATGTTAGGGCGTACATCACAACGGACATATTAGCCCCTTTATATGCATGTATGTTGTTTTATATTATTGCATAAATATATGCATTTATATAAATATATTTTACATATGTATACACACACACAAACACGCTATATTGTAATGTAACATAATTATAAATATATTATAAATATCAACGAAAGTCAAAATCAAATTTAAAATTCAAATTTTAGATTTAGAACTGGACATATAAAATAAATATCTAGTAATTTCAAATTAAAATTAATATACTAATTTAAATATATATATATATATGTGTATATATATATCGAAATAATATTTTTTTTAAACATATTCATATAATATGTATTTTAGAATAATATTAAAAAATATTTATAAAAAAAATATGTATAAATACACAATTGTGTTTTCATGTAAATAATTAGTAAAACATGTATATACACTCACCCCTACAAATTCAGGCAATTTTTTTTAATTTGCGGTTTTAAAATTGTTTTGAAAATCCTTTTTTCAATATAAATAAAAAAATTCTAATTTTCGAAAACATTTCTAAAAGTATACATGTTATTTTAAATACTTATATACATTATGACACACACACACACATATATATGATTTTGTATAATAGATACAAATTTTAAATTGAATAAGTGTGTGTATATATATTGTATTATATTTGGATTTTAAAATATATTTATACATGAAATTATTTGTGTTTTTAATATTTACGAAAACTATAAACACATATATACATATGTTAATAAATATAAAACAAACTTCATATAAAAGTATTAGTATTAAAATCAATTTTATTTTAAAATCATTTTAATATTATATTATTCATAAAAAATTAGGTCATGAGAAATATGTACGTAAATATACATATTTTTTTAACTATACACATATATCATTTCTTAAAGAAGACAACATCAGCATATATAGATTCGTGATATTGAAGTACCATCTAAGCATATAATATTATATAAAAAATTATACACACACACGCATGTGTGTAAATAAAAAATTTACCTTATCTATGATCTAGATGAAACACCATGAAACGTTGAATCCAACGACTCCTTGAATTAATATTTAAACCTTCAGAACGAGCTACTAGACTAAAAGTTGCAATCATCGGCCTTTGAGTTTAATTTAATTTGTAAATTTGGAAGCTTGAATTTAAGGAGGAGGGAGGCATTATGGCTGGCCTTGTTTGGTTGAAAATGGATCAAGAGAGAGTTCTAAAATATGAGGGTTAGAGGTGATTAAATAAGAAAGATTCTAAGGAGAAAAATGAGGATCAAGGTCCACCTTTCTCTCTTATCATTTCATATTTTCAATTCAAATTCCACCCTACACAAACCATCATATGGCGGCCTCCCTAGCCTTGCCATCGCCACCTACACTAGCCCCTCTTATAGGCCTCAAAATCACTTCAAGCCTAATCAATAAAATAATTGCATTTAAATCTAATTCAAATGCACATCAATATCATATATTGATACGTGTCCTTATAACTATTATATACACACTATTTATTATTGACCAACGTAGATTAAATAAAATTTATAATTAACATTTCACAAATATTTATTAATTTAATTAATTTATAATAATTATAATTAATTAAATCTGATGGTAACAGGAGTATTCAATGTTTCAGTTGTGTGATTCTTAGGTGTAAATTCGGTCAACGATTAATATTGAATATTAATGTTCATATCACTTAGATGGCAACTGGTAGTGACAATTATTTACATCAATTCTCTTCTTCAAAACTATATCACATTAGGACTATAGAATTAGATAGTGGTCAAAATTCCAATATCATCATATTTAGCTTTACAGTCCAAACATAAAGTCCTTGGTTCAATAGTAATAATTATTGTTAACTTAATTACCCTGCCCAGAGAGTTTGACTTTGAGTTGGCTTCAGTTGAGCGTGATATTAACCTTATATGACTATGGAGATGAAACCTCTCTTAAATAGTGTTTCACTTCCAATCGACCCAAATATAGTCATTCGGTGGACATTATGCCATGATTTAATTATAATCAAAGTGGAGCTTTTATATTGAAGATCAACAGTATTCTCAAGTCAAGAGAACTTTATAATATTGTCACTTCGATATTTTATGTTTCACCTTAGTCATATTAACGAACAAAAAACTATCAAGTGAGGCATTCTATAGATATCCAATAACTATCAGTACATAATACCTTGGTGCCCTAAGTAGTCATGAGTAATATAATGCGCAATCATTTGGAGAGCGTTACATATTCTAGTCTCAACGGATGCATCGATATCTAGTCTCGATACATCTTGAGTAGGAATATTTAAAATGATTTGTTTATTGCGTAGTGATAAAATACTCTTGATTACAACTACTTGTAATTACTATCACAAATGCACCATTTTTTGATTTTATATTAAATATACTTTAATTGATTAATTAATTATAACATGTTATAACAAGCATATAACAAAAAGAAAACATCTTTTATTATATATGAGATTTGATTACAGAGTTAATAATTTACAATAAATTATAGAATTGCCTCATAGGCATATCCCTAACTCGATCAATCTTCCACTTGTACTTGAGGTCAATTATGGAATCTCAATCTTATCCCTTCAATCAGCTTCTCAAGAACTGACTTAGTTAGACCCTTAGTGAATGGATCTGCTATGTTGTCCTTAGTATCTAGCCTTTGTATCACAACCTCCATCTTCTCAACGAGTTCTCTAGTAAGCTGTAACTTTCGAAGGATATTCCATGATTTCTTGTGTGCTCTAGACTCCTTTGCGATTTGTATTGCCGCATTATTGTCACAGAACAATGCCATTGGATTCTCTATATTGAGAATAACTCTGAACTCACTTAAAAACTTGACATTCATACCTCTTTTTTAGCTGCCTCATTGAGGGTAAGGTACTCTGCCGCTACCGTAGAATCGGCTATCATTTTTGGTTTGGAACTTTTCCAACTAATCGTCGCATCATTAAGTGTAAATACATATCCCAACATTGACTTACTATCATCGACATCACTCTGAAAGCAAGAGTTGGTATGCCCCTTCATAAGGAGGTGTCCATTCCCATATATTGGGAATAAGACCCAGGTATTTCTTGAACACTTCATTATACATTTTATAGCCATCTAATGCGTTTCTATAGGATTAGGCTAGTATCGAATTACACATCCTAATGCGTATGCCACATCCAGTCTAGTACATAGAATATCGTACATTATAGAACTTATTGCCAAAGCATACGGTATCCTCTTTATACACTCCTTATCCTCATCAGTATGAGGATCACCGGTCTTAGAAAGGACAACTCCTGACTGCATTGGAACATTTCTATGCTTGGAATTCTTTATACCGAACCTTTTTAGTATAATATCTATGTATAGGGTTTGGGACAACCCCAACATTCTTTTAGATCTATCTCTATAGATCTTTATACCCAGTATATTGACTACTTCTCCCAAATCCTGCATGGAGAATTTCTTGAAAAGCCAAGCTTTCACTGATTGCAATAACAAAATGTCATTTCCAATCAACAGAAGATCGTTAACATATAGTACTAAGATTACGATAGTGTTTCCCTTTCCCTTTCTCTATATGCACGCTTCCTCTATTTTCTAATAAAAACTAAATTGTTTGACTACTTTATCAAAACACTTATTCCAACTCTTTAAAACTTGTTTAAGTCTGTAAATGGACTTTAACAACTTGCACGCCTTGCCCTCACTTCCACTGACTTCGTAACCCTTAGGCTGCTACATATACATGGTCTCTTCTAAATCACCATTTAGAAATGTCGTCTTTACGTCCAATTTTCATATTCCATAGTCATAGAATGCAGCAATAGCCAACATAATTTGAATGGACTTAAGCATGGCTACGAGCGAAAAGGTCTCGCCATAATCAACACCTTGAATTTCACGAAATCCTTTCGCAACTGCCTAGCTTTATAACTCTCTACATATCCATCTGCATTTAGCATTTCCTTAAAAATCCATTTGCAGCCGATGGGTTTTATCCCTTAGGGTATGTCAGAAAAAGTCCACACTTCGTTTTCATATAATCCATCTCGAATTTCATTGCTCCAAGCAAGAGTGCAAAGTCTTTACTACAATGCTTGCTGGAATTATAATGGAGTGTCATAATCTAAGACATGGTCCTCCTTCTCGCCATCTATGAGAAAACAGTAGTATCTCTCTAGTATGCGAGATTCCTACTAAACCTTCTAATAGATTATATGTTTTCATATACGGGTGAACTTGGTTCACCCACTGGTTCGGGCTCTACGTTAATTTCTTAGATCTTATCCAAGTCTACAACCTCGCTGTTAATTTCTTTTGATAGGAATTCCTTCTCTACAAAGATAGTTGTTACACCCGTATTTCCCGAACCCTATTAAAGGTGAGATAATACAAGTAACAAAACAATACGACTGCTTTCACAACAAGGTTAGGCTACAAGAAGAGCAGGCAAAGACTAACGCAAAATAAAAAAAGCACTATGGCCAATCGTTCAAACATAGTCTCGGCACTACACCTAAAAATGGCAACCAAGTATAGGAACTGGCCCGCGGCCACAATATGCAATTAGACAAAAAGAACTGTAATGCAATACAAAAATGGAAACAAGATGGAGATACAACACTGCCACACCAAAAGATGCACTAAAGATACAGATAATAACACATCCCCCCTCAAAAGCTATATGTAAATGGGGATGTGTTGCACTAATAAACCAATGGGAAAAGATAATGGATCTGCCCTAACAATCTTACATCCAAAGGCCAACGAAGAAGAGTGTCGCCATCATAATAGGTTAATGAAGAAACGCGCCGCCATCAAGGTAAGCTAATAAAGAAGAGCATTGCCATAAGGACATCGTGAACACATGAGCACAAAGAAAGGGACAAAAGAAGAAAATTGCACCGCAACACAAAAAGGAGTTCTGCTCAAAGTTAGTAAACTGTGTTAGGAATATCACACCCTTTCGACAATCCAAAACCCGAATATGACAAATTGTGAAGAATAGTTACCAATGCTTGGCCAAGATCGGGTCACGACAAACTGCGCTCCATCAGCACAGTTGCCAACTGGCTAAAACCCACACAAGGGGGAACCACATGAAGTCCTTAGCAATATATTCCCCACTCTATGCCATGATAAATATGCACTCCTCAGACCATAGCCTAACCAAGTACATGACCTATGCAAATACTGCATACAACCCTTCACCAAAATCAACCCTCGAGCCATTCAAAGAAAGCCCTAAGTGAACACTTCATATGTCAAATGACCAAATAAACCCAACTATTATTATTAGGAGTTAATGCACTACTAACACTTTCAAGTTCAGGACTGCACTGTGCTTACGAAGGAACCTTTAAGCAGTAGCATGAGGAATTCCAAGGGCTGCCCATAGGGTTACCTAAAACAGTGCACCATCGCAGCTACTTGGCAGTTAGGAAATAGCAAAGTCACAAGCTGGCCTTATTAAGCAGCTCGCGCATATCAATATTAAGGGTAGCCCAGATCATATTCGTACATGCATTGGGCTAGCACCACGAATCAGGGAAAAGAAGCTCAACTCCATTTATCCTCAGCACAATGTCAAACACACATTACAGTTAGGGGTTGCCCAAACTAGTGCCCCAATGTGGACCCATATTTACAAGTAAAAAACGAAGATACAGACATCCTTTGACCGCAACTCGCACATCCCAATACCAAAGGTAGCTCGGGACAAATTCGCCTAAATACCAAACAAGTGTCACAGTACCATGCAGGCCTTGCACATCTAATAATACAACTCCGCTCAAATAGGTTGGCGGTACCCAAAAGCAAAGGAGTAACTCTTAACATCCTCCTAGGATGGTACATAAGTCCTTTCCTCCTTTAGATCAGAAGCGCATAACCCATTTGAATTCAAGTTTCCCGCTTTAATTTCAAATGTTACTGCTTTAATTTCAAAATACCTACCAACAATCAGGATTTAACCACTCAAATTGTAGTTTTCCATCAAATACACGTCAGCAATCTACACACACCAAACAAGCGATGCGGATGGATGACACATGGCATGATCCAAAGGTGGGAATTAAAAATCGAAAGAAGAGTGCTTGCGGAAATCTGTGTACATCTTCTACACTATAAATAGGAGATAGTCTGGAATGGAAAGGAGATCCTTTTTTGGAATTTAGAAAATTGTATCCTTTTATCTTTTCCATCAAACACTTGTATCAGGAAGAAAAATATAAACAAAGATTTGACCCGTGGACGTAGGATTCAAAGGAATCTGAACCACGTAAAATTCCCGTGTCTTTCACTTTCATTCATTTTTACTCACTTTCATTACATCAAATTCATCCATATTTTTATTTGTTAATCAAAGTTTGATTTGACATTTTAACAAACTGTTAACATGCAAGTACCTGATTGTGTAAGCTCCCTGCAACATAATTACTACTTAAAGGAAAACTTAATGTTCCTTAAGTTTGTTGATTCAAATTCATGGAAATATGCTATTAGTGCTTTCATAACCAGTTGAGGTGTTGTGAGACGAAAAATCTCATAAACAATAGCATGCTGAGAAACAATAACCTTTTGTTTCTCAATATTGTATAAAATATATCCCATCGAGTTTTTCGGATATCCTATTAATTTACACAATACCGATCTTACCTCAAGTTTACTGGGACCAACTTCTTCACGTAGGCTGGATAACCCCACACCTTCAAATACTTGAGTTAGGGTTTCATTCCATATCACATCTCATATAGTGTCTTAGGTACAGATTGAGTGGGCATCAAATTCAATATATGTGTTGCGGTTTCTAATGCATATCCCCAATAGGATAGAGGTAACTTAGCCTTACTCATTATGAAACGAACTATATCTAATAAGGTTCGGTTCCCTCGCTCCGAAACACTAGTGTAGGGTGGAGTAATTTGAGAGTAATCCCATTATCTTTAAGTACTATTGGAGTTCTTGCCTAAGTACTTACCTCCTCTATCAGATCGAAGTATTTTAATCTTTTAGTTCATCTAATTATCAACCTCATTCTTATATTTAATAAACTTCTTACAAACGTCAGACTTGTTCTTCATAAGATACACATATCTTGGTCTTGTGAAATCATCAGTAAACTAGTGTGTGGCACGTGCTACGCACACGGGCATTTGAGTTGTAAAGATGGATGAAGTTTCAAGGTTATTGTATAGTGTTTGTAGTTTTACATTTTTTTTACATGGTGCTTTTCTTAACATTTTTACCAAAACTATCGAATATATGCATTGTTAATACATTTGTATTTTCATTATACATTTGTCTCCTCGACATACAATGTTGTACAACACAAATCAGTAAACACAAATAAGTAGAAATAAACTTTTCCACCTGTGTACCAAATCCCTTGACACTTATGTATATGTTATAATCCACAATGTGGGTACCTACATCACAGTTGATTAAAGCATCAACAAACTAGTACAACATGAATTTATGTGAGGCAATATTTCATAAGTAGCTCTGATAAATCAAGTTTACATTTTTGTTTTTGTAATTATTTTCAAGTACACACACATCTAGCTTGCTTCATCTCAAACATTGGATCTTCGAAACCATCAATACTTTTTAGCCTCGGCCATGAACTATAACATGGTAAGCAATTTCTGCACTTGAAGGCTAGCTGCACATGGTCTTGGCTTTAGTAAAACATCAACAGTTATTAGTTATTCTCAATGCATCATTAGTTCTAGAGCATGAAGCCTGCCTACCATATTTTACGTGCAATTTAGAGCCTGCCTGCCTACTTTTAGTCTAGAAACTCAGCCTGCCTGTGTCCATTCAGTGTTTTCCTACTGTTTCAGTATTAAAGCTTGCATCAGCTTCATTCACATTATTACATTTCGTATTAATAATGCTAGCTTCATTCACTTCATTGCGTTCAAGTCTGTCCTTAGTTCAGAAAGGTTTGCACTGCTATCAGAATTTTTAAAGCATTTAATTCTTTCACTTCATTGATATTGAACTCTATTCATGTACATCTAAAACCCATTATAACAAATTCATTGATTAATAGACTCCTTTTCATTTATTATTGGCATGTAATATTAATAGTAATAACTATAAGTGGATGTAGTTAATTGTAGTGGGCTGATTAGTGGTAAGTAATTAATCTAACCTATAGCCTCAAATTCAATTGTTTAGAACATACTTATTCTCGTAAAAGTAAATTAGGGGTTAAATAGAAACACATAAATGAAACCACGATATTAATATTACCTCAAGGTTTATAACTAAGTTGTGCCAAGCTTCTACCAACTGTAGTTTTTTTCCCTACCTATAAAACAGAACAGAGAACAGGAATGTTTCAAATAATAAAATAAACATAATTGTCAGAAGTTAGACATAACAACTTTAGGAACATCATTCAATAACTATTAACTTCCACTAATAATAACCTGCATATGTTTCCCTTTTAAAATAAAACTTCTCACTTGGCCTATAAAATCAGAACTATATTATTGAGAAAAAGTGTCCTAAAATACCCACACATCGTATTTTAATTATATAATACTTCTAAAAAATATCCATATATTGAAGCAATTTAACATCTGATTATAGGAATCAATTCTTCATATGACTATAGGAAGCAATTTATCGTCTATTATAGGAAGCAATTTATTATGTGATCATAGTAAACCTCTTGATTTCTTCCATGTAGGAAAAGATGAGGAAATTAATGTTCAATTTTAATTGCTTATCTATATTAATTTACTTTCTCTTGCTTTCCATTATAAAAATATGATTGCATTTTTTCAAATAACGAAGAATAATATGTATTAATAAGAAAATTTAAGTTTCATCTACGCATTAACCCACATTTCATTTCAATGGCACTATTCAAAATATATCATTGCTATATATATAAACTTACCATTCTAAGCTCTCCAAATTGTGCAGGTTCCAACAACTGCCTAGTCTTCTCCATTCTAGGATAATGCGTCGCATAATAATACCCACAAATTGAAACAAATGAAGTTCACATTTCCTTCAAATCATATTCAACACCTCAAGGTTCAATGCGCATGGATGATATGGTAATAGTGATAATAATCATTTCTGATAAAAAAGCATGACACATCCATAAACTACTAATCGACATGTTATGTTACTTTGGCTTATACAATATATCCTTGTGTATAATAAATTCTATATCGGGACAAAGTCAAATGAAGAAAAGTGTCTATTCAATATTAAAGTTCTATGGTTTGTTTCTGTGTACAATAATAAGAAACTTACTTTATTTTCGTATCAATTGTATAGTATTGTGGTCCAGCTTCAATGCTCACTCTTCATACGGTTTACTCCATGATGTAACTGTGATTGCTCCGTGTTGAACTAAAATTTACATAGTATCAGTAATTACTTGTCTAGGGTGGATCTTTCGACTAAATAACATCTCATTAGTCAAGCTGCAAAGGTATATATCATGATACTGGATGTCATAACCTGGTTTTGGGAAACTTGTTATATCATCGTGTCATCAGTACACCAATATTTTTAAGCAAGAATTGAACATAAGTAACTTAGTTGGCAAAGTGCCAAAGGTATGTCCCTTATTATGCTTACGAAATATCTACATGCCCAAATAAAGAAACGTATACAAAGAAAAATGAGACATATATATTATATATATTTTTTCAGCAGCAAAGGAAGAATTAGAGACTGAAAATAGGATAATACTGAATTGATACTAATTTTTTGTGTCATACTCAAAGCAATTTTTAGGTATTACAGAAGTGATATTAATGTGAAAGAATTGGAATTAAGAAGAAAAAAATTGACTTTTACCTTCAGTCTCCAGATGCTATAAAGCTACAATGCATGAATTTAAATATTTATTAAAAAAATACATTTTTATGGCATTTAATGCATTGCGGTCATTGAGTCCCTCCAGCCCAAAATTCCATACGCAATTAACACAAATTCATATTATTGTTTTTGATTAAGTACAATAATGATGAGTTCAACATATATAACGATTCAAATGTTAAATAACAACTTCTTCGTCATCCATTAAATCAACAATTTGATGGGATATTTTGATTCAATATACCCGATAGGCAATTAGGATGAAAGCACTTCCAAAAAATAGACGTTAAACACAAAATTAACCTTGAACATAAAAACAGTCAAGAACATAAAACAAATAAAGAAATAGAAATTTAAAAATAGTAATACCTAAAATAATTTAATAACAATGAGTGGAGAAGCAATATACATGGTTGAAATGAGAGCTTTTGAAAACTGTCAATTTGTGCCGTGGGATTTTTGGTGCAGAACAGTGAAGAAACGGGGAAGGAGGATCCTAACCGTTTTCTTTGAATATCGAAAAATAACTATTGCAATTTATTTTTTTAAATGTGCTTTATGAATACAGATGTCAAACTGATTGAGGAGATAACATTTCAGTTTTTGGTTTTTTTCCTATTTAAATAATAGATACTAAATTCGAACTATTATTTGGTTAGGTTTTAGGTCATAGTGGAGGAAGATTTCACACAAAAAAATGTTTTATACAAACACTGGTTAGTATGTATATAACCAGATCGCGTACATTATAAGTGAACGAAAATTTTTGTACGCATAATTTAAACACAGCCACCCATTTGTATGAACTATGGTTCTTGTTAACTTCATTTGATGATAAGAAGAAGATGATAATTATAAATCACACATAGTCTTATGAAAATAATAGTTCAATCATCCATATCACTACTTCTTACCATTATGGAGTTAACATTAACAAACAATGCTGTATGAAATAACAATAATATGTTACTGCTATACACACACGTTGGTTGAGTGCGTAATAAGCTAACCACTAATTTTTGGTATTAAGCAATCAGTCATTAAGATTGCACTGTATGTTGCTCAGAAGCATATAGTTTTTTCAATGTGTACCTATTATACTTGCCTGATTTTAGCGTGCACCACTAATCTTTTGCTTACAGTTGGATATACTTTTAAATCACAGATTACAACGCTCACCATGTTATTATACAGTAGTTCAATTATCAAAATTGTTAGACTAAATAACAACATACCTAGTTGGAGGTATCAAACATTTCAAAGAAGCAGCAGTCCTCTCTTTGCAGTGTATAATAGAACCGGTGTCCGTGTACCACTTGACCTGGCTAAACAAATATTGCATTGTGGATTAGTTGAAGAAAGAAAGTACCAGTAGTTTGAAAATTAAATTGATAGGAGGAACAATGTAGTACCGAAAAACAGTGAAAATTGGAAAAGGTTGCAGATAGAAAGACAGTAATGTAAAAGTGAAGGCGGCGGTAACAAAACGTCGTGTAAATATTTGTACCAAAGAAAAGCATTGTATGCTAAATATGATGCTACATGAATTAGGTTAAATCTGCAACTGATCGGAACATTTCGCTGCAAACATAAGTTGGCGTCAGCATGTCAAAATATAATTAACAACCCAAAATTTGGGGAAAATAGAAATCAATATTCAAAGGTTACAGTGCAGGTGTTAAATTGGGGAATTAAAAAATATGGTTAAACAAATTTGTGAAGAAAGCAGAAATAAGTACTTAAAAAAGCAAATTACCTGAGAAGACGTTGTTTTTACTTTGTTCCAAGAATCCAATTTTGATAGATTCAGTCGATAAAAGGCGTGGATGTAATCAACTGTACGTAACATTAGCAGGTTGGAAGAAGGAAGTAGGAATAGGTGTTATGCAGAAAGTAAATAACATCCACATCGCGACCAGAAGCTCTTGAATTGAAAATTTGATTCCTTTGATTAGTTAAGATAGATGGTAAGAGAAATATGTTGTACATCAGTTGAACTATGGAAAGCCAATACGATGAGTGCATAATGTTGGTTAGTTTAACTCTCTATTTGATTCATTTCTGTCACTGCATTCTAATATGGTGGAATTTATGTCGGATGCAATGCATGGAGAAGGCGACCTTCTTTCCCATATTGAAACTATTGGTTGCAAGTTGAATTATCAGCAGGTATCAGTGTTAAATGACAAATGTATGACATTTAATCACCAGAATATGGGTCAATATAGCTTTAATCTCCACCTTGTTTCAAAATACATTTTCTCTACCGACTAATTCGTATTAATAACATGGGCAGCAGTATCTAATATGTTCCGAAATCATGTTGTAGCCGGATGACTAAAATATCATAAAACAAATAAACATCGCGATCCGTATGTTGATCAGTAGGACATAAATAAGGAATATAAACAGAAAAGTACATGCATCAGTGGATATAAATAGCTACAAACGTAAAGGGTTTCATATGGTAAGCAAATGAATAGTTCACTTGCTGACTATATTGCGGCTGAAAATCGTGTCACTGAGTTATGTATGAAAGAGGCTATGCGGTAGGATCGTACAATATGGAATAGAGGAATGGTCTAGGTAGATTGTAATAAGCAGTAGTAAGTAAAGTAGACACCAAGACTTTATACTGGTTCGGACCTCTTGTCCTACGTCCAGTCCCTAAGCTCCTCTTAGGAATTCAACTAACCAACAACCCTCACTTAACTCGGAGGAATAGGTTTACAACTTACCCGAACAACCGAACGGGATTTCTTGCCTCAACTACCGAAGAGGACTTCAACTAGATACTAAAAGTATTTCTGACTTGTTGTGTTCTTGATAACACTAATGAGTCAAATTGAGTACAACTTTCCTATAATCTTATCCGTGAGAGTATACAAAGTGTTTGTGAAGATTTAGGAAATGTGAATTGCTATGAATCAAAAGGTGTTATGGTTAAAACAAAGATTCAAGCAATTGAAGTGGTTTGTGATTGCTTTTGAAAACTTAAGAAATCTGAAAGTATGTTCAAGAAAATAGAAAGATTAAAGCAATTAGAATTGGTAATTTGCAAATGTTAAAACCATGTATTTATATGTGGAGAAGAGATGCATTTGTTTGCTAGAGGTGCAGGCAAGAGATGCTTCCATTTCCATTGGAGAATGGTTGCAACTCTTGGGAGGAAGAAGGTGTCCTTTCAGAAAAAATTCGCAGTTACAAATTCAGTTGACTGAACAGGGATTTTAGTCGACTGAAAATTATAAAGTAAAATTTTCAGGAACAAATTCAGTCGACTGAGCAGGAACTTCAGTCGACTGGAACTGTGCATTTTTGTGTATGTGTAACAGGTTCAGTCGACTGGTCATCCCTGTTCAGTCGACTGAACTACTAAATTTTGCACAGTGAATGTTTATAAAATGAAGTTTATAAAATGTGTTATAGTGTTTGTGCAAGCCTCTTGAGGATAGATTTTAACAATAAATCTAAACTAAGACCTATATAAAAAATCATACTTATGTTTATCATTGGTCTTCATCGTTCTTCTTTTAGCTTTGCACATATCTCTTCCTTTTTGTTGAAGCACATTGTCATTGATCAAAATCTTAGCGTATCAACATTCTCCCCCTTTTTGATTGATGACAACACCTATGTTTGTAGAGATGTAATTATCTTTCCTCCACCTGAATATATGCATTATCTTTCCTACAAAACAAAGTTAGTTTCATAGATTTCTCCCCCTTTGTCATCAACAAAAAAGGAAGTAATAATTTGCAAGTAACAAAGCAACCATATGCAAATATAAACATAGAGCGAATAATACAAACCATAGAGTATCACATAATAAAAGAAGGCTATTTATACAAGCCTTTGCAAAAATTGTTAGAAATTAATAAAAATTTCCGGAAATCAAACCATCAAAAAAAATGTTCAAGGTTCCATGTCCCAATCATAAGAGCCTTCACGATCTCCTTCAGGTTCTCGATTAACAGGTCCACCTGTGGGTGGTCTATAAGCTCTTCCTCCTTGGCCACCACTTGTTCCGCTTGTACTGCTGCTTATATGCTCTTCGGATGATGTCCAAGTGAAAGTTGGTGCCGGACGTTTGCCAAGTGATGTTGAAGCGGTAGTGGAGCTTGAGCATGAGATAGCATTCCATAACTTGTTGAAGAATCCTTTAATTTTATCAAGCTTGTGATCTACCTTCTTGAGACGATTATCAAGAATTTGTTGATTCCTTGATAAGTATAACCTGGCTCAATGATACGACTTTCATCATCTTGGTCGAAAGGTTCTTCATGTGGAGCTTGTGGAGGTTGTTGTGGTTCTTGATGCCTAGCTTCCCATTCGGCAAGAGATATGATGCGAGGAGGTCTAGTAGGGAGTTGCATGAGGCTTATAGTGCGGTGATTAATTTGATGAACCATTGTGTTTTCGGAGTCGGGTAATGGCATATCAACATTGAGGAGAAGTCGCATGATATATTCTCCAAAATATATTGTTCACATTTTGCCATTGTTAAAAGTGAGAAATTCATCTAGAATGAGTTGGACCCAATTGACTTGAATGTTGCCCCAAATAGCGTATAAAGCTCGATAATTGATGGGGTAAACAATTTCATATGAGCCCGTTCGTGGAGTAATTGTTCTCATAAGAGCTTTGTGAAGGATTCTAGCTCTAGGTCGTAGGGAAGTGGATTTAAAATCTCTAATTTTGATATTATCATCCAAAAATTGATGGTTTATGTTATCTCGAATTTGTGGATTAAATTCTATCTCTTCAAGCTTTCTCCCTACAGTAGGTGATCCTAAGATGTGTGCAATTCGATCTAAGGAGAACCAAACTTTCTTCCCTTATAACATACTCCAAACACTATTATTTGGATTTCTTGGAGTTTGGTGTCCATGGTTGAGGATTGCATAAAATAATTTGACCATGACATGATTTATTACATGGTCATTTCTTTTTAAATCCAAGAGAGAAGTTAAACCTGCCTGATCCGTAAATGCTTGAAATGCCTGGAGGCTTTGGAAATCAATGAAGGAGTGTTCGAAAATGCGAGAGTTCTTCATTTTGTTCAACCTTGTTACAGCTACTCCATCATAGAGCCATTGTGCAATTTGAGCATCAATTGGCTCGGAGGTTGAAGAAGAAGAAGCTCTTGATCTTTTTGGTGCCATTTGTGAGAGATTTGAGAGTAATTTGAGAATTGGGGGCTAGGGTTTTGGAAAACAATGGGGAAGAGAGTACTTTTGCAATGTAAAAAGTGAATGGTAAAGGTGAAAACTGGTGGATAAAAGGGGAAAAGTTGCCTGGGAATTGGCGTTCAGTCGACTGAAAAGTCTGTTCAGTCGACTGAATTGAAGGCCAAAAATTTTCTGTGTTGAATTCAGTCGACTGAACATGGTTTTTTAGTCGACTGAAATGTTGTCTGAAATTTTCTGTTGAAAGTTTAGTCGACTGGGCAGAGGGTGTCAGTCGACTGAGCTATGGAAAATTTGTTTTATGCTTAATTTTCAGTGTTCTTTCTGAATTTCGAAAGCAAAAGTTTTATTGAAAGAAGCAATTACAATTGTATAGATATATAACAACATGAATTGTCTTCAAAAATAATTATTTCTTTGGAGATGAACTATTTTCCTTTTGCGTCTTTTTCCCTTCATTCTCCATGTAGCTTATTTCCCATGAATTTGGAGTATACTGAGGAGTCTTTGGGGACATCCAAGGATTCAAGGGATCAGTTGGTGTATGGTAAGATGAAGATGGATCGAACACACTACTTGGTCGAGGTAGGGGCTCGCTCACCTCATTTTTCTTTGAACTACAAAAACGTAAACCAATTTTCTCAAGAAAGCTTAGTCGTCTTGCCGTTACTTTCTGTTCAAAATATAATTCTCGTTGGAGATTAATTTGTTGTTGTTGAAAGTGATGAATCTCATCAATCTTTCTTTTTGTATCAGGGGAGGTAAAAAGTCCACGTTTTGCCTTCTTTGATTCCGGTGTGTAGCCAGTGCGATAGTTTTCCCATTTATACACTGGTTCATGCTTTGGTGTCGGCGTTGGAAGTTTTGGTGATGTAGGAGTTTTTTCGACTGAGGAGGTGATGTTGATATGAGAGTATGAGCTGTCGGAAGACATTTTTTTATATAGAATTTTCAAACTTTGTAATTCTTTTGAAAATAATTATATGTATAAAAGTATATTTATAGTATAAAAATGCTAAGAAAAATGTGGTGGTAAATTAATAAGGTTTTAGAACCAATCATTGTTTTATTGGATTAAAAACATTGGTTAGAAATGGACGGATTAGAGATATCCTTTAATCTATTATGTATTAGGTAGCTGAAATTGAACTATTGATATTGAATAATTTTGTTTTCGTTATTTAGTCAACCGGGCAGGTTGTTTAGTCGACTGAGTTTATATATTTTTATAATATTTGCTATAAAACATCTTTAAAAGAAATTATTCCTAATTCTCGTCGCAATTTTATAAATGAGTTTTCTAATAAAGGTTTAGTAAATATATCGGCAATCTGATTTTCGGTAGAAATATGTTCTAAATTTATGATTCCTTTTTCGATATTGTCACGTAGAAAATGGTGACGAATATCAATATGTTTTGTACGAGAATGATTTACCGGATTTTTAGATAAATTTATTGTACTTGTATTATCACAATATATTGTAGAATTTGTTAAATTTATATTAAAATCTTTAAGTGTTTGTTGCATATAGATAACTTGAGTACAAGCTAAAGCAGCGGATATATACTCTGCTTCACACGTGGAAAGTGAGACGCAATTTTGTTTCTTACTAAACCAAGATACAAGTGATTTTCCAATAAAATGGCACGTACCACTTGTACTTTTTCTATCAGTTCTAGATCCACCAAAATCAGCATCACTAAATGACACTAACTCGAATGGACAATCTTTTGGATAGAAAAGACCAAAATCCTTAGTGTTATTAAGATATCGCATAATTCGTTTTATGGCTCTTAAATGTGATTCTTTAGGACTAGCTTGAAAACGTGCACATAAAAAAACGCTCATCATTATGTCTGGTCTACTAGCGGTTAAGTATAGTAAGGAGCCTATCATACTTCTAAACAATTTTTGGTCTACACTTTTGCCATTTTCATCTCGATCGAGATGAGTTGTGGTACTCATAGGAGTAGGCTTTCTAGAAGTGTTTTCCATACCAAAACGTTTAATTAGATTAGCACAATATTTTTCTTGATTTAAGAAAATTCCATTTGTTAATTGTTTAATTTGTAATCCGAGAAAATAAGATAATTCTCCCATGTGTGACATTTCGAACTCCTTAGTCATTATATTTGAAAATTCTTTACATAAGTTTTCATTAGTTGAACCAAATATAATGTCATCTACATATTTTTGAATTATTAGAATGACATTAGTAGTGTTTTTAATGAATAGAGTTTGATCTACTTTTCCGATTTGAAATCCCGAATCTAGTAAATAGCTTTTAAGTCTCTCATACCAAGCACGAGGTGCTTGTGTAAGACCATATAGGGCTTTCTTTAATTTATATACATGATCCGGATATTTTTCGTGTATGAATAAAGGGGGTTGTTCTACGTACACATTTTCTTTTATAAAACCATTTAGAAAAGCACTTTTAACATCCATTTGATAAAGTTTAAAATTGTGAAAACAAGCGAAGGCTAATAGAATATGTATTGCTTCAAGTCTTGCAACGGGAGCAAATGTTTCTTCAAAGTCGATACCTTCCTCTTGATTATATCCTTGTGCTATTAGTCTAGCTTTATTCCTAGTTATATTTCCTTCATCTACCTTATTTTTGTAAACATATTTTGTTCCTATAACAGATTGATTATTAGGACGAGGAACTAAATCCCAAACATCGTTACGTTCGAATTGATTTAATTCTTCTTGCATAGCAACAATCCAGTAGTCATCTGTTGATGCTTCTTTAGGATTTTTAGGTTCTAATGTAGAAATAAAAGCAACATGTCCCATTTGGTTTAGCTGACATCTAGTTTTAACTTGAGAATCAATTTCACCAATTATGTTTTGTACAGGGTGATCTCGTAAGATTCTAGGTGGAGATCTAAGTTCGGTATTATTCATATTTTCAAGATTTGTATTATCTGTATTTATTATAAATTCGTCATCATCTTTTATACTCAAGTTTTTATTAAAGTTTTCATCAAAAGATACATGTAAAGTTTCTTCGATTATATTTGTTCGTTTATTAAAAACTCGATATGCCTTACTTCGTTCTGAGTATCCTACAAAAATTCCTTCATCAGCTTTCGGATCGAATTTTCGTAGTTGGTCTTTTGTATTTAAAATAAAACATTTTGATCCAAATATTTTAAAATAAGAGATATTTGGCTTTCTATTGTTAAAAAGTTCATATGAAGTATTTTTAGTTAATGGTCTAATAGAAATACGATTTAATACATAACATGCAGTAGCTACGGCTTCTGCCCAAAAATGTTTTGGTAGAAGGCTTCCGTTTAATAATGTTCTTGCACATTCTTGTAATGTTCTATTCTTTCTTTCCACTACTCCATTTTGTTGAGGAGTTCTAGGAAATGAAAAGTTATGATTTATTCCTTTCTTTTTACAGAAAGATTCAAAAGCTTCATTTTCGAATTCGCCACCATGATCACTTCGTATATTCTTAATTTTCAAATCTTTAGTGTTTTGAATTCTTTTGACAAATGTTTTAAAGTGCTCAAATGTATCACTTTTATTTTTCATAAAAATGGTCCATGTATATCTTGAAAAATCATCAACTATTACAAATACATATCGATTATGATTAATGGATTGAACTTGTGTTGGTCCGAAAAGATCCATATGAAGTAATTCTAGTGGTTGTAAAGTTGAAATATTTTTCTTAGATTTGAAAGATGATTTTGTTAATTTTCCTATTTGACAATCATCACAAAGATTTTTTATCTTAAAGTTTATCTTAGGTAAACCTCTTACTAATTCATTTTTAGAAAGTTTTCTAATAGTTTTGAAATTAATATGACAAAATCTTTTGTGCCACAACCAAGGATCATTATCTTTGGCTAGTAAACACATATTTGTATTATGATTAATTTTCATATTTAAAACATAAATATTCCTATCTCTGTTTCCCTCAAAAACAAGATTTTGGTTTTGATCAAAAATACTACATTTATTTTCCGAAAAAGTTATTTTAAAACCTTTGTCACAAAGTTGACTTATGCTTAGTAGATTATGTTTTAGATTTTTCACTAATGAAACATTTGTAATAAAAGGTAAATTTGATGTACCGTAATTGCTCACATCTCCTTTGCCAATGTTATAGCCTTTTGAATTGTCTCCGAAGGTAACCGAGCCACCATCAAAGTATGTGATGTTTGTAAGCATATCTTTGTCGCCGGTCATGTGTTTTGAGCAACCACTGTCTAGTATCCATTTCTTCTTTTTGAGTGGGACCTGAAAATAAATACAAAATTATTGGTACCCACCTTTCAATAGGGTCCTAAAAGTTAGAACTTAGGAAACCAAACCCAATTTGGTTCAGTATCCTTTTTATAAATATAATTTTTATTATTATGAACACTATCCATAAATGCTTTGATATATTTATTCCTAATCAAAATATTGTTAGTCTTTGGAACCCAAATTTTAACTATCTTAGTTTCTTCTTTTGTTCTAATATGTTCTCTTAATAACATTTGTTGTTTTGAATCAATATTCCTCTTAAAATTTGTATTTATCTTTTTAGGAATTTTTGGTTCCTTTTTATATCCTAATCCATGTTTATTTGAGGAAGAATGAGAATTTTCTAGAATCTTAGATAAATTTTCTCTTCCTTTATTAAAGTTAGAAACATTTTTAGTGATGTTATCTAATCTAACTTGAAGACTATTATTTTCTAACTCAACTTGTTTAATCTGAGTTTTTAACTCATGATTTTCATAAACAATTATATCATTTTTTGTCTTTTGATTTTCAATTTCTTGACTTAAAAGAGATAATTAAGTTTCCGAATTTGAAAGAGACTCTTGAACTTTTTCAAGTTCTTCTTCTAGAATTTTCTTTTCATCTTTTAACATATCCCTTTCAAACTCAGCTTTGTTCTGATTTTCACGAGTTTCCTTAAGTTTCTTTTTAAGATTTTTTATTGTACTCAATAGTTCAGTATTTACATCAATTAAATCGTCGAAAGTTAAATTACTAACCTCAGATTCTTGAGCCATAAAGCATACATTCGCTTGTTCATTGTCGCTATCATTTTCACTTTCTGATGAAGATGAATCTGAATCGTCCCATGTTACAGAGAATGCCTTCTTTTTGAATTTTTCTTTCTTGTTTTTATTCTGATTCTCCTTCTTTTGCTCTGGACAATCTTTTTGCATGTGACCTTTCTTGTGACAGTTGAAGCATTCTATATTCGAGGATGTAGGTTTGTTCAAGAAATTCTTTTTGAATCCGTTTTTATTTTCTTTTCTATATCTTAAGAATTTCTTGAAATTTTTTGCTATAAATGCTAAATCCTCATCTTCAGACTCTGATTCTTCCTTTTCTGCATGAAAAGCTACAATTTTTCTTTCTTGTGCTTGATCTTTCTTAGCTTGCATATTTACTTCATACGACATAAGATTTCCAATTAATTCTTCTGGTTTCATTGTAGATAGATCATTTGCTTCTTCGATTGCTAAGACTTTTCTCTCCCATTCATCAGTGAGTGAATTTAGAACTTTAGATACAATATCAAAATCTGTGTATTTTTCTCCTAGTCCTATTAAGGCATGATGAATGTCTTGAAATCTCGAGTACATGTCATTGATGGATTCATTCTGTCGCATTCTAAAGTTTTGGAACTGGTTCTTTAGCATGGAGATCTTTGTTTGTTTAACCTTGTTTGTGCCTTCATGTATGGTTTTAAGTGTACTCCATATCTGATGTGTAGTAGTACAAATGCTAACACGATTGAATTCATTTCTATCCAAAGCACAAAATAGCATATTCATAGCTTTGGCATTTGCACTAACTTCATTCTTCTGAGCTTGCATCCATGTAGAATATTTCGTTGTGGGTACAACGAGTTCTGCTTGAGTTGCATTCCAGGCTTCAAAACTTGTTGCTTGCATATAAATTCTCATCCTTGTAGCCTAATAATTATAGTTTAGTCCATTGAATAGAGGGGGTCTTTGAGTAGATTGTCCTTCTGCAAATGTAGAGTTATAGGCAGATGTTGTGCTTGTGTTGTTTTCCATATTATCAATATGTCAAATAACGGTGTTATGGTTATAGGACGACCTTGCTCTTATACCAATTGAAAGAGGCTATGCGGTAGGATCGTATAATATGGAATAGAGGAATGGTCTAGGTAGATTGTAATAAGCAGTAGTAAGTAAAGTAGACACCAAGACTTTATACTGGTTCGGATATCTTGTCCTACGTCCAGTCCCTAAGCTCCTCTTAGGAATTCAACTAACCAACAACCCTCACTTAACCCGGAGGAATAGGTTTACAACTTACCCGAACAACCGAACAGGATTTCTTGCCTCAACTACCGAAGAGGACTTCAACTAGATACTAAAAGTATTTCTGACTTGTTGTGTTCTTGATAACACTAATGAGTCAAATTGAGTACAACTTTCCTATAATCTTATCCTCGAGAGTATACAAAGTGTTTGTGAAGATTTAGGAAATGTGAATTGCTATGAATCAAAAGGTGTTATGGTTAAAACAGAGATTCAAGCAATTGAAGTGGTTTGTGATTGCTTTTGATAACTTAAGAAATCTGAAAGTATGTTCAAGAAAATAGAAAGATTAAAGCAATTAGAATTGGTAATTTGCAAATGTTAAAACCATGTATTTATATGTGGAGAAGAGATGCATTTGTTTGATAGAGGTGCAGGCAAGAGATGCTTCCATTTCCATTGGAGAATGGTTGCAACTCTTGGGAGGAAGAAGGTGTCCTTTCAGAAAAAATTCGCAGTTACAAATTCAGTCGACTGAACAGGGATTTCAGTCGATTGAAAATTATGAAGTAAAATTTTCAGGAACAAATTCAGTCGACTGAGCAGGAACTTCAGTCGACTGGAACTGTGCATTTTTGTGTATGTGTAACAGGTTCAGTCGACTGGTCATCCCTGTTCAGTCGACTGAACTACTAAATTTTGCACAGTGAATGTTTATTAAAAATGAAGTTTATAAAATGTGTTATAGTGTTTGTGCAAGCCTCTTGAGGATAGATTTTAACAATAAATCTAAACTAAGACCTATATAAAAAATCATACTTATGTTTATCATTGGTCTTCATCGTTCTTCTTTTAACTTTGCACATATCTCTTCCTTTTTGTTGAAGCACATTGTTATTGATCAAAATCTTAGCGTATCAACAATGTAAAAAAACAAATCAGAGATTGAAGGAGAATAAAGAAGCAGTGATAATTTCCATGGGAATGCGGAGGACAACATCATTTTTCAGTACAGTTGTGTGTACATGGCTTGAAATTTTATTTCATACATGACGTTAAACAGGAAATAGACGTAAGTATTGCCCAAAAAAATTGGGTACAAAAAAAAGTGTACACTGTAATCACAGTAGCAACCCAGGGAAGCTAAAATTTTGAAAGTGTTAACAGTGCTTTGGAATCAGGAGAAGGAAAAAACAGGACCGTCTTGGTACAACTGAAATAGAAATATGTGATGTATAACTGCTCTAAACCGTTGTTATGATCCACAGTTTTAGTTTTAGGTTGACAAAGGTAGAAAAAATTAGTGACAGTGTAGTAAACATTTTCCACAGTCTTGGTTTACCACTGTCTGTTTCATGTAACAACCTACCAGAAGGTGGGAATAACAATGATGCACAATATGCACATGGTGCGCAGATATGGAAATGAGAAGATGGACAGAAAGAACCTGAGCTGTTTGTAATGATGCAGTAAGTTATGAAAAGTGAAAGGCAGAGCAACGCATAAAGAAATAAAATTGACCCAAACTACTGTCTTACTGATATTCAGCCATTTTGATCCAGTTTAGGGATTTAAAATCAGAATCAAACAAAAACCCGAAAATAATGAATACTGTAAACAATTAAATATAAGGGCAGTTATTTTCTATTTCAGAATGTAAAACATAAATTGGAACTCAGTCACAGAAGATGAAATGTAGTTCACCGTATACAGTACAGTACAGCCAGAAGCGTTTGAGGAAGAAACTGTAGGGAACAACAGTGTGAACAATGAGTCTGTGTGGAATTGAGGAAGAAAATGTTTGTTCGACATGGAGTTTGAAGACAGACACCATCGCCATACTCAGTTACTATCCCTGATCGTAGGTCGAGCGGGAAGGTAAGCGGATACCAGCCGCTGGCCAGGTTATGACGAATTGGAAGAGCGTAGAGTTGACAGTCAGCGGAGTTAATACTGAAGCCAGTCCTTCGTAGGTAGTGAATTGGGGAAAAAACAAACTGAAAATTGGGAAGTGAGTAGGACTAACCATGGAAACCCTGTTGCTCCAAATCTTGTTTAAGGCGGCAAAGGAAGAAAATCACCACAGGCGACTGCATCGAAGAGGTGGACAGTGGGAAAAGGGAAGGGAGGAAGCGCGCAACTACGTAGAAGAAGTGGAGGATAGGAAAAGAGAAGTTGGGAAGGAGGATATGTTTGACCGGTTGGTAACAGTGGTGGTTGAGGGCGGTGATGTTTGTGGAGACGGTAACGGGCGGAGAAGAAGTTCGTGTTGACAACAGTATTTTGGTAGTTAATGGCACGACGTAGTGGAGTAGGAATGAAAAAGTACAGATGTCACGACGAAAATGCTTTGGTTTCTATTTTCCTATTTAAGTAATAGATGTTACTAGATAAGAACAATTATCTTTGGTAATTATAGGCATTATGCCACATACATCAGTATGGATGAGCCCCATGAGTTATTCAACTCTTTCATTGCTCCCATAGAAGGGTTGTTTGGACATCTTTCCTTTGAGACATTACTCGCAGGCTTTTCAAATATTTCAGGATCAAATGACCGAAGAAAAACTTCAGTTTTCAGTTTGTGCAGTCACTCACTGATATGACTAAGCCTATAGTGCCAAAGATATTTTTTTTATATCGTTATTCGAAGAACTATTCCCAGACATAATTTGTATTGATCGTATAAATGCCATTATCTAAATACCATCACAGACTTTAGTACCATCTAAAATAATGTTCATAATATTATTAGCACAGTGAAAAACATAACTAGTTTCAAACAATCTAGACACAAAAATAATGCCACAAATAAAGTCTTTTACATGATAGCAATAATTTAATATCAAAACAAATCCACTCGGCAAACATAAATGAAAATCTCCAACTGTCATTGCATCTACAATAAACCCATCAACAACTTGAAGCCTCATTTCTCCCTTTACCATGCGACGCCAGTTTCTAAGCCCCTATAATGAATTACAAATGCGAGTTCCAGATCCAATATCTAAACCCCAGATAATTTGTTAATTGTAAAACAATTTTGAATCATAAATATACCTGATGGAGCGGCAGAACCATTCTTCTTCTTCACTTTAACGAACTTCAAGTACTCTGGATAATTCCGTTTGCAATGACCCTTCTTGTGACAATAATGACATTCATCTTTGTCTGTAGTAGCAGTTTTATTGTTTTTCTTATTAACCATTTTTAGCTTCTTTGAACCTTTCGTAGGCCCTTGATCCTTAGATGAAGACTTGGCCAACCTCAACATATTAAGAAGCTCCACAGGGCTTACGTTCAACTGGTTCATATTATAGTTTAATATGAACGGCTCATACTGGGGAGTGAGGGACCTAAGGATTAAGTCTACTTGCATCTTGTTTCTTATTGCTACGTCAAACTATGCAAGTCTATTAATACAACCTTACATCATTAGAACATAATCGTCTACTTTCTATCCCTTGGTTATTTTGGTATTGAACGGTTTCTTTGAAAGTTCATACCTTGCGAAATGGAACTGTTCACCAAAAATAACTTTGAGACTATAAAAAATCTCACGGATAAACATATTTTTATGCTGTCTCTGCAACAGCTTATCTAATGTAGACATGACGAAAACCTGAGCAATCTCTAGGTCCGAAAACATTTCTCATAAGCAAGCCTAAGTTCGGGGTCTGCATCATTCAGCAGATTGTTCTTTTGGAGGTGTAGTTATCGACGACCAAAGACGTTCATATGTAAATGCTATTTTAATCGCTCTTAGCCAATCGACATAGTTGGGTCTGGTAAGTTTGTCACTTTCAGAAAAAAAATTGGATAGACATTTTTCAACGAGTTTTAAAATTAGTAGATTAGGACAATTTTATAGTTGATGTTCCCATAATATTAGTAAGGTTAAACTTTATGATTCATTTTACTAATAAGCTCCCACTAGTCTTTTATGTTTCTCCAAGCCTTAAGATGAAAAATATAAGTCTTTCAACGTGACTAGCTGTTATTAGGACTCGTCTGTCTTGGCATTTTGGCCTTGAGTATGCTCAACATGTCATAGCACTACAGGCGATGAATTACTCCTTATCTGTTGTATCATATACAACTCCTAACCTATGATTCCTTATCTTCATCTCATTTTGACCTTGAGTTTTCTCAACAAATCGAAAGAGATTATTCAATCGTACTTACCATATCGTGATGGCCTAAGTATAGTATATATATCTTGAGTTTGCTTAATAAATACATATAGCTATCTAACCTCGTCTATTCTATACATTAATAACACTACACAAAACATCTCTAGCTTGAGTTTGCTCAACAACTAGAGAGTATGCAAGTAATTTATTAATATATAAATGGTAGGGGAAAACATTATATTAAAGGTTCATGATCATTTAATACATTATATTTAGAGTGATATCAACTTATGAGATAAAGTATTTCTTATGAAATACCCCTATGATTCAAGTGTCAAATACACCAAAAATCATGGTATGCATACTATATGTATATATTTATCCCTTAAGTCTATTTAGGGTTTCTTTAATGTTCCACTTTAATTTATACATTCATATTATATAAGTTTCATTATTATATAACTTTAATAATTTAATTTACTTACATAATTGTCTTATGTATAATAATATATTAATTAATTCTTAATTAGTTTAAAATTAACATTTTAATTAACTATATATTATTCAGTTATAACATTTTATATTGAATATGTATGTTATAACACTTATAGTTACAGAATATACCTATATATATATTATTTATTAATTAATTTTAATTAATGAGATTGCATTACAATGGCGTCTTCTATTCATCTCCCTCCTTTCCATCTCTTCCCCCTCCCCCGCCTGCCTTTCGGTCTTTTAGCTCATCTCTTTCTCCTCCTTCTCTTCAGCCGGATCCACCACCTTCAACCTATCAGACCTCCCCACCCAATAGCCCAATTTGTTTTTGGACTGCGGTGCTCACCCATTTTTGATGATCGCCCTGATCCTATGTGTGTTGAGGCTGGCTTGTGCCCCACTTCTGCTCCACCCCCTGCTCTTTCCCGCAGCTACGTCGATGTTGTCAGGTCTCCATCAAAGCCAATGGATTCAACACCTATTTTGAATTCAAGTTCTTGCACTATTCCAACGGTCGGGCCCAGTAAGAAGAAAAGTATGTGAAAAATGGCTAAATCAATTTGGGACAATATGAGATGTTTTAGGTGTGGGGGCTCTGAACACTTGGCACGATCCTGTAGGAGTGTAGTGCTTTGTTTTCAGTGTGGCAAGTTTGGACACTACTCCGCATGTTGCAAGATCTTCAAAATCAGGTAACGGCCCGATCCTTCCTGATTCGCGTGTGCTGTCACATCTCCTCTACAGCCCGTCACTGTTCCTATACCCCCATCTTCTCTAGACCCAATGGCCTACGCTACCTCATCATACAGCCCAACCGACATTCCAACCCCATTTCTAACCCCACTGAAAAGTTGAAATCATTTTCTCCAGGTGAAATTTGCACTTCTCCTGACATGATTGAATCCAAAACCAATATCTTTAACTCCCAAATGCATGTCGTTTTCTCTGTAGTAAGAAAGCTCTAGAACATCAACGACCTCAGGTGCTGCCTCGACTTTCACTTCCACGGTACTAGCTGGCGCATTACCCTTTTGAGCAACCATTCATTTTTCATCCGCTTCCCTGACAGGCAGCTCTTGAGCATTGCAATCCATAAAGGCTTCTTCCATAAGTAGAATGATATGATTATGTCTCGTCAATGGATGCTCTCGAGGTCTTGCTACATGAGGGAGTTTTATGAGGCTTCATGGATTCGCATTACAGGACTTCCCACCATTTTTGCGAAGTAATGCAGCACTACGTACCATCCTTTTCTCTATTGGGAAGTTTGTGGCTTCAGATCATTATGACTGGGCATTGATTGATCATCGCTTCATATTTGTGAAAATCAGGTTAGACAGATCTGTTGTAGTGCCAGGCTCTCTTATCACCCAGGTTTTCGATCATGATTACAAATTCTCCTTCAAACATTAGATTCATAATCATCCACCCATTCCTCTAGAGGACATAATTCTTGGGGATTCTGATACATTGCGCTTTTGGACTGAGAAGCCCGTTTATCTCTTTAATGATGAGGTTCTTCAGACAAGGGCATCATTACCTTCCCCGCCACTTTATTTCATGGACGATGTCATGTTTGACGAGGAATTGATTCATCACAAGGTGGTTGGGATTGTGAAGGGAAAAAAGGTTATTAGCCTTGCTTTGTCTAAGGAGGGCATTGCATTAGACATCCCTGGGCCTTCGATGTGGTGTCCTCCGCTTAACATTGAAACTGCTCTTATGAATTCTGCTGACAGGGAGTACATGGAACAAGATATGACTTGGACTATGAGAGGAATGTGGGTGGTAGCTCTTAGGTGGCGGCCCTATAGAGAGATGTGGTGATTGACCTTCAACTTTTCAGCACTTCGCCTGCTACTATGCCTTCATAGCCTGCTGCTCTAGTCTCTGCTGTCGTGATCAAAAGAAGTGGGCGTCTGCTGTTGGGTAGTGTGGGGGCACCCACTACAAGGTAGAATCTTTATCCCTAGAATTTTTAGTACCTTGGATCAGAATGCAATAATTACCGTTGCTTCTAAATTTGCACGTGACTTGTCCCTTAAGCTTGTTTTTGTTATAAAGAATTTTGAAAAAGGGAGGGCTTTATGTTCCCTATAAAAATTCTCACTTAGAATGTTAGAGGCCTAGGCTAAAGTGATAAGTGCGGCTTAGTAAAAAAATTATTAGGGACTTGCATTTGGAGGTTCTATTAGTTCAAGAGTCTAAATTGGTGGATCCTACCCCTTCTTAATTGCGTAGTGTCGGTGGGTTGCATTTATCGGGATGGGCTGTCCTTAAATCGGTAGGTTCGAATGGTGGGGTTATCGCTTTTTTGGACAAATCCAAATGGGCATTATTACAAATTATTAAATCAACCAACGTCCTTCATGCCGTTCTTAGAAATTTCTCAACTTCCATTATTTTTGTCGTTTCCAACATTTATGGCCCCTCATAATTCCACTATTAGAGTTGCCTTATGAGCCTCTTGTTCTAATTTCATTTCTATGCTCAACGGTCCTTGGGGAGATTTTAATATCACTCGCCTTCCCTTAGAAAGGAATAGGCAATTTTTTTCTAAATGGATATCGACAACTTTAACGACTTCATTTTCACATGCGACCTCATTGATTTGCCTATAAATAATCATGCCTTCAGTTGGTCCAACAAAAGGTCTGCACCATCCCTAGCTAATCTTGATAGATTTTTCATCAACCTTGCCAGAGAAAACTTGCACCCTCTCACTTTTCAGCATGGAAGCGGAACTGACTCGTATTATAAGGCAGGAGGAGATGGCCTGGAAGCAGCATTCCATAGATCAATGGTTGCGTGAAGGCGATCGAAATACCACATATTTCCATAGAATTTCCAACAGCAGCCGTAGATCTAATAAAATAACCTCCATTACTATTGACGACGTAGTTATCGACAATGAGTCCAAAATATTGGACCGTTTCACCTCTCACTTCAGATCTGTTCTTAGTCAAACATCACCTACCCTGACATCCTTGTTTGGGAATCTATTTTCACCCCTTCTGATAATATTCGAGCTCCAATTGATCGAGAATTCGACTTGGATGAAATCTGGGAGGCGCTTTCCAACATGGCCGCATATAAAGTGCCGGGGCCAGATGGGTTCCCGCCGTCGTTCTTCAAGTGGTATTGGGGCTTCTTGAAGTTCTCCATCCTCTCTGTCTTCAATGAATTTTTCTCCAGCCTTGATCTTAGGTCTAGGCTCAACTACGCTAACATCATTTTGATTCCAAAATTTGAGTAGGACTCCACAGCTTCAGACTTTCAACCTTTAGCCTCCAAAGTACTATCTTTAAACTAATAACCAAGGTTCTCTCCAATCGCCTTCAGCCACTCATGAATTTTCTGATTAGCCAGCGGCAATCGGCTTTCACCTCGGGTAGATAGCCGTTTGATAATGCAGCCATTGTGCAAATTGCACCTCCATCTAGTTGGATTTCTCAAAGGCTTTTGACACAATATCATGGTATTTCATCCTAAACATTCTTTCGCAGAGGAGATTCCCCCCAAAATTCATCCTCTGGATCAGGTACATCCTCTCCACATCCTACTCTAATGTTTGTGTTAATAGAAGAAGAGGTAACTTATTCGCATTTTCATGGGGCCTTCGCCAAGGGGAACCGCTATCCATTTTTTTTATTCAACATTGTCGTTGAAATGATCGCCAAACTTGTGGACCTTGCCTATGAGGGAAATATGTTGGAATGTCCTGGTAAGAACTTCTTCCTAAATGGTCTCGGCTCCTTCCGATTCGCTGACGACACCATCCACCTATCCTTTCCTGAGCCATCATCTATAACTACCTTAATGCTCCTTTTATACTGCTTCGAGCTGGCCTTTGGCCTTAAGATCAATTTCTTAAAAAGCACGGTCTTCATATCCGACCCGACCCTTTGGTTGCCGCCTCCCTGAATTGCCAGCTTAACATTTTCTCAATCCCATACCTCGGCTTGCTACTAAGACCCTCCAGCACCCGCTCTGACTGGTCAACAATTCTGGAAAAAATCTCAAGAAGATTAGCAAGCTAGAAGAGTTCTTCCCTTATTAGGGCTGGAGGCTGATGTTGTGAACTCTGTGCTTCTGTCATTCCTACCTATTGGTTCTCATTCTACAAGGCACCAAAATGGGTAGTGTTAGCACCAAAATTGGTCACTAACCTCGTTCAGAAAGATTGTGTAGAGATATAAGTGATGAAAGTAAATTAAACAGAGAAGACAATGCTAATTTAAATGCAGAAAGTAAGAACACCAAATTTATAGTGGTTCAGCGTAATTACCTACGTCCACTTTGTTCAACTTTATTGATTTCCTTTATAGTTGATTACAAATACAATTCGTGAATCAAATGCTTGAGTGAAGTTGTTTAAGTAGAGAAGACGAGTCTCGAAAATGGCAGAGTCTCCCCGGTGTTTTCTCTCCAAAAAAAGGATCCATTTCACTGTGACTCTGCCCCTCTATTTATAGGCAAAAATGGGCTGGGCTTCCCAAGTGGGCTGGATAGCCGAACGCTCAAGCCCCAGTGCAGTGGTCGCTGTATGCCGAACCAGGTGTGCCGAACGCCATGATGCCGAACAATCCCTTCTATGCCGAACGACGTGGTTGATGTTTGGGAAGTGCAGGGTGTTTGTCAGTCGAAGCCGAACGCTCTTCTAGGTGCCGAGTACTCTTGTTGCCGAGTACTCCAGATGCTGCCGAGTTCTCCTTGATGCCGAGCACTCTCGTATGCCGAGCAGTCTTGATGCCGAGCATTGGTTGACGCCGAGTACCATGGGATGCCGAGCGTTCTTGTAGCCGAGTTCTCCTATTACCGAGTTCTAATGATGTCGAACACTAACTGACGCCGAGTCTCCTGATCGCCGAGCACTACGGATGCCGAACGCTATGGATGCCGAGTTCCAGCTGATGCCGAGCGCTCTTGTATGCTGAGTACTCCTGGATGCCGATCAGTCCTTCATGCCGAGCAGTGGCCAATGCCGAGCACTCAGTTGCCTGGTCAAATCTCCAGGAAACACTTGCCCCCCAAAGTGTATCGCGTGACCGAACGTGGTACGCTTTGAATCATGCAACCTTTTCGTCTCGTCTTAAATCCTTGGCTAACCTCGAGCGGAGATGCCACCTTTGTGAATTCCAGCGATTCAGGTATGTGCCGAGTGTGTTCCCACTGCCGAACGAGACATTCGTAACCGAACGATGCCTCCTTGCCGAACAATACTTCATTGCCGAACCATTATGGGCCAAAGCCGAACGACATGACCTTGACCGGTTCCACCGGGTATGGCCTTTTTGACTTCCCTTTCTGTCTATAAAAGTCGAGGCCTTCTTCCTCCTTCTCTTTTCACGCTCACTTCTCCTATCTTGTCTTCGAGAAACTCACTTGTTACCAGCCTACAAAGACTTAACAACTCTTCCTAACTCACTCGGCGCTGATCAAAATCGCGGTCCTCAACCCCAAACTTCTTCAAGTCGTGATCTATTACATAGGTAACAATCCCTCTACTAAATCCTTAAAGGGGTTTCGACACGAGACACAGGTGATGTGTGGATTTTTTTTTAGAGCCATACGATGCGGAGGAAGGTTGGAGTTGGTTAGAATGCCGAACAGGATGGTTCGGTGTGGATGGAGGAAGGAAAGAAAAAAGAAAAGGGAATGAAGTCATTGTGGAGGACGGTGTGTTTAAGCCAAATAGGATGTCGGGTATGGTCCCGGCCGAACGAGATTTTTAGCCGGGCGATGCTTGTCCGAATAGTCATTCATGGCGAACAACATAAATGCCTAATTATAAATGCCGAACCACCACATATGTCGACCAATACAACTGCCGAATACCATATATGCCGAACGAGATAACCGCCTAGGCCGAACAATGTACGTGCCGAACAATATAACTGCCGAACACTATATTCGCCGAACACCAAAAATACCGACCAATATAAATGCCTAGGCCGAACAATATACGTGCCGACCTATACTTAGGGTGAACAATACAATTGTCGAACAACATTTAAATGCCGAACAGTATAAATGTCAAACTACACTTAGGCCGGTTACTTTAGAAATCATATGTCTTCTGAATCTGGAACTGTAAGCACCGCCAGGCGGGCTCTTTAAGACGGTCAGCGATGACGGTCTTCGAAGGCAACGATTCGAAGTTCATTTTTTATATCTTTGAAATCTTTAGGTTCTTATCTCTTGTACACAACTGCTTACACTAGTTCATACACCACGTGGGGGGGAAAACTCGTGTTGCTAATTCTAACGTTCAACGTTTTTTAAGTATAGTTTTCTCAAGCACTTAGCCAGGTTCGTTATTTATTGGGGATGTCGAGAAAATCTAGCTCCGCTACCATATCCGACAGGCCTGGGCCGTCATCAAGGCAAGGAGCTGCTGATACTTCTAATCCGTCGACCTCTCCTGCTCATAACTTGGCACCTGATGCTCTGGAGGCAACCATCCTAGTAGACAATCCGATCGATTCACAAGCCTCGAAGATCAACGAAGCTGCTCTACGACGGATATGCTCCATTCATGGGATCCCTTTTGCCGACGTGTTAGTTCCTTTGAGACACGATCGTCCTCATCTGCCCCCAGTCGGGTACACTACCTGTAACAAGTTCATGTGTTGGATGGGCAGCGTGCCTCCGTTTAATTTATTTCTCTGGGATGTTCTGCAGTACATAGACATGGCTCCATCGCAGCTGCACCCGAACGGCCATGCATTTCTATATGGGACTTACTTACTTTTCATGGCCGTCTTCTCCAGACCTCCAACCCCCGGTGATATTAGATACATTTATATGTTCAAGAGACGGAAAGACAGTCCTTCCTTTATGTTCCTCGAGCCATACCACAAATGCCAGATCTTGATAGGGGCATGTAGCAAATTCGCCCTGTACAAACAGGAATGGTTCTATGTGCACTGCCCTTCTGGTTTCGCTAGGAGATGGGTTGAAGGCAGTAAGTCTCTCTACTGAGTCAATATTCGTATTTAATCGGAGTCATGCTTTTCCTAACTCTTCATTTCATCTTTTCAGGTATCAACCCGCGTCCGGAAGGCCGAGGATATTCCGAGGCTATTGAAGCCATTAGAGCTCTCCCTGCTGAGGATCGAGACATCCGGACTATCATTTCAAATGAATCGCTGTCGGGGTTTGGCTTGCTAGCCCCTGGTCGTCGGATCAGCCTTCCAGAAGGTGTCACCATTCCCAAACCTTCGTCCGGTAAAGGGAAAAAACAGGTCGGATCGTCGTCGCGCCGCACTCCCGATACGCACGGAGAAAGTGAGCGTAGAGAAGATGATGCTCCCGAGACTCAGGGCGAGAACGTGGGTCCCTCTTGGAATCCGGCAATCGAAGTTCAGGATATTGAGACATCATCTTCCCCTTCGAAGGGAAAGAAGAAGTTGAAATATACAGTTCAAAAGGAAAAAGTTTGTGGCACTTCAAAAGTTACGCCTACCCCGCCTGAGAAAGAGGCTTCTTCGCAGCATCTGGAAAGTTCCTTGAGGGTTCTATCGAACCTTTCTATTCCCGAAGACATACTTAATTATGGGTTTGATGATCCTGAAGCCCTCAAATTCTCTTCACCCGCGAAAGGCAATGCACGAGCTCGACTCCTGGCCCAAGGAGATACCACTCCGATTAGCAAAGATAAACGAACGGGTCCGTCGGGGGGAACACTAGGACACACACGCACATGCGCATTCCATAATATACTTCAAGTCTTTTTTCCTATCTCGTGAATTTCCCTTAACTCGTTGTTATCTCCATTCTTTGCAGGTGATATGGGGCGTTCTCATGGACTCGATCGTCTCCAGGGCTCTTCTGTATTTCATCACTCTGGACGGGACTCTGGTTCAGGCAGACGCAGGGACAGAAGTGATTATGAAGATAGGGACAATCGTCCCCGCGAGTCGTCTCACCGTAAGAAGGCATACTCTCAATCTTCCCAGTCCCGTGATCTTCCTCCTCCAACTGAAACAGATAGGGAGAAGTCTTTACAGAAGGGTTATCAATCTGATGCTCCTCGAGAACAACATTCCAGTTCATCGAGTACAAGGCAAGTTCGAGAGCAACGGAAAAGAACGGAATTCTCAAAGCCTCCTCCTCCTACTCCTGTAGTGGACCCAACTGTCGCGGAAAAGATGGTCGACCTTAAGGCCAAGTTTCCGAAAATCTGCTTTGACGGCTTGAAGTTCCTCCCAGCCATCCATCATATTCCCGGGCACGTGAAGCAAAGTGCCATTGCCTGCAATAACGACGTCTATGTTCAACATGACGCGTTCGTGCACTTGGTGGAGAAGATCTCGGAAGTGTCCGTCGAGCGTCAACACGAGATTGATCGCCTGAACCTAGAGGCTGACAGCGATAAGAAAATCATCAAACTCCAAGACGAAGAGCTTGCTTCATATAAGTCCAAGCTAGAAGCCGCTGAACAAAGCGCAAAAGATACTGCTGAGGCAGTTACTCGTTTAGAGGCGGCTCACAAAAAAGAGCTTGACGAAGCAGTCCAGCGCAGCAGTGCCCTCGCCCTAGAAAAAGACTCTGTCCAAAAGGAGAGGGACACGCTCGCCACCCAAGTCAAAGAGCTGAAAGAATTACTCTCCAAGGAGAAGGAGGATAAGGTAGCTGCTCAAGAAGAATCACAATGATACTGTGATGAGATCGTTGCTACCTGACTCCTGAAAACCAAGCTCGATGACGAACTCGCTGGGGTTGAGAAAATGAAGGATGAGGCCCGTGAGGAGGGCAAAAGAGAGGCTGCGGAGGAGATTGATTCTCGCCTCGAAGCGGCCGCGGAGGCCGGCAGGGAAGAGGTCAAAAACATGTTTGACCCGTTGATTACTGAATATGGAGCCCGCGTCCTTATGCATCGTGACTTAACATTCTTGGGCGACGGCTACCTTGAGTCCCTAGCTGAGGCCTGGGAAACCTTGATAAGGATCAGGAAGATCGAGTCAGGCTCCGAAGAGGTCGATGATGAGGCCTTGGTGAAGGAGTTCCTTAGGGGGAACGAGCCATCGGATTTATCCGCAGCATTGGCACTTTACAGCAAAGGCTCTCCCCTTTCAAAAGAGAAAGATGATGAAGCTGGCCCGTCCGGGGCCAATGTTACTGTTCTTCACACTGCTGCTCAATCCGCCGCTCAATCGGCCGGTCGACCGGCACTTGATCCATTCGAGCAGCATGTTGGTTATGACCCCGAAGACCCCGGGCTTGGTGCTCATGTGCTATCACCTATCCTGGAGGGTGAAACCCCACGTGCCACCGATAGCCAACCGGAACTTGGTAGGAAATTCTTCTTTCTCTAGAAGTTGAAAGATCCCATCTTTTTTCGGCAGCGGCTACTCGTTCTAATGCTCATTCTTTATGCTTTCGTGCAGGTTGTTCTGACGCCGAGCAAACTCCGAGGAGCGATGACGCCAAGGAGGAGGCAAGGAAAACAAATGATACTGTCCACGCGGGAGTACTCCCTGGTCCCGATGCTCAGGTGATCGGGGCGCTGGATGATGATAAGCTCGACGCTTCATCTCCCGCCGAAGGGGACGATGAAATTGAAATCACTGGCGCCACTGAGCATACCTCGCATATGAGCATGAAGGACCGTCTTGCCGAAGAGGAGAAGAAAAAGGCCGAGGTCAAAGTTGAGCCTGGAATCCTGGAACTTACCGACCCGTGGAACAGACCTTTGAAAATCATCCTCCCGGGCAGGTCCAAACCGCTAGATGTTCCGTCTCCCACTCCTGACTCCACCTCCTTAGCAAGCAAGAAGTCTAAGAAAAGGCGCGAGGGAGAGGAGTCATTGGAAAAGACGAAGGAAGACAAGAAGAAGAAATCGAAGAAATGATCGATATACTCGTTCAACGAGCTTCTTGCTTAAGTCTTGTAATCGCTTTTATCTTCCGTAGCTTGTAGTTTGTATAGACAGGTCTGGATTTTGTAGGAGTGATCATGTAATCCCATTTTGAACTTATCGAATAAAGTTTAGTTTCTTTTTGTTTGAATGATTCCCTTGTCTTTCTTTGGTTTGCTGACTAATTGTAGCCATAACTCATGTTCTTATGAGTTGCATCATCTCCCGGTCCATTCCCGCGCTGTTCAAACATTTCTGGACATGGAATACTTCTCGTCCCGCATTTCTTGAGTACTTGGACTTTTTGCTGACTCTGTGCTCCGGGGACCCGGAGAATTGAAATCGTTTATACTCTAGTCCGCGCCCTGGGGACTTAGAGTACTCCGCTCCGCACTCTGGGGATTCGGAGATTTGGAATCGTTTATACTCTAGTCCACGCTCTGGGGACTTAGAGTACTCCGCTCCGCACTCTGGGGATTCGGAGATTTGGGATCGTTTATACTCTAGTCCACGCTATGGGGACTTAGAGTACTCCGTTCCGCACTCTGGGGATTTGGAGATTTGGAATCGTTTATACTCTAGTCCGCGCTTTGGGGACTTAGAGTACTCCAGTCCGTGCTCTGGGGACTTGGAGGTTTAAGTCGTTTATACTCTAGTCCGCGCTATGGGGACTTAGAGTACTCCGTTCCGCACTCTGGGGATTTGGAGAGTTGGGATCGTTTATACTCTAGTCCGCGCTCTGGGGACTTAGAGTACTCCGTTCCGCACTCTGGGGATTTGGAGATTTGGAATCGTTTATACTCTAGTCCGCGCTCTGGGGACTTAGAGTACTCCGCTCCGCACTCTGGGGATTCAGAGATTTGGAATCGTTTTTACTCTAGTCCGCGCTCTGGGGACTTAGAGTACTCCGCTCCGCACTCTGGGGATTCGGAGAGTTGGGATCATTTATACTCTAGTCCGCGCTCTGGGGACTTAGAGTACTCCGTTCCGCACTCTGGGGATTTGGAGATTTGGAATCGTTTATACTCTAGTCCGCGCTCTGGGGACTTAGAGTACTCCAGTCCGCACTCTGGGGACTTGGAGGTTTAAGTCATTTATATTCTAATCCGCGCTCTGGGGACTTAGAGTACTCCAGTCCGCACTCTAGGGACTTGGAGGTTTAATTCATTTACACGAGTCCGTACGTCGTACAGGATAATGTAGTTCGTCGTTCAACTGTGAGATACAGAAACATTAGTGATTCATGGAAAATGCGGCTTCAAGCCTTTATTAATGAAAATTAACTAAACTGATTGATTACAACTTTAAAAAGAAACTATGTTATGACTGAACGGAAACATGCAGGAAATGACAGTGCCTGAAATAAGAAAGGAAACATGCTAAATGTAATAGTGCCGCAGATGTTCATTGTTCCATGCTCGGGGGAGTGTCGTGCCATCAACGGTCGCTAGCTTGAATGTTCCTTCTCCAAGCTTCCGTTCAATGGCGTACGGACCTTCCCAGCTGGGGTTCATGCGTGATGGTACCGGGAAGACTCGTTTCAGAACAAGATCACCCACATCAAAGATTCTTGGGCGGACTCTGCCGTCGTAATAACGCTTGACTTGATGTATGTGCGCTGCCGCCCTTAATTCATCTTCTTCACGCTTTTCGTCGATGCAGTCCAGTGATTCTAGCAAGAGGTTTTGGTTCGTCCTGGGATCATAGTATGTCACTCGGTGCGATGGAACTTCAAGTTCCACGGGTATAACGGCTTCAGAGCCGTATGCCAAGGCGAATGGAGTGTGGCCGGTCGCGGACTTGTGGGTAGTTCTATACGCCCATAATGCTGTCGGGAGTTCATCTACCCACTTGCCTCCAACCTTCTCCAGACGCTTCTTCAGTATGGACTTGATTATTTTGTTAACGGCCTCGACTTGTCCGTTAGCTTTCGGGTGTGCCACGGCGGCAAACTTTTTCTCGATGCCATACTTTAAACAGAACTCTTTGAACTCTCTGCTTTCAAATTGCGTCCCGTTGTCTGTAATGATGGTGCGTGGAAGGCCAAAGCGGCATATAATGTTTCGTACAACGAAGTTTATGACCTTCTTAGAGGTGATTGTGGCCAAAGGTTCTGCCTCAGCCCATTTTGTGAAATAGTCGACTGCAACTATCGCATATTTCGCGCCACCTTTGGATATAGGCAAAGAGCCAATTATGTCGATTCCCCAGATCGCAAATGGCCAGGGACTAATCATCTGTGTAAGTTCCGTTGATGGAGCCCTCGGGATTTTCGCATATCTTTGACACTTGTCGCATTTTCTTGTGTAGTCCGTGGCGTCCCGGTTTACGGTGGGCCAGTAATATCCATAGCGGAGGATCTTCTTCGCTAGCGTTTGCCCCCCAGTATGGTCGCCACATTCCCCTTCATGAACCTCTCTTAAGACCCGCTTCGTCTCATCATGAGCGATGAACCGCAATAATGGGACTGAGAATCCTTTCCGGTACATCGACCCATCCTGCATTACGTATCGCGCGGCCTTCCAAAGGACCTGCCGTCTTTCGCTTCTTTTTTCTGGTAAAGCCCCGGTCGTTAGGTACAGTTTGAATGGGGTTATCCACGATTCCTTTTCGATTTCTGTCTCCAACACGCGATCGACTTTCATCTCGTCTATGCTCGGGGCATGCAAGACTTCGACGGGATACAATCCCATTTGCTGTGCGTCGCCGATACTCGCAAACTTAGCCAATAAGTCCGCTTCTTTATTCTGTTCGCGCGGGATATGTGAAATGTCATAACGCTCAAGATTTGATAATAGTTCTTGGACCTGAACGAGGTATGGAGCAAGCTTTCGTCCTTTTGCTTGGTAGTCTCCCCGTACTTGGTAAACCACCAACTGTGAGTCGCAAAAGATTTCGATTGATTTGATCCCGAGTTCTCTGATGAGCTTCAAGCCAGCGATCAGTGCCTCATATTCTGCTTCGTTATTTGTAGCTGGGAAATCAAGCTTCACGGCATAACAGATTGATCGGTTTTCTGGGGTTATGAGAACTACGCCCACGCCGGAGCAATGGTCGTTTGATGCACCGTCAGTGTATAATTTCCATCGAACAGGGGGAATGATGTCGTCGTCATCCGGTTTGATGGGTATGGTAAACTCAGCGATGAAATCCGCTAATGCTTGCCCTCGGATGGCTCTCCGCGGTAAGTATGCGATATCAAACTGGCTCAACTCGATGTTCCATCTTAGCAATCTTCCAGAAGTTTCCGGCCGTTGGAGTACTTGCCTCAGGGGTTGATCGATATAAACGCCGATTGAATGTGCTTGAAAGTATGGGCGAAGCTTCCGTGATGCAATCACCAAGCAATAAGCCAATTTCTCGATTTTAGGATAATTCCTCTCTGCCCCTGTTAAACGCTTGCTAACATAGTACACCGGCTTCTGGACTCGATCCTCCTCACGAACCAAAACCGCACTTATCGCATGTGGGGATACTGCCAAGTATACATATAACATTTCGTGGTCAACTGGTTTTGACAGCATTGGTGGACTCTCCAGATGCTTCACCAAATTTTGGAATGCTTCCTCACAACTAGACGTCCATTCAAAATTCCTCTTTCCTTTCTTTATTATATCGAAGAATGGGATGCACTTGTCAGTTGCCCTGGATATAAATCGACTTAGCGCAGCTACTTTTCCATTCAGGCTCTGTACTTGCTTTATGGTCCTGGGCGCTTGCACATCTCGAATAGCTTGAATCTTTTCTGGGTTAGCTTCTATGCCCCTAGCATTGACGATGAATCCCAAAAACTTCCCTGATGCAACGCCGAAGGAACATTTCAAAGGGTTGATCTTCATCCCATAAAACCTGAGTATGTCGAACATTTCAGCCAAGTCTTGAATGTGGTCGTTTGACTGTCGTGACTTCACGAGCATGTCATCCACGTAGACTTCCATCGTTCTTCCTAGCTGGTCCTTGAACATTCGATTCACTAAACGCTGGTAGGTTGCTCCTGCGTTATTCAATCCAAAGGGCATCACTACGTAGCAATACAGCCCGACATTCGTAACGAAGCTGGTGTGTTCTTGGTCCGGAATATGCATCGGGATTTGGTTGTACCCTGAGTACGCGTCCATGAATGACAGTAGCTCGTGTCCTGCGGTGGAGTCGACCAACTGATCGATCCTAGGCAACGGGAAACTGTCCTTGGGGCATGCTTTGTTCAAGTCGGAGTAATCTACGCAAGTCCTCCATTTCCCATTCGCCTTTTTTACCAGCACGGGGTTAGATACCCACTCCGGGTAGAGGGCGTCGCGGACGAACCCATTTGCTTTGAGTTTGTCCACCTCCTCTCCGAGAGCGGCGGACCTCTCCGGATCCATTCCTCTCCTTTTTTGTTTAACTGGAATGTACTTCGGGTCTATGTTCAACATATGACTCGTGATGGTGGGAGAAATCCCACACATATCAGAATGCGTCCAGGCGAAAACATCAAGATTCGCCCGGAGGAAGTCGCTAAGGTCTTCAGTCATCTCGGGACCAAGCTGTGATCCGATTTTCAGAATTCGCGAATGGTCGTCACGACTAACTGAGATGTCAATTGTTAATTCAGCCGGTGCCGCCTTCTCTTCCCTGGGTTTCTCATCGTCGTCTCTCGGATCTATATCTCCGAAGATCCGAGAACTATGCCCGAGCCAGGGCTCGGGCACTACTTGTCAATTATCCGCATTAAGGATGCGGACAGGGTCGTCCGCAACCTTTCCCTTCTCCCTCCGATGGGCTTCTCGGAGCTCAGCCACATAACAGGAATGACCAGCTGCTTGATCGCCATGAACAATACCTACTCCTTTGTCGGTTGGGAACTTCAAAGTTAAACACCACGGGGCTAACGCTGCCCTAAACTCTGCCAGGGCCGGCCGACCCAAGAAAACGTTATACGGAGAGTCCACATCCAAAACTACAAAGGGTAGAATTCACACTCTCCGACGCTCGCCTTGTCCCAGTTCAACTGGTAACTCGACATATCCCACTGCATCAGTTGCAGCGCCGTTAAAGCCGTGAATACGAGCTTTGGATGGTTTCAAGTCTTTTGTTTCTAGCTTCATTTGATCGTAGGCCTTCTTGAAGATGATGTTGACTGAACTTCCAGAATCAATCAGAATTCTTTTTACATATGCCGGTCCGATCGTTGCAGATATGACCATGGGGTCGATGGTCGGAGCCTTTACCTGATCAGCGTCTCTGCTTCTGAACACAATATCGTCTGTCATTACGCGCTGCTGCTTAGCAGGGGCTCCGTCCTCCACGTTCGAACAACACTCAAAATCTGCGTGCTTCAAGGAACTTGCATATCGCTCCATCTCCTGCCAATTCTTATCCGTGGGGTGAGGCCCGCCGATAATTGTATTTATGACCAGTCTACCAACGGTCCGGGCAGGCTCCTCAGGATGACGCGGAGCTGGTGCGCGACCTGGGTTGGACGTTCCCTGCCCTCCTTCCTGTGGATCCTTTACAAATTCTTGCAACTTCTTCTGTCTGATCAACTTCTCGATAGCGTCATGCAGGTGTCTGCACTCTTCCGTGTTGTGCCCATAAGTTTCATGGAAGCGGCAATATTTCCCGGTCCGCTTCTGTTCCTCGGTTGATTCTTTCGGACGTGGCTTTCGGTATTGAAAAGTATTGCAGGTGGATAGGTAAATGTTTTCAAGTGGGGCGTTTAGCGGAGTGTACTCGCTGTAGCTTGGAATTCTCGACTTCCACTTTCCCGCTTCTTTCCTCTTTCCTTGACTTCTTTCTTCGGACTCTTTGGGCTGCCCAGGCTTATTCTGGACATTGACTTGGACCTTTCCTGAACTACCTCTAGACTGCTTCACAGCAATGTTGCTCTTTATTGACTCTTGGACAAGCCCTGGTGCCTTATCTTGTCGTACCCACCTAGCTTCCTCTCTTCTTACGAACTGGTGTGCCTTTGAGTAGAAACGCTCTAGCGTAGCCGGGGGTTTTCCTGCCAGCCAGTCCCCGAACTCAAAGTCAGGATCCACACCTCTCATTACAGCCATCAGAATTGCATGGTCGTTGGGATTACTGACTTCAGTTGCCGCCACGTGGAATCTTTGCAAATATTCCTTCAACGACTCCCCGGGATTTTGGATTACACTTGACAGGGACATCACGTCCTTTGGGCGTGTAGTGTGTATCCTGAACTGCTCAATAAACTTCTTTGCCAACTCCTCGAAATTTGATACGGATCGCGGAGGAAGTCGGGTGAACCACATAGTAGCGATCCCAGATAGAGTAATCGGAAAGCACCTACACTTGGTGGCATCATTCGCTCTGGCTGAATCCATCATCCATTCGTACCTCATGACATGTTGTCTAGGGTCAGTCTTTCCTTCATATGCAGGAATAGTAGGCATACTAAACTTTCTGGGGTACGCCGCTTGCAACACAACATCCGTGAACGGAGTATGACTTCTTGACACTCCTCAGTCATCATTTGATAAGCCCTGATTCTCTTTCATCAGTTGCCTGATCATGGCTGTCAGATCGGGTGTTTGTATGGAAGGCGGAAGGTTGGAGTCTGTTCTACGCGCCTGTCCATGCTGATGCCTCCTCTCCTGGCGATCTGCCAATCGTGCGTCTTGAGGTTCGACATCGTTAGCATTTTGATGATCTGGGCCTTTATCTTCCATCTGTATCCCGGTCCTGAAGCTTCCAGCTCTTGCTTGGTCGCGGTCTCCAGCTGTTCGAACAGCAGCATCTGCTTGCGCAGCATCAGTCTTACGGCGTCTGCGCCTAGGAGGTTCATCAGAGGAAGTAGAGCTGTCAGATGAGGAGTAAGCAGCGGGATTGCCCCCAGCATTCTGTTGCTGTTGAGTAAGTTGTGCCATCAGGTTGGCATTGGCTTGCATCTGCTCTCCTAGTTGTCTCCTACTTTCCCTGAGCTCTCTCATCAAGTCGTTGAACTCTATTCTGGTGACAACTGGAGTTTGTTCTTGAGCGGCAATTCCTGCATTTGGAATTGCTGGTTGATTGCTAGGCCCTGCTTGTTGCACGCTAGCAGTCTCGTGGGCATCCGCATTATGAGAAGCTGACCTGGTATGTGGTCTTGCCATTGTAGAGTTATCGGTATAAACTCTGAGTAGAATCAATGGATGTCCTATCAGTGAGTCGGATCTTCTTTGGGGGATTTGTCCAATCCAGTAGCTTCAAAGCAGATCCTTAAGGTCTGAGAATTCAATTCTCAAGTGAAAGCACCAAAGTGTTAGCACCAAAATTGGTCACTAACCTCGTTCAGAAAGATTGTGTAGAGATATAAGTGATGAAAGTAAATTAAACAGAGAAGACAATGCTAATTTAAATGCAGAAAGTAAGAACACCAAATTTATAGTGGTTCAGCGTAATTGCCTACGTCCACTTTGTTCAACTTTATTGATTTCCTTTATAGTTGATTACAAATACAATTCGTGAATCAAATGCTTGAGTGAAGTTGTTTAAGTAGAGAAGATGAGTCTCAAAAATGGCAGAGTCTCCCCGGTGTTTTCTCTCCAAAAAAAGGATCCATTTCACTGTGACCCTGCCCCTCTATTTATAGGCAAAAATGGGCTGGGCTTCCCAAGTGGGCTGGATAGCCGAACACTCATTCCCCAGTGCAGTGGTCGCTGTATGCCGAACCAGGTGTGCCGAACGCCATGATGCCGAACAATCCCTTCTATGCCGAACGATGTGGTTGATGTTTGGGAAGTGCAGGGTGTTTGTCAGTCGAAGCCGAACGCTCTTCTAGGTGCCGAGTACTCTTGTTGCCGAGTACTCCAGATGCTGCCGAGTTCTCCTTGATGCCGAGCAGTCTTGATGCCGAGCACTCTTGTATGTCGAGCAGTCTTGATGTCGAGCATTGGTTGACGCCGAGTACCATGGGATGCCGAGCGTTCTTGTTGCCGAGTTCTCCTATTGCCGAGTTCTAATGATGTCGAACACTAACTGACGCCGAGTCTCCTGATCGCCGAGCACTACGGATGCCGAACGCTATGGATGCCGAGTCCCACTAGATGCCGTGCGCTTCGCCGAGTCCTCCTGGATGCCGACCAGTCCTTCATGTCGAGTTCCAGCTGATGCCGAGCGCTCTTGTATGCCGAGTACTCCTGGATGCCGAACAGTCCTTCATGCCGAGTTCTAGCTGATGCCGAGCGCTCTTGTATGCCGAGTACTCCTGGATGCCGATCAGTCCTTCATGCCGAGCAGTGGCCAATGCCGAGCACTCAGTTGCCTGGTCAAATCTCCAAGAAACAGGTAACTTGTAAAATTGACTCCATCCGATGGGCTTTCCTTTGGAAGGGATCCTCTTATGTCTCTCTGGCTAATTGCTTGATTACCTGGGATAAAGTTTGCCTTCCCAAATGCGTCGGGGGTTTGGGAGTCATAAATATGTTAATGTTCAATAAAGCACTTCTTGGGAAGTGGGGTTGGGCTTGCTTCATGGATGCTCTAAACCTTGGGCAATTTGGACTAGGGCCTGCTACTATGATGGGGACTTCTGCCTCTCCAACTGTCTTATGCCTCCTTACTAAGTCTCCTCCTTTTAGAAGAATATTATGTCCTCTTGCCAAGAATTCTGCTTAAGCATGATCATTGAACTGGGTGATGGGAGGAAAAATGCTTTCTTGAGTAACCCCTAACTTGATGGCATAACCCTTTAATCCTTATTTCCATATCTCTACTCCATTGCCTCTGATAAAGAAATCACGGTCTATAATGCTTTTCGAAATGGCAGCTGCATCATTTCCTTCTCTGATGTTCTTCATGGCCCTCTCCTACTTTCTGCAGCATCTCTTTTGGCATTAACTAACCAAGTTTCCTTGAACTGGGACATGGAAAGATATAAGTAGGAAAGACGTAGTAATGGTACATACTAAGTTAAAACTCAATATAACTTTTACAACTTCCCTGGGATAACTATCAACTTCAGCAGCCTTTGGGGCATGCATGCTCCTCCAAAATACAAGCTACATATGTGGCTTCTCATGCTTGACAAGCTCAACACAATGGTTGTTTTGGCAGCTAAGAACATTTTAGTTTCTCACTCGTGTTTTCTCTATCATATTGCTCATGACTCCACTAATCATTTATTCTTTGAATGAGATTACTCATTCCAGGTGTAGTCACTTTGTGTTAGTAATATGAACATTGATGGCAAGAACTCGGAGCTTCATTGGTGCAGCCTTTTGGAGTCTGCTCTGCCAGACTCATCGGCAGCTCTACTTGTCCTTGCCTTTGCCTGGGCATGTTGGGTAGAAAGAAACGAAAGATGTTATTAGCTGCTTCTAAAGTCTTATCTATGTACTCTATTTGGATAGGATCTCCATGCAGGCCGCTTCGTTTTTTCCTGATTGGTGCTGATGCCCACAAGTCAATTGGAAGCAATGACTCGGCCATCTGATAAGGTTCGGCTGTAGGGTGTTGTCTTTTGGACTGTGTTTGTAGGCATCTCGTGTATATATTCTTTTTACTCTCCTATTATGAGAGATGTATGTTGTATTATGTAGTATCTGGATGTTTGACCTAGACACTGTTTGGCTACCGACTAGGCTTGTTAGTCGGACAATATTCTCTAGTACATATTATGTAGCCATGCGACGTTGGTCACATTTCTTTTCTATCTAAAAAACTAATTTTAATTAATTATTTAATCAAATAATTTTAATTTCAAAATTTCTTATTATATATAGATATATAAACCTAAATTGTCTTAAACAATTCAAGCCAATATGACATATATCACAATATATCTTATATTTGTTTATTTATTTAACTGTTAATTAATTTTTTTATTTTATTAATCTTATTAATATTAAAAAATTTGAAATTTATTTTTTATATTTTCAAAACACCTTTTGAAAATTATATTTTAACATTTATAATATATATTTATTATTTTACATTTAACTTTTAAATTTAAAATTTATTTTAATTTCAAAACAAGTTTGAAAATTTGCCCAAGGCCTAATTCAAATTGGGCCTTTTCTATTAGGGATAACATTTTGGGCTTCTTTCACCTTTCGGGGCAGACCTGTAGCCGCATAGAGCATATTACTTGATTATCCAAACCAAACCATATATATATATACCTTATCTGCTCTAGATGAAACACCATAGAAGGTTGAATCCAATGACTTCTTGAATTGATATTCAAACCTTCAGAACGAGCTACTAGACTGAAAGCTGCAAACACCGGTCTTTAAGTTTAATTTAAATTGTAGCTTTGGAAGCTTGAATTTAAGAAGGAGGAAGGAAATATGGTCGACCTTGTCTGGTTGAAATGGAGCAAGAGAGAGAGTTCTAAAATATGAGGGTTGGAGGTGATTAAATAAGAATGATTCTAAGGAGAAAAATGAGGATCAAGATCCACCTTTCTCTCTTACCATTTCACATTTTTAATTCAAAATTCCACCTTACTTAAACCATTATATGGTCGGCCTCCCTATCCTTCCCATAACTGCCTACACTAGCCCCTATATGGGCTTTAAAATCACTTCAAGCCTGCTCAATAAAAAACTGCAATTAAATCTAATTCAAATGCACATCAATATCATATATCGATACGCGTGTTTATAAATATTATATATACATTATTTTATATTGACCAACACAAATGAAATAAAATTTTATAATTAATATTTAATAAATATTACTAATTTAATTAATTTATAATAATTATAATTATTTAGATCGGGTGGTAAAAGGAGTATTCGACATTTCAGTTATGCGACTCTTAAGTGTAAATTCAGTCAACGATTAATATCGAACAATTTAAATATTAATGTTCAGATATCACTTAACATGTAGTGTGACATTATTACCAAATATATCACTTACATAGGTTCGATAAAATCTAATTTTACTTATTTAAGTGTTACTTGATAGTGACAATTATTTACACCAATTCTCTTCGTCAAAACTACATCACATAAGGACTTATGGAATTTGATAATGGTTACAGTTCCAATATTGTCAATATTTAACTTTATAGTCCAAACACAAAGTCCTTGGTTCAATAGTAATAATTATTATTAATTAAACTACTTTGCGCAGGGATTTTGACTTTAAATTAGCTTCAGTTGACCGTGATACTAACCTCATATGACCGAGAGGACGAAACTTCCCTTAGATAGTGTTTCACTTCCATTACTTCTACTCGACCCAATTATAGTTGTTTGATGGATGATGCGTTATGAATTAATTATAATCAAAGCGGAGCTTTCATATTGAATATCAATGGTATTCTCAAGTCTAGAGAACCGTGCAATATTGTCATATTGATATTTTTATTTGACCTTTGGCATATTGACCAATTGAAAACTATCGAGTGAGTCAATCAATGGTTATCAATAACTATCAGGACGTAACCCCTTAATGCCCCCAGTGGTCATGAGTAATACACTGACCAATCATTTAGAGAGTGTTACATACTATAGTCTCAAAGGATACATCGATATTTAGTCTCGACACATCTTAACTGGGAATATTTAAAATGATGTGTTTAGTACATTATGATAAAATACTCATGATTACAATGATTTATAATTACTATCACAAATGCACCATTTATGGATTTTCTATTAAATATGTTTAAATTAAATAATCAATTTATTATAACATATTATAACAAGCATATAAGAGAAAGAAAACACCATTTATAACGAACGAGATTTGATTACGAAGTTAATAATTTACAATAAATTGCAAAGTTTCCCTAGGTGCATACCCCTTACTCTATCAAGATTGTGATGAACCATATTGATGGTTCAACTGGCATGTTTTGTGGTTTGGTCTTATCGAGTCATGGTTGCATGTTTTTGCACATTTGCTTTATTTTGGGTTTTGTGGGTTTCGGTGTTATTCTGAGAATGAACTAGCTTTAGAGATATGGGGTTGTGGTGGATCGTGAGAGGACATTAGTGACAATTTTAAGGATGGAGAGTGGAGGGTAGAGATCGACTTTCTACCAGACGACATGGTGATGATTAGCTTTCTATATTCGCTCGAGATCCTATATGATGAGTTGTCATCATTACCAATGGCGAAGGAGTATTCGAACAAATTCGAGGAGGTAACCAAATTATCAGTACATAGTGAGAACGAGTTTTGTATCGATTGGGTTAAGGGTGCTAGACCATTTGTGATGCCCTTACGACGTATGACACCTAACGAGCAAAGGGAACTTGAGGTGCAAGTGAATGATCTATTGCGATGATGGTTCAGCTGAAGGAGTATTTCTAAGTGGGCTGCACCTATAGTATTCGCAGCGAAGGTTAATGGCTCTTTAAAGTTGTGTATAGAGTACTATAAACTAAATAAGGTGGTACATAAGAACAAGTATCTAGTTCCATGGATTGATGACTTATTCGATCAACTACATGGTGTGAAGGAGTTTTCTTTGTTGGACCTTGCGATAGGGTATCATCTATTGAGAGTAGCAAAGGATAGTGTTTTGATTACTACATTCTATACTCCATCGAAATTTCATGAGTGGTTGGTTAGCCCATTCAGGCTAACCGGTGCACCGAAATACATTGTGGATCTCATAAACCATGTTTTTAGGAATCATCGAAATAAATTTGTGCTTGTTTTCATGGATGATATCCTTGTCTATTCAAGGACGAAGGAAGAACACAAGGAGCACTTGAGAGTTGTGTTGGTAGTGTTGAAAAAACATTAATTAAAGGCTAAGTTTTCAAAGTGCCAAGACGGAAGTGAGGTTCTTAGGTCATGTTGTTTCTAAGAAAGACATCGTTGTGGACCCTGCAAAAATTGTAGCAGTTCAATATTGCGAGATGCCTAAGTATGATACAAATATAAGAAGTTTCCTTTGGCTAGAGGGATACTATAGACGACTTATCTAGGAATTCTCTAAGATAGCTGGGCCATTGACCATTTTGATGAAGAAGAATTAGGCTTTTGTTTGGGATGCAAGGTATGAGCGTACATTCGTTAGTCTGAAGGAGAGGTTAATGTGTGAACTAGTGTTGACCATTCCTAGTGAGAATATGAATATGATGGTATACATGGATGCGTATAGTACCAGATTAGATGCGGTATTGGTGTAGAAAGTTAAGTTTGTTGCTTACCCATGATTTGGAGTGGGTAATGATCATGTTTGCACTGAAGATGTGGAGGTACTATCTATTATGGGAGAGGTTTGAGTTGTTCATCAACCATGAATTGTTTAAATATCTCTTCTCATAGAAGGATCTCATCCTTCGCTTACATCGATGGTTAGAGTTCCTGGCTTCCTATGACTTTGAATTTCCTATATGCTTGGTAGGAGAAACGCAATTGTTGATGTTTACGTAGGAGACATGCCTGCTTGGGAGCGATGTTTCTAGATTGGAAGCAGGTTGAGTATGTTGTTGGTTATGATTTTCAACCAAAATGCGAGTTAGAGCTAGAGATGATTGCAAGCTTGATGATTAGACCAACTCTGATATAGCAAATCAGAGCTAGTCAGAGTTAAAAAGAAAAAATAGTGGAGATCATTGCTAAGATCCAAGAGGGAGCAAAGTTTGAGGAGATGAGGCATTACAGACTTGGCTAAGATGGTTGGCTCTGTAAAGATGGAAGATTGTTTGTACCTTACGCTAATGGGTTAAGGGACGAGGTGCTATAAGAATGTCATCGTTTAAGATGAATATACATTCCAGAGGCAATAAAATATATTGGGATATGAAGCAAACATTTTATTTAGAAGGGATAAAGAAGGACGTTGAGGCATTCATTTTGAAGTGTATAAAATTCCCGGGGGTGAAAGTCGAGCAGAAAAAGCCTAGTGGTTTGCTACAGCCACTAGACATTCTTTAATGGAAATTGGAAGTATTACCAAGGACTGGAGGGGGGTTTGAAAGCATTTGGGTCATTGTTGATAGATTGACGAAGAGTGATAGATGTGTACAGTGAAGTCTACTAGAATGACAGAAAAACTAGTCGAAATGGATGGGAAGTGGGTTGTGTTATTTCATCGTATGCCGAAGAGCATTATAAGAAATAAAAATCCATTATTCATGAGTGGATTTTGTAGGAGTTTATGGGAGGCATTGGGGACAGAGTTGCATTTGAGTACAACTCACCATCCTTGGACTGATGGTCAGATCAAGAGGGTGAATTGTATTTTAGGGGATCTCTTATGGGCTTGCCTTCTAGATATTGATGGCTTGTGAGATGATCATTTTAATTTACTGGAGTACGCATACAACAAAAGTTATCAATCTAGCATTGTTGTGGCAGTATTTGGGGCATTATATGGTCGACCATGTAGCTCTCCTTCATATTGGTGGGAAGCGGGAAAGAAAATGATGCTAGGGCCATATATGGTTCGAGAGATGAAGGGGAAGACCGAGGTCATTTAGTAATGAATGATAGCTCCCCAAGACAGAAAAAGAACTACATGGATAAGAGAAGACAAGATTTGGAGTTCTTTATCGATGATTAATTTTTGTCAATATCTCTCCGTTAAAGAGTGTAGTTTCACTACAAGAAAGTTTGTTATTAATAACGCAATTAGATAACACATTATTCAAAAGCGTTATTGTTTATTCTTAATTGTTTGTTATTTTACCTTTATTTCTTTTGTTTGTAGTCCGTAACGCTTCCACCAAAAGTGGCCCCAAAACAGAACAACCCCGCTCTTAAATTTTTTGTCTCCCTCCAAACAAATCAGACCTCAAACTTTAACATTTTTGCTTATTCAACCCTAGATCAAAATCCACGAAGAAATCAACAATCCAAAATCGAAACACTAAACTCTCAATCTTCAACATCTCTGAATTCTCCGGCAAGCTGATTCGAAGAAGTCGGGTTGTCGTGTGCGCATTATCTAAAACCCAAAATCGATTTGATGCGATTCTGTTCTTATACTTTTTTTTGTTTTTGATTTGGTTGATTTTTTAGTGGTTTAGTAATTATAGTTAAATTGTTTTAGATTGTCAGCATTTCCCTTCTATCATCAGCATTTTCCTCTTTGAAATTTGATACAGGGAGTGGAAGATTAAGAAAAAGCAACAGAGAAAAGAAGCAGCCGGAATTTTATGATCCAGCATTCATTGTTAAATCTCACTCTGAGGAAAAGAAGACGAATTTTCATATTTATTATGCCTTTTCTAGGACTTCTTTAGATTTGCTAACACATATTGTTTGTATATGTATTTAGATACGACCAAGAAGCTCAAAGATCTGTCTAATGGTAATTCTTTCTCAATACGCTTGCAGACTTTAACAGTATATTTTTGATTTGATTGTCGATATATGACTTCTATGTTCTTGAAGCATGGTTCCTTAGTTGTCACACCACCTCTACCTAATTCTCTAACCAGATATCTGATTGTAGTATAACTATAGGAACGACATCGATATTTCATGTGAAAGAAGCTTAATAAATTTTACTTTCCATTAATATACACATTTTCATATATTCTTTTGAATGTGGTTTTGTATATTGTTTTATCCATGTTTTCATAGTATTTCTTTATTTTTATTCTCATGATTTCATTTTTGCAGTAATGAGTTTCAAGTAATAATCATATTTTCATGTTGCATCTGTTTCTTTTTATTTTTTTATTTTTGTAGAAAGTAATTTTTTGTATAATGTATTTTGCAGTAGTTATTTCATATTATTGTTAACAGGTTTATGTTTCTTACTAATTACAGGGATTGGAAACTTGTTTTTCTCTTCCAATCAGCAGAGGTATTTTTTTCTTTGTATCTACTATGGCTTATTGTTTCCATTATCCTTTATATTGCAATTTTGATTATTACATGTTAAGATGTCAATCCTTTAAAATATATAATAATTAGCTGTAATAGAAAATATAATTTAAGATTTTTCTTTCTATTTGATTAGTCTCTCCTCTGTCATGTTTGAATTGTCCATAATATGAAAATACGGTAAATGCATTTATTCTAATTTATTTTATGTAATTTTTATTGATTTTGGATTTGAGCTTATCATTTATGGCAATTTCATGGTGATTTTATGCGTGTATACATGTATACACTTGAAGAACTTTATACAGAAGAGTGTTAATTAATACATGCTAATGCATATGCCTTGCCTTGTATATGCATATGCAGACATTACATATGCCTGGAATTACATATGTGGACAATAAATATGCAAATTCATATGCCTTGCATTGCAGATGCATATGCTAATGCATATGCCTGGAATTGCATATGCAGGCATTGCATACGCAAATGAATATGCCTTACATTGCATATGCATATGTTGGCATTGCATATGCAAATGCATATGCTTCGCATTGCATATGCATATGCCTTGCATAAGCAATAAGGCATTGCATTTACCATATGTAGGCATATCCCAATGCATAAGCAACAAGGCATTGCATATACCATATGTAGGCATATGCTAATGCATTTGCCAAATGCAGGCATTTGTTGCATCTATAATGAGTCATTGCAGTTTTCGCATATGAAATGAGGCATTGCATATGCCATATGTAGGCATATGCCGATGCATATGCAATGAGGCATTGCATATTCCATATGCAATGAATCATTTGTCGATGCACTGCAAATGCAGGCATATGCAAATGCAGGATGGTGCATATGCATACGCATGGCTACACATGCAGGGCTGCAAATGTAATGGAACAGCCCGAGGCTACTCCATAGTCGCATGCAACAGTCATAGGCGGGCTACTGCATATTTGGCTACTACATTCACATTTGTAGCGACGTTGGACTGCTAGAGCTGCTACCTAAGCACTTACACGATCAAAAAATTGATCAAATGTCGATTTTCGGTATCCATGCACAAATCAGACATTATAGAACATCCATAAATTTTTGGTATCATCAATTTTTCATGGTAAATCGACTCAATAAATTCAAGTAGTCATATGAAATATTTACAGACAAAACCAATTGTATTATAGAGGGATTTCTCATACACTTTGTTCCATCTGCAAAGCAATCAGCTTTTATGTTTATGAAATGCAATTTGTTGGACCTAGCATGGCAATCAACTTTTCTGTTTATGGAACTCTGAGATCTCATTGGCAAGTAAGAAGGTAGTGATTTGTTTTTAATATTAAGTGATTTTTAATTCTAATTTCATGCAAAAGTTTGATTTGAATATGCTTGAACATGCCTTCAGATTCTAATGATTCGGTTAGCTTGGTTTGTGGAAGTGTTTCTGGCATTGCATCATCAATAGGTAATTAAGAGGGAGTATACTTACGTACTCTTTAAATATACAAATATTTGTATTTCTAATCATTGGATCATTGTTTTGATGGAAAAATCCAATGCAAAACAATTGTCTAATGAATTATTATCAGAATATGTTACTACTCTGTGTACATGGTTGTGGTCTTTGTACTTGCCTACGCATGGTTATTGATTTTTGTATGCTATTCTTATGTACTCATGTAATTGTTTAAGTATGTAGTTGGTACCGAAGGCAAATTCTTTACATTCGGAGCTGCATGCTTGCTTTTGCATTATAAATCATTTTAAACACTCGCTAAAGATTGCAAAAGGTACGTGTCTCAGATTACATACCGTTTTTTTATGTTTTTCCCTACGGGATGCCTCATCGTTGAGATGAGATGTATATTATGTTGTTAATATATATTATAAAATTTTGAAACGCTAGCCGCGCAAAGGAGACGTTGGCGAAATTTTTTGAAAATTTAAGGAGTTGGAAAATTTTTGAGGAATTTTTGAAATTTTGATAATTAAAATTTGATTCAAAATTTTGATAACTACGTAATTTTAGCATTAGATTTGTGAAATAAAATAAGTAGCTAGTGGTTTGCATTAGAATAACAACAACCACCACTACTAATAATAATGTTATGAAAATTAACTAATTTTATAACAGCAACAACAACAATCATAAATAATAATAATAAATTAACTATAAGATTATAAAAATTGGCAATAAATAAACCAATTAACTATGTTTGAAATAATAATAATAGCAATAATAACAATAAACAAACTAAGTTTTATAAAAATTAACTAAGATTAGTACGATAACAATAATATACTTATAATAAATTATAAAATTTTAGCCAAATTGACTAAGTTTTTCTAATAAACCAAATTTATATAATAATAATAACTAATGTTTATGAAAATTAACTAAATTTATAATAATAATACTAAAAATAACAACAACAACAATAATAATAATAAATTAACTATAAGTTTTATAAAAATTAACTATGTTTGTAATAATAATAATAATAGTAATAATACTTATAATAATAAATACAAGGTCCAATCATTCACTTTGACTGCGTGTACATGGTCCTGATTGTGTCCGTCGGTATTCTATTTTTATTTTTATTTATAGTCATACTTCATTTTTCTATGCATTTGATTTTACTAGATATCAAACATAACATGCATATTTTTTAGGTATGAATTTTCCCTGTTACGATTTAGCATATGTTGTGAATTCATTTTTATGATGTTGGATTATGATTCAATAACTTGGGGTAAAATAAAAAGTGTGTATTTGAGTTTGTTTTAGGTTTCACAAGTGATGATCTGTGTGCTTATCAACTTTTATTTGAATACTGTAACAGAATATTGAAGCATTCTTTTTATTTGGAGCTCTATATTGCCAAAATAAAGAGTACATCTTCAACCAGTCAAGCATGTTGTTTATTTGGATCTCTATTATACTTAATTGTAGAGTACTACCAATAACCTGTAATTATCATCACATTTTTATATAATTATTTTCAAATTGTTCTGAATTTTCAGGAAGTACTACCAATGACCGAAGACATGCGTGAAGAAAGGCTTTGAGCAGTTCAAGTTCTTAGTGATGCATTTGGTACTTGTAGACGTTAACTTTGAACTATGTTGTCTTTTGTTATCATGAATATGTATTGAATTTGGTAACTCATGTATTGAAATTATTTTTTGATAGTTGATACTTTATTTTGTTATCATGAATATGCGTTACATTTGCTGATTATTATATTTTTTCGTTCATACATTGTTCAAATTGTTATCTATTTAAAGAAGATTCATTTTGATTGTTATTAAAAGATAATGCAATGTATGAGGTTACTTTCAAAGGATAGCAGCAAATAGGCATTATTGTATCTATACATTTTATAGCGGCATATATATGCTGTAAATGGATGTAGAATGTACTACAAACATGTTGATATATAGCGTGAAATAGGCGCTATAGAATAACTATTTTATAGCGGCTATATTATGCTATGAAATCATGCTCTTTTATAGCAGTTTTTTTGTGTTATAAATATGCAATTCTTTTTTATAAAATGTCGATATACAGCGTTTTTCAAACCGCTATAGTTGTGTTTAATAGCGGCTATATGCCGCTATAAAAGACTATTTTTCTTGTAGTGTTTGATTCGGTAAAAAGGGAAAGTTGGCATCGATATTTGTAGGTCTTGATACTCAAGAGGATTAAGTGCCTAGCTTACAGAGTCGACTTACATTAGAAGATAACAAGTGTGCAGAATGTGTACAATATTTCTTATTTGCGGAAGTTTGCATGACTTAAGCGTGATTGTTGCATCAGATCAACTGGATGATATTGAGGTTGAATCTAAAGTCTTATAGGTCTATTCGTGTAGTTGGACATGATACGAAGCAGCTTACAAGGAAGATGATGAAGTTGGTGAAGGTTCGATGGGGTGAAAGCGAAAGCGATAATTTTTGGGAGATTGAGGAAGAATGAAGATTGCATACCCAAAGCTCTTTACTTGGTAAGACTTTCTGCTTATCGAATTTACTTTCACTTTCGATATCATATAGAGTAGTTTATTACCTTACATGCTAGGGTAGGCATATGTTATATTTACTTGCTTGTATGTGAATTTTTGATGGATGTTATACTTGCTTACAATTGTTAGGCATGTGGGGCTAACTATGTTATTTGACCTTACCTTGTTAATGGAATTTCAAAGGGAAAATTCCTAAGGGGAGATTGTAGTGACCTGTAATTTATGTATTGGAGGATCGTAAATATTATTTTAAAATCCAAATTGGGTGGTAAGGCGATAACTTTGGGTAATGTTAAGTAGTGACATTTTGCTCCCTTATAATTTTTATTAGACGGTTTTAACCCTAAATTCCTGTAAGGCCCATAACTTTTGATGGGAGCCGAATTGGGTCTTGAAACCGCTTCCAAATGATTGTTTTGATAGTTTCTTGTTTTGCAGATTGATCACAATGGACTTTTGGACTTACGGTGTAAGAGATTTGGCCATTGGAAGTTTGGATTGTTTTTAGGGTGATTAGCGGGTAATTAGAAGTATATTAGTGAGGCCCGTTAGCCCATCTCGGGATTAATGCCTAATACAGCTATATATAACTCCCCTGAACACTTTTCTCATTTCCCAAAACATTCCCAAACCTAAAGTAATCCCCCTAGAGCCAAAATACAATCAAATCCTTAAGACAATTAGCCAAATTGAGTGACTAAGGCGAGATTAACAAATAAAATCTCTAGGATCATTGAATTCTGCAATGGGAAATGGGATCTTGTTGTTTAGATCAAGTCCATCACATTTTTAGGTGATTTATTCATTTCAGTGAGTGATTTATACCCTCACTCTACTATAATTGTTAATCTAGTAATAAACCATAGTTATAAACTATTTTTAAATATTAAAACATGTTTATGACGGATCGAAGCCTAACCTGCTTTTAAAATGAAAATAGATGGTTTAAAATGGCTTTTGATTCGTTTTTTACCATTTTGCTGTACCGATCTTTATTTTGCATACGGGCGGATTTTTTATGCTTGTTTTCTTTAATCTTGAACCATATGGATGTTGTATGCTTGTTTGATGGTTGTATGTATGAAAATTTATGATGTTTATATGTATGTAATGATTATTTGCTTGTATTGAATGAAACGTAGATCAAAGGTGAATTAGAGTATATGGATCATTATATGATGGATCTTTGTGTATTGTGATGATCAAGATGTTAGATCATTGAAGTTAGATACACAAAACGATGGAGATTCATTTTGGTAAAGCGACATCTTGAGTCGATGTGCTAAAGATCGAAGAACGACGAACAATCTGGATGTTTACATGCATAACGAGCTAAGGGAAGATGGAAAATCGATGTAGGAGTTTGGGGTGTGAACTTGGCCAAGTGCACCGATTGGTCTAGCACATATCGATCTGATCGGTTTTGGTGAACTAAAGTACAAAAATGAATTTTAGCTTTGAGCCGTGGGAAGGTGGCAGCTACTTCGAGCTTTAAGTCCACTATCGACTGTCTTTTGGACCGCTGATCATTTTTTATGAAGATGGGAGCTGTAGTGTGGACTTCAGATTGAGATTAATAAACTCTAGGCTCCAACTGTAACGGTCGATTTTGGCTCCTTAGCACTTAGCCAAATTTGGCCAAGTGATTAGCCAAATTGACCAGCACCAATCACTTTAGGAGTGATCGATATTGATCACTTTTTAATGATGAATTTTTTACATGTTTTTCCAAGCATGTGTGGTGATCGATCTGCCGATGTACATCTAATCCAATGTAAATGATCGACGACATTTAATTTAAGAAGAAAGTGAATTGAGTTTCAGATGAAGAAACTCTAGATCTACTTTGGGATCGACACAAGGAAGTAGAGAGATTACTACGAGACCGATGCGATGGAATTTTGTGACTATTGATGGTAGTCCAGAGAGGTTCCGAATGATGAAAGGTCCATGATTTGAGTTACGAAGAAGGCCCAAGGATACAAGTTCGATGATGTAAGCTTCTAGAGTGGGACGTAAGATGTGTTCTACTGATGTGTGCTAAGGGACCATTAATAACTCGGGGGTTTTGATGTGTGCTCATAAAGAAGGGGTTCATAAGGATGCTCACTTGAGTTGTACAACGTGACTCTAGATCTTACGATGGTGATCTGCTTTAGACTTTTACAATGTGAGTCTAATATCTTGGCCTTTCAGAGTGGCATAGATTTGAGCACGAGGGAAACCAAAATGTTGAATAACCTTTGATCGTACGAAGTGGTCATACGAGTTGCCATATATCCAACGACATGATGAGTGATGTCAGATGGCTTGATGGTTGCTATGTTTGCTATATATGTCATACGAAGTAGGTACTATCGATGTTAGTGACCTAGACATCTCATATTGTAATTTAATTTTTTGTACACCCCATGTTGATAATATAGCATATATCAATGCTATGTTCTAACTTGTTGGATGCAAGGACAGTGCAAATATGATTCTTTATACTCAGTTGTTCTTTGTATTATATCGGCTCTAATAGTATTTTGAGCTATATGTATATCGCTCACACCTGACTAATTTTCGACTCGAGATTTTATGCTTTGCTTCTTATTATCTTGGGTACTCTTAAATGAGTAGACTAGACAGCAGGTCAGAGATTAGAGCATAAAGTTGTTTAGGGAATGAGCAGGTGGCTGATGTGTATCTATACTTTTGCTTTGATATTGTTGTTATTCTGCTATGCAGCATTGTGGAGCTTTTATCAATGCTTGACTATTATTACAGATAGTATTGGAGCTTATTTTAATGATGTATAAACTCAATTAATATTTTAAACTACTATGAACATATTACTCTAATGCTTTCTATGGTTCATTTTGGTTATGCACATTCGTCTCACCTTTTTGTATCTATGCTGTTTATTATATATTTTTCCTATGTGATGTGAGGTATATGACTAGTTTTAATTTATATTGGCTACTTTTCCCTTGACTGCCTCTTTTCATCTATCATTATCAAAGCAGCGCTATTACAGGTATATTAAGTACCGAAGGTGTATGGTGGTCATCATGGATGGATCGTTCGGTACCGATCGATATTAATACTTCTATACTTAGGAGAATTCCTTGAAACTTCATCTTGATATCTTCCAAGCTTCTTGATCTACTTTTTCATAATTTCGTAGTCCAATTTCATCGAACTATTGCTTGGTTCAAATACCAGATAATGTCATATTACTATGTTTAAAGCATTTGCAATTGTATTTACTTCTATCATATTTCATTTTCATGTATGTTGCATTTAAGTGCTAATGAAACGGTCTCTTTTGCATTAATACATTGTGTCTTAATTTAATAATTTTTTTTGGAATATATATATATATAATTAATTTAAAAAAAATTCTTCATGAAAATATTAAAAGAAAATATGTGCATTGAAGCAACGCATGTTGACATACATATATAGTATACGTCGGCATACACTAAGAATTTCAGTTATAAAGTTTCAAAATTCAAGTTGGTTATTTTAATGAGAATACAGTTTTCATGGACCACTAGCTCAAGTGACAGCGATATAATGTTGTAGGCTGAGGTCCTAAAGAGTATAGGTACAAACCCCCTAGACATCAAAATGAGTGTTCTTCTTGAATATAAGCACAACTCTTGTCATAAAAATGAGGGAATTGTTATTATTTCAGTTTTATCTCTTTAAAAAAGCACTTTTCTAATAGGAAATTTACCCTTCTTGTTCAATATTCTCTCCTCTGTATTTTTAACACTTTTCTCATCAAAACCAACTTTAATAAATGTACAAATAAAAATTGATAGATAACTTAGAGGAAATGCTTCAATCAGTCAAAAGAATACTGTGTGTAGTGATGAGAAACCAAAAACATCCTGAGATCAACCAAAAACTAAAGGTACAAGAGCAAGAAAGACAATTTTCACACTTCAGTATTTCATTTTTTATGCTCTTAAATAGAGAATGAAAAACATTCCAGAATCCCCTAAACAAAAGAAATACCGAATGATGAAATGAACATATATCAAGGATAAAATGGACGAATGTGAAATTTGCTCTAAATGGATCATATTTTTGGTCCTAATCTCAAAAGAGTTAAAAACTCCTGAAAAGAAGGTAGAAATTTCTACGTTCATTTTTGTTCTTTATGTATGTATTTATGGGCTTATGGTTGTATTTTAAAGTCATTTTTAGTTGGTATTTAAAGTGTTTTTGTTATTGCATTAGATATTGTATTATGTTTATGTTTTAGTCTTATTATTGTAATGTTTGAGTATTATTATTTTTTGCAACGCAAGCCAGTTTTATAGTGGACCGTCCACTTTCATAAATCATAGTTAATACAAGTGTGAGGCTAAATGTAACACCCCGCATTTTTATATGATTAAATAAAATCAATTGAATTAACATAATTGTAAAACAGAATATAAATGTCAAATATATGCATTTAAGAATTAAGAGGTTTTATAGATTTATGCAAGCAATGAGTGTGTGATTAATTGACGCATCAATCAATTAAAAGAGTAATTAATTAAGAGACATAGAGGCGTTAATTAGTCAGAGAATATGTCACTTTTATAACATTAATTAATTAAGGGATCTTCTAACAAAGGAAAATGTAGGTGGGGAATAAATTAAATGATAACATACATATATTAATTTATAATTGACGCAATTAATTAATTAAAGACATTAAGTAAGCGTCAATTAATAAAAGAGGGAAACTTATATGTCAATTAATTGGGTAATGAATTGGCGGTTTAAATATATACAACTAATAAATATGTGATTGAGTGACGCACATGAATTAATTTGGATATCGATTAAAATGGGAAAACGTGTCAATTAATTAATTGACAATCAGTTGAACGTTTTAAAAAGGATGTCAATTAATCAAAGAATATGCCCTTGCTATAATAGCTAATAATGTAAATTAATTAGCTAAAAGAAAACGCCAGTTGTAAGATTATTTGTTTTCAAGTTAAAGAGGAAAAAAAAGAAGTGGAATGCGTACAAAAATCAAACGGAGTAATTAAGTTTATGATGAAGGTAAGTTAATAAGAATAGATTAAAAAGTATAACTTTTATATACAATCAATTAATAGAGGTATTAATTGACGTGTTCATACAGGTAAGAAATTATAACGTAAAGAATCAATTAATATTGGATATATATATATATATGATCTAATTAATTGGTTAATTAATGGAAGAATCTTATTTAGAAGGAAACGTGAATTAATAGGGTCGTATAACAAAGGAATAAATGAATAACATTGGAGAATTATACGTTATAAGCTAACGTAAACAAATCAATAAATGATGGTGAGGATTGTTTTTAGGGTTAATCGGATGGTTTATAGTTGTTCACTACACCTATAAATTGAACGTAACTTAACCCTAGCCCACACTATTTTCTCTGAATTAGCTGTTTTCATTTACAACAAACTCCTCTTCTCTTCTCCCTCTTCCTTTCTCCTCTATCAATCAAATCTTTCCCCAAACAAAAAATAAAATTAAGCAAGGATATAAATACAAGAAAATCAGAGAATTGCGCAAACAAATCAGGGAATTTACAACGAATTAAAAAGGGGAAAAGCGGAGAAAAGCGGAGAAAAGCGTAGCAAATTAAAAGGGATAGAGATTGAAGTTAAGGACGACATGTGAGTGGATTTAATTATATTCTTTTACGTTTATAATATATATTATCATTGAATTTTTGTTACATAATTTATTCTAGTAATTAATTCTATTAGTTATGCAAACAGTGTAAATTTTATTATATTTAATTAGTCTTGACAGTTAGAAAAGGCATAGGCCTAAAAGTAAGAAATTTACAGTTATTTGCATCTATTTTAAAAGTCATAATTTAGCCTTAATATTAGTTCCTTTTATTCCCTTTTAAGCGAATAATATAGTTAAAAAGAGAATTCGCGGTTATGGATTAAAATACTAGACTTTATAAAAGTATATGTAAAATAAGAAAATTGGAATAAAATTAGAAAAGTGGATTCTGTAATAAATTACGTTGAACGAAAACAATAAATTTATCTGTTAATTTAATTTGGGGAGTAAGTAATAGATTAATTGGTTGGTTTAGAAACTAGAATACATCTTTACTACTAATAAAGAGAATTCATTGAATAGGTTTACTCAGTGTCTTTTTGAAATTCCAAATATACCCTTTTACATCTTATAGAGAAATAGTATTCAAATATGGGAATATAGCCTGTTATTTTCTAAGTACAACTGTTAGTCCCCACGGAGAACTACAGTGTGCGTTCACAAGATGAAGTATCCGAGTGTTCCATATTGTCCGTAATTTAGGTGGGAGTTAATTGGTCGAAGTCTCGCCGGATTCTGAATTAGTATGAAGAAGTTATTGCAGTTTGAACAAAAAAATTGCGGCTTCTGCACTATGCGGAGTTCAAATATGGGGATGTGGTAGCCTGTTATGTTCTAAGTACAACTGTCAGTGCCCATGGAGAACTACAGTGTGCGTTCACAAGATGAAGTATCCGAGTGTTTCATATTATCCGTAATTTAGGTGGGAGTTAATCGGTCGAAGTCTCGTCGGATTCCGAGTTAGTATGAAGAAAATATTACAGTCTGAACAAAAAAAATAGCGGCTTCTACACTAGGCGGAGTTCAAATATGGGGATGTGGTATCCTGTTATTTTCTAAGTACAACTGTCAGTGCCCATGGAGAACTACAGTGTGCATTCACAAGATGAAGTATCCGAGTGTTCCATATTGTTCGTAATTTAGGTGGGAGTTAATTGGTCGAAGTCTCACCAGATTCTGAATTAGTATGAAGAAGTTATTGCAGTTTGAGCAAAAAAAATTACGGCTTCTGCACTAGGCGGAGTTTAAATATGGGGATGTGATAGCCTGTTATTTTCTAAGTACAACTGTCAGTGCCCATGGAGAACTATAGTGTGCGTTCACAAGATGAAGTATCTGAGTGTTTCATATTGTCCGTAATTTAGGTGGGAGTTAATCGGTCGAAGTCTCGCCGGATTCCGAGTTAGTATGAAGAAAATATTTCAGTCTGAACAAAAAAAATAGCGGCTTCTACACTAGGCGGAGTTCAAATATGGGGATGTGGTATCCTGTTATTTTCTAAGTACAACTGTCAGTGCCCATGGAGAACTACATTGTGCGTTCACAAGATGAAGTATCCGAGTGTTCCATATTGTCCGTAATTTAGGTGGGAGTTAGTTGGTCGAAGTCTCAACGGATTCTGAATTAGTATGAAAAAGTTTTTGCAGTTTGAATAAAAAAAATAGCGGCTTCTGCACTAGGCGGAGTTCAAATATGGTGATGTGGTAGCCTATTATTTTCTAAGTACAACTGTCAGTCCCCATGGATTGTTATGTTAACATCACATCTTTACTACTAATAAAGAGAATTCCTTGAATTCAACCGTGTCTTTTTGAAATACCAGAAATACCCCTCATTATAAATATGGAAATCGTTCACTCTATCTTTATCTTTACTACTAATAAAGAGAATTCATTGAATAGGTTTACTCGGTGTCTTTTTGAAATTCCAAATATACCCTTTTACATCTTATAGAGAAATAGTATTCAAATATGGGAATATAGCATGTTATTTTCTAAGTACAACTGTCAGTCCCCATGGAGGACTACAGTGTACGTTCACAAAATGAAGTATCCGAGTGTTTCATATTGTCCGTAATTTAGGTGGGAGTTAATCGGTCGAAGTCTCGCCAGATTCCGAGTTAGTATGAAGAAAATATTGCAGTCTGAACAAAAAAAATAGCGACTTCAGTACTAGGCGGAGTTCAAATTTGGGGATTAGGTAGCCTATTATTTTCTAAGTTCAATTGTCCGTCCCCATGGACAACTACAGTGTACGTTCACAAGATGAAGTATCCGAGTGTTTCATATTGTCCGTAATTTTGGTGGGAGTTAATCGGTCGAAGTCTCGCCGGATTCCGAGTTAGTACGAAGAAAATATTGCAGTCGGAACAAAAAAAATAGCGGCTTCTGCACTAGGCGGAGTTTAAATATGGGGATGTGGTATCCTGTTATTTTCTAAGTACAACTGTTAGTGCCCGTGGAGAACTACAGTGTGCATTCACAAGATGAAGTATCCGAGTGTTCCATATTGTCCGTAATTTAGGTGGGAGTTAATTGGTCGAAGTCTCACCGGATTCTGAATTAGTAAGAAGAAGTTATTGCAGTTTGAACAAAAAAAATTGCGGCTTCTGCACTAGGCGGAGTTCAAATATGGGGATGTGGTAGCCTGTTATTTTCTAAGTACAAGTGTCAGTGCCCATGGAGAACTATAGTGTGCGTTCACAAGATGAAGTATCCGAGTGTTTCATATTGTCCGTAATTTAGGTAGGAGTTAATCGGTCGAAGTCTCGCCGGATTCCGAGTTAGTATGAAGAAAATATTTCAGTCTGAATTAAAAAAATAGTGGCTTCTACACTAGGAGGAGTTCAAATATGGGGATGTGGTATCCTGTTATTTTCTAAGTACAACTGTCAGTGCCCAAGGAGAACTACATTGTGCGTTCACAAGATGAAGTATCCGAGTGTTATATATTGTCCGTAATTTAGGTGGGAGTTAATTGATCGAAGTCTCACCGGATTCTGAATTAGTATGAAGAAGTTTTTGCAGTTTGAATAAAAAAAATAGCGGCTTCTGCACTAGGCGGAGTTCAAATATGGTGATGTGGTAGCCTGTTATTTTTTAAGTACAACTGTCAGTCCCCATGGATTGTTATGTCAACATCACATCTTTATCTTTACTACTAATAATGAGAATTCCTTGAATTCAACCGTGTCTTTTTGAAATACCAGAAATACCCATCATTATAATTATGGAAATCGTTCACTCTATCTTTATCTTTACTACTAATAAAGAGAATTCATTGAATAGGTTTACTCGGTGTCCTTTTGAAATTCCAAATATACCCTTTTACATCATATAGAGAAATAGTATTCAAATATGGGAATATAGCCTGTTATTTTCTAAGTACAACTGTCAGTCCCCATGGAGAACTACAGTGTACGTTCACAAGATGAAGTATCCGAGTGTTTCATATTGTCCGTAATTTAGGTGGGAGTTAATCGGTCGAAGTCTCGCTGGATTCCGAGTTAGTATGAAGAAAATATTGCAGTCTGAACAAAAAAAATAGCGGCTTCCGTACTAGGCGGTGTTCAAATATGGGGATGAGGTAGCCTGTTATTTTCTAAGTACAACTGTAAGTCCCAATGGACAACTACAGTGTACGTTCACAAGATGAAGTATCCGAGTGTTCCATATTGTCCGTAATTTAGGTGGAAGTTAATCGGTCGAAGTCTCGCCGGATTCTGAGTTAGTATGAAGAAAATACTGCAGTCAGAACAAAAAAAATAGCGGCTTCTGCACTAGGCGGAGTTCAAATATGGGGATGTGGTATCCTGTTATTTTCTAAGTACAACTGTCAGTGCCCATGGAGAACTACAGTGTGCATTCACAAGATGAAGTATCCGAGTGTTCCATATTGTCCGTAATTTAGGTTGGAGTTAATTGGTCGAAGTCTCACCGGATTCTGAATTAGTATGAAGAAGTTATTGCAGTTTGAACAAAAAAATTACGGCTTCTGCACTATGCGGAGTTCAAATATGGGGATGTGGTAGCCTGTTATTTTCTAAGTACAACTGTCAGTGCCCATGGAGAACTACAGTGTGCGTTCACAAGATGAAGTATCCGAGTGTTTCATATTATCCGTAATTTAGGTGGGAGTTAATCGGTCGAAGTCTCGTTGGATTCCGAGTTAGTATGAAGAAAATATTACAGTCTGAACAAAAAAAATAGCGGCTTCTACACTAGGCGGAGTTCAAATATGGGGATGTGGTATCCTGTTATTTTCCAAGCACAACTGTCAGTGCCCATGGAGAACTATAGTGTGCGTTCACAAGATGAAGTATCCGAGTGTTCCATATTGTCCGTAATTTAGGTGGGAGTTAATTGGTCGAAGTCTCACCGGATTCTAAATTAGTATGAAGAAGTTATTGCAGTTTGAATAAAAAAATAGCGGCTTTTTCACTAGGCGGAGTTCAAATATGGTGATGTGGTAGCCTGTTATTTTATAAGTACAACTGTCAGTCCCCATGGATTGTTTTGTCAACATCACATCTTCTTTACTACTAATAATGAGAATTCCTTGAATAGGAATTCAACCGTGCCTTTTTGAAATACCAGAAATACCCCTCATTATAATTATGGAAATCGTTCACTCTATCTTTATCTTTACTACTAATAAAGAGAATTCATTGAATAGGTTTACTCAGTGTCTTTTTGAAATTCCAAATATACCCTTTTACATCTTATAGTGAAATAGTATTCAAATATGGGAATATAGCCTGTTATTTTCTAAGTACAACTGTCAGTCCCCATGGAGAACTACAGTGTACGTTCATAAGATGAAGTATCCGAGTGTTTCATATTGTCCGTAATTTAGGTGGGAGTTAATCGGTCGAAGTCTCGCCGGAGTCCGAGTTAGTATGAAGAAAATATTCCAGTCTGAACAAAAAAAATAGCGGCTTCTGCACTAGGCGGAGTTCAAATATGGGGATGTGGTAGCCTGTTATTTTCTAAGTACAACTGTCAGTCTCCATGGACAACTACAGTGTACGTTCACAATATGAAGTATCCGAGTGTTTCATATTGTCCGTAATTTAGGTGGCAGTTAATCGGTCAAAGTCTCGCTGGATTTCGAGTTAGTATTAAGAAAATATTGCAGTCTGAACAAAAAAAATAGCGGCTTCTGCACTAGCCGGAGTTCAAATAAGGGGATGTGGTATCCTGTTATTTTCTAAGTACAACTGTCAGTGCCCATGGAGAACTACAATGTGCATTCACAAGATGAAGTATCCGAGTGTTCCATATTGTCCGTAATTTAGGTGGGAGTTAATTGGTCAAAGTCTCACCGGATTCTGAATTAGTATGAAGAAGTTATTGCAGTTTGAACAAAAAAATTGCGGCTTCTGCACTAGGCGGAATTCAAATAAGGGGATGTGGTAGCCTGTTATTTTCTAAGTACAACTGTCAGTCCCCATGGAGAACTACAGTGTACGTTCACAAGATGAAGTATTCGAGTGTTTCATATTGTCCGTAATTTAGGTGGGAGTTAATCGGTCGAAGTCTCGCCGGATTCCGAGTTAGTATGAAGAAAATATTGCAGTCTGAACAAAAAAAATAGCGGCTTCTGCACTAGGCGGAGTTCAAATATGGGGATGTGGTATCCTGTTATTTTCTAAATACAACTGTCAGTGCCCATGGAGAACTACAGTGTGCGTTCACAAGATGAAGTATCTGAGTGTTCCATATTGTCCGTAATTTAGGTGGGAGTTAATTGGTCGAAGTCTCACCAGATTCTGAATTAGTATGAAGAAGTTATTGCAGTTTGAGAAAAAAAAATAGCGGCTTCTGCACTATGCGGAGTTCAAATCTGGGGATGTGGTAGACTGTTATTTTCTAAGTACAACTGTCAGTTCCCATGTAGAACTGTAGTGTGCGTTCAGAAGATGAAGTATCCGAGTGTTCCATATTGTTTGTAATTTAGGTGGGAGTTAATCTGTCGAAGTCTCGCCGGATTCCGAGTTAGTATGAAGAAAATATAGCAGTCTGAATAAAAAAAATAGCGGCTTCTGCACTAGGCGGAGTTCAAATACGAGGATGTGGTAACCTGTTATTTTCTAAGTACAACTGTCAGTCCCCATGGAGAACCACAATGTGCGTTCACAGGATGAAGTATCAGAGTGTTTCATATTGTCCGTAATTTAGGTGGGAGTTAATCAGTCGAAGTCTCGCCGGATTCCAAATTAGTATGAAGAAGTTATTGCAGTCTGAACAAAAAAAATAGCGTCTTCTGCACTAGGCAGAGTTCAAATATGGGGATATGGTAGCCTCTTATTTTCTAAGTACAACTGTTAGTCTCCATGGAGAACTACAGTGTGCGTTCACAAGATGAAGTATACAAGTGTTCCATATTGTCCGTAATTTAGGTGGGAGTTAATCGGTCGATGTCTCGCTGGGTTCCGAATTAGTATGAAGAAGTTATTGCAGACTAAACAAAAAAAACAGCGGCTACTGCACTAGGCGGAGTTCAAATATGGGGATGTGGTGGCATGTTATTTTCTAAGTAAACTGTCAGTCCACATGAAGAATTACAGTGTGCGTTCACAAGATGAAGTATCCGAGTGTACTATATTGTTCGTAATTTAGGTGGTAGTTCATCGGTCGAAGTTTTGTCTGATTCTGAGTTAGTATGAAGAAGTTATTGCAGTCTGAACAAAAAAGTAGCGGCTTTTTCCTAGACAAAGTTCAAATATGAGGATGTAGTCTGTTATTTTCTAAGTACAACTATTAGTCACCATGGAGAACTATAGTGAGCGTTGAAGTGGGGATATAGCATGTTATTTTCTAAGTAAAACTGTCAGTCACCATGGGGTACTACAGTGTGCGTTCACAAGATGAAGTATTCAACTATACCGTATTGTCCGTAATTTAGGTGGGAGTTCATCGGTCGAAGTATCGCCTAATTCCGAGTTAGTATGAAGAAGTTATTGCAGTCTGAACAAAAAAATAGCGGCTTCTGCACTAGGCGGAGTTGAAATATGAGGATGTGTTAGCCTGTTATTTTCTAAGTACAATTGTGAGTTCCCATGGAGAACTACAGTGTGCGTTCATAAGATGAAGTATCCGAGTGTTTCATATTGTCCGTAATTTAGGTGGGAGTTAATATGTCAAAGTCTCGCCGGATTCCAAGTTAGTATGAAGAAAATATAGCAGTCTGAATAAAAAAATAGCGGCTTCTGCACTAGGCGGAGTTCAAATATGGTGATGTGGTGCCATGTTATTTTCAAAGTAAAATGTTAGTCCCCTTGAAGAACTACAGTGTGCGTTCACAAGATGAAGTATCTGAGTGTACCATATTGTCTGTAATTCAGGTGGGAATTCATTGGTCGAAGTTTTACCTGATTCCGAGTTAGTATGAAGAAGTTATTGCAGTCAGAACAAAAAATAGCGGTTTCTGCCTAGATGGCGTTCAAATGTGGGGATGCTACTGTCAAATCTACTTCCACAGGTACAAATAAAAATGCATGCACATTGTGGTTAAATGCAGGCCCACCTGGGCGTGCATATGTACTCGTTTCTATAATTTAATTATAAAAGATAACAATAAACGTAACTGCAAGAAAAAAAGAAAAGAAAAAGGGAACTAGTGTAAAATAGAGAGACCACTGTATTTTACACTAACCCAAAATAATAAAAGAAATATCTTACAGTTACGAATTATTGTTTATAGTATTATTTAGCATTAAATTATGTAAATAGATTTTAGTATAGATTTCACAACCAACCAAATAAAATAGAATTACTTCCTAGAATAAAAGAAAATAAAGTAGAGTATGAAATGAATCAAATAAATTATTAGACAAGAAATTAAGGCCGTGAACAATAAACGAACCTAGGTCTGCATTTACCGCGCAGACTATATAAAAAGACAGTTATTATGATAAGTTAATTATATAATAAAAGAGAATTAAAAAGAATTCTATATCATAATAAAAGAAGACAGACTAGAACAGAAAAGAAACACTTGTAATTATATACAGATTTTAAAAGAAATAATAGTAACAATTACAAGTATAATTTTAACATAAGTTATGATTAAGTAAAAGAATAGAAAGGTTTATTTGGGAACTTAGAATAAATAAGCAATGATAGCAAAGATAAATAGTAAAAGCTTATTTTAGATTTCTATTAAATTAATAAGCAAATAGAACAAAAGATGCTTATTTAATAAACTAAGACTTAAATTAAGTTAATAAGCAAGAAGTGGCAATACCAATAGCATTCCCAATTAGATCAATGGTGGTCTCACAATAGGCAGATGCAAGACAAGGGCAGGAATATGCTAATTAGGGTAAATAAGTAGCCAACGGAATAAGAAAATCAAACTAAACGCAAATTAAAAGATTAGACTTTGGGCCTAATAAAAGAATTGAGATGCGTTTGGAGCAGTCCAAAGGACGAAGTGCCTAACGAAGCAGTTCATCACGGATTTCAGAAATGGAGAAGCACGTCCAACTAGTATTTTTGGGCTTCAAGGAAGTACGAGACTTCAACGGGACGTGAGGATACTCTAGGATGGCCTTCTGGGTAGGCCTACCGAAGCTACACCCCCGGAGGCAGGTCTGTAGGTGTTCCATCAAGAGAGTATGCATTGACTGCATTTGCATTGTAGGCCTAACGAAGCAGACCTTTGTAGGAAGTCAGAAGGGCTTGGTGTTCGGAGTAGAGTATTCGTATGTCCAGTACTTGCAAGTAAATTTAAGGACAGTCGCATGTAGATATCGGCTAGCATCAAGACCAAGAGCGATTTCGGGAAAGACTAGAGTTAAACCAACAGGCCAATGATTCTTTCACTATCGAGACATTAGATGGGGGACACCGCCAATTGGATGTTAGATTGTTTGTAGTAAGGCACGGCCATTTAACTCTTTAGAGGTCTTTCGATTTAGTTTAGGGGTGGTTACGTGGGGCCATAGCCATGATGAGAAAAGAGACAGACCAACTAGAATATCTGTATTGTAGGCCTAATGAAGCAGTCCTTTACAGATATAGAAAATCCCCGACTGAATTCCGTACATGGTAGACCTTGTTGGCAAGATTCAGATAGTAGACATAACGATTATGTAGTCCTCAATGTACGCACTGGGTGGTACATTGTGGATGTCCGAGCACTGGCATAGACTAGTGCAGATGCGATTTACATTTTCATAGGAAGTAGTGGAGCATCTGTATTGTAGGCCTTACGAAGCAGTCCTTTACAGATGTAGCTACGGAACGCTCGCGGAGCAAGACGATGGAGCATCTGTATTGTAGGCCTTACAAAGTAGTCCTTTATAGATATAGCTACGGAGCAAGACAATGGAGCCCTTTTCGAGAAGGATACGGAAGGTAACATAGGTGGTACCTAGGACCAATATGGTCATTGGGCATATAGTTACATATATGTATACATTAGTTATTAGGTTTTAATCTACTATAGAGTAGATGGGCACGGTTCACGAACAGAGAAGAGAGTATTGTAAACCTAATAAACCTAATATAACAGTAAATGGAAATAAAACGGTATATGTAGAATTAAGCTTAGAAGCGTATAATTTATCCATTCACCAAAACTTTAGTTCTGACCTCCTCCTCATAACACCCTACAGGTTAAGTAGATGGCAGAGACTTCCCAGCTGTAAGACACTTGTTTAGAGAGTGTTATTATATTGGTGGGTATTTATTTACTATTATATTTTATTCAATCCCGCTGTGAGATGAATTATTGAGCTCTGATATATTTGTCTTTGCCTATTTGCAGGATACCAGATACCCAACTCGGGCTTCAGTGGGCTTGGTTTTTAGCATTTTTGCAAAAAATCCGGACCATTGGAATTCCGGTTGTTACATTTGGTATCAGAGTCAGGTTTAGGGTTCTTAGGTAGATGGTGAGTGAACGTATTTGTATTTTTGAATAAAATTTAAATATATTATGTACTAGAATATAAATATATTATGTACTAAAATCCAAATAGTCCCCAACCATAGATTTTAACATGTGGAAAGTTTTTAGAAGTATATTTGTTCATAGTTTGCTAGTTGGGTTTGGGATGACTCAAGTATGTTGAGCCCTATGTTAATTACCGATTTATAGCATACAAATAAACCATGTTCATAGAGAAGATTGGTATCTATATGTTATAGGAAGTGGAGAAGTTCCCTAAGGATAGTAGAGAGTGTTTTTATTTTGAAAAAAATAAGAGGTTTTAGTAAGAAGAAAATACACTTTATGTCTAGCCCAATAAAATGAAACTTTTAAAATTGAAAAGTTGAAAAATATAATTGTTAATATATTTGAGGAAGTAAATATTGGGTTTTTGAAAAGAAAAAAAATAAGTGATATAAAATTTAAATTGGTTTTTATATGATGCAAATTTTGTTAAAAGTGAAATTTAAATTCTTTTTGAAGAATTATAGAGCGTGTATAACTCGCTAGTTTCCTTGTAGGTGAACAAAGATTTTAAATATAAAAACTTAGAGTGTGTTAAGTATCGAAAACATAGGTTACAACATTTATTATTGTAATAGATGTTTTCGGTAAAAATAAAGGAAGCATAGACTATGACATTATTGTTATAGTAGGTGACTCCCAAAGAAAATGTTTTTAACATAGCATATAGGATTTATTAATATTTATTTTAATTGAATCCATAAACTGGTATTTTTGGGTTGTAGTAACGGTGTTTTACGCAACATCTGTTTTGACCCAAATGAGTTTTGGAGATAATTTCTAAAGTGGTTTGTATGTACACTTGTTATTTAAATAAGTATATGAAAATATTTTCTAATTATAAAGTAGTTTTGAAAATGAGTTCTTTTGAAAAAAAAATGTATGATAAATTAATGAATTTAGTAGAAAATATCTTATCTAAGTGAATATAGAGTAAACATGCTTTAATCTATTGGAATGAAATGAATAATGATATAATTTTCTATGAATCATAAATAAAGATGTTTTGTGCAAGTTATAAGGAATACGTGAAAGAGATGTACAAGGTATGGAAAGCACCATATTTTGTATAGCCTATTTCGATAAAATATAAAATAAATTCCTTACAATTTCACATAAAAATGAAATCCTCCTCTAAAGGATTCATAGAAGGTTTTAGTGTTAAGGGGTTCTCATAAGAGAAAGTAATTCCAATAAATTAAGGTATAAAACAATTAAGTGTAGTAAGTTAGAAACTCCTTCGAGGTTAAGTAATTGGAAGAGTAGGAAAGTTAAGAGATTTTTGATAAAATAATTGTTCTTATTTACTCTAGTTTTAGTAAATTTGAAAATCTGTGAAAAAAATTGATATTTTGAAAACATGTGAGGACATTTTTTTTTAAGTCAAGAAAAAAAAAAGTGAAAGATTCTTTGGTGGAAAATTAAATAAGTTTTTGAAAAGATAAAATTTTAAGTAAGCCAGTACCTTTGAATTTAACAGAAAACTTCAAAATAACACTTTCAAAGGGTATAATTTTAGGATTTGACGTTTCAAAAATTTAGAAGCTTTAATTTTTGAAGTAAAATGATAAATACCAAACCAAACCAGACTTTTAAATATGGAGTAGATAGGAATCATTTTCTAGGTGTAACGGGAAAAGTACAAGGCTATAGCAGTAATTACTCCTAATAGTAATAATAAAAGTTCCCGTAAGGTGTATAGGACACTAGTGAAAACCTAGAAATGTTGCTTCATGTGTGTAGACTATAGAAGAATAGTGAAGTGATATTAGTTAGAAAGTAAGACACGTGTGGTGGGAAAAGTAGACCTTAGTGGGGAAAAAATGAAGAGTAAAGAGAAAATTTCCCCAAGCTTAGTTGTCTTTTTAGATAGAAACTGCATAGATTGAAACCCTTATCCATTGCAGTAAATGAGACTTAGTTATTCCTTTTTGAGCATGAAATATAAGAGATGAATAGATCTTATTCGTCATGAGTAATACAACGTATGTTGGTAACAAGTAATAGATGGCAGGAGGAGCATATGAGTTACTTGGATTCCTAGAGTAGGACCTTTCTGTGTCAAAGTGGACATGGTCCTAGACCTCTTTGCCCTAGATGATAGTTGTGTTTAGTTGCTGTATATATATAAAATTAAAAAAAAGTAAAAGCAGAATAAGATAACTAAAAGGAAAATAACAAATTTAAAGAAAGCAACGGAAACGTCAACAGAAAAATTTAAAAAGAGATATTTTCTTATGTAAACCGTGCTTGGGGAAGTAAATAATTTTTTATAGAATAGTAGCCTAAATCTCAAGTATGGAGGAAGATGTGCGCAAAAGTAAATTGGAGAAATATGAAGTTTTTCCATTTTCTACCTTCTTTCTGACATAAGAAATCGAATTCAGAAAAATAGATTTTTCTGAAATTCGAATATTTAAAGTTGTATGGTAGGGTTTGGATGCAAAATTCGTTGAACCTTTCTCTCACGGAGTAAAATCCCCAAATATTTTCTATCTTCTCTGAAATCATCAAGTACAAACACTTTATATTTCTAAAATAATTTAAAAACACTTTATTATAAAATACACTTTAAAACATTTAAATTAAAACTACTTTAATACTTTATTCAAAAATATATACTTTAAGAATATTTAAAATAAGGCTAATTATAAAATATAAAACTAAATTTTTCCTTTTTAAAAACATAATACCAAGTCACCTTTAAATAATTACTACTAAGATAAATTTGAAAAATACTTACTTTAAAATTTAAACATTTAAAAGTAATAAATTTTCTAAAACATACCTTAAAAACAACTTTAAACTTTTAACTTATACTTAAAAATTTTGCTTTGAAAACGTACTTAGCTATCCTGGGAAATTCACTTCTCTTTCACATCTTTAAAAATAAATCACTATTTATTTTTAAACAAATTTACCCATTTCTTTAATAAATTCCCACCTTGAATTTATTCTTCCAAATATCCACCGGTATATTATTTCACTTTTATAAACCCAGTTTATAAATTTCATAGTCTCATCTTCCTTTTTAAAATTCAAATTTTTAAACACTTAAATAAAATCTCAAATTAATTTCCAAATTACTCCATTTGGGATAAACTCCTTTACTTACTCAATTTATTCAAATCCGTTAACTTCAGATTTTATTTCTTCATTATGATAACAATCTTTTAACTCAAAATACCAATTTCAGATTTCCCAAATTCCTTCTTTATCCTTTTAAATAAATTCAAACCTTGAATTTAAAAATAAATTCTTTACTTCCTGATATAATATCGCTTAAGTTTAAAATTTCATATTTCTCTGTTTATTTAAAATTCCCTTTCCCATACTCGGAATTTTATTTATTCGAATTTTAAATTCACTTTTATTCTTTTCCAATTCATTCTTAAATTTATTCAAATTCTCTATAATTAGTTTACTTAAAAATTCACTCCTTTATTATCTTTTCAAAAATCCAATTCTATATATTTTGGGAACTCAGTGCATTGAAATATATTCAAACAACCCATAGCATTCCATATCCCAATTATCAATATAATTAATCACAGAATATCAAATATTCATAACACAGAATATTAAACAATCTAAATAAAATAATTTTTTTTTGAGGAATCCAGCTGGTTCCCTCCAACCTGTTTCCCTGCATCCACAGATGTTAGCACAATACCAATTCCACTTCGAGGTGGAATATCGCGGTATATGGGTTTATATAATATCATCCGCTATTATGCGGCGCATAGGGTCTCATCCGCTATATAATGCGGGAAATCAATCACTCCAATATATACTATATACTACTATATAATATACTACATCGAATCAATTCAACCATTCAACCAAATATTTAAATTTAACCATTTAAATTTAACTAATAATCCAGATGAGTGAGATTAACTCACCTTTGTTTTTGTTGCAACCCATTTCCATTCCGGCTTGTCTCTCTACGATTTTTAGACCTTGTAACAACATTATAAGGTTTTATTAATATTCGAATTGATCGAACAAATTTATTACCGTTTAATAGTTTTAATTTTAACTAATAATTTAATTTAACAAATAATTAATTCTAAACTAATTTCACTTTAAAGATCTTTAGTGACTAAAATAAATTAAAAAGCAATTAAATAAGTTAACCATCTTAAATATTTATTTCTAAATGAAACAGTAAGTGAAAAAATATATATAATTATATTTATTCTTTCCCTTTTCTTTTGAAATCATATATATATATATACTTATAAAAATAATTTATATTACCGTTTAAAGTTTTCTACTTGTCTAAATCTTACCTACAAATATATTCCTATATGTTAATTTTTTATGTATATATATCCATATATATACACTATCAAATTAAAATAAATAAATTGTGTATTTATGTACCTTGCTAATAATTATTATATTTAAACTGAAAACAGAAACTACCTCAATCGATCAGGCGACCCAAATCAACGAGCTTCGGCTCGAATCCAAATTTCGCCTTCCCTCATCGCTCACCTTCGATCGACTACGACCTCCAGCTAGCCCCTCGATGAGCCGCCTGCACTCGCGAACGTGCTTCCCACCGCTCGCAATCTCCACTACATGCACGCACTCCCCTTAGCAAGTCGTCGAACGAACGCCACTCCTCCGCGACATCGCTACCTTGAGTCGAACATCCCAAAGTCGATCGCGACGAGTCAACCGCGAACGAATCTCGTTCGATTTGGTCTTCTCGAGTTCGATTAAAGGAGACGAGGAATAGGAATTACGCGGCTTCAAATTTAAGACTTGGATCTTGTTTAACAGAAGAGGAAGATTTGTCTGCCATTTATTTTATTTCTCTGAAGCTTGAAGATTTTGCTCGGTATATTTTTGAACGAGAGATTCATTCATTTTTTTTTCTTCGTATGAAATTAGAAAGAGGGGAAATCGATTTCATCTGGTTTCTATTATTAAAAAGAAAAAGGAGAATGAAGCGTGTTGGAGAAGGAACGAGAAAGTTCTGATATGAAGATTAATTGACCAGTCAAAGAAAGTATATTTTATATTTAAATTCAAATTTAAACTTATATTGTTTCGATTTACATAGCTTAAAATCGCGAACCCCTATCAAGGCGTGCCGCTAGGCATTTATAATGTTATACCCCTATTTTGAACGCAATGGAAAAGATTTCGAGTCCTAATTCGATCGTATGGAGAAGATAGCTTTTTGGACCTAGTTGTTATATTAAATTTCGATATAAATTTCAGCGCGTTTATATATCGTACGCTCACACAACCACTCCAATCACTACGAAAATTGAAATCAGATAATAATATACTATTACGGATCTAATGAAACTAGTTTCGTCGAATTCCGAGACTGTGCCTCGGAAAGCTATTTTCAAATACTAATTAAAACTATATATTTTCAAAACTGAACAAAACACTTTTAAATTTAATTTTAAAATTTCTATCACCTTCAGTATTATTAATATGAATTTTCCAAGCCTTCAAACTATTTTTAACAGGCTTAAAAAAAATCAAGATTCAATATTTTACCCAATTTTCACTTATTAAATTCAATAAATTTAATTATCCAATAATTGGTTATATTTGAAAGTCAAGTCAAAATTACCCCTTTGAATATTTAAAATCAATTAAATATTTCCATTTCAAATATCCCAAAATTCTGGGTCTTCACATTCCTCCCCCCTTAAAAAGAATTTCGTCCCCGAAATTACTAGTTAAGAAGTATGATCCATTAAATATTTCCTCAATCCAAATAGTTTTTAACAACTTGCCAAAACAAATCTTTTTATCAAAGACACATTATCCCTCTTACTAACTTTTCAAACTTATCCATAAGTCCCTAACAATATTACTTACTTATCAATTCAAATTTAAATTTGAAACCAAACTTTGAATCATCAAAAAATTTCTAACTCCCTAAATTCCCGAAAAATTTCGCCAGCGTCTCCTTTGCGCGGCTAGCTCGGAACAACTACAAAATGCCTCTACGGTTCCCCAGATTTCAAAAGAAAACCAAACGCCAAGTAGCTAGATCAAAAACCCAATCAAATTTCATACAGAAATTTAAATACTTACCCTTTTTGTCGAGCAATTCAATTTATCTTCTGAATCAAAAATCCAATTTCCTTTTGCTTTTTAAACACCTGAGTCCAACTCGGCAATAATATCCAATTACAACATTCAAAATCGCTTTACACATTTTTTTACAAAAGTTTTCATATCTATTTCATTCACATTCGTACAATGCACATATATCAATCGTACGCAATACTAAATTCGATCGCTCACTCGATCACACAATCTCACTTCCGAACTAGTATCGTCCACCCGACTTCCTAGTGCGGACTCAGATCTGATTTCTTGATCAGAAACCGTCATTTTCCTTGCATAGCCACAAACTATGATAGAGAATATCCAGAATCAATCAAAATCCATATCCAGGGTTCGCCGTCGAAAATCGAGTGAAAAATTCTAACTCGGATTGGTATAACTACCTCGAAATTATGTGCTCAAATCTGGATCAAATCGCTATGCGAATAAAATAATATACGTACATCCTACGTAATTAGTCCCAATTGACTTTTAGCTATATCAATTCTCTTTTATTCACATTTATTTTGATTCCCATTCACTTATTCACTATTTTTATTAATCTTCATTCTCATATTCACTTCATATATTTCTCAAGAATTCCACCATATCTTCTTATATTAATTTTTACTTCACTACTGAAGTTTATATCCAAATTGAGTTCCAATTCCATAAAATCAATTTGCTTCAATTTATTAATTATTTTCAAACCTCAACACTTTTCCCAGTTTCCATTCAGATTTCCATTTTCAATTCTACTTGAATTCAATTTGTCTTCAAATTCTAAATATTGAATTTTATCCACCTTACTTTACATACACAATTTTAAATCAGATTTCAGTATTTAGTTTCAATTCTATTTGCTTACCAATTTTAAATCATTTGTCGTTAGTGAAAATTTTAAAAAATTTCTAACTCCCAAAATTTCGGAAAATTTTGGCAGAGTCTCCTTTGTACGGAGGAGCTTTTGCAATTTGACAAAAGATATAAATATATGTATACATTGACCCACACGGTCGGAAAAACAAAAACAGTTCATATTTCCTAACTTTTATTGCGTAGGCGTACCTCTATTTCGCATTTTTAAGCAAAGCGGTTATTTATTTAGCCTTTTTACGGGATCAAAACCAGCCAAACGGCTTCCCTGCACCTGTTCTTACTCAATTCAAATATGTAAGTGACAAATATATGCAATTCACTAGCATTTCACTTATTTTAATATAGCTAACACATACATTTCACATATAATGCATGTTATAAAATTTCCATAGGCACATATGCAAGGTGTCGACACTAGTTTTAAATTGTTTGCAACCACATCACATACCATTCCATCCAATCCGAATAGTTTCCAACTTAATTTCTTACATTCAATTCATTTTTAAACGAAACGAACTCATATTCATTTCAATTGATTCCAAAATCAATTTATTAAACTTCTATTGATTCATATAATTTTATTTACTTCCGTTTAAGTCGAACGACCTATTTTCTTACGCAATTTGACACTATTCATTCAAATAAACCATTGCTTTCGTTCATAACCAATTTAAATTGATTCCAACTCAATGATATAATTCCATTCCATTTCACATTGGTTTTGTTCAAAAACCATTTTATAATGCTCGACATCATCCCATGCTTATATATTAATAACCATTTCCAAATTTATATAAGCCCATACTTCTATTAACTTTAAACTTAAGTTAATTTACTTCAATTCACTCCCATTTCATAACTTAAGTTCATTCTCATTTTAATTTGATTGTCATTTAATCAAATCCCGTTTAATTCAATTAGTCACTCACTTAGCCCATTTATTGCATTTTCTTTCATATCCAAAAAGTTTGATTCCAAACCAATATATTAAGTAACCATCTCACAATTTACTTAAGTTATTCATTTCTTCAAATTATTCCACCTTATAACTTAAGTTTATTTTATTCAACCAACTTTCATTTAAATCTTTGATTTGATTTTCCTTAGATCAAATCCCAACCATTTTACTAATTTATTCGATTAGTTTATTCTCTTATCCATTTTAAAATTTTAATTCACATTATCAATTCATTATTGAATTTATTAATAATAAGGCCATTCAATTTATGCTTGAATTGGATTTGTTTACAACTCAAACCATATCTATTTTAATCCAATTCAATTTCATTCGATAACACTTTCAATTTATAATCCAATACTTGATTTTTTCCCAAAATTATTTTAATTAAATTTTCTTGAGTTCAATCTTATTTTATATCCCAAGTTTGGATTTTCATTTCATTTCCAAAATACCAACACTTTTATTTCGGCTCATTTATTCCATAAACATTTTTAATTAAACCCCCAGAGTTTAAACCACTACTTAGACTCTCAAAAACAATTTCAACCAATTCCAGAGTCTTCAATAATCACTTAAGTATTTCAAAAATCATTTGAAATCAATTATATCCAAAATTCCTTGGCAAATTCAATTATCCCTTTGAATTTCAAAACCAAACCCAGTTTGCAAAAAAACACCAATCCAAACATCCAGGTAGCAATTCCTCTCTTGGAAACTCGAAAATGAACATCGATGATGCTGCAGTCATCACCAAAGTTATTTTCCAGCGACCGAAAGAGTTCAATGCTTTTATCTGTTTAAAACAATTTCAAATATTTTTAATTTCAAATCTCTTTAGATTTCAAATTCAACTAAAAATATTATTCCCAAAATAATATCACCATTATTTCTCCAAAACCTTTGAAAACTACTTTCAGACCCAAAGGAATTAAATTGTCTCAAAATTTCAAATTCCAAACCCCTTCAATTCACATTCAACTACCACTCTGGAATTTTTTTATATTTCCAATTATAAATTACCTTTATAGTCTACATTTACATATCTCATTTGTATATGAATTTATTTCTTAGCTGTTAGTTTTGATTTCAATTTCATATTCAATTTCCTCACAATAGTGATAATAATTTAATATTATCACTTCCTACCATCCAAGCAACCATATATATCTATAATAATTTCTGAAAATTATTTCTTTTATATACATAAATAATTTGGGTAAAATTATTTCATTTACCCTATCAAAACAATACTGTGGCGGTTTATCTTGTTTGAGAATTTAGAAACTCCTATCGATAACATGGCATCCCACATATCGACCAGAATCCATAAACACTCAACCGATAAACCAACACAATATAAAAACAATTTTATATTCACTAACAAATACGCGCTCATATCTATTAATACACTCAAACTCATTCTAGAGTACTACGGACTCTATTTTCAAATGAGTAATCCCCACCAGAGCCAAGGTTATCGCCAGCCTAAGCTCTGATACCAACTGTAATGACCCGCAACCCGTACCCCTTGAATCGACACTATTCTCCAACATATCAACTCAAAGTGAACGGAAATACGAACCATCAGGGTTAAAGAAGAAGGAGGTAGAAGAAGAAAATAGAAATCAACACCAGAATCTCACATTGCAGCGGAATAAAATATAATAGATAATAAATGATCTTTACACAAAAGAACAATATATGTTTTATACATCTCAGCATCAGAGTACATCACAATCAATAATACAATACTGGACTGTTATGAAAACTTGTCCTCACAAATCTGACTATACAGCAAATCAACACAGCAGAATATTTTAAACAAATACGGAAGTACGTATCGCCATCCAGCTCACATGGGAATATAGCCTGTTATTTTCTAAGTACAACTGTCAGTCCCCATGGAGAACTACAGTGTACGTTCACAAGATGAAGTATCTGAGTGTTTCATATTGTCCGTAATTTAGGTGGGAGTTAATCGGTCGAAGTCTCGCCGGATTCCGAGTTAGTATGAAGAAAATATTGCAGTCTGAAAAAAAAAAATAGCGGCTTCCGTACTAGGCGGTGTTCAAATATGGGGATGACGTAGCCTATTATTTTCTAAGTACAACTGTCAGTCCCAATGGACAACTATAGTGTACGTTCACAAGATGAAGTATCCGAGTGTTTCATATTGTCCGTAATTTAGGTGGAAGTTAATCGATCGAAGTCTCGCCGGATTCTGAGTTAGTATGAAGAAAATATTGCAGTCGGAACAAAAAAAATAGCGGCTTCTGCACTAGGCGGAGTTCAAATATGGGGATGTGGTATCCTATTATTTTCTAAGTACAACTGTCAGTGCCCATGGAGAACTACAGTGTGCATTCACAGGATGAAGTATCCGAGTGTTCCATATTGTCCGTAATTTAGGTGGGAGTTAATTGGTCGAAGTCTCACCGGATTCTGAATTAGTATGAAGAAGTTATTGCAGCTTGAACAAAAAAAAATTGCGGCTTCTGCACTATGCGGAGTTCAAATATGGGGATGTGGTAGCCTGTTATTTTCTAAGTACAATGTCAGTGCCATGGAGAACTACAGTGTGCGTTCACAAGATGAAGTATCCGAATGTTTCATATTATCCGTAATTTAGGTGGGAGTTAATCGGTCGAAGTCTCGTCGGATTCCGAGTTAGTATGAAGAAAATATTACAGTCTGAACAAAAAAAATAGCGGCTTCTGCACTAGGCGGAGTTCAAATATAGGGATGTGGTATCCTGTTATTTTCTAAGCACAACTGTCAGTGCCCATGGAGAACTACAGTGTGCGTTCACAAGATGAAGTATCCGAGTGTTCCATGTTGTCCGTAATTTAGGTGGGAGTTAATTGGTCGAAGTCTCACCAGATTCTAAATTAGTATGAAGAAGTTATTGCAGTTTGAATAAAAAAAATAGCGGCTTTTTTACTAGGCGGAGTTCAAATATGGTGATGTGGTAGCCTGTTATTTTATAAGTACAACTGTCAGTCCCCATGGATTGTTTTGTCAACATCACATCTTCTTTACTACTAATAATGAGAATTCCTTGAATAGGAATTCAACCGTGCCTTTTTGAAATACCAGAAATACCCCTCATTATAATTATGGAAATCGTTCACTCTATCTTTATCTTTACTACTAATAAAGAGAATTCATTGAATAGGTTTACTCAGTGTCTTTTTGAAATTCCAAATATACCCTTTTACATCTTATAGTGAAATAGTATTCAAATATGGGAATATAGCCTGTTATTTTCTAAGTACAACTGTCAGTCCCCATGGAGAACTACAGTGTACGTTCATAAGATGAAGTATCCGAGTGTTTCATATTGTCCGTAATTTAGGTGGGAGTTAATCGGTCGAAGTCTCGCCGGAGTCCGAGTTAGTATGAAGAAAATATTCCAGTCTGAACAAAAAAAATAGCGGCTTCTGCACTAGGCGGAGTTCAAATATGGGGATGTGGTAGCCTGTTATTTTCTAAGTACAACTGTCAGTCTCCATGGACAACTACAGTGTACGTTCACAATATGAAGTATCCGAGTGTTTCATATTGTCCGTAATTTAGGTGGGAGTTAATCGGTCAAAGTCTCGCTGGATTCCGAGTTAGTATTAAGAAAATATTGCAGTCTGAACAAAAAAAATAGCGGCTTCTGCACTAGCCGGAGTTCAAATAAGGGGATGTGGTATCCTGTTATTTTCTAAGTACAACTGTCAGTGCCCATGGAGAACTACAATGTGCATTCACAAGATGAAGTATCCGAGTGTTCCATATTGTCTGTAATTTAGGTGGGAGTTAATTGGTCGAAGTCTCACCGGATTCTGAATTAGTATGAAGAAGTTATTGCAGTTTGAACAAAAAAATTGCGGCTTCTGCACTAAGCGGAATTCAAATAAGGGGATGTGGTATCCTGTTATTTTCTAAATACAATTGTCAGTGCCCATGGAGAACTACAGTGTGCGTTCACAAGATGAAGTATCCGAGTGTTCCATATTGTCCGTAATTTAGGTGGGAGTTAATTGGTCGAAGTCTCACCAGATTCTGAATTAGTATGAAAAAGTTATTGCAGTTTGAACAAAAAAAATAGCGGCTTCTGCACTATGCGGAGTTCAAATCTGGGAATGTGGTAGACTGTTATTTTCTAAGTACAACTGTCAGTTCCCATGTAGAACTGTAGTGTGCGTTCAGAAGATGAAGTATCCGAGTGTTCCATATTGTTTGTAATTTAGGTGGGAGTTAATCTGTCGAAGTCTCGTCGGATTCCGAGTTAGTATGAAGAAAATATAGCAGTCTGAATAAAAAAAAGCGGCTTCTGCACTAGGCGGAATTCAAATACAAGGATGTGGTAGCCTGTTATTTTCTAAGTACAACTGTCAGTCCCCATGGAGAACCACAATGTACGTTCACAGGATGAAGTATCCGAGTGTTTCATATTGTCCGTAATTTAGGTGGGAGTTAATCAGTCGAAGTCTCGCCGGATTCCAAATTAGTATGAAGAAGTTATTGCAGTCTGAACAAAAAAAATAGCGTCTTCTGCACTAGGCAGAGTTCAAATATGGGGATATGGTAGCCTCTTATTTTCTAAGTACAACTGTTAGTCCCCATGGAGAACTACAGTGTGCGTTCACAAGATGAAGTATACGAGTGTTCTATATTGTCCGTAACTTAGGTGGGAGTTAATCGGTCGATGTCTCGCTGGGTTCCGAATTAGTATGAAGAAGTTATTGCAGACTAAACAAAAAAAACAGCGGCTACTGCACTAGGCGGAGTTCAAATATGGGGATGTGGTAGCATGTTATTTTCTAAGTAAAGTGTCAGTCCACATGAAGAACTACAGTGTGCGTTCACAAGATGAAGTATCCGAGTGTACTATATTGTTCGTAATTTAGGTGGGAGTTCATCGGTCGAATTTTTGTCTGATTCCGAGTTAGTATGAAGAAGTTATTGCAGTCTGAACAAAAAAATAGCGGCTTTTTCCTAGACAAAGTTCAAATATGAGGATGTAGTCTGTTATTTTCTATGTACAACTATTAGTCACCATGGAGAACTACAGTGAGCGTTGAAGTGGGGATATAGCATGTTATTTTCTAAGTAAAACTGTCAGTCACCATGGGGTACTACAGTGTGCGTTCACAAGATGAAGTATTCAACTATGCCGTATTGTCCGTAATTTAGGTGGGAGTTCATCGGTCGAAGTATCACCTAATTCCGAGTTAGTATGAAGAAGTTATTGCAGTCTAAACAAAAAAATAGCGGCTTCTGCACTAGGCGGAGTTGAAATATGAGGATGTGTTAGCCTGTTATTTTCTAAGTACAATTGTGAGTTCCCATGGAGAACTACAGTGTGCGTTCATAAGATGAAGTATCCGAGTGTTTCATATTGTCCGTAATTTAGGTGGGAGTTAATATGTTAAAGTCTCACCGGATTCCAAGTTAGTATGAAGAAAATATAGCAGTCTGAATAAAAAAAATAGCGGCTTCTGCACTAGGCGGAGTTCAAATATGAGGATGTTGTGCCATGTTATTTTCTAAGTAAAAAGTTAGTCCCCTTGAAGAACTACAGTGTGCGTTCACAAGATGAAGTATCTGAGTATACCATATTGTCTGTAATTCAGGTGGGAATTCATTGGTCGAAGTTTTACCTGATTCCGAGTTAGTATGAAGAAGTTATTGCAGTCAGAACAAAAAAATAGCGGTTTCTGCCTAGACGGCGTTCAAATGTGGGGATGCTACTGTCAAATCTACTTCCACAGGTACAAATAAAAATGCATGCACATTGTGGTTAAATGCAGGCCCACCTGGGCGTGCATATGTACTCGTTTCTATAATTTAATTATAAAAGATAACAATAAACGTAACTGCAAGAAAAAAAGAAAAGAAAAAGGGAACTAGTGTAAAATAGAGAGACCACTGTATTTTACACTAGCCCAAAATAATTAAAGAAATATCTTACAGTTACGAATTATTGTTTATAGTATTATTTAGCATTAAATTATGGAAATAGATTTTAGTATAGATTTCACAACCAACCAAATAAAATAGAATTACTTCCTAGAATAAAAGAAAATAAAGTAGAGTATGAAATGAATCAAATAAATTATTAGATAAGAAATTAAGGCCGTGAACAATAAACGAACCTAGGTCTGCATTTACCGCGCAGACTATATAAAAAGACAGTTATTATGATAAGTTAATTATATAATAAAAGAGAATTAAAAAGAATTCTATATCATAATAAAAGAAGACAGACTAGAACAGAAAAGAAACACTTGTAATTATATACAGATTTTAAAAGAAATAATAGTAACAATTACAAGTATAATTTTAACATAAGTTATGATTAAGTAAAAGAATAGAAAGGTTTATTTGGGAACTTAGAATAAATAAGCAATGATAGCAAAGATAAATAGTAAAAGCTTATTTTAGATTTCTATTAAATTAATAAGCAAATAGAACAAAAGATGCTTATTTAATAAACTAAGACTTAAATTAAGTTAATAAGCAAGAAGTGGCAATACCAATAGCATTCCCAATTAGATCAATGGTGGTCTCACAATAGGCAGAAGCGAGACAAGGGCAGGAATATGCTAATTAGGGTAAATAAGTAGCCAACAGAATAAGAAAATCAAACTAAACGCAAATTAAAAGATTAGACTTTGGGCCTAATAAAAGAATTGAGATGCGTTTGGAGCAGTCCAAAGGACGAAGTGCCTAACGAAGCAGTTCATCACGGATTTTAGAAATGGAGAAGCACGTCCAACTAGTATTTTTGGGCTTCAAGGAAGTACGAGACTTCAACGGGACGTGAGGATACTCTAGGATGGCCTTCTGGGTAGGCCTAACGAAGCTACACCCCCGGAGGCAGGTCTGTAGGTGTTCCATCAAGAGAGTATGCATTGACTGCATTTGCATTGTAGGCCTAACGAAGCAGACCTTTGTAGGAAGTCAGAAGGGCTTGGTGTTCGGAGTAGAGTATTCGTATGTCCAGTACTTGCAAGTAAATTTAAGGACAGTCGCATGCAGATATCGGCTAGCATCAAGACCAAGAGCGATTTCGGGAAAGACTAGAGTTAAACCAACAGGCCAATGATTCTTTCACTATCGAGACATTAGATGGGGGGCACCGCCAATTGGATGTTAGATTGTTTGTAGTAAGGCACGGCCATTTAACTCTTTAGAGGTCTTTCGATTTAGTTTAGGGGTGGTTACGTGGGGCCATAGCCATGATGAGAAAAGAGACAGACCAACTAGAATATCTGTATTGTAGGCCTAATGAAGCAGTCCTTTACAGATATAGAAAATCCCCGACTGAATTCCGTACATGGTAGACCTTGTTGGCAAGATTCAGATAGTAGACATAACGATTATGTAGTCCTCAATGTACGCACTGCGTGGTACATTGTGGATGTCCGAGCACTGGCATAGACTAGTGCAGATGCGATTTACATTTTCATAGGAAGTAGTGGAGCATCTGTATTGTAGGCCTTACGAAGCAGTCCTTTACAGATGTAGCTACGGAACGCTCGCGGAGCAAGACGATGGAGCATCTGTATTGTAGGCCTTACAAAGTAGTCCTTTATAGATATAGCTACGGAGCAAGACAATGGAGCCCTTTTCGAGAAGGATACAGAAGGTAACATAGGTGGTACCTAGGACCAATATGGTCATTGGGCATATAGTTACATATATGTATACATTAGTTATTAGGTTTTAATCTACTATGGAGTAGATGGGCACGGTTCACGAACAGAGAAGAGAGTATTGTAAACCTAATAAACCTAATATAACAGTAAATGGAAATAAAACGGTATATGTAGAATTAAGCTTAGAAGCGTATAATTTATCCATTCACCAAAACTTTAGTTCTGACCTCCTCCTCATAACACCCTACAGGTTAAGTAGATGGAAGAGACTTCCCAGCTGTAAGACACTTGTTTAGAGAGTGTTATTATATCGGTGGGTATTTATTTACTATTATATTTTAGTCAATCCCGCTGTGAGATGAATTATTGAGCTCTGATATATTTGTCTTTTCCTATTTGCAGGATACCAGATACCCAACTCGGGCTTCAGTGGGCTTGGTTTTTAGCATTTTTGCGAAAAATCCGGACCATTGGAATTCCGGTTGTTACATTTGGTATCAGAGTCAGGTTTAGGGTTCTTAGGTAGATGGTGAGTGAACGTATTTGTATTTTTGAATAAAATATAAATATATTATGTACTAGAATATAAATATATTATGTACTAAAATCCAAATAGTCCCCAACCATAGATTTTAACATGTGGAAAGTTTTTAGAAGTATATTTGTTCATAGTTTGCTAGTTGGGTTTGGGATGACTCAAGTATGTTGAGCCCTATGTTAATTACCGATTTATAGCATAAAAATAAACCATGTTTATAGAGAAGATTGGTATCCATATGTTATAGGAAGTGGAGAAGTTCCCTAAGGATAGTAGAGAGAGTGTTTTTATTTTGAAAAAAATAAGAGGTTTTAGTAAGAAGAAAATACACTTTATGTCTAGCCCAATAAAATGAAACTTTTAAAATTGAAAAGTTGAAAAATATAATTGTTAATATATTTGAGGAAGTAAATATTGGGTTTTTGAAAAGAAAAAAAAATAAGTGATATAAAATTTAAATTGGTTTTTATATGATGCAAATTTTGTTAAAAGTGAAATTTAAATTCTTTTTGAAGAATTATAGAGCGTGTATAACTCGCTAGTTTCCTTGTAGGTGAACAAAGATTTTAAATATAAAAACTTAGAGTGTGTTAAGTATCGAAAACATAGGTTACAACATTTATTATTGTAATAGATGTTTTCGGTAAAAATAAAGGAAGCATAGACTATGACATTATTGTTATAGTAGGTGACTCCCAAAGAAAATGTTTTTAACATAGCATATAGGATTTATTAATATTTATTTTAATTGAATCCATAAACTGGTATTTTTGGGTTGTAGTAACGGTGTTTTACGCAACATCTGTTTTGACCCAAATGAGTTTTGGAGATAATTTCTAAAGTGGTTTGTATGTACACTTGTTATTTAAATAAGTATATGAAAATATTTTCTAATTATAAAGTAGTTTTGAAAATGAGTTCTTTTGAAAAAAAAATGTATGATAAATTAATGAATTTAGTAGAAAATATCTTATCTAAGTGAATATAGAGTAAACATGCTTTAATCTATTGGAATGAAATGAATAATGATATAATTTTCTATGAATCATAAATAAAGATGTTTTGTGCAAGTTATAAGGAATACGTGAAAGAGATGTACAAGGTATGGAAAGCACCATATTTTGTATAGCCTATTTCGATAAAATATAAAATAAATTCCTTACAATTTCACATAAAAATGAAATCCTCCTCTAAAGGATTCATAGAAGGTTTTAGTGTTAAGCGTTTCTCATAAGAGAAAGTAATTCCAATAAATTAAGGTATAAAACAATTAAGTGTAGTAAGTTAAAAACTCCTTCGAGGTTAAGTAATTGGAAGAGTACGAAAGTTAAGAGATTTTTGATAAAATAATTGTTCTTATTTACTCTAGTTTTAGTAAATTTGAAAATCTGTGAAAAAAATTGATATTTTGAAAACATGTGAGGACATTTTTTTTAAGTCAAGAAAAAAAAAGAGAAAGATGCTTTGGTGGAAAAGTAAATAAGTTTTTGAAAAGATAAAATTTTAAGTAAGCCAGTACCTTTGAATTTAACAGAAAACTTCAAAATAACACTTTCAAAGGGAATAATTTTAGGATTTGACGTTTCAAAAATTTAAAAGCTTTAATTTTTGAAGTAAAATGATAAATACCAAACCAAACCAGAATTTTAAATATGGAGTAGATAGGAATCATTTTCTAGGTGTAACGGGAAAAGTACAAGGCTATAGCAGTAATTACTCCTAATAGTAATAATAAAAGTTCCCGTAAGGTGTATAGGACACTAGTGAAAACCTAGAAATGTTGCTTCATGTGTGTAGACTATAGAAGAATAGTGAAGTGATATTAGTTAGAAAGTAAGACACGTGTGGTGGGAAAAGTAGACCTTAGTTGGGAAAAAATGAAGAGTAAAGAGAAAATTTCCCCAAGCTTAGTTGCCTTTTTAGATAGAAACTGCATAGATTGAAACCCTTATCCATTGCAGTAAATGAGACTTAGTTATTCCTTTTTGAGCATGAAATATAAGAGATGAATAGATCTTATTCGTCATGAGTAATACAACGTATGTTGGTAACAAGTAATAGACGGCAGGAGGAGCATATGAGTTACTTGGATTCCTAGAGTAGGACCTTTCTGTGTCAAAGTGGACATGGTCCTAGACCTCTTTGCCCTAGATGATAGTTGTGTTTAGTTGCTGTATATATATAAAATTAAAAAAAAGTAAAAGCAGAATAAGATAACTAAAAGGAAAATAACAAATTTAAAGAAAGCGACGGAAACGTCAACAGAAAATTTTAAAAAGAGATATTTTCTTATGTAAACCGTGCTTGGGGAAGTAAATAATTTTTTATAGAATAGTAGCCTAAATCTCAAGTATGGAGGAAGATGTGTGCAAAAGAAAACTGGAGAAATATGAAGTTTTTCCGTTTTCTACCTTCTTTCTGACATAAGAAATCGAATTCAGAAAAATAGATTTTTCTGAAATTCGAATATTTAAAGTTGTATGGTAGGGTTTGGATGCAAAATTCGTTGAACTACACCCCTATTCAATAGGAGTGTGGGAAAAATTGGATGAAAAGTGTTTTAAATTTTCAAAATATTGCATTCATATAGAAATTGCAAGTATATTTAGGATGTGTGCATCATGTTTTAAAAATAATTTTTTAAAGAAGCAAAACATTCATATAGAAAGTACCGCTTTGAAATTCATGTACATGCATATACTTTGTATTGAATAACACTTTTGCACAAGAGCACGGGTGGTCGAAAAATTGGATGTACACAAAATGGATGTGATTGATGCGAGGAATTACATAATTTTACCCTTGTCGAATTTCGGGGACGAAATTTCCTAAAAGGTGGGAGAATGTACCACCCCGCATTTTTATATAATTAAATAAAATCAATTGAATTAACATAATTGCAAAACAGAATGTAAATGTCAAATATATGCATTTAAGAATTAAGTGGTTTTATAGATTTATGCAAGCAATGAGTGTGTGATTAATTGACACATCAACCAATTAAAAGGGGAATTAATTAAGAGACATAGAGACGTAAATTAGTCAGAGAATATGTCACTTTTATAACATTAATTAATTAAGGGATCTTCTAGCAAAGGAAAATGTATGTGGGGAATAAATTAAATGATAACATACATATATTAATTAATAATTGACGCAATCAATTAATTAAGAAATTAATTAAAGACATTAAGTAAGCGTCAATTAATAAAAGAGGGAAACTTATATGTCAATTAATTGTGTAATGAATTGGCGGTTTAAATATATACAACTAATAAATGTGTGATTAAGTGACGCACATGAATTAATTTGGGTATCGATTAAAATGGAAAAACGTGTCAATTAATTAATTGGCAATTAGTTGAACGTTTTAAAAAGGATGTCAATTAATCAAAGAATATGCCCTTGTTACAATAGCTAATAATGTAAATTAATTAACTAGAAGAAAACGCCAATTATAGGATTATTTGTTTCCAAGTTAAAGAGAGAGAAAAAAGAATTGGAATGCGTACAAAAATCAAACAGAGTAATTAAGTTTATGATGAAGTAAGTTAATAAGAATAGATTAAAAAGTATAACTTTTATATACAATCAATTAATAGATGTATTAATTGACGTGTTCAAACAGGTAAGAAATTATAACGTAAAGAATCAATTAATATTAGATATATATATATATATATATATATATATATATGATCTAATTAATTGGGTAATTAATAGGAGAATCTTATTTAGAAGGAAACGTGAATTAATAAGGTCGTATAACAAAGGAATAAATAAATAACATTGGAGAATTATACGTTATAAGCTAACGTAAACAAATCAATAAATGATGGTGAGGATTATTTTTAGGGTTAATCGGATGGTTCATAGTTGTTCACTGCATCTATAAATTGAACGTAACTTAACCCTAGCCCACACTATTTTCTCTGAATCAGCTGCTGTCATTTACAACAAACTCCTCTTCTCCCTCTTCCTTTCTCCTCTATCGATCAAATCTTTCCCCAAACAAAAAATAAAATTAAGCAAGGATATAAATACAAGAAAATCAGAGAATTGCATAAACAAATCATGGAATTTACAGCGAATTAAAAAGGAGGAAAAGCGGAGAAAAGCATAGCAAATTAAAAGGGATAGAGATTGAAGTTAAGGACGACATGTGAGTGGATTTAATTATATTCTTTTACGTCTATAATATATATTATCGTTGAATTTTCATTACATAATTTATTCCAGTAATTAATTCTATTAGTTATGCAAATATTGTAAATTTTATTATATTTAATTAGTCTTGACAGTTAGAAAAGGCGTAGGCCTAAAAGTAAGAAATTTACAGTTATTTATATCTATTTTAAAAGTCATAATTTAGCCTTAATATTGGTTCCTTTTATTTCCTTTTTACGCGAATAATACAGTTAGAAAGAGAATTCGCGGTTATGGATTAAAATACTAGACTTTATAAAAGTAGATTTAAAATAAGAAAATTGGAATAAAATTAGAAAAGTGGAATTCTGCAATAAATTACGCTGAACGGAAACAATAAATTTATCTGATAATTTAATTTGGGGAGTAAGTAATAGATTAATTATTTGGTTTAGAAACTAGAATACATTTCTATAATTTAATAATAAAAGATAACGATAAACGTAACTGTAAGAATAAAAAGAAAGAAAAAGAGAACTAGTGTAAAATAGAGAGACCACTGTATTTTACACTAGCCCAAAATAATAAAAGAAATATCTTGCAGTTACAAATGATTGTTTATAGTATTATTTAGCATTAAATTATGGAAATAGATTTTAGTATAACTTTCACAACCAACCAAATAAAATAGAATTACTTCCTAGAATAAAAGAAAATAAAGTAGAGTATGAAATGAATCAAATAAATTATTAGATAAGAAATTAAGGCTGTGAACAATAAACGAACCTAGGTCGGCATTTACCGCGCAGACTATATAAAAAGGCAGTTATTATGATAAGTTAATTATATAATAAAAGAGAATTAAAAAGAATTCTATATCATAATAAAAGAAGACAGACTAGAACAGATTTTAGGCCTAACGAATTAGTTCATCACGGATTTCAGAAATGGAGAAGCACGTCCAACTTAGTATTTTAGGCTTCAAGGAAGTACGAGACTTCAACGGGACGTGAGGATACTCTAGGATGGCCTTCTGGGTAGGCCTAACGAAGCTGCACCCCTGGAGGCAGGTCTGTAGGTGTTCCATCAATAGAGTATGCTTTAACTGATTTTGCATTGTAGGCCCAACGAAGCAGACCTTTGTAGGTAGTCAGAAGGGCTTGGTGTTCGGAGTAGGGTATTCGTATGTCCAGGACTTGCAAGTAAGTTTAAGGATAGTCGCATGCGGATATCGACCAGCATCAAGACCAAGAGCGATTTAGGGAAAGACTAGAGTTAAACCAACAGGCCAATGATTATTTCACTATCGAGACATTGGATGGGGGCACTTCCAATTGGATGTTAGATTGTTTGCAGTAGGGCACAACCACTTAACTCTTTAGGGGTCTTTCGATTTAGTTGAGGGGTGGCTGTGTGGGGCCATAGCCACAATGAGAAAAGAGACATACCAACTAGAATATCTGTATTGTAGGCCTAACGAAGTAATCCTTTACAGATATAGAAAATCCCCGACTGAATTCCATAAAAATATAACAGTAAATAATAGCATAACTGACCCCCTCCTCATAATAGCATAATTTAAAATGCTACATATTATTTTTCTCTGACCATTTGGCTTTAATTTAGAAAGCAAAGAGTTTTCTATATGTATCATTGTTACTTATACAAAAATAATAGCATAAAAATATTAACAAATAAAGTTTCGGCAATATTTGTTGAGAGAATTAAAATTTCAGGAAATACATGTTCATCATCCTGGTATTGATGACACCTAAATATAGCAAGAGTTGTTGAAAACCTACATTGTAAATATGGATTTCTACCTAAAATCTATATCATAGTCTCATAAATCCATAATTATCTTACAGTTTTCTAAATGCATGGGCGTCTCTAACATATTTTCCCACATCAAAATGTCTACACACAAACGTTGAATAATGAAGTAACCCTTTGAATAAGAATATGGTGCATGGTGATATTAGACAAAATTCAGATGTGTCATATTTTGCATCTTATCTTTCAAACACATTTGATCAAACATGTAAACACAACATGTAAATGAAAAAAGACAAACTTTTGAGATCTACTACAAGCCAATACAAAAGTACAATACAAAACTAATAAAACACTACAACAAATAAAATTACATAAGTAGTGAGCAAAGAAATTGGTTGTGGACAAATTGATGATAAAAAGAGAGCAAATAGGTCCATTCTTAACTCCATTATAAAGAGAAAACCTAAAATAAATTCATATATTAATTTAATATCGGATGTAAAGAGTAAAAGAGTAATAAAATAGTGAACATCACACATAAATTTTGAGTAAGGAAAGTATTAAAAATGAATGACAAAAAAAATCTTACCAATCCTTGCCACATGACCTCTATTATGATTTTTTGAAGCCATAATGGTGACTTCACTTTGCTTTTCTTTCACGACTTAGCCCATACGTGATGTACTCTTTTAAGAAAACTCTTTTTACCTTGAAAGAAGAAAATATGATTTAATTTGCAGTGAAATCACAAATTATGGTCATGGAATGAACATGAATGAAATTGTTGATCGAAGGACGTCAAATGAGGAGGTGCGGAAGTGGACGGTTATAAAATTGTTCCCATTTTAAGTTGAAAGTTAAATTTGCAAATAGCATCAATATTGGCTAATAACATAAAAATTAATGGTGATTTTGAACATACATAAAAGCTTCATCATTCTATATGTTAATATATTAGTCTGCATGCAAAACTCTATACATTGTCTACTTGTGCTTGACGGTTCTTTTCTGTCAGTTTTTATTGATGAAAGGGGAGCAAAAGTATAAATATATTATGCTAAATGAAAGGATGAGTGCTTAGAGTTAGGGGAAGTCAAAAAAAGAAATACTATATTTTATCTCTCAAATTTTTATACGGTTCTCATCATCAAAAAGGAGAAGATGTTGATACAATATGTATTGATTTTGATGGCAACAATTATGTAAATATTACAACTAATTTTTCTCCAAGGAGTGCAGAATTTTAAGATAAATTATGAAGATATTATACAACGATAAACAAGATAATTAGATAAGAAAGGCAAGTAAATGATGCAGATACGCGCGCGCGATTGAGAAAATAATAGTTATTATTGATTTGAAGATTAATGAAACACAAGCGCTTCTAACACAAAGATACAAGAAGTGTTTAGTAAATTTACCGAGTCTTAGAATTTTTGTTAAAAATCTCATAACAATATCTTTCGAAATTCCCCTTTCATTTAACTCTATTTTATTTCCAAACATCTTAATATAAACATACATTTTAGCAGGAAAGTACAGAAGTCTCAAAATGAATTTTAGAAGAAAAAAAATACTATAGTATGTCGACATACTCCTTGGGTGTATGTCAACATAAAGGCATTTATTTTGTTTTTCAAAATTCAAATGAAGGGATTTTGGCTTCAACCCTTCACCAATCAACACATCCTTTCATTTTCTTTTTAAAGAGGTATAGAAAACGAATTCCAATCCATAATTTCTTGATTCTCTCTTACTCTTACACTTTTATATTTTTGTGAGAAAAATTCATCATTATACTTGCACTATCTTTGTAAGTCCATACTCTTTCATTCATATTCTTCAAGGATTCGTAGACCACATAAGGTCAGAGAGTTTATACTTAAATTCTCAATCATTCTCTCTCTGATCTCATCCTATTCTACATTGATTTCAAAGATATATTGCTTTTGGAGGTCACCAAGATTCACTGCAGCATAATGGCTATTTCGTAACACTTATTTTGTTCAGTTTTCAACACTTATTTGCGTTGTAGATTAATTACAGCAATAAAATATAAAACCTTCTCAACGCTGATTCGTTCAACTGCCATTAAAAAAAATTCCACTTCAGGCGATTCGATTTCGACTTCAGGCGATTTCTACTTCACAACTACCGATTGTCCAAAATTTCAATCTCAATCAATCTCCACTTAAGGCGATTCCTACTTCAAGTGGGATTTAGAGGTAATACTGACACAAATTACCTAATTTGTGTGACTATTTCATGAGCGCAATCAATTATTGCACTTATTATATGAGCGCTTGCAGTGACCACACAGTTATTATTTTGTTTTATTTTATTTTGTTATTGTTTGCTTATTTTTACCGTTATTCCCTTGGTACACTATTTTGTCTTGTTAATTTTTTTGTTTCACAGAGTTAGCTACTGCAAAATTTTCTTTTCTTTCCAATGCTTGTGCAGTCCTGTCAAACTCAAGTTGGTTTCGTTTTCTTTTCCTTGCACGCATACATGTTTAGTTCTCAATTTACAGACATTCCAAATCATAATTTATTACAGAATTTACATAATATTTGAGAATGTATAATTTTTTGTTACGAAAAAACTATTTTGTAATTCAAAATTTACGCTGCGACATTTGGGTATCATGACCGTTTGGCGCTAATCTTTAATAATAGTTGTAATACATTTGGTGTTACACTTTTTTGGTGTCAACGTGAACTACCAAAAATGCCTCTTTGCAAATATTATTAAATACTAATATCACTAAAAATAGAATCTAACAGATAAGTTTCCTTTACCGATTCAAAAACGCAGCTATAACGACCCGTTATTTTGGACCATTCGCATCCGCACATGTCGGACTTGAATAATTCAAAATACCGAATTGTTAATTTAAATTGGCAAAACTGAACATATACAGTAAATAAAATAATCACAGATCACAGACACAGAGTAATAAATGCAGCGGAAGCAAAAGATAGTAGTTCATGAAGCTACTATATACATATCAGAGTTAAATAAGGTACAACAGATGTCTCGAATACAATAATCAAATACAATATCAGAATACATCACTGGAATCAACTGGATATCTGAAAGCTGGATAGATAGCTGGATCTCCAAGCGAAGCTCCAACTCCAAAGGTGAGTCTCGAATACTGGTACACTCAGTCTGACCCGAGCGTAAAGCAAAACACAAAACACTCGAGTCAGGATTAACATTCTTATATCAATAAATCCAACTCAAATGAAATAGCAACTAAAATACAAGTAACTCAAAGGATGTTTGGAATAACCCTCCTTTAAGGATCCGTTAAACTATCTACTATGTAGTAGTGTACGATAAGTAGATAATGTCTATCAATAATATAAAGTATCAAAATAGTGTTAAGGCGTTACCATTATCCCCCTTAACACATTTCATATAAGCGTTATAGTCTATACAGCACTGTAAACTCCACCGTAAACTAGTGGGATATCAGGGAGTACTCCATAGGTATAACACAAAACAAATCGTAGTGGTCGCGTATACAGGGATCCAAGTATGACAAGGCACATGAGGCAATACCCAAGGTAGTGAAACTACCGTTTGCCTGATCCGGACTGGTGAGAACGCATCGCCGCAGCGACCGCAACACCGCGAAACAACACTCCCAAATCAAGGGTGCACCAATCGATAACAAGTAATGAGTAGTTTTCGAAGAAGTGTGTTCGCTCGAGGCAGCTAACCCCATTTGGCCCGGCACGGCTCCTGTTTTAGTCATTTCCAATTTGACACAAGTGTCAAGGCTATCCATTATCGTTCTCTTTCTTCAGTCATCACGTACATCATTCCAACCACTTCATTCTGGATCACAACTCCGCGTATAGTTACTAAAGTGGTTTTCGGTTTAGACAGTGAGTATGTCCCTAACTGATTCCGGACTCTTTAATAACTTTCGTGATTATTACACCGATTGGTCGTTTATATAATTCAAAACCAAATCAATTACAATTTCAATCAGAGTTTGTAAACCGACATTTCATTTGTCTTTCTAAAACAATTTCCATAATTTACGTTTCAAAACTTCCAAATTACTATTTCAAAATCTTATAATTCAATTTCAATTTTTATTTAAAACAATTCAAATATTGATTCAAGTTCGTATATAAGTTTCATTCCGAAATCATTTAAATCAATTTAATTTAACATGCAAATCAATTTAAATTCATTAATCGATTTCATTCAATATTCGCTAAGTTATTTATCCTTCAAAACAAATTCTATTCAATTTCCAGTTCATTAAATCAATTACTTAAGTTCAATTTCATTATATCAAAACTTCAAATTGAATTAAATTAGAATCGTCAAATCAACTCTTCAAATTTCAAGTCTTACATTAATTTCAATAAATCACGTTTTATTTCTTTTTAAAGAAATTCAATTTCACTTATTTATTTACTTAGTTACAATTTCAAACTCAATTAATAAAGAACTTAATTTCACTAATTCAAGAGGTTCAATTTTATTTAACTATTAAATAATTTAATTTTATAAAATAATTTCAAAACTTAATTATTAAATAAATTCAACTTAATTATTAAATAATTTCAACTTAATTATTAAATAATTCCAGATTAAAACAACATTCTTTCATCAACTACTATGTTAATATTTTGTTTCGGATTATTACATATTAACATTTTCCTTTCATAAAAATTCAAATTCCAACTTCATTTTAAAACCTTATTATTTATTCAAATAAAATCTTTATTTTATTTTTAAATCAAATTATTGACCAATCGGGTTTTATTTAATTCTCTATTCTAGGTCAAGGTTTAATTTGGGTATTTATCATTTCAACCCGATTCCAATTCAATTTAAAATCAAAGCATAGCAAAGGGAACTTGCAGTGTGATAACTGGGATGGTGTCAAAGTAAATAAACAAGCAATAACAACAATCAATATCAATCCAATAATCAATTCAAATAATCCCGAAATAATCGTATTAATTCACATTGCTGTTTGTGCAAATTAATATAATTATTTCTAGAATCTACACTATCATTTCATGTAGATTAAAGATTATTACACTAATATTAATACGGTTCTTCATTTGATATCAATTATTCAATTTCATACAACATCAATTTTATACAACATACATTCAATGGTTCAAGGTGAAGTTAACCATATTACTACGTGTCGAGTAATTAAACATTTAAAGGGGGTCATATTATACAAATTTAACAAATCAAATTCAACATATAGATCCAATTTAAATTATTGACTATCCTATATCAATTCGATTGCATATTATTTATCACTTTAACATTAACAATTTAACGTCCAATATAAACATCAGCAATCAATCAATTATCAACCAAACTGTATTATCATCGCATAAATGACAGATAATGGTGTCAGATGTCATAGGTGAACAGATACAGGTAATAGCATATATAACAGTGTAAATAACTAATAGCAGCATATTTCAATTTGTCATTTCAATTGGAATCAAATTTAATAAAAGAACATTAATCGTGAGTGATTGCTCACCTTTCGAGGCTAGAGAATAGACAATGGAGATGACACGAATACGCACACTGATACGGTCCTTGAAATTGAGTTACAAATCCAAGCAAAGCAAATTGGCATGAATTTGATGAACAGAATCTGATAACAGAAATCGATGGGAACGGATCAAATTAGCTGGATATAAATGGAAATTATATATATACTATTATAAAATCATTATTTCCTAAAACTATGTCCTCAAACCTAGAATACACACACACACACATATCCCTCAAACAAGTACTTAAAATTCAATATTGCCCAAACATATACTACATTGTTAAAACGGTCAATAAACAATGTATAATATAAGGAAATCAGTATGTATATATATATATATATATAAGATATGAACAGCTAAAATATAACAGCTTAAACAAAGAAATAAAAGAAGCGGCTAACTTATATTTATATAAAATCTTATTTTACCAATATATATATATATATATATAAATAGTTAGCCAACAATTTAAATTTAATAGCCAGAGCTTATCAATAACAGATCTTATTTATATACTTTTAAAAAAAATAGCAGATAATAACTACACATAAAATCAATATATACCCATACTGACATAATATCATACTTAAATAATATATTTGTTTTAAACGTACCAATGTATAAACGAAAGTAGATATCTACAATTAACAAATGCGGCTCGGTCAACTGGGCAAAAGAAGAGAAAAATTAATAATATAGGTATGCAGCTTATACACTTCTATATATACTACATATATATTAGCTTGAATATAACTTTATAACAAAAATTCTATATATATTTCCTTTATAAAATAAAAGACATAACGTATGTATCAAGACGAATTTATAAAATAAACAAAATCTAAGCCCACTGCCGTACTTATGTATAAACCCATACATGTGCAAATCTACATCAATATTTAATAAAACAAATATACTTTATTTAAAAACATAAGTTTTTTTTTTTACAATCATATCAACTTCATAAGCTTCAGTCCAAATTTCATGTATATATGATTATAAGTGTGACACAACAGTTGCATTGCCAAAGTAATATAGCTAGCTATATATTTACTAACTGCAACTGACGCAGCGGCGGAATACAAAAATCGATGATACGATGAAAGTAGCAATCGGTGGATTGATGAATACTGGAATGCCCAAATTCGTTGATCCGAAGATACCGAATTCTAGCTATCTCTGACACGTTGATCGCGCACGATACCGTGAAGAGAGATCTACAATTCTTCGAGCGTTGATCAAGCGCACTTGATTTCGCGAATTGGCTTCAGCAATCGTTGAATCGAGCGCACTCGATTATCCGAGAGTGGAGATAGGAGATTACACTCGACTACCAATTGGATGAAAGCACAAAGCTAACAAAGGAAATTTTTATTCAAAATCAACAACCATTTACAAATGACCAACATCCCTATTTATAGGGTTTACAACACAACACAAATGGCTTAAGAACATTACAACACCAACAGTATACGACTTAAGATTTACAATACACGACTTACAAAAAAATATTCGACTTAACATTTGCGACTTACATGTACGCGACTTAACAATTCATCCGCTTTGTGAATCTCGCGATATATAAAAGATACGCGACTTCAATTGTTCGCGATCTAAATTAGGTTTCTTCATACGCGATTCCAGGTAGGTCGAGAGGAAAGTTTTACGACTTACGGTTAAGTCGCGAGAAGGTAGGTCGGAGTGGAATTGAGTCATTGGTGCTGGAAATTAGGTCGGAGACTGGAATTTATGCTAGGTCGTGGATCGTGGGTTTTAATCTCGAGTTAGGCTGGAGGAGCTTAGGTCGGAAAAGTTTAAATCGGGGAATGGTTTAGGTCGTTAGGGGTGGCGGAGTTAGGTCATGAAGTTTGGAGTTGAGTCACGGTTTCGGAGGCAGGCGTTGAGTCGTAGACGCCGATGAGTCGTAGGTCGAGGCGATGGATAAGTCGTGGAGCATCGGTGATAAGTCGCGGAGCATCGGTGATAAGTCGCGGTGCTGGGAATTCATGAATTAAGGTTCGTTTTCTCGATTCCTTCCCTGTTATCCCTTGCCGCTCTACATCATCCTCCCCTAGTTGAAAAAAATTCGTCCTCGAATTTAAGATTTCTTTCCCATTAGATTGTTCTTTTCCATAATAAAGTGTAAGATGTTTAACAGTAAACACGTCCTCCGGTTGAAAAGAATTCGTCCCGAATTCACACACTTTCCTTCTTTGAGACGTTGTCTTCCATTCATTATCCGGTTTGATGCGGCACTGTTGATAACCACTCTTGAGATTGATCCTGTCTTGACACTTTGAAGATGTGGCTTGACATAAGGAACGCATTGCGTAAAACAGATGTGGCATTAGGCAGGCGACATGAGGAAGTGATCTGAGGGAGATGCCATATGAAAGAGTGTGGAATGAACTAAGCACTAGGTGCCAGATCCAATTCATGTAGCACAGAACTTCATAAGAATAGTGTCGTATACCATATTGCTTATGCCAATAGGAAGATGTGATATAGACCCAAAACATGTCTAAAATGTGTGACGATATAAGGAAATTTACAATCATGGAATGACTTGGGAAACCTCGACCGAAAAATTGTGATGACTCATGCTCAGATTCTTGTCTTTCCTCATCCCGTTCAGATGTATCATCATCTTGAATCTTTCCTTGATGTGTTGCCTTAAATTCCTCTGACTGAAATGAACTCCCACTTGCTTCTCCTTCAACATATTTATGTTCATAATATGGTTCCAAGCAATCGACATTGGCAATGTTAGTAGCGTGGACATCATCAGACAACTTCAACTGACAATCATTCACTTCTTCCTGTCGTATCAACCCTTTTTGTTCCTCCAGACTCATAAGATCATACGATCCTGGCAGTAAAGCAGCATCTGGTACGAGTTCAGTTTGAGGTTGAATGTTTTGTAGAGATGGTATCTCTTCGGGTATCTCTTCAGCATATTCGACTTCAGACTTATCGAATTCTGATCCAACTTCCTCATAAACATCAAGATCTTCACTCGTTCCTTGCCGGGATAATACAAACAAGTCAGTACTAATTTCCACCTTTTCGTCAGGCTCTTCCAAGCATACAAGACTAGATTCTTCAAGCAGTTCCTCAGACATCTCATCTTCACATTCTTCAAATACTTCATCTTCTTCAGGATTCTCAAAATCAGAATCTTCTCTAGGTTCAATCATCATTGATAACTCATCATCATCTTCCATTTCATTTATGAACTCTTTCAAAAATAACAAACCATCTGATTCTGCCTTCTTTTCTGTTTCACTCTCGCTTTGTTCATGCTCCTCGGAAACTAAGGAATTTATACTTGGCTGACTCTCATTCATAAGCTCAGGTGTCGAATAATAATCCTCCATTGTCAAATGAGTTTCCTCAACTACGAACATAGCTCCTTCCTCTATACTGTCAACATCAAACGTTGGCAATGAAAAGTAATCAACTTCTACTTCCACATATTTTGACTCAATTTCTTCATCATCATCAAATTTCGATGGTTGATAAAAGTCAATTTCAACAGTCCTCCTCAACAAGTTACCTCCTTTCTCTATTGACAAAACTTCTACTTCCCCTGACAAAGATTCCTCAAATCCTGGCAGAAATTCTTCATCGTCGTCAAATTGTGGTGGTTGATAAAAGTTAACTTCATCAATCCTCCTCAACAAATTACATTCTTCGTTCTCCAACTCGACCTCTTCATCTTCGTTGTCAAACTTTAGTGGTAAGGCTGCGAATGATTTTGTAGGACCGACCTCTTCAAATTCTTCTAACATTGGCTTAACCTCCTCGAGAGTTTTAAGCTCTTCACTTGCCTCATACCTAACCAAGGTTTCAGCACTACCTTCCGATTCTTCAGTACTTTCGCCGAAAGGTAATGGATTAGTTGGTTCCTCTTCCTCTTCTGTCTCGTTTTCAGTAGAATCATCCACATCCTCGCTTTCACATTCTTCTACAACAAAGGGTTTCTTTTGGGACTTTGTACATTCAAAACTTCGATGGTCAAACTCCTGATAATGATATCGCTTAACTCGTTCATCAACACTTGCCCTCGTGATTCCATATGCAACTGGTTCATTGACTCTCTTAAAAACATTTTTACTGTAATGAACATCATGATTCTGATTGCTGGAGTTTGTAACCACACCCTTTCCTCGATTCCCTTGACTCAACTTCTGCAATTGTTGATCAATACGAGCTTGATAATTGTAGGGTAAGAAATTTGCTTTCATCATCCTTTTCATCTTATCCCACTTGACAACTTTAGACTTCTTCATCCTCTCTCTGGTTGATTTAGTTTGTTGCCACCAGTCCATGGCTTTTCCTTTCAAACTTGCAGCAACTAACTTCACTTGACAATCCTCAGGAACGTAGTTGAGCTCAAAAACATTTTCAATCGTGGATAACCAGTCCAAGAATTCCTCTGCTTGTAGTCCACCTCGGAATTCTGGAATCTCCGAATCCTTTCTTGATTTCCATGTATAACCATCCTCTTCGATATTCTTGTATCGATTTTGCCCTTGATCGGAATATCGAAAATGAACACGATCACCATAACTTTCCTTTTCAAAATTAGTTGAACTTCGTCGTCGATTCTGAACATCGACTCTTCTATGCCCATGCACGTCCTCTCTACTTCTTTTCTCATATTCATAAGATGGCTCATGCTCGTAACCACGATACGCTCTTCTTTCTTCCTTCTGATAATCACGATTTTCTCGAGCTCCACGATCTCGATTTATTGACAAAGATGATTCTCTTCTTTCTCTATCATAACGTGAAGACACTCTCCGTTGATTTTGATTCATGTCAAACTTCATTCTCTCTACTTTCTCGAAATCCTTATTGAATCTTTCATCACTACGTTGCTTCATCTGTTCAGGATCTCCTCTCCCATACAAATCTGCAACACTATGACGACGGTTATCATATCTCGGAGGCATGATCAAGTCTTCAACAGATCCAAACAAAAACTTCACTTTGATCCAAAAAATTTCGAATCAAACTTTCCCACTTGTTTGAAATTCACGAACACCCAAATAAACAAACGACTTCAATCGAACTCCAAACTTCAAATCTCAAAATTGATGCCCAATGAACTTGAACAAATCTCCCACACACTTGAACAAGTTCGCCTCTAGCTCTTCTACACTTCAAAGAAAATTCAAACACAATTCAAATCCACGTTTGGCGTGCAAACTTCCACAGTCAACTCAAACACTTTTCCCTCCTTAGATCCAAAATGAAATGGATCGAAATCTTCCAAGTTGTTGCAACTTTATGATGAACACGACGCACACCAAAAGATGCACGGCTTCACTTCAAGCTCTCGGCTTTAAACAACAAATGATGTATGACTTGAATTCTTCGATAGAATATTGGCTCCAAGACTCGGCTTAGCTATGATTGGCTAAGTCTCGCTCCGATACCAAATGACGCAGCGGCGGAATACAAAAATCGATGATACGATGAAAGTAGCAATCGGTGGATTGATGAATACTGGAATGCCCAAATTCGTTGATCCGAAGATACCAAATTCTAGCTATCTCTGACACGTTGATCGCGCACGATACCGTGAAGAGAGATCTACAATTCTTCGAGCGTTGATCAAGCGCACTTGATTCCGCGAATTGGCTTCAGCAATCGTTGAATCGAGCGCACTCGATTATCCGAGAGTGGAGATAGGAGATTACACTCGACTACCAATTGGATGAAAGCACAAAGCTAACAAAGGAAATTTTTATTCAAAATCAACAACCATTTACAAATGACCAACATCCCTATTTATAGGGTTTACAACACAACACAAATGACTTAAGAACATTACAACACCAACAGTATACGACTTAAGATTTACAATACACGACTTACAAAAAAATATTCGACTTAACATTTGCGACTTACATGTACGCGACTTAACAATTCATCCGCTTTGTGAATCTCGCGATATATAAAAGATACGCGACTTCAATTGTCCGCGATCTAAATTAGGTTTCTTCATACGCGATTCCAGGTAGGTCGAGAGGAAAGTTTTACGACTTACGGTTAAGTCGCGAGAAGGTAGGTCGGAGTGGAATTGAGTCATTGGTGCTGGAAATTAGGTCGGAGACTGGAATTTATGCTAGGTCGTGGATCGTGGGTTTTAATCTCGAGTTAGGCTGGAGGAGCTTAGGTCGGAAAAGTTTAAATCGGGGAATGGTTTAGGTCGTTAGGGGTGGCGGAGTTAGGTCATGAAGTTTGGAGTTGAGTCGCGGTTTCGGAGGCAGGCGTTGAGTCGTAGACGCCGATGAGTCGTAGGTCGAGGCGATGGATAAGTCGCGGAGCATCGGTGATAAGTCGCGGAGCATCGGTGATAAGTCGCGGTGCTGGGAATTCATGAATTAAGGTTCGTTTTCTCGATTCCTTCCCTGTTATCCCTTGCTGCTCTGCATCAGCAACTTATAGTAAAATGTTGTACATGTATACAACACATACCTATACTATACGAACTCCTACCCAGACATAACATTGCTAAAATAAAACTAATATATATTTTAAAATATACAGCTTAGAGTATAAAATAGACTAATTATATATATAGGAGTTCACGGCTGCCATTTATGCAACCGATGAAATAAGCAACAGACCTGAAACGCATATATATCAAACCGAGTATCAAGTTTACACTAAACAACCACATATGCTCCTATATATACCACAGCACGCACGCATATACATTATATATGTACACAAGAAAATAAATCAATGTATAAATAAAATAAAGTATACGTATGTATTATAAGCTAATATATATATATATATATATATATATATAATTTCGACACAAAGTAAACTATGTATATTTATAAATATATATACACTTATACCACATATAATGAATAGAAACATATATATGCATACCTTGCATTCACAGGCACGCACTGGAAGAAGGGAGGGGCGCATCAGGGTGGACGTGGGTAGCTCGCTTGAGTTGTCTTGGACGTGGATGACGAGTGAGAGAAGGAGACGTGGGCTGCCATTACTGGGGTTGGTTGCGGAGGTGACTGGACGAGGGATTCAAAGCGGAGGAAGGCCAGGGAAGGGAGGGAAGGCTGGCGAGTCGGGGTCAGGTCGGTGAACTGCTAGATTGATGTGGTGGAAAATGGAGCTTGGTCTACTGTGGAGATCGGTGGTGTGGGTGGCTCGGGCGGAAGTCGAGTAGTGGGGAGCCACAGGCGAGTGGGACAAAGGAGGGTGGTCGGGTTTATGGAGGCCGGAATGGTGGGCTGTGCTCGGCAATGTGGAGGAAGAGGGGACGAGGTAAGGGTAGGCGGGGAAGAAAGCAAGGAGGTTTGTGTGAATAGGCGGTGACACAAGCATGGAATCCACCGTGTGGCAAGGCTGTCTTTACGGGTGAGGATGGGTTTTCAAATTGGAAGAAACAAACAGCATTGGTGAAAGGGGGAGATGGTTGCGTGGCTTCTCAAATCTAAAACATACATATATAATATTATGTATTTCCCTTAGTAAGATAGGCTGGGAATTGACAAAAGAATAGCCACTGTCCTTCAAACATTGGAACAACAGAAAATGAAATAGGGAATGATGAAAGTCAGATCTAAAATATTAAAGGCAACGGCTATTGAGATTGTACGTTGGAAAATGGAAAGACACGGGGACAAAGGACTGAACGATTATTGGTACGGCTACCGATCGCCGGTTTCACCGTGTACCAGACGCCGTTAAACACAACCAAATATACTACAGAGATCAGCGCAACGAGACGGTCAAAACGATATATAAATATTGGTGGTATGATTGAATTATAAAAATTCGAATTTTCTACTAGCGGAAAATGCAGCAAAAACGCAGAAAAATAAGATCGACGGAGCTAAAGAAGTCCGAATTTGAAAAAACGAAAAATGACGTTTACTCAGAAGGTGGTTTAGAATTTTTTTTATGTAAAAATATTTAGGTTGCGAAAACATTTTATTTTCATCGCTTTTTAATTGATTAAATTGAAGTAAATTTACGAGCGAAATAAACTTTCATATTTTCGGACGAAAATTTACCAGTTGCTATGTTTAACTAGACGCATTTCAAATATCAAATTTATATTTCAAAATTTTATCGTTTAAAATTTTGCAAAATTTCAATTAATAACATTATTAAAACCAGTTAAATTTACGGGTCGTTACAGCAGCTCTATGGATATTATCCAAATCTTAATATCACTTAAAAATAGGATCTAACAATTTTTTTTTCAAAGTCATTTTTTATTAATTAATAACAGAAATAAAAATTCAAAATAATAAAAAATTAAATTCATCATTTGTTAATTAATAATCTTTAATAATAGTTATAATGCACTTGGTGTTACACTTTTCTTTAATAATAGTTGTAATACATTTGGTGTTACACTTTTTTGGCGTCAATGTGAACTACCAAAAATGCCCATTTGCAAATATTATTAAATACTAATATCACTAATAATAGAATCTAACAGATAAGTTTCCTTTACCAATTCAAAAACGCAGCTCTATGGATATTATCCAAATCTTAATATCACTTAAAAATAGGATCTAACAATTTTTTTTAAAGTCATTTTTTATTAATTAATAACAGAAATAAAAATTCAAATTAATAAAAAATTAAATTTATCCTTTGTTAATTAATAATAGAAATAAAAATTTAAACTAACAAAAAATTAGATGTTGCAATTTAGGAAGTAAAAAATTAAAACTAACTACATATAATTTCAATGCAAAAATACGATTAAATATTTGTGCAAATTATATAATTTCAAACGAGTTAAACATATACAATTTATTAAAAAACAATTCACACGTGAAATGCACGCCATCATCACGTGCGAAGTGCGTGCAGTACGACTCGTAGAATATATATCAAAACTTATGTTCCGAATTTGACTGCAGATGAAAACTTTGCATATCTCTGGTATCACGACTGTTTCCCGTTCAAGCATCAAGAATGAAATAGCTGGTACGCAAAGAATTTTATGTACAATTTATGCTCTCCTATTTTTAAATTCATGCTCTCCTATTTTTATGTACAATTTTATGTACGTTCATTTTTCATTAGCTTACATGTTTTTGACTGTAACTCAAAACAACATGTACCAACTGTGACTCAAACAACATGTACATTCTAGTACGTACTGTAAACACGCACACATGTGCGCACACACAGAGAGACATACCTATAATTATACTTAAAAGGAAGTATTTTCATATAAGTTCTAAATCAGTTGAGACATAATATTGCATTATCTGCTCACTTGCTATAAATGGATCTCGTGGCTGCCAGATTAGCCTCTAATCTGATTCCATCTTAGATTGTCTATTGTTGATTTAACTCACATTCATCTGGTAATTCAGAACCTTTCACTAAATTCACAAATCATGTATTTATAATTTTTATTCTTGATGAAATCATCATACAAAGATTTCTGTAATGAAATTATTATGGTTATATATATATGGTATAACACACTCAGAGAATCTGTTTGCCGAGGAATTTACCGTTATAGTATTTATAATCGCTCACGGTTTTGGTAAATTAATCGGTCCTGCTTAAAGCCTCTTTACAATTATTTTTTGAATTATTATCTTTGAATCACAAATCCTCTTTATTTGAATATTGACAACAAGTTGAATTGATTTATTTAATTATGATTATTGACCTTTTGAACTGAAATTGTCATAGGTGTAATTTTATATTGCTCTTTCTGATTGACAATCAAACTTGTTTGGATCTCAGTAGTTCAGGAGTTTCGTAACTAATTTAACGATCAGAGATGGGAAAATGTAATGCCAATTTCAGTTCAGTAAATTAAGGCTTGGTATTTATAGTTTAATCATATTGGAGTGAGTAATTTAGACACCTTATTCAGCTCTAAGACTATTGCTATAACAGCCCCATGACATTTTACTGAAAATTTTCCCTTTTGTATTGTCATATATTTCAATACGTTCACTACTAGAAAACAGGTAAAATAGCTACAAATATTGGCGGCCATAAAAAGGAACAAAGGCATCGAAATGACATTGGAAAATAAGAACGCCATTTTGATGCCAAGTATTAGTCTTGCGTATATAACAAAGGCGTCGCGATGCCGTTTCGACGACTTTATTTTATAATAGCAATCCTTACCAATTTTGAAAGTTGATCTGAACCGTTCGTTCAAACCATCAAAATAAATTTGTTACCATTTCTTTTTGCTCATATTCAACCTCTCACTCATCTTCCTTTATTCACGAATCCTTGAAGGAAAAAAAGAAAAACCCTAATACCAAAAATTAACGTCGTATTGCTCTAATCTACGATCTCCGTAGCCCTTCCTCTTCGCTTTGTCTTAACGCCTATGACAATTGAATCCGTCAATGACGTGATGAAGGGGAGGAGCTTGTTGATGGAGGCCGGCGCTCGAGCTTGTCGCGACTACGATGACGTGATGAATTGGCGTTGGGGCCGGGTAGCGTACGGATTTGAAGCACGACAGCTCTGGCGATGGAAGTAGGTGAGGGAGGTCGGTCAACAGTTGCTGTGTTAGTGGTGAGGCCGAGAATGGTGACGTTCCGGCTAGGGCTAGACTTGATTGGAGCTACTGTTGTTCTTGAGGCTACCTGAACTTCAATTAGGAGAGTGAAATTTATAATTTTTCACATTGCGACAGAAGTTACGGAGCAGACTAGATTTAATGAAATAAAGTTCAGATACAAAGATGTTTGAGTGGACTGCAAAAGAAAAATAACCATTAAACTGTTTAATGTTTGAGCATCAATCCTTCAGAGTTTACAGCTTATACTTCGTTTAATGTTTTGTGATTTGCAGTCGCTTGATTATTTTCTAGACACTCTAATATTGTCTCCCATACAGCAGACCATCGTTGTTATATCCATGAATACAAAAGTATGTGCAATTCTTTCAAACCCCATGATTGTTTGGGTTCCGAAATTGTCCCCTTGGCCCTCGGAGGTATGAGTATCGTGCAGCATTTGGTTGCTCATTGGTAGTGATGTTTCTCGCAATCTGCAAATTGTTTAAAACTATTAGTCAGCTAATCATTGTAAATAATCAGATTATTACGTTTTTAGCCAGATTTTTTTGATACAAAGTAATATTAAGAAGAATTCCTCTGAGGTCATCGTCGGAATTATTCATAATTGATATTATTTTTTAATATATAAATAATTGATAATAGTTTCTAATATACCATGGTACACAATCATTAATATGTGAAACAAACAATGTCGTACAGCTGTTTCTTTAGATAAGGGTCAAACTAGTTATCGAGCTAAAGCTAGAATTCTAGTTCAATTGGAATGTGATATCTACAACTTGAATATAAGAATGGGAGGCACTTAAACTGGCCTCCTCTATTTGAAGACTTTCTGGTTTTCAATCACAAAACAATTCCTAGCATCTCAGATTTAGTACCTTCAACCAAACATTTTCATTATTTACAAAATTGCCAACATAACTCAAGACCGTGCCTAATAGAAAGTCCTTTTGATATAATTTCAAAATAGTTATTGTTTTATCCATTGAATGCATCAAGTTCCTCATGTGATATTCATTCCATTAGATGTGCCTACCAAATTACCAAAATGCATCCAAATCAACTGTATGCAAATAATTTTGTAGCAATACTATGGTAATAATTTTTTCTCCGTAGCTTTTTGTCTACAGGCTGTCTACAGGCCAAGGAATTAAAATATTGTTGGAGCTTTGGATTAATTTGAGTATTAGAGTTAATTACTGTCTGTTAATAAGTCCTAGTCTTCAGGGATTAGTTTTGAATCTTTCCTAGCTGTTTACCATGTTATTAGTATTACGTGGGTTGTTTGTGTTTTAATTAGTCAACCTGTAAAGGCTTATTTAAAAAGCCTAGTTTTCTGTAAAATAATAAGCAAGCTTCATTCTCCTAATTCTTGAGTTTCTTGTGTGTACAACAAACAAGTTTCATCAAGTGGTATCAGAGCCTGACAGAGGAGCTTGACTGTGAGAAAGAGTGTTGGAGTGAAACACTGAAAGTGAAAAACAACGAGTGAAAGATGGCAGCCGAAGCAAGCAACTTCGCTCAGCCTTGCATTCCCAAGTTCGATGGAGATTATGATCATTGGAGTATGTTGATGGAGACCCTTCTTAGATCGAAGGAATACTGGAGTATCATCGAAACTGGTTACTCTGAGACTGCTGGAGAGGTGTTGACTGCTGCACAAAGGAAGACTTTGGAAGAACTGAAATTGAAAGACTTAAAGGTAAAGAATTACCTATTTCAGTCAATCGACAAATCAATCTTGAAGACAATTATTCAGAAGGACACATCCAAGCAGATATGGGATTCGATGAAGAGAAAATATCAAGGGAATACTAGGGTTAAACGTGCTCAACTCCAAACACTCCGTAGAGAATTTGAGATCTTGGAGATGAAGATAGGTGAATCTGTTACAGATTACTTTTCAAGAGTGATGTTAGTGGCCAATGATATGCGAAACATTGGAGAAGATATGAAAGATGTGAAGATCGTCGAGAAAATCCTACGCACCCTCACAGAAAAATTCAATTATATTGTGTGTTCTATAGAGGAGTCGAAAGACATTGACCGTCTTTCTGTGGATGAGTTGCAGAGCTCATTACTTGTGCATGAGCAGAAATTTCGAAAGACTAGTGGCGAGGAACAAGCTTTGAAGGTCACAGATGATGAGAGACTTGGAGCAAGGGAGGAAGATAGATTTAGAGGAAGAGGTAGAGGCCGTGGGAGTCCAAGAGGCCGAGGAAGGGGTCGATGGAGACAGCCTTTCAACAAAGCCATCGTAGAGTGCTATAATTGCCACAAATTAGGGCATTTCCAGTATGAATGCCCTCAATGGGAGAAGAACGCCAACTATGCTGAACTCGATGAAGAGGAAGAAATGCTACTTATGTCACATGTGGAACTTCATGATGGTGAGAGAGAAGAGGTATGGTTTCTAGACACAGGATGTAGTAATCATATGAGTGGCAATAAATTATGGTTCTCAAATCTGGATGAAAACTTCAGGCAATCTGTTAAGTTAGGAAACAATGCTAAAATGTCTGTATTAGGAAAGGGAACTGTTAGGCTGAAGGTTGATGGCATGGTTCAAGTGATTAGTGATGTTTATTTTATACCTGAGCTAAAAAATAACCTATTAAGCGTAGGTCAGTTGCAGCAGAAGGGTCTAGCTATACTTATTCAGCATGATTTATGCAAGTTATTCCATCCTAACAGAGGTCTTATTATGCAGACTAAAATGACCAGCAATCGGATGTTTGTATTGTTGGCATCGATGTCTCCAAAAGAACCAACTTGCTTTCAAACGGCTTGTGAAGATAATGCCAAATTGTGGCACTGTCGATTCAATCACCTTAGCTTCAAAGGAATAAAAACATTGCAATACAAGAATATGGTCAAGGGACTTCCTCCAATCAAAACTACAGCTAAAGTTTGTTCAGACTGCCTAATTGGCAAGCAACATAGGGACCCTATCCCTAAGAAGAGTCTTTGGAGAGCCTCGCAAAAGCTGCAGTTGGTTCATGCTGACATTTGTGGACCGGTGAAGCCTGAGTCAAATAGCAAGAAAAGGTACTTAATCACTTTCATTGATGATTTTAGTAGAAAGTGTTGGGTATATTTTTTGTCCGAAAAAACAGAGGCATTCCTTATCTTTAAAAAATTCAGAAGTTGTGTTGAGAAAGAATCTGGACTGTCATTGTGTGGTTTAAGAACAGATAGAGGTGGGGAGTTCACTTCTAATGAGTTTAATGAGTATTGTAGCTTGAATGGAATCAAGAGGCAACTTACAGCTGCCTATACCCCTCAGCAAAATGGTGTTGCTGAGAGGAGAAATAGAACAATTATGAATCTTGTGAGGAGCATGCTTTCTGCAAAGGAGGTACCTAAAGAATTCTGGCCCGAGGCAGTCAATTGGTGTGTTCATACTCTTAACAGAAGTCCTACCAAAAGTGTCAAGGACATCACACCTGAAGAGGCCTGGAGTGGCCTCAAACCAACAGTTGAATACTTTAGAGTGTTTGGTTGTATTGGTCATGTGCATGTTCCAGATGCTAAAAGAACTAAGCTGGAAGATAAAAGTCTAAAATGTGTGCTGATGGGTGTGAGTGACAAAACAAAGGCCTATAGACTATACAATCCAATTAAAAAAAGGATTATCATAAGCCGAGATGTGGTATTTGAAGAGAAAGAAAAATGGAATTGGGGAAACAATGTTGATTCAGGAGGTACTGATGTGCTGGAATGGGGCAATGATGACGTGGTTACAGAAAATGAAGAGCACAGTGAAGGTGAAGAGGAGAATGGTGGACATATACAAACAAATGCAGAAGGTGAAACAAGTCCATCTTCAACAGAAACCATGGAGCATGCTGAAACAAGTTCACCCGCAGCAAGAAAGAAAAGAACACCTTATTGGATGTATGACTATGTAACAGGAGATGGCTTATCAGAAGAAGAAGAAGATATAAACAATTTGGTTCTTTACACTGCAGCAGGAGATCCAAGCACATTTGAAGAGGCATCAAGAAGTTTGAAATGGAGAAAGGCAATGGAAAATGAGATTGATGCGATAGAAAAGAATGGTACTTGGGAATTGACTGAATTGCCTAAGGAAGCAAGAAAAATAGGAGTTAAATGGGTCTTCAAAACTAAGCTGAATGAACGAGGAGAAGTTGATAAATATAAAGCTAGACTTGTTGCTAAAGGATATGCCCAACAACACGGTGTTGACTATTCGGAGGTGTTTGCTCCTGTGGCAAGATGGGACACAATTAGAATGATTTTAGCATTAGCTGCTCAGAGAAGATGGTCTGTGTATCAACTTGATGTGAAAAGTGCCTTCCTCCATGGAGAAATAGAAGAAGAAGTGTTCGTTGAACAACCCGAAGGCTATGTAAAGAAAGGAGAGGAAATGAAAGTGTACAAGTTGCGGAAAGCATTGTATGGACTAAAACAAGCTCCTCGAGCTTGGTTTAGTAGAATTGAAGCCTATTTCATCAAGCAAGGATTTGAGCGTTGTGAAAGTGAACATACTTTGTTTATTAAAGCTCAAAGAGAAGGGAAGGTATTGATAGTGAGTCTCTATGTAGATGATTTGATCTTTACAGGCAACGATGAAGGGATGTTTGAGGAGTTCAAAGCTTCGATGAAGTTGGAATTTGATATGACAGATTTGGGTAAGATGAAATTTTTTCTAGGAGTTGAAATTATTCAAAACAATGATGGAATTTTCTTAAGTCAAAGGAAGTATGCACAAGAAATACTGAAGAGGTTTGAGATGGAGAATTCTAATTTGGTGAAAAATCCTATAGTACCGGGATTTAAACTCATGAAAGACGAAGGAGGAACCAGTGTTAATTCAACTCAGTATAAACAAATGGTTGGGAGTTTGATGTATTTAACTGTGACTAGGCCAGATCTTATGTTTGCTGTTAGCTTGGTGAGCAGATACATGGAGAGACCCACACAGTTGCATGTACAGGCTATCAAAAGAATCTTAAGGTATGTGAAGGGGACAGTTCAGTTGGGAATTGGCTACAGGCATTTAGAAGAAAATGGTGAGCAGTTGGTGGCTTTTTCTGACAGCGATTATGCAGGTGATACAGATGATCGAAGATGTACTTCTGGTTATGTCTTTATGATGAGCAACGGAGCTGTGGCTTGGTCTTCAAAGAAACAACCAGTTGTATCACTTTCAACTACTGAAGCCGAATTCATTTCAGCAGCTTCAAGTGCATGTCAGGGAGTATGGATGAGAAGAGTTCTAGAGAAACTTAGCTGCAAGCAAAGCAAGTCCACTACTATTTACTGTGATAACAGTTCTGCCATCAAATTGTCAAGAAATCCTATTATGCATGGAAGAAGCAAACATATCGATGTCAGATTTCATTTCTTGCGTAATTTGTGCAAAGAAGGTGTAGTGAATCTTGTTTATTGTAGTTCACAAAACCAGCTTGCAGACATCATGACAAAGCCATTAAAATTGGATTCTTATGTGAAGTTGAGAGAGTTGGTTGGAGTATGCGAATTACCAAGTGAGTAAACTGATTGCTAGAAGCAATGCAGTTTAAGGGAGGATTTGTTGGAGCTTTGGATTAATTTGAGTATTAGAGTTAATTACTGTCTGTTAATAAGTCCTAGTCTTCAGGGATTAGTTTTGAATCTTTCCTAGCTGTTTACCATGTTATTAGTATTACGTGGGTTGTTTGTGTTTTAATTAGTCAACCTGTAAAGGCTTATTTAAAAAGCCTAGTTTTCTGTAAAATAATAAGCAAGCTTCATTCTCCTAATTCTTGAGTTTCTTGTGTGTACAACAAACAAGTTTCATCAAATATCACCTTCCTTTTTTTTAGACCTTGCGGTAGGAACTTTGAATGCGTTGTTCATGACATTTGATTTTCCTACATAAGCATCTAACTTAAGACGCCTATTGCGAAATTTTTATGCTTTAGCTGCATCTGGTTTAAGAGCAATTCGATCTGCTTTTGAAGTCGAGGGTGTTGGTCAAGTTGTAGCGGTAGAGGATGATAAAGGTATGCTACCTCTTATAGAAGAATCTTTGATTCATCTAGTACTTCTTTTTAGTAATTGCTGTGTCTTGGTAGTAAGCAACATCCAATTGGTTCCTCTGCAGATCCGTTGAAGCTTGCAAAAAAAAAAAAACGTAAAGTTCAATGGCTCTGTGGCATGTGCTAAAATGGAAGTACATCATGCAGATGTATGAATCTATATGCTTATACATGAGAAAGAATTCAATGTGGTAATTACTTCTATTTGTTTAATTACTGCATTTCTACCAGTATGTTGCAAATGATATTATGTATTATTTTTCCTGCATCTGTAACATGTGCTTAGTTGGAAGCATATTTTGCAGATGCACGAGTTAGTATGTTTATGCATCAGATTGAATTCGATCTGATAATACTACTTACCCACTGTGTTATATTTTACTGCGTTGCTACCAGAAAACTACAATCGATTTTGATCATTTGATTTCTTGCAATTTTTTGGAACCATCACTTAACCCAAGCATATTAAACTATATACAATGTATAGCTAGTATGTTTTTGATACTAAATGCGACAGGATTTAGTTTAATTTCATTTTATGTGAGGTCTTCCATACCTAGTATAAATGTAAAGATATGTTACATTTTTAGGGGATTTTTGCTTTAAAAAACACATTTTATAGGCATGCAGTAACATACATGTTTTATGCAGCATAGCTTGCTTTAGATATGTAAACCTATTATGTGCTTTTCTACTGGATGCATCGTTGGACTCGGGTTTTGTGGGCTCTTGCTTTATTGTTCAAATATCAGAAACAATCTCTTCAGTTATCTAATTACTTGATTTTACATTTTCACTATTATAAAATGACAATGTTGAAATTCTACCGCTTTATGTACCTTTTTCTATCACCTCAATCAAGATATATAACTTACCCAGTCCGTGAAATGCATATATGGTTTTTGCTTGATACGCAGTTATGGTTTTTTAAATTTGTACATTGTGATGTACATATATGTATCTATGTGGACATGATTTTTGTTTAGACTTGCGTCTATGTGATATTAGTTTAAGTTGTGTTGGATAATATTATGAATTTTGTGTTATCTAAATATTTCAGTGATTATGTCTTTGTTTTTTGTTGTTTTATAATGTTGGTCGCATTATTTTGTTTAATTCAGATATATATGTTGCATTAAATGTTTGGCATTGTCGAAATGAAAGTATTTGATGTTGAGTTTGAAGGTTAGAAATATAGCAAAAATTTTATAAAATTGCTTTAGAAATAGCGTCGGAAATCATTTTTTCACGCTAGTTTTAGCGACGTCAAAAATGGCGTCGGCATGGCGTCGGAAATACGTTGTCTGACGCCAGGCCGCCACCATTTTGACATTGAAAAAACAGTTTTCTCTTGTAGTGGTTGGTTTGGAAGATGGGGTATAAAAGAAAATACAGAGAAGTACTACCATGTGCGGTTGAAACATAGGTAAGATTTTTGATTACAACATCAAAAGCACATTAATACTGCAATAATTGAATAGATTTAGTCCTTGTGTTCTGCAAGTTTGGGATGAAAATTTTTGTTGATCCGTCACCGTGAGTAAGCCACCTCTGACATTAAATGTTATGCAGAAAAAATTATACTGTGTTTTTGAATAGATTAACACGATGAAAAAAAATAATACTGTTTTTGAAGAATATGTTTGTAGAGAAGAGGATAATCAGTGAGAATTATGAAATGGAGTATAATAGTCCAAATGTTATGCAGAGGTTTTTATATGTATGGTGAATGTTTGGATTAAATGTTATGCAGAGGTTTTTATAATATACTGTAACCCTGCAGCTTTAAATTTTGAGTAGTAATATTTTTCATTTGTGAATGCTATAATTTTTTCCAGAAAATGATGATGACATATGTGCATTTTTTTTGTACAGTGCAATTATACTTTTCACGTTTAGAACTGACTTCCATTTATTTGTGTGTACAGTTACTACACCAACCCAATAATGTCAGTATTATTTATCATAGCTATAGTCTTTAGTATGTACCCTTCTTCGTAACCATACCTTTTATTGTGATGAAATTCCAAAATTTTACTTGGCCATGAAGTGTTTATAGCTTATGTATGGCATACGTGCTATAAATATATTAACATGATGTAAAAAAAAGAGCGTGTATTTGTCTAATTTCTTGTTATAATGGATTAGACTTTGTAGGACAGTAGTCTAAAAATTCAGTGGGGTCTTCTATGTATAACAAACAGAGAAACGATATGATTATATGTACTGAGGCATATTTAAGCATTGTCTATTTGGTCCATGCATTCACATTTCTCATGTGGTAGTCAACTTTGTTATTTTCATTTCTTATTATACAATTCATAGATAACTATCCATAAACTTATTGATAAACATTATTTTGTTCATAAACAGCAACATCAAAGAGGTAGCACAGTACAACCTCTTAGTCTGCAACTGCTATTTTTTTATAAAGTGTGTAACCCGTGCGTTGCACGTTGTTAAAAAATATTATTTATATTTTAATTATTGTTAAAATATATTTTTATTATGCAATAATATATGATAAATTTGTTGTGATATATTAATCATAAACTAAAGTGATTTGAGACATTCAGATATAAGGTTGATGGTTCAATACTTGCTAACTGCATATCTTTGTAAAAATTAATGTCCCGACTCAAAAAAATTAATGGATCGGCTATTTGAACACAAAATTAAACACAAAATGGTGACACAAAAGATCCGAACTATTGGATTGTTTTGTCTTTATGGGGAAGGTGGAGTTCCGGGGGGCAATCCAATGGTTGAGATTCTTTGTGTCATCAATTGTGTGTATATTTTGTGTCTAAATAGACTTTCCCATATATATATAAGGGGATACGTAACTTCACTATTTTGTTAATATGATTGTTGTATATATATTGAATTATCATCTTTGTTGAAGGATTTATAAATGGATTAATAAACATTAAACAAATTGAATTTATTTGAATTAATAATCGACATAACTAATTAAATATAAGGAATTAAATGTAAAAAAAAAGTTAAAATTGAGAAGAGTTTTTTTTACAAATTTGTAATTGAGAAGAGCATAAACCTTATGGTCCGGTTATCTGCATGCGAACTTTTTTTTGAATCAGACTGAACTTTTATTCATTTTTAAATAATTTTATCCTTGTAGTTAACCATAGATTTCATGTTCTTGTAGAAGGCTCATGCTTACAACTGTGATAGTTGCAAAATAATGTTATGTAGCATTTAGTTAAGTTATGAGTTGGGTATGGTTTGCTAACATGTTAAATGTGAGAATGTTTGTATAATCTAATTTTTATCGGTTTAATCTGTGCGTTCACATCATAATGTTGTAAAATATAAATTATTCTTTTAAAGGTTGTTAAAAATGAAATTATGTTATGTAATGTATGATATTTTTTTGAGATAAGTGAATTAGAATAAAAGAGTTATTATTATTTATGTATACATTTATGTTATGTGATTTATATATCTTAATATATCTGGATAAAGAAGAAATAATTTTATTATTTTTCTCATATACACGAATATTGTATATATTGAAATCTTCTTATTTTTAGGATTTGTTAGATGGATTAATAAATATTAGTTAATCATATTTATTTCAATAGTTTAAATTTTAGATTACACAATTAGTTAAATATATAAACTTAAATGTAAAATATTAAAAGATAATTGAGAAAGGTTTCTAGGTAATTGTAAAAAAATTAAAATGTTAGGTAATTGAAGTTAATAGAATTTTACAGTTAATGTATGATAGCTTCATTTAGTACATAAATTATAGAATAAATTTGTTATTGTTATTAATGTGTATGATTTTTATTATGTAATTTATATATATTTGCATCTAAATGAATTTTTTTTACCAATTTGTTATGCGCTTATAATATACACATTGAAAATTTCATCTTTTAGGATTTATTAATATATATTAGTTGATTAAGTTTATTAATTAGTTTAAATTTTAGATTATGTAATTAATTTAAATGTGTTGACTATATGTAAAATTTTGAGAAAGAACCGTGAAATATATGTAAATGATTGTAGATTCTTTTAATAATAAATATTCAAATGTAAAATAGTGCGAAAAGTTTAGTAGAATAATTGTAAAGTAGTAAATCATAAGATTTTGAAAATAAAATATCCACTTAGAGAGAATTAAGGAGAACACAAATAACTCCTAGAATTAATGAGAGAGCTTCAAATTCTTCTGCTTTACTATTATTTAATAGATTTTCCCTTTTATTTGTTTTCTTCTTATTGTTAAATCATGTGCTATCACCTTGATTGCTAATAGTCATTCTTTTCAGATTTCAATTTAATGTGATATTGAATACATGCAGACACTTATAGAAGAAGCGGAGGAATAGAGGAAATTGGATGGTAGTTCTAGTAGTAATGGTGGAGTAGAAGATCTTAAAAATGATCCAGTTGCGGAAGTTTTTTGTTTTAATTGAAAGAAAAATTATTGTTGAGTAATTAGTAAGGGTAAACAATCTTTGGTTAAACCAAATAAACCAGTTTATTTTGGTCGATTTCGTTTGATTTTGAAATTAGATTGGTTGATAATCGGTCGTTAAAAAAATTAGTTCGGTTATCAGTTTAACCAAATTAGCCGAACTTTTATTATATTATCAAAATTACTAATGTTCTAATGGTTTTTTAAGATTAATCTAGTAATGTAAATAGATTCTATTTATCATTTATGTGTCAAACTTACTATTAGAAAGCATAAGAATAGAAAATATGAATACCTCGATGATATATTTATGTTTTATTTCAAGGTATAATAATTTTTTCAAACATAAAATGTGAATCATTTTTAATTTGGTTAAATCGGATAACCAACCAAACTTAATTCGGTTGATTTGGTTTGATTTTTGTTTTTATTGGTTTTAATTCGGTTTGATAATTTCATCATCGGATTAACCAAACCAACCAAACACTCACCCCTAACAATTAGTTCTACTTCTATAAAACAGGTAAAGATGACTCAAGCTGTAAGCCTGTAAAAGCTATAGCTGAAAAAAAAAGCAAGCTGTGGATTTGTCTGTTTGGAAATTGGAGATAAAAAGACAAGTAGCTAATCAAGTTAATGATGTCATCAAATCAATTACTTTCACTTTTATGAAATTTATACCTAATTTGCAAGAAAAGCATGTTGCTAGCCCTATGGTGACTTCACATATGGAAGGTGCTTCTAATTTAGGAGATTCTCATATGAACAGTAATCTAGTTGCCATTTCAACCGTCTCACATAATGATATTCATTCATCAACAAAGGAGAAAAAATATGTAATGCTATAGTCACAAGATTTAGAGATGGATGTAGCTAAAGGGTATGTTGGAACACAAACAACTTGTCATTTTACGAAGGTGATACCAAATGTAGAGAAAGTTATTTAGGCGGTTGGTGTTCTTGAACCGGATGCACCAATTTACGATGGTCTTCAAAATAGAATGTACAAGCTATGTGAATTTTCAGATGGATGCTTCGTTATATGATTGAAGTTTCGTATTCGGTATCTGTAGACTTTAACTATGAACTATGTCTAGTCTTTTGTTATTACAATTTGATGTTAGCATGAAATTGGTAAACTATGTATTAAATTTAGTAACTTAATTATGTATTAAACTTGTCTTTTGTTAATTGATACTCTATTTAGTTACCATGATTATGGATGTCATTTATTGATGTTGATTGGGTTATAATTTGCTAAATTGAGATAATATTATTTTTGAATTCATATTAAATATAGTCTAGATTATATTCAGCATACCGTATTAATTATTGCAACGGTTATTAATGTTAGAAAATAAAAATTACCAACATTTATTTATGCTACTAGTTTGTCATTGCTCATACATATATTTGTAGGTATAATGAAATTTGCAACTCGTATATGTGTTATAAAATGCACATTGCTAACACTTATTTCCATTGGAAGACCGAATTCAGCAACATATATATTCGTTGCAAATATCATATTATCAACACTTATTACTGTTGGTAAAAATATCTTCCAACACTTATAACGATTGAGAAAAAAAATATTTTAACGTTTATAACCGTCGGAAAAACGTATCTTCCAACGCTTATAAGCGTTGGTAGTTAGAATTTAGTAACGGATATAATTGTTACAAATAAATGTCCACGCCGCTACAGCAACACGTATAAGTGTTACTGAAATTGCTTGCAATAGTTTTACTCGTAAGGAATCATCTGTTATTGTGTAGTATATTGTACCGAATCTGCAAGAATCTGTATTGAAATTACAAATACTTGCATGTACTTTACTATTATAAAGCGAAATGTGTTCTTGCCACGTGTGAAAAGTCAAGATGAAAGGTGCATTATACCACTAGTGGATCACTCGTGGAAAGCTAGAAGTGATTGTGAAATTCTGTACGGAGAGTATATGACTGGATGTAGGATTGAATATCCGAACCGGTATAAAAATCATGTTGTCTTTTACTCTTTTGATTTTACTTTACTTTGAATTTACGAGCTGATTATTTGCTTGTGCTATTGAATTTATTGCTTATTCAAGTAGAATATTTAGAATTGCTGGTTAATTTTCAAATAGTTGATATATACTATTCACATCGGGCTTAAGATCCATTCTGCATAAGTGTATTTGGGTATTCCATAACTTTAATATCCTCTATTTGAAAGCCCAAAAATAAACGTTACAAATGCTGCGGTCATCTATAGTATTAGCTTCTGGCGACTAAATATGGCTATGTTAATGGTATCAATAATATCAAAAGTACTTGAATATGAAACAAAACATAGATTTCAAAAACAAATTTTACTTCATTACATTTCAAAACCAAATGTTTCACATTCCCAACACATAATCCCAAATTCGTTCCCAGGCATAGATAAAATATACTTATTACAAATACGCCAAGAGCGGTATATGAAGATACCCCCTTGGATGATTAGAGTCATAGAGTCATAGAGTCATAATAGACTTAATACAAAACACAGCGGAAATACATCAAAACATAAAACAAGAACTGCAATTCCTAGATAACTATGCGTTTGCCTCCTGCATGCCTTCGGTAGCCTTATTCGTCGTCGTACTAAACCTGAAAAGACCTTAACCCCTCAGCCTACTCAAATTAATTTGGAGCACCTGAGAATTTAATGGGAAAACTTAAACTTCGAGTCAGACATAAAGCCTGATATAAATAATTCTATACATCCCGGAATATATATATATGTTAAGTGAGACCACGCCGCTTAGAGGAACAGATTTCCCCTCACTGACATCCTTTTAAAACATATTTTTGCAAAACCTTTTCCTGCAACCAAAACTAGTTAACTACTGTAAAGCAATCATTATGTAAACATACATAAATATCAGGTAACAATGAACTATTTGTTCAAGCACACAAGTTTTGTTTGGATAACTTTTAACCTTTGGCTGACTCGGGCCTAGTAGACAATGTAATCAAAATTAATCTAACATCCGTTAGTTATTCTTCTTCTGGATTACCTATCCTCAACTATATGTTAAGTAATTTACTTCTGGACGGTCTGTCCTTAACTATCTGTTAAATACTTCTCTTCTGGATGGTATGTCCCTAACTTAATCATCTCTCAAGTCTTCCTGATCCTAATGGTTTTTCGGGCTCACCAATAACCTATTTGTATACAACATATATTCATTTCGATGTGTAATCATAATTTTAGTCTACCTGTGACTAAGCCCTACACACTGGAATTTTGGACAACAATTAGCTAGGGCTAATAGCCAATGTATAAGATGCGACCCCATACTAGTCTCATCTGGTATTTTAATATCTGAGTCATTTTCACTTAAGGATCCCCTCCCATAATTTTTCTTGAAAACATTTTCAAAATGATTTAAAACCTTTAAATCAAACTTAAACAAGAAAAAGTATATAGTCTTTATGCTTTACTCAAAATTATATCACCATGTTATATATATATATATATATTCTTTATTCAAATCTTAGTTGATGAAAACATTTAAACTCTTGAAAGAACCTCTTTCTAAACTTTTGAAAACATCTCTTTCAAAATCAAACATCAAACCTTTTGAAATCATACCTTTCGAAAACAATAAATTTTTTAGACATCCTTCTTTAAAATTACTTTAAAACATTGCCTTAGAAAAATCCTGGAAACCTTCCATCTCAAACCTTTCGAATCCTTTCAAAACAAACCTTTCGAAACCATTCAATAAATAAACCTTTTGAAATCATTTAAATTAAACCTTTCGAAATCATTGAACTAAACCTTTTGAAGCCATTGAACAAACAAACATTTTGAAACCATTCAATGAACAAACTTGTCAGAATCATTCAAAATAAACCTTTCGAAATCATTAAACTAACCTTTCGAAGCCATTGAATAAACAAACATTTCGAAACCATTCAATGAACAAACCTTTCGAAATCATTCAAAATAAACCTTTCGAAATCATTGAACTAAAACTTTCGAAGCCATTGAAAAATAAAATTTTCGAAAGCATTAAACCTTTTAAAACATAAAACTTTCGAAGACTTACTGGGTTCAATTTAGAAAAAGTGGAAACCTTCTTTTAAAACCTTTCAACTTTATTGGAAGCAACCTTTCGACATTGTCAAAGGCTCTGCTTCGAAAGCTTTGGTTATACTTCGTTTAGAAAACAAGGGTAAATCACCTAAGTCAAAAGCTTTCTTTCGAAAGCATGGAGAAGCGGCTAGTTTTAAAAACAAGTAAACCTTTCGACTTTGTCGGAAGGTTCAAATCAAAACAAAACAAAAGCGGCAGTAACCTTTCGACTGTGTCAAAAGGTTTCAAAATAAAATAGTGATAAAACAGCAGTAACCTTTCGACTGTGTCGAAAGGTTTAAAACCTTTGTTTTAACCTTTGACCTGGTCGAAAGCAACCAAGTCGAAAGCTCTTATTCGAAAGCAAAGCAGGTTATCTTTGGTTTACAAAACAAATACACTCCAACCTTTTGGCAACCAACCTTTCAACTTAGAACCCTTCGACTCTGTCCAATTCATTACGTACCAAGTAACTTGATACCATATGCATTGGTTTGACCTTGTCGAAAGTTTTGAACATCTCGACCTTGTCGGAAGGTCTGGGTCGGAAGGTTTAATACCAGAATTAGCTGAAACATGCTAAAAGTATGATTTCTTTCTTTTTACTTAAAAAGGATAATTTTCAACTAACCCGCCTTTATTTGTCAAATTCTTATTGGTTAACAAACTTTTCAGAAAAGTGCTGCCACTTTTTTCAGAATTAAATAATCATTTTATTTTATAAAATGTCCATTCTCCTTAATTTATATATAAACATTTAAGTCTCATACCTTAAATAATTTTATATATTCATCAAATAACTTAGGGAAATTTGAAAAAATCCAAGAAAATCTATTTTAGTATGTTTTTCAACATATAAAAATTTCAAACCCAAATAATTACTATTTTAGCCGTAAATAATTTACAACCAAATAAATCATTTTCCTCACTGGAAAATTTATATAAAATCCACATTAATTCAAAAAATTATGAAAATTGAAAATCATATCTAAAATATCATTTCTGACCTATATTTAAATTTTCAAGACATTTGGATGTCATTTAATAGGGCTTTCATGTCAAACACATCATAAAAACTAGCATGAACATATATAATTCATCAACAAGCATATATATAACTATAATCATCAAAACATGGCTTATACTTGTAAAAACATTTCAGATCTAATTCTTAAAACTAAAATCATAAGAAAATGGGATGTAGTAATTATCCACCTTAGCTTTGAGATTATAAAATGTGAGAGTTGATTTAGTTGATTATCTTTCTTCTCTTGAATCCTAGCTTATCTTCTCTTGAGAACAATAATGGTGGCCGGCCTTGGTATAGTTTTTAGTTTGAGTGAAAATGAAATGAACGTGAGTTCTATTTCCTAAGGGTTAGGGTATAAGCCTTTCTCGTATTTCCTAGATTGCCTTCTCATTTCCTAACACATTAGTTCAAATTGTTTTATTTGATTTATAATTAATATTGCACGACTACCCTTAATTTAATCAAGTCTCAACCCATTAATCTCCACATTATTTTATTTTATTTACCCAATTAATTATTCTAAACAATGTTATAAAAATATGGGTTGTTACAATAACCTAGAGGATCATAACAAAAGGACTTGTAATATGAAAAATATTTGATGTTGTTCGTAATGAAATGGAAAATTTATTTCGTATTGTTTGACATTTTTATTCGAGTATTAGTTTTTGTTAGTTTATGTGCTTATAATTATTATTGTGATTATGAAATTTGTTTCTATTAATATTTGTTGTAAAATGTAAATATTTACAATTTTTCATAAATATTTGCATTTTTATGCAAGAATTTGAAGTTTTTAGTACAAATATTTATCATTTTATAATATAAATATTTGTAGTTTAAAATTATCATTTTCAAGCATATATATAGTCAGATTAAGATATATCATATTCTAACTTTCAGTACTAGCTGATTTCACTGAAAATATTTGCAAGTTTCACATCAAATATTTTGCATTTTTCAGTGCAGATATTTAAAATTCTAACCGCAAGAATTTGTATTTTCCACTTTAAATATTTGTAGTTTTCACTACAAATATATTCAATTTTAACTCCAAATATTTAATAGATCTGATTGGAAATATTACGCTTACTGGTGCAAATATTTGCAATTTCATCGCAATTATTTGCAATTTTGACTGCAATTATTTTGCATCTACAATTGCAAATATTTGATGTTTTCTTTGCAATTATTTTACAGTTCTGACCGCAAATATCAACGTTTCCTACTGTAAATATTTGAAATTTTTAATACACACACATATGATTTTAATTGTAAATATTTGCATTTTTCGCTGTATGTATTTGAAGTTGCCACTACTAGGATTTGCAGTTATTAGTGCAAATATCTACAGATGTAGTTCTAAATATTTTGAAACTCTATTCTATGTATGGTATAAAGTTTAAAACTATAGTCTATTTAGGAAAAAAGGATTTTGTGACGACCCACATTTCGGAAGGTTTAAATCGACAATAATCCACACATGTCAAACTTAAACAATCCGGAACGTAGATAATCAATGGGGTTAATTAAGAAAAATAAGAAAGAAGAAGAAAACAGATAAAGAATCTCACAGCGGAACGATAAAATATAATAATCAAATAAACAATTCATGAACCTGTTTACCAAACGTTTAATTATAATCTATACACATTTATCAGAGTAATATATATACATCAGGGATAACTAATCAATACAGCAGAATAGCATGATGTAGGGGATAATAATAATAGCAATATACCAAATCTACATCTTCGTCCTTCAGAGAATAATCTTCAATACACTGAAAACTCAGGACTGACCCGACGTAATGAAAAGACAAAACACTCGAGTCAGGACTAAAATACTCTTATGTAAGTCAAATCGATATCAATAAATATGTGTGTAACAGCGTTAGAGATGTTTACGGGATTTTACATCTCCTATCCAGCGTATAACGTGCGTGCAATAACTTGAGAGATGTTACGGGATTTTCCATCTCCTAAGGATCCATTAAACTATTTATATATAATAGTATACGCTATAGTAGGTAATGTCTATTAGTAAAATAAATATTAAAATAGCGTTAAGGCTTTACGTTGATCCACCTTAACACATTTTTATAGGTAAACCAAAATCGTAATGGGCTCGCATAAGGATAAATATGACAAGGCATGTGAGGCAATGTCCAACGTAGGATTCTACCAATTTACCCTTCTTGGCCGGTCGTAACCCATCCGTGGCCGACCGTGATAATCAATCCGAACAAAAAGGGTACACCCATCGAGTATAAAATCACGAAAGTAATACGAGTGATCAATGTCACTAGTGGTAGCTAACCTCATTGGCTAGACATAGGCTCCTGTTTTAGTCATTTTAATTATGACACAAGTGTCTATCCATCATCGTTCTCTTACTTCATTCCAGTAAACATCACCAATTCAACCACCACATTCTAGATATCATCCACCACGTACATGGTTGTCAAAGTGGTTCCAATATTGACAGAGAGTATGTCAATAAGAGACCTCGGTCTCTTTAACAACCAAATGTTGTTTTACACACCGGTTTGTGCTTTTATATTTCGAAAACAATTCGTACTTGATATCAAAATATCATATTCGCTTCAAAATCAAATCCATTTCGAAATCATCATATTTGCTTCAAATTCAAAGCCATTTCGAAATCATCATACTTGCTTCAAAAATCAAATCCATTTCGAAATCATCATATTCGTCTCAAAAATCATATTTTACTTCAAAATGTTAATTCAGTTCGATATATCGATTTCACTTCAAAATTTGATTCGAATTACAATTTTTGTTATACTTCACTTTAACCTAATTTGCATTTAAATCCAAGATTTAAATATAAACATTTCACCCTTTTGACCAGTTTGAATTTTTAGAAAATAGTTTAAATAGTTTTAAAATAATTAAATAGTTAAAATAGTTTGAGTATTAAAAATGGTTTATATAGTAAAATAGGTTAGAAAATCAAAATAATTTGAATAATTAAAGAATATAGATTTTAAACCGTTTATACTAAAATAATTCATTTAAAAATAGTTTCAAAGTCAAACCGGTTCAATTCCAAATTTCCCAACTCAAATTAATTCCAATTTCCATTTTCGATTTAATCGATTCAATTCTGATTTCAAGTCGAATTCAATTTCAATTCCAATTCCAAATTAATTTCAATCCCAATTCCAAGTTAATTTCAATTTCAAATTAATTTCAACTCCAATTCCAAATTAATTCAAGTCCAGTTATAAATTAATTTAAATTCCAATTCCAAATTAATTTCAACTCCAATTCCAAATTTAAACCATTTCAATTTATATCAATTTCGAGTTTGATTTCCAAAATATCGATTCAAAACACTTAAATCAAATATTCCTTCAATATCTAATTTAAGATCCAATTTTTCAAATATAATTAAATTCCAAGCTCAATTTCGAAATATCGTTTTATATCACTTTTACTTAGCAATATTCAAAGTTCGAATAAAAGTCCAATCTTTTAAAACAAATCAATTTCTGAAATTCACATCATATTTCTATTATAACTTAAAAATCTCAACTTCGATTAATTAAACAATTTCTGTTCCAAATTTAAATTTCAACATTCCGAGCTCCAATTCGAAAATAATTCATTTTCCATGAATTCGATTTTTATTTCTTAAAAACAAATCATTTAAATAATTTCAAATCAAAAATTTCAAAATCATTTAATTTAACCAATCCGGTGTCCGTATATAATTCTCAATCCAAAATAAATGTCATATGTATATATCATTTCAACCTATTTCTTAATTTATTCTAAATAATTCAATTTATAGTTTTATATACTGTAAATAATATACAAGATGATAACATGATATATCAAAATCAATAAACATCCAAAATATCAACCAATAGCATCCATCACAATCAATCATCCAAACAGTCAAAAATCACAACAATTAACCGATTATCAATAATGGGGAATTTACTAGCAGTTTAATTCTAATTAAATTTAACTGTCAATTCAAAGTCTATCAATTAATTCAGACGTCAATTTAAATGTCAATTAAATTTATCAAACAACAATCAATAAATTTCAACCACTTCACGATATTAATTTAACTAACATAAAATTTATTTCAGTCAATTGTGAGCGTAAAACACTCACCTTTGAAAATCTATTGGGTGGATCATATAGTGTATATGCAAGTATATGTGACAGATTATATGATGCAACTAAGATAAAATTGACCTAGTTAAATATAGAATAAGCACACCAGGATTTTATACTGGTTCGGACCTTCCGTCCTACGTCCAGTCCCGAAGCTCCTCTTCGGAATTTTCTTTCACCAAATAACCCTCACTTCACCCGGAGGAATAGGTTTACAATATTAGAGTTTCTTTGTCAACTGTGTATTCTCTATTACACGGATTTTGACTATGTAGTACAAATACTTCCAATATATATCTAGAGAGTATTGTCTATGAGAAACTATATATTTGGAAGAGTAGAATACAAGTGTAGATTGCTAGAGATCAAGAATATATCAAAGTATAAGAATAAAGAGCGCAAGTAAGTCAGGTGAGATCTTCTCTTGGATTCTTGATGCTATTTATAGTGGTAGAGAGATTCCTTGAGTAGGTGCATCCATTAACAAGTGTTCTATGGTCGCTTATGATGGTGATGAAGAGTTGCAGCGAAGAGAAGCGAAGGTGTCTTTTCAATTGTGACAGTTGTAATTTGAATGTTATCAGCCGAGTTCAGTTTCAGACGTCTGGAGTATGTCTCAGACGTTTGGCTCTCTATATTTTTTGTATATAGTAGACTTTCAGACGTCTGAGTACATTAACCAGACGTCTAATTTTGTCTGGTTTGTAATCCAGAAGATTTACTCAGACGTCTGGCTAGTGCATCCAGACGTCTGATCTTGTGCATGTTGCTTTTCTTGTATCTGTGTCGTCGCTCTTTTGATTCTATCGACTTGTAGCCTATTGATACGTTCTTCGAGCCTTGTTCTTGTCTCTCTAGTGATGTTACTTTAGCAATTACCTATAAATAGAAATATATATGCATATTCGATTTCCATTGTATAGTTGTTGTCATCGAAACCGTAGATTTGATTTCCTAACAATCTCCCCCTTTTTGATGATGACAACTATACAATGTACTTATATATAATTTATAAATCTCCCCCTGAATATGTGCTTACTTTTAATGTTTTATAATTATACTTATATTTCTCCCCCTTTGGCATTATCAAAAAAGAATTTAAACCAATCGTCAAAGATAAAACACAAAAGGAAAATTTCATAAATAATTCGACATTGATTACATTCATAGATTTTGTCAGTTTTACAAAAGTTGACATCCTAAAATTCTAAGATCTATGATTTCTTTGGAGAAGCTTTGTCTTGATCATCCCCTATTCCTTCTTTTTCAGAAGTGTTAGGCTTTGTAGGAGATGTCAAAGCTTGATTGACAGGTTCGTCCTCAGAAAGTTTGGAATGTTTTGCGGGAGGAGAAGGTACCGGGGTTGGCCAATCTTCAGACGGTGGTGTTGGACCGCGGACCCGTTGGAGTACTTCTTTGAGAACCGATAAGACAGTCGAAAGAGATTCTTCAACTATTGCTAGGCGTGTAGCAAACGATGTTTCGAATTGGTCAATCCGCTTAGCCAAAAGTTTTTGATTTTGAGATAATATATGTTGATTTCTAAGGGTAAGATCTCGAACACTTTCATTTGGATTTGTATCCATTCGAGTCTCCATAATCTCATCCTGTCCTGGATAATCAAATGGTGCAGGAGGAGGTGGGGTTGCTTCTCGATGGTGTTCCTCCTCTTGAGATGGTGAAGTGTGTGGTTGAGGTGGAGGCTCAACTTGTATAGTTTGACGATTGTGCGTCCAATCTTCGAAGGATATAAATTCTGGGGGAACCTCGGGTAAGTGCATAAGCGAGAAAAATTTGGTGGAAGCATATTTTGGTGAGAGCTTTTCGAAAGTTGATAGGTAGGATAGGATGTTATGTGCAAGAAGAAGTCTTATAATATATGTCGGGTAAATGATTGATGGTCGTGATCGAGTCCAAAATTGTTTGAGCTCGTCAAAGATGAATTTGGCCCAATTCACCCTTGTTCCACTAAATAAAGCATATAAGGCTTTGTGCTCTAACTCGGTTATTTGCTCATGGCTTCCCATACGTGGAATGATGGTATTGATTATCATTCGAGTTAGGAGTCGTGCTTTTGGACGTAGATATTTAGAGGCAAACTTTGGCATTTCATCTTCCCAAATTTGATGCGTTATACTATTTCTTGGCTTGAAGCGCATATCAGGAATGTTGTATAAATCTTCGGCCGTGTCAGAACATCCTAGAGTTCTACCTATTATGCTAGGAGTTAGTCTAATCGTGTTGCCATACACGCTAGACCATAGCCAATTATCTTCATCTTCAGTGTTCCATACTGAAGTGCTATCCAAGTTTGCATAGAAAAGAAATATTGCCAATTGATCGATTTGGACGTCATTAGGAGTGAACGAAATTAAAGTTCCTAGTCCGGCATTCTCACACAATTCATCCAAATCATACATTGGAAATTTAAGTAGATTATAGAAAGGACCTGTGTGAAGTTTTTTCTTTTGTATATCTTCATACCTCTTGATTGAATGTGGTGCTCTATTCATCCATTTTTCAATTTGATCATCCGAACAGACTTGGGGGGATGTTGGTTGGTCTTGTTTTCGTTTTGATGTCTTGAGATTTTTAGTTCTAGGAGGCATTGTGATTTGAGCTCGCGTAAAAAGGAATTTTTTGAGAGAAAAAATCGTCAATGATGAAATCGCAAATGAAAAGTTTGAGATGAAAGTAAAAAATGACGTTATCTGGGTTAATTTAAAGAGTCGATTGAATTTCAGACGTCTGGATGTTAAATTAGATTTCCGATTTTCCCTAAATTGAACACATTAGATAAGTTCAAACGTCTCGTCTATATGAGTTAGACGTCTGGTTTGATCGATTGTGTAAAATTTTATAGTCAGAGAGTTTTACCAGACGTCTGGAAACAAATTTCAGACGTCTGAAAGTTTTTGATTTTTAAATTCGAGTAGACAAAGCAAATTTTTAGATTTCTGGGAGGTATAACAGACGTCTGATATATGCACAGTGAAAAAAATAGACGTATATCAGAGTGTCAGACGTCTGAGGTCTATATCCAGACGTTTGGTTTAGGCAATTTTTCTAAAAATAGCCTAAAATTTGATGGTTTTGCTTATTTCTTGATTCTCTATTTTATATAAAAAAAATGTAGTTTTATTTGTGTAAAATAACAAACAAACATAGATACATACAAATAATAAAAATAATAAAATAATTTATTTAGAAGGCGATGGAGTTGTACGATCTCCTGACTTGTTATCCCTCCATGGTTTAAGTGGAGACCATATATTACCATGTTCGTGGGTTCTTGGAGAGCCAGAAAATCGTCTCGGTGACGGATCCGAAGGGGTACGATATGAAGATGAGGCATCTAAAGAACTGCAAGGCTTTGGAAGCTGTTCATGGACATCTTTCTTCTATGACATACAAAACTTCATCGCTACTTGTTCCAAAAATCTTAGCCGACGTGCTGTAACTTTTTGTTCAAAATATAGTTCTCGTTGAAGATCTATTTGTTGTTTCTGATAATGATGAATTTCATCAGTTTTCTCCTTTGTATTAGGAGAAACAAATAGAGATCTTTTAGTCTTCTTGCTATCGGGAGTAAATCCCGTGTGATATGAGGACCACCTATGCGTCGGTTCCTAAATTGGTGTGGGCGTAGGAAGCCGTTGTGGTGTATCAACCGAGCTATCCGGCATAGGCATCGAGATGGAAATATAAGAGTTATCAGAAGACATGGCTATATTTTGTTTCTTGAGGAAAATATGAATTGTGTGTATATAATTTTTCTTGATGTATAACTGTTTATACATAAGAAAAAATTATTTATAGAAACTAACCATCTAAAAACCAAAGGATGCACAAATTATTAACTATAATTTGTGGATAGAAAAAAAAATGACTAAATATAGCCTAGATGAAGCAGTGATTATTAAGTAAGGAGATCATGAAGAGAGCAAATCCCTAAATCACGTCGGAGTTAAATAAAAGTTTGTTCAATTAGTGGTTTTGTAAAGATGTATGCTATTTGATTTTCGGTATTTACGTATTCTAATGAGATATTTACTTTTTCAACATTGTCTCATAGAAAATGATGTTGTATATCTATATGCTTAGTTCGTGAGTGATTGATAAGGTTTTTTGATAAATTTATTGCACTCGTGTTATCACAATATATTGGAGATTTATTGATAATTATGCCGAAGTCCGTAAGTGTTTGTTGCATGTATATTACTTGTGCACATGCTAGAGCTGCTGAGATATATTCGGCTTCGCAAGTAGATAAAGAAACACAATTTTGTTTTTTGCTAAACCATGAAACTAATGATTGTCCGATAAAGTGACATGTTCCACTAGTACTCTTATGATCTGTTCTACATCCACTGAAATCCACATCACTATATGAAACTAGTTCAAACGATGATCCTTTAGGGTAAAACAAACCATAATCTCTAGTACTAGATAGATAACGTAAAATACGCTTAACAGCTCTTAGATGAGATTCTTTTGGTTTTGCTTGAAATCGAGCACAAAGACATACACTCATCATAATATCGGGTCGACTAGTCATCAAATAGAGTAAAGAACCAATCATGCTACGATATAATTATTCATCAAAATCTTTTCCGTTATCATCCTTTTCTAAGTGAACAGTAGTATTCATCGGTGTTAGTTTGCTTGAAATTTTATCCATTCCAAAGCGTCGTAATAGGTCGTTACAATATTTTTCTTGATGAATAAAATACCATTTTCAAGTTGTTTTATTTGTAAACCCAAGAAAAAATTTAATTCTCCCATGTGAGACATTTCAAATTCATTGGTCATAATATTTGAGAAATGATTACAAAGATTTTCATTAGTTGAACCAAAAATAATATCGTCTACGTAAATTTGCACAACTAAAATATCATTATTTTCTCGTTAATAAATAAAGTTGTATCGATTTTACCTATTTGAAAATCAGATGTAATTAAGTGATTTTTAAGTCGTTCGTACCAAGCTCGGGGAGCTTGTTTTAAACCATATAAGGCTTTTTGTAATTTAAAAACATGGTCGGGATATTTTTCGTAAGTAAATAATGGAGGTTTTTCAACATATACGTTTTCTTTGATAAAACCATTTAAGAAGACACTTTTGACATCCATTTGAAATAGTTTAAAATTGTGATGATTTGCAAAAGCGAGTAATGTTCGTATGGCCTCGAGTCTTGCTACTGGTGCAAAAGTTTCGTCGTAGTCGATACCTTCTTCTTGATTATAACCTTGAGCAACTAAGCGTGCTTTATTTCTAACAATATTTCCATTCTCGTCTGCTTTGTTTTTAAATACCCATTTTGTTCCTATAACCGATTGGTCTTCAGGTCTTGGTACTAGTTCCCAAACTTTATTACGTTCAAATTGATTCAATTCTTCTTGCATAGCCATTATCCAAAAGTTATCATTTGAAGCTTCTTTATAAGTTTGTTTAGTCATAGGATGTATGGTTACTCGATTTAACATGTAACAAGCTGTGGCAATAGCTTCTGCCCAAAAGTGTTTTGGTAAATTACTACTATTTAGTAGTGTTCGTGCACATTCTTGTAACGTATGATTTTTTCTTTCTACTACACCATTTTGTTGAGGTGTGCGAGGAAAAGAAAAATTATGACTTATTCCTTTCTTATTGCAACAATTAGTAAAAAGATCGTTTTCGAATTCTCCTCCATGATCACTTCGAATATTTTTAATTTTCAAGTCCATCTGTGTTTTAATTCTTTTAGCAAATATTTTAAACATACCAAAAGTATCGCTTTTATGTTTTAAAAACAAGGTCCATGTATACCTCGAAAAATCATCAACTATCACGAAAACATATTTGTTGTGATTTATAGATCGTATTTGTGTTGGACCAAATAAATCTAATGTAATAATTATAATGGTTGTTTTGTAGAAATATTATTTTTAGATTTAAAACAGCTTTTCTTTAGTTTTCCAATTTGACAGTCGTTACATAAATTTTCTACTTTGTAATTTATTTTAGGTAAACCTCTAACTAACTCATATTTTGCCAACTTATTAATATTTTTCAAATTGATATGACAAAATCGTTTATGCCATAACCATGGATCATTATGTTTGGCGGTTAAACATAAATTTGAATTTTTATTTATATTCATGTTTAATACATAGATATTTTTGTTTCTAAAACCTTCAAATATAAGTTGTTTGTTATTATCTAAAATATTACATCTATCTTTTTCGAAATTTATTTGAAAACCTTTATCGCATAATTGACTAATACTTAGTAGATTGTGTTTTAGATTTTCTACAAATAAAACATTTGTAATAATAGGAGAATTAGAAATACCATAATTGATGACTTCTCCAGTGCCCACGACGTATCCTTTTGAATTATCTCCAAAGGTTACCATTCCACCATCGATGTATGTTATATTTGATAACATTTTTGAATTTCCGGTCATATGCTTGGAGCATCCGCTATCCAGTATCTATTTCTCCTTATGTTTTATTTTGGGTACCAACAAAATAAAAGATGTTTTAATTGGTACCCATATACTTTTGTTAGGGTCCTAATTGTTAGGAGAAGGTAGACATACCCAAGATGGTTTGGTACCTTTATAAATATAATTTTTATTATAGACTACATTCTCTAAGAAATTATTAATATGTTTTTGTTTAATCAAATTATTATTTGTCTTAGGAATCCAAATTTTCATAGTTTTGGTATTCATATTAGACATAGGTAAACTTTTAGTTTTTTATACCTAAACTTTTTTGCATCATTTCCTTTTTGTTTAGAAGTATTTTTAAATCCTATTCCATTTCTATTACCTAATGGTTTTGAAGTTTTGATAAGATTTTCCAAATCTTGTTTTCCTTTATTGAATTTTGACACATTATTTGTAATTTTATCTAATTTTTCTTTTAATTCTAAATTTTCAATTTTCAATATTTCGATATTGCTTTTCAAGTTCATATTTTCTTTTAGCAAATTATCCTTCACTATTTTGGTGTTTTCAAAATCAATAGTAATAGCCTTACATTCTATCAAATTATTTTTGATTTTTTCTTGAGATAATTCTAGTTCTTCTTCTAAGATAATTTTTTCATCTTTTAACATTCCTACTTCAAGTTCTAATCTATTTATTTTGGCTATATATTCTTTGTTCAATTTTTTAATTTGTCTAAATTTATCATCTATTTCCATGCTAAGTTCTAATAATTCGTCATAACTAAGTTCCGGGACATACCTCATCAGTTTGTGCCATAAAACACACATTAGCTTGTTCTCCGTCACTATCACTATCACTTTCAGATGATGAAGAATCCGAGTCATCCCATGTTACTTTGAAAGCCTTCTTCTTTTTGAGTTTTTCAAATTTGTTCTTCTTTTTATCATTATTGAGTTTAAGGCAATCCTTCTTCATATGTCCGTATTGATCACATTCATAGCACTTGATTTGAGATAGGTTTGTTGTGTTGGACTTCCCTTCTTTTTGGAATTTGGTCATCTTTCTAAATTTCTTGAATCTGTTATAATTCTTGGAAATGAAGACTATCTCTTCTTCATCTAAATCAGAGTCATCATTTTTTGTTGCTGGGAATGCTATGTTCTTCTTTTCCGAATTTAGTTCTTTTCGTGCCTGCAAATTAGCTTCATAGGACATTAAATTTCCTATCAACTCTTCAGTTTTGAGAGCAGAGAGATCATTAGCTTCTTCAATAGCTAATACCTTCCTTTCCCAATCTGATGTTAAAGAGTTGAGTATTCGAGAAACTAAATCAAAATTAGTAAACTTAACTCCTAATGCCATAAGATCATGTTGGATAGTTTGAAATCTAGAATACATGTCAACAATAGTTTCATTTTGCTTCATTTTAAATGATGAGAATTGGTTTTGCAAAATTGAAATCTTAGTTTGTTTGACCTTTGTTGTACCTTCGTGTGTAATTTGTAAGGTACGCCAAATGTCAAATGCAGTTGTACATAACATGACACGTGAAAATTCATTTTATCTAGAGAAAAAAATAAAACGTTCATAGCTTTAGCATTGTTTGATTTTAAGGTCTTTTGTGCATCGGTCCATGTGTTCATAGCAGTAGTAGGTGCTTCGTATTTATCTTGAGTAGCTGACCAAATTTCTAGACCATTAGCTTCCATAAAAATTCTCATACGTGTTGACCAATATGCATAGTTAGAGCCATTAAAAAGTGGGGGTCGTGTTGTGGATTGTCCTTCTTGAAAAATACTTGCCATATTAAAATGATTCAAAAACGTGTTACTGTACTTTGATCAAACCTTGCTCTGATATCAATTGAAAGTCTATAGGGTGGATCGTATAGTGTATATGCATGTATATGTGACAGATTATATGATGCAACTAAGATAAAATTAATCTAGGTAAATATAGAATAAGCACACCAGGATTTTATACTGGTTCGGACCTTCCGTCCTACGTCTAGTCCCGAAGCTCCTCTTCAGAATTTCCTTTCACCAAATAACCCTCACTTCACCCGGAGGAATAGGTTTACAATAGCAGAGTTTCTTTGTCAACTGTGTGTTCACTATTACACGGATTTTGACTATGTAGTACAAATGCTTCCAATATATATCTAGAGAGTATTGTCTATGAGAAACTATATATTTGGAAGAGTAGAATACAAGTGTAGATTGATAGAGATCAAGAATATATCAAAGTATAAGAATAAAGAGCGCAAGTAAGTCAGGTGAGATCTTCTCTTGGATTCTTGATGCTATTTATAGTGGTAGAGAGATTCCTTGAGTAGTTGCATCCATTAACAAGTGTTTTATGGTCGCTTCTGATGGTGATGAAGAGTTGCAGCGAAGAGAAGCGAAGATGTCTTTTCAATTGTGACAGTTGTAATTTGAATGTTATCGGTCGAGTTTAGTTTTAGACGTCTGGAGTATGTCTCAGACGTCTGGCTCTTTATATTTTTTGTATACAGTAGACTTTCAGACGTCTGAGTACATTAACCAGACGTCTGATTTTGTCTGGTTTGTAATCCAGAAGATTTACTCAGACGTCTGGCTAGTGCACCCAGATGTCTAATCTTGTGCATGTTGCTTTTCTTGTATCTGTGTTTTCGCTCTTCTGATTCGATCGACTTGTAGCCTCTTGATACATTCTTCGAGCCTTGTTCTTGTCTCTCTAGTGATATTACTTTAGCAATTACCTATAAATAGAAATATATATGCATATTCGATTTCCATTGTATAGTTGTCGTCATCGAAACCGTAGATTTGATTTCCTAACAACCTTTAATTATCGACGATTTAAAATCCAAATAAAGCCTAAATTTGAACAGTCTCAGAACTCGATCAAACCAGTTCCAAGTTGTCCGGAATTTTGATAAGATCGCAACAGAGAAAACCGCGCATCAATCCGAGCTCGTATGCAAAAGATACGATCGTTAGAAGATTGAATTTTGAAATTAAAATTAAAATAAATAAATAATAACATAAGCCGTATACCATCTTCTTCCACGTTTGAATAGCACACACCCGGTAAGCCATGAACGCGACCTCATCTATCATCCACGCACGCACACGTACAACCGGACTTCAATCCAATACGACCATCGAGTGCGCCCCATCCTCCTCCACTAACGCCTGAGATGCGGCCCCCACCATCCCTCAAATCGCGTGCAAATACCCAAAATGTGCGCAACGTTCAACTCAAAATTGTAGCGATTTCGTGACGTAATAGCATAAATCAACTGTATGGATCTGAAGAGGAGATCGAGATCTACAACTTTCATGTTGGAAGTTTTTAATTTCGATGAACGGATTGAGAGAAATCAAGGAAAGATGTAACGACCCAGAATTTTGAACGAATTAAATTGAAAATATTTAATTAATTTTAAATATTTGAACGATGATTTAATTTGAATCCCCGATTAAACTTTGAATTTGGCGATTTAATTATATAATTTAATCTATTGAACTGAATAAAAATTTGAATCTTCAATTTAAAGTTGAAGAAAAATTATTTCGAAAGCTTTTAAAATTCGTATTGACAATACTGAAGATAACAGAAGCTTCAGAATCGAATTTGGGAGTGAATTGTTCAGTTTAGAAAATTATATCGTTCAGCCGATATTTAAAAATAGCCATCCGAGGCGCAGTCCCGGAATTGGACGAAACCAGCTCCATTGGGTCCGTAATATTGAATTATTGTCGGATTTCAAATTTCGTGGCATTTGGAGTTGTTATGTGCGAATACGACATGTAAACGCGTTGAAGTTTTAAATCGAATTTGATTTAAAATTTAAATTTTAAATATTAGACAACCCACACGTTCATTCCTCTAATCACGCCTACAACCCTGCCTAAAATCACGCCGAAGAACACAGAAGAAAATCGTGCAACCATGCCTCCACTGATTTCAAATACTCCTCTCGTTCAGATTTTAAACCATCCCTCTCCTCTTTTCAAATCTCGAACGAAGAAAATAAAAAAATGGCAGACCGATATTTTCTTTTCCTCTACCAAGCGAAATCTAATTCTCTTCAATCAAAAATCGTGATTTCCCCTTCCTCGTTCAAATTCCAATCGGCAGCCCACTTCAAACAAACCAATTGTGGCGTCGAATAGGGGGCAGTGGCATCGCGTACGTGTTCGCGTAAGGAGGAGAGCAGCTCGAGCATGGGCTCGGTGGTCGAGATTCGCGTGCGATGGTGGAGGTGGGTCTCGACTGGGACTCGAGTTCGATTGTGGGTCGGTGGCGAGAAAGTGTAGCAGTGGAGTCGCGAAGCTCGCGTTCGCCTGGAGGGCAGGTCGGAGAGGCGCGCCTGGATGTGGGATCGCGTGTGCTCGCGGTAGCGAGTCGTGGCCGAGGTTGGTGGTTCGACGTGACTAAATCAAGCAGAGGCGATGGGAGAGGTCAGGCCTTAGGGCTCGGTGTATTTCCAGTCGCGAGAGTGTTCATTCGATCGCAAATTTCGACAGTAAGATTTTCGTATTGATTTGTTTATTTATCTGAATATATATCGAAGAAAAATGTAAATTTGGTTAGGGACATATATATGCAGAAAATAGGAAAAGTATTGATTTGTTTTTTTCAATTTGATTTGAAAAAAAAATATATGTATATATTTTACAGCAAGATATAGAGTTTCTATTTTAATTATATAGGTATATATATAATTTTGGAAATAATGAAATGAAGTTTTTATAAAATTATTATACAGTGAAGAAAATATTTGTTGTTATTTGCTAAAATAATAAGAATAATATTTACTGTAAGTTATAAAAATAATCTTGTTTTTATTTTAAATTATATGTATTCATTTAACTGGTATATCATTGTTTTAAATTTAGTAATTTGATATAATTGTTGATTTAAAATTTGTACCTGGGGAATAATAATAAATATGCAGTTTTACTTTATAAACACATAACAGTGAGATTCTGATATTGTTTTCTGTTCTGATGTTGTTCTGTTGGTCTTCTTTCTTCTGCTTTCTTCTTCTTCTACTTTTTCTTCTTTCTAAAAACCCTCACTATTGGAGTTTCCGGCACTCGATTGCTCGGCAGTCGATAAAGTGAGTATCGATGTCGAATTTTCGAAAGTCGAAAAATTCCCGTTCGTGACAAAGTGGTATCAGAGCATATGGTTAAGCGACAACCCTGCTCTGTTGGGTGTTACTCATTAGAGATAGAGTCAGTAGTACTCTAGAATGAGTTGAGTGTAATAATAGATATGAGCGCGTATTTGTTATTGAATATAAAATTGTTTTGTATTGTGTTGACTTATCGGTTGATTGTTTATGGATTCTGGTCGGTGCAGTCTAGCTAACTGTAATCGATAGGGGTTTCTAAACTCTAAACAAGATAAACTGACACAGTATTGTTTTAAATAGGGTAATGAGATAATTTTACCCAAAACTATTTTTTGTATATAAAAGAAATGGTTTTCTATAAATTATTACAGTATATGGATGTTTGGTTGTTAGGAAAGTGATGATATTGAAATGTTATCATTACTATTGAAATTGAATAAGAAATTGAAATCGTAACTCCAAAGTTAAGAAATAAATTCACATACAAATGAAATTTGAGAATATAAATTATAAATGTGAATTGTAATTTAAAACGGAATTCCAGAAAAGTTTTTGGAAATGTTTTAAGAAGAATTTGAAATTTTTGAGATTTGGAAAGTTTAAATTCTTTTTGGAGTTGAAAATGAATTTCAAAGGTTTTGAAAAGTATTTTGGAAAGATGAAAGCTCTAAACTCTGTTCGGTCACTGGAAAATAATTCCGATGATGATCGCGACATCACCGGTGTTCATTTTCGGGTTTCCAAAAGAGGAATTGCTGCCAAATTGTTTTAAATGGAAGTGTTTGGAAAGATTTGGATTTTGTTTTAGAAAATTCAAAGGATGATTTGAATTGTTTTCAAAATGGCTTTGAAATGATGGTAAGACTCTGGAATACTATATATAAAAATATTTATGAAATATTATGAAATTGATAACTTATAAAATATTGAGATCTGATTTGAATGAAATTCAAATTGTAAATGAATTTATAACTTGGAATAAAATTCAAGAAGATAATTGAAAATAGAATTTTAATGGAATGAAATTAGTAAGATGAATGTATCAATGATTTTATAAATCAAAATGTAAGTAAGTCGAAGACTTATAGAATATTTGAAATTTGATTTGGAAATCAGATTCGAATTGGAAATGAAAGAATTAGTGAATGAAACTAATATAAATAGTGATACGAATTAGTAAATGAAAGATAATCGATAAAAATTCAATATTCAGAAGTCGAACTGAATCCAAATTAGATTTGAATTGTGAATTGAATTCAAATGAATGTGAAATGTAAAATTGAATGAAATAGATATGTAACTTCAATAGTGAAGTAAAAATGTATAAGCAGTTTATATTGGAAAATTTTGTAATAGAATTTGCAAAATGGTTTGAATATATGTAACTAGATATTATGGCTAGTAGAATATACAGGTGTATTGAAGGAATTGGAATTTTGATTTCAAAGATAATTTGAATTGCTCGACAAAAAGGTAAGTATTTAAATTTCGATATGAAATTTGCTGATTTCTTGTCTAGCCGCTTGGCTTTTTCTTTTCTTTTTGAAATCTGAGAGTCCGTAGGGACGTTTTGTAGTAGTGCCGTGTTAGCCGCGCAAAGGAGACGCTGGCGAAATTTTTTGAAAATTAGGGCGTTAGAAAATTTTTGAGAAATTTTGAAAGGTTAAAATTTGAATTTGAAATTCAAATTGAATTGAGAAGTAAAACAATGTTGTTTTGAAACTTAGAGTTGAAGTTGAAATTTAGTTGATGAATAACGAATCTTTAATAGAAAGATTTGTTTTGGAAAATTTGATAAAACTATTGAATGTTGAAAATAGTAGACGAGTTAAGGACCACTTTTCCTTACTTGGTAATTTCGAGGACGAAATTCTTTTAAGGGGGGAAGTCTGTAACGACCCAGAATTTTGAACGAATTAAATTGAAAATATTTAATTAATTTTAAATATTTGAACGATGATTTAATTTGAATCCCCGATTAAACTTTGAATTTGGCGATTTAATTATATAATTTAATCTATTGAACTGAATAAAAATTTGAATCTTCAATTTAAAGTTGAAGAAAAATTATTTCGAAAGCTTTTAAAATTCGTATTGACAATACTGAAGATAACAGAAGCTTCAGAATCGAATTTGGGAGTGAATTGTTCAGTTTAGAAAATTATATCGTTCAGCCGATATTTAAAAATAGCCGTCCGAGGCGCAGTCTCGGAATTGGACGAAACCAGCTCCATTGGGTCCGTAATATTGAATTATTGTCGGATTTCAAATTTCGTGGCATTTGGAGTTGTTATGTGCGAATACGACATGTAAACGCGTTCAAGTTTTAAATCGAATTTGATTTAAAATTTAAATTTTAAATATTAGACAACCCACACGTTCATTCCTCTAATCACGCCTACAACCCTGCCTAAAATCACGCCGAAGAACACAGAAGAAAATCGTGCAACCATGCCTCCACTGATTTCAAATACTCCTCTTGTTCAGATTTTAAACCATCCCTCTCCTCTTTTCAAATCTCGAACGAAGAAAATAAAAAAATGGCAGACCGATATTTTCTTTTCCTCTACCAAGCGAAATCTAATTCTCTTCAATCAAAAATCGTGATTTCCCCTTCCTCGTTCAAATTCCAATCGGCAGCCCACTTCAAACAAACCAATTGTGGCGTCGAATAGGGGGCAGCGGCATCGCGTACGTGTTCGCGTAAGGAGGAGAGCAGCTCGAGCATGGGCTCGGTGGTCGAGATTCGCGTGCGATGGTGGAGGTGGGTCTCGACTGGGACTCGAGTTCGATTGTGGGTCGGTGGCAAGAAAGTGTAGCAGTGGAGTCGCGAAGCTCGCGTTCGCCTGGAGGGCAGGTCGGAGAGGCGCGCCTGGATGTGGGATCGCGTGTGCTCGCGGTAGCGAGTCGTGGCCGAGGTTGGTGGTTCGACGTGACTAAATCAAGCAGAGGCGATGGGAGAGGTCAGGCCTTAGGGCTCGGTGTATTTCCAGTCGCGAGAGTGTTCATTCGATCGCAAATTTCGACAGTAAGATTTTCGTATTGATTTGTTTATTTATCTGAATATATATCGAAGAAAAATGTAAATTTGGTTAGGGACATATATATGCAGAAAATAGGAAAAGTATTGATTTGTTTTTTTCAATTTGATTTGAAAAAAAAAATATGTATATATTTTACAGCAAGATATAGAGTTTCTATTTTAATTATATAGGTATATATATAATTTTGGAAATAATGAAATGAAGTTTTTATAAAATTATTATACAGTGAAGAAAATATTTGTTGTTATTTGCTAAAATAATAAGAATAATATTTACTGTAAGTTATAAAAATAATCTTGTTTTTATTTTAAATTATATGTATTCATTTAACTGGTATATCATTGTTTTAAATTTAGTAATTTGATATAATTGTTGATTTAAAATTTGTACCTGGGGAATAATAATAAATATGCAGTTTTAATTTATAAACACATAACAGTGAGATTCTGATATTGTTTTCTGTTCTGATGTTGTTCTGTTGTTCTTCTTTCTTCTGCTTTCTTCTTCTTCTACTTTTTCTTCTTTCTAAAAACCCTCACTATTGGAGTTTCCGGCACTCGATTGCTCGGCAGTCGATAAAGTGAGTATCGATGTCGAATTTTCGAAAGTCGAAAAATCCGGTACGTGACAAAAGAAAATTGAACAATTTCAGCCGTTGGAATTAGAATAGTGGCGGCCATGAATTTTGAACTAGGGTTAGAAATATTTTAATATAAACTGTCTTGATTTGCGTGTGTATTTATATAGTTAGGTCCAAAACCGTCCGAGCTCCAATCGAGGCGTGCCGCTTGGCGTTTATAATGTTTTACCTCATTTTGAATGCAATGGAACTAGTATCGAGGCCTAATTTGATCGTATGTGGAAGATAGCTTTTCAAAGCCAATTTATTTTATCGAATTCCTTAAATTGATTTCTACGCGTTTCAAGTTCGCATGGCCAAATGACAAGTCCAATTGCTACGGAACTTGAAATCCTACAATAACTCACTATTACGGATCCAATGAAACTGGTTTCGTCAAAATCCGAGATAGTTTTCAAAATAGCTATTCTACTCGTCAATTTGAAATATAAAATTTCAATTTTTAATTATTCACATTTAACTCCAATTTTAAATGTTAACTATCTTCATTCATATTTAAATACAATTTGAATCAATTTCCCACTACGCCATAGATGACCTTCTGCAACATTTTTGCAAGGTGTTGCCAGCTAAAATGTTGCGACAGCTATAAAATTTTGGTCCTACTGCAACATTGTATTTCTGGTGTTATCTTAGCCTTAAAAATGTGTTGCTCTAGCCAAACAAGTGTAACACGATGCAACATTTTTATATAGTGTTGCTATAGATATATTCTAATTAAAAAAATTTTAAAAAAATTACACCTCAGCGATCCACACCATTAGTTAAAATAAAATCTCAACCATTCGTCCACTACCTACTACGTTTCCTTTATTTTCAACTGACATTTTCATTCACGCGCTTCCTTTTCATTTCGTTCTCCCCCAAATCGTATAAACAAAAATTAGGGATTTTTGTTCTACCCCGATCTATTCCTTTTTGCCTTAATTTCCTATTCCTCCAGCAGAGCCTGTAATCGCAACTCCAATCCACATATTCTAATTCACATTGTGCTTAGGGATTGCAAGTGGAAAATCTGTTCATCAGTGGTGACTTCGAGATTCAGAAATTGACGAAATCGCAACTCCAATCGTGCTTAGGGATTGCAAGTGGAAAATCTATTCGTAAGTAGCTCTGATTTATTTCTTTGAAATTCTTGGGATGATTTGTGTTGTTTCGATGCGTTTTCCAGTGATGAAGTAGGTGTAATTTATATGGCTTTCGAACCCTAATTTCTCTGATTTCACGAAAGCTTCGGTCTTGATTGTTGCGTTGAATTCTTCGAGTTGAATGATTTTTCCCTTGCACATTTGGGTCTTCTCGTTTTATTTGTAAAAAAATGTATATAAATTGGACACGATCTTAAAATTAGTTAAGTCATGTCTTACAAAAATAATAGTTTGTTAATACAAATGAATTTGTGCCTGCTTATGCATCTGAATTAACCATTCACAGATGTAGCATGAATAGTGTTTGTTAAAATTAACCTGACATCGGTAAATACAACTTAATTAACAATATAATGCTGCAACCATAAAAAAGAGTACTCAATCTACAATATAATGTTGTGTATGCAAAAGTAGTGAGGGATAAAGGAAGTTTACTGATGCATGGTTGTTGAAGTTTGATATTGGTTTGCTTCTGGAAGGATTATGGTGCAGGAGTACTGTTGGATTTGGGTTTGAGGTGATTTGTGGAGGTGGAGATGGCGAAGATACTATTTCTTGATATTGCAAGTGATAATATATGATTTTATTAAAATTGTAAACCTAAACGCAACTCATCTTATGATTACAAAAACCTGCAGACCACTAACATTATATTATTTAAAATGTGTGCACCATTTAATCATAAAAAGCTCAGAATTAATAGTTATTGCTATCGTGAATATCTTAATAATTAGATCTTCTAATTACGTTACTCAGTCTGTGGTTATATCGAAGAAACATCAATAGAGTTAGCATCATTACAATAGTAATAAATATAACAGTTGCGTCAAAACATGTTTACATCTCGCTTTGAATAAACAAGTGGTTGTGTGTCCTCATTTCTGTTTCTAAATTTGTTCTATGCAAGGCATAAATTTTTTTAAGTGGTTGTGTGTCCTCATTCCAGTATTCTAATTTTTAAGACATAAAAATAAATAGATGGAAAACTTTTAAATGCAGCTGCATCAGACCATATAGTGAACTTGCTCAGGTACTGGATGCAAACCCTGTACATGTTAAAGCTTCATATCGACGTGGTACATCTAAATTAGATATGTTGTAATACTAATCACTTCCTATATTGGCAGAATACTCTAAGCTAGCCTGCTAGCAGAGTGCTTATGTTGACCTTAATTTTTTTAAATGTTTGTAGGCATACCAGGCTGTCCATATTTTTATATTAATTTCATTATTGCAATTTTGTATATGCTTTCCTAGCACAGATTCCTTAAGAGTAAAATCTCTCGGTGATTCATAATCAACATTATTGTGTGCTCAGGTGTTTCATTGAAGACACAAGAGCTGTATGCTCTTGTATTTGTTTCACCGTATTTAGACATTTTCACTGATTTCATCTCAGTGTATAATACGGTTATGAAGCTGATCTTCTTGGGAAGTTCATTTTCAATTGTTTGGTACATAAGGCAACACAAGATAGTTCAAAGATCATATGATAAAGAACACGACACATTTCACCATCTCTTTCTCATATTGCCTTGCTTTTTGTTGGCCCTGCTTATAAATGAGAAGTTTACTTTTAAGGAGGTAAAACCCCAATTAAGCGTAATGAAATTTTAACTAACATTATTAACAAATTCTTTATAATTTTTCTATATCTATGTAATGCTGCTGCAGCAGCATGTAATGTAATGTGAAGTATATTGTGACTATTGTTGTCAGGTTATGTGGATGTTCTCCATATATTTGGAGGCTGTTGCTATTCTTCCTCGGCTTGTTTTGTTACAAAGGACAAAGAATATCGACAACTTGACCGGGCAATATGTTTTCTTCCTTGGGTACATTATCATTTAATTTTTAGTTATCGAATCATTCACCACTTACTGCTGTGGACAGTGTCTTTCTAAATAAATCGCCATTTTTGGCTATAGTCGCAAACTGAAATCAAAATGTTGTATCTACAGTGCATACAGATTGCTGTACATCCTCAATTGGATTTACCGCTACTTCACTGAACCACATTATGTGCATTGGATAGGTATGAAACTTCCACAAATTCCTTGCTTACATTCCAAATATAAGTATTGTTCCTTTTGTAGTATTAACATATATTTTACCTATTTCCAATTTCAGCTTGGATATCTGGACTTGTACAGACTCTTCTTTATGCTGATTTCTTTTATTATTACATAATCAGGTATGAATACAATCTATAAGCAAACTTCAATTATCTTGTCATCTCTATTTCATTTTTTATTATTGACATTGAGTTACAACATGAAAATCTTGTATTATTCACAAAAATAATAAGAAGATTTTTGTATTATTCTGAAATAGGTGATAAACGAGACCCTTCGATTCGGAAACGTTGTAAACTTTCTCCATTGGAAGGCGATTAGAGATGTACATTACAAATGCTATGGAAGTAGTTGAAGATTCAGTGTATGAGTCGGTATGAAACTGTATATGTAATGAGTGAACTGAGTGATGTAGTGAGGAATATCTATATATGTGAATATCAGTGTTATATATCATTGAATTGTAAAATAGCGGAGTCAGGAATTTGCACTATTTCAAATGTTGAAATAAAATATTCATTTAAATAAAATACTGTTTGAATATCAAATTCTGTGCAATAGCATTTTATTAAATAAATATTTATTTCTATTAAAAAATGAAATATGCTCTACATTGTGGGCTCCACAACTTCAGAAAGTTAATATTTATGGCAACATTTTCGGAATGTTGCTACAGATACCTATGGGTGTTGCTATAAACCCAAATAGGGTTCTATTGCAACAATATTACTTATGTTGCCTTAGATAGTCAAAATGTTGCCTTTGAGGTCTAAGGCAACGGCAAAAATTGCATCACCCGAAAAGTGTTGCCATAGACTTATGGCAACATTTTTTGGGCCTGACCCAACATTTTTTTTGTGTTGCAGAAGACCGTTTATGGTGTAGTGTCCTATACCATTTTTAATCATATTAAATCCATAATTCAATTATTCAAATAATCTCCAATATTAAATTTAAACAATTTAAATTATCCAATAAATCAATATTAACAAATCATTAAATTTCAAATAAATTTTAGTTATCAACATTATTTTATTTATATCGAAATAATTCACATTTATTATTCAACCCAAGTTATTAATTATAAACACCATTGATACATATAATTTATTTCAATATAAATAATTCCCAAATTTTCGAAATTTTTTATTTCAAGATTTATTCAAGTTCATATTCAATAACAACAATATTAAATCATTAAATTTTATTTTTAACCATTTTTATTCAATAATTGTGGCGCCCCACCTCTATACTCACGCTAGCCAAGGACACTATGGGGTAATGCCATCGACTAGCACGAAGAATAAGGCCGTTGAGGAGCGACAATCTGTGTAATTGCTTTGTGCGAGTACCGATATGTCAGATAATATAACTTACATTTCATTTCAAGAGGAAATCCGACATATCATATACAAACTCAAAGCTACCGCACAGTGGCTATGAGGACTTCGGAAACAAATATAGAAATAAACATAACACAAATCAATCACAGATATTCATATCACAAAGGCGGAAACAAATATGAATATATCACATAAAGGTGTACATCAAAATAGTGGTCATACAAGATCCACTACATCACAAAAGAATAGGTACAAGTGCTAGACAAAAGAATAATTATAGATCAAGGAGTCCCTATCTCATATGTATAATAACAAAAACTACTAATCTAAAGTAGTTAGCCAAAAATCAGATGATGGTCCCAAATAAGGAGTCAAGTAGAAGCACCTGAAATACCTCGGTCTGACCCGAGTATTATTTAAGAAGAAAATAATAAACGGATCAGTCTAGCTATAAATATCAGATAAAATGAGATAGGATAAGAGATATGATAAAAACATATGATAACAATAATGCCATACTGCGACAAGTATACATCAAATAACAACAAAAATCATACAATATCCCCAAATCATCTCAAACATCCAAAAAGAATCACATTCTTTAAATTATTCACCAAAACACAAATATTGATAGAGCCCATCAATGCCTATCATCAAAATTGATGAAACACAAATTCTAGAAATCATCAACTAGAAATCCAGAAATCGCAAAAGGGGGGAGGCCTATCACAAACGGGAGCATGAAAACTCACCAACACGTGTATCATAAATGGAACGCTATTCCATGGTCGCTAACCATCAATTTTGAGCCGAAGCTCCATAAACGACCCGAAGACCATGGGTCGCTACCCCACCAAATTGAACCGAAGTTCCACAAACGGGGTTTTTAGTCCCCACACAAACAAAGAGACATTGCACATCGATAGTCTAAATCACAAAATGATCACCATTGATCAATAAGAAGTGTGAATCACACTATGCTAGTAAATATAAGAGTTTAGCTTCATGTCCCATAACCACTAGCTTAACTTAAATATTTACGAACAAATTGTAAATTTCCACTCGAAAGTTGTCACAAGATTTCGATCGAACAAGTCTAAGAATTAACCAACAAAGTAAACGTAAGCGTTTCATACCACTTGTTTTGCTAAGCCGTTTAATTAGATTTCTCATACGAATGAGGTAAAGGTTTGTATATACTAATAGATTGGAAAACGGTTTTAAAAAAACGAGCTTTGTATTTAAAAGTAGTGTTGAAATCTTTTTTGTGAAAGAGTTTGAGTATTTACTACTAGTATAGAAACCTTTGTATTTTAAAGTGACAAATCACAGAAAACGATTGTAAAAACAATCGATCACCAAAAATTCACATTCGAAGACGTGAATCAAATCCATAGAAATCGATATCAAATCCATCAAATGGATATTCCCAAAAATCCAAAGAAAGAAGTCATCAAAGTCGATAAAAGTAATAACAACTAATCGGAGCAACTAAAATCGATTAACATTGGAAATTCCCTCAAAATCAGCCTAAACAGGCAAAAATGAACAGTTCCAGACGTCTGGGGGTCAATCCAGGCGTCTGGAATGGAGTTCTGGAAATTTCCTAGGAATTACCAAACGTCTGAAACTCAAACCAGACGTCTGAAAACTAACCATACGTCTGGTAGGATTGGACCAGACGTCTAGTCCAACTCTCTGCCTTTTTGCGTTTTCCAGGGGCCAATTCTAGACCTATGGGTTTCCATTTCAGACGTCAGAACTTGAATCCAAACGTTTGAATTGGACTTCAGACGTCTGAAATTCACCTGTAGGCAAAAACCAGTCCAGCCCGTAAAGGGCGAAAATCCAAACGAAATGCGATCGATCGAGCGATGGATGCTAGGGTTTTATGCCAATCGACAACCCAGTCCTATAGGCTCTTCGATACACCACCAAAACATGTCCAAACATCCTTAGTAAGATTTTCATAAAATTTGAACCAAAACACCCAAATTTGGAAAATTCACCAAATCAATTCAAATCAAAAGCAAATGAATATGCACAAATGTTAGGAATTCATACCTAACAATAATGAAAGTTATAGACGTAGATGTGAGTTAAAGAACTCACCTTTAAACTCAAAAACTCAAGTGAGAAGCTCTAAAACAAGCTAAGGTCAATTCCTCTTCAACAACAACTCAAGAATATTCAATCTAAGCTCATAAGAAGAATATTTCCTAAGTTAGGGTTTAGGAATTTCTGAAATTGAAGAGAGATAGAGATAGAGAAGAAGAAGATGATGCTTACCTAAGCTTCTCTTAGATTTTGGACTTGAATTTGAATTTCCTAAACAAACTAGGGTTTTGGAATTCTAATTTCCAATCACTTCCCCCATTTTTGCTTTAGCTTGAGAGTATTAGGAAATGAGAATGAATGAAGAGGAGAGGGGGTGGAGTTAGGGTATTAAGATGGGTTAATGGGCTGAAACCCAAACCCAAAGCCCAAGTAGAAAAATAGCAAATTCTACTCAACTCCAAACATATCGATGTTTATACTAAAAAAAGTTCTAGATGCCATTTTGGACTCAATGGAAGTGGTCTCGAGTCCTAATTCGACTGTTTACAAAAAGTAACATTTCGGACTTTAATACGATTAACGATGCTATACTTAAATAAAACATTTAAATATACAATCGTAAAATATGCGGGTTGTTACAATAATTTTATCAAATCCTATAATTTAAAATGGTTAAAAATATGGGTCGTTACATACTCCCCCACTCAAAAAAATTCGTCTTCGAAAAGGTATTAAATAAAGAATTTAACCCACAATATATTTTATTCAAAATAATTAGCCTATAAACATAAACATCTTATTTGCAAAACTATACTACGCTTCTACTACGCCACTCCGATATTGGTTTTATGTAAAATATAACTTATATATAAAAACAAACTATAAAATTTTAAAACCTAAAAAATTTTCTAGCTCCCGGATTTACGGAAAATTTCGGCAGAGTCTCCTTTGTACGGCTTGATCGAATTTTTTTTACAATATAATATATAACGCAAATATACCCAATATATATCAAATATACATCTCATCTCAATGATGAGGCATCCCGAAGGGAAAAATTTAAAATCGCGGTATGTAATCCGAGATACGTACCTTATTATTAATAATACGCGCGAGTTCGCTCGTATTAAGCAACCAAAAGCAACATAATGCGTAAACGAGCTCCAAAAGCTAGCATATGCCATCCATACCTACTAAACACTCAATAACCACATGAGAACATATATATAAGAAGTAAAATCGATATATAACATGGATTATGCAATAACCATAAACGAATATAGTGAATGCAACAAAACAAACATCCAACAAACAATATTCATCCAATCTTATTCACCACAATACCAATTCACACTTCCTAATGTCAATATTCGGTTTATTATACTTTCATTTCCTATCAATATTAAATTGATTTACTTTCAGTCCATTGACATTTATTTCATCTATATACAATTTGTTTGCTTTCAATTTATTCACATGGATTTCTTTCGAATTTAATTGGTTCGCCTTAAATTTATTCACGTTCAATTGATTAACATTCATTTCCTTAATCATTCAATGGATTTATATTTAATTCATTCGCTTTAAATTTTACATTCAACTAAAATTGGTTTCAATCCATTTTTATTCAATCAACCAATATTCATTTCATTCACATTTGAGTGATTACAATTACATTCAATCGATTTGTTTCAATTATTTACATTTGTTTCATCCACATTTATTTGGTTTTCATTCAGTTAATTTCTTCAATTTATTAACATTCGTTACGAATTTATTATATCCAAACTTACTAATTCACATTAAATTCAATTGGTAAAATTTCAATTGTTACACCTTTTGTTTAACCTATTTCATATAAATTCATCTGTGAGTCATTTATAAAATTATTCTACTTAACCTTGCTTATGTTAAATTTGTTTTATTTCCCCTTTGTATATCCTCCTTCTTATTATACTAACATCATTTATAAATTATCTAAGTTTAATATAAATATTTTATACAACACAACTCACGTTTATTATTATTACTTCATCTTTTAATTTATTTCATTAACTTATTTCATATTCAATTAGTTACCATTCAATTTTATTGAAACTCGTTCTATTTGCATTTAATTTATTTACATCTAATTTAAATTAAATTCAATTTCTCATATTAATTTTACTTACACTCATTTATTTTATTTTATTTCTTTCACACTTAAATTACATTTCATTTTAAAAATTCAAGTTCGTATTCATTTGATTAATTCATTTTATAGCTTAAATGAAATTAATTCACTTTACCAATTTATCTAGTTTATTTAATATCCAATTCAATTTATTTAATATTAAGTTAAACTTCATTTTATTGTAATCCATTACTCATTTTATTTAATCTTATTCAAGTTAAATTTTCTTATCATTCACATTCAACGATTTTTAATTTGTTTTTAGCTTACTAATTCTCAAATCTATAAGTTATACAATTTAACTTCTTAAAATTTCATGTCGTTATTTTATCTACTTCATTTCAAATGCAATTCATGATTATTTAAGCTTTCATGAGTTAAACTATATTTTATTTACTTTATTTCACTATTCAATTTATTTAACATTTCTTAAGTTAATCATTTTATTTCGTATCTCAAATTCAAAATTTTCCTTTGTTTGTTTAACCATAAATATTCAACAGTTTTAAAATTAAATTTTACTTTCCTGTTCAAATCTATAAATTATAACTTATTTTTTTCTATACTATTTCCAATTTATGAGTTATAAACTTATTCCTTATATACTATTTTCAATTATAAGTTCAAAACTATTTCATATATTTATCAAGCCATATTTAGATTATTTTTCACAACGAAACTTATTTTGGTCAAAAATAAATTCCTTCGGTAGCAATTCTCCCTTAGAAACTCGAAAATGAATACTGGCGATGCTGTAGTCATTCCCAGAATTATTTCCCAACGACCAAAGCGAGTTCAATGTATTTATTTTCTTCCAAAAAATTTTCAAAATATTTTTCTAGTCAAAACTCTTTCAAATAATATTTATATTACTTTTGAAGGCTTCGAAAACAATTTCGAAAAACAAAAGGATTTTAAATTCTAAAATTCTCAATTTTAAAATCATTTCTATATATAAGCTATATCATAAATATACTCATACAAATTTCCTTACCTTATTGCCAAAATATTCCATAAATTTACAACTTGGTCATTTAAACCACTTCTTATTTTAATTGATTTCAATCCAATTTAATTATCAAATGCTTCATAAAATAAAATTCATTAAGTATTCGTTTTTATTTTAATTCAACCAATAATTGATGATAATTAAATATTATCATCTCCTAACAACAATTTCATTAATAATTAACATTATATATATAATATAATTTAGGTAAATTATTTCATTTACCCTATTTAAAACAATATTATGTCGACTTGCCTCGTTTAAGTGTTTAGAAATCCCTATCGATAACATGGAATCCCATGCGCCGACCAGAATTCATAAACAAATCAACGGATAAGTAAACATAATATAAAACAATTTATAACACTAACAAGTATGCTCTCTCATATATATACACTCAAACAGACTCATTCTAAGGTATTACTACCCTATCTCTAATGAGTCAAACTCCATAAAGCCAAGGTTATCGCTAAACCAAAGCTCTGATACCAATTGTGACGACCCACATTTCAGAAGGTTTAATCGACAATAATCCACACATGTCAAACTTAAACAATCCGGAACACAGATAATTGATGGGGTTAATTAAGGAAATAAGAAAGAAGAAGAAAACAAACACAGAATCTCACACCGAAACGATAAAATATAATAATCAAATAAACAATTCATGAAGCTGTTTACTAAACATTTAATTATAATCTACACATTTATCAGAGTTATATATATACATCAGGGATAAATAATCAATACAGCAGAATAGCATGATGTAGGAGATAATAATAATAGTAATATACTAAATCTTCATCTTCGTCCTCCAGAGAATAATCTTCAATACGCTGAAAACTCAGGATAGACCCGAGCGTAATGAAAAGACAAAACACTCGACTCAGGACTAAAATACTCTTATGTAAGTCAAATCAATATTAATAAATATGAGTGTAATAGCGTCAGAGATGTTTATGGGATTTTACATCTCCTATCCAGTGTATAACGTGCGTGCAATAACTTAAGAGATGTTATGGGATTTTCCATCTCCTAAGGATCCGTTAAACTATTTATATATAATAGTATACACTATATAGTAGGTAATGTCTATCAGTAAAATAAATATCAAAATAGCGTTAAGGCTTTACATTGATCCACCTTAACACATTTTTATAGGTAAACCAAAGTCGTAATGGGCTCGCATAAGGATAAATATGACAAGGCACGTGAGGCAATGCCCAAGGTAGGATTCTACCAGTTTATCCTTCTTGGCTGGTCGTAACCCATCCGTGGCCGACCGCGAAAATCAATCCGAACAAAAAGGGTGCACCCATCGAGTACAAAATCACGAAAGTAATACGAGTGATCAACGTCGCTAGAGGTAGCTAACCTCATTGGCCAAACATAGGCTTCTGATTTAGTCATTTTAATTATGACACAAGTATCAAGGCTATCCATCATCGTTCTCTTACTTCATTCCAGTAAACGTCACCAATTCAACCACTACATTCTGGATATCATCCACCGTGTACACGGTTATCAAATTGGTTCCAATATTGACAAAGAGTATGCCAATATGAGGCCCCGGTCTCTTTAACAACCAAACATCATTTTACACATCGGTTGGTACTTTTATATTTTGAAAACAATTCGTACTTGATATCAAAATATCATATTCGCTTCAAAATCAAATCCATTTCGAAATCATCATATTTGCTTCAAATTCAAAGCCATTTCGAAATCATCATATTCGTTTCAAAAATCATATTTTACTTCAAAATGTCAATTCAGTTCGATATATCGATTTCACATCAAAATTTGATTCGATTTACAATTTTGGTTATAATTCACTTTAACCCATTTCACATTTAAATTCAAGATTTAAATATAAACATTTCACCCTTTTGACCAGTTTGAATTTCTAGAAAATTGTTTAAATATTTTTAAAATAATTAAATAGTTAAAATAGTTTAATATAAAATAGTTTGAGTATAAAAAATGGTTTATATAGTAGAATAGTTTAGAAAATCAAAATATTTGAATATTTAAAGAATATAGATTTTAAACCGTTTATACTAAAATAATTCATTTAAAAATAGTTTCAAAGTCAAACCGGTTCAATTCCAAATTTCCCAATTCAAATCAATTCCAATTTCCATTTTCCATTTAATCGATTCAATTCCGATTTCAAGTCGAATTCAATTTCAATTCCAAATTAATTTCAATTCCAAATCCAAAATTAATTTCAATCCCAATTCCAAATTAATTTCAATTTCAAATTAATTTCAACTCCAATTCCAAATTAATTTAAATTCCAATTCCAAATTAATTTCAACTCCAATTCCAAATTAATTGAAATTCCAATTCCAAATTAATTTCAACTCCAATTCCAAATTTAAACCATTTTGGTTTATATCAATTCCGAGTTCGATTTCCAAAATATCGATCACTTCAATCAAATTTTCCTTCAATATCCAATTTAAGATCCAAATCTTCAAATATAATTAAATTCCGAGCTCAATTTCGAAATATCGTTTTGTATCACTTTTACTTAACAATATTCAAAGTTCAAATAAAAGTCTAATCTTTTAAAACAAATCAATTTCTGAAATTCACATCATATTTCGATTATAACTTAAAAATCTCAACTTTGATTAATTAAACAATTTCCGTTCCAAATTTAAACTTCAACATTCCGAGTTCCAATTTGAAAATAATTCATTTTCCATAAATTCGATTTTTATTTCTTAAAACCAAATCATTTAAATAACTTCAAATCAAAAATTTCAAAATCATTTAATTTAATCAATCCGTTGTCCGTATATAGTTCTCTATCCTATGGCCAAGTGAATCAGTTATTTCAATTTTAATTCAGTGATGTATATATATCATTTCAATCCAAAATAAATGTCATAGGTATATATCATTTCAACTCATTTTTTAATTTATTCGAAATAATTCTCTTTACAATTTTATATACTATAAATAATATACAAGATGATAAAATGATATATCAAAATCAATAAACATCCAAAATATGAACCAATAGCATCCATCACAATCAATCATCCAAACAGTCAAAAATCACAACAATTAACCGATTATCGATAATGGAGAATTTACTAGCAGTTTAATTCTAATTAAATTTAATAGTCAATTCAAGGTCTATTAATTAATTTAGACGTTAATTTAAATGTCAAGTAAATTTATCAAACAACAATCAATAAATTTCAATCACTTCACGATATTAATTTAACTAACATAAAATTTATTTCAGTCAATTATGAGTGTAAAACACTCAACTTTAATTTATCGACGATTTAAAATCCAAATAAAGCCGAAATTTGAAAAGTCTCAGAACTCGATCAAACTAGTTCCAAGTTGTCCGGAATTTTGATAAGATCGCAACGGAGAAAACCGCGCGTCAATCCGAGCTCGTATGCAAAAGATATGATCGTTAAAAGATTGACTTTTAAATTTAAATTAAAATAAATAAATAATAACATAAGTCGTATACCATCTTCTTCCACGTTTGAATAGCACGCACCCGGTAACCCATGAACGCGACCTCATCTATCATCCACGCACGCACATGTACAACCGGACTTCGATCCAATACGACCACCGCGTGCGCCCCATCATCCTCCACTAACGCCTGAGATGCGGCCCCCACCATCCCTCGAATCGCGTGCTAACACCCAAAACGCGCGCATCGTTAAACTCAAAATTCCCATGATTTCGTGACGTAGTAACATAGATCAACCGTATGGATCTGAAGAGGAGATCGAGATCTACAACTTTCATGTTGGAAGTTTTTAATTTCGATGAACACATTGAGAGAAATCAAGGAAAGAAAATCGAACAATTTCAGTCGTTGGAATTAGAATAGTGGCGACCATGACTTTTGAACTAGGGTTACAAATATTTTAATATAAACTGTCTTGATTTACGTGTGTATTTATATAGTTAGGTCCAAAACCGCCCGAAATCCAATCGAGGCGTGACGCTTGGTATTTATAATGTTATACCCCCATTATGAACACAGTGGAACTAGTTTCGAGGCCTAATTCGATCGTATGTGGAAGATAGTTTTCAAAGCCAATTTATTTTATCGAATTTCTTAAATTGATTTCTACGCGTTTCAAGCTCGCACGGCCAAATGACAAGTCCGATCGCTACGGAACATGAAATCCTACAATAACTCACTATTACGGATCCGATGAAACTAGTTTCGTCAAAATCCAAGACAGTTGCCAAAATGGCTATTTCTACTCGTCAGTTTGAAATATAAAATTTTAATTTTTAATTATTCACATTTAACTCCAATTTTAAATGTTAACTATCTTCATTCATATATAAATACAATTTGAATCAATTTCTTATACCATTTTTAATCATATTAAATCCATAATTCAATTATTCAAATAATTTTCAATATTAAATTTAAACAATTTAAATTATCCAATAAATCAATATTAACAAATCATTAAATTTCAAAATAATTTTAGTTATCAACATTATTTTAATTCTATCGAAATAATTTACATTTATTATTCAACTCCAGTTATTGATTATAAACACCATCGATACATATAATTTATTTCAATATAAATAATTCCCAAATTTTCGAAATTGTTTATTTTAAGATTTTATTCAAGTTCATATTCAATTACTACAATATTAAATCATTAAATTTTATTTTAACCATTTTTATTCAATAATATATCAAATCCTATAATTTAAAACAGTTAAAAATATGGGTCGTTACAAATTTTTAAGTTGAGGCAAGAATAAAAAACTGAAATTGTTAATGTAAGAAAAGTACAATCTCTTCTGGCGGTTGATTTTCCATTATACCTTGAAGAATTATTTTCGATTGTTTCTGTAACGACCCGATATTTTGGACCATTCGCATCCATTATAAGTGTATAGGTAGACACTCATGCCGGAGTTGAATTGCTCAAAATACCGCGTTGTAATTTAAAATTTGGCAAAACTCAGCATATACAGTAAATAAAATAATTACAGATCACAGACACAGAGTAATATAACAATAATGCAGCGGAAACAAAAGGATAGTAGTTCATGAAGCTATATATATATATAACAGAGTTAAACAAGATACAACAGAGGTCTCGAATACAATAGATGTCTCAATACAATAGTCAAATACCAGATCGGAATACATCACTGGATCGACGGAATAACTGAAAGCAGGATCGATAGATAGCTGGATCTCCAAGCGAAGCTCCAACTCCAAAGGTGAGTCCCAAATGCTGTATCACTCAGTCTGACCCGAGCGTAAAGCAAAACACAAAACACTCGAGTCAGGATTAACATTCTTATATTCAATAAATCCAACTCAAGTGAAATATCAACTGAAATACAAGTAACTTAAAGGATGTTTGGGATGACCATCCTCTAAGGGTCCGTTAAACTATTTACTATGTAGTAATATTCGCTATTATAATAGTGTCTAAATAGGTAAAGTATAATCATATTGGAAAATAGCGTTAAGGGGATGGAGAACCTTAACGCGGTCGGATCTTAAAATCATAATCGTAGTAAAGCTCGGTATGGTAGGTGACACGGCACAACTAGGCAATGCCAGGGTAGATATACCAATTACGCACACGGACTGATGGATACGCATAGCAGCCACTACCGTTCCACCTCGAACAACATTCCCAAATCGGAGGATGGCCATCTAGTCAAATCACAAGTAAGAGTATAATATCGAAGAAATGCATCCGAGAAGAGGTGCTACCTCACTGGTCCGAGATCGCTCCTGTTTTAGCCACCTTATGCCAACTCACGGGAGTTGGGTCCACGTAACATACCTTAAGAACGTCGCCACCATCCTACTTCGTTCTGGAATCTCCACCACGAACACAGTTGTCAAAGTGGTTTTCGGTATCGACAGAGAGTGTGTCCATATCCGATCCCGGTCTCTTTAACAACCAATCGTTATTATAACACCATGGTCATTTCAAAATAGTTTATACTTCAAACTAAAATATCATTATCATTTCAAACCCAATTTAATACGATATCATTTTCACTTCAAATATATCCATTTTCAAAATCATATTACTTTCCAAAGTTATAATGCTTTCGAAATCATAGTTTGGAAATCACAGTATTTTGGCAATCGTAACATTTCCTTTTAACAGTTTAGATATTAGAATTTCGTTATAAAATAAATTAGTTTCCTCAAGTTTCACAAATCGATTCAAATTAACTCGAATTCCAAAAATTTAATTTAATCAAATCCCAAATCATCCGTTTCAACTTGATTCAACTTCTAAATAAACCATTTCAAATTATCAATTTCAAATACGTATCTAAACCATAAATAAGCCATTTCAATTTGAATATATTTCAAAGCTTTAAATATTCAACATTTCAAAACTAAATTCGATAAATTTATATACATATCAGATTCACTTTACAATTATTTAGTTTTGAAATATTAACTTAACATTTCCAAGACATTTGAATACAATTTCAATTTACAATTTAAATAAACAAAAGATCTCATTTAAATATTTATACGTTTGAAATATCCATTTAAGTCACCTTTTAAAATTTCAAGTTGTAAATCACTTCTTTAAATTTCAAATTCAATACATTTCAAATCAAACTTATTTAAGTATAATTCTTAAATAAATACAATTTCAATCAATTTCAAATCATTATAAATTCTATATTTGAAAATATAGATATTAAATAAATACTTAAACATATTATTTATCAACTTTATTAAATCAACTTTAATAAATCTTTAAAATCAATATTTATCAAAACCATATATTTCTCTTCAAAACCATAGAAATCATTTTCAAAACGTTTATATATATAGACCAACGGTGCCTGTATATAATTTTTCTATCCTATGGTCAAGTGATACGGATATTTATCATTTCAATCCGCAATTTAAAATATATTCGGGTATATATCTTTTCAACCCGAAATCCCAAATTCAATTTAATGATAATCGCTTGGGTTTATCATTTCAACCCATAACGATTTTCTCCTATTCTACAGATCGTTCGGGTATGTATCATTTCAACCCATAGTGATTCTATACTAATAGGGAACTTGCAGAATGATAACATATATGATAATAAAATAACAATAGCAACAGGCAATATATCATCAATATAAATAACAGGTTATGGTGCCAGATGTCACGGGTGAACCGATAAAGATAATGACATATATATAACAATGTGAACAACTAACAGCAGCATATCTCAATTGACGTTTCAATTAAAATCAAATTTAATAAATATAAGAACATAAATCGTGAGTGATTGCTCACCTTTCGAGGCTAGAGATGGACGAGAATGATAAGAGTTACAGATCCTGTAACAACCCAGTATTTTACATCTATTGATTAGCATAATTAAACAATTAATTGATTGTTAATTTCTGTTGAATATTTGAATCAGCTGAAATTCTTTTGATAGTTGATTAAGTGTATTTGAGCTTTGCAAATTTGAATCTCGACCATCCAATTTGATGCTGTATTGTTTGAAGAATAACCATTAAGTATCGTCAGACGATTATTGTTGATAGCAAATTGTTGTCGGAAGTTTGTGATCGAGTGAGATTCTTTTGCAAACCTAATTATGTTTAGGTGGGCTCCAAAACTTTTGGGCCATATTCCTATTACTATTTTGTCGAGTAATCTATCAGAGGCAAGACCTTTTTTTTTCCTTATTCCCAATTGGACCCGCTCCTCATTTCATTTTTCTCTCGCGTTCGAAAACTAATCAAAGAAACGAAAATGGCGGCCTCGATTAAAATTAGGGCTTGCTCGTCTTCGTCTCGCCATGAAGATAAGGAGTTGTCTTATGGTAAGCATCTCGTTCAATGATTGCGTGGCCACCGAGCTCGTCTTCGCTTCGAGAAATGGTGAGTGATCTTCGCTCACTTCTAATTCAGGCTGTAGTTATTTACAAGTCGAGCTCTCTTGCTTTCCAACTGTTTGAATTTGTCACTTGATTTATCTTAGTTATTCGAATTGTCTTGATGTTGAGATGGTCTCTTGACTTTGTCGAATTCATGTATTTTACAATTCTGGTTTCCTTGATCATCACTGGGCTGAATTTCGGGTTTTGACTTGCGATGATAAGTTACTGCTCGGATTTTTGGGGAAAAGAAAACTACTGTCATATGAATTTCTTTTTATTCGAACTTTTCCTTTGATGACCCGCGGCTAAAACGACATTGAAATTGTCAAATTCTTTTCTCTGGCCGCTGGTTTTGGTTTCGATGGTTGAGATGATTGCAACTTGTTCAAAAACGTTTATTTTTGATACGTGATACTCACGTTCCTGATTCATGACTTGGTTAATTTATTTTACCACCACGATTTCGAATCTGCACTGTTCGATCTTTGGTCTTTTTGACTTCGGCTTGTGATATTGTGGTGATTTCAGACCTTCGTTGTGAGCTTGAACTCACTGTGTTGTTTCGACCAGTTCACTCCTGTCGAGATTGCTGTACCATTTCCATTCTACTGCTGCACCATTGGTTTCGTGATGTATCCTTGCTTCTGTTTGGTTTGAGACTGCATAATTTGATGTGTAAGCCTTGAATTAAATTATGTTTGTTTTGCAATTGCTTTCGGTATTAATTTCGAAGTTGTTTTGTGCTTGTGGCATACTTGTTGGTCACAGTCCTTTTGAATTTATCTTGACTTGTTCGTGAGGTTTATTTGCCTTCTCATCTTCACTATTTCTGTTGCATTGCTTGACTTTGTTTTGTTGTTCCATGCTCTTTGCGTGGTATCTATGTAGCACACTCGACTTTGGCGTTAGCTTTGTGGTTGTTGTACAGAGGAACTGGAAAGTTGTATACTCGATTATGTACTTGTGATATTTGTCTGGGTTGGCTACCTGACCCGACTTATCTTGAGTTGCTTCCCTTTATTTTGAGCTGCCTTTGAATTGTTCATGGGTTCATATGTTGAATTTTTGATGTTGTTGCCATTTTGGTCGTTTTGACCCTTTTATCGAACTGTTAGCTTTGGGGTGAAATTTCTGATTCATCGGTGACTTTGTTGATTTTTGGGTTGGCTTATGGCCTTTGCATTCTGGTCATTTGTGTGGTAGCCATACACTGGCATATATTCTGGGTGCAGTTACATCCCTGCTCTTGTCACTGTTTGTATTGTCGACTTATGTGGTTTATGAGGTTGAAGTATTTTTGTTGTCCACTGGTTGGACATTTGGGCTCTTTGTAGCTGCAGTTTCACTTGTGTTGGCATTACACTTGAGTTGAACCTGATCATTGGGTTTGACCTTGTGTTCATTTGTGATCTTTTGTGTATCTCTTGCGATAGTGGCGAGGCAGTATACGCGTGCGTGTACTGCAGCCCTATCAGTTTTGACAGTTTTAAATTAATGTTTCGATTTGTTGAATTGTTTCGTTGGTTATTTTCAATGTTTGGAGTTGTATTCTGATTTAGATTGCTGGTTTGTTGTTTAACACTAATTAGTGTTATATTCGCCGTTATCCAATTCTCGTATCGAGAGTTGGATATACGAGATTTCTGTGATTATCGTCTATTTGACTATCTGATTATTATTGCTGCTATGCACTAATAACTGAGTTTGAATTAGACTGACCCGTGTATTATTTTCTTTTGAATTTAATACTCGGGTCAGACCCGAGTTATTTCAGGTAGTAGATTTCCTTCTTTGAATTGCTGTTCGAGATTTGAAGACTTTTCACATCTTCTGAAGTTGTCAGTGTCATTTTGTAGTAGTCGTGTCATTGTATAGAACGATATGTATTCACGTATATTAGTCGATAATGTACTTGTATATATAACTTCTAGAGTCGACAGTTGTAGTTGTATCATATGTATTGTGTCAACTATGTATTAACTGACATCAGTTATATATATGAGACTTTTGTTTTTATCTGTGTTTCGCATTTATATTATCTGTGTTATTGTTATATCTAATGTCTTAAACTATTATGACCCGTCGTAGTTCGTTTTATACTAGTATTGGGTGTGTCGATGGGAGTAAATAAATAATAGATGAAAAATAAAAAGTATATACCACTTCTATCGAGAAAACCAATATTTGTGTAAGGCCAACTACGGATGGTCGCTCCTATCCAGCCTTATTCTTCGTAATAATAGACAGTATTCCTTTTAATACTCTTTGTTATTATGAGCATAGAGGTGGGGCGTCACAGTTGGTATCAGAGCTTGGGGTTTATGGACATAATATAAAACATAACTTGGATGGAACATATGTTACAACTATTGGTCGATGTTTTATTTGTGATCTGAGTCAAAACTAAAGTTTTGAAATTTTGATGAAAGTTTTTAAATATCTTTATTTAAAAAAAAACAAAAGTGGAATTGTGTTTTGTTGTTTTGATTAAATTGTGTTCTATTTATCAGAGTGCGCAGCGGAATCAGTGACACTATCTCCGCTAAGTATAACTGATAATCTTTTTGATTTAAAAATCAAAATACGAAATTGATATGAATTTCATTTGCTGTTTGCATAGCTGTAATTATTTTGTTTCTTTGAGAATTTCGAATCCGAATTGAGGATTCGAAGAAATTGCAGATATGTGATTTTTGTTGAAATTTCCGCTGGCTTTCTTTAGTACTAATCATATATTGATTAGATTTTTGCTGTTTTGAATTATCTTCCTTGAAGATACATTCGAATGATTTCTTTGCTTATTTTATAATACGTGCAAAATTTGAATTGCACGTTATTGCATTTATTTTACGTTGAACCGATGCTTGGTTATGAAACGTATTTTGTTGCCGTTATTTTTATAACAGGATTTTACACCAATGCTATATTTTGAAGCACGGTGTTTTGTGGCATTTTGATAAATGAGAATTCACTGATATTACATTTTGATGTAGATTGTTTTGATGTGATTTTTGACGTTTTAAAACTACTGTCGCTTTGGCTTCAGTAACCGTCAAATTTGAAAAAGTGGATTTTCAAGCGGTTATTCCGCAATACTGTTTTGTGACCGTTTTTATGGTATTTTGAGAAGTACAATTCCCTTATCGAAATTGTTACTGATTTGCTGTTTTAATCACGTGATTGGAAAATCGTTTTAAAATGAAAATTGTTTTATAAAATTTTAGCAGTTTGCGTTTTCAAAAGAGTGAGAAAGCGACTTAAACGATTCAGCAAAATCGAGGATTATGACCCCTTTCTTTTATTGTTTCGCTTAACTCCGGACTTGTTCAGTTGAGAATGTGAATTGTTATTTTTACAAAATAAATAAAAATTGTTTTCAGAAATTTTACAGTTTGCGATTTCAAAAGAATGAGAAAGCGATTTAAACGTTTCAGCAAAATCGAGGACTATGACCCCTTTCTTTTACTGATTCGCTTAATTCCGGACTTGTCCGTTTGAGAATGTAAAGTGTATTTTTACAAAATACACAATTTTGCACTTTCAAGGAAACGATGAAGAGATTTAAACGATTTAGCAAAAGTGCAGAGTATGAAACCACACTTTTACTATTTCGGTTAATTCCGGACTCGTTAATTGAATATCTGTTGTTTTGATGATTTTGATGAATTTTGCACTTTCAAGGAAACGATGAAGAGAATCAAGCGATTTAGTAAAACACGTGGTATGGGACATGTGCGTTTGCTATTTCGGTTAATTCCGGACTCGTTAATTGAAATATTTTGATGTTTTCGTGTGCTTTCGAGCCACTATGAGGACCTTCGGGTCATTTGTTGGACCTTCGGGTCATTTGTTGGGCTTTCGGGCCACTCTGATGGACCTTCGGGTCAAATACCAGTACTAGACCTTCGGGTCACTCTGCGGACCTTCGGGTCATTTGTTGGGCGCCAAAATTATGTTGAGTACTTGGTAGGCTTCGGCCATTTGTTTATGCACGTGCGGCGAATTAAAAACTCGCCATCTGATGGGATCGATCCAAGCTTTTATGTTGATTTTCTAGTCTTCTTAATTGATTTCTAGATATTTGTTGTTTCTAATTATCTGTAGGTAATTAGATATCTGATGTTATGAGATTTAATTATCGTATCGGTAATTAAATATTTGTTGTTTCTGACTATCGTTTTTGATAATCGGATATTTGTTGTTTCTAATTATCGCTTGTGATAATTAGATATTTGTTGATATGAGTTCTGATTATCGTTTTTGATAATCAGATATTTGTTGTTTCTAATTATCGCTTGTGATAATTAGATATTTGTTGATATGAGTTCTGATTATCGTTTTTGATAATCGGATATTTGTTGTTTCTAATTATCGCTTGTGATAATTAGATATTTGTTGATATGAGTTCTGATTATCGTTTTTGATAATCAGATATTTGTTGTTTCTAATTATCGCTTGTGATAATTAGATATTTGTTGATATGAGTTCTGATTATCGTTTTTGATAATCGGATATTTGTTGTTTCTAATTATCGCTTGTGATAATTAGATATTTGTTGATATGAGTTCTGATTATCGTTTTTGATAATCGGATATTTGTTGTTTCTAATTATCGCTTGTGATAATTAGATATTTGTTGATATGAGTTCTGATTATCGTTTTTGATAATCAGATATTTGTTGTTTCTAATTATCGCTTGTGATAATTAGATATTTGTTGATATGAGTTCTGATTATCGTTTTTGATAATCGGATATTTGTTGTTTCTAATTATCGCTTGTGATAATTAGATATTTGTTGATATGAGTTCTGATTATCGTTTTTGATAATCAGATATTTGTTGTTTCTAATTATCGCTTGTGATAATTAGATATTTGTTGATATGAGTTCTGATTATCGTTTTTGATAATCGGATATTTGTTGTTTCTAATTATCACTTGTGATAATTAGATATTTGTTGATATGAGTTCTGATTATCGTTTTTGATAATCAGATATTTGTTGTTTCTAATTATCGCTTGTGATAATTAGATATTTGTTGATATGAGTTCTGATTATCGTTTTTGATAATCGGATATTTGTTGTTTCTAATTATCGCTTGTGATAATTAGATATTTGTTGATATGAGTTCTGATTATCGTTTTTGATAATCAGATATTTGTTGTTTCTAATTATCGCTTGTGATAATTAGATATTTGTTGATATGAGTTCTGATTATCGTTTTTGATAATCGGATATTTGTTGTTTCTAATTATCGCTTGTGATAATTAGATATTTGTTGATATGAGTTCTGATTATCGTTTTTGATAATCGGATATTTGTTGTTTCTAATTATCGCTTTAGATAATTAAATATTTGTTGATTTGAGATTTAATTATCGCTTGAGATAATTAAATATTTGTTGATTCAAGATTTAATTATCGCTTGAGATAATTAAATATTTGCTGATTTGAAATTTAATTATCGCTTTAGATAATTAAATATTTGTTGATTTGAGATTTAATTATCGCTTGAGATAATTAAATATTTGTTGATTCAAGATTTAATTATCGCTTGAGATAATTAAATATTTGCTGATTTGAAATTTAATTATCACTTTAAATAATTAAATATTTGTTGAATTTGAAATTTGATTATCGCTTGAGATAGTCAAATATTTATTGAATTTGGAATTTGATTATCGCTTGAGATAATCAAATATTTGTTAAATTTGAAATTTGATTATCGATTGTGATAATCGAATATTTGTTGAATTTGAAATTTGATTATCATTTTTGGGAATCGAATAATTGTGATTTGAGATTTGACTATCGTCATTGATAATCGACTATTGGTTGATTGCTAATTTTGTTGATTATGAAATTTCCTAGCCTCTAATTGATTCTAGGTTACGTTGATTGTATTGAATTGCTGTTTTCTATCTACCTCTGTTGATAATTAGAGTTTGCTGATATGAAGTTTGTGTTTTCTAGTTAATTGTGAATAACTAGATATTGGCAGTTTTGCGAATTTGGATTTGTGTTTCATAATCATCTTTGTTGATAATTAGATTTTGCTATTTTCTAATTATCGTATCGATGATTAGACATTGTTGCTTTATGATTCTCTGTATTTTAATTATCTTGTTGATAATTGAATATCGCTGATGATTGCATTTATTCAGTTTTGTTGTTTTCTGATTATCTATTGATAGTTAGATTTTGTTGAAAAATTTGTGAATCTCTTGTATTGGAATTAAAAGATTACTGTGGCATTTGAATTCTCGATTCTTATTTTCTAGCATAACCAGTTTATGTTAGAAAAATAATTGTCATAGAAAACTTTAAATTGTGGAAATTGCGGGGACGCAATTTCTATAAGGAGGGGAGTCTGTAACAACCCAGTATTTTACATCTATTGATTAGCGTAATTAAACAATTAATTGATTGTTAATTTCTGTTGAATATTTGAATCAGCTGAAATTCTTTTGATAGTTGATTAAGTGTATTTGAGCTTTGCAAATTTGAATCTCGACCATCCAATTTGATGCTGTATTGTTTGAAGAATAACCATTAAGTATCGTCAGACGATTATTGTTGATAGCAAATTGTTGTCGGAAGTTTGTGATCGAGTGAGATTCTTTTGCAAACCTAATTATGTTTAGGTGGGCTCCAAAACTTTTGGGCCATATTCCTATTACTATTTTGTCGAGTAATCTATCAGAGGCAAGACCTTTTTTTTTCCTTATTCCCAATTGGACCCGCTCCTCATTTCATTTTTCTCTCGCGTTCGAAAACTAATCAAAGAGACGAAAATGGCGGCCTCGATCAAAATTAGGGCTTGCTCGTCTTCGTCTCGCCATGAAGATAAGGAGCTGTCTTATGGTAAGCATCTCGTTCAATGATTGCGTGGCCACCGAGCTCGTCTTCGCTTCGAGAAATGGTGAGTGATCTTCGCTCACTTCTAATTCAGGCTGTAGTTATTTACAAGTCGAGCTCTCTTGCTTTCCAACTGTTTGAATTTGTCACTTGATTTATCTTAGTTATTCGAATTGTCTTGATGTTGAGATGGTCTCTTGACTTTGTCGAATTCATGTATTTTACAATTCTGGTTTCCTTGATCATCACTGGGCTGAATTTCAGGTTTTGACTTGCGATGATAAGTTACTGCTCGGATTTTTGGGGAAAAGAAAACTACTGTCATATGAATTTCTTTTTATTCGAACTTTTCCTTTGATGACCCGCGGCTAAAACGACATTGAAATTGTCAAATTCTTTTCTCTGGCCGCTGGTTTTGGTTTCGATGGTTGAGATGATTGCAACTTGTTCAAAAACGTTTATTTTTGATACGTGATACTCACGTTCCTGATTCATGACTTGGTTAATTTATTTTACCACCACGATTTCGAATCTGCACTGTTCGATCTTTGGTCTTTTTGACTTCGGCTTGTGATATTGTGGTGATTTCAGACCTTCGTTGTGAGCTTGAACTCACTGTGTTGTTTCGACCAGTTCACTCCTGTCGAGATTGCTGTACCATTTCCATTCTACTGCTGCACCATTGGTTTCGTGATGTATCCTTGCTTCTGTTTGGTTTGAGACTGCATAATTTGATGTGTAAGCCTTGAATTAAATTATGTTTGTTTTGCAATTGCTTTCGGTATTAATTTCGAAGTTGTTTTGTGCTTGTGGCATACTTGTTGGTCACAGTCCTTTTGAATTTATCTTGACTTGTTCGTGAGGTTTATTTGCCTTCTCATCTTCACTATTTCTGTTGCATTGCTTGACTTTGTTTTGTTGTTCCATGCTCTTTGCGTGGTATCTATGTAGCACACTCGACTTTGGCGTTAGCTTTGTGGTTGTTGTACAGAGGAACTGGAAAGTTGTATACTCGATTATGTACTTGTGATATTTGTCTGGGTTGGCTACCTGACCCGACTTATCTTGAGTTGCTTCCCTTTATTTTGAGCTGCCTTTGAATTGTTCATGGGTTCATATGTTGAATTTTTGATGTTGTTGCCATTTTGGTCGTTTTGACCCTTTTATCGAACTGTTAGCTTTGGGGTGAAATTTCTGATTCATCGGTGACTTTGTTGATTTTTGGGTTGGCTTATGGCCTTTGCATTCTGGTCATTTGTGTGGTAGCCATACACTGGCATATATTCTGGGTGCAGTTACATCCCTGCTCTTGTCACTGTTTGTATTGTCGACTTATGTGGTTTATGAGGTTGAAGTATTTTTGTTGTCCACTGGTTGGACATTTGGGCTCTTTGTAGCTGCAGTTTCACTTGTGTTGGCATTACACTTGAGTTGAACCCGATCATTGGGTTTGACCTTGTGTTCATTTGTGATCTTTTGTGTATCTCTTGCGATAGTGGCGAGGCAGTACACGCGTGCGTGTACTGCAGCCCTATCAGTTTTGACAGTTTTAAATTAATGTTTCGATTTGTTGAATTGTTTCGTTGGTTAATTTCAATGTTTGGAGTTGTATTCTGATTTAGATTGCTGGTTTGTTGTTTAACACTAATTAGTGTTATATTTGCCGTTATCCAATTCTCGTATCGAGAGTTGGATATACGAGATTTCTGTGATTATCGTCTATTTGACTATCTGATTATTATTGCTGCTATGCACTAATAACTGAGTTTGAATTAGACTGACCCGTGTATTATTTTCTTTTGAATTTAATACTCGGGTCAGACCCGAGTTATTTCAGGTAGTAGATTTCCTTCTTTGAGTTGCTGTTCGAGATTTGAAGACTTTTCACATCTTCTGAAGTTGTCAGTGTCATTTTGTAGTAGTCGTGTCATTGTATAGAACGATATGTATTCACGTATATTAGTCGATAATGTACTTGTATATATAACTTCTAGAGTCGACAGTTGTAGTTGTATCATATGTATTGTGTCAACTATGTATTAACTGACATCAGTTATATATATGAGACTTTTGTTTTTATCTGTGTTCCACATTTATATTATCTGTGTTATTGTTATATCTAATGTCTTAAACTATTATGACCCGTCGTAGTTCGTTTTATACTAGTATTGGGTGTGTCGATGGGAGTAAATAAATAATAGATGAAAAATAAAAAGTATATACCACTTCTATCGAGAAAACCAATATTTGTGTAAGGCCAACTACGGATGGTCGCTCCTATCCAGCCTTATTCTTCGTAATAATAGACAGTATTCCTTTTAATACTCTTTGTTATTATGAGCATAGAGGTGGGGCGTCACAGATCCAAGCATGAATTTCAAAGCAAAGCAAGACTGGTACGAAATTTGACGGATAAAGCTGATAACAGAAATAGACGAATCAAATCAGAAATGGATCGATGATGGTAAATGGTATAAGTGAATTCATATATAACTATATATAACTATATAAAAAAAATCATATTTAAATTTCAAACACATAATAAATAAATATGTATATGCATTCAAAATTATTGTTTTAAATTCAACACATATCAAAACAACTTACACAAAATATAGTAACCTTTACATTCATAAAACAAGCAGATCCTATACAAATCTGGCTTTATAATAATAACAAAAACCCAACAGTATATATATATGTATATATATATACACACACACTTCATACAGAGCCCATTACAAAATCAACACATATTATAAAATAATACAACTTGTATAACCTGATATTAAAATTGATAACTTGTCATACTTTATAATATGTAACAGCTTGATTTGTATAAATTGTATACCCTTTATAAAACCAACATAACACTAATATATAACTTATTCACACAGTTCAGATATATACAATACTATATTTATTATATTAATATTTAAGTTCTCTTAGTTAAAATAGCAAGTTTACACTGTACATACCTTCAAATATAACGTAATCATATTGTATATAATTTTATACAACCAAACATGTGCATATATATACTTTTAAAACCGTACTACAATAACATAAACTAGAATAATATAACTTATAGCTTATAAAATGTAAAGTAGCAGGATATAAACTTAGATAATATAACCTTAAATCAACACATATATATGTATATTCTTAAATACAATCTCAAGATACTTTATAAACTTTATAAACCATGACATACCATATAACAATATATATATTAACTAATATATAAGGTGATATACACGAAATTATGTAAGCCCATGCATATATAACAAACAATTTACTTCCATAAGTTTTTACATACATGCGGCTATGGACCACATGCAGGCTTACTTTATCTACTAACCTCTATATATATATATTGACCAAATATATTTCACAGCAGAGCAGGTTTATGCCATTCAAAATGCAAGCAAACTTGTTTATGCATGTAACGACCCCGAATTTTAATTAAATTTAAATTGATAATTAAATGAATTTTTAAATAAAAATTGTAAAATTTATTTTAAATGGAAGCGAGTTTCCCCGACTGTCTTAGAATCTATATTAAGTCATTTGAATTTAAACGATTTGTATATATGTGAATATATATGTATGTACAATTGATTTGAATTTGAATTGTAAATAAATTGTTTAATAATAAGTGATAATAATAAATATTAGAAAAATAAATATATAGCTTTGTACAAACTAATGAATGCAAGCACCACAACCTTATCATCTCAACCGAGACTTACAAATGAAGTAAACAAAAGAAAAGAAAACATCTTCTCAGCCAAAAAAATTCACAAGCAAGTAAAGGAAAATAAAATAAGCAAACAAAACAAGTAAATATAGGAGGCATAAAGTACTAAGGCATTTAATGCCATTACCTCTAGTACAATATATAGTATGCACCAGCCGAAATCAAAAACTGCATAGTCAAGTTTGAACAGACAAAATATGCAAGTATGAAACAAAAGGAAAATAAGTATGGTACAAGCAAATAAAAATATACATGTTTGCTATACATGCCGTATAAAAAAAAAGATAAGTATGAAGATTGTACAAGGTAGTTAATGCCACTATCCTTAGCCACTGAAATAAGATTTTCAGCCTCCATTTTTTCATAGGAATCTCAGCATAGTTGATAAAGCAAGGAAGAAAAAATAGATAAGTCTAAGCTAGCAAATAAGATAAGTATGTACACAACAACAATTAATGCAAGATATCTCTAGCCTCCAAGATCTTGCCTGGTAAAACAAAAATGGTACCAAAGCAATTAATGCTATATCCCTTAGTACATAACATTTTAATCAACTCGAGATGTTCAAAAACATATCAGCCACGAGAAGAAAGAAAAAAATTATATCACTGATCCTATTGTACAAACAAGACATTATCATTTGTTGTACAAACTCATTTTTATCACCATGTAAGCTTCCTTCCATATATCAACTTCTCCATTTATTTTGTTTCGTCCATTCCAAGCTAAACAAGAAAAAAATATACTGAAGCAAATATCATTAAACTCAAAACAAATCATTTACAACCAGAGCACAAGGTAGGAGTTTCCAGGCAAAACATTTTGTCTCTGCCTTTCTCTGTTCTTTCTAAACTTCAGGTGAGTAACACTTGTTTTAAGATTTTCAAAAATATGAATTTGTTGTGAGTTGAAACTGTGATGAGTATGTATGAATATATATATATATATATATAAATCCTCTGTGAATATTCAAATGAATGGATGATTGTGTGCAGGCATAACTACTCCTGTTTGGAAACAGGTCTTCCAAAACCCGTTTGAATTTAAAATCCTTCTTCTCTGATTTTTGTTAAGTTTCAAAAATTTAAAAAAAAAATGGTTTGTTTAAATATGATTTGAGTTTTAGGAAACAATATTTTTAATTAAATCAATTATTCTCAGAAGAATCTCAGATATTCAATCATCAAGTCAAAATTCAATCATCAAGTGATCTTGTTTAAATAATACCAACGTAAACGTCATCGGAAATGATGATTTTTGAAACAAATATCAGAATTTTTAGTGTTGAATTGCACGTGAATTTGGGGAATGACTGGAATCTTGTTTTTTATCGAATTCGGGTAGTCGGAGTGTTTGGAATGATCGTGAACTTCACCGGAGGTGGAGGAGATACTGGTGGTTCGGGCAAAAATGTCAGGAGGGGTTCAAGTTTACCGTGGCATCGGCGGTGGTCAGGGTTAGTTTTAAAACCTAGTTTTCGCTGTGGTTTAGTATTTGGTCTTGTTCGTCGACAGGAGGTGATCGAGTGCTGCGAGGTTCTGGGAGGTGGTAGAGGAGGCATTGGTGATTGTTTGGACGAAGTTTCGTGATCTCAGGTGGTCTTGGCGGCGGTGGCGAGACGTCTTGCCGAAGGAGTTAGTTAATGTTTTTTTTGGGCGAATGCCTAAAATTTCGAATTCGAATTTTAACTGGCACTTCGAATTTTGATTTCGAGCCTGGAGACAATTTGCGACTTGCGGTCGATGTTGGTGTTCGCCAGAGTGGCGTCGCCGCCTTGTGCACGTGCACGGTGGCGTGGGTGTGTCAGCGCCTTCATGGGTTGGTTCGACTCGAGTAAATATTCGAGTAGGATGGGGAGTTCACTCGTGTGTTGGCCCGGTTGCGTGAGTGTGTTTAGCGAGAAATGTTGTGGACTTAAGAAGAAGATTATCTGGAGGGAAGAAGATAGGATTAGGGGGGAAAAGGGGTTGCGTGAAGACAGGGGAGAGGCTCGGGCTATTTCGTGAATAACTCGAAGTGCTTCTCGAGTTTTTGGGAAGGCCCGGGTTTTTGCTTTTCAACTGCAATTTAATTAAAGATAAGCTAATGGTTTTTAATTATTTTAGTTAATACTTTAAATTGATAAGCTTTTAGTTACTATAAAATACGTATGAAACTTATTACACATAAGTTAGTAATTAGTAATAATCCTTTTTATATGATAATTAAGTTGAATAATTTATTAGTAATCAAGGATGATTACATCATAATTCTAATTAGAATTTGAACTAATTTATGTGTAGGTAAATAAATAAATTTGTAACTAACTACTTAAGTTAATAAATGAATGATTAATAGTTAATTAATGATTTAGATTAAATTATAATTGGAAATGATTTAATATGAATTAATCTAAGATAATTTCTCAAGAAAGCAATTGAAGAAATGTTATTAGTTAATGAAGTTAATTAACTAGAAGTTATTAAGTAATCAAATTTATGTGATAAATTTTAATAAATAATTAGATTAATTAAGTGAGATAATCAATTGTAAATTGTTAATTACTTTGTGAAAGCAATTAAGGGGTCAATTAATTATATAGAAATTGATCTTCCTTATAAATGTTTGGATTCTGTTGAATGATATGAATTGTTTGACATCCCTGATATATAATGCTTTGTGATACATCCTGATTTACCTTATGATCTTTACTTATCTGTGATGTATATATTGTTATATGAATATGAAACCCTTGACCCATAGAACGACACTTGAATTTCGATGCGACAGGGAGTCGGATTTCAGTTGGTTATCCGAAACCCACATCGAATTGAAATAGTGAATCTTTATGACCGATAAATTTATTTTATCTATGAATCTGTGAATGAAGATAAGCGTTATCGACTTTACCGCTTATCGATATATCTGTGATGATTAATGTTGCACTATTGTCTGAAACCCTTGGACTACACCTTTACACACACAAATATGGATTTCACGTGAAAATCGGTTAAATCACAGATAATGTAAATATGATGTTTTTGAAATTGAAATTTTAATTTCAATTGATTTTGAAATTGGAAATTTGGGGTTTAATATGAAAAGCTTTTGAAAGGAGTTTTAAAGGTATTTTGGATATCTTGAAATTTAAATAATTTGATTTAAATTTGAATTCAAGTTTGACATTGAATTCTATGATTTGAAACTAGGGATTAAAGATGCTGTACAAGTTATATATGGGTTAAACCATTTTAAAGGTATTGATTTGGGAATTTGAATTTAATTCAAGAGTTTTAACTCGTATAAATATAACTGGATTTTTCTGAAACGAAAACTACTTGTTTTCAAATAATAATAGCTTTCATTTTAAGAAAGGATTTCCAAATTGTGTTGAACGATTTCAAGTTTGAAATAGAATTGAAATGTTTTAAAAATTATGAAATGAGTCTTTGATTTCAAAGACCGGATGAGTTAATCTAACTTGATATGGAATTGTTTTGAAAGCTATAAGTTAAATCTTGATTTAAGGATTTAACGAGTTAATCCAATTGAAATGGAAATTGTTTTGAAATCCATAAATGAATCTTTGTGAACGGGGTAAACTTTGTGAATTAAATCTTTTGTTTAAAAGATTAAAGTGTGGAAATTGTTTAAACCATTGAAGGTTTTTGAAATAAATCTTTTTGTTTAAAAGATTGGAAATGGTAATTTGTTTTACCATTCGAATGAAAAGTTTTTAGCTTTAAGCTGTGATTTAACTGAGACCCCAGTATCCATATGATTTTTAATTGCGCTCGTTATTCGGTTTAGCCGGGAGAGGACCTTTGTGTCATATATCCCATTCCGAATAGTGATACGACGATATGGATAGCATTTGAAGACCGGTGGTGAAGACCGGGTATTTGCGAGAGCGATAGGATGACCTATCGATTGTCTCTGCACTGAGTAGCTACGGTATAGAGATTCCCTAAGTGATGGGAAGTCCGATCAGGATTGTGAATACCCGGAATTGCAAGGGCTTCTTTGGAAGTGCCTTCGGTTCTGTTCGAACCCGGAACAGACTTGTATGGATGTGTGTCTGACGTTACACTTTGAGATGTAAAGCTGGTTTCTATCAAATACATTTCTGTTGGTGGCGGAGAATTTATTCTCTTAGCTTAACACCCTTCTCTGAGACGTATGAGCTCAGAGGTTATGTAGTTGATGGTTACTAGTGATACATTCCCAATTTGGTAATGTGGCATACGAAGTGCTGCTGATCATTTGATTGATCAAAGCGTGGCTTTGTGAAAAAGCGTGGCTTTGTGAAAAAGCGTTGCTTTGTGAACGAGACTTCATCGAGCCTCATAACCCGGTAATGGTCGAAACAGGAATGTTGCGACAAAGGTTTGTAGGGGTAGCGCCCCTAGGGTATGTCATTTCCTTCTGGATAAAGGGTGGTATCATGGTATGGAGCCCAGATACTTAACTCATGTGGACACGGTAATTTATTACTGTATGATGTTGCTTTGTTGGTTTTCGGGATCCCTCGGATAAAGGTCGGTAACGACCGGGGGATGACATGACTCGTGTGTTAGTTACCTAGTTACAGCTGTACAGCGTGAGGTAGCGTCAGTGTGTTAGTTACCTAGTTACAGCTGTACAGCGTGAGGTAGCGTCGGCCTTTTGTTTGTAGAGATCCGGTTAGGATCCGGGGCGTCTTTCCAGAGGCGTTTCTATTTCGGTAAGGAAGTTCCTTAGCCTGATCATTTGTTGGAAATCCAAAGAAACAATACGAACCCTGTACGGTTTTAGTTGTATTACCTGCTATGGAATGTGGCGGTAACCTGCTATTGAACGTAGTAGCTATAGTAGGCATACAATAATGGTTGTATGCTGGCTAAGATTTATATTATATTTTCGAAATGTTTTTCTACACTATGCACTAATGATAATAATATCGAATGATTTTGCGTAGTAAGCATTTTTGACTATCATAAGAAGAAATCTCCTCCAATTCTGCGATTGCATTGTGTGTGTGGTGGGAGGTCTTATGGTAGTTTCATTTTCGAAAAACATTGCGGATTTCAATGTTTAAAAGCCTTTTGTGCTGGTATTAAAGATAAACTGTTTTTGTTGCTCACACCAGTCCCATGACTGATCCGGAGTTTATTGTTCCCTTCCTAAACTCTGGGTGCCCACTATTTTCCACACGGGCAGTCTAGAGTTGGGTTTTTCAGATATTCAGGTTTAGTAGATTATCTAGAGCCAGTTCAGTTCTTGGAGTCCATGGACTGACGTTGCTTATCTTGGAGCATTCTATTGGAGATATTCTATCCACTGCTGGTGTTATCTATTTTCTTTTCCGCTGCTATTTGTTACATCATATCTCTGAAGTATATAGATATTCATTGTATCATCATCGTATTTGGATATTGTATCAGATGTTGTATATCTATATTGTTTTCTTTCTTCCGCTGTGTTGTTATACTTACTGTGTTATAAGCTCCGGCGAATCAGATTTGAACGGTCGAATCTACGGCATTCGAGTACAAGGTGAAGTACGGATGTTGATTTTCGAGCGCGAAAAATCCGAGTCGTTACATTTGGTATCAGAGCTAAGGTTGAACTTTAGCTCAGGAGTATAACACATTAAGTAGCTCATTAGAGATAGGGTGGAGTATACCCTAGAATGAGTATTCCTCAGATATCCGTTCGAATGTCTCAGTAAATTCTCTTACTATCCACTGATAGTAAGTATGAGTGTGAGAAGAGGATGAGATAGGGGACAGGGGAATGTGACTGTAAATGATCAATACTCTGTAACAACAAGGAAGCAATCTTTTCTCTATCCATCTCTTTTGATCAGCATCTTTTTCTCAATTCTTTGATAATTTCTGGTAGATCCAGGAAGAAGATTTGATATATGAATATGAGAAATAAACTCCAAGTGAGCCAAAATTGTTTGTATGGATGAATTGTTTGCTTTGGTTGCTATGGTTGATAAGTATGCTTTAGTTTCTAAACTGAAAGTTTTGAATTGTATCCATACATCTATCTATTCTTTGGGTCCGGATATGTTTTACGAATGGTTAGTTATCCTTTCGAACTAACCGATGCCACTGTATATTTCGTAGATCTGGATAACCCGAGTATTCTGTGAAGAATTCAACAGATTCGTTCTTGTATGTGTTATTGATATTCTAATTTGGTGAGCCAAATGCAGAATAAATGTTCAGTTTGAGTTGATGAAACATTCTTCATTTGTCTATCTCTGTGTTGTTTTCGTGCCTGCGAATTTCGAGGACGAAATTCTTTTAAGGGGGGAAGTCTGTAACGACCCCGAATTTTAATTAAATTTAAATTGATAATTAAATGAATTTTTAAATAGAAATTGTAAAATTTATTTTAAATGGAAGCGAGTTTCCCCGACTGTCTTAGAATCTATATTAAGTCATTTGAATTTAAACGATTTGTATATATGTGAATATATATGTATGTACAATTGATTTGAATTTGAATTGTAAATAAATTGTTTAATAATAAGTGATAATAATAAATATTAGAAAAATAAATATATAGCTTTGTACAAACTAATGAATGCAAGCACCACAACCTTATCATCTCAGCCGAGACTTACAAATGAAGTAAACAAAAGAAAAGAAAACATCTTCTCAGCCAAAAAAATTCACAAGCAAGTAAAGGAAAATAAAATAAGCAAACAAAACAAGTAAATATAGGAGGCATAAAGTACTAAGGCATTTAATGCCATTACCTCTAGTACAATATATAGTATGCACCAGCCGAAATCAAAAACTGCATAGTCAAGTTTGAACAGACAAAATATGCAAGTATGAAACAAAAGGAAAATAAGTATGGTACAAGCAAATAAAAATATACATGTTTGCTATACATGCCGTATAAAAAAAAAGATAAGTATGAAGATTGTACAAGGTAGTTAATGCCACTATCCTTAGCCACTGAAATAAGATTTTCAGCCTCCATTTTTTTATAGGAATCTCAGCATAGTTGATAAAGCAAGGAAGAAAAAATAGATAAGTCTAAGCTAGCAAATAAGATAAGTATGTACACAACAACAATTAATGCAAGATATCTCTAGCCTCCAAGATCTTGCCTGGTAAAACAAAAATGGTACCAAAGCAATTAATGCTATATCCCTTAGTACATAACATTTTAATCAACTCGAGATGTTCAAAAACATATCAGCCACGAGAAGAAAGAAAAAAATTATATCACTGATCCTATTGTACAAACAAGACATTATCATTTGTACAAACTCATTTTTATCACCATGTAAGCTTCCTTCCATATATCAACTTCTCCATTTATTTTGTTTCGTCCATTCCAAGCTAAAGAAGAAAAAAATATACTGAAGCAAATATCATTAAACTCAAAACAAATCATTTACAACCAGAGCACAAGGTAGGAGTTTCCAGGCAAAACATTTTGTCTCTGCCTTTCTCTTTTCTTTCTAAACTTCAGGTGAGTAACACTTGTTTTAAGATTTTCAAAAATATGAATTTGTTGTGAGTTGAAACTATGATGAGTATGTATGAATATATATATATATATATATATATATATATATATAAATCCTCTGTGAATATTCAAATGAATGGATGATTGTGTGCAGGCATAACTACTCCTGTTTGGAAACAGGTCTTCCAAAACCCGTTTGAATTTAAAATCCTTCTTCTCTGATTTTTGTTAAGTTTCAAAAATTTAAAAAAAAAAATGGTTTGTTTAAATATGATTTGAGTTTTAGGAAACAATATTTTTAATTAAATCAAGGATTCTCAGAAGAATCTCAGATATTCAATCATCAAGTCAAAATTCAATCATCAAGTGATCTTGTTTAAATAATACCAACATAAACGTCATCGGAAATGATGATTTTTGAAACAAATATCAGAATTTTTAGTGTTGAATTGCACGTGAATTTGGGGAATGACTGGAATCTTGTTTTTTATCGAATTCGGGTAGTCGGAGTGTTTGGAATGATCGTGAACTTCACCGGAGGTGGAGGAGATACTGGTGGTTCGGGCAAAAATGTCAGGAGGGGTTCAAGTTTACCGTGGCATCGGCGGTGGTCAGGGTTAGTTTTAAAACCTAGTTTTCGCTGTGGTTTAGTATTTGGTCTTGTTCGTCGACAGGAGGTGATCGAGCGCTGCGAGGTTCTGGGAGGTGGTAGAGGAGGCATTGGTGATTGTTTGGACGAAGTTTCGTGATCTCAGGTGGTCTTGGCGGCGGTGGCGAGACGTCTTGCCGAAGGAGTTAGTTAATGTTTTTTTTGGGCGAATGCCTAAAATTTCGAATTCGAATTTTAACTGGCAATTCGAATTTTGATTTCGAGCCTGGAGACAATTTGCGACTTGCGGTCGATGTTGGTGTTCGCCAGAGTGGCATCGCCGCCTTGTGCACGTGCACGGTGGCATGGGTGTGTCAGCGCCTTCATGGGTTGGTTCGACTCGAGTAAATATTCGAGTAGGATGGGGAGTTCGCTCGTGTGTTGGCCCGGTTGCGTGAGTGTGTTTAGCGAGAAATGTTGTGGACTTAAGAAGAAGATTATCTGGAGGGAAGAAGATAGGATTAGGGGGGAAAAGGGGTTGCGTGAAGACAGGGGAGAGGCTCGGGCTATTTCGTGAATAACTCGAAGTGCTTCTCGAGTTTTTGGGAAGGCCCGGGTTTTTGCTTTTCAACTGCAATTTAATTAAAGATAAGCTAATGGTTTTTAATTATTTTAGTTAATACTTTAAATTGATAAGCTTTTAGTTACTATAAAATACGTATGAAACTTATTACACATAAGTTAGTAATTAGTAATAATCCTTTTTATATGATAATTAAGTTGAATAATTTATTAGTAATCAAGGATGATTACATCATAATTCTAATTAGAATTTGAACTAATTTATGTGTAGGTAAATAAATAAATTTGTAACTAACTACTTAAGTTAATAAATGAATGATTAATAGTTAATTAATGATTTAGATTAAATTATAATTGGAAATGATTTAATATGAATTAATCTAAGATAATTTCTCAAGAAAGCAATTGAAGAAATGTTATTAGTTAATGAAGTTAATTAACTAGAAGTTATTAAGTAATCAAATTTATGTGATAAATTTTAATAAATAATTAGATTAATTAAGTGAGATAATCAATTGTAAATTGTTAATTACTTTGTGAAAGCAATTAAGGGGTCAATTAATTATATAGAAATTGATCTTCCTTATAAATGTTTGGATTCTGTTGAATGATATGAATTGTTTGACATCCCTGATATATAATGCTTTGTGATACATCCTGATTTACGTTATGATCTTTACTTATCTGTGATGTATATATTGTTATATGAATATGAAACCCTTGACCCATAGAACGACACTTGAATTTCGATGCGACAGGGAGTCGGATTTCAATTGGTTATCCGAAACCCACATCGAATTGAAATAGTGAATCTTTATGACCGATAAATTTATTTTATCTATGAATCTATGAATGAAGATAAGCGTTATCGACTTTACCGCTTATCGATATATCTGTGATGATTAATGTTGCACTATTGTGTGAAACCCTTGGACTACACCTTTACACACACAAATATGGATTTCACGTGAAAATCGGTTAAATCACAGATAATGTAAATATGATGTTTTTGAAATTGAAATTTTAATTTCAATTGATTTTGAAATTGGAAATTTGGGGTTTAATATGAAAAGCTTTTGAAAGGAGTTTTAAAGGTATTTTGGATATCTTGAAATTTAAATAATTTGATTTAAATTTGAATTCAAGTTTGAAATTGAATTCTATGATTTGAAACTAGGGATTAAAGATGCTGTACAAGTTATATATGGGTTAAACCATTTTAAAGGTATTGATTTGGGAATTTGAATTTAATTCAAGAGTTTTAACTCGTATAAATATAACTGGATTTTTCTGAAACGAAATCTACTTGTTTTCAAATAATAATAGCTTTCATTTTAAGAAAGGATTTCCAAATTGTGTTGAACGATTTCAAGTTTGAAATAGAATTGAAATGTTTTGAAAATTATGAAATGAGTCTTTGATTTCAAAGACCGGATGAGTTAATCTAACTTGATATGGAATTGTTTTGAAAGCTATAAGTTAAATCTTGATTTAAGGATTTAACGAGTTAATCCAATTGAAATGGAAATTGTTTTGAAATCCATAAATGAATCTTTGTGAACGGGGTAAACTTTGTGAATTAAATCTTTTGTTTAAAAGATTAAAGTGTGGAAATTGTTTAAACCATTGAAGGTTTTTGAAATAAATCTTTTTGTTTAAAAGATTGGAAATGGTAATTTGTTTTACCATTCGAATGAAAAGTTTTTAGCTTTAAGCTGTGATTTAACTGAGACCCCAGTATCCATATGATTTTTAATTGCGCTCGTTATTCGGTTTAGCCGGGAGAGGACCTTTGTGTCATATATCCCATTCCGAATAGTGATACGACGATATGGATAGCATTTGAAGACCGGTGGTGAAGACCGGGTATTTGCGAGAGCGATAGGATGACCTATCGATTGTCTCTCCACTGAGTAGCTACGGTATAGAGATTCCCTAAGTGATGGGAAGTCCGATCAGGATTGTGAATACCCGGAATTGCAAGGGCTTCTTTGGAAGTGCCTTCGGTTCTGTTCGAACCCGGAACAGACTTGTATGGATGTGTGTCTGACGTTACACTTTGAGATGTAAAGCTGGTTTCTATCAAATACATTTCTGTTGGTGGCGGAGAATTTATTCTCTTAGCTTAACACCCTTCTCTGAGACGTATGAGCTCAGAGGTTATGTAGTTGATGGTTACTAGTGATACATTCCCAATTTGGTAATGTGGCATACGAAGTGCTGCTGATCATTTGATTGATCAAAGCGTGGCTTTGTGAAAAAGCGTGGCTTTGTGAAAAAGCGTTGCTTTGTGAACGAGACTTCATCGAGCCTCATAACCCGGTAATGGTCGAAATAGGAATGTTGCGACAAAGGTTTGTAGGGGTAGCGCCCCTAGGGTATGTCATTTCCTTCTGGATAAAGGGTGGTATCATGGTATGGAGCCCAGATACTTAACTCATGTGGACACGGTAATTTATTACTGTATGATGTTGCTTTGTTGGTTTTCGGGATCCCTCGGATAAAGGTCGGTAACGACCGGGGGATGACATGACTCGTGTGTTAGTTACCTAGTTACAGCTGTACAGCGTGAGGTAGCGTCAGTGTGTTAGTTACCTAGTTACAGCTGTACAGCGTGAGGTAGCGTCGGCCTTTTGTTTGCAGAGATCCGGTTAGGATCCGGGGCGTCTTTCTAGAGGCGTTTCTATTTCGGTAAGGAAGTTCCTTAGCCTGATCATTTGTTGGAAATCCAAAGAAACAATACGAACCCTGTACGGTTTTAGTTGTATTACCTGCTATGGAATGTGGCGGTAACCTGCTATTGAACGTAGTAGCTATAGTAGGCATACAATAATGGTTGTATGCTGGCTAAGATTTATATTATATTTTCGAAATGTTTTTCTACACTATGCACTAATGATAATAATATCGAATGATTTTGCGTAGTAAGCATTTTTGACTATCATAAGAAGAAATCTCCTCCAATTCTGCGATTGCATTGTGTGTGTGGTGGGAGGTCTTATGGTAGTTTCATTTTCGAAAAACATTGCGGATTTCAATGTTTAAAAGCCTTTTGTGCTGGTATTAAAGATAAACTGTTTTTGTTGCTCACACCAGTCCCATGACTGATCCGGAGTTTATTGTTCCCTTCCTAAACTCTGGGTGCCCACTATTTTCCACACGGGCAGTCTAGAGTTGGGTTTTTCAGATATTCAGGTTTAGTAGATTATCTAGAGCCAGTTCAGTTCTTGGAGTCCATGGACTGACGTTGCTTATCTTGGAGCATTCTATTGGAGATATTCTATCCACTGCTGGTGTTATCTATTTTCTTTTCCGCTGCTATTTGTTACATCATATCTCTGATGTATATAGATATTCATTGTATCATCATCGTATTTGGATATTGTATCAGATGTTGTATATCTATATTGTTTTCTTTCTTCCGCTGTGTTGTTATACTTACTGTGTTATAAGCTCCGGCGAATCGGATTTGAACGGTCGAATCTACGGCATTCGAGTACAAGGTGAAGTACGGATGTTGATTTTCGAGCGCGAAAAATCCGAGTCGTTACAATGCAAGTTATACGAACAACACTCACGAACTTATATATTTACCTGTTGACATGCCTAAAACTTTCACTGACCAGACAAATGAACAGGGTTGGAAGATAAAATATGTTAACATAGTTGGACACTTCAGGTAAAGTAGTATTGCGTACGATGTTGTAAAACCTTATCCAACCAAGTATGGTTGTCGAGTGGACTCAATCACTAGTTGTAGGTTAGTATAGCACATCACATAAGGTGATGACTAGATGCAATATTGCAAAAATAGCAGGTTAATAGTTCAAATATACTAATATATATATAAACTTACAAAATAAGACTTACATATAAATGTACATACTACTGTAATATATAAACGAATAAAAATGCAGACTTCAAAAGCAGGGCACACGAAATATGATTACAACTTATATACTATATGTGTACAAAACATAATTTATACCATATGTAGACCGACACATATAACTTACCAAACTTCCTATATACCACTGCAATATATAGGTTTATATATATAAACACTTATTTTATAAACCTATACATAAAACTATTCCATAGTATATATATATATATTTTTCTATAACAGATTATAACTTATATACTAGTTATATATAAACATATCACCATTTATATAGAATTAGCAAAACATAAATATATATATACAAACAAACAAAATAAAATATTTTTGTATATATACCTTAATACATATCAACAGAGAAGCTCGGCTGGAGGAGAAAGGTTCAGGGTGGAGGTCGAACTGGTGGAGGAGTGGAGGAGTGGTGTGCTAGGCCTGAGCAGTGGGAGGTTGGCTACCAGAAAACAAGGCCGGGGCTTGCTTGCGAGGCTGCAAGGTGAAGGAAGGAGGATGGAAGCGGCAAAAGGAGGAGAGGAAGAAAGGAACACATGCGTGTGGATCTGGGAAGAAATTGGAAAGAGAAGTAGAGGCAAAGATATAAAGTAATACTTAATATAGTATTTACTAATAGTTGCAAATGTGAACAGGCGGAAATAAATGAGGAGAACAGTAGGATAGGAATAGAAATAGGTTGAATTGTTCAGAGGCTTTACTGTAGGAGCACGCTAGAAATTTGAACCGAAGGAAGGAGTAAAGTCAGAATTTTTTTTGTACCGTTACAACGAACCGTTTTATTATTTCCGTCGCTTACCGGACCTCAAAATAAAGAAATAAATATACCGCTGAGATCAGCACGACGAGACGATCAAAACGGTATACAAATATTGGTGGTACGATCATCCGATCAAAAGTCGATAATCGGTACCGAAAATGTTGTCAATTTACCAAAATAAGATGAACGGAGCAATAGATGTCCAAATTTGACGAAACGAAAGATGACGTCTCACTCAGAAGATGATTTACAAATTTTCTATGTAAAAATATTTAGGTTTGGAAAACATTTTATTATCACCAATTTTTAACTGATTAAATTGAAGTAAATTTACGCGCGAATAAATTTTCATATTTTCGGACGAAAATTTACCAGTTGCTATCTTTAATTAGACGCATTCCAAATATCAAATTTATATTTCGAAATTTTACTGTTTAAAATTTCACAAAATTCAATTAATTAAATAAATAAAACAACTGAAATTTGCGGGTCGTTACACTCTCCCCCACTCAAAACTTTTCGTCCCCGAAAAGGAAGAAGGTAGGAGAATAGAAACAACCAGAAAGAAATTAGATTAAAAGACAAGATAAGACAATTAATTAAAACCATATAATTTCAAATTAAACTAATTAATATTTAGACATTTTGATTTAACCCACTGAGTTCACTTAAGTTAAATCAATTCATCTATTTCTGAATTCATTACCTTATTGTCTAGTCATCCTCAATTAACAATTTCTAAATCATCAAATTTGTATAATCATTTATTATACTCATGTTTTATTCAACAAATTTACTTCTTATATTCCAAATTATTATTAAGTTTTATTCCACTTAATATGTCCTATCACATATATTTAAACCACATAAATTAATTTAAACCATATAATTAATTTACCATATAAATTTACAATTCAAATTAATTTATATTCAATAATTGATTTTTTTTCTAGGTATTTCCATAAGTTAATCTAATTTCAATTTATTAATTCCTGCAAAACAAATTTTATTTGTCTCATTTATTATTCAATTAACTTATTAATTTATTTATTTCGATTAATATTTATAACTAAAATTTAAGTGTATAACCTTTATTATATCCACTCAAATTCTATTTATAAAAGTCATTTTATATTGTATACTATCCAATTACATTTTAACTTCTGAAAATTTTAGGTAAGTTATGTTGAGATGAAATCGGGTATTATACAAATAATATTTTACAATTCAGTTATTCTCAATTAAATATTTATCCAAGAATTTTGGCTTCAGTTTATAATTGAAATCATCTTTAAACCTAAAATTTAAGAATTTAACTCTTCGATTTACTTCAACAATTTAGAGATATATATAATATATTTATATAAAAATTTAATTTTAAAATAAGATACCTATATATATATATATAAATCAAATTATACTAAAGAAATTCAAATCAAAAGTATAATTTTTTCTTTTTTTCAAAACAAAACCATAGCAAAGCTACAGAATAGTTTCTCTACTTCGAAACTCGAAAATGAATGTCGATGATGCGGCCGTCATCACCGAAATTATTTTCCAGCGACAAAGAGAAGAGCACTGATTTAAACATTTAAAATTCTTTGAAAACCATTTTATTCGAAAATACTTTAAATAATATACATTTTAAGGCTTTAAAATAAAGTTTGAAATCACCAGAAATTTAATTCTTAAATTTCTCAATTTAAATTCATTCCAATTCCAAATAAATTTAAAAACAACAGTCACTTTGCAATAGTCAATGACTTACAAAACAATAAAATGATAATCAAATATTATCATTTTCAACAACCAAATTATTTAACTTTTAATTCCAGAAAGTTATTCTTATATATTTAAAATATAATCATACAAATTTATTTCATTTATCAAATTTGAAAATTATATTGTGTCAGTTTGCTCTGTTCAAGTGTTTTGGAAATCCTATCGATAGCGTTGATCAGACGAATCGATCGAAAATCCAAACCAACATCAACAACTCAAACAACACACTATAAACATAAACTATTTTATATTAATTTCAAATACGCTCCCTCACACGATGATTCCAGAATTGGATTTCAACACAAGGATGGAGATCCAAATATAGAGGGACTTAAATCAAAGAGAATTCTAATCTAAAAATAGATAGGCTCGAAACGAAGGTTAGATGATTGCATTTCAAACAGGAAGATGGATAAAGTTGTATAAATTACGGGCAACCTTAACCGGGTCAACCGTGACTTCATAGATAAGATCGATGTAGAATTCTGAAGCAAATCGACATTCGATTACCAGAGGTAGAATTCGGGTATAGCATAAGATAGCAGCATCGTAAACCGAGGATATAGAAGTCTCCGGTGAACCAATACCGATTGTAAAGGAGTTTCACCCCAGTACAAATTATTCGAAGATTGGCGAGACCGTCGATTTATTATAGAGATTATTCGAAGTGGAGTTATGGGATACTCCAGAATTAAAAGACACGAATAGGGGAGACACGAATGGACTTTGGAACCGAAGTGAACGTTTCAAAATTCAAAGGAACCGAGTCAAGGAAGAAGGAATTCAAGTTCGAACGAAAGTGATTCTGTAATTGAATTTACTACATATGCTGAGTTTTGCCTAAAACCAGAGCTCTGATACCACATGTAACGACCCGATATTTTGGACCATTCGCATCCGGCATGAGTGTCTACCTATACACTTATAATGGATGCGAATGGTCCAAAATATCGGGTCGTTACAGTTTCTTTTGCTACCATTGATTTCGATCTTGTTCTTGTATAATTTTTTTTTGATTCTTCATTCTTTTTTTATCATCGCCGTCACTGAAATACGATTTAAGCTTTTTTTTCTTTGTGATTTATGAGATAAACTGATCGGAGAAATGCAGTTGTGTAGTTATCGTTTCCATTGTTTGTAATGATCATGTATGATAGTTATGGTACTTGATGTTAGAATCTTGGAACGAAGGGTTTTTTTTTCTATCGTTTTTTGAAGGGCGTAGTGGGTCTATATTTTTAAAGTTAACAACGATGTTTAAAAAACGTACTCAATATTAAAATACATAAATAATACAAGAATACAGGCAGAGACAAACTTGAAAAAAAATTGTTAGTTATAATTACCGTTTTGTATAGTGTAAAACTGAATATAATACTAGTTATAACTAGCATTTTGTATAGTATAAAAGTTGAATATAATGCTAATTATAATCAGAATTTGTTTTTCAATTTAAAAATAAAACTTTATGTTTTTCAGTTTAATCTTTTTCCAAAGGGTGTACTTTTTTATAATTCCTCCGATAATATAAATTACACTTTTAAAAAATATTTAAAAATTCATTTTCTTACAGCATGCTATGTGTCACACTATTTTTACGCAAGTGTTCATCCATAGTTTACTAACCTACACGAGGAACGATAGAATGTGTGAATTTCATAGTTTTCTTTTGGACAAATCCACCAATTAATCCATATCAATTCTTACTTGAGAAGAAAGGGCCAACGCAATTTCAACGACCTCCTGCTTTTTGTGAGTAGCTCCTCCACAATCAAATTTTATTCACTTAAATTTCATACGTTAATTTGTAATCCGTATTCTAAGTCAAATGTTAATTTGTACAACCTTTGATTTAGTTCATTTGGAAACGATTCAGGCATTAGATCTGTTCGAAAAACCCACTAGTAAAATAATCCTAAAATTTGTCAGTTTTATGTATTCATGAAGTTCCTATAAACAAAGTGATAGTTTTTTGTCTGATATCAATTGACCTCACCGGAAAAAAGTTATGCCCTGATGCGAAAATTATCCTTTATGTTGGTGCTTATTAGTTAATTTATAATGTTTTGTATTGATGCCAATGAAATAAGTACCAATTCATGTAAGGTTGTCAAAATAGCTTCCTCAAACAAGATACAATGCTCGTTTGATGCCAATGAAATAAGTACCAATTCATGTAAGGTTGTCAAAATAGCTTCCTCAAACAAGATACAATGCTCGTTTGATTGCATTCAATTTCTAACAATACACCTCCAAAAGATGGCATATGTCATGATATTGGTACATATATTCATATGCATTGAACACAAACTCTAGTGATCACTTAGTGCCTGCAATGCACACTATCCTTTTCCACATCTTCCATACCATCACATACATCAACTACACCAACACAAGTACCCACCATCCTCTCCGCCTTCCTCGACTCCTTACTCCAATCAATGCACAACACAAACCCTATCAACAACACCGCACTAACCCCCGACCCCGCCAAAAACCCTAACAACAACCCCTTCACCCCCATCCTAACCCCAAACCCCAATACACATCCCAAAGGCAATGCCACAACGTAAAAGCCACCTAAACTCGCATACATTCCTAGCAAAGGTCTACCCGTCCCTCTAAGTATTCCCCCACATACACTTACCGGAACATTAACCACCTCCACTAAGGCCATCACCACCATCATCTTCTTCACACCATACACAATGTCCTTATCATGACTAAATAGACTCCCCCATTTGCCCTTAGCACTCATCGTACCTAACCATCCCAAGAAACCGAATACGATGCTTATGCATATCGACAAGTAGGCAGAACCACGTGCAACATTGGAATGCCCCGCCCCTAGCTCATTGGACACTCGTACCGAAGCACATGTCGCTATAGATAGGACAATGGAAAATAGTAGGTAGTCGAAGTTTAGCACCACTGCGATGATCGATACGTTTTTCTGAGCATTAGGGAGTTTACCTGTAAGTAGCACCATTATTTCCCAACACCACCACTCTAGGCACGTGGTTAAGCAACAAGGCGCCGATAGCTTGAGCAGCTGCTTGAAATCGCCGAGTGTTTTATCACAATTTTCCCATAGAACAACATTTTTGGTGTTGTTGTTGCTACTTGTTTTCCTATTTTCGATTACGTAGATGTACATTGCTAGGATGAGCACGGCTACCAAGTCAGTTAGCCAAACCGATATGGCCACGCCTCGAATACCTAGTATTCGCGATAGTTGTATGTTGAGTGGCACGTGAAGGATGAGTGCTATAACAGAGCTGAATAGCGTTGGTAGTGTTACTTCTTGCGAACTCAAGTAGGATTTCAAAGGGCATAGGAATGAAAGGACTAGTAAATCAGGTAGAAGGTACTTTATGTAGTCCTTTGCGAGTATAGTGATGTCTCTTTGTTGTCCGAATTGTAATAGGATTTTGTCCAGGTTGATCCATAGTAGAGAGATGGGGATGGAAGCAAGAAGTAGCAAAAGAACGGCCATGAATAGTGTTTTGTGAAGAAGGCTGTAGTTTTTAGCTCCATGTGCTTGACCACATATGGGCTCCATAGCACCACATAGCCCAGTTAGTACTGAAAACCCGGTTACATTAGCGAACGTGGATCCAAGTGTCCCGCCTGCTAGTTCAGAAGCTCCGAGTCGGCCTAGGAATGCTGTTGTTACTGCTATCTTTGCAAACCAGGCTAGATTCATTGCTGCTAGCGGGATTGCTATTGTTGCTTGTGATTTTAGCTCTGTTGTTATTGACTTCTTGATGCTGGGTTCTTCATTAGTCATGGTTCAGTGATGGTAGGCTATATTTTATTTTTATTATATTGTATATATATAACGAAATGAGAGCATAGAATGTGTGAATTAAGAGTGGAAGGAGAGAACAAAGTTGTAGCTGCAAGTTTTAAATGTGAAGCTTTGGGCTCATTATTTCTGTGACTATTTATAAGTTAGACTAAACAATGATTGATGATTGTTAGGTGGGCAATGAGAGTAAAGTCAGAAAAATGATAATGTGATGTTGCGAAATGCATTTGGTGTGAATGTCCACTAAAAACCAAAAGATGATATGTATCATATATTTCCTCTTTTTCTAAAAAGTTTGTTGATATTTTCTACAATATATTTTAGGTTCATTGTTGTCACTTTTTCTTCTCTCTTTTTTCCCTCCATTTAATTAGCATTGGCCAATGGATTCCATTTAACATCCACTAAGTAATCCGATTAGGTTGCTACATAAAGTAGATGTTAAGTGTCCAAATACAACGTACAAAGACAATTAAATTCAGTAATATTTTTTCATCTTCTAACATAAAGCTAAAGTGGAAAGAGAACTTCTAATCTAATTAACATGATATATTCCATAAATAGAAACTTTCAATTTTTGTTTTTTCTTCTACATTCTTTGTATTTAATAACATATAGGTACAAAATAAATGTGGGGTGTCACTGTTGGCATAACTGACTATAGGATTGATAAAATTAGCAACTTAACTAAATGCAAGACTGCATTGATAGTTGATACACCTGCTTTATTCATGTGAGATTATATTACTACGTGCCGTAGCCCGTTGAGTATGAACTTCAGTTTTAAATTAATGAATTACTATTAATTTATTCAGTATAACTTCACTTTTTTTTATTAGTGGAGGTTTGACTTTCTGCATGGCCAAAAAGGTAGAAAATAAAATTCATAATTTGCATCAAGAGGTGGGTCTATGGAAGAGGCAAGTATTTGTTCAGTATAGGTTTTTATCTTCGTTATGTCCAAAATATATGAGATGAAACCAAGTCTCTAATCATTTATTTTGAATGAAAAATTAATCGGTAGAATTAATTATTATATTGTTTGATTTTTCCCTATCCCCACTTGGTGAGGTTGATAAAAAAATGAAGTCTAAGGGAACGGTACATTTGTAGAATCTCTGATTTTATTCTTTTTAAGTTTGAAAACCCCTATAAGGCATGCAACACGACTAAAAGGACAATTTTTTTTTTCTTTTGAGAAACACATTTTTTAGTGCATTTTTTGTGATAAGGGTTGTGCTAGGCTCACTTGCTCAAAGAGTGTCCGTATAATCCCCCTCGAGCTATTTCAAAATGAGATTTGAATCCTTAGTCGTAAAGTTCAAATTTTAAATCGAAACAGAATTAAAATCATAAATCTTAGATTTAAAAAATCCATATTTTATGGTTTATACACCCTTTGAATCTGGTTTTGATGGTTTAATATTTATATCTAAACTTAAAACCCAATTTTCTTTCCTGTTCCAATTTTATTTTATTTAGAAAACATTAGAGCTGGAATTGTGAATTAAATAAGCATATTGAATTATCAATATGAATTAAACGATTTTTTTTAATTGCAATTTTAATCGACTTTGAACCAAAATGCAAATCAAATCATAAAGAGAGATTCAATTTGAAATAGAATTTGAACCGTAAGATTTTAGATAACAATGATTATTCATGATTTGAAATCACACGCACATAGAGTAATCATCCCATCTCTATCTCGCGTGACAAAGAAAATACTCTTTGCTACCTATTGAAGTATCAAAGTTTTTAAAGGTGATACATACACCCACACAAATATACATACATGCCATACACATATTAAAACGGAGCGGCCATTGAGAGATAAATTAAAAACACAAAATTTGACACAACCAATATTGGCTATTGGATATATTTGTCTTTAAATAGGAGCAGTGCCGGCCCAAGAACAGATGTTGCCCCACACAAAAATAATTGTATTTGGCCAAACTTGAACTTGGGTTGCCCTAACCATATAGGAGAGAAGCAACCACCGGACTACACCTTAAAGTGTGAACATTAGCATAATGCATACTTTAGCAATAACAATATTAAACTATTTAGCACTGCCGGAATTGGTGCCCCTGTCGGATAGGTTGCCCTAGGCAACTGTCTTGTTCGTGTTGTCATTGGGCCGGGCCTGAATAGGAGGAGGAAATCAAATGATTTAATGGTTAAGATATCTTGTATATCGCATTTTATGTTGCCAATTTCTGTTTAAATAGAATTTCTCATTACACACACATAACTACCTAGTGACACGATTCAACTACCCTGTAGCTAAAAATGAGTAATAATAGCCATAAATTGAGCATTAAGAACATAAGCAGAGATAGTAGTAATTTGGATAATTTGTTGATCTTATAAATTGAGCATTTTATTGTGGAAAACAAAGTGTCCTTTCCCTCTAGCTTTTTACAGAAAAGGAACAAGTAACAAAGTTTCCTTTGCACATTGAATTTCCATTAAATTTATATTTATATATACAGTTACACGTCTGAAAATGCAATCTATTATTTGTTGCAGGATCAATTATGTTATGCAACTGATAGGTTATGAAAGGAAGATATGGTGCTGTTACAAAGCGAAAATGATGTGATTGCCACTAACTAGGCAAGCATGATACGTAATGTTCCATTATCAATCTTTTTAGTATTCTGCATATTTTTCACTTCTTTTTTACAATTTTTTCTATGTGTAGCTATCTGTTTTTTTTGTTAATTTATTATTGGTCTAGGATTCAACTTCAACCATGATATGTCTACCTTTATTAATCACTAACCAAAATTTCCGATCACAATCAAAGAAAAGATGGTTCATTAGGATTGCACTAAATTGAATCTTGACAGATGGACTAGATGCTAAATAAAATTGTAAATAAAAGTTCAAGATATGTAGCGATAAGTATGTGATTCATGCACTGAATGTGAAATATCATATGCAATATTTAAGCTGCTTTACGTTCGATGCCAGATACCAAATTCATGTCTACATAGAGCTTGGTTATGTTGGAATTTATATTAACTAATTGAAGGTGTGCTTTATGATATTTAATTTCTTCCGCACCGTAAGTGAAATGAAAGACATGATTTGAAGAGTTTGCATGGGTCCGATTTACACAGGTCGGCCCTGCGTCAAGAGAAAATATAGCATCTAATAGCTGAAAGAAGTTGATTTGCTTTAGGCATTGTTTGCTTGTAATGGAGGTCGAGTCCTTTGTCGCAGCATGCTTTCTTTTTGTAAAGAACAAGTTGCACACTTTTCTTAATGTTTGACGTTAATGGAGCGTTGCTTTTCTTCTCTTCATTATTGAGACCGTACTATCAGTGGTTTCGTGCTCCATCGGATATGTAAATGTGCTTATAGCCAGGTTGGCCTGGTAAAAAAAAAATCGGACCAAATGCACCTTTCTATAATGGGCCTTACGCAAGCATCTAAAAAAAGACAGAAATCGTGCTATTTAAGTGGTGTTACACACATCTTTCAACCTAAGTTTTTATACTGCTAAATAACATTTGATTTGTACTACTTACTACTAGTATATAACGCACGCACGTGCATCTAATATCCAAAGATGTTTACTTTGAATTGATGTGTGTTTTAAGTGCAAATGTTTTTGTAGTCATAACACATTTCATGTTGTTTTGTTGGTGATATCGAGAATAAATTGATAGTAAAATATTACCTTGATGGGTAGTTGGTAAGAGCGGTAAGATTCCATTAACAAAGAGGGATAATTTTGAAATTTCAAAAAGACGTCTGTAAATCACGTTGATTGAATTTTCTTTATTAATATTAGAGAATTAGAGATTAGCATTCAGCCCTTTTTTATCCAAACAAATAGCTTTAGTTTTAGTATACATAAATTTGCATTTTAATTAAGATAGAAGTAGTTTAATTTAAAATTTAATTGAGATATAATTGATTGACTTGATTTTAATAGACGATAAACATTCATTTTAATTAAGGTATGAACAGTTTCCACTTTAATTAAAAGATAATAGCAATTGATCAAGTAATGAAATGTAAAATTTTGAATTCCAACTAAGTTGGGAGTGTATCTACATATGTTAAATGTAATTTGAATTTAAAAGTACATTTTGAAAAGTTTAAGTTTATACCTAAAAAGTGCAACACTAAAAATGTTAGAAGTATTATTTAAGAAACTAAAAACCCAAACTGATTCCAATTTCTTATTTTCTTTGATTCGCTTACTAAAGGCTGATGATGCTGTCTGATAGCAATAACGCAACAAATTGTATGATAATAGCCAATTGATATCCTTGTTGGGTAGGAAGTAACTATTAATACTCACTTTAGCGCTTTTTTTTAAAATCAACAACTCTCTCATGACAACTAATAAAAATTGATGAAGCTGAATGAATAATTCAAATCTCATTCTTCACTAAATGCTGAAACTAATAAATTTGTCTCATCACATAGAATTTAAAGACATTTTCTCCAGTTTCACTAAAAAAAAACTATTTTTAAATTTCAGAATATTTACGAAAAACTCCACAAATATTTATATTTTCTTAAAAAGAATGCTTTAATCGTTGAAATATACAAATAATGTTCAAATTTAATTTTCAAAAAATAATTTTTTTTTACTGAAATTAAAATTGAAAATGTAATTTAAAACATGTTTTTAATAGAGTTTTTCACGTATTAAATTTTAAAATAACATACATAGCCAAATTTCCAGTGGAATTTATTCAAAATTACCGCCTTAATAAATTTAGCATAAAAATCAGTATAAAAGGCTCGTTAACATCTCATTGCATATGGATTTCTCATCCATCAGGATGATATTTCAAATGAAAACTAAAAATTTAAAATGTTCCATTAAGACCTCGCCATTTAGATAATGATTCCTCTTTTTTTTATTGTGCTTTTGAAGAAAATACGTGAAAACATTATAACATTTGGTCTACTAATGCAGCAAATGCAAATGGGACCATGACAAATTGATTGTTCAGACAAAACATAACTCGTTCTCATTTTTCTTCAGCTCACACATAGTTCACACTGTACATATCAGTACATCAGCACAACAATGAGAATAAAGATGCAAGGGTATTATTGGTAATTCAAAAAGACACGGTTGAAATTAGTTCATGAAATTCTCATTATTAGTAGTAAAGATTAAGCAACACCATTACCAATTTGAACTTTTTTTTGGAATAAATTGGCAAAGGAATGTTGAATGAATCATTAATCAAACAGCATCAAAAAATGATGAAATAACTTAACAGCAAAAGAATGTCGAATAACAACGAAGTGATTACAATTGAAATGACTGTACGACCAATGAACATTCCACGGTAAAATTAACACCATCTAAAGACAAAGACAAGTAATTATATTTTATGGATAATGCTGCGTCAGAAAATGACACAACACTCCGAAGTAGATAAATCCAAATCAAACAAGCAAATATCGGAAAAAAACAAGAATCCAGAAGCATTTTTTTATAGTGTCTCGGCAAATACTTCAGGCTACGTCCACTTTAATCTTATTATTTGATTGATTTTATGTGTAATATAATGATTGCAACTTAAATTCGACCACAATCTAGTAGATTTCGGATTTGAAAGTGTTTTTGGAAAAGAAAAGGATAGAAAAAAATTAAAGTGTCCAAAAAGTTCTCTTCTAGTTGTAGGTAGCTAGCTATTTATAGGCAAATGCCTACCGCAATCTCGTCATTCAGGCTTGAAAACATCACAAGTCTAAGATCCGAATATCTAGGCACGAAGACCGAGTCATCCACCATGATCTCTGTGACAACCCGCATCTCCTGGCATGTCAAAAACACACATCAAAAGACATGGATCGATGGTTTAAGGTAAAAAAATAGTATCATAAAGACTAGGATGTCAATAAAGAAATAACCTATCTAATCCAAATGTCATCACAACATAATATCAGACATAATGATAATCTCAAAAATAATAGTAATAAAAATCTCAGAAGTATAAAAAAATATCCAATCTTAAAATATCATAGTATCATAGTCTCAAAAATCATTAGTACAAATCAAATATCAGAGTATCATAAAAAATAATCCCTCACAAGCAAAGCACTGAAAAAACAAATGTACTGATAAAAAATACATGATAAAAGATGAATAGAGCTAGACTCCAGGCACGATAATCTGATGGCAACAATGGACTTGTCAACGGTTACTCCATCCACTTGTGGTGGGAGAGAAAATGGAATGGGTCAGACATAAAGTCTGGTGAATGAGAACAATACTAACAAGAAAATTAAATACAACCGACTCCAAGTCTATTCTAAGTTATATAGAGTGTAAAGTGTCCGTGCACCTAAGGTCACATGCCTAAGGTCATAAGTCAACGTCTGACAATATGCAAGATAACAATAGATCACAAACGATCGTCTTATAATTGGGGACCAACCTGCTGTCCCACTTTAACTCATACTAGGACTTGAGAGAAAGAACACATATGTAAACTTGCACAGTGACTCATCGAATGCATCCATGCCCAACCCCTTGATCCTAGTAGCAAACTATCTCTTACGCACCCTCGAAAGTTATTACGCCTAACTCCTGCAGGTACTGGATATACCATAGCTCTAAGTGTCATAAGTCCATACGAGCACAACAACAAAAGATCAAAAATCCGATCACAAGCAAGAGACCAATAACCCCAATCCCAGCACATAAGTGCACCTTTAGCCGTCTAAACAACACTCCGTACCCAATTTCACGATTTAGTTGCCTAAAGAGCTAAATTCGCACCTCAAAATAAAAGACATAAAATGTCCATCAGTCAAACAGTCGAAATCTAAAGGCACAAGATCACTTAGTCTAATAAGTTCAAAAGTGGCATACAACAGTCGACCTATGTCAGCCTTAGGTCGATTGCTTACAAGCTAACAGCACAAGGCCCCAAACAGTTTGCTTAGTCCAAAATAACATACGACGGTCGACCTATGTCAATATTTGATCGATTGCCAACAAGGTACCATCTTCATTTTACTTATTTTATAATTCAGATTTCATTTAATTTCTTTTAGTTGCCAGAAGATATTACAGCTAATCATTACGCAACTAATCATTACGTTTCAACAAATATGAAATCTAATCATTACGCAGTGTAACCATTATGTTTCTACGATATTAGATTTAATAATTACGCAGTCTAATCATTACATTTTTACAATATTAGATGTAATCATTACACGGTCTAATCATTACGCAACTTTCACATTATTGAAATCCTCGATTTAACAGTATAAAAACTTGTTTTAGCATTGGATTTAGGATTCTACAACTTGCATATGTCATTGCAATTCGAGAAAAAGATTCGTTGTTTCAGATTCTGGATTTACAATTTCAATAAATTAAATTTAGAATTTATAGTCTAATCAGAATATGGTAGAAATTAGAATAAATTAATTTAATAATCTTGTTAAAATCTATGCCCACTCACCTTCGTCCTGATCTTTAGGTGTGCTCCAAAAGCTGTAAGTCTTTTTCTTCAACCTCCGCTCAGATCTCATCGCTAGTTGTAAGATCTCTCTTATTTTTATTTTTAGGTTGAGGTTTAGAAGAGAATTGGAGTTTAGAAATTGATTTAGAAACTTAGGACTTATAGTTTTATTTTAACCGAGTTTCGCTAGGAAGAAGAAGATTAGGTTTAGGTTAGGCCCTAGCTATGAATTTATAGAGCAACATTCTCAGCCACACCATCAGATCAGAACCCTAACTGATCTCTACCGCTCTCCAAAGCCTTGCTACGTACGAAAGAATCCGGACGAACGAACAACGCGATCGAAAAATCACGACCCTTACTTTTACCCGAGGTCGGGTCGACTGCCCACGGTCGACTTGGCCATGTCGGATCGACCGCCTTGTGGTCAATTATTTATTCTATTTTATATTTTTATTTCTTTTTCTATTTAAATATTTTCATATTTATTCAAACCTTTATAACTATTTCATTTTAGTTCGGATTTTAACAAGTTATAAATGAAAATTGCCAGAAAATTACTACAGACACAATGGTGCAAGTCCCGTAGTCAAATTCGAACGTTTGTGAAAATTCTCCTTTTAGGTTAATTATTAACTTTTAATTATATTTTCTTATTTATTTCCAAAAAATTCTGGGTACTACATTCTCTCCCCCTCAAAGGATTTCATCCTCGAAATCTCTAAGGATAGAAGAATGCAAAAGCAACCAACGATCAAATCTGCATCCATCTACTCATCCATCACCCATAACTACTAGTCCTTAATAATTTCTAATGCAATTATGTTATAATGCAACGTGGAATGCATATGAACTAGAACTAATGCAAAAAAGTAGTTGGTCTATTGATTCAGTCGACCTTCTTTTTGTGCAATTATGTTTATGTCATGCATCCAAATGTATGCAAGTCCTAAAATAAATTGATAATTCTACATGTATGCTCAACCATACATCCAAATGCAAAGATCATCCATAGATAGCAAACAAAACCAGCAAACGATATGCATAAGGTATGAATGTGTGTGCCTAAGGGACTCAATATCCTAGTGCATGCAACGTAACCACTTGCATCCATAAAAACTCATGTACATCAAATAGCATCCATCAACCATAACATGTCTCATTGACATGTTTACAAACATACCTATCATTCAAAGGTCTCTACCTAATATAGTTTACCTTCCCCCAAAGTTCTACCTAAGGGTTCTAACTAAGAAAGATCAAAATATGAGACGTACCAGAAAAAAGCTGTGGATATGAAGCTCGAATCCTCTCCTCGGGCTCCCATGTACTCTCAACTGGATCATTTCCCCGCTGAATCTTAACTGATATGATCTTCTTATTGCAGAGTCGTTTAGTGTCATGCTTAAGAATGCAGATAGGTACACAACGAATAAGTGACTCCCACTCCACCTTAACCTCCTCCAAATTACTAGGTTCCACTAAAACAACCGAATCATGCAAACACTTTCGCAAATGCGAAACATGAAAAACATCATGCACACCAGCCAACTTCTCCGAAAGTCCAACACTATAAGCCAATCTCCCAATCCTAGCCATAATCGGAAATGGTCCAACAAATCTCGGAGCTAGCTTACTTGAACTTCCAAATCTCATCACGTGTCTCAAGTGTGAGACCTTCACAAATAACATATCTCTAACCGCAAACTCCAACTCAGAGCGCCTCTTATCCACATAAGACTTTTGTCGGCCTTGAGCCGTCTTCATCCTTTTCTAAATCAAGTCCACCTTCTCTAAAGTCTCCCTAACCAAATTAGGTCCAAAGATAATCCTATTCGTAGTGTCCCACCAACATAACGGCGATCTACGAGGTTTGCCATACAAAGTCTCGAATGGTGTTATCCTTATACTAGCCTAATAACTATTATTGTAGGCAAACTCCATTAGTGGAAAATGATCCTTCCAAGAGCCTCCAAAATCAATGATACACATCATAAGCAAACCCTCCAAAACTCGATTTACTCTCTATGTCTGACTGTTAGTATGCAGATGGTATGCTGTATTCGAGCTCAACTCAATCCCCAAAGCCTCCCGCAGACCCCTTAAAAACTCGCTAGTGAAGAGTGGGTCTCTATCACTAACTATGCTGGTAGATACTCCATGAAGTCTGACTACCTCCCTAACATATAAATCCGTTAATGAAGCTGTTGTCCTAGTGCTCCTCACAGGTACGAAATGAGCGCACTCGGTCAACCTGTCTACTATGACCTAATGCTCTCATTCCTTCTCCTAGATCTGGGTAATCCATCTATGAAGCCCATAGAAATGCTCTTCTACTTCCACTGCGTAATGTCCAAAGGCTGTAACAATCCTTTGGGCTTCTTCTGTTCTGCCTTCACCCTTTGATATGTCATATACTTAGCTACATACTCCGCCACTTGCCTCTTCGTCCCATACCAAAAGAAAACTCTCCTCATGTCCCGGTACCTCTTATCTCCACCGGGGTGAATAGTCATTCTAGAGTGGTGAGACTCCGCCAATACATCTACCAAGTTCGCACTAGGGGAACACAAAGTCTAACATCTCTCCTCAACCATCCCCTCGAGTCTACGACATAACGCCTAAGATGACTCAATTATTCTCATCTTACCAATCTATTCAAAAAGTTTGCTAGTTCATCATCCTCTCTCTGCCTAGATCCAATCTGCTCCATCAAGGTTGACCGAACATCCAGGGCTGCTAATAATCTAGGGGTAATATCAGATGATGGTCTAAAGTCAAAGGTTTAAATATACTCTAATTGTCTCTGCTCTAAAATAAAGGACTCAATATAACTCTCTGTCTACTCAATACATCTGCTATAACATTCCCCTTGCCCGAAGTATAAGAGATCTCAAAGTCATATGAGGCTAAAAACTTCATCCATCTCTGCAGTCTCAAGTTCAAGTCCTTTTGGGAGTACAAGTACTTCAATGACTTGTGGTCTGTAAAAAGCTCAAATACCCATAAGATAGTGTCTTCAAGACATAAGAGCAAATACTATAGTTGTCAACTCAAGATCATGCATCGGGTAGTTCCTCTCATGAGTCTTCAACTGCCTACTAGCATAGTATACAACTTTACCCTCTTGCATTAACACTGCTCTAGTCCAGTACCACAAGCATCGGTATAGGCCATAAAAGGCTTACCCTCATCAAGGAACACTAATACAGGTGCACTAGTCAAAGCCTCCTTCAATCTAATGAAGGCATCCTCACACTCAGCATTCCATACTAAAGCTAGATTCTTCTTGGTAAGGCGGGTCAATTGGGCAGATATCTTAGTGTAATCCTTAATGAACTTTCTATAATAAGCCACGAGACCAAGAAAGCTCCTTATCTCCGTGGCATTTTTCGGAACATGCCAATCTTGCACCGTCGCAACCTTACTAGGATCTACAGCCAAACCACTCTCGAAACTAATATGTTCGAAAAAGCAAACCTCATATCTCTAAAAATGGCACCTAGAAAAATTAGCCTTAAGCTTACGTGTTCGGAGTGTCCTAAGCACCTCCTCTAAATGCAAAGCATGCTCCTCCTTACTCCTTAAGTATACCAAGATGTCATCCACAAACACCACTACAAACTTATGCAAAAACTCCCTAAACACTCGACTCATCAAGTCCATAAAATAAGCGGGAGCATTGGTTTGCTCAAAAGGCATGACTAACCACTCATATAACCCATCGAGAGTCCTAAATGCAGTCTTCTGAATACTATCCTCAACTACTCTCAACTGATGGAAACCTTTGGCTAAGTCAAGGAGGGAAAACACTCTCACTCCAACCAACTGCTCGAAGAGATCACCTATGCAGGGCAAAGGATAGCGATTCTTCTTCGTCAGCTTATTCAGGTCGCAGTAATCGACGCAGAGTCTAAGGGAACCATCCGCCTTGGTGGCAAAGACGACTGGCTCTCCTCCACTCAGAAATACTCTTCCTAATGAAGTCCTTCTCCAATAACTCATTCACTAGTTTATTCAACTTGCGTCGTTCCTTTAGAGCCATATGCCTCAAAGGCAAAGCAACCGGTCTAGCATTCTCAACAAGATAGATCCTAAACTCGATCTCTCTCTGGGATGGAAAACCAGTAACCTCAGAAAATACATTAGGAAAATCCCTAACTATTTGAACAGAAAAAAGCTCATCCTATATCAAAATATAAAATTATACTCAGAATTCGAGAGAAATGGCGTCAGCTTCTTGTTCTTTCTCTAATATTTCACTCAATTCGTCTTCGATTCGTAATCTTGCTCAAGTGGACACTTTCGATCGAAATTCAAATCGAGATTATCCTCATCTTCGTACTTATGTAGAAGTTGTTAAAGATTGTTCTCCTTCCAGTTATCGGTTTCCATCCAGATTCTTGAAGTCGAACAATAATTGGTTAGATTCTAAAAATAACAAGAATTTCTGTTATAGATGTGGAGATAATAATCACTATGCATCTCAATGCCGAGATCCAATTCGATGTTTTTCTTGCGGGAAATTTGGTCATAAGAAGAACAGGTGTTCGTCGTATTCTAATTTGCCTATTTCTTCAGATACTCTTGTAGAGCACGGCTTTCAGTTCATTTTAAATTGCATGTTATTGAAAGGGATTCTTCTTGATTACCTCTGGCAGAACAGATTTGAGGGAATTAAACATCTTGAGGACATGCTTATTCATTTTAATATTGTCAATTCTCCAAATATTGGTATGGGATACGAAGCAAAATTTGGCAATCCAGAACTTTATTTTGGTAAAATGGAACTCTCATCAAATCATGCTGTCTCTTCTTTAATGTTGGTTGATCATGGCTTTAAATTTATGTTGAAATTCCTTCTGCTGAAAGGAATTTTATCAGATCATCTCTGGCAGAAAAGAAACGAGGGCTTTAAGTTTTTGGAAGATCTATTATTTCATTTCAACATTGTAAATTCGCCAAATATTGGAAAGGGTTATCAAGATAGATTCAGTTTTTCCAGAGAATTTCAGCACTACTAATTTTCCAGAGGAAAATCTGGAATTCGTAGATAAGGTGGAAAGAATTGTATCATCTTTTGATCCTATCTTGTTCGATCCAGACGTTGCTTCTTGTAAAAGTGAATATCTTTTAACTGTCACAGAGGTAAGGGGTGAGGATATTGATCTGAACAATGGTTTCATTCAAGCAAAAACCAAAAAAGGTAAACCATTTTCTCACAGTTTGGAAACTTTTGAGATATCTACTTCCAATATATTTGCGTGTTTGGACACAGAAGCTATCTCAGAAAAGTCTGATGGTTATTTTCATACTAGTAAGGAATTTGTTTGTGTTGAGCCTGCTGTAGACAGTTTGGGTAATTATGTGAATGACATTTCTCATCAGTTAGTGATTAACAGTAATATTGATTTGGATACTGTCCTTCAGAATATCTCATCAGTTAGTGTTTCAGAGATTAGTAGTAGTATAGATCAGTTCTCAAAATATAATGAGAGTTTTGTTAATGAATTGAGTTTGATTGCATTGGAGATTGATTGGTCTTTGGTAGTTGAATCTAATTTTAGCACTGTCAGTTTCGATATTAAACACTGGATTGATGAGTCTTTGGTAGTGCTCGAGGAGTCTTCAATCAGGGTGGAATTTGAGAATGTATGTGACAATATGTTGCGGCTGTCAGGAGATTTTCATGAATGGTTTTTAACAACAGATATCCTCATTGATGAAGAAAAGGAATTTGTGATGGAAGAACATTTTTTTCTTGATGATCTTATGTCAGATAATCACATGGATCCGGATGTGCATGATGCACAGAGTTTGCAAATTGTTGTTGCACAGAATATGTTTTTGCCTGAAAATAGAAAGTCGGTTGTTTGTTCAGATAAGAGGCAAGGTCTTGTTGATAGTATGGAAGAAGTTTTGCTGGATCATAAGACAATGATCGGTTCTGGGGATTTTAGTGTTAGTTCATCTATAGTTGGGGGTGCTTCTGCTATGGAGAAGCTTGGGGATGACAGTGATACTTCACATCTATCATTGGAAGATGCTGTCTTTTTTGCTTGTAATTCTGACTCTCTTTCTTCTTCATCGAAGAGAGGTAGACGTAGGAAGGACGTGGCTTCTTTTGGTTTTGTTCGTCGTAGTGTTAGGCTACAGGGTAGCCATTCTCAGTCCTCAGGTGAGTTTCCCGATTTGAGTACCGTAAGCGGTGCTACAAATTCAGGCTCAGGTACGTTTTCTAGTTTGGGTAGTACTTTTTCATCTTATGCATTAGGTAATTTGTCATCTTCTGAATTTAGTCAGTTAGCTAGTGCCACTGCTTTCATTTTTTCTGATATTGAGGTAGATCGTGAGTATATTAGAAATAAGGAACTTGATAGGGCTAGGTCTATTGGTACATGAGGATCATTAGTTGGAATATTAGGGGTTTGAATGACCTAAATAAATGTGATAAGGTTAGAATCTTTTTTAAAGACTATTCTATAGACATTGCTCTCCTTCAAGAGACTAAAATCGATTGCTCCAATTTTCGTTTTTATAGAAGACTAGGTGGTTATCATTTTAAAAAATGGGTTTTTTTACCTTCTAGAGGCTCATCTGGGGGCTTAATGATTGGTTGGAGAGATAACTGTTTCAAATTACTTCAATGTATTTACAAACTACACTCTTTACACATTATTCTAGTTAATCTTTCTGATAATTCTTTATTAAATATTTCTAATTCGTATGGACCTAACTCAAAAATAGATAGACGGACCTTATGGAATGAATGCCTTGAGTTTAGATCTTTTGCCTAGGGTTCGTGGATTTTGGGGGGAGATTTTAACGTTACTCGTTTTATAGGGGAGCGTGCTCCACGAGAGGGTGATTATTCTGCTATGGAGGAATTTGACAATTTTATTATTAATTCTAAATTGATTGAAATCCTTCTTTCTAATAGAGTTTTTACTTGGAGTAATAATAGAGAATCTCATTCCATGGCTCTTCTTGATAGGTTTTTCGTTAGCGATGAAATAGAGGATAATTTTCCTATCTGTAGAGTGTCTGGTTTGCCTTACACTTTTTCTGACCATTGTCCTATTATCCTCACTTGTGACCGCCAAAGAGCTAATTGTAGATCTTTTAAATTTGAAAAAATGTGGTTACTTGATCCTAGCTTATCAAATTTAATTATTAATAAATGGATGTGTATGAGTTTTTATAATATTAAATATAGAGATAATTCTGCAAAAGCTTTTGTTTTAAAACTTAGAGAACTTAGGTTTACTCTTAAAATTTGGAATAAAAATATTTTTGGTAATATTAAAATTAAAAAAGAAAATATTCTCAATGAGATGTTTAAATTAAACAAAATAGAAGAAACTAGAAATTTAAATATAGGCGAGCGGAATGTTCTCACTAACTTAAAAGAAGAACTTAACTCTATTCTTGAAAAAGAAGAAATTATGTGGAAGCAAAGATCTAGAATCCAATGGATTAATGAAGGTGATAATAATACTAAATTTTTTCATAATATGGCAAATTGTAGGAAACGTAGTAATACAATTAACTCGATTTTAGTTAATAATGTTGAACTAGTTGACCAAAGAGACCTCAATAGGGCTTTCACAGATTATTATAAAGATATTTTTGGCAATAAAAATAAATGCAGAATTAATGTGAGATGGAATGATCTTTATCCGGCTGTCTCCAATATTAATCTTTCTGATTTAGATGTTCCTTTTACTGAAGAAGAAATCCAAAAAGCCATTTTTGATTTGCCGGGTGATAAATCCCCGGGTCCGGACGGATTTCCAATTTTCTTCTATAAAACTTTTTGGGATGTTTTAAAATATGACATAATCAACATGTTTAATGATTTTTATAACGGAAATCTTCAATTAGGTAGATTTAATTTTGCTAATGTTATTTTATTACACAAAAAGTAGGTGCTAATAATTTAAAAGATTTTAGACCCATTTCATTGATTAATTGCTCCGTTAAAATTATTTCTAAAGTTTTAGCTAATAGACTTAATACAAAAATGAATGATCTAATTGACTGTTCACAACCAGCATTCATAAAAGGAAGAAATATCACAGATGGCGTGGCAGTTGTTCAAGAATATATTAATCATTGTTGTAAGAATAACATTATTTGTGCTATTTTAAAATTAAATTTCGCTAAAGCTTTTGATTCGATTGATAGGGATTTTCTTGTAGATATTTTTCATGCTAGAGGCTTTAGTAATAGATGGATTAACTGGATTATGAATTTGCTTAAAAATGGCAACTCTAGTATTATGGTTAATGGTATTTTAGGTAATAAAATTCAGTCTAAGAGAGGTTTAAGGCAAGGGCACCCTTTATCGCCCCTTCTGTTTAACTTAGCTGCTGATGTTTTTGCTAAGATTATTAAAAAAGCAGTCGATAATGGTTCTCTGGGTAATATAGGTAATGATATATCGAGTTATGGTGTATCAGTCCTACAATTTGCAGATTATACTTTGCTTTTTTCCTCTCATCTTCCTAGACACATAATTATTCTTAAGTTTATTCTATATAGTTTTGAGCTTTTATCGGGTTTAAAAATAAACTTTGATAAAAGTTCTGTTTTAGTTTTAAATGATTTCGAGAAAGTTGAAAATTTAGTTGCTAATACATTAAACTGCAAAATTATGAACTTTCCGATTGAATATCTAGGTTTTGTTATTAGACCCACTAAACTTAAACATGATGATTGGTTAATAATCATTGATAAAATCAAAAAAAGGATTTCTAATTGGAATGGGTGACTTCTATCTAGAGCAGGTAGATTGGTTTTAATTAATTCGGTTTTATCAGCTCTCCCAATTTATTGGATGACTATGCATCTTTTTCCTGGTTGGGTGATAGATAAAGTAGATAAAATTAGAAGAGATTACCTTTGGAGTGGCGATAATCCAAACAGTAGCATCAAATGTCTTGTTAATTGGGAAACTATTTGTAAATCCAAAAAGGATGGTGGTTTGGGAGTCATTAATTTGCGTAATATGAATTTGGCTCTTCTAGGTAAATGGTTATGGAAATTTAGAGATACCAACGATAATGCCACTTGGAAGGAGATTATTTTTAAATATGACTATAATGGTAATAATAATCTTTATCAGACTAATCCATCGGTTTCTCGTAAGCAATCTTATTTTTGGAAATCCATTTTAAAATGTAGTGAAATTTTTAATTTAGGTATTAATATTATAGTTCACTCAGGTAATAATACTTCTTTTTAGCATGATAGTTGGATTTCCGCTACTCCTCTTAGGAATGAGTTTGAAGTTTTATATGATATTTGTAACTTCAAATATGCATTTATATCTGAAGTTTTTGATTCTAAAAATGACCCTCCTTGGAATTTTAGTTTTACCAGAATTTTAGTAGGTTCAACTCTTAGACAGCTCAATTTGCTTTTTGCTAGATTAAATCTTTATAATATCGATAATGATAATGATTATATTAGTTGGGCATGAGATAAGAGCAAGAAATATTCCACTAATTCATTCTATAGATTTATCAACTTTTCAGGTGTAACTAATAGTTTTTTTAAGTTTATTTGAAAATCTAACGCTCCTCCAAAATCTAAATTACACATGTGGCTTATTATTCATGGTAAATAAAATACTATAGAATTGTTAAAAAGGAAAAATATTTGCATTGATAATAAATGTTATTTTTGTAATATTCATTTAGAAGATATTAATCATATTTACTATGATTGTATGGACACTCATTTTATTCTTATGAATACCCTTAACATATTTGAATTTTATATAAGTACTAGAATTAGTGATTGTGTTTTCTATTGGAATTCTTCTAGAGTTAAGTTTAATAAGAATAATAGATACTTGATTGATACTTTATTCACTATTTCTAGTTGGTTCATTTGGTTTGAAAGAAATCAAAGAATTTTTAATAATAACAATAATCACATTAATAAATTGATTTTTTTAATTTCATCTTTCTGCTTAAATTGGATCTCTAATCCTAAATATAAATTAGCCAAAAATAATTTTTTTATGGAATATCTTAATAAGGTTAGTAATAATATTAATATTTTCAAACATAACAATAATAATTTTGACATTAATAATATTTATACTAATACGTTTTCTAACTTAAACAATGATAATTCGGTGTATAATAATCTGCTTTCTATTGAGGGTCCATAAAGGGTTTTTGCTAATTTGTTTATCTTATTAGATTTTTGTTCAAACATATATGTATATAAATTCTATTTATATACATATATGTGACTTTTGCTAATTTGTTTCCTAGTTTTGTTTCAGGTCTGGATTAGATAGGTTGCTAGTGTCTCTTTTCAGGTTTGCAGGATAGCTTGCGGTTTCGTGCAGATGTATAGGATAGCTTTTTCCAGGAGTATTGATTGCATCAGGCGTTACATTCAGCTTTATGGTGTCTGCAGAGTGGAGTTTCTTCTTTATGGATCAGTTTCTTCTTCAGATTAGCCTTTTCCCTCAGAGGCAGCTTCATAGTTTCTTCTTTTAGATGTTACAGATTTCCAGCATCTCAGGATTTAGATCCTTTTTTTTTTCAGTTTTCTAGGTACTTCTAACACCTCATTATCGGGCGGTGGCCATGCCGGAGCTCGGTAATGGGGTGAAATAGGCGGTGGTTTTGCCGGAGCTCATTTTAGAGGTACTTGTTTTTTACTCTGTTAGCAGTACATAGATATGTCACCTGCCAGGCATGTTAGCAGCACCATATTATGTTATATATATATATATATATATAGTTTCATGTGTGCTCTCCTCTTTTATTAGAGGATCACACATTTTGCTCAAAAAAAAAGCTCATCCTATGATAGGTCTAAAGAATAAAGGTAGCTCAACATAACTGATCCTTGCAGATCACAGACAACCTCTAAGGTATGCCCGCTACAAGAGCCTAATCTAACAGTGTGCATATCACAGTTTAGTATAACCCCATATAGGGACATCCAATCCATGCTCAGTATGAGCCCCAAACCCAAAGAACCCCAGCACATAGGCATCACACTCAAACTCGAACCCTAAAATCAGCAACCTCAAATCTCGACATATCATAGACAAATAAATCGATCCTTCCACGGAATTTGTACCTAGAGTGTTATTGATGGCCCTAACACATTCGACACGGTCTTAAAGGGACCGTGAATAGCTTTATCTCGTTGTGATCGCTTGGACGTTTTTGAGTCCTACATTCGTAATCTTACGAATGTTTGATCTTAGAAGTAGTGACTATACGCATTGTAGTGTATCTGTTTGGTCTTAGCAGTAGTGACCATATATGTTATAGCGTACCTTTTCGGCCTTAGCAGTAGTGACCGTACGCGTGAGGCATATCGTATTGATCTTAGCAGTAATGGTCGTTGTTTTGTGATCACAGTTTGATCATTGTGTATTTATACTATATTATTAGCAGTTTTGGGCTGGTGTAATGCAATAGAAGATATTATTGCTAACTTGTTACAGGAGAAGAACATGTTATAGTATGATCCCCTGCTTTTGAGATAGATTTACTGTATTTATTTATAGGCAGTCCAGATTAGCTCCGAGCTACGTTTGTGGAGAGGGCCGGTTGTGATTTAGTAGTTTTCGTTTATTTATTTATATATAGTTTTAATATACAATATTTTGAGTTAGTTCCCCTCACATCAGACTTTATGTCCGACCCGAGCCTTTATCTTTGTCTGCTTATGTTATGATAATTCTCTAGTACTCGATTGAGTAGTTCGAAAGTCGGATGCTTTTGGGGATATGCTCTTAGAGTGCGCAGCTGGAGCATTTTGGGGGCGTGACATCGGTGTTTTGAGATACACACACACACACACTTGTTATTTTATTGTACATGACAGACCTGTTATTTATATACGAGACTGTTGTATCAGATATGGATTCAAGACTCTGTGTTTATTTTGAAGTTGATGTATTATGACTATTCTGTACTGATATTTATTTGTCAGTTGTTTTCGCTAGTGCAGTCTCTTATATATCGTTATTCTATTCTGTTCATGTATATTCAGTATATAATATGTTGTCATTCCGTTGTGAGATCTTATCGATGTCTTTGTTTAGTGTTTTGTTCTAATTCTACCTCGACGATCTATCTGTTGTGGTATTCATAGTCGTGCGATGATGTAAGGCGTTGATTTTTGAGTATTACGATAGGCGGGTTGTTACAAACGAATGGATTCTTGTTCACGTCCTCCAACCTCTGGTCTGGAAGTCCACCTCTCACTATTCCTCTGATCATCTCAACTATTTGGTCGTTGTCATCTAAAGGATGTCTTTGATCCATAGCTACAATCCATGCCCCGTTCCTACGGGGACATACTAGCACGTACTCCTTCGGTTGTGCATTTGCATTCTGATTCGCATCTCTGGCTCCAACTTCGTCCGCTCTCAGCATCCCAGGTCGTTCCAAATCCAAATTGACAGTGCCTCTTTGTAAATTCATGTCGGTACATACCGATCTGATTTTGTAATAGGGGCACTATTTTAGTTTCCTCCGCTCCAGTCTCAGATACTCCTACATTGGTTTCTGACCTTTGGTTCTAAATTCCAGATGCTCCGGCTGTTTTTTGTTAATCAATCCTTATGAAAAGTCCATATAGCATCTCCTACCGTCGCGCTATTATTTCGTCTTGCGCCCCTCAATCTCTTCTCTAGTCACATAGGCAGATGGATTTGAACTTTAGCACACTTCATTGCTGCCTTCATGCTCTGGTTGAATCGGTCCTGGGATTGCTTTGGTAGAAGACATCTTCATCTCTTTTGAATTTTAAATTCAAGTTTTAGGTTGTCAAATCTAGTTTTTTTCAGTAAAAACACCAAAAATGTTGCGTCTAAAAATGATACAAAACTCCAAAATAGATAAATCCAAATCAAACATATAAATATTTGAAGAAAACAAGAACACACAAGGACTTTATAGTGATTTAGCAAATACTATAGTCTACATCCACTTTAATCTTACTATTTGATTGATTCTCTCTGAAATGCAACGATTACAACTCAAATCCGACTACAATATAGTAGATCTTGGATTTGTGAGTGTTTTGAGGAAGAAGAAGATGGAAAAGAATCGAGATATCCAAAAAGTCCTCTCCTGATTGTGCGTAACTAGCTATTTATAGGTACATCCCTAATACAATATCGCCATTTAGACTTGAAAACGTCACAACTCCAAGATTTGAATATCCAAGCACGGAGATCGGATCGTCCACCATAATCTCCAAGTAGAAATTCAATTTGGTACCGACATCTTCTAGTCGGTACCGATTTGATTTCTCCGTTGTTCTTCAAGTTTTTCTCCATGTCTTAGCTCTTTTTATTGACTCTCGTCAAATTAAATCTTGAATTCGGGTTGGTGGTCTTCAAATCAGGTCGGTACCGACCTGATTTGTTGGCTCCAAACTCCATTAAATTTCTTGTGTTCCTCCATTTCTTCATTCTTGATATTTTCCGTGTCTCTGGAATTATTTCTTTGCCGGTTTATAGTCAATTTCATCTGGTTGATGTTCAAAAACCATGGAAAATTTGATTATAACAAATAGTTTGGGCTTTAAGTACTTTGAAGGAATAATGGATTCTTAGGTCTTTCTAGTTATTTTGCTGCTATTTTTCTTCTATTCATTTAGTATTGTTCCCTCTTTTTTATTCAAATTTTTAAGCACAAAGATAACTGAAAAAGTTTGCTCGCTGCAAAACTGTCTGGGCTGCATAGCCCACGGACAGACCCTGATTAAGACAAAGTTGCTTTAAAAGGATCATTTAAGATAACAAATCCGTGGTTTTCAAAGCAGATTTCATTATGTCGGTGCAACCTATTTTCCAGTTATCTGTTCTACCTTCACTTGGTTTTCCCCCACTTTAAATCTTTGCGTACTCCTCAGATTTCACATGGAGATGCTCTTAGCAATTATCGTAAATATGGATATACAGTCAACTCTAGATAACAAATTTTAACCAATTCATGATTAAGTGTTCCATAAACTCACAGCCTAAAAAAGAGAAAAATAGGTTTCTCAAGGGAAAATGATAGGTACCCCACTGCTATTATGTTACGCAAGTATGCTGCCTGGCAGACATTAAATATAAAAACACGTAATGTTTGCACTCCATCGCAAATCCTACAACCAAGAATCCGTTTGGAACAAGTTTATTTATAACCACTTAAATGTATTTGGACCTGATTTCAACTGTAAAAGCATAAATGCTTGGTTAAATTAGATATTAATAAAATTAAATTTTTAAATAAAACCATTTATATTTTTGTTATATACGAACTATTAGCTTATTCAGTACTTTTAGATCAGAAACCAAGCTCTAATATTAGCCAAGTGTATAAAGGTAGTTGTTGCACTTTAACAAGTACAAGTACAAAACGAAGAAATCCAAAACATGTGGTTAAAAAAGCTCTTAGAGCAGACCACATGGCAAACAAACAAAAATAATGCACAATCCACTCTGTACCCTTTAATGCAGTGCATGCTACACCAATCGAATATGTAGGAAATAATAGCGGGGCATGCATGTCCATAATAAGAACAACAAAGAGATCAATTCTGGGCTCATATACTGTCCTTGCTTAAACACAGACACGCCATCTTCACATGAGTTTGTCTATCATCTTCCTTATAATACACACAACCACAAACTCTTCATCTCACCCAAAAAAGCTGTATCTTCTTTCTGTGTAATATACAATGGCTTTTATCAAAAGATCGAACATGGTATCACAGTCCATAATGCTAAGGAAAATAGTAAAGAGGTGTTCTAGTTTTGGGAAGAGCAACAATTCTGAAGTCCCCAAAGGTCATTTTGCAGTGTATGTGGGGGAGAACAGAAGTAGGTTTGTAGTTCCTATTTCTTATCTTGCTCATCCAGACTTCCAAATTCTATTGACGCAGGCTGAAGAAGAGTTTGGTTTTGACCATGATACAGCGCTTACTTTCCCTTGTGCGGAACATGAGTTCCTTTCACTTACTTCATTGCTTATTTGAACGAGTGTTGCCTTTTTTTTTATGAAAGTGCATGGTCGTAAGATTGAGAAGTCTGAAGGGTGGTGATGATACCAACTATGGTTTTTTTCCCCTTCAAATTTGGGTTCGAGATCTTGATTACTTCCTGTAAAGAATTTTTCACCAAACCCATTGATTATTGTATGGGATGGATTTGTAAATTATATAGCGTGGAGATATTTAGTTTATTTCTTTTTCTAATTCTGAGTTTGCCTGGCCACTCTCTAAATATTTTTTGTGCTTTCCTTGTAATAGATGAGATCTAAGTTTATGTTTCAACAATTCTTACCTTAGTTATTTGGACATAATGACACATTTACATCAAACCTATATATAACTTCTAAAATCAACTGAACCCAAAAAAAAAAAAAAAAAAAAAATTAAGAAAGAGAAAAAATTACATCTACGTAATTCTGAAGTACCAAGAGTGTAGAACAGTTTTTTTTTCTTTTTCTTTCAAGCTGTAAGTGTGAATTACTAGTTTGGTGTGACGCGCCAAAAATCATCTTAATCTTGGAGCAATATAATCTCCACCAATGGCAACAGATGAGAAATTTCTCCTACTTTATATTCCTCTTCCACGGTTGAAGTTTCAGGATAAAAGCATCTTCAGCGGAGGGTCAATTATCAACTTGATGAAGGAGAAAATAAGCGTGAATTCCTTCTGCCATTTCAGCAGTTGATTTTAAGAGATCGATCGACGGTTTTTTGTTTCTGTTTTAAGCAATTTCTTGTAAACAGTCAAACAGGCGGAAAGAAACTTTGAATATTTCTTTTTTTTTTGCTTCGTCTATTGGCACCCCATTATTGTTTCTCCACCCTAGTAATTTTAAAAATAATTCTCACCCCACTTTTTGATTTCTCCACTCCGTTCATTCTAAATTATCCTTGTTCCAATTCTTTCTTCCTATTCGTTTTACTGTTTCTTATTTATTTTTCAAGCAAAACCCTAGGAGGTAGCAGCTTTACAACTACAGTCGACAATGGAAAACGACAAGCAATAAGGAGGCAAACGTGCGAAAATAAGATCTAAGCAACTACATGGTAAGATTTCGAATTTAAAGTTCTGTTTTCTTCTTCAGTTAACACAAGGCGTTGGTCGATTTCAATCAACCAACGCCGCCCCAGGCGTTGGTCGATTTCAATCAACGCCCAACCGTGGCGTTGATTGAGATCGAACAATGCCTTGGGCGGCGTTGGTTGATTTAATGTTGGTATTGCATTCTTCTTGTAGGGCAGTGTTAGTGTTTCAAGTGAGATCGCTATATTTAAAAGATAAAACGTAGCCTCAAGCCTCATCAACCGGGAATGACTAAAATCAGGGGAGATGTAGTAGAGCTAAGTAGGTCCTACTCATTATGGTATTGTTATCACCTTTATAGATATAATCCATTATGGATTTGGTTGTGCATGAGAGCTCTCAGAAAGGTTGCAAAAGCAACTGGAGTGATGAAATATTGGGTACTATCAAGTAAGGGGTTGGCCGACCTTATGTTGGCAGGGAGTCCATATGTGCCTCCCGATACATTTTTCTAGAGGTGTACAGTGGTAGGTGGTACCACAGTGCCTTATCATTGTATGAAATCCATTCTCCAATATATGCCTCTACGGACTTAGTTGTATACCTATTATGTTCGAATTTAATTAATGTAACAAGTTCAACTATATTTAATATCACGCTAGTTTACCAAACTGATCTGGGCGTTGTTTTTCTTATAATGCTCGGATCAGACCGTGCATATTTACAGATTCGGTTTGGATACTCGGAGCTTCAGGAGACGACCAGGATGCCTCCAAGTCATATTCACGTATATTCTATTTTCTACTACATTGGTTGTTTATATTTATCGGTAATTGTGATGATAGACTTTTATAACTGTCCAAGCTGTTAATTGATTAGACGACTCTGATTGATATATATATATATATATATATATATAATAAAGTTCATTTTTTCTTTTGTAAAGATCATTGTTATTATAGATTGCTCGTCATGTTGTGAGATTATGTTCTGTCTTTTTTTTCTTTTTTCCTGTTGACACCAAAAATGGGCATCAACACTCGTAGAATCTTATGGATATCAAAAAATGAATGGAATCTAGAGAATAGAGCTTAAAAGTAAATAAACATGAAGATTTTATAGTGTTTCGACAATCTCGGCCTACATCCACTTCATATTTTATTAATCTTTCACTTGATTACAATTACAAGAACAGTTGGATCAGCTAGAATCCATTGATACAAGTTTTTAAGAAATAGAAATGGCAGATCCTCCAGAGTGGGAAGAAGAAGATGGAGAGTCCCCCTTTCTTAAGCTATGACTGTTGTATTTATAGTAGAAGACGTGCATGGATCGGGCTGCAACTTTGCAAGAAGGTTCCCCAAGTCCAGTAGAGCCCACCATATCGATCGGTCCCCATAACTCATTAATCAAGAACGACCAGCATAGATAAGGTCGATCCTTTTTCTTAACTCCAATCACTATGCGATCCATTTTAGAGGGTCCCATGTGCTTCCTGATGTTGCCCCCAAAATATAGGGTCATTCTGAGTTGTAGATTGTGAAATATGGATCGATCCTAGTCGAAGCTAGAATGTACACTGAGTTTCACCGATCGTTACCTCGAATCATCCAATAACGATCGGTGAATATCAATCGACATTCTTTCCCCTACCACTTTAGGAGGTGTGATCGTTATGATATGCTCCCCTTTCCATGTTGTCGATGTCCTGAAAGTTTCACATGAATTGGTTTCACGGATCTCGAGACCGTGAATGCTCTACGACGATTTAGACTATCTCCATGATCGTTCCCTTGTTGATCCAAACAATCATTATTTCCTCCATAGATTGTGTATATGAACTTTAACCAATTCCAAACTTGGGATATAACTTCACGAGGCTAGGCTAGTGACTTCATGCTAGCTACACTTCGATTTGGTCCTGGTTCGAATTTGTCCGACTATCGTTCGTGGTACTAATCGCAACTGACTCTTCAAGCTATCGACTATTCATTCCTATTCGAATCAATGATATCACAGCTTCGCCAAAAGATAGGATAACATTTTCCTCTTAAAGTACGTCTTGTGATTTACATGACGGGCTTTGAATCCGAAAAAGTTTGAATCGCTGTAAAGAAATCCATTCAGCTTCCTGGTCGATTACTATTCCTCTACTGTTTGTCGGTACTATAAATCCAGAATCGTGTTCTATTTGCATATACAAATTTGGTTGCGAGGAATCTACAAGCCATCATTCATCTGATTCTGTCTCAAACCCGATAGCTCTAGGTTTGTTTGCAATCTTTTATTGATTACGGAAAACTGGACTTTTAAACTTGTTTTCATGCACTTTCATACACTTTCATACACTTGTTCATGTTGTTGGCTCCATGTCGTGTTCATGTCCGCAGGTCATTGCCAACTTTTATGGTATTCTGAATGTTCGTGTACGTAATCGAATTTTTATGATTACTCTTCTCATTCACCACATTTTCATTCGTTTCATCATCTTTCAACATTTTTATACATCTAAATTTCAAACCATGTGATGGTCCTAAGGTATAAATAAGTGACATAAGAGCTAGGATGTATCGACGCATGGTGGAACGGTTGGAAGATGGATTAAGAATGGATCGGTAAACACACTGCTTTAGGGATGGATTGGCATAATCGTAAAATGTCATACAATCGGTTAAACCTTTCAAAGCAAAAAGTTCGGCTAAACACCCCAGGGTGAAAATGATCGGCTGAACCTACTTCCTATATAAGGCTTGACACTTAGTCATTTTCTTCACTTCGCTTTTCATACTACCTTCTGAAGCAAAGACAGAGAGCACTTTGCCACATCTCGCCGATCCATTACTAGTCCCAGCCAAATCATTCCCCTCGAGCGATTCGAGGATCTCCTTCTCCAGACTCGAACCTAGGTAGTTTGTTCTTCACACTTCCCCATTTTTTAGATCGAGATGAGTTCGCCATGGCGACTCGATTTGTAGGGCTGTATATAGGACAGGACAGTCCGTTGTCCGACTCGGTCCGAGGCTGTAAGACGTCCGGTCTGTGTCCGTACGATTCTCATTTACGGTACGAATTAGGACAAGAAAAAATATACGAAAAAACGTCCGTCCGAAAATGGTCAATGTTTTTCTATTGTCCGAACATTGTCCGTCCGTTGTCCGACTCGTACGAACAATGTTCGAAGTTAAAGTTTGTCCGGTCCGTGTCCGTTCGAATCTCTTATAGGACATGACTAGGACACACCTCCGTCCGGTCCGGCCCGACCCGTTTACACCCCTATCGATTTGTTTAAGGGATCACCCTCTTTTCTCTTTCTTACGATCGTGTAGGTTGGAGGAAGAGATCGTTTCAATGGAAGTCGATCAAATCATTAGGACAACCAATCGTCTTTTGGAGGAGGTGAGATAGTGAGATGAAGGAGTTCTAGACGATCAATGAGGCTCTGGTTTGAAGATGAGGGAATTCGAGGGCCTGCAAACGATCGGATATGTTAACTTGGGCGAGGACGATTGATTACGGCTACTCCATGGAACGTTCGGCATAAGACACGACTTTAGAACATTCGGCCCTTAAGATATTTAAAACGATCAAACTATGCATTATCACGATTTGCGCTCGAACTTAGTGTTTTTACCCATTCATAAGAACATGGGACATAGCATGAACGTGAACTTGAACCAAGTAACTAGCTTCGGTCTTTCGCACACACCTAGACATGAACGTGACTAACACACGATATGACCTCCACGACTAATAGCATTTTGCCTTAGAACAATTGTTTTGAATCAAGAACTTGAATTATCAGGTCAAAACTTATCCGAAACTTAGACAATAATTTGATTTCCGTTGGCTAATAATTGTCTATGAAACTCAAGATGCGTCTCTCTGAACAAATTTTTATGTCTGGTTGCCTCTTCGGTCGTCAATTTTGTAAAACTTGCTATTATACTGATCGGTACTTTATCACACTGCACTTACACTCACTATGCACTAGGGGGTACAAGTTGTTTTTTCTAATTATAATTTTTACTAAGTTTGTTAGCAAGAGAACCTTGGTGTTTCAGACATTTCATAGTCATGCCAGCTGGATCTTCTTCTCACCCGGAAGTAGAGTCTAGTTCAGTGACTGAGTCCGACAATATGCCACTTAGTCATAATTCAGGACAGCCCGAAGGCTTGGGTTCCCAGCTTGATCTTTCTGAGATTGTTCCCATCTTTCTGCTGGAAGATATTGAATCGGCGCCCGATACTTTAGAAGTGCAATCATCCTTGAAAATCCTCCTGATTCAGTAGCTTCAAAGATTAAAGAAGATGCTTTCCAGAGGATTTGCACAAGGCATGAGATTTCTTTCGGTGACGTATTAGTTCCGTTGCGAAACGACAGGGCTCATAGACCTCCTGAAGGGTTCACAGCATGCAACAAATTCATGTGCTGGGCAGGATGCATCCCGCCATTCAATTCATATATCTGGGGATCTTGCATTATTTAAGGATTGCTCCTTCCCAACTCCACCCAAATGGCTCTGCACTCCTCAATTGTACATATATGGTATTTATGGAGTTTCTGCACTGTCCGCCCACCAAGGAGGACATCCATTTTCTTTTCACTTTTAAACGGAAAACGAGGAGTCTATCATTCACTTTTCTTGAATCCGTGAAGAAATGCTAGATTCTGACCGGTACTTGGAACAAAATAAGTGCTTTCAAGAGCAAATGGTTCTTCGTTCGTTGTCTGCCCGGCTTCACTCGATTATGGCTAGAGAGACGTAAGTGTTCCTCACCGACTCCATAAATATGTAAGGAAAACATACCCAGGCTGCATTCTAGCAATGTTATCCATGTTTAGGTGTTGTTATTCGGCCCAGTGACAACGCTCATGAAGAGGCAGTCTCAATTCTAAAGAATGCTCCAGCCGAAGATAGAAATATTAAACTTCTGCTTAGTGACAAATGGCTTATCACTTTTGGCTTGATGGAAGAGGGCCTCAGCGTGGGGCTAATCAAAACTGTCCGGCTGGTTGGAACCAGACTATAGGCCACAACCGGTCAAAGAGATGTTCAATCCGGCCCTGTGGTGCCCCCAGTCACGAGAACCCAAGAGTCTGCCGATAATAATGCCGGAGGACATAGTAAAGATGCACCTGATCGTCATGATGATAGACCTGATCCCGGGGTTGGCGTCGGACCTTCACAGGTTCCTTAACTCCCAATCGTGACTAAAAGAAAGGGGAAAGCGATTGCTGACAGGCCTCCAAGAACTCATCGTTCTAATCCAACTAAGCCGTCGATAAGCCTACCACTAGATCCTTTATCCAATCTACTGATCCTATCTGATCTTGACACTTATCAATTCACTGATGTGAGCATTGGGGGATTAGAGTCTCCCGTCAGAACCAGTTTAGAGATCCCCACTTCTGGAGGGGAAGTTACACCGAGGAGCAAGGCTCCTGCACTTGGTCTGTTGGGAGAATGCACTAGGACACTCACACAAACTCGCATGTCTAACACGACACTGTGCTTAATTTATACTTCCTAATACTAAAAGCTGATCATTATCCATTTCTCTTTGCAGGAACGATGGTGAGGAAAAGGAGTATGTTTGATTCCTTATGGGACGTACAACACCAATCATCTGGGTCGCGATTTGGTTCTTATCGCGGCAGTCGTGACTATTATGACATTAGCCATCACCCCGGTCGTGATCGCGGTTATCAAGAAAGGGAGGACAGAGATAGGCCTGCCCAATACATTCATAGATCAAGATCTCCTCCTCAAAAAGGTCCCGAAAGATCAGAAGAGCGCAGGGACTTGCCCATTGATCCTCCTCGTGGCCCTTATACAGTTCCCAAGCCTCCAAAAATCCTTGGTCCCGTCTCAGTCTCAACGGCCGATCGACCACCACCGTCATGGCAAACATACTACAGTGCACAGGCCTGGCAAGGAAGGTGCGGGGGTCGAAATTATTTCTGAGGATCCCCTAGTTGACCCAAATGTTTGCATGGCAGAGCTTCGAAAGGAATTTCCGAACTTATGCTTTGATGGGTTCTATTTCCCCCCCAACTTGAAGAAGGTTCCGGACGATGTTCAAAGAATGAGTATCAATTGCGTCACCGACATCCGCATGCAATACCGGGAATGGATGAAAGTCGCGGAAAAAATATCTAAGGTTTTCTTCGAGCATGCGGCAGAAATTGAGAAACTTAAGCAACAAGAGGCCTAAGATAAAAGGATTATTGAAGCTCTGACAAACGAACATGAGGCTTCTAGAGCTTCCTTAACCGCAGCTGAAGAAATTGCCAATGCTGCTTTAAAATCTATGGAGGAGATGAAAGCCAGCCATCTCGATATGGTCTAAGTACTTCATCACCGCAACCAAGTGATAACGCTTGAGCGAGACGCAACTCGAAATAAAGAATCCGGGGCCTTGAAGTAAATAGCTGAAATCAAGGCCAAGCTTGAAGATGTGATAAAAGACAGGGATGAAGCTCAAAAGATCGCTCAAGATTCTTGCGGGAGCTGGTTCGTGTTAGGCTTGAGAGAGACGAGGCCATTGAAAAAGCTAAAAACGTCGACATGCACATTCAACGTGAGACAGAAACGCTCAAGAACAAGGTGAGAAAAGACGCGATGAATGAGCTTGACCCGCTTCTCATTCTCTACAACGTCAATGTACTTAAACATAAGAATTTAGCATGACTTGGCGAAGACTACCCCTATCAACTTCATCGTGCTTGGGAATTCCTTGTCTCGGAGGAGGAAAGACTTCACGGCTCAAAAAATGTTGACGTAACCAAACTTGAGTGCGAAGTGCTGATGGGCGATGAGCCCAAAATACTACACGACGTTCAGTTTTCTCTCCAGAAAGAGTTTATGACTACTCCTTCACATGAAGCGGGCGAAGGATCCGGGTCGGCACATTCTAATATTGCAACCGAGCTGCCCCCGGTGTTTTAAATCATGACCGGTCCTGCGACTAGCTCCTCGACTGTCCCCGGATATGATCCGAATAAACCACGACTATCTCCGATTCTTAAGCGTGGGTCTGAGGATGCTCCAGTCTAGCCCGAAATCCACATCATAGAAGATATCCCGTCGATTTTTCCTTTACCTTGTAAAGTTGGGATGTTATTAATGAGTCTTTCTAATCTTTTCGCCTTTCTCTTTTTCAGCCTTAGACTCGTCGAATATTGCTCCTCTCCCTTCTGGAGGACCTCAGCTGGAGTCTCAAATGGCCGCAACTGAATCTATTATAGTTACAACTTTGGCCGCCACTCAGAGTGTTCGTAAAGAGGCCTTATTCTTCGACGATCAACTCATGGAGGCATTTTTCAAGGAGGGGGGAGACCCTCATCACGAAATCCCGCTTGACGCAGAAGTGGTAATCACAGGCTCCTCTGATCCCACCGGTGGGCCTAGTATGAAAGAAAGGATCGAGCGAGAGGAGCTCAAGAAAAGGAAGTTAAAGGGAGAGCTAGTCGAACAGGTCTCGGATGAGCCGATGCCTTCCCTTCTTTAGATGATTTCTCCCGAAGGTGCGACTCCTTCGAAAAACGTTCCTTACACTTCTGTTGCCAAAGATGCCCCCATCCATCCAACTTCCAGAGACGACATCACCTCGGTCCATACTATTGAGAAAACTCCTTCCAAGAAAGGCCAAAGTGGCAAGGGATCAAAGAGGGGGGCTATCTGTAGTTCAGAGGAAGCTACCCTGAAGAAACGAAAAAGGGACAAGAAATCTAAAGAGTGATCTTCGGACATGCAAGTAATTAATCTAGATAAATGCTTTCTTTTTGCTAGTTGTATTTGTTTGGGCATTGCCCTTAAATTTTGTTTTGTATTCTGTACAACTAGATTTCATGTGAATAAAATTTCTTCCGCACTTGTGTATGATCTCTGTATTTACTTGTTTATGTGTCTAAACTGCAACATTTTTTACTTCATGTACTTGCAACTTGTTGGTTGTCGAATTAAATACTAATTCGATCAATCCACCTTAAGGCCTTTCCACGATCATAGCCTTGAGGTGTTGTGAACACTGGATATGAGCCGCAGTGTTAAGCTTTCACAATCATTCTTCAGACAATCGCATTTCTGTCCCCAGTATTCGGATCGGTAAATGCGCTGTGTGAATGATTGAGTCTTGTCCCAGTGGTGTTATGTTCTGCCATACCCTCTAAAAGACTTAATGCCAGTTGATGAATGGTCAATTCATATTCATCACGTTTACATAAATGAGAAAAAGGCAGGCATCGCTTACTTTAGCTTTATGTTTTGTCTCGTCGAATCGTGGAAATGAATTTATGGATAGTAAGCCAAGTCGTGCGTACTCTGGTCTTTAACGGTTTGGACCTCTTCTGCCGATCTTAGGTTCGAATTACTGGAATAGGGAATGGTTGAGACCCATACATCGGTTCATGGAATTCACATTCTAGTCCGCATTTTGGGAACTTAGAGTCATTCTATGAGCGATTGACTCGCGCTCGATTTGCGTTCACACTTCGGTTTGCGCTTCGGGGACTTAGATATTTTTGTAAATCGTTTATACTCTAGTCCACGGTCGGGGACTTAGAGTACTCTAGGCAGCGCTTTGGGGACTTAGAGATTTTTGTGAATCGTTTATACTCTAGTCCACGCTCCAGAGACTTAGAGTACTCTAGCCCGTGCTCCGGGGACTTGGAGATTTTTGTGAATTGTTTATATTCTAGTCCACGCTCCGGGGACTTAGAGTACTCTAGTCTATGCTCCGGGGACTTAGAGATTTTTCTGAATCATTTATACTCTAATCCGTACTCCGGGGACTTAGATTACTCTAGTCCGCGCTCCGGGGATTGAGAGATTTTTGTGAATCGTTTATACTCTAGTCGACGCTTCAGGGACTTAGTGTACTCTAGTCCGGGCTCCGGGGACTTAGAGTACTCTAGCTCGCGCTCCGGGGACTTAGAGTACTCTAGCCCGCGCTCCGGGGACTTAGAGTACTCTAGCCCACGCTCCGGGGACTTAGAGTACTCTAGTCCGTGCTCCGGAGACTTAGAGACTTTTATGAATTGTTTATACTCTAGTCCACGCTCTAGGGACTTAGAGTACTCTAGTCCACGCTCTAGGGACTTAGAGATTTTTGTGAATCATTTATACTCTAGTCCATGCTCTGGGGACTTAGAGTACTCTAGTTCGCGCTTTGAGGACATAGAGATTTTTGTGAATCGTTTATACTCAAGTCCACGCTTCGAGGACTTAGAGTACTATAGTCCGCGCTCCGGGACTTAGAGATTTTTGGGAATCGTTTATACTCTAGTCCACGCTCTGGGGACTTAGAGTACTCTAATCAGCGCTTCAGGGATTTAGAGATTTTTGTGAATCGTTTATACTCTAGTCCACGCTCCGGGGACTTAGAGTACTCTAATCCACGCTCTGGGGATTTAGAGATTTTTGCAAATCGTAGTCCATGCTCTGGGGACTTAGAGTACTCTAATCCGCGCTCCGAGGATTTAGAGATTTTTGGGGAGAACAGTCGTATTCCATCCTTTTGATTTGTACTTCATTTACCGTATGGAGGTAAAAATTGTTGAATGAACGGTCGAACCATGTTTGTTCATGGAATGGGATTCTGCCTCCAGCATTTAGGATGAAACTTGGTAATCAGACGGTCGATTCTCACCCACTTGGTAGTTGTGACTCTTCCCATTAAATCGAGGAAAAAGGCAGGTGATGAACGATTGGATCATATCCATGCCAGGGTCGGATGATCGAGTCTTCCTCATTTTGTTTTGTATTTCTTTCTAGCCGATGAGGATAATGGATTATTGAGGAGACAAATCGAGCCGCATTCGCTTCAAATTGCAATCGTGCCTATTCGTTGAAATCTATGGCTAACAAGTAGGCAGTCAACATCAGCTGCTTCAAGTCTAATACGAAGGTTGTCGAATGAACGTTCAGTCGCATCCACGTTCTGTGGGATTGTGACCTTGTTGAGTCTTTTCAATTCCGTTCTTTAACGTCTCAAGCCAGTGGCACACGGTAACTGATGAACGGTCGAATCATGCTCACATATATAAAAGCTTCCATAGGTTCCGTCGCGATCTGCAAAGATTGGTCGGCACCCAGCTCTAGGCACTTAGATACCTGCATCGTATGCACGTCGATTAATTCAAGTTGATTATAGTTCACACCATAATTGAAATGAAAATTATAGTAATAAATTAATTAAAAAGAGATCATAATAAGTTTCATCAATAGCGAAGCATCATTGTGCGCTCGTTATTCCACTCTGCCCCTGGCTTCCTTTAGCGGGGTATCGACCGTCGTCGGTCAAATTGATAATCAGGGTTCTCTATTGATGGGGCTATGATGTTTCTATCATCATCAAGCCGTGATGTTTTTCGGCTACAGCTACTCGTTTTGCTCGCCAAGAACATCTTCATGTCCAAAACGTGCGCAAGGCTAAGTGGTTCAGGATTAATGGGTAGTGCTCTATCACTTAGGGTCAGACTTAGGGAAATCTGATAGTTGCTTGGAGTCTCCTTTTGGGTCGCTTGGGGCCAGAGACTGAATCACTTGGAGCCAGAGATCTCAAAGGCTCAACAGTAGGCACCCAGGGTCTCCTTGGGGTTTGCTTCGAGAAATACATCATCCAACCCAAGCCTTGCTTCGGGTCACAGCCCATGTGATAAAATCTTCCTTGCACTTGTCAAAATTCACATGCCACTACTTATGCTTGCCTCCCACCAGGATTGAACATATCACGTCCAGCAGTTAATAACTCAAAGTATCTTGTCTAAGGAGGTGCAAAGTATACTAGCTTGGAAGGGTGAAAGAAGTTCCCAATATTGCTGGATCGACCTCTAAGCATAAGGCCACATAAGAAAATTTTGTAAAGGGGCATGGAGATAAAAATGATCGGCCAAACCCAATGATCTCGAAATGATCGTACTAGAATCGATCATATAGGAACAACCAAAGTTCCATTGTAGGCTGGTAGAGAGGCTGATAGGGAATGATCAGCAATAAAGGCGAGGGTGGAACGATCATTCTTAAAATGATCATATTGAAACCTCTACACATAATCAGTTGCTAGGGGTCTATTTGGAACGGCCGTAGAAAAACGATCGCATAAAGACAATGTATTGTCTTCAGTAAGCAAAAGTATTAATGTGATAAGGTCGGCAACGCTCGGGCCAAAACGATCGTTTCCCAAACACGAAGCTGGGACGATCATTCAATGAATGCTTGCATAGGAACGACCGAAGATAAATGATCGTGTAAGAATGCAATTGGCCACATTCAAGTGGGTGGAGCAATCGATGCTGTCCATTGTAAAGAACGATCAGATATGGTGATAGTGTGCATGAATCCATGGAGAAACTATAAGGATGGGGATGGAACGATCAGTTGGAAGGCTAAACAAGGACAATCATACGAGGAATAACTGTATGGAATCAATCGGTGGGGAGATATAGCCAATTGCCGATCGTCCCCTTGCATTACAACTTGAGAATACCAGGATACTTATGAATCACATGGCTACTTGGTTATTGATCTCGACATTTTCTCCTTTGGGCAAGATAATAGGCATGATTTCTCGGCCTTGTATAGCAACTTCCATTGAGACCTTTTCCAAATCTGAGTAGAGTAGAAAACTTATCAATCAAAAGTTGGATCTATTTCGCGAACATGGGAATTCAACAGTAGAAAACGAGATCCGATCTAACTAAGAATTCAATTCTCGGTGAAAGCACCAAAATGTTGACACCAAAAATGGGCATCAACACCTGTAGAATCTTATGGATATCAGAAAATGAATGGAATCTAGAGAACATAGCATTAAAGTAAATAAACACAAAGATTTTATAGTGGTTCGGCAATCTTGGCCTACATCTACTTCATATTTTATTAATCTTTCACTTGATTACAATTACAAGAACAGTTGGATCAGCTAGAATCTATTGATACAAGTTTTTAAGAAATAGAAATGTAAAGCCTCCAGAGTGGGAAGAAGAAGATGGAGAGTCCCCCTTTCTAAAGCTACGACTGCAGTATTTATAGTAGAAGACACGCACTGATCGGGCTGAAACTTTGCAAGAAGGTTCCCCAGGTCCAGTAGAGCCCGCTATATCGATCGGCCCCCATAACTCGTTGATCAAGAAAGATCGGCATAGGTAAGGCCGATCCTTTTTTCTTAACTCCAATCACCATGCTATCCATTTTGGAGGGTCCCATGTGCTTCTTGATGTTGCTCCCAAAGTATAGGATCATTTTGAGTAGTAGATTGTGAAATATGGATCGATCCTGGTTGAAGCTAGAATGTACACTGAGTTTCACCCATCGTTACCTCGAATCATCCAATAACGATCGGTGAATATCGATCGGCATTCTTTCCCCTACTACTTTGGGAGGTGCGATCGTTATGGTATGCTCCCCTTGCCATATTGTCGATGCCCTAAAAATTTCACATGAATTGGCTTCATGGATCTCGAGATATTGAATGCTCTCCGGTGATTTGAACTATCTGCTTAATCGTTCCCTTGGTGATCCAAACAAATCATTATTTCCTTCGTAGATTGTGTATATGAACTTCAACCAATTCCAAACTTGGGATATAACTTCATGGTGCCAGGCTAGTGACTTCGTGCTAGCTACACTTTGATTTGGTCCTGGTTTGAATATGTCCGACTATCGTCCATGGTACTAATCGCAACTGACTCTTCAAGCTATCGACTATCTGTTCCTAGTCGAATCGTAGATATCACGGCTTTGCCAAATGTCGGGATAACATTCACCAAACAATCCGTCTTTCTAGCACTCAGATGCTTGGCACGTGAATACCATGGATGTATTGGTGTCAACTTCTAAAGGTTGAAAAGGTGGGTCATTATAGTTTTGGTATCAGAGCTTAGGTTGAGTGAATAACTAGGCTTTGGTTGGGTTTACTCATTTAAGGTAGGGTAAGTGAGACCTTAGGATGAGTTAGGGTGTGTGTATATATATGAGAGCGTATTTGTTAGTGATATAAAAATATTTTATGTTTTGTTGATTTATCGGTTGAGTGGCTATGAATTCTGGTCGATATAGAAGGAACAACTATATCGATAGGGGTTTCTAAACACTTGAACAAGGCAAATCAATATAGTATTGTTTTGGAAAAAGAGGTAAATGAAATGAGTTTACCTAAATTATATTTTATAAATAAAAGAATATTTTTTCAGAAAATTAATATAGTTATATATGGTGTGTGTTTGTTAAAGAATGATAATATTTGACTATTATTATTTATTGTTGATTAGTTGTGCTCAGATAGTTTATGAGCCTTTATTATTGGTCAAATTAAGTAAGAATACTTTGGGAATTCCATTTCACATTTTAAATATAAGGTGTTTGATGATAATATTGAGTTGAATTTTAATTATAACAAAAGTTATTTATTATAATATATACAAAGAGAAACAATTATGAAATGACCTTATATAAGAAGTGAAATTATATAAATAGAATTTATAAATATATTTTATAAATAAGGATTTAAAACTGAGAATTTGAGAACGTAAATCCTGGTGTTTTGGAAATTATTTTTGAAAAGTTTCGAAGAATAATAATTGTATTATTCAAGAGTGTTTTGAAATAGAAATTTTCTTAAATATGGTTTATAAATAAAAGTGAATTTAAACTGAGAGATATAGAACTCAAAGCCAGTGTTGGAAATTATTTTCAAATTTTTGGGAAAATAATAATGGGATTATCTTGAAAGTATTGATTAATAGAAACATTGTGAAAGGATTTAGAATAGTTAAAAAGCACTAAACTCATTTCGGTCGTTGGAAAATAATTCTGGTTATGATTGCAGCATCATCGGCATCCATTTTTTAGTTTCTAAGTGACAGATTGCTACCATGGTAGTTTTTCTTCAAAATTGTTTTGGGTAAAACAATTTTTTTGAAAGTAAGATTTGATATACAAAGGAATTATATGTATATTATTATTTATATTTCAAAACGGGGATTTGAAATCAAACCGAGTGTTTAGGTTAAAAAAAAATTCATTTAAATAATATTATAGACTAGTGTATCTTAACCATTTGGATAGTCTGGTTTGTGCATCTGTTTTTGAAATGTTGTTTGGTAATTTTCATGTTGTAAAATGAAATGGAATTTTCGGCGATTTGAACAGTCGAAACTTCCGAGTTAAATCGAAAAAACTAAGCTAAGTGCTTTATGAAAATATAAGAAAAATAAGTTTTTGTAACTTATAAATTTGAAGAGATTGGAATTAAAAAAAAAGTTTTAGACGTGTTGAACATTCATGTTAAGTAAAACAAATCTATTATTGTATATATACTCTTCGAGAATAGAGAAGTATTTTGCAAATATAAACTTGGTTTATAGAATGCTAATAAACTTAGGTAATATTTCTAAAGTAAAATATTCATTCTTTGGAAGTAATAAAAATCTTAGGAAATGTTTTATTAATGAGATAAGTTTTATAAAGTGTTTGTAGGCTTAAAGTAATATGTTATAAAATGACATAGAAAATGAATTCTAGTATTAATTAAAATATGAACTTAAGTTTTAAAGTGGATAAAAAACATAAGTAGTGTTATAAATTGTTTATAATAAACTTAAGCATGGAGAAGCTTTAAGATGAAGTTGTGGCTTTTGAAATGAGTATAAACTCAAGCTTTAAAGTGATTGATTTGCATAAGTGGCGTTATAAGGTGTTTGTGAACTTAAGTAAAGGTTTTATGAGATGGTCATAAATAATTTTAGTATTAAAGGGAATATACTAAGAAATAAAAATGTGAATTAAAAATAATCAGTATAGTTAAGAAAAGTAAACTTGAAAATTGAGCTATGAGATGAAATTTAACTTAAATAAAGTTAAATAAAATGATTTATGAAATGGTTTATAATTGGATTTTAGTATTAAAGAAATACTATTGGAAAATTAAGTGTGATTTAAACCTGAATGTGAATAAAAAGAATTTGGTATAATTTAGGAACCAATAGAATAAATACGTAAGTTGTACGTGGATCATTTTATTAGCATAACTTATTTTGATCCAATTTCAAGTACATGATTTCAAAATAATTCACACTGGTCCGAACAAGGTCTTTTTCACTCGATCCTTGACGACGAACACTTGATATGGATTTTTGAGTTGATTCCGAAGTTTTCTATCATAGTTGACAACTATGTAAGGAGAATGAATATTTCTAATTAAGGAACCGGATCAAAGTCCGCACTAGAGAAGTAGAATAAGCGATACTAGTTCGGAAGAGAAATTTGTGTGATCGAGCCAATGATCATATTTGATATTGCATACGGATAATATGTGCATCTTACGGACTTTAATATAATTATAAGTTTAACATTTGGAAATGCAAAATTATACGGCTATGAATTATATGTTTGGATATTATGTGCAAGAAAGATGCAGGTTCATGAAAGCAAAGGCTAGTTGATTCTTTTGGTTTCATGAGGAGTTTGACTACCCAACAAATGGGTACGTGTTTGTATTATTCTTTGGATTGATGGTTTCATGCCCCAAAGATGGAAGGTACTTGGATTTTGTTTTTTTGATTGTTTTAGACCCCTAGTGCCGATTTGTAGTTTTCCCGATCGAGCCATGCAGAGGAGATGATGCCGAAAATTTCCATAATTTTAGGACTTAAAAAAGTTAACATTCCTTTTTCAACCAATTGATTTTGAAAAGCTAATGGGTTTGGAGGCATTTTCCTTACCTTGGTAATTTCGAGGACGAAATTCTTTTAGGGGAGAGAGGGTAACAATCCAGGATTTTGAGCATTTAATTTTGAATATTTAACTAATTTTAATTATCAAAATATTGGTTTAAAAGCTTTAAAACTTGAATTAAATTATAGAATTGTTTAAAATCATTGAATTGTGAATAATTATTTGAATAATGATTTAAACATCTGGATTTTTAATTGAATATTTATTTAATGGATTTAATGGACACATTTAACTCCTTTTAAGTTATAAATGATAACAGTGCATTCAATTTGTAAATTTATTTACAGTAATAAATGTTTCAAATAATCAAGAAATTTATTTTTATTTTTATGAATCAATTTTTATTGACATATTGTTAATTTCAATTATTGGATTTTTCCAGAACTTTTAACTTGCAAATTCTTGAAATTATCGTTTGACGATTTACCGGCAACTGATGGTGTTTTTGTGGTTCTACAGAACTCAATAACCAGTGTATATTATTTGTGTTTTGGAGTTGCGTCGCTATTCTAGGTGCGATCGTATTTTTGTTTTGTCGTTCGGGGTCCGCACACGATCAAAAATCTATACGGTGAAATGCCGGAACTTTAATATAAACCAAAGTCAACCCCTAGACAAACCAGCACAATTTTGTTCGACCGTCTCCATCTCTTCTATTCTTGTTCCCCAGTTGGCAAACAAGAAAAATGTAATCCTCTTCTTAGAAATTCAAAAAAAATCCAAGAAAAATAAAAAAATAAAAAGAAGGAATCTTTGAGTGTATAATAATGAGATCTACATTTCTATACCAGTTTCCGGGTTTGCGATCGAAATTAATGAAACCTGATAGTTTACAGTGTTGGAATTAGGAGTTATTAGTTTTTGATTTGACAATTGAAGATGGATTTTGGTTTCGCTTAGAAAATAGCACATGCGACAAAGTTTTGTTCGGTGTAATTTTTTGTCGCATGTAAGGGGGAGCCATGTGGGTGGAGTTGTAGTCGCGATTCATGGAGGAGGCTCGGGTAAGAGGTGGTGATGATGGATGGATAGAGGTCCAGATGAGGGGAACAATTGCGATGGTCGCTTGGTGGTTCGTGGAGAGAAGGAGGAGGTTTCGATGGTCAAAGGCCGGTCATGGTGGAGTTGGGTTACTGTGTTTAGACGAGATGTTTTGTTAGAGGAAGAAGGTGTTTAAATAATTTATGGGTAATTGGAATTATAAAAAAGCAACTAGTGTTGTAATTATTATAAAAAAAGTCGATGATTAATAAATGTAATAACTATTTCATATGAGGTCTAATCGAGACATGGATTTTTGCATTGCACTCGTAATGAAAAAGCTTTGTGGTGGAACTAGTTTGGGTGCATTCTGAGCAAGTTGAAATTTCGGCTAAAATCAGGCGTCGTTCGATTTTAGTTCAAACCGGAACACTTCGGCGGCAATTGAAACTTTGGTGAGTTAAACTCACTTTTTTGGTTAATTAGTAATGTTTATAGTAGATAAAAATTATTAGTTGTATGCTTGGATGCTTTATTTGGTTAATTGTTTGGTTTTGATGAATTGTCGTTTTAAAAGTGGTCAATATGTGAAATTAATCACAAGAACTTATCTGATGTACAAGAAATTTACAGAGGGATCCAACATGATTCCTCGCCATTGTTGTATTATTTTCAATAATATATCTCTTATATTAATTATTGAATATCAAACCTGATTGTTGGCCTATTGGTTTTGATCCGGGAATGATTTTCTTAAAGCTGAATTTGGCTTTTTGGAATAATTTATTTAAAATTTGGCTTCATAACTTCTCTATTTTACTTTAACCTTTTTATTCATCTTTTCTAATATTTATAGAATTTTTTTAAGGTATTTTGGGAAGTACATTTTTATGGGAAAATTATTATTATTTAATAATGTTTAAGTTTGTTTAACCGTTATTTAAAAATGTTTAAGGTTGTTTAACCGTTATTTAAAAATGTTTTTAAAAGTAGTTTATTTTTATTTAATATTGTTTTAAAGTTATTTAGTAATATAATATTGTTAAAAGTTATTTATTAAAATAATTAATAGTGTTTGAAATTAATAATTGTTTTTGTTAATAATGTTTTTGAATTAATAAATATTATTTATTAATAATGTTTTGGAATTAATAATTATTTATTATAATAATGTTTGAGAATTATTTATTTAATAATGTTTTAAACTTTTAAATATTTTATTTATAATGTTTTGAAATTAATAATTATTATTAATGTATACTATTTTTTTCTTAATAATTATTATGATATAATAATGTTTTGAAGTTATAACAATTATTATTTATTTATGATGTTTAAAATTTATTAATATATTCAATTAATTGTATTTATAAATAATAAGTTTTTTTCTAAAGGAATTTCATTTAATAAAGAGTTTATAAATGAAAAATGGAGTTTTGGATTTATAAATGATTTTTATAAAGGCTTTATAAAGGATTTTATAAATCGGCTTTTATAAAGAATTTTTGTAAGGGATCTTTATAAAAGACTTTTATGAAAAGAATAAAGTTTTATAAATGGGTTTATAAATTTATAAAAGAAGTTTATAAATAATTTTATAGATTTATAAAAGAGTTTTACAAATGGTTTTAGATAGGTATAAAAGGAGTTTTATAAATGATTTTAGAGTTATATAAATGCATTTTCTAAGTAGTGAAAGTGTAGTGTTTTTACGAATATACCTATATCTTGAGATAAGTATATGGATATTTTTCTAAGTACAATAAGAAGTATAAAGGGTTTATGAATATATCTTTGTAAAGGTATTTTGATACAAGTATTTACAAAGCGATTATAATTCATGAAAGGATTTATTAAAGAGATTAGTGGCAGTTTATATGCTTAACCAACATTGGTTTCCCTATGGAAATAAATCCCTTATTCAATTTATTTTTGTTTGTTTATTTGATAGTTAAATAACAGACTATCAAGCTTGGCCAGCTTTAAATTATCGTTGTTGGGTTGGAGAGGCCGGGATTAGATGTATTATCCGAAAACCACTTCGAACAGGCATAAACGTTTCGAATTGGAAAATCTGGAAGATGATCAAAGACAGAGTTTTCTGAAGTGCAAGGGCTGTTATCCCGCCTTTTGGCAAGGCCGTGACACCAAGAACTTGACTAGAGACCAGTGACAGTTCGTCTTGGAGATCGATTACACAAAGGCTCGCTATGGATATCATTGAATTTTGTCCGAGTCCGGATCAAGCCACAATTAACGGGACATAACAATTAAAGCCAGGAAAGCTAAAGTTCCAAGTTTCAAGTCGATCCGAGTACGTATGCTCAAAGTATGATCCACACAAGTTAGAAGAGAAGCAATGATTCGAATCCTTCTATTCGAATCCATCAGGATCGAATCGATCAACAGGCTGGGCTAGGTTTCACCTGCTTCGAATCCACGAAGTCAATTTGCTTCGAATCCATCGAGCACTCCTTAGTTCGAATCCATCCAAACAGACTACGATCGAATCCAAAAGTTCGAACCCATTAGGTTTTCCTATACTTCGAATCCGTGAAGTAGATACACTTCGACTCCATCCCATGAGCTACTTCGAATCCACCCTGTTGAAGTAGCTTCGAATCGATTAACCAAGGGATACCTTGATCGATTCGAACGAGCATGTTTACGAGTCCACTACCTCGAATCCACTAAGTCAAGGCGGCTAGAACCATGGATTCGACCCAGTCAACTCGGAGTGAAAGTAGGATCGGTACGAAGAAAATGCGCCATGTCAGCAATGCCACGCGCGAAACCATCAAGTCGACCCTATCGATTCGAAGGGATCGATTCGAACCAAGCTAATCAACTAGAAATGCAATCTTGAATCGATCGTAACTTGAGATCTATAAGTCCAAATGCTATGAAATTTTCACAGAAGCTTGAACACATGTTGAAGAATGTCCACGCCAAATTTTAGCTCGATTGGACAATTTCTTGATCGATTCGAATAGACTTCGAATCGATCCCAAAGTGGGCCCGGATTTCCAGAAAGCGGGCATGTGGGCCCCCCTCACGTGCCAGAACTGGTCTCCCCTCAATTTAGGCGAAATATCAGCCTCCTACACATATAAATAGAGCTCCTGGTCATTCAGAAAAGGGGTCGGACAATTCCAGAAACTAAAGAGCGCCCAGACTCTGCCAGATTTACTCTGAATCACCACTGCTTCCTTAGATTCAGACTTAGCTCAGAAAATCAGCTGTACTACGATATAAGAAATTGTAATCTTCAAGTATCGAGCAATAAAATCATCCAACTTCATAGTGGACGTAGGCTAAAATGCCGAACCACTCTAAATCACTTGTCTTCACACTTTACATTTCTGTTATTTGGAGTTTTTGTTAGATAATCCTCAGTTTTAATTTTCATTCTTCACGTTTATCTCTTCAAAAACTTCCGAAGAGTGTTGTGCCCATTTTGGTACAAACACTTTGGTGCTTTCATTGAGAGAAAACCAGCTTTTTCTCCTGCTCCTTGGATCTACCATCGATACCGGATTGCATAAATCCAAGAGGAAGATCCATATCTCTACTCCAGAATCCTTCCACTCTATTCAGATTTGCATAAAATCTAGGAAAGGAATTCACTACTCAAGATGGTTAGTACAAGAACTACTTCTACAGATGCTAATCAAGAAGGTCGGGATGGACAGAATCTCACACAGCAGTTACAGTCCAATCAAGACAACACTGCTCATTCTGATCCATCTGGACCGGTAACCAGACAAGTGCTTCATGTATTGCTTCAGGAATTGACTCAAAGTCGGCAACAGCTGGCCGAACAGTTGCGTGCTAATATTGAATTGACCAATCAATTAAACCGCCAAAGGCACAGGAGGACAAGGAGGGATGATGCTTCCCACTCGTCCATTGAAAGTTCTGCTTCATCTGACTATCATGGCAGAACTACACGTCCCCGATTGGACGCAGGTCATACACAAGCTACCGAGTATCAACCCGCCCTGACTGTAGGACAATTGAGGGTCGGACCGTCAACTAGCTCCCAGGTCGGGCCCTCATCACGAGGAGGTGTTGTTCCACAGCATACCACAGGCAATCGCGCTGCAACTGCCGCGGTAGAAACAAGGGTTGATACCCGAAACCTGTCGGATCTAAATAATCAACAACGTGGGCGTACTCCTGAACCATACGTCCCAGAAGATGTGGAGCCAAGGAGGCGAGATATAGGCCGTCGACGACGTCCGGTCCAAGCTCGCGCTGTGGAACCCGACCACACCTTAGTTCAGCCTACACGGAATGTGGCTATGCCCGACATTTCAACCATGATACGCCAAATGATTCGCGAGAGCCAGGGACTTATCAATGATGACTGGGGAATCTCCCGTAGTCAAACTTCTTTCACAGACGAAATACTATATGCTGAACCTCCTCGGCGATTCAGAATGCCAACTCTCTCTCTGTACGAAGGAAATTCCGATCCCAATCAACATATTTTGAAATATGAATGGTCAATGAGCGCCGCAAGGGCTTATGATGCAGTAAAATGTTGGAGCTTCCCCATCTCTTTGGGAGGAATTGCAACAATGTGGTTCACGAGGTTGCCACCAAGATCCATCTCTTCGTTCGATCAACTGGCTAAGAAATTTGTCGAACAGTTTCGCATGCATGTCACTAAGCCCAAAGACGTTAACACCCTATCTAGTGTCACCCATTAACACCCTATCTAGTGTCACCCAGGCTAAGGGAGAGACGCTCAGGCGTTACTTGGAGAGATTCCATGCAACATGCGTGGAAATTAGTAATCCCAACGATAACTCGATTTTGATGGCGTTAACCAAAGGGATCGATTCCGACTCTGAATTTGGAAATTGGTTAGCTGGGAAACCACCCGCATCATTGGACCGTTTCTACTCCAAAGCCGCTCAATTCCTACGGCAAGAGGACGCAAAACAGTCTAGGAAACAGGACGATGCAGTACCCAGAACTGGAGGAATACAAAGTAATGTGGCAGTTAAGCAGTCCGGTGAGAGTTCCGAAAAAGTCCAGTTGAACGTACAGAACAAACAAACTCAACCAAGGGGCAACAATGGTCAGGATAAAAAAAGAGACCAAAATCGAGGCCCGCAACGTAGGACCCCAATGTTTGACAATTACACGCCATTGAATACATCATTGGAAAACGTGTATCTGCAAACCTGCAACGCTGAGCAATATAAGAAACCTGCTCCGAAGCAATCATCGGAGAGGCAGATTCAAACAGGGAAGTTTTGTAGATTTCACGAAAGTTACGGCGACAATACCAATGAGTGTCGACATTTGCAAGACCTCGTCGAAAAATTGATCAGGGAGAAAAAGTTTGACCAGTTTGTACGGGCACCGCAGTCTGGTGGAGCGGGCCCCTCAAAGCAAAATCATACACAGAATCAAGCAAGGCAAGAAGAACCGGATCGTGACGGAGGAAGATTGGTAATTAATGCTGTAAGTGGTAGTCCTCATCCAGCGGTCCGAAGCTGGGAGGAAATGGAATCATATAGCAACTTAGCTAAACGCTCAAACTTCGAGTATAATGATAACTTGGACGGTAAACCTTCGACCAAGCGAAAGAGAGCGATGACTACGACATCACTTTCCGAGACAACGACGTTGACTACGTCGGAAGTCCGACTACTGACCCACTTGTGATATCAACCCGAGTAGGCCCGATGTGGATGAAGAGGATCCTGATTAACCGTGGGAGCTCTGTGAATATCATATTTGTACATGCTTATAATCAAATGAAGATGAAAGATGGGGATCTAAAACCCTGCGAAACTAATCTCTATGGATTCAATGGCAGCGCTACCATACCTGTTGGGATGGTAGAATTACCAGTTGAGTTGGGGGCTGGAGAACGTAGATCGATTCGGACATTGCAGTTCGTTGTGTTGGATGTAGACTCGCCATATAATGCCTTTTAGGTCGACCTGCCCTTGCTGAGTTCAGGGCCATACTCGCCCCATGGTGTTTAACTTTAAAATTCCCAACTATCAACGGAGTTGGGGTCGTCTAGGGCGACCAGGTTGATTTGAGAACAATCATACACCGAAATCGAGTTGCCCGATTAATGCTAAGGACCGACTTAAAACTTTCGAACTTGGTAAGCTAGCCACTAAAAAAGATTATCCGGCACTCCCGCCCATGAGATCAACGTGGAGAGGGCCGCGCAAAATTAAGCAAAAGCTCAAGGATGGCGAATTCAAGTTATCACCCATTGATGGCTTAACTTCACCAGGGGCCTGGAATAGCGAAAACCTTCATCGCTACTGCAATTAACAGGCTATGTTTATCTATTTAATTTAAATTCCGTTTTAAAAGTTGTTTCAACATTTCGAAATTAGAACTTATATTAAGGCAACTGACTTTGCCATATTTTCTGATTTCAGCAGTAAAATGTCATTTCTTCGGGTCAGAGATGTGATTCATTAAATACAATGTACCACATCACGATGCGCGGAGAGCTAAAATTCCATCACACAACGGGATTTATACAAGAAAGGAGTGGCTGTGATACGACCGGCCACACGCTAAGTGAAACCCGAGCTCGGGGGGCAAGCCATCACATCAAAGCTAAACTTGGGTTGATACACAACGATCCTTCCCTAACTCCGTACTCCCAGAGTGCGAGGCAGAGTATAAACATTCACTAACTCCGTACTCCCAGAGTGCGAGGCGGAGTATAAACATTCCTTAACTCCGTACTCCCAGAGTGCGAGGCGGAGTATAAACATTCCCTAACTCCGTACTCCCAGAGTGCGAGGCGGAGTATAAACATTCCCTAACTCCGTACTCCCAGAGTGCGAGGCGGAGTATAAACATTCCTTAACTCCGTACTCCCAGAGTGCGAGGCGGAGTATAAACATTCACTAACTCCGTACTCCCAGAGTGCGAGGCGGAGTATAAACATTCCCTAACTCCGTACTCCCAGAGTGCGAGGCGGAGTATAAACATTCCTTAACTCCGTACTCCCAGAGTGCGAGGCGGAGTATAAACATTCACTAACTCCGTACTCCCAGAGTGCGAGGCGGAGTATAAACATTCCTTAACTCCGTACTCCCAGAGTGCGAGGTGGAGTATAAACATTCCCTAACTCCGTACTCCCAGAGTGCGAGGCGGAGTATAAACATTCCCTAACTCCATACTCCCAGAGTGCGAGGCGGAGTATAAACATTCCTTAACTCCGTACTCCCAGAGTGCGAGGCGGAGTATAAACATTCCCTAACTCCGTACTCCCAGAGTGAGAAACGGAGTATAAACATTCCCTAACTCCGTACTCCCAGAGTGCGAGGCGGAGTATAAACATCTACTTAACTCCACACTTCCAGAATGTGAGACGGAGTATAAACATACATCAACTCCATATTTGTCCCCAAGACTGGGGGCATGACCAAAAACAAATATCGAATTGAAGACGAAATAGAATATACTTTCATTCCCATTATCAACAAAAAGAATTCGATTACAAGATGATTCAAAAAATTCCTGCTAGTGGGAGCCGAATCCACATCTATACACGGCTATAGAGAAAACCAAAAGACAAAACAAAACACTACAGTAAACTAAAGAAGGAGTTCAATCTTTCTTCTTCCTTATCTTCTTCTTCGGGGTAGTCCTACTGGAGCCGCTACCCAACTTCTTCCTCACTCTCTTACTCTTCTCCGGTTTGCCCTCGGATGGCGACATGAGGTCTACATCTTCCTCGGAGCTTGAGGCAACAAAGATTCTTTTGGAGGGTGGAGCCGGAGGAATAGAAGCAGTAACAGGAGGTGGGACGGGAGCACTTGCAATTACCACAGTGCCGCCCGGCGATATCATCATTAGCGGGGCATGGCCCGACGGATTCATACCGGCAGTCACTACGGCCATCTCAGCACTAATCTCAGTCAAAATCTCATCTTCACGAGATACTTGGGCCGCGCTGGATATGTCAGTAGCTGGCATAGAAGAACCAATAGCTGGAGCGACCCCACTCGTGGCATAAGAAGGATCGGTGAAGGGATTGTTGGGTTGACCGAGAAGTTCCTCAATCATCTGAGCGTCGAAAGACAGCATGCTCATTTCTCCTTCTTCGCCGGCCACGGCAGATGTCATGATGGCTTCGGTGACAATGGCCCCCTGCGCTTGATATAAAGATTGAGACGCGGGAGGTGCAGAGATAACAACTTCGGTCACTGAAATGTGAAAAGACAACGATCGTTAGCTAAGTGCATTGCTTCATGATCATCACACTAAAAAAAAACGGGAAGCATTCAAATACCTTCCTTAGCCTGACCCGGAGCGTGGACAGGAGCAGAGGCAAGAGTATCAGCGGAAGACAATTGCGGCTGGTCAGGATTATATGCGGGGATGGACTGGGGATCGACCGCACAAGTGGTTTCAGGCAATGTTGGAATTACAGCTCCAACACTTGTTTCGTGATGCTCAATCCCCGAGCCCTTGCCCGTCTCTATCTGTGAACACCAAGCCTCTCTTTCGCCACCGAAATCACCGCCTCATGAAGAACTTCCCTCTCTTCCTCAGTAAGCAAGCGCATCTCAAGCTCGAAGTCATCCAGCGTTTCATCCGGATGCGCTGCTTTCTTCTCCTCCACTAACCTAGTCCAGGCATTATACAGGATCATAGAGTCATCTCCCAGCCATGATAAATTTCTGTGCTCTAGCACGTTGGCGTTGTATGTAACCAGGAGATCATCAAAATCAACATCCATCCTGGACCACTCCACCATAATCTTTTCCTGGATTTCTGCATCCACAGACTTAGTCTTGGCCACCGCCGCAGCAAGTTCGGCTCGAAGTGACACAGCTTGGTCACATGCCTCCCGAGCGATGGTGTTAGCAGCGTCTTTCTCTTTCACCACTTCAACAAATTTGGCCTTGAGCTCATTCAGCTCCTTAACGGCTGCATCTCGCTCGGCTACAACGTTGGTGTAGCGGTGGCCCATCTCTTCTACCGTGGCACAGTGTGCCTGCTGCATCCTCGCCATTTTGGCCACAGCATCCTCATGTTTTTTGAGTGCTTGGAGTTCCGAGCTTCGGGACGACTCCGTCTCAGATTGGAGAACTTGGATGATGCGGTCTTTCTTGACAATCTCAGCATCGCGCTCCTGAATGACTTTTTCACGGTCAAAAGCTACCTTTGAAGCTTTCACGGCCGCTTTGTACCACTCCTTGTGTTGAACATAGAAGTCGCGAATATAACTATGCGCGGTATTTTCAGCGTCCTGAGGAACCCTCTTGAGATGAGGATGAAAGACATATGCATCCATGCAGATTTCTGGAAAATCCTTTTTCATTTGAGCAAGCTGGATGGCTCCTTCGCTTGTTAACTCAGCCGGAGCCTGCTCAACGATGGCAGCTGTCGGTGGTTCAACTCTAGGCCGCTGAGTCTCGGGCCTTAGAGATTGGGAAGGCTGTTGCTGCTGTGAAGGCCCAAGAAGATCTACGGGAGCCCTAGGAGGCGGAGGAGAACGAGATCGCGGTCGGTACTGATAGCTCCTATCTCTGTAAGTACGATCTTGACTAGAATGGCTACGCCAATACTCTCGATCTCTATCATAGCGATCCTGATTGATATTGCCTCGCCCGTGATCCCTATCCGATTCTCTTCTGCGGGAGTCATAATATGGGGAAGACTGGCGCACATTACAGAGCCTATCCAAAGTAGACCCGCGACCTGACATTTCGCCTGCAATAAGAAGGAGTTACAGATTAGAATTCTACAAAATAGTAATTAATATGCGAAAGTCATATAGTGGTGTGGAAGTGTGTGTAAATGTGTAAACCCCCAGACCAACCGGAAGTGTTGACCGCACTCAAAGGAAAGGGCTCGCTCATATTTAATACATCTTGAAATTCCACCAACCCAGGATTACATGGAATCAATATAAAATCCGGGATGAGAATGTCGTCAAGCCCTTTAAAAGTATCTCTCGAATGAGAAGGGGCGGCCTCAGAAATCATGACTCCGGAAGTGGGAGGAGACACATCCACAGATTTCCACCCCTTAGACTTAAGTTTTTTAGAAACGACGGTCTTGCTTTTCCGTCTTTTTCCCAACTCTTCGAAGTTGCCCGAAAGATCAGCCATCGGCTGTACGTCTGTATGGGTCCTTTCTTCATCGCTCACTTCGGTTATTGTGATCCCGAGCGTTTTCTTCGCCGTTTTCCTCTTCTTCTTGTTTTTCTTCTTTGAGGCAGGCTTTGACATCCCCTCGATGACTATACTCTGATTTATTTCAATCAAGCCGAGAGCTCTTAAGTTATAGTCATTCAACACCGAGTCGATGTGTCTCAGCTCGCTCGGAACTTCTTGGAGACTTTGGACTATGCCCTTGTAGTACCCACCATCAGGTCTGGAGATAATGGCTCTAAGAGAAACAAGATGTTAATACCAATGCCAAAAAGCTATCGATCAAGGAAAATCATCGGCATATGAGGACACTTACGTCTAGACAACCATCGCCTAGCAAAACCAGGAGGACACCGGACATAGAACCATTCATTCTTGAAGTAGCATAGTCTGGTCCAGGCTCCAATAATAACTTGGCAATTTCTGACTGCCTCCAAAAATGTAAAGGATGGGCTATCGCCCCTGCTATTGAAATTAAATATGTATCTGATCTCGGTTGGCCTTGGCGGGCGAAAGAGACAGTCCATAAATATGACAAAGGCACTATTCAGCAACGCATGTCCGTTGGGATGAAGTTGCGAAGGAGCAATTCCTAAGTATGACAACATTTCCCTGATGTATTGATTAAAAGGAGGAAGAGTCCCAGCCGCGCAAGCATGGCGGTATAAGGCAGTATATCCTTCGGGCGGATTATGCGATCTGTCATTAGCACTGGGTAATAATACATCGTTCAGAGATATGTTATGTTTCAGGCATATCCGGCCCAATAAGGATTCAGAGATATTAGACTGGATAGAATCAATGGGATCTTCGATAAATATAGCCTCCGGCAATTCGTCTGGGGCTGGGTCGAACACGTCAGCAGGGATATTGGGAATCTCAAGCACTGGAGGTGGCGAACTCTGTACCTCCTGCTGCTGAGAGCTCGAAGACTCCATAACTGACTACTTATCAGAAATCAATGTTAAAACAAACTATAAACCCATGCATCCCGCAGTGTAGAGTGTATGAACGTGTCGTGCAGTGCAAGTGCTGTGCGTTACTAAAGCAAATTTTACAGACTGAAACGAGATGTACGAACAACGAAACTCTGAAAATCAAGACTGGAAATGACCGTCATCACTGACCGTCATATCCATGCCATTCAAATGCTACCAACCGATTCAAGTATAGATCTGTTATGTTTTTGGTTAAGTCATGGTTCCATCGACGAGCTTCAAAAGGGAGTCAAGTATAAGTCCTACAGTCAGGTTCAACTATGCCAGGCCGAAGCTCGTCGGAGTCAAGTATGCTTAGGTTCATCAAGATCATCAAAGTTCAACTTGAAATTAGTCGTAGTTCAGATGTTGGAACGAGTCAGAAAAGTTGGATTCTCTAAACTGAAGGCGTTCGAATCCATCGAATCGAATCGATGTGCTTCGAATCCATATGGTTCGACTCGATGAACTTCGGGATGGAGAAACACTTCGAATCCGTAGGCGTTGAGTGACTTCGTATCGATCGACATTCAATACCTTTGAATCGATCAAAGTATCGTCACTTCGAATCGATCGACACGAGGCCTTTTTCCTTTGCAAGCATCGATTCGAAGTCTGCAGTCAGAGTTGATTCGAATAAACTCCATTCTAGATCGATTCGAAGCGATGAAAGATAATATCCTCAAGATCTCTGCTTCTCCAAGGAAATCTCAACGCCTTGTTACGCCTCGAATCATCGATTCAAACCATTTTTATTCAGATCTCACAACCCTTCAAGATTTCCAGAAGAAAAATTGAAGACGAAGACTTCCAGTTTTGTCATTTTCAACTAACATCGATCCATTTGTTACCTGGTTTAATGTGATTACGAATGAAGGTTTAAAAGATTCAATCGACTCGGGGAAGACACGTTTTCTCTCGGCTCTGGGAAAATCGATTCGAAGAAGAAGCTATAGCAACAGTGAAAAGTAAAAAGTAAAAATGAAACCGGCCTCACGTATTTATATGGATTCCAGAGAAGGTTCATGGCGCTTTGTCTCCCGGTCATTTTGACCGTTTGCCACAGGTCACAACCCCATCGATTCGAACAACGAAGCTTCGAATCCATCACGACGTTGAATCCTTCAACTACTTCGAATCCATCATAGCTCTGCCTTCTTCCTGAACTTCTAATCCATCCACGCAATATCGAGGCGAGGCATCATCGATTCGAAGAAGCAATTGAACAAGATCGGGATCGAGAATCCGATCGACTCGAAGTGTTGATTCTATCGAACCATCGATTCACAGTGTTATCGATTCAGACATACATACTTCGAATCCACCGGGAACTGTCGATGAGAATGAACGCATCGCTTCGGTTTGAAAAAGTACTTGTCTACCTTTTATACCGATTCAGGAGAGGATCGATACAAGAGGATGATCATAGACAATCATAAAAACAATGTTTTAAGTCGAATCTCGAATCGATTCAGGAGAGGATCGATGCGGGATTCAATAACAAACCGAACTGACAACAACTTGCAATCGCGCAACGTTAACTAGATTCAAGGCAGCCGATCGCAACCATGCGGCAATTAATTGCAACAGTAAAGAATACAACTCTCAACAGAGCATGTCATAATTGTACAACGCTAGATTGCAGCTTTTCAAAGCACGTCATGTTTACACAAAGACGTACTTTGGGGGGCAAATGTTATCCCGCCTTTTGGCAAGGCCGTGACACCAAGAACTTGACTAGAGACCAGTGACAGTTCATCTTGGAGATCGATTACACAAAGGCTCGCTATGGATATCATTGAATTTTGTCCGAGTCCGGATCGAGCCACAATTAACGGGACATAACAATTGAAGCCAGGAAAGCCAAAGTTCCAAGTTTCAAGTCGATCCGACTACGTATGCTCATAGTATGATCCACACAAGTTAGAAGAGAAGCAATGATTCGAATCCGTCTATTCGAATCCATCAGGATTGAATCGATCAACAGGCTGGGCTAGGTTTCACCTGCTTCGAATCCACGAAGTCAATTTGCTTCGAATCCATCGAGCACTCCTTAGTTCGAATCCATCCAAACAGACTACGATCGAATCCAACAGTTCGAACCCATTAGGTTTTCCTATACTTCAAATCCATGAAGTAGATACACTTCGACTCCATCTCATGAGCTACTTCGAATCCACCCTGTTGAAGTAGCTTCGAATCGATTAACCAAGGGATACCTTGATCGATTCGAACGAGCATGTTTACGAGTCCACTACCTCGAATCCACTAAGTCAAGGCGGCTAGAACCATGGATTCGACCCAGTCAACTCGGAGTGAAAGTAGGATCGATACGAAGAAAACGCGCCACGTTAGCAATGCCACGCGCGAAACCATCGAGTCGACCCTATCGATTCGAAGGGATCGATTCGAACCAAGCTAATCAACCAGAAATGCAATCTTGAATCAATCGTAATTTGAGATCTATAAGTTCAAATGCTATGAAATTTTCAAGAAGCTTGAACACATGTTGAAGAATGTCCACGCCAAATTTCAGCTCGATTGGACAATTTCTTGATCGATTCGAATAGACTTCGAATCGATCCCAAAGTGGGCCCGGATTTCCAGAAAGCGGGCATGTGGGCCCCCCTCACTGCCAGAACTGGTCTCCCCTCAATTTAGGTGAAATATCAGCCTCCTACACCTATAAATAGAGACCTTGGTCATTCAGAAAAGGGGTCGGACAATTCCAGAAACTAAAGAGCGCCCAGACTCTGCCAGATTTACTCTGAATCACCACTGCTTCCTTAGATTCAGACTTAGCTCAGAAAATCAGCTGTACTACGATATAAGAAATTGTAATCTTCAAGTATCGAGCAATAAAATCATCCAACTTCATAGTGGACATAGGCTAAAACGCCGAACCACTCTAAATCGCTTGTCTTCACACTTTACATTTCTGTTATTTGGAGTTTTTGTTAGATAATCCTCAGTTTTAATTTTCATTCTTCACGTTTATCTCTTCAAAAACTTCCGAAGAGTGTTGTGCCCATTTTTGGTACAAACAAGGGCTACTTGCTACTAATCCCGAGGGTGATTCCAAAATAGATGTAGCAGAAGTAGTGCCTTCGGTTTTGTTCAGATCCTGAATGAACTTGTATGGATGAATGCTAACATTGCATTCTGCCTAGAGGGCAATGTTAGTATTTCAAGTGGGATTGATATATTAAAAAGGTAAAACGTAGCCCGAAGCTTCATTAACTGGGAATGACTAAAATCATGAGAGATGCAGCAGCGCTAAGTGAGTCGCATCCATTTGGTTATTGTCATCACCTTTCCAGATATAGTCATTTATGGATTTGGTTGTGCATGGGAGCTCTGGAAAAGTTGCAAAAGCAACCGGGGTGATGAAATAATCGATACTATCCAGTAAGGGGTAGGCCGGTCATGTGTTGGCAGGGAGTCCATATGTGGCTCCTGGTACATTTTCTAAAGGTGTACCGCGGTAGGTGGTACCTGGTGCCTTATCATTATATGGAATCCATTCTCCAATACGTGCCTCTACAGACTTAGTTTTACACCTATTATACTGGAATTTAATTAATGTAACAATTTCGGCTATATTCAAAATTTATTTTAAGCCCTAGACACTATTACAATATCGGTAGATTTCCTATGAGAAGTTCTGGTTATCGTACGGTAAAAACCCGTTCGTGTTTATGTGCGGCGTGGTTATAGGAGACACCTTTATTTTGAAAGGTTTTTATTACATTAAAATCTAATTGAGGTGTCTTTCTATAACGACCATCTTTCTTGCACCGAAAGACGAGCTATTAAGTTTAGAAGAAAAAGAAAGATAAGAAGAAACTATATAATTACAGAATCTCACCCCGAATCAGAACAACATATAGATAACATAGAATTACATTGTCATTTCCATATTAATAATAATATATTAGAGTTATCGCATTACAACTTTCAACTGTACAGTTATAACTACCAGCTCGTACAAAATACATAGATCATACATAACACAATGAAATAAAATAATAACTAGTTAACGGTGAAGCCATCTGCTCCAGCTCCTTCAAAATGCTTCGTAAAAAACCTGGATCATTGGGCAACTAAGAAAAATTTTAAGCACCCAAAAGTTTTAGGAAAAGATAAGAAAAGTCCAGGTTAGACATGGGTATGGTGTGAGTAAACTAGAAACAACTTAATTTTAACTTTTACAAAATGCTTTGAAAATCAAAGGTATCTCATAAGATCACGATGCACATAAAAACGAATGGGCATTTACCTTATGATAACCAAAACACTTTATATAGAAATCCAGATATATTACGATAATTTATAGGGTGTTCAAATAAAATAGAACATAGATGAAAAGCTTGCCTCTCACATTCTAACATACTTGGGTACAACTACATTCGTATGGCACATATTGGAGAATGGATTATATACAATAACTGGGCTAATGTGGTACTGCCCGTCACATTACACCTCTAGATTTTTGTATCGAGGTCAAACCTATCGACCCCTACCAATACAAGACCAGCCTACCCTTTACAGGATAGTACAAATAAGATCACCCCTCGATTAGTATTAGCAATCGTACAGAAGCATACATGAGTTGATAGTAGGGACTCTAAATAGAGATGACCTTACCCTCATGGGAGCGACCTACCTAGCCTTGCTGCATCTCCCATTTTTTAGTCATTCCTAGTTGATGAAGCTTGAGTCTACATTTACCTTTATTATAGATTTTCCACTTGGAATGCTAACATTGCCTTCCAGATGTTGACACAATGTCAGCATTCATTCATACAAGTCGTTCAGGATATGAACGTACCGAAGGCCCTATCTCCACTACACCCGTTTTGGAATTACCCTCAAGGTTAGTAGCAAATAGTTCTTGCACTTCAAAGTCTTTATCTTGGACCTTGCCTTTACTGTTTCCAATCCAAACATTTACATCGGTTTGAAGTGGTTTTCGGATAATAACTAATATCCGATCATGGACTCTCCAAACCAACGTTCGATAATTTTAAAGGGTCAAATTGTTTACAGTGGATTATTCCACTATCAGGGTGAAAGACTCACATATGAAATACATTCATTTGCTTAGATTATCATGACTCGCTTATCGAAATTAACCCCCTTGTATTCATCACGTTCCCGAAGTGCGGTATTTGTACTAAGTACAAGTCGACTTACTTTCAATAAAATGTGTCAACGTTTTATTACAACTACTTTAATTCATTTGACTACTTAATAGCATGGACAAGAGATACTTTGGTTTAAACATAATTTGCTTAAAAAGAAAGTTGGTTAAAAACAAATAACCGATAGAGTTTTAAAAGAAACTTTAAAATAAATAAACCTTGATTGAATCATTATTTAAGACTCAATTAAACTTAAATTAATCTTAATTAAATCAAAATTAAATTGTTAATAACCGTAATTTTATCTATAATTAAACCTCAAGTAAACTTTAATTAAATAACATTCATTTAAAAATTAAACCCAAATTAAGTGTATAATTAACCTTTAACTAAATAATAATTAATTAAATAACTAACCAACTCTAATTAAATAAATAATTAAATAAATTAAACTTGATTAAATAAAAATTAATTCCTTTTTATCTTATTTAATCATTATTTAAAACTTAATTAAAATTATTAAACTTAGTTAATAATTTTCTTAAACTCTAACCATTTAACCTAATTACTTGATTAACTAATTAAATAATAATTACCCTAATTAATAAATTAAATAAATTGATTATTAAACAAGTAAAACTTAAACTTTCGACTTACTTATTTAATTCAAGATAAGCCTTCAAAAATAATCCAAAGGAAAACATCTAAAACTTGAAATCGTGAAATTTCCTAAACTGTATCCGTTGCGACTATCGTTATAAGCGCAGTTCGCTAGAATTGATTTCTTGGTGAAAACTTCAGTTTAACTCTAGCTACAACATATTTGAAAAAACAAATGAAAAAGTTTTGAAAACTTAAACTAAAGGTGAAAACTTAGAAAAACATTTCCAAAATCCAAAGCTAGAAAAGAGCTTTTGTTTTCAAATCGAATCTCAAGTCCTTTGCGACAATTCAAGGTGCTAACTTCACAACAATTTCATCACATACACTCGGTTTTGGTTTCATAAACACACTACGATCATATCATAAATAACCGTTCACATATCCATACCCAAACTTATCATTAACAACCAAATCACAAATCCAAGCTCAAACACAAACTTATATTCATGTGTCATCATAACAATATGATAATTCAACACAACAACCACTATATTTTCACAACATATAGTTCATAAAAATCAAGTATTTTACCTTTCCAAAAACAAAAGTTTTACTCACCGAAACTTTACTAAATCAGTGCGAACTTTTGCCAAAACTTGAAATAACTTTAAAAACTTGCAAATTTTGAAACTTTTGGCTGCTCGAACAATTAGATGGGCTCGGCCAAGTGGGTTTAGGGCTCGGCCTAGGCCTTGATGGGTACAACCATGTGAAGTTTGGGTGGATGGTTGCTTGTATTTTGGAAGAGGGATGTTGTAGAAGATGTAGAAGTGATTTTGTGAATTAAAGAGGAGGTTTTAGCAAAATGAAGTGATTTTTCTCACTTTAAAAATTATGAAGAGGAAGCAATGGATGTTTGCTTAAGTTTTTAGGAATTTAAAAGTAGAGAAGGAGATTGTAAAATGAGAAAAATGAAAGTTCGAGGGTATATATAGGCTTTGGAAATTATTTAAAAAATATGTAAGTGCTTAATTATTTAATATATAAGTATGCATGCACCTTCATCCTCTCCCCCTCATTTCTGTCCACTCTAGTACCCCCTTCCATCTCATGCATTATTCATGCCATGCTCCATGTACTTGTGTTGAAAAATAGGGTTTTATATATGTTATGTACATATATATAGTAAAATCTTATTTTAACTTATATGTTTATATACATAAGGAGGAAAACATGTTCATGCATATATATATATATATACACACACACACACCATGTTAAATTGGTTTGTATTGTGTGCATGTGTGTTCATAATAGTGCTATGACATTTTAGATGACTTTTAACTAATGAAAAATCAATAATTCGAAAAATAATTTCTGGTCACATTTTCTGTACCCATGAACTATGTATATTGGTAAACAAATTTTGTAAACGATTTTATCATCATCAGTTATTATTTAAAATAGTTTTATTTATTAATAAAAATTCATTTATTAATTATTTAAAAATATAATTAAATATTCATTTAAATAGTGATTAAATTCTAGGTCATTACACTCTTCACCCTTAAAAGAATTTCGTCCCGAAATTACCAACAAGAAGATAATCCAGACTACACAAAAAGCTATATACTCATATCATATAACACATACAAAGACATGGATTTAACATCCATAGCAAGCAAACATACACAATACATAAAACCTATGACTAGCTATCCGAATATCAATTCGGGATAGTCTTCTTTCATATGATCCACAGTCTCCCAAGTGCAGTCTCCTGGATCCTCACTCCACTGAATTTTGACTAGTCGCATCAGCGTATTACGCAACCTCTTTTTATCCTGACCCACAACATAAACTGGATGTCTAACTATAACGAACGTGATTTTTCGTCGCTCGAAAATCGACATTAATACATTCACTATATCAACTGCCGAACAATCGAATGCCGGAAAACCAAATTGTTATGAAGAAAAAGAAGAGGTAGAAGAAGACAGAAGGAAAAGAAAGAAGAAACAACAGAAAAACACAGAAACAGAAAACAATATCAGAATCTCACATTCGCAGCGGAACAACATATAATAGATAAATGAATAATCTTTAAAACAAAGAACTATATCATTTTATACATTACATCATCATCAGAGTTTACAACAACAATACAACACTGGACAGTTATATAAACTTGTCCTCATACAGAATACACAGCGGAATAAATAATATCATATACAAGTGGTACGTCTCGTCATCCAGCTCGCCACTGAGCTCCATAGCATCTCCTGAATCCAGAATGATCTGATAACCTAACTCTAGACTGCCCGTGTGGATATTGGTGGGTACCCAGAGTTTAGGAAGGAAACAATAAACTCCAGGTCAGTCATGGTGACTGGTGTGAGAACTAAAACAGTTTTATCTTTAGAAATAAACAACAATAGAATTTTAACATTGAAATCCACAATGCTTTTGGAAAATGAAACTACCATAAGACCTCCCACCACACACACAATGCAATCGCGGACTTAGAGGAGATTTCTTCTTATGATAGTCAAAAATGCTTACTACGCAAAACAAATCATTTTGATATTATTACTAGTGCATAGTGTGAAAATCCTTTCGAAAATACAATATTAATCTTGGCCAGCATAGGTACCATTATATTATGCCTGCTATAGCTACCTCCTGAGGAGACAGGTTATACAATTTTAATCGTAAAGGGTTCGTATTGTTTCTTTGGATTTTCCAACAAATGGTCAGGCTAAGGAACTTCCTTTCCTACTGCCGAATGGGATCGCCTCTGGCTGGACGTCTCGTGAGACAAACTGCTCTCTGCCAAACAAGGCCGGGTTACCCCTGTAACTAGGTAACTCACGAATATGTCATCACCCGGTCATTTGGGACCTTTATCCGAGCGCTCGGTAACATCATCATACATAATAAATAAAGTGTGTCAACATGAGTAAGCATCTGGGCTCCATACCATGATACCACCCCTTTCCAGAAGGAAATGACATACCCTAAAGGGCGCGACCCTCATAACCTTGCCGCAACATTCCTGTTTCGACCATTTCCGGGTTGTTGAGGCCCTGACGAAGTCTCGTCCACAAAGCTACGCTTTATACAAAAGCTATGCTTTGGGTCAAACAAATGATCAAAGTAATGATCACAAAGATAAATAATCAAACAAATGATCATATCACAAATGATCAAACAATGATCATTTCACAACAACACTCAGCATGTCACATTACCAAATTGGGAATATATCACTGAAAAATTTCAACTACATAACCTCTGAGCTCGTACGTCTCAGAGAAGGGTGTTAAGCTAAGAGAATAAATTCTCCGCCACCAACAGAAATGTATTTGAAAGAAATCAGCTTTACATCTCAAAATGTAATGTCATACACGTAACCATACAAGTCTGTTCCGGGTTCGAACAGAACCGAAGGCACTTCCAAAAGAAGCCCTTGCAATCCGGATATTCACAATCCCGATAAAACTTCCCATCACAAAGGAAATCTCTATACCGTAGCTAACGGTGCAGAGACAATCGATAGGTCATCCTATCGTTTTCACAAATACCCGGTCTTCACCACCGGTCTTCAATACGATCCATATAGTCGTATCACTAATTCGGAATGGGTTATACGACACAAAGGTCCTTTCCCGACTAACCCGAATAGTGAGCGCTTATTCAAAAATAAGTGTGGCATTCAAATTCAAGCAAATCACAACAAATACCCTTTCAAGGTAATTATTGATAGTCGGTTATTTAACTATCAATAGGTCTGCACAGCATCATCAGATTCCAAATAATTTTCCAAATTATTTATCTTCCAAAAATATCTTTACAAGATATATAATTTCCACACTTCAACTATTTGAAACAAATTTCAATTATTCACTTTCAATTTATCTTTACAAAGATAAATTCTCAAAAAAACGTTCCATTTCACATTGGAAAAGCATTTCCATACTTATTCAATAATAAGTAATTCACAAATCCATTTATTTTCAACATTTGAAATATTCAATATACTTAAATCAAAATTAAGTATATATTTTATTCTTTAAGGAAATCATTTTCTTTCACAAATTTTATTTGAGTCAAAACGAATGTTACGTAAAACATCGTTACGACAACTCAAAATCACTAGTATAGGGATTCGAAATTTAGATAGATATATAAATCCCAATACTATATAAAACATTTCCTTTCGGAAATCATTTACTATAACAACAATGTTATAGTCCACCATTTTCTTATTCCTCGAAACGTCTATTTCAACAATAAATGTTGAAATCTATGTTTTCGATACTTAACACGTTTTAAACATCTTTTAAAACAATTACTTCATTTCGTAATATCACTTCTCCAAAACATATCCATTTTATCTAATAATATATTCACTGTCCAAAATCGTGAATATACTTTATTTACCCAATTCAATGTTTCCACACATTTATTTTAAAGGATTATCCAATGTCTAAAATCGTGGATATAATTCCTTTAATTAACTTCCAAAATTCATTTATCAAAATAAGTGATTTCGAATTTATGAAACAATGTTTATAAATTCCAATTCTATTTATAAAAACTTCGATTTATAAAAATCCTTGAATTAACAAATTCGATTTATAACTCAATTTTTATACCAAAAATCTAATTTATAAGTTAATTACTTATAAATCTTTTATTTTACAAAAATCCATTCATTTTATAACTTCACATTATAAATCTATTAATTTTATTCACTTATGAAATCCATTTATACTTCCTTTTAACATTTATAAAAACTCATTTTATAATTCCAATATTTTAATTTATAAATATCAATTTTATAAATCTTTTATATAAACCGTTTATAATTATTCCAAAAATCTCAATTTAAATAAACCAATTCTATAAAACGTATACTTTCAAAAATCACTTTAAAAATCCCTTTAAAAATCAAAATCGTTATCTTAAACTTCAAAAATGAATCTGATGATGCAACAGCACAAAATAGTCAATCACAGCATCCAAACATCATATATCATCATATGATAACAGAATATATCACAATATCTGTAAATAAATTACTACGGTGAGGAATCCAGTTGGATCCCTCCAACCTGTTTCCCTGCATCCACAGATGTTAGCACAATACCAATTTCACGTCAATGTGAAATTATCGCGGTATATGGGATTTATAAATATTATCCGCTATTATGCGGCGCAATAGGGTCTCATCCGCTATACAATGCGGGAAATCAACTCCAATATATACATATTCCAATATATATATATTGTTATATACATATATAATACCAATTCCACTTCAATGTGAAATTATCACAGTATATGTTTTTAATAAATAACCTCCGCTTAATAACGGCGTATAATGTCTATTTATCACAATAAATAGCAATTTATCATCCAATCACACAATCAATCATTATCAACAATTTTAAATTTCAACTATTTAAAATTTAAATCGAAACATAACATTCGATTGAGTGAGGAGTTCTCACCTTGATTTCAATTCCGTTCCAGCTTTTTATTTCGAATAAAATCAAACATGCGTTCAATTTTATCCAAAATTTTCACTGACTCCAATTGACTCCAATCTAGTTCCATAGCATAGTGCTCGACAATATGATTCCAATGCAACTGGTTTCGTGCGTTTTCGATCTCGTATGAAAAAGTTATACATTTTTAAAGGTTATACAAATTTTAATATAAATTAATATACAATTACATTTCAATTTTATACTCAAATCAATCTGGGCTGTTAGATCTGCTCCCCTCCACATCAGGCCGTCCCCTACCTTCTTCCTTCCTACGTGAAAATCACGTTTGCAACAACCCATAGCCGCTACTCTAGGGTTGAATTATACTCCCTCCTCGTCGCTCGAAACTCCATCACTCCACCACCACGCTGAAGACCATCACCAGAGCCACCTTCAGCTGGAAAGTAGTGAAGCTCGGCCCCCCTATGGCCTAGAAAAACGTGCATGAAGTCGCGGCCTTCATCTCCATTTTTCCGTTGATCCGTTAAGAGATTTTCGATCTCCACCGTTAGATTTGTAGAGCTCGAGATGCTCTACAAGTTTGTAGTTGGAAGTTTTCGCTGATTGTCGACGGATTTGGAGAAAATGAGGGAGGAAGTTTCGAATTTTCGTGGCCATTGAAGATAAACATGGCGGCTGGCTATAGAGAATTAGGGTTTTGAGTTTGTTAACGTATATATATATATACGTATATATTTGATATTAAATTTATTTTAAAATGACTTTTTCAAAAGATCTCCAAATCTGATGTGCCGCCTGGCGTTCGTAAGGTTTACCCCGCGTTACGAACACAATGGAATGTGTTTCGGAGGCTAATTCGATCATATGTGAGAGTTATGGAAATAAACAGTCAAATTTAAATCAAATCGATTTAAAACAATTTCGATGCGTTTCGGCTTGCCCCGGACAAACGGTACATCCGATTGACACGAAATTTGAAACCTTACAATAATATCACATTACGAATCCGATGAAACTTGTTTCGTCGAAATCCGAGACTTTTTGAAAAATGACTATTTTAACTCGCCAATTTAATATTAAAACAATTTCGATGCGTTTCGAGCTGCCACGGTCACACGACAACTCCGATTGCTACAAAAATTGAAATCCGATAATAACAAAATATTATGGATCCAATGGAACTAGTTTCGTCCAATTCTGAGACTGTCCCAAAAATGGCTAATTTCACTAGTCGATTAAATATTAAAATATTCAATTTTCACAAATTTACTTTAAATTCAATTTTAAAAGTTTTATAACATCACTATAACTTCAATATGATTTAATATAACTTTATAAATCATTTTCAATCACATTTAACCCAATCTACAATTATTTCTGGAATTTCAAATATTAATTTATCGATTTAATTATCCAATTAAATCCAGATATTGGAAAAATAAATTATTCGGCTTATAAATTTCACTTATTAATATTCAAAATTAATTAAATATTCGAATTTCAAATGTCAGAAATTCTGGGTCGTTACACTAACCATTGCCAAGTTCGGTTCTATTTCCAATGTTCGGTTCTATTTCCAATTCCGCTTGAACCGATGGCTCCACAATCAAAGATGGGTCATGAACATATTTTCTCAAATAAGACACATGTAACACATTATGTACACGTGCCAATCTCTTTGACAACTCGATCCTATAAGCAAGCAATCCGTTCCTCTTAAGAATATAGAAGGGTCCAACATACCTAGGTGTTAACTTTCCAGCTTTTCCAAACCTAACAGCTCCTCTTATTGGTGAAATCTTTACGAACACCATGTCTCCAACCACAAATTCCAAATCCCTTCGCTTCCTATCAGCATACCTATTTTGGCGATCTTAGGCCTCTTTCATTTTTTTAATAACTGCAACTTTTTCGATAGCCTCTTAGATTATGTCCGGTCCAAGAACTAATCTATCTCTCGTCTCAACCTAACATGCTGGCAACTTGCATGGTCTTCCATGTAGGGCTTCATAAGGTGCCATATCGATGCTTTCTTAGATGCTATTATTGTAGGAGAACTCAACTAAATGCAAATGATCCTCCCTTGATCCACCAAAATTCAGAATACACGCTCTCAAGAGATCCTACAGAATCCGATTCACCCACTCCCTCTGTTCGTCTGTTTGGGGGTGGTATGCTATGCTTAGGTTCAACTTTGTTCCTGGAGTTGTTTGCCATGCTTCCTAAAATAAACTAGTAAATATGGGGTAACAATCACTTACAATACTCATTGGAACTCTATGCAACCTAACTATCTCTCTCATAAAAATTTCAACTAAAGAAGCAGCGGTTCTCGTTGGTTTTACCGGAATAAAATGCACGCTCTTCTTTGGCTGATCCACGATAACCCACACTCCTTCATTTCCTTTTTTTTGGTTCTGCGCAAACCATCGATAAAATCCATTGGTATCATTTCCGATTTCTAGTTAGGTATTTCCAAAGGTTTTAATAATCTGGCTGCCTTTTAATGATCCCTTTGATTTGTTGATAGCACAAACATCTGTTAACGTAGACTGAAATATGCTTCTTCATTCTCGGCCAAAAAAAACCTTTTTTATGTTTTTATACACCTTTTGAACTTCTGGACGAATACTTAACTTAGATTTGTTGCATTCAGACAAAACTTCCTCCCTCAGCCCATCCACATCTGGAACACACAATCGTCTATTCATCCTTAAAGCACCTCGACTATCCATCTCAAAATTTGAACATCTACCCTCTTCAACACCTTGAATTTACCATTTTAGTTTTTCATCCTTCCTTTAATTTCTCATAATCCTTTCCTGAAGTTTCGGGGTAACCTCCAAGAGATTCAAAACTACATTCTTTCTTAAGGCATCTGCCACCACATCAACCTTTCCTGGCATATAAAGAATATCCAAGTCATAAGCCGCCAGAAACTATAACCGCCTCTATTGCCTCAGGTTAAGATCCTTTTGAGTAAAAAGATACTTCAGGGATTTACGATTTGTGAAGAGCTCAAAATTTTCACCTAACTAAAGAAAGTAAACTCAGCCTTATTATCTCTAAAGGCTAGAAAAAAACTAAGAGGACTAGAAGGATCCTTACCCAGCAAGTAGTGTCTCCACATTTGCAATGCAAAGTCAACATCCAGCAACTCCAGGTCATGCGTAGCGTAGTTCTTCTCGTGAGGCTTCAACTATCTGCTAGCGTGAGCAATCACTCTACCATGCTGCATCAGAACATCACCTAGTCCCACTCCACAAGCAACCGTGAAAACCATGAACCCACTATTTCCATCTAGAACAGCTAAAACCGATGCACTGGTCAATCTCTTCTTCAATTCTAGAAATGCTTCTTCACACCTTGGAGTCCATACAAACTTCTCCTCCTTTTTTGTCAATTTAGTGAAATGGGAGGAAATCTTAGAATAATCTTGAATAAACCTCCTATAGCATCCAACCAAACATAGGAAACTACGATCTTCGGTAGGAGTCCACGGTCGCTTCCAATCCTGAACAGCTTCCAACTTCGCTTGTTCTACAGAAGTACCTTCTCCTGTCACAATATGTCCTAAGAATCTTACTTCTGATTTCTAAAAATGGCACTTAGAAAATTTTGCCTTTAGGACATCTCTCCTTAGCGTTTCCAACACCACTTCCAAATGATGTTTATGATCCTCCTTAGATTTGGAGTAAATAAGGATGTCATCGATGAAAACTAACACAAACTATTTAAGAACACCTCGAAAAATATGGTTCATGAGATCTAAAAAATATGCAGGTGCATTAGTCAGCCCGAAAGGCATTACCAACCACTCAAAGAAACAATCAGGACCTCTAAACGCATTTAAGGGTATACTATTTTCAGTAACCCTCAACTGATGGAATCCAGTAGCTAGATCCATATGAGAAAATATTGTAGCTCCATGAAGTTTATTTAAAAGATCATCGATGCAGGGTAAGGCATACTTGTTCCTAATGGTCAGTTTATTCAACTCCCTATAGTCCATGAATAACCTTAAAGTTCCATCAGGCTTAGCCACAAACACCACAGCTGATCCCCAACTTGAATGACTGGGTCTAATCAACCCTCTTCTTAACAGGTCATTAGTTTTCTTTTTTAATTCATTCCTCTCTTTCGGAGCCATCCTTCTCTTGGGTCGAACCATGGGCCTTGCACCAAGGACTAAATCAATGCGAAACCCTATCTGTCGGTGCAGGGGTAAGCTATTGAGTTCTTTAAACACATCCAGAAAATTCTTAACAGATTCCACATAACTTAACTCATATTGGGATGATTCTAGGGCATACAAGAAACTACACATATTAATATAAAAATTCTTGCACGATACTTTAGCAATTCTTCCCAACTTAGTTTCCAATCACACGGTCCTTTTAGCACAATCTAAGATTGCTCCATACTTTGATAACCAATCAATACCTAGAATAATATCAATTCCTTTAAAGTCTAAGACATACGGGTCACAAGAAAGGCGATGAGAAAGGTAAGAAATTGACACATTCTCACAAATCATATTCAAATGGGTTACACCACCTATGGGATTAGACACACACATAGGGTTTTCTACAATACTAGGAATAAGATGAAATTTAACTACTGATTCACAAGAGATAAAACTATGAGAGACACCTGTATCAAATAATGCTCGAACAAAAATACCATTAACCAGTAAGGTACCTTCAAGGACACCTTTCCCCTTCACATCCATTGAAGTAGACAGTTCATTCTTAATAGCATAAAACTTGGGCTGCTGCACCTTCTTCATGAGTGGGAAGTCTTTAATCATATAGACCGGTTGATGAAAATTGAAACAAAGCGACTTCAGGACCATTGGAGAGATGGGTCCACTTTGCTGCTTAGGAGCTTCACGGTTCAGACGGGAGCTTGAAATATGACACCTTTCTGCTTGCAAAGGTAACGGCTAATATTCTTGAGGTTTTTCCCTTTATTCTATCCTAGATTGGGCTTCCTTTTATAAGAATTGTTTCCACTCGCATTCCCATCGGTTGGTGCTACTGGAGTAGGCTTCTTCCTTTCTAAGGCCTCGTACCTTTGAACCATATCAACTAAATCCATAGAAGTACCTTTAACATGAGCAGTTCATTTTCTCATGGTACTCCTCCATCATACCCAAAACAAATATCTCATTTTCTTTAACGGTGTTGATCAATTCTGGCCCAAAACAATATAGCTCATTGAACTTCGTCTTATACTCTACTATAGATAGATCCCTCCACTTTAAGTCCATGAAATTCCTGTACATCCTAGTCCTTCCTACTGTTGGCAAGAATTGGCCCTAAAAACTTCTTTAAACCTGGCCCATGAAAATTCTTTTTCTGGAAGATTTGCAGTAAGGGAGTCCTACTAAGCTACTGCTTCCTCTTCCAGTTACCATGCATGCAGCTAAAAACCTTTTATGTTCATCCCATAAGCCAAAACCTTTAAAAATATTCTCGTAGGATCGCAACCAAGCTTGCACTTCCATGATAGACTCATTTTCATTAAACGTTTTCCCTTCTAAATTGGTGCAATCCTTGCATAAGGTTGCGAAATTCACTCTTGGATTCTCTGGTGCTGCCTCTTCGGTAATTTGAACTTCTCCAGGATTTGGGGTTGTACCATTTGTAGTTCTAATGCTACCCACTCCCATACCTCGTCTACCTCTGTTACTTATGTCTTACTACCCGGACATAGTAAGATAATCTTAGAATACTTGGACGAGATAAATCTTGAAAGAAGGGTACTAATCAAACCTATCAAGCTGATATATCTATCAAATATATATATATATATATACAAGAATAAAAATTACAAATACGCACTCTCAAAGTTGACCCCAACCCAAGACCTAGGTGTTCGCTTAACCTAAGCTTTGATACCAAAATTATAAAGACTGCCTTTCTTGCATCGAAAGATGAGCCATTAAGGGTAGAAGAAAAGGAAAGATAAGAAGAAATTACACAATCACAGAATCTCACCATGAATTAGAACAACATATAATATATAACATAGAATATTACATAGTCATTTCCATAATAATAATATATCAGAGTCATCACATTACAAATTTCAACAACCGGACAGTTATAACTATTTGCCTATACAAAATATATAGATCATACATAATATAGCGGAATAAAATAATAACTAGCTACGGTGAACCCACCTGCTCCAACTCCTTCAAAATGCTTTGTAAGAAACCTGGATCACTTGACTGCTCATAAATTTTTTGATTACCCAAGAGTTTTAGGAAACGAAAATAAAACTCCGGGTCAGACATGGGTCTGGTGTGAGTAAACTCGAAACAACCTAATTTTTACTTTTATAAAACGCTTTGAAAATCGAAGGTATCTCGTAAGACCACACCGCAATGAACGGGTTTTTACCTTACGATAACCAAAACACTTTATGTAGAAATCCAGTGATATTATGATAATGTCTAGGGTGTTCAAATAAAATAGAACATAGCCAAAATGTTTGCATGTCACATTCCAACATACTTGGGTACAACTAAATCTGTACGGAACTTATTAGAGAATGGATTCTATACAACGACTGGGCTACTGGGGTACCGGCTGTCACAGTACACCTCTAGATTTGTGAACCGAGGTCGAACCTATCGACCCCTTCCAACAAAAGACCGACCTACCCTTTATTGGATAATACCGAATAAGATCTCCCTTTGGTTGAGATCAGCAACTGTACCGAAGCATACATGAGTTGATAGTAGGGACTCTAGATAGGGATGACCTTACCCTTATGGGAGCAACCCACCTTGCCTTTTTGCATCTCCCCTATTTTAGTCATTCCCGATTGATGAAGCTCGAGGCTATGTTTACCTTTATTATAGCATTGCCACTTTGAATGCTAACACTGCCTTCCCGATGTTGACACAATGTCAGCATTCATCCATACTAGTCATTCAGGAGATGAACGAACCAAAGGCCCTATCTCCACTACACCAGTTTGAATCACCTTCAGGATTAGTAGCAAATAGCCCTTGTACTTCAAAGTATTTATCTTGAACCTTGCCTTACTGTTTCCAATTCGAACCTTTACGTTGGTTCGAAGTGGTTTCCGGATAACAACTACTCTTCGATCTCGGTCTCTCCAAACCAACATTTGATAATTTTAAAAGGTCAAGTTGTTTATAATGGACTATTCCACTATCAGGGTGTAAGACTTGCATATGAACATATATTCATATGCTTAGATATCATGACCCGCTTATCGAAATTAACCCCCTTTTATTCTTCATGTTCCCAAATTGTGGTATTTATGATAAGTACAAGTCGACTTACTTTCAATAAAACATGTCAATGTTTTATTACAACTACTTTAGTTCATTTGGCTACTTAATAGCATGGACAAGAGATCCTTTGGTTTAAAAATAATTTTCTTAACAAGAAAGTTGGCTAAAAATAAATAACCGATCGGGTTTTAAAAGAAACTTTAAAATAAATAATCCTTGATTAAATCTTAAATTTAAGACTCGATTAAACTTTAATTAATCTTAATTAAATCATAATTAAATCATCGATAACCCTAATTTTATCTGTAATTAAACTTTAATTAAATAACATTCATTTAAGAATTAAACCTGAATTAAGTGGATAGTTAACCTTTAATTAAATAATGATTAATTAAATAACTAACTCTAAAAAAATAAAATAAACTTGACTAAATAGAAGTTTACTTCCTTTTATCTTAATTAGCCATTATTTAAAACTTAATTAAAAATATTTGACTTAGTTAATAATTTTCTTAAACTCTAATTATTTAACCTAATTACTTAATTAATTAATTAAAGAATAATTACCTTAATTAATAAATTAAATAAATAGATTATTAAATAATCAAAACTTAAACTTTTGACTGACTTAATTAATTCAAAATGAGCTTTCAAAAACAATCCAAAGGAAAACACTTAAAAGTTGAAATCGTGAAATTTCCCGAACTACATCCATGGCGGCCATCGCTATAAGCACAGTTAGCTAGATTGATTTCTAGGTGAAAACTTTACTTTAACTCTAGCTACGACATATTTGAAAACATAAATGGAATTTTTTGAAAACTTAAACAGAAGGTGAAAACTTGGAAAACTTTTCCAAAATCCAAAGTTGGAAAAATAGCTTTTGTTTTCAAATCGGATCTGAAGTCCTTTGCGACTTTTCAAGGTGCTAACTTCACAACAATTTCATCACATTCACTTGGTTTTGGTTTCATAAACACACTACCATCATATTGTAACGACCCGGAATTTTCGATAGCGAAAACTCCAGATAGTTAGGAAAAGAAGAAAGAGATAGAAGAAGAAGAAACAGAAACACAACACAGATTCTCACATTCGCAGTGGATCAAAATATAATATCAAATAATAACAGTTTACAAAAGAATACTATATCGGTCAATTACATTTTATTTCATCAGAGTTACTCTCATACACAAACACTGGACATATACAAATCACATGTCTTAGATAAACAGAAATAATATCACAGCGGTAACACTCCATACGTTCCTGCCATCCAGCTCGCCTCCTGAGCTCCAGAACGTCCTTACCTGAAAATCTGTAATACTCGGTCTGACCCGAGCATTACATCAAAGTAACACCCGGGTCAGGCTGGAAACCAGCGTGAGTAAACCCATCTAACATGGAATACAACAACATAAAACTTACATAAAACCCGGGGTAACTCGTGTCAATTTACAAATTCACAATTTGTTAGAGACATCACTTATTTCACACATCAATTTCTAAGTACCAAAACTTAGATTAATTGGTCCAATTCACTTAAATCATTCCATTCCAGCCTATTATCACATATCAATTTATAAAGAATCGAAGTGGTTCCGGATATCGCTGATATCTGATCCCGGTCTCTTTGAATCAAATGCCATCTTTGAAGCTAAGTTGTTTAAGTTTAAACAATTTAATTTAACTTCAGAATGTCATATTCCCATAGCAATTCCATTACAGATCGATAACTTACATTATCATAGTTCAACCAAAGCATTTCATATCATAATTTATTAGACTAGAGATATTAATCAATCCAATCATTCAATACAATTTAATCATCCATAAGCAAGATTAATTAGTCCATTTCTAATTAATTTAATTAACACAAAATAAATTAATTACTTTTATAAATCCTGCTTAATTAACATTAATTAAACCATTAAATTAATTAAACCATTAAATTAATTATTGAAATAAATTAAATATTTTTTTTTCATCATTTAATCATATTAATTAATTAACCTTTAATTACTTACATCAATTTAACTAACCCTTTAATTAATTTCATTAATCAATTAATCCTTTAATTACTTACATTAAGTAATTATTCTATAATCATTTGATTAATTAACCTTAATCCATTCCTTAATCTTTAATTAATTAACCTTAATTATTAATTAATCAACCTTTAATTAATCACATAAATAAATTAATCACCTTGATTAAGTACCCTTTAATTAATCATATTAAATAAATTAATCATATTAATTAATAAATCTTTAAGTAATTAAAATAATTAATCCTTTTAATTACATTGGGTAATGATTCTTTTAAATTACTTTCATTAAGTAATTATCTTTAATTACTTAAATTAATTACCCCATAATGTACTAATTAATTAATCTCTAATTATTAATTAATTAATTAACTTTAAATTATTTACATTAATTAATTAATCACTTGGATTTATTTTAAATTTTAGAAACCCGTTGTATTTCAAATAACCCGAGCCAAACATCAATTATCCCAAGACCAACCTCGAGCCACTCACGAACTTACTTTCGTACGTCCTTCCTTGAGACAAATACGAGAAAACTCGAGTTCGAACTCGAGACAACCCACCATCTTTCCCGAAGAATCAAACTTCACCAGACATTAACGTGCACGCGTGCACGTGTACGTCGTTATGGTCAACTCCGACACCTCGCCGAGGCTTTCAGCAAGTCGACGTCCAACTCCTCGAATCACCCGTCCTTCCAGATCGATGCAATCGATGCCACATCAAAATCGAGCTCATCGGTTCAAAAACTGGAAACAACCCAAACGAGAAAACCCCTCGCCGATGACGAACCCCACCACTAGAACTCTTGCCGCCTCGCCCAGAGTAGCATCACGACCCCCAGCAAAGATTCCCCTCCTCACGATCACCTCAGGCCTTCCCACGGCGACGCGGCAACCCAATTTCCAACCTCGACCCATAACTGTCTTAAACCCTATTTCAACGCTGATCAACTTCCACGGCAATCTATAAATTTAACCACTATTTTTCCTGTGATCTCCTTCCTTCCAGCAATCTTCGACATCAAGCACAGCCTACATCTCATCAACATTTGTCAGATATTGACGAAAATCCAAAATACGATCAACTGGCGAATTCCCATTAATTATAAGCTTAAAATTCATGAAATGGTTATCTAAATTCATGATTTCGTAATACAAATCTGTTTGTAAAGCCAAAACATAAAATCAAGATCATTGATTTTTGACTTATATTAGATTATCAGTATAAATTCCTGATTTTGAATTAATTATTCAATAAATCCACCTGAATTTATTTTTAAAATTGATGTTACATAGTTACAATCATTTTTCATTCACAAATCATAGCCTAAAAAAGATTTAAGGGAGGAGATGTTGATTTTTAAACAGGTTTGAAACCTGTATATTTTGAACAGAGACCTATATATACTTTTTAACAGACATGCACAGACTGTTTTCACACACATATATATACATCAACCATATTAATCCAGCCATGCAAACATTCATTCATACTTATAACTTCAATGATTATCACATATTCAGGTTATTAAACAATTTAAAGGTGTTTAATCAAAGTTTACTCACTGTTAAAAGATGGACAGAGCATACATATAGGTACACAGATATGCATAGCAGTATTAACATACATTTATACATATAAAATCATCTCTGAACAAACATGCAAAGCATACTACTCAACAAAATTTCAAGTATTATCACACGCTACTGGTTATCAAACAACTTAGGCTTTATAGAAAAGTTTACTCACTATTAATCTTTACATAACTATGCTATAAGTAAGATTAGACTTGGAAAAGTTTACTCACTATTAATCTTTACATAACTATGCTATAAGTAAGATTAGACTTGGAAAAGTTTACTCACCTTTTTATCAAGATGAAGAACATAGACTTAAAACTGAGATGCTATGATTTTTGAAAACTGGAATCACTGATGTTTGAAAACTTGATTGTGTTGCTTAGTTGAGTTGATCCTGCTTAAATCTGAGATGAGATTATTTTGCTCGCTGAGATGATCCAAGCTTTGATATTTTTTTCTGGTTTTGAAAATGTTTACAGGCTCTTTTTTTTAGTTTGTAATGGCAGTTTGTTTGCCTTCTACTTTAGTTTGTTCGAATGAAAGAAATGAAGACAAGATAGAGGTACATATAGGAGGAGTGTGCTGCAGCTCTTTTGTACACTGCAAGCTTCCCCTTTATTTTTTTACTTTATTTTTTTTTGGTCAGCAAACTTGACCTAATATGATTTTTGCTTTGACTTGATACAACATTTTTGTATGCTTGAAATGAATGTGCATTAAATGCATGTTCCCCTTTGTGTTTACATGCTTATCCATTCTTGTATACATCTATATTTCATATGTGTACAAGTATTTTTTTTCTTCTGGTTTCGCCTTATCCACCTATGTATTTACATACATACCTTTCATAGCCATTTATATACACAATATAAGCCTCTTATGTTTACATGTACATTCACTTATATATTAACTTATGTGTTATATATATATATATTTTTGGATAGGTATCATATCCATATATGTTGTTATTATACATATACATATATATATATATATTTGCTAATACTTGCCACATCTATGTTTACACTTATTTATTTTTACATTCATACTTTCCCATATTTTACTTCATATGGGTATATACACATATATATGCATTTACATATTTATATATTAAACATCATAAAGTTTGTATATATTTGTCTATATATATATTTATGGGTATTTTACCTTAATTTAAATGATGGAGTTTATATATAAACACATTTCTAGAATATTTATCAATCTATCCATACCCAGCTGTTTTACAAATCCCAAATATATATAATTTTTAGATCACTATATAGATTCAAGAATTTTTATCATCAGAAAATTTATTTATTTGATCAATTAATATTCCGATAATTAAAATCAGTTAATCTCCCAATTAACAGATGTTAAAAACCCGGTCGTCACACATATGATAACCAACCATTTACATATCAATATCCAAACATATCATTTAACAACCAAATCACAAATCCAAACTCAAACACAAACTTATAATCATATGTCATCATAACAACATAATAATTTAACACAACAACCACTATATTTTCGCAACATATTATTCATAAAAATCAAGTATTTTTCCTTGCCAAAAAAGAAAAGTTTTACTCATCGAAACTGTACTAAATCAAAGCGAACTTTTTTCGAAACTGGAAACAACTTTAGAAACTTGCAAAATTTGAAACTTTGGTTGCTTGAACACCTAGATAGGCTCAACTAAATGGGTTTCGGGCTCAGCCTAGGCCTTGTTGGGTATGGCCATGTGAAGTTTGGGTGGATGGTTGCTTGTATTTTGGAAGAGAGATGTTGTAGAAGATGTAGAAGTGATTTTGTGAATTAAAGAGGAGATTTTTAGCAAAATGAAGTGGTTTTTCTCACTTTAAAATTATGAAGAGAAAGCCATGGATGTTGCTTAAGTTCTTAGGAATTTAAAAGTAGACAAGGAGATTGTAAAATGAGAAAAATGATAGTTAGGGAGTACATATAGGCTTAGGAAATTATTTGAAAATTATGTAAGTGCTTAATTATTTAATATACAAATATGCATGCACCTCCATCCTCTCCCCCTCATTTTTGTCCACTCTAGTACCCCCCACCATCTCATGCATTATTCATGCCATGCTCTATGTACTCTTGTTGAAAAAGAGGGTTTTTATATATGTTATGTGTATATATATATATATTTATTAAATAAAATCTTATTTTAACTTATATGTTTATACATAAGGAGGAAAACATGTTCATGCACATATACATGTACACACCATGTTAAATTGGTTTGTATTGTGTGCATGTGTGTTTACAATAGTGCTATGACATTTTAGATAACTTTTAACCAATGAAAAATCGGTACTTCGGAAAAAAAATTCCTGTTACATTTCTATTTCTCTATGAACTATATATATTAGTAAACAAATTTTGTAAACGATTATATTATCATAAGTTATTATTTAAATAGTTTTTTATTAATAAAAATCCATTTATTGATTATTTAAAAAGAAAATAAAATATTCACTTAAATAGCGATTAAATTCTAGGTCGTTATAGTTTCTCACGCCGATTTACCAGACTGATTCAGACATTATTTTTCTTATAATGCTCGGGTCTGATCAAACATATTTACAGATTAAGTTTGGGTATTTGGAGCTTCAGGAGATAAGCTGGATGCCTCCAAGTCGTATTCATGTATATTTTATTTTCCGCTGCATTAGTTGTTTATATTTATCCACAATTGTGAGGACAGGTTGTGATAACTGTCCAGGTGTTAATTTATTAGATGACTCTGATTGATATATGTATAATAAAGTTCGGTTTTTCTTTTGTAAAGATCATAGTTATATTATAGATTGCTCGTCACGTTGTGAGATTTTGTTCTATCTTTTCTTTATTTTTCCCCAAACAATCTGTCATTCCAGCACTTGGATACTTGGCACATGAATACCGTGGATGTATTGATGTCGACTTCTGAAGGTCGAAAAGGTGGGTCGTATATGGTGTTTATATTTATTAAGTCATGATGGAATTTTGGCAATATTTCCTGTATAATGGGCACTTTCCAATACGATCGATTTTGGTAGGCACATGTAGGTTCGATAATGAATGGTTCAATATGAGAACTACTGAACCAATTTCCTTGTTCGGTACTTGCCTAGCCAATACGCAAAACTAACATAACATTTTTATTGTTCAATACTTATTTGACTAGTACCAACCATTTTCATGAAGTTTTAATTCGTTCTTCTTCACTTGAGAGAAGACGGTGAGGAATTATTTTAGCATCAACTGTTGAACTGTTTTCATGGTTCAATAGTATTGTGTATTGTATTGGACAAAGAATTTTGACCAATACCGGATAAAATTCCATACTTAGTTAAAATTCTTACTTTTATTCTTTTTTAACTTGAGCTAACTTTCAATCTTCTCACATCCCCATCACACCCATTTGACCATATAGAGTAAGCTTATCATGGGCTTTTGCACCGTCTCTATGACTCTTGATGTTTCTTGTATTTGATATCTTATGGGTTAAAACACCTACAACAATATATTAAATGTTTTATATGGAGAATATGAGATGAGTTAGTTATTATTCGTAATAAGAACCATCATGTGTACTATGCCTTAAACTAAACCACAAGTTGCTTATGCACTTTGTGTAGTAAGAATATATCACTCAAATCTAAGTGAAAATCAATACATGATCGTTAAGAGTGTTCTTAAGTATTAATGAAATAATAGTAAAATGTTAAGGAGACAACGAACCTCTTATAAAGGACTGTTCAGACTCAAACTTCATGAGTAACATCGAAAATAGTAAGTTAATCTTACATTCATGTTTACTCTAAATAAAGGGGATTTAGGTTGAAAATTTTCCAAACAAGATGTTGTGGAAGATTCAACTATAAAGCCTAAGTATGTCACCTTGAATAATGTTGTAATGAAAGCAATGTGTATGGGAAATCAAAAGAAAGCTTGGAATATCTCCTACCATTGAGAATAATATTATTATATGTCCACCCACTAGGCCTTTTCTAGGTTTGATCAAGGAAAACCGATCAGAAGTATGATTGTGTGATCATAATTGGCCATAACTGTAGATGGAAGATAGATAGAGTTAAGGGTTTAGTATGAGGGTAACTATTGTAATTTTCTTATATAACCGAACTCTTATAATGAATCTCGTTCAAATAAAGTAAGGTTTCGATTTTACTATCTATTATATATTTTTTGTATTAGGATATAAGTAACATTTTAAATAGATTAAATATACGCAATTAAAAAATCCTTAGGAAAAAAATTAATTAATTGTAGTAACAAATGTGTTCGTAACCATAAGCATTGACCTTGTCGATAAATACTTGGCTTTAAATGTTTCTTATCAAGATACATAGTGGATGAGATATTGATATATCCATTCAGACTAGTTACGTAACACTCATAATACTATAGACAATGAATTACTCATTATTTTGGCTTGCTAAGGGGTTAAGTACGTGTGATTATTTGGAAAGACTATAGAACTACTCAACGAGAGTCTTCTATATGTTGATTATAAAGTCAAATAGAAGACTCATGTGATGATATGCGGCATTTTTCAAAATGGATGTGACATAAATTCTTAAGTATTAAACTATACTTTGACTATGGCCAATCATATGACACCTATGATCATGTTAAGGCCATAGTTGTGTATAAGTTGAACCACTTGAAGTGAAATACTATTCAGGAGAGGATTCATCACCTAGGCTAATACGAAGTAATTAGTGGTCAACATAAAACCAATGTGTTTGGCCAAAGCAAATCAACTAACCGATAAATGTTAACAAATTGTACCATGGGCTTTAGTGTTGCACTTCACAATTAAATGTGGGATTTACAACAATTATGATCAATTTTCCGAGTTATAAATATCTAATTGATATAACGACGACGATGAGAAAATGTGTATAATTTACTTCCATATTATTGGATGAAAACTTACCATTTGTTATGTTTATAAAGACGTATTCCAAATATTAAATTTTCATTTCAAAATTTAATTATTTAAAATTTCATAAAATTCCAATTAATTACGTTATTTAAAAATCGTTAAAATATCCGGGTTGTTACATCCCTGGACCAAAGTCAATCCGTTTATGGGCTTTTTTTAGAGAAAGGACAATGCTAAAAATAATTTTATCTCCTTTTCATGAAATCATATCCATAAACACATCATATGAAATATTTTTATCTTCTATAGTGATGTTATATGTTGCTTTTTTCTTATCAATCTTGAAGTTAGATCTATATCAATGTACAAAGCAATAATTTAATTATTGTTATTATATTTCTAATTCTTGTAAGCTATATTATGTTGTTAGATGAATCGATATATTCCTATTTCTTGTAAGCTATATTATTTTGTTAGATGAATCAATTGTATTTCAGTTATAACTTAGCATAATAGCTATAGCCCTATAACCCACCTCCATTTAGTGGAATTTTCTCCTCTATGTCAACGTGCTAAAAAAAGATAACAAAAGAGACAACATAGGGAGAGTTGGACATAATGTCTAGTGAAAAGGAGATTTCACTAGTCTGCATGATTACCAACAAGCTAGTCTATCATTTACAATACCAAATGGTAATATACGAGGTAATGAATCCATATCTCAACTTGTATCTTCATTTGCATCCAAAATAACGCCGCATTTCTACTATAGTGCTATGTTATTCGCGGTAATACTATTATATACTAATCCTCTCGGCATTTACTATGACTCAACTGTCATACACTAGGCTAGTTGGCCTCAGGTCTTCTAGTAAGGACAAGATCTGCTAAGCACGATCACCAGTGTAAGACCAATGCTACTGATAGAACCGGGCCATTCTATAGTGTGTGAAATTGGAGGATTTTAATTTTTTTCTATTTTGGATCATATTAGACCATGAAGTCTAAAGGGTTGTATTAGATTTAATCTAATTACTTTAAACAAAATTCAATTTATTTAATTTCTGATTTATTGAATTAATGAGTTTAATTAAACTGACTTTATATATATATAATTTACGGTTATATCATTATGTACTAATATGTGTATAATATGCATGTGCAATATAGTAATGTGTGTGCAATTAATGTATACGTATATAGATGTCGAAATTTGTTTCTATAACTTTATACATTAGCCATTTATATATGCATTAGTTACCTCAGAATATTATTTAACACACACACACACACACACACACACACACACATATATATATATATCAATAAATTTCAAAAATTATTTTATATTAGATATAATATCCTTTTCTTTAAATGTCTAAATATATATCGAATAAGTTAATAAAGTTTAATTGCAAAATAATAACTAAAATATCTAACATTTTGACTTTGCAAACTAAATTGAATTTCAAATTTAGATCTATAAAATACAAAATAAATATCCTTTAATTATTTAAAATAAATATAAATATATTTACATTATAAAATATTTTGTTATCAAATTTAAAAAAATCATTATGATTTCATAATAAACTAAATTATATATTTATAACAATAAAATAAATATTATATATACATTACATTAAATCTTTTTGGCATTAAATATATTTTTCATATAAAATCCAAAACCATTTTGGTTTACAATTTATATATATATATTTAAATACACACACACATATACATACATATTTGAATTAATATAAGTAATAATTTTGAAACATTAAATATAAATACATTAAAATATGTATGAAAAATAAGTTTTCGAATTTTTTAATATAAAATCCAATAACTATTTTAAGTATATTATTAATTTTTTTTTTGGAAATAAGTTTTCGAATTAATTTTAATAGAAATACAATCAGAGATTCTATTTGGATCACTTATGGATCTACAATTTAGATGGAACATAACTCAACTTTGATTAAATCCTTGATTTGGACTAAGAATTGAGTTGAAGAATTTTCAGAAGAGTAAAAGACCTTGAAATAATTGTTTCCCTAAAAATTTGAAAGTAATAAAGCATAAATGATTTAAGAAATTTCTATAGACTTGAGAAAGCTCGAGTGGACTTCGGATATATGAAGGACCGAGTACCCAATGAACACAAGAAGACTCTCGATGGGTATTGCTGACTAATCCAAGAACAAAGAGATAAAGAGAAATATTTAATCAACTCCCTCAGGGTATAATAGTTCAAGTAGATACAATTGTAAAAGATAAAAAAATTTAGAAATAAGATGTGCATTTTAGAATTTGGAGGTTTATAGGAAGAATATCTCCATTTAGTCACATACTCCTACAATACTTTTCAGTCTAGTATGAACATGGCACCATTTGAAGCTTTGTGTGAAAGGCCATGTCAATCACCAGCCTGTTGGTTAGAAATAGGAGATAAATTAGTATTAGAACCAAAACTGGTAAAAGAAACGACTGAGAAGTTAGAAATCATTCGAAACAAAATGATAATAGCTCGGTCAAGGCAAAAGAGTTACACCGATAAGCTACAAAGAGGTTTGGAATTTTCTATTGGAGGTAGAGTGTTTTTGAAAATATCTTCAACAAAAGGCGTAGTCAGATTTGGTAAAGCTAAGAAAGCTGGCAGCTCGATTTATTGGTCCTTATCCTATTATTGAACGAGTAGGACAATTTGTTTATAAATTGAAACTGCACGAATATCTATCTGGTGTCCATAATGTGCATGTTTTGCAGCTAAGAAAATGTATTCAATACCTGACAATATAATAGAGCCTAGATAGATTCGAGAGTTAGAACTGCAACCCAATCTGTCATACCATACAGAACCATCACAGATTGTAGATTCGAAGGTGAAGCGGTTAAGGAATAAGCAAGTTCCATTAGTCAAAATTCAGTGGTTGAGTAATCCCAAAGATTGTACTTGGGAAACAAAAGAGAAAATTAGAAAGTCACATCCCAAGTTGTTCAAAACCCAATATGTGATTTAATTTTGTTGAGTCAGTGGTGTTTGAATTCAATTGATTATTGTGTACTCTCTAATAAATTGCAAGGATGCAATTTCTTTAAGGAAGGGAGTCTATAACATCCCGCTATGTGGTTGTATTTGGATTTATTTAAAGAAGAAAGAGATTTAAAATTCAAAATATTTTTTGTCCAAAAGTTGTTTGGAAATTTATTTTATCGAAAGAAATAATATTAGTGAAATTTTGGTATTAACTTGGAAATAAAACAAATATTTTATAATTATGAAAATTGAAAAGCGATATTTTATTAAAATGAAAATCATTATGAGAATAAAATAAAATTTGGATAAAATATCTCGAATGGATTTAAAAAAAATGTAAAATGTTAGCTTAATAACGGTTTGAGTTATAATGCAGTTAAGGATACTGATTGATTTAAGAATAAGAAGAAAAGTTAAATTTTTATACTCCCTTATTAGACCATATATTAAATAAAATTTGGATAAAATATCTCGAATGGATTTAAAAAAATGTAAAATGTTAGCTTAATAACGGTTTGAGTTATAATGCAGTTAAGGATACTGATTGATTTAAGAATAAGAAGAAAAGTTAAATTTTTATACTCCCTTAATAGGCCATATATTATCCCTATCCATATAAATATTACGCTTAAACTTATAGGAAGCAAAATTGAATTTCTCTACTATCTGATTGGACCACTTATTTATACATGTCCATATAATAATTATATTTTTGCTTATATTCCATGCTTATCCTAGAATGTCATCATTCTATTTTAACTTAATTCCATGCTTATCTTTATTCAAGGCTATCCTATCAATAATCATTATAATTTAACTTATATGTTTTCTTAACCTCTAAGCATTCTTCTCCCTGAACCTACCTCCTCTCTGTGGCATTTCATTCATTCTGAAATTCAACAGCTCAATCAGGTTATTCGTTTTCTTCTCCAACTTTGTTATCAACTTTATATTATTTTAAGGAGAAAACAAAGTGAGTATTCTCTTTGTTTTTAGTTTACAATCTTTTCCATCTATGGTAATACAACATTCATTTATATATATGTTGATTTCATTACGTACCTTCACGCGCGTGTAATATATATGAAGTATATGTATAATATATATTAAGGATATGATGTGAGTTGCATGAAAGCATATTTTGAATGAAATTATAAATGAATATATGAATGTATACCCTTCAACAATTCAATCACTTGTAACTCAAAATATAATTTAAATTTGAATATGCAACCAAAAGGTAATATGTAAAGGAAAGTGAGACGAAAAAATCGACAAACTTTCGCCTGGTCGACAGACCCCATAGTGATCAAAAATGACTCCTTTATGTCCACATCTATATGGTAAATGGTTGCGCTACGGTTGGAACAAAAGATACCGGTAGGATTGTATTACATAGTTGACGGTCTCGGTTCGGTCGATGATGGCCTGAGGTGGCGGGGCCATGGACAAACAACCGACGAGGAAGACGGGTGGTTATTTACATTCATGCATGGAAGAAATGGGAGATGCCAAAGTCGAGTGTTGGTGAGGACATCGAGTGGTGGAACGGTGGTTCATGGTAGCGAAAGGCAGGAGAAGTCATTGGTTCTGGTCCTTGGACATCAGCTTTGCATGCGTTAAAAGGAAAAAAGAAAAAAATCTTGCGTATGGAAAATGGAAAAGAAGAGAAAACGAAATATAGCCAAGAAAATGTGCACATGCATTCATGCACAGGAAATATTGAATGGAAATAAGTATAAAACAAAAAGGAGAAAAGAAACCTAGGAAAAGAAGAAGGGAGAGAATGAGTGATGATGTGGTAAGTGCACATTCATGTGCAGGAAGTATAAAATGGAACAGAAAACTTAAATTTGTATAAAACCATTGAACTGTTGAATTCCAAAACCATATTAAAGTAAAAGGAAAAAAAGGAATTCTAAATTAGTTTATAAAATAATGGGATTAAAAATTTAATTTAAATTTAAATCCTATTTAAAATCAATTCAAATTATGGCTTAAATAAAATTGACGTGTGAAAAATTATGAATGTGATATACTACCTTGTTTGGGTATGAATTTAAAGTTCATTGATGAATGCCAATTATTTAATTTTAAACATCCCAATGAAAATTTTCTATATCATGTTTGTAAATATTTATTTAAATAATGCTATAAACTGCAAGTTAATGCTATGATGCATGAATACGACATCTATATGTGATATAAAATGGGTCACGATACCATTTTGGTAATAAATGTTATATAAGGACGTTAAATAAAAATGAATTTAAACGAATTTAACCGATGAAGCAAACGAGACGAGGTGGACACTACTAGATACTATAATCCATTCTAGGTCACACCTTGAATCATGACGATCCGGTGCCTCGTCACTTATTGTCCAAACAATCGATTGCACGGACAAAACCACTGTGATAGGCACAGTGCAAATGGGAAATGAGAAAGAGTTAAGGGCAATCTCATTGATAGATATGTAGTGGAACGAAGATAAAGATTACAACACAATGGGTTAACTACCAATAGTGAATGGGAGAAGATTTTGGCACTAGTAGATTGTGTGGGGGCACCCACGATGTCTGATCAGAAGGTATACAGATTAAAAAAGCTGTGATATCGGTTTGTGGCAGAGTCTAGTAAGAGTGAATAACGAATAGGATTCACTAATGATTATAGATCTCGTATACGAATAACTTGATGGTGCAAAGTCTATTGAATAACGATTACAACTTATCAATGTATATAGGGTGTGATATCCTAGTTAGCTAGAGTTGCAGCTGTGGGTCATGTTGAATAGAGCCATGGCATGTGTATTAGCACTGATTTTCATGTGGGAGGGATATTATATGGTGTGATGACATCGATTTGTCTGATTAAATGCCATGTATTTATACCCAACACCACACTTGTATTTTATGATTATGCACAATTATGCTCACAGTAGATTTCTAGCTCGACTTAAGGTTTGTTATGTTTATAACAATGCCTCGGGGTTAGACTGAGGTGTTGTATTTTCCAGGCTAGCCTCTTATTGGACGTCAGTCTGTTTATTTAGTTAGCAGTCCATAGGATATGTATATTAGGATATGAGACTACTAAGTTTGAGTTTAGCAACTATCACTTTGAGGCCAAAATCTACAGATGTATTCAGTTTATTCAGAGATATGATCAACATGAGACTACCAAAGCAGGTGTGGATATATCTAAATATCAATCGAAATGGTTACATAGACATTTGAAGTCAACAGCTTAGGGAGTATATATGACCTGTGAGTTTTAAGTAATGTATTTTTTGATTAGTCCTTGTATCAGACAAGCTTTTAGATATATATTTTCCATTTCTTCTATTATATTGATGCATGTGTCATCATTTATTTATATGTGTTCTTGGTATGTGAGTTATTCAATTCTAGATTCATGTGCATTTCCTTGTGTTAAGATGAGATACGTACAATTTCAGATGTATTCAGGTATTTAAACGTATCCGTGTTGACCTAAAATAATGTATACGAGAGATCGCTCCTTCCATACCTATTGATCTGAGTTATCGGGTGGTAAACTCCGTTTGATACTTCGGTCATTGGAGCTGGGGCATTACAAAATGACGAAATTTGAAAAAAAATTAGACTGAAGGACAACAAGTTTTTTTTGGCTGAAGGACAATGCTAATTATAACTAGCATTCTGTATAATATAAAAACTGAATATAATGTATTTATAATCAGCATTCTTTGTAACGTCAAAACTAAATATAACGTTAGTTATATTTTTCGCTTATGAAATGGGAACTTCTTCTTATTGGGTTCTTACGAATCTCAACATCATCACCACTCTCGCACTCCTTCTCGACGGCTTCGAGATGAAGCGCTGAGTCAACCAACTCCTCGAAAGAAAGCTTGAGCTGGAGCATTAAAGAGTTCTTAAGATATTTCTTAAGACCAGAGACAAACTTCAGATTCTTCTTATAAGAGGTGCTAATGTATTCAAGACCATACTTAGATAAGGCCTCGAATGATGAAACATAATCAGAGACGGAGGACTTCCCTTGCTTCAACTCAAGGAAGCGACGGGCTAATAAAGCTTTCTCTGATTCGGGAACGAACTTAAGCTCGAAACATTCACTAAACTGTGTCCAAGAAATAGTAGACTGATCAAGCTAGGCTACGAGAAGCTCGTACCAATCAAGGGAACGCTCTTGCAACAAGCTAGATGGTACAAGAACTCTGTCGTGGTCAGAAGGATCCATGCGAGAGAAGATGTGCTCGCACGTACGAATCCAAGCTTGGACCTCAAGAACAGACTCGGAGCCTTTGAACGGCTTTCCTCCGAGATGAGAGAAATCACTGCACAAGCGCGCAAAGATAGACTTGCGTGGAGAAGATGCTCGAGTAGAAGCTGGAGGCTGAGTTCTCCTAAATAACTCCATAAACTGATTGGTAGGCATATAAACGCCGTCCGGATGGGAGCCGCTGGATTTCCCAGCATACGAGCATCGTCCTCTGCCTCTTCCAGCCATTAGTTGAAAGTGAAGATAAGATAAAGATTATTCACATGGTAGATATCATTAATTCATATATGGAATACTATGGAATTCAAATGCATTCCTAGACATATTCCCAAACTTCTATCTACCTAAAGGACACGAAAAGAACAAAGGCACGATGATTCAAGGATTCGTAACACTTGTATTACACTTTGATGTACCATAATATGTGTTTATGTTCTGTGTTTATCATATTTTGTTCTGAACCTGGCTCCGATACCAAGCTATGACGCCCCACCCCAAGACCTACATTAACAAAGAGTATTACTGGATAATACTGTATGCTAATGCAGAGAATAGTGCTGGATATATGCGACCATCTATAGCTTTGTCTTAAATATCTATTGAATACGTCGATAATCGTCGTATATTTTTTTCTATCTCAAGTGGATCGACATATCCAATAAATACTTAATATAAATCCATAGGTGGCTATAGGATCTATCAGAACAAAATACAACAACTCGAATGCAAAACACATTACATAACAGTAGATCATCACATATATATACATATACAGATACATCACAGAGTATACAAAATGATACATGTCAAGTGGTATAGCAACCACAATATACAAGCGAGTCAAAAGAATATACATATCAGAGTTGCAACCAAAAAGGACTACACAAAAAGCTATAACAAAACGAGCTACCAGAATAGTCCAGGTAGAAGAAGAATAGGCTAAGTCCAAATGTACCTAACCTGAAACACCTCGGTCTGACCCGTGTATAAAATACACGGGTCAGTCTAGCTAAACAAATCAGTTTACAAGGATAAGCGATAATATGAGCATAAGGATAGTTTGATAATATACTCAAGTGAGAAGGGACAATTAAAGTGTATGATTACATCAAGTTATAATATGGTATCACTACACAAACATATAATCTCAAAAGAGATAAAATAACGCATAAAATGCTAAAAGCAGCGAGCCTCATATCATCGACATTCATAAAAAATCAAATATGGTTTAGGGGAAAACCTAAATCCACCATCTTGGCAAACCCGAACCTGCATTAAAAGATCCCATCTCAAACATGGCATAAGGAAAATATATCTCCAAAGAAGAGAATAAAATCTCAAGTAAACGCCAAAAGGCAAATATCATATAACACCAGTGTAGACAATTCAAATCTCAAAAATAGAACTTCCAAAAGTTCAAATTCCCGAAAGGTAATCGCCACAAATATATGTCGAATGGTTCAAAGGACCAATTTTGGAAAAGGGTGATACACTAGGGAAATCACAAACATTAATGAAATCATCTTAAAGACATAGCACGTGCTTATGGCCGAAGCCCGCCAAGTACTGCTCTCTCAAAATAAGGCGCCACGTCTCTTAGACAAACGTCCCAAAGGACAATTAATACGTCTCTTAGACAAACATCCCAAAGGACAAATACGTCGCAATGGACAAATACGTCTCTTAGACAAACGTCCCGAAGGACAAATGACCCGAAGATCCAGTACTGGCAAATACGTCTCTTAGATAAATGTGTCACAAACTTTCAGATAGGAACCCGAATAGTGTTAACGTGTGTCCCATACCATACATTCGCACTAAATGGTTTGCTAACTCCTAGTAAATTTCACACTCAAAGCAGTAAAAAGTTTACCTCATCTCATCGGTAAACTCGACCCGCATGTCAAAACGATCAAACAGACAAGTCGGGAACTAACCGATAAGATAAACGCACGTGTCCCATAACAGGTGTTTTACCAAATCGTTTAATTCTCCTTCTCATTCCCTCGAATAGTGCAAAAATGTGTATTTTATATATAAAATAATTTACTTGAGAAAACAAGCTTTTAATACCAATTTTGAAAGCCATATTTGAAAATTCCCTTATTATCGAGAATAAATATATTCTATATTTGAAAATACTTTAAAAATAATATATAATAATAATTTAAAATGCCCATTTATTTTAAAAATTATTTCAAAAAGGTTTGGAAAAATCCGTGCTCTAAAACGAATAAAAACCCAAGAAATCACTCAAATCGATATTCAAATTCAATTCAAATTAAATTCAAATTTAATTCGAAATTTTGAATTTCAAAATCTTCAAAATTTGACTAGTCTACTGATAGACATCATGGCCTCAAAACATTTCAGAAATATCACAAAAACATGAAGTAAAAGTCAAAATTCGGACGGAAACAAAACATAAAAATGCATCGACAACACAATACCCAGGTCTGAAATCTTATCTGGGTTCAACTTTCGGACTTGAAATAGGTAGCCAAACGACCTTTGATTGAACTAAAAATTGGTGTGCACAAAGTAGAAAACTTCGGCTTTCAAAAAAAAAATCGATGAATTCCGACTGGATATGAAAAAGTTATGCTATCTCAAACATGGACTCAGGCCATGTTTGCAACAGTTCAAAAACATGCCCAGGCTTGAAAACCATCTTGGGTCCAACTTACAGGCTTGAAACAGAGGAACAAATTACCACGGATTTAGCTGAAAATTGGTATGAACATAGTAGAAAACTTCATCTTTCAAACAAAAAATAAACCAATGAATTCCGACTGGAAATGAAAAAATTACACTGTTTCAAACATGGACTCAGGTCATGTTTGCAACAGTTCAAAAAAACTTAAATGTACAGGCCGGAAAATCATCTCGGGTTCAACTTCTAGGCATGAAAAAGAGAAACAAATTACCTCGGATTGTGCTGAAAATTGATATGCATATAATAGAAAACTTAATCTTTCAAACAAAAAAAGAAACAATGAATTCCGACTGGAAATTAAAAAGGTACACTATCTCAAACATGCACTCAGGCAATGTTTGCAATAGTTCAATAAAACGTGCCCAGGCCTGAAAATCATCTTGGGTTCAACTTACAGGCCTGAAACAAAGAACCAAACGACATCATTTTGAGCTGAAAATTGGTGCGCACATACTAGAAAACTTCATATTTCAAAAAAAAAAGAATCAATGAATTTCAGTAAGATGAAAGAGTTATGCTATCTCAATCATGGACTCAGACCATGTTTACAGCAACTCAAAAATATGCGTATGAGTTGATTTTCTACCACTACTTTGAACAACCAAATTACAATATTTTTCTACCAAAATTTGCAGAGATGAAGTTAAACATGCAAGCTACCAAATGCAAGAAATCCGGCAGCATTCCGTTTGCCGGAATCAAAAGTTATAGGCATTCAAAGAGGCAATATGAAACAGATTTCAAACAGAAAAACTAAAAATTTATCAACAAAAGCTAAATTTTTGATTGCTTTTGCAATTTTTTTGAGCTTGGCTCAGCTAGATTATGTGAGTATTTCAACTCACCTTGCTGTAGTTGCACAAATACTCGGATTTAAGCAAAAAGATTGAAGCTTTGGTGGAGAAATTGGCCTCTAGGAACCTGTACAATAAATAGAAACAACATGCAAGAAGAAAACTTGGTGCAATTAGAAAACCTACTTCTCAATTTAGGATTTTGATGAAATAGTTAGGTTTGGAGTGAGATTACCTTTCTAATTCTCTCTAAATTTGAAAAGAACAGCAACTTATCAGAAAAAGCTTTGAATTTGAAAGTTTGCTTGAGGAAAAATGAAGCTTTTCTTTTTACTGTAAATGCTTGAGAGGAAGAAGAAGCAAGGCTAGGATATGAACGTACAAGTAAAGCATTTCCTTTTTTTCTCATTACTGGCTAAGGCTAATGGGCCATTTGGACCCAAATAGAAAATAAAATAGCCTAATGTTTATTAAACAACACTTAAAATATGTGTATAAATCACATATACACAAAAACAAAAATTCATTTTCTCACAAGTTTTACACAAGAAGATTATGAAAACTTGTATACATATAAAATAAAACATTTTCTATCATATAAAAAGATTAATTTATATTTTTAAAACATTTTTATTATTAAAATCCCTAATTTACAAAAATGCACTATTTACACAAATAAATGAATAAAACCATGTTTTAAACTTCTAAAAATCCACAAAATTTATTTTCTCACTTAGAAAAATATTTCAAACCATTTCCAGACATAATTTAAAGCCAAAACATATTTTTCAAACCAATTCCCATCTTTTTATTAAAATAAACCACCTTTAAAAAATCAATTACATCTCTTAAAAATCATAAATAGAAGAGTTGGCAATAATTACATAATTATTGCATTTTTCTAAAATAAAAATCATTTTCCACTTATTATCACTCCAAATAAAATAAAAAAAAGCTTGGAATTTCATTTTCTCATTTTAAATTTCAATATTCATTGTTTATTTCAAATAAAAAATTTAAACGCCATCCTGATGCTTGAGTAGGAGTTGGAGGCTGAGTGCTCCTAAATAACTCCATAAACTGATCGGCATGCATATAAATGCCATCCAGATGGGAGTCGTTGGATTGCCCAGCATACGAGCGTCGTCCTCTGCCTCTTCCAGCCATTAGCTGAAAGTGAAGATAAGATAAAGATTATTCTCATGGTAGATATCATTAATTCAAATATGGAATACTATGGAATTAAAATGCATTCCTAGACGTATTCCTAAACTTCTATCTACCCCAAAGGACACGAAAAGAACAAAGGAACGATGATTCATGGATTCATAACACTTGTATTACACTTTGATGTACCGTAATATGTGTTTTTGTTATGTGTTTATCATATTTTGTTCTAAACCTGGCTCAGATACCAAGCTATGACGCCCCACCCCAAGACCTACATTAACAAATATTATTACTGGGTAATACTTCCTGCTAATGCAGAGAATAAGGCTGGATAGGAGCGACCAACTATAGCCTTGTCTTAAATATCTATTGAATACGTCGACAAATGCCATATTTTTTTTTCTATCTCAAGTGGATCGACATATCCAATAAATACTTAATATAAATCCATAGGTGGCTATAGGATCTATCAGAACAAAATACAACAACTCGAATGCAAAACACATCACAGAACAGTAGATCATCACATATATATACATATACGGATATATCACAGAGTATACAAAATGATACATGTCAAGTGGATAGCAACCACAATATACAAGCAAGTCAAAAAATATACATATCAGGGTTGCAACCAAAAAAGACTACACAAAAATCTATAACAAAAAGAGCTAGCAGAATAGTACATGCAGAAGCAGAATAGACTAAGTCCAAATGTACCTAACCTGAAACACCTCGGTCTGACCTGAATATAAAATACACGGGTCAGTCTAGATAAACAAATCAGTTTACAAGAATAAGCGATAATATGAGTATAAGGACAGTTTGATAATATACTCTAGTGAGAAGGGACAATTAAAGTGTATGATTACATCAAGTGATAATATGATATCACTACACAAACATATAATCTCAAAAGAGATAAAATAACGCATAAAACGCTAAAAGCAGTGAGCCTCATATCATCGACATTCATAAAACATCCAAAATTTAATCCAAAAATGTGAATTTCAAAATCTCCAAAATTTGGCTAGTCTTCTGATAGACATCATGGCCTCAAAACATTTTAGAAATATCACAAAAACATGAAGTAAAAGTCAAAAGTCGGACGAAAAAAAACATAAAAATGCATCGGCAACACAATACCTTGGTCTGAAATCTTCTCTGGGTTCAACTTTCGGACTTGAAACAGGTGGCCAAACGACCTTTGATTGAACTAAAAATTGGTGTGGACAAGTAGAAAACTTCGACTTTCAAATGAAAAAAATCGATGAATTCCGACTGAAAATGAAAAATTTACGCTATCTGTAACGACCCAGTATTTTGGACCATTCGCATCCGCACATGTCGGACTTGAATAATTTAAAATACCGCGTTGTTAATTTAAATTGGCAAAACTCAACATATACAGTAAATAAAATAATCACAGATCACAGACACAGACACAGAGTAATATAACAATAATGCAGCGGAAACAAAAGAATAGTAGTTCATGAAGCTACTATATATATAACAGAGTTAAACAAGATACAACAGAAGTCTCGAATACAATAGTCAGATACAATATCAGAATACATCACTGGAATCAACTGAATATCTGAAAGCTGGATAGATAGCTGGATCTCCAATCGAAGCTCCAACTCCAAAGGTGAGTCTCGAATACTGGTACACTCAGTCTGACCCGAGCGTAAAGAAAACACAAAACACTCGAGTCAGGATTAACATTCTTTTATCAATAAATCCAACTCAAGTGAAATAACGACTGAAATACAAGTGACTCAAAGGATGTTTGGGATAACCATCCTCTAAGGATCCATTAAACTATCTAGATAATGTCTAATCAGTAAAGTACGATATCAAAATAGCGTTAAGTCATGGCCCATTCCACCCTTAACACATTTTTATTCCCAAGAGCATATACAAGACCGTAGTTTCCCCAAAACCGGAAGTCACCAGAGGGCAATCCATATACTAAAGGTACAAACCAAAATCGTAGTGGTCGCGAATAGGATAATCAGTATGACAAGGTACATGAGGCAATACCAACTAGGATACTAGTAGTTGCGTTATCCGGACTGATGTTGGGCATAGCAGCTACTACCCCAACACCACGAAACAACACTCCCAAATCAAGGGGTGCACCCAAATCGAATCACATAAGTAATAGATAAGGTATCGAAGAAGTGTGTCCACTAGAGATGGCGATCCTCAATGGCCCGGCGCGGCTCCTGTTTTAGTCATGTCAGGGGTCATCCAATATCGTTCTCTTTCTTCAGTCAATGCGTTCACCAAACCATCCACTTCATTCTGGATCAACACTCCGCGTATATTAGTTATTAAAGTGGTTTCGGTATCGACAGAGAGTATGTCCATATCCGATCCCGGTCTCTTTAATAACTACGTATTATTACACCGATGGTCATTTAATAAATTTTCAAAATAGTTATATTTCAAAACCGACATATCATTGCCATTTCAAAACCATATCAATACGATATCACTTTTCCTTTAAATAAATCCATTTCCAAAATCATATCACTTTCCAAAGTTATATCGCTTTCGAACTCATAAGTCTTTTAAAATCATAATACTTTGGAAATCAAAACTTGAAATTCATAACACTTTGAAATCCTAACACTTTCCTCTTAAACAGTTTAGATATTAAAATTTGTATATAGAAAAATAGTTTATAAAATAAAATAGTTTATATAAAATAGTTATAATTTAAAATAAAATAATTTATATTGAAAATGATTTATATTAAAATAATTTATATGAAAATTTATAAAGTAAAATATAAATAGTTTTAGATATAGTTTAAATACTTTATATAAAATAGCTTCCTCAAATTTCACAAATCGATTCACATAAACTCGAATTCCAAAATTAAAATTTAATTAAATCTCAAATCATCAATTTCAATTCAATTTAGTTTCTCAATAAACCCTTTCAAATTATCGATTTCAAATGCCTATTTGAACCATAAATAAACCATTTCAATTTCAATATATTTCAAAGTTTAATTATTCGACATTTCAAAACTAAATTCGATAATTCAATTTATGTCTCAATTTAATTTCATTACATTTAGTTTCTGAAATATTTCTTTAATCATTTCAATACATCAAAATTCAACTTCAATTTACAAATTTATATAGACAAAATATCCCATTTAAATTTATATAAGTTTGAAATATTTATTTAAGCCACTTCTTAATTAATTCAAGTTATAAAACATATCTTAAAATTTCAAATTTAATAGATTTCAAATCAACTTATTTAAGTATAATTCTTAAATAATTAAGAATTCCAAATCAATTCAAATTTATCTTTCAACCTGAAACATTATAAATTCTATATTTAAAAATATAAATTTTACATAAATACTTGAACATATTTCATATTGATTCAAATCAACTTTATTAAATCAACTTTAATAAATCTTTAAAATCATTATTCATTTAAAACCATATATTTCTTTCAAAACCGTAGAAATGTTTTTCAAAACATTTATATATAGACCAACGGTGTCTGTATATAGTTTTCTATCCTATGGTCAAGTGATATGGATATTTATCATTTCAATCCGCAATTTTAAAATATATTCGGGTATATATCTTTTCAACCCGAAATCCCAAATTCAATTTAATTTGAAAATCGCTTGGGTTTATCATTTCAACCCATAACGATTTTCTCTTATTCTAAAGTCCGTTCGGGTATGTATCATTTCAACCCATAGTGATTCTATACTAACAGGGAACTTGCAGAGTGATAACAGATATGATAATAATATAACAACGGTAACGGGCATATATCATCAGTATAAATAACAGATAAGGGTGTCAGATGTCACAGGTGAACAGATACAGATGATGGCATATATATATCAATATAAATAACAGATAATGATGTCAGGTGTCACAGGTGAACAGATACAGATGATGGCATAGATATAGCAAGATAAATAACTAACAGCAGCATATTTCAATTGTCGTTTCAATTGAAATCAAATTTAATAAATATAAGAACGTTAATCGTGAGTGATCGCTCACCTTTCGAGGCTAGAGAGATGCACGAGAATGAGATGAGTTACGAATCCAAGCACGAATTCCAAAGAAAAGCAAGATTGAACGCGAATTTGGCGAGCGAAGCTGATATGGGGGATCGATGAATCAAACGAATTAGTTTCGATATATCCTAAAAATATATACATTACTATTATAATGTATATATCATTTCAATATTTTAAATTTTAGACAAATACACTAAAATACTATAAACTTTCAAATCAATATTTAATACATACATAAGCTTATATAAGTAAGCTACAAAGTCACAATATTTTACATTTTAAAATCAAACAACTATGCTTTATTCCAATACATAACTATATACACCTTTATAAGGCAACTTTAGTTTTGCTTGCTTTGATCGATCTAAACATGCTTGAAGCTAAATCTGACTAACCTATATTTTCAAATATTAACAATTCTTATAGCCAACTATTACTAAGTTCTAGTACATTAGGGGACGTAAGTGCATTAGCAGCTTTATAACCAAACAGGACATACTTAACTATTTTAGTTAACCCTTTTTCTTAGGTAGACAGCAAAATACACACACAATCATAATACACATATATAAAAATACCCTATAAAATGTTTATAAACTACATATGTAACTCCCAGCTAGTACGAGATATATATACACATATTAAACGCAAGATACTTATATCTATTATATATAGTATACCTTACCTAGAAACAGAACTATATATGCCGATTATCTTTTATACACCAAATATATATGTATACAACTAACATAAACTTGTACAAAACATACATATAAATCCAACAGTAAGACTAATATAACTTTTATAACTTTATATACTTTGCAACATTATATATAAACTAGTGTACATATATTAATATATACTCACATATCTCACAGCTTATATATATAAAAAACTATATACCTTCAAGCATATATCCACGTAACATGAATCGGGGAAAGGCACGCGGTGAGGATGTGGTGGAGTGTTTCGGTCAGAAAAGTGATGGCCGGAGGAAATCAAGTGGTTAAAGGCACTTGCCGTGGGAAGACCAAGGCAGGCTCTGTGGGAAAATAAGGGAGGAGAGAGGAACAACGACCCGGGTTCAGGCTAAGGTGGGTTGGAGCTAATGCGGAGGGAGGAGCAGCACCGCGTGCACGGAGGTGTGTTGTTCAGGCGGTGGATGTGGAGGCTGAAGGTTGCGTGCGGGTTCACGTGCAGGCGGAGGCACGACAAGGAGAGGGAAGGGGAAGATGTGGATCTGCTGGGTGAGTTTCGGGGTCAGTGACGTGGGACAGTGGCGGTGGGGAGGTTCGGCTTTGAAGTGGAGGGCTGCGTGGATCTTGGTCTGCTTACGTGGAGGAGGTGGAGGCTGGTGAGGGGCGAATGGAAGGAATGGCTGTCGACGTCACTTGGTGCCATGGAGTGGGAGGCCGAAGTGGAAAAAATCAGGGCATGCGAAAATGAAGGGAGAAAGAGTGGAGAACGGATGCTAGTGCTTGCGTGGGAAGCATGGAGGCGGATATGGTGGGTCGGAGCAGCAGACGCGGTGGTTAGTACGGTAGAGGAGGAAGAAAAATATGAACATGCAAGGAAGCAAATAGAAGAAGCAAATGCCACAGGAAAAATAAAGGAGGAGAGGAGATTGGCAAAGGATGAGTTCTGTACACTTGTTTTAAAATGGAGAAAGTAGGAGGGAAGCATCAAATTTCCAGGCCAAAATGAACGTTAGTGTATATATATTATTTCTATTAAAGAGAGAGATAAGATGGGGAGGTGGAGAAACAGATGGAAATGTGGCTACAGGAACAAACAAAATAATATAAATAGGTTTATATTAGAGTAGTAACAGAGAGAAATAGGAAATGAACAGGGAAAAGCTGAAGCGTGATCTCCAAGAAAAATAAAACGAATATGAACAGAGGCAGGTCACAATCAGAATTTATGGAGATAATAAAGAAAACAGCCGTTGAGTTATTCGAGTTGAATGCACAAAAAAAATTCAAAAGGTCACAAAACCAGAATTCACAAAACCGGTACCGATACGGTTAACAGTTTCACGGATTCCGCTGCGAACCGGACTTCAAAACGCAGAAATAAATATACCGTAGAGATCAGCACGACTAGACGATCAAAACGGTATACCGATATCAGTGGTATGATTGAATTATAAAAATTCGAATTTTCTAATAGCGGAAAATGCAAAAAAAACGCTGAAAAATAAGATCGACGGAGCCAAAGATGTCCGAATTTGGAAAAACGACAAACTGAAATCTTGCTCAGAAGATGGTTTAGAATTTTTCTATGTAAAAATATTTAGGTTTCAGAAACATTTTATTTTCATCGCTTTTTAACTGATTAAATTGAAGTAAATTTACGCGCGAAATAAACTTTCATATTTTTGGACGAAAATTTACCGGTCGCTATGTTTAACTAGACGTATTCCAAATATTAAATTTATATTTCATAATTTTATCGTTTAAAATTTCACAAAATTTCAACTAATTACGTTATTAAAACAGTTGAAATTTACGGGTCGTTACACTATCTCATACATGAACTCAGGCCATGATTGCAATAGTTCAAAAACAAAAATATGTCCAGGCCTAAAAACCATCTTGGGTCCAACTTACAAGCTTTAAACAGAGGATCAAATTACCTTGGATTGAGCTTAAAATTGGTATGCACATAGTAGAAAACTTCACCTTTCAAACAAAAAAGAACCAATAATTCCGAAAGAAATTGAAAAAATTACACTATCTCAAACATGGACTCAGGCCATGTTTGCAACAGTTCAAAAAAACCAAATGTACAAGCCTGAAAATCATCTTGGGTTCAACTTCCAGGCATGAAACAGAGGACCAAATTACCTCGGATTGAGATGAAAATTGACATGCATATAATAGAAAACTTCAGCTTTCAAACAAAAAAAGAACCAATGAATTACGACTAAAACTAAAAAAGTTACACTGTCTTAAACATGGACTCAGGCAATATTTACAATAGTTCAATAAAACATGTGCCCAGGCCTGAAAACTATCTTGGGTTCAACTTACAGGACTGAAACGGAGGACCAAACGAAATCATTTCAAGCTGAAAATTGGTGTGCACATACTAGAAAACTTCATCTTTCAAAAAAAATCAATGAATTTCAGTAAGAAATAAAAGAGTTATTGTATCTCAAACATGGACTCAGGCCATGTTTACAGCAATGCAAAAATCTGCGTTTGAGTTGATTTTCTACCACTATTTTGAACATGCAAATAACAATGTTTTTCAACCAAAATTTACAAAGATGAAGTTCAACATGCAAGCTACCAAATGCAAGAAATCCGGCAGCATTTCGTTGTCGTAACCAAAAGTTATAGGCATTCAAAGAGGCAATATGAAACAGATTTCAAACAGAAAAACTACAAATTTATCAACAAAAGCTAAATTTTTGATTGCTTTTGCAAATTTTTTGAGCCTGGCTCAACTAGATTATGTGAGTATTTCAACTCACCTTGCTGTTGTTGCACAAATACCCGAATTTAAGCATAAAGATTGAAGCTTTGGTGGAGAAATTGGCCTCTACGAACCTGTACAGTAAATAGAAACAACATGCAAGAAGAAAACTTGCTGTAATTAGAAAACCTACTTCTCAATTTAGGATTTTGATGAAATAGTTAGGTTCGAAGTTAGATTACCTATCTAATTCTTTCTAAATTTGAATAGAACAACAATTTATCAGAAAAAGTTTTGAATTTGAAAGTTTGCTTGAGGAAAAATGAAGGTTTTCTTTTTACTATAAATGCTTTAGAGGAAGAAGAAGCAAGGCTAGGATATGAACATACAGGTAAAGCCTTTCCTTCTTTTCTTATTACTAGTTAAGGCTAATGGGCCATTTGGACCCAAATAGAAAATAAAATAGCCTAATGTTTATTAAACAACACTTAAAATATGTGTATAAATCACATATACACAAAAACAAAAATTCATTTTCTCACAAGTTTAACACAAGAAGATTATGAAAACTTGTATACATATAAAATAAAAAAATTCTATCATATGAAAAGGTTAATTTATATTTAAAAACATTTTTATTATTAAATCCCTAATTTACAAAAATGCACTATTTACACAAATAAATGAATAAAACCATGTTTTGAACTTCTAAAAATCCACAAAATTTATTTTCTCACTTAGAAAAATATTTCAAACTATTTCCAAACATAATTTAAAGCCAAAACATATTTTTCAAACCAATTCCCTTCTTTTTATTAAAATAAACCACCTTTAAGCAATCAATTGCATCTCTTAAAAATCATAAATAGAAGAATTGGCAATAATCACATAATTATTGCATTTTTCTAAAATAAAAATCATTTTCCACTTATTATCACTCGAAACAAAATAAAATAAAGCTTGGAATTTCATTTTCTCATTTTAAATTTCAATATTCATTTTTTATTTCAAATAAAAAAACTAATTTCTCCAATTTTAATTTAAATCATAATATTAAATTATAATCATCATTATAATTCAATATTGAAAGGTAATCTCCAAACAAGGGTTGTTACAAGTCCCATTATATATACACATATATGTATATATGTATGTATAGTAAAAGGAAGAATTTTATTTTATAACAAAATTTGCTATATATATTTGTATATTCAATTTCATATATACGTACATACGTATATACATACATACATACATACAATATATATATATGGACGAAATTATATTAAATTAATTAATGGTCGAAATTAAAATCATTACAGGTAAATATTTTTCGTTAATTACATGTGTAATCTATTACAAGATTAAATAGACATCTTATCACGAATTACCAAAAAAAGTAACAACCGTAAATCCTAAAGATTATTTATGAACATGTGATTTTTGTTTAATTATTACACCCTAAACCACTAGTGAACTCGCGTTGCGCACACAAGATTCACCTTATAATTTATTTAATGATGCATTTTTTGGATTTTTTTAGATATAAAGCTAATAACGCATTCTTATGAGTTGTAGTTTTTAGATTAGTTTTTTCTTGGACAATCTGACAAACGACTGTCGATATACTAACATTAATAATCTTAAAGTGTGTAAGGAATCATTAATATTTTATAGCACATTGGTTTTATAACATTAACCATAAATTATTCTAACTCGATAAGGATTGTATTATTAAGCATGACTATTTGTTAATTTTCCAAATGTAAGTGATATCAATTTAAGATAATGTTATCCTATGTTTAACATGTAAATTTCAATATGTATATAATTTGGTTTGAAAATACTGTTCTAAACCTGGAGTAGAGAAATTGTATTGTGCTTAAAGTGAAGTTGTATTCAAATTTGGTTCATCGAAATAACATTTAAGCGTTTGAACTATTACACTTCATGACATTACATGATAGTTTGTAAATTAGAGAAGATATCATAATCGATTTGAAACATCAAATGTTCTAATACGTATGGCGTAATATATCATGAAAATTATAGGTAATATATCTATAATACAGTCAAATTTTTAGAATAGCAAAATTATTTTCACCTTCGCTTTAAATATTCATGCAAGTTAATAACTAAAATAATGTAATAATACTCATCTCTTATAGTAAACTAATATCACTACTCAACGACATACGTAAATATATAGAAAATACTTTACATGTTATTTCATTGAATATGAAATTTATATCAATTGGTGTAAAGAGACTCGTCAACAAAGTGAACTACTTATAATAAATTTATTATTATTGTAGTGGATTTATTATAGATGGCTATATTCTAAAGTAGAACAATGTGTTATAAAATAGGCACGTGTGTATATATAGAGTGCGACTATTTGGACACAAACTAAAACACAATTTGTGACACAATAGATTTGGACCATTGAATCTTTTTGTCCTTATATGGGAGGTGGAATTCAAGGGAAATCCAACGGTGGAGATCCATTGTGTCACTAACTTGTGTCCTAATATTATTTCTCTTACATACGTATGTATACACGTACATACATACATACATACATACATACATATATATATATATATATATATATATATATATATATATAAACACACACACGCACACACACATTAAAGAAACAAATACTAAAATGAAAGGAGGAAATAAGGAATGATGTGCGGTAAAAATATGATTTGTAAAATGAAAAAATAGCTAAAATTAATTTTATTTGTTAATAAACCAAAAATTAATGGAAACTATAGGTTACTCCTATGAAATTATGCTTTATTCGACAAAGAGCAATGTTAAAAACTTCATTTATATCCAATATTAATTTTTATTATTCTCTTGCAAATTCTTCAAAATAATTAATTGACTAGAAACGACTTTCATGCACTCCACCTTTAACAAAATTATATTGAATAATACCTAACTCAATATTAAGGCTTTAAATACAACCTCTTATATAATAATTCATCACCTTCACGTTGTTATTTTTCGTGTAATAAACCGTTATTTATCTTTATTCTTCACATGATATCACTGTTTGAAACATTGACACAAGTTTTCTTTGAAAATCTGTTATCATCAATGCTAATGCTCATTTTTTTTTCATTTTTGCATCTAAACTTCACGATATAGTAGTTATAAATTCTTTTGTTTTTCATATACGATAAAAGTAATAATCATGTTTTAATATATATGGGATATATAATATTTCATTCCAAGCATATACAAATATGTAAATACAATGTTGCCTTAAAATCACAAACAAATATTACCCTAACAGTTAGGCATACTTTAGTATTGATTGATTGTTAGGCACACTTTAAACACTTACTAACGCCACTTAAACATTAAACTAAATGATGAAATCTACTTCAAAAATCCACCTTAAGTTTAAAAGATGATTTGAAAATAAAAGATAATCGAACAACATATAAATAATAAAATCAAGTACACGGACATAATTATTTTCAATTCTATTAATAATTAATGACAAAAAAATGAAATGAAAAGCATATGTAATTTTCTTTTATGAATTTCAAATTAGAGGTTGATAAGTTAAGATATTAATTCTTTTTAGAGTATGAATGTAAATCAATATTTTAGTAAACCTTCTAGTGAATGGATTATCATAATTATATTTGACTATATCATATAGTTTTCTACAACAACTGGTTTCATCGCTTTTCCCTTATTTTATTCAATCAACAACAAAAACAATAATAATTGGATATCTTTTATCGAACTAGTAATGAATGTTATTTAATATATTATTTGATAACACTTAATTTGAGCAGCCAATTATTCTTTACAATATTAATTTAGTTGGGGTTACATAGCTAAAAAATGGAAATTCTACTTACAATTAAAGTCGATGATAACTTAATTGTAAAAAAATTATTTGGATTTATATATCCGATGTAGCATTAAACTAAAAAAGATTGGCTGTGGAGAAAGTGGATGGAGAAATTTTGATTTTGTTGTTAGAAGAAAGATTGAGAGGGGATGTTGAGTTATGGTTTAGAGAAAATAAAAATGTTATAAAAGGTGGGTGTGGGTGAATGGTTGAAGAGGATAAGTGGGTGACATGACAAGTGGGTGAGAGAAGAGTCTAGGTTGGTGTAAATAGTAACATCCATCAATAATGATAGACTTTTTGTATTCGGTAGCCATTAATAAGGATATTTAAATTAATGAATAAGATGGTATTATGAAGAAATGAAAACGAAACATGTTACTACTAAGCAAGGTTTCTTTTAGGCATTTAGGAAAAAATTCACAAATAACAACTTTCGATATTTAGCCTATTAAGTAATTGAGATGAATTACCATTAATTGTTGAGTTAGTACTGATATATTTAAAAAAAATGGTAATTTTGTTAGGTGTAAAAGAAAAAATGCATATTAAATTAAGGACCATGCATTATTGAGACAGAGATAAAATAAGAAAAAAGATAAATGTCAAGGAGGTCAGATACATTATATAATAGAATATATTTATATGTATACATTAATATATATATATATATATAATAGATAGTTATTCATAACATGAACAATTAACAAACATTATTAAAAAAAATAAAAATGAACAAATGATGAATTAAAGTGATTCATATAATACACTAATTTAAGGGTTCTATTGGTTTAAAATTGAAAATCAAAGTCAATCAAACCAATCATCAAAAACACTCATAGATAATGTATATGCAATGAAACTATATAATGAAAGGGACAATAAGTAATGAATTGCCAATCTAACAAACAAAAAAAGTATGCGAAGATAGAATAAAATGACTACTATATGAGCATATAATTTAAGAATTATAAGAAAAAAGAAACTTAAATTGACATAATCAATGGATTTCTAAGGACATCCTCTTTGTATCTAGTAGCCTTTAATGAGCACTTTTAATTTTAGGAACAATATGGTAGTAAGATATTTATGGATAAGAAAACTAAACATATTTTGAGTGGTTCATGGAGATAAAAATATACTTAAAGAGGGTTAAATGTAAAATAATGCTTAAATTAAGTGGAGTTTAGAATATGTGTTGAGAGTGAATGAGAATAAAGAATGCAAATGGTCATATTGAATTTTTTTAGATGTAGTCGACAGATTGTTTCATCAACAAAAAGTAACATTTAATCAGGTTAAAATTCATCAATACCAAAGACTTTAAATGAATTAATTCTTGGAAAAATATTTTAGAATTGAAGATACCCTCTTAATCTTCTCACATTTTGTTAGTGAATTATCAAAAACATTTTCATAAGTCATGGAGTAGGCATCTAACTTTGTAGTCAAATTAGGATCTCGATCAAATAAATTTCCGTCTATAAATAATTCACATACTTTGGTAGTATCTGAGATGACTAAATGAACATCAAATATTGATCATGTTAGATAACAACTATAAATATCTAAATAGTTTCCCACAATCAAGATTAGCACATAAGATATAAAATTTAATACTGAATCACTAAATTAATTAAGCTAATAATTTAAAATTGTCAAATTTGAGTTCAAAACTCTAGCCTAGGCGATTCTACGTCGCCAGCTCTTATTCACTACTTGGACACCTATTCTCCATGCCTCCTGTTTCCTCTTCCCCTTCAGATATCTGGTTTCCCTCCTTCATTTCTCCCTCCATGTCTTCCAGCCAGTTACCGCCGTTTCCTCCAAAGCCGCCGCCTGTCATTGATGACCCTCCTTCGGGTTTTTCCCCATTATATAACTCAGTTCCCGACCCTGGTGATGGATTCACCGTTGTTTGCTCCAAAAGATGGAAAAGAAAAACTAAAACCCCTCCGCAATCTTATAGATCTAATCGTGCCTCCACTGATTTTCAAAACAACAATTTGCGACCCTCTACTACACATAATGAACGCCAGAGCCACGCTCATAATCCAAAAAATGCTAATTGTCCTATTAAATCTGAGAAAATTGCCACTCCTAACAAATGGAATTTCTCTACCTCGTCCAGTGGGACGTGGAATGAAGTAGTCAAGGGTAATAATATTCCAGTCTCTATCCCGTTAAAATTTTACCAACCATGCAAATTTAATTCAATGCAATGTGCCAAAATGCCAGTTGGGGTGGTTCAAGATGCTAGAAAACAGTGGGATAATGCGATTGTAATTTATGTCATTGGCCCCAAACCCTACTATCCATACTTTATGGACTATATCACTAGAGTATGGAAGTCTGAAGATGAATTCTCTATTTTCGCTAAGGAAATGGTTTTTATGTTATAAAATTTCAAAACAAAAAAGATTGTGATAAAATCTTAGAAGGAGACCCATATTACTACAACAAAAAGTTAATGATGATGAAAAATGGACGCTTGGTATGCATCTTAATACAGAACTCCTTAATTCAGTTCCAATTTGGATTCGTTTTCCTAACCTTCCACTCAATTACTGAATGGAGGAGGGTATTAGTCGTATTGCAATGGTCCTTGGTACTCCCATAAAGTTGGATAAATTTACAGAAGGTATAATTAAAATTGCTTAAGCTAGAGTTTTAATTGAAATTAATAGCTTCTGTAAGTTTCCAAACAAGATTCCTATTTTATTGAAAAATGATGAGATCTTATGGCAAGATGTGGTGTACGAATGGAAGCTAAATATTTGCTCTAACTGTTATAGTTTCGATCATGCTGAATCTCATTGCCAATTCACTAAAGTTTGGAGACCTAAAGTGTCTACATCGGATGTTTTGACCAGTAGCACTGAAATGCATATTGATAAAAGTCAAAATGGAGAAAACTTGGCAGGTATATCTAACATATCACAACTGCAAACTGGCATAGATATACAACTCAAGGAGATAATGTTTTCAATCCTCAAAATGATAGCACTTCCAAATACAGGAAACTCAAGTTATGAAAAAAGTAGAAAAAGTCCAGTCAGATAGTTTGTTCATGACTAATAATACAAATACCACTCAATTCTCAAATTCTTTAGTCACAGATATGGAAATTCAGACTACAGATAAAGTTAGAAATGAAAAGAACAGTATTTCTAAAGAAATGACTAATGCGCTAGTTGAGTCTCTAGCATGCACTGTAACTGTTGTTCACAGCCCTGCTCCTCAACAAGGTACTTAAACTAGAGCCACTCGAAAAATAAGAACAGAGGAGGCTCCATTTGAATTTAAACCTACTTCCACAGAGGATATTGTAGAAAATCTAGCTTGGACCCTCCTAGTTAATCAACTTAAAAGAAAGAGTAAAAAATCAAAAAAAATAAGACTTCAGGGTCTGTTACACCCCCTAGTGATAGTAGCAGCCAAGGTAATAATATATAGATGGAGTTCCTTTTTTGGAACATCCGGGGCATGAATGCCCTACCTAAACAGATGGAAATCCTCCGTTTGTTAAATGGTAATAATTTTTCTTTTCTGGGTATATATGAAAATAAGTTGTCGAAGGACACAAAGATAGGTTTATGGTTAAAACTTATAATAAATGGAAATATTCTCACAACATTTCAAATAGCCAAAAAAGCAGAATTTTAACTATGTGGGACACATCTCATTGGTCTAATATCGTCCTACATACTAATGATCAATTTATCTCATGTATTTTGCACAATGCCAGTGGTGTTAGTATCCTATGTACAACTGTGTATGCATTTAATGATGAGGTGCTATGTATGGTTTTGTGGAATTATCTAACTGAGCAATCTAAAAACTTTAAACTTCCCTAGATTGTAGCGGGGATTTCAATTCTATCCAATTGTCCAAAGATAGAATAAATAATGGTTTGTATAACTCGATGGGTGATCAAGAATTTATCAATTGCATTGCCTCATCAAAACTAGTGGAACCAGATTTTAGTGGCAATTATTTTACTTGGAGAGGAGATCATATCTTCTCGATTCATAGTAAAATCGATCGTGTATTTGTTAATGATCTTTGGATTGATATGTTTAGTCAAATTGGTATTCATTTTGGTTACCATTCCTTAGGTGGCCATTCTACTATTAATATCATATTCATGTTTCATAAAAATATGGATATGAGAATACCTTTTAGATATTGTAATTTGTGGCATCTTCAAGCGGGTTATCATTCTTCTCTCCAAGATGTTCTGACTCAAGAATTTTATGGCAACCCTCTTCACATTCTACTTTGCAGACTTAAAGCAGCCAAAATTTCTTTGAAGAACTGGAAGAAAAAGAAGTTTAACATTAGTGCATTGCTTGCTCATATGAATGAAGAGGCTAATGATTTATATAAGCAAATAGTACATAATCCTTTGAATGAAAATCTGAGTGTGCAGTACTCTCTGAAAAATGCTCAGATCCATTCTATTATGAATTCTGTTGCTATAGATAATGACTAGAGAATGAAATAGAACTGGTTGGTCGAAGGTGATAGACCTACCAATTTCTTCTATAATAAAGTTAATTGCATCAAGCCTAATCGAAGAAGTAAATTTTTAATGAACTCTAATGGGATATGGATTTCAACATTAGAAAAAATAGCTAATGAAGCAATCAATTACTTTACTGATTTGTTTTCATCTCCTCAGGTCACAACCCAATTTCCAGGCACTGTCTGTAAGAAAAGCCTCTCGGAAAATGCAAGGATCAATGTATGCAGGCCATTCGAATTAGAGGAAATTAAAAATGCATTTTTCCAAATTAATGACAACAGCACTCCTGGACCAGATGGATTAAAGTCAAAATTTTACAAAGTCCACTGGGAAAATCTCAAAAATGAAATTTAGAGTGCTATGAATAGTATCCTTTAGTCTAGAAAAATAATAAAAGAAATTAATCATTCTTTCATCTGCCTTATTCAAAAAAGGCTGATGCCACTCAAATGTCAGACTATAGACCAATTTCCCTTTGTAATGTCTCCTATAAAATTTTAGCCAATCTTCTTTGCAATCGACTAAAACTTTATATGGATGATCTTATTTCTTAGAATCGAAATGCTTTCATTCCGGGGAGAATTATTATGGAGAATTTCCTTCTTGCATATGAAATGATCAGAGGGTTTAATAGAAAATTTCCAGCAATTTCTACCTGAAAATTGATTTGCATAAAGCCTATGATAAAATCAGTAGAGAATTTATTCATCATATGCTGATTTCCATGGGGTTTCCTATGATGTTTGCCAACCTTATTTATGAGTGTATTTCTACTCCTTCTTTCTCGGTGCTTATAGATGGATCCCCCTTGGGTTTATTGAAAGTTCAAGGGGATTAAGACAAGGTGACCCTTCCTCACCATACTTATTTTCAATAGCTATGGAATTTCTTACAATTACTCTTGATGTGGAACTGTTGAAAGGTAATATTAACTCTATTTATAAAGTTAAACCATTGAGCACCCATTTACTATATGCAGATGATATTTTAATCATGGCAAAAGCCACTATAAAAAATGCAGAATGCATTCTGAGATTGTTTCAGGATCTGAAACTTATAGCTGGTTTACATTTAAATGAAAACAAGTCCACCTTGTTCTTCAGTAAAGGGGCTAAAGACAAACAGTATATTGTTGATATAGTAGACATCAATATTGGTAACCTCCCTGTGATGTATCTAGGTATCCCACTGTCAAACAATAAACTCAAATCCAGAGATTTTGGATATTTAATTAACAAACTTAATAAGAAACTTAGCCATTGGAACACGAAAATGCTCAACATTAGTGGTAGAATTGAATTAGTGAAAACTGTCATTCACCCTATGGTACAATTTTGGTTACAATCTACTTAATTTTCTATGGTAGTAATTCGAAGAATCAACTCTATCTGTGCTAATTTTATTTGGAAATCTAAAGTGCACAAGATGAGTTGGGATGATGTTTGTAAACCAAAACAAGAGGGAGGCCTAGGTATTAGAAAATTTGATAATATGACAAAAGAAATTGCAATCAAAATGGTGTGGAAATTTCTTTAAGGTGATTCCCTTTAGGCAAAGTGGATGTGCAATAAATACTATAAAAATACAAAATTTTGGACATCTGTTTTAAATAACAATGCATCTTACACATGGAATTTACTATTAAAAGCTAGACAATGGTGTAAAGGTCTTATTTGTAATAAATAGGGTGGTGGATCGATTATACAAATGACAAGTATATGACTAATTGAAACTATAGTGTAACGATAGTAAAGAATGTAAATAAGAATAATCACACCAGGATTTTATACTGGTTCGGACCTCCCGTCCTACGTCCAGTCCCGAAGCTCCTCTTCGGAATTTCCTTTCACCAAATAACCCTCACTTCATCCGGAGGAACAGGTTTACAATAGTAGAATTTCTTTATAAACTATGTGTTCTCTATTACACGTATTTTGACTATATAGTACAATTGAACTTACTATATCTCTTGGATGATTGAATACAATATTATTCGAGAGAATATAGAAATGTATGATATCAGATTTTCAGATTGTATAGCAAGTGAATGAAGAAGAGATGATCAAGATAGAGAGTCGAGTTGTCAGGTAGTCAGGTGTGTTCTTTCTTGTGACGCCCCACCTCTATGCTCACAATAACAAATGTTATTATAAAGAATAACGTCTGCTATTGCGAAGAATAAGGCTTGTTAGGAGCGACCATCCGTAAGTTATGCCTTAGACGAGTATTGATTACATCGATAGGAGTTGTGAAATTTACTCCCAAAGATATAAATTCAATCCAAATCTAAAACGAAACTTCAGTGGCTAAAGAAAAATCCAGAACAACTCATAATAGCAATAACAATGATAGTATAATCACATCAGAACGAAAATATCAGATATATAGCGGAAGACAAGTCTGGAATACATGCTACAACGACCGATAGTTCACATGAACTAAATGTACATAAACATATACATCAACATACATAAGACGAGAATCAAATAACCAAAAGAACTCCTCGAAGGCTAGACAAAAGATGAGGCGAAATCCCAAAAGCTGAAGCTGCTACAGAATCAGAGATAGCGACTATCCTGAAATGACTCGGTCTGACCCGAGTATTATTTAAAAGAAAATAATAAACGGATCAATCTAATTTATTCTCAGAAATAAGTGAATGATAAAAAACACTTAAACAAATAATTATAGTCTCGAATGAGACTATACAACATAAATAATCAGCATAGTTTAAATGAAGAAATCCCAATTTAAACTCCATCCAAATCAATTTTCAAAATTCACAATTGAATTTAAAACAGCAATATGCAAATTTATAATCTCAGATGAGATTATACACAAACTCAACTTCCAAATTCATAATTGAATTCAAAGCAGCAATTCACAAAATCTAGAAATCAAAATAGATAACTAGAAAATCAGCAGTCGCAAAATCTAGAAATCAAAATAAGATAAATAGAAAATCAGCATAAAAGTGGATTGATCCCAGCAGATGGCGAGTTTTAGCTACGCCGCACGTGCATCTCAGATGGCAAAAGCCTACCAAGTACTATAAAATTTTGGCGCCCATCAGATGACCCAAATGTCCGTAGAGTGACCCGAAGGTCTAGTACTAGTAATTGACCCGAAGGTCCATCAGATGACCCAAAGGTCCAGTAGAGTGGCTCGAAAACCCAATAAAATCATAAACAACAGAAGTTTCAATTAACGAGTCCGGAATTAACCGAAATAGTAAAAGTGTGGTTCCATACTCCGCGCTTTTGCTAAATCGTTTAAATCTCTTCATCGTTTTCTTGAAAGTGCAAAATTGTGTATTTTGTAAATATAACATTTTACGTTTTCAAACGGACAAGTCCGAAATTAAGCGAATCAGTAAAAGTAAGGGTTCATAGTCTCAATTTTGCTAAAGCGTTTAAATCGCTTCCTCATTCTTTTTAAAGCGCAAACTGTAAAAATTTTGAAAACAATTTTATTTTAAAACGATTTTTAAAACACGTGATTAAAACAGCAACATCTGTAGCAATTTCGACGAGGAAATTGCGCTTCACAAAACACCGTAAAAACGGATATCAAATTAACGTTGCGGGATAACCGCTTAAAAATTCACTTTAATTTGATGGTTATTGCAATCAAAACGACAGTAATTTTTATACGTCAAAATTCTCATCAAACAACACGCTTCAAAAATATACTGCCGGCGTAAAAGTTTTCGTTATAAACTAACGGTGAAAAATACATTTTAAAACGTAACACCGGTTCACGCAACTTAAATAATGGACTGCACCACTATATTTTCGTCAAAGATTTTCACTACTATATGCATCAAATATGACATTGTCTGGTAATTGCAAGACCAAAAGAAAGGTGACCAGACAGTATCACAAAATACATGCGCACAGATAAAAATTTGTACGAAGATGGTCTGAACATGTTTCAAGCAAGAAAATAGAAATAAGCAACATAGTATACTTGCACACTCACACACGTAAACTGTACGCACGTAAATATAAGTATACTTTATTAATGTATTGGTATACTTTGTAAAGAAGGCACTAACACACTTTGTAAAAATATGCAATGAACTGAACACCTGTATTTTTATGTGCAACTCTACTTTCATGCATACAATGCAATGAAGACCAGGACCTATACTTCGTGATGCACAGGAATGAACTTGAACTTGCTTTACTACTTCACTTTGTTCGCATGAAGTAAAGAATGGTCTAGGCAATGAACTAACATTTCAAATGCATGAAAATATTTGCACGCAGGTGACATCTGTAAACAAATTATGCCTTGAAATGGGACGTGCTACCCCCTTTGCATGCAAATACAATTTATAGACTAAATACTATATCCTGGAAAGGATTTAGCGTATGCGCACAAATGAATTAATATATGCACCTGGCAACGCTTTTGAGAGCTTGAACAAGCAAAATATAAAGACCACCCGGACTATACTCTTTGTGTAACAGAGCAACCAAGAAATTGATCTGGGCTTATTTTATGCATGCATGAGCTTAATTTCTCATGCACGTTCACTATTTTCACTCAAGCACAGGAGAATAAGCAGGCATGTAAAAGAGGCCTAGCCAAGTTCCATGCGTTACGCTTGCACTCAACATGAAATAGAAAAAATAAAATAAACTAACCTGAACTTACTTATGTGCGTTACATACACGCACTAAATGAACCCAAACATAATATCTAGGCTTAATTTCGAGTATTGCATCCGGGCAACACATTTCAGTGAAATGCATACAAAGGAGGAAATGAAAACAATCAGAAGTATAAACTAGAAATGTGACTCACCAATTGTTTCAAAGCCAAATAATACCCTAGATATGCTTCACTCGGCCATTAATGCTCTCAGAGCTCTGCTTGAAGAGTGAAGAAAAGTTTGCAGAGAAAAATATTTCAACTCTTGTGTACAAGTCAGAGGTAGGAGCACAGGCCATTCTTTTATTTTTGGTACACTTTGCATTAACTTTGCAACGTGCTGTCACTTATTTCATTAAATGCAAGTATACGGCTAAATGAATAGCCAACTTTGGTTTTGAAAAAGGTGCAGCAAGCAATTGTAGAGTGTTCACATTTCACATTTTCACGTGAAGGCAAAATAGGCCATAAACGTTAAACGTGAAAGCTGTGCTCAAACAACACAACTCAACCGACTCTGATGAATTGCAATGCGATTTATTCTCAAATTTTAAAAAAAATGATTCTAAATTTTTTTACTCCGACAGTAATTTAAAAGTCACGGTTATTACAGATTTTTAAAATATTTATTACGACGGTAAAATTTACGGTCGTTACATTTCTCTTGATTCCTGATGCTATATATAGTTGTAGATAGATATGTTGAGTAGTTGTGACGCAGCGGATATTTCAAAACGATCTTCAATCGATGAAAGTAGCAGTCGATGGATTGATGAATGCTGAATTGTCCGAATTCGTTGATCCGAAGATGCCGAACTCTAGCTATCTCTGACTCGTTGATCCGAAGATACCGGGAAAGAGATCTACGATTCTTCGACGTTGATCTTGCGCACAAGATACCGTGAATCGGCTTCAACAAACGATGATCCGAGCGCACTCGAATGACGTAAGTGGAGATAGGAGATACACTCGACTACCAATTGAAATTGAAAGCAACAAGCTAACAAAAGAGAATTTTTTTCAATATTCAACAACCTTTTACAAATGAAAACACTCGCCTATTTATAGGCTACAACACGCAAGTAGAAAAATATAACTCCTAAGTCGGCAACCGACTTAACAACGCCTCCGACTTAACATAAGTCGTACACGACTTAAGCCCAAACAGTTACAAAACACATACAAAAGCTTCAAAGAAAAATACAAGTACTTAACTCGGCTCCGACTTATCAATGTTCATCTCCGACTTATAATTAAGTCGTACGCGACTTAAAAATTGCAGTGATTCCGCTACCTCGGCAACGACTCATGCTTATCTCGGCAATCGACTCATGGGGACTATCAGCTTAACTCAGCAATCGACTTATGGGTATCTCGTCGCCGACTTATGGGGTATCTCGCCTACGATCTCAGAGAGCTTATCTCGGCAACGACTTAAACAAGTGCCGCGACAATGTCGTTCGCGAGTTATCTGGTAATGATCTAGGGTTAGGTCGGAACTCGCGAAGTGTTTCTGCGACATGGGGTTTAGGTCGGTCGCGATTTTGGGAAGAGGTGTTTGGTTGGTAAAGGCGACTGGAGATGGAAGTGGAGGTGGAGGTGTGGTAATTTGTTCGCGAAGATAGGTCGTAGGTCGGTATTTGGGAATTAGGTCGTAGCTCGGCATGGAGGTCGGAGTTAGGTCGTAGGTCGGCGTGAAGGTGGGGGTTAGGTCGGAGCCTCTGGTTGTCGAGCCTAGGTATGCTGCTTCATCATCCTCCCCTTGTTGACAAAAATTCGACCTCGAATTTGTACTTCTCTCCTTTTCAACAAGCTCATCTCCATGGTACGGAATCAAATGTTTAACGTTGAAAACGTCAGCAGTGTGAATGTGATCTGGCAACTTTAACTGATAAGCATTATCATTGATTTTCTTCAAGATTTCTACTGGTCCAATCTTTCGAGCTTTTAACTTGTTGTAAGTCCCAACTGGAAAACGATCTTTCGTCAATACCGCGTAAACAAAATCACCCTCTTTGAAGACTACACTCCTTCGTTTCTTATCCGCCATTTGTTTGTACTTCTCATTTGCCTTTTCCAATCGTTCCTGAACGATTCTATGGCATTCTGTCAACCCTTCCACAAAATCAGCAGCTTTCTTAACTGTCTTCTTTGATTGTGGTATTACCGTTAAATCCAACGGTCCCTTCGGTAAGCTCGAATAAACAATCTGGAATGGACTGAACCCCGTACTTCGATTCACAGCATGATTATGGGCAAATTCTGCCTGACATAACTTCACATCCCAACTCTTTAGATTATCTTGAACAAGACACCTCAACAAGTTTCCCAACGATCGATTAACCACCTCCGTTTGTCCATCAGTTTGCGGATGATAAGCACTACTAAACTTCAGCTTTGTTCCCACCATTTTCCACAAACTCAACCAAAAATGACTCAGAAATCGAGTATCTCTATCTGACACAATAGATTCTGGCAATCCATGAAGTCGATAGATCTCCTTGAAAAACAATTGAGCAACATGAACAGCATCCGCCGTCTTCTTACAAGCAATAAAATGTGCCATTTTCGAGAATCTGTCTACCACCACATATATGGAATCATTACCTCGCTGTGTCCTCGGTAATCCCAACACGAAGTCCATACTCACATCAACCCATGGTTTAATTGGTACAGGTAATGGCATATATAAACCAGCATTAGTCGCAGTTCCTTTCGAAACCTGACAAATATGACATCTCTCAACAAATCTTTCCACCTCTTTCCTCATCGACGGCCAAAAATAAGATTGAGAAATTAACTGCAACGTACGATCTCTACCCACATGGCCTTCTTCATGTAGTTCTTTAACAATCTTCATTCTCAAGCTACAGTCTGGGATGCACAAACGATTTCCCTTAAACAGAAAACCATCCATTATCACAAAATCATCCGTCTCTCCATCCTTGACCTTTTCAACAAATTTTGCAAAGTATGGATCATCAGTGAATAACTCTGGCAATATTTCAAAACCTGTCACTTCAACTTTCATTGTCGTCAACAAATGACTCCTTCTGCTCAAAGCATCAGCCACACGATTGGTTACCCCTGACTTGTGCTTAACGACAAAAGTAAACTGCTGTAAATAAGCAATCCACGATGCATGTCTCGCTGAAATCTTGTCTTGCCCTTGCAAATACTTCAATGCTTCATGATCAGTATAAAGAACAAACTCCTTCTGAAATAGATAGTGTCTCCAGTGTTTAATAGATTGTACAACAGCATAAAACTCCACATCATATGTACTGTATCGCATCTTCGCTCCTGACAACTTCTCACTGAAATAGGCAATTGGACGCCCCTTCTGGCTCAACACCCCTCCAATCCCAACCTTGGATGCATCAGTATGTAGTTCAAACACCAACTGAAAATCAGGTAGCACTAGAATTGGTGCAGATGTCAGCAATTCCTTGATTTTTCCAAAAGCAATCCCTGCTTCCTCTGACCATGAAAACTGTTTGCCTTTCATACAATCTGTAACAGGCGCCATCACACTACTAAAGTGTGGGATAAACCTTCGATAAAATGAAGCCAACCCATGAAAACTACGAACTTTCGTTATCGTCTTGGGCTGCGGCCAATTTCTGATGCAACTTTACTTTGGTCAACCTGTATTCCTTTCTCTGAAACAACATACCCCAGAAATAAAACACTATGCGTCATGAACACGCATTTCTTCGTTGCAGCATAAAATTGCTCTTGTCTCAGTACCATCAGCACTTCTCTAAGATGATTCAAATGTTCCTCTGGACTCCCACTGTAAATGAGAATATCATCGAAATACACCACCACGAATTTCCCAATGAACGGTCGAAAAATCTGATTCATCACCCTCATGAACGTACTTGGTGCATTGGATAAACCAAATGGCATAACCAACCATTCGTATAGACCCTCCCTGGTTTTAAAAGCAGTCTTCCACTCATCTCCTGGTCTGATACGAATTTGATGATATCCGCTCTTCAAATCAATCTTAGAAAAGATAGTAGCTCCGCTTATTTGATCCAACAAGTCATCCAACCTCGGCATTGGAAATCTATATCTCACGGTAATCTTATTCAATGCTCGACTGTCAGTGCACATTCTCCATGTCCCATCCTTCTTGGGTACCAATAAAGCTGGTACAGCACAAGGACTCAGACTCTCCTGCACACGCCCCTGTTCAAGCAATTCCTCTACCTGCCTCCGCAATTCTTCATGTTCCTTCGGACTCATTCGATAATGTGGTCTGTGTGGCAATACAGCACCGGGAACAAGATCTATCTGATGTTGTATATCCCTCAACGGTGGCAACTCCGTTGGTAACTCATCTGGAAATACATCGTCAAATTCTTTCAGAACTGGTTTAACTTCTTCTGGAATTTCAACCTCTTCACTGTTTTCTCGTCCAATCAACAAGAATACTTCCGGCTCTTCTTCAACTTCTTTAACAAACTCCTTCAAAGTCAATAGAGTTTTCAGCTCTTCGATTTCCTCCACTTTGTTTTCTTCCTGTTGGCGTTTCTTCGGAACCAGAGTAATCTTTGTACCTTCGAACATGAAACTGTAACTGTTGGTCCGTCCATCATGTTGTACTGCTCTATCAAACTGCCATGGCCTGCCCAACAACAGATGACACACATCCATGTCTACTACATCACACCAAACCTCATCCTTGTATTTCTTCCCAATTGAAAACTTCACACAAGCTCTACGTCCAACTTTCACTTCACCACCCTTCCTCAACCAAGCTAACTTGTACGGTTTAGGATGTTTCTCGGTTTTCAACTCCAACTTCTTCACCGCTTCTGTAGAGATAATATTATCACAACTTCCAGCATCAATAACAAATTTACAAACTCTTCCCAGAATAGTGCATGTAGATTGAAAGATATTGTTTCTCAACCAACTACTTTCCTCCTCTTGCTTCGGTGTTAAACAACTTCTCCTCATCATTAATGCGTATCCGTCATCTCCCGACAGTAAGTCTTCCTCCTCAACTGGTAAAGAATTAGAACATTCAGCTTCTTCACCATCCTCATCCTCAACCTCAGCAATCATTGCTCTCTTCTTTGGCTTTGGACATTCATTGCTTTTATGACCCAACTCCTGACAGTTGTAACATTTGAAACCGTTGTTAACCTTTGCCTTCTCAACCTCCTTCACCCCTGGTTTGCTGATAGGTTTAGACACATTAGAACTTCCACCAACACCCTTCACTTGATTATTGGAATTCGTAAACACACCACCTCCTCGTCGTCCCTGCTTCTCCCAAGCCAATGCTTTCTGATGTGCTTCCGCCACAGATCTTGGATCGAACATATTAACCATATCCTGAATCTGCATTCTCAATCCCCCAATGAATCTAGATGTTAGCTGCTCTTCCGTCTCCATAATGTCATTCCTCGCAATAAGCTGGTAAAACTCATCCGCGTAATCATTAACAGTCTTTGTGCCCTGCCTCAAGTTCTGTAAACGTTGATACATCAGAGATTGATAATTGTAAGGTAAGAACGTTGCTTTCATCAATTTCTTCATCTTCTCCCAAGATTCAACTTTTGACTTCCCCATTCGTTCACGTGTAAGTTTAGTTTGTTGCCACCATGCCAAAGCTCTACCCCTCAACCTTGTAGCAACCAACTTCACTCTGCGACGTTCTGGAACTTCTTTGAAATCAAAAATTTCTTCAACATTAGCCATCCAATCCAAAAACTCTTCAGCTTGCATACCACCTTTGAATTCTGGAATTTCTGTCTTTATCCCAGATTCCCACTTGTGATCGTACTCCGACTGATTCCTTCCTCGTCCACGTCCTCGTCCATGAACACTACCACCATCATACTCTTCTTCACCATCCGATGTATATCGATGTCGATCCTGACCACCAACATCTCTACCACCATCACGTCTTCCACCAACATTCCTACGATCCACATTCCTCCGATCTCGATCAGTCACATTTCTATCACGACCTCGATCATCAACATTTCGATCACAATCTCGATCCACGCTTCTATGATCACTATCGACACTTCTCTCTCGATTTGAATGTGGTGAAATTCTACTTCTTCCATGGCTCGATTCAGGTGATACTCTTCTCTGATTTTGACTCATCTCCAACATCATCCTCTCTAATCGACCAATCCCTTCCGTAAGCTTCTCATTGAAATTCTCGTTGATTCGTTGCTCCATTTCGTCGGCCTCTTCTCTTCCGTATAAAGCATTAATATTGCGATGACGTTGAACTCGTCTTGGCGGCATGATTGAATACTTCTCAAACACTTCAACAAAATCACACTTCAAGTTTCAAACACCTTTTGAACTTTGATCCAAAATGAAATGGATCGAAACTCCAACTTTGTTGCAAAAAATATGATGAACACGATGAACACAACTTCAACACTTCAAATTCTCGGCTCCAAGACTCGATTTAGCTATGATTGGCTAAAACAAGCTCTGATACCAAAACTGACGCAGCGGATATTTCAAAACGATCTTCAATCGATGAAAGTAGCAGTCGATGGATTGATGAATGCTGAATTGCCCGAATTCGTTGATCCGAAGATGCCGAACTCTAGCTATCTCTGACTCGTTGATCCGAAGATACCGGGAAAGAGATCTACGATTCTTCGACGTTGATCTTGCGCACAAGATACCGTGAATCGGCTTCAACAAACGATGATCCGAGCGCACTCGAATGACGTAAGTGGAGATAGGAGATACACTCGACTACCAATTGAAATTGAAAGCAACAAGCTAACAAAAGAGAATTTTTTTCAATATTCAACAACCTTTTACAAATGAAAACACTCGCCTATTTATAGGCTACAACACGCAAGTAGAAAAATATAACTCCTAAGTCGGCAACCGACTTAACAACGCCTCCGACTTAACATAAGTCGTACACGACTTAAGCCCAAACAGTTACAAAACACATACAAAAGCTTCAAAGAAAAATACAAGTACTTAACTCGGCTCCGACTTATCAATGTTCATCTCCGACTTATAATTAAGTCGTACGCGACTTAAAAATTGCAGTGATTCCGCTACCTCGGCAACGACTCATGCTTATCTCGGCAATCGACTCATGGGGACTATCAGCTTAACTCGGCAATCGACTTATGGGTATCTCGTCGCCGACTTATGGGGTATCTCGCCTACGATCTCAGAGAGCTTATCTCGGCAACGACTTAAACAAGTGCCGCGACAATGTCGTTCGCGAGTTATCTGGTAATGATCTAGGGTTAGGTCGGAACTCGCGAAGTGTTTCTGCGACATGGGGTTTAGGTCGGTCGCGATTTTGGGAAGAGGTGTTTGGTTGGTAAAGGCGACTGGAGATGGAAGTGGAGGTGGAGGTGTGGTAATTTGTTCGCGAAGATAGGTCGTAGGTCGGTATTTGGGAATTAGGTCGTAGCTCGGCATGGAGGTCGGAGTTAGGTCGTAGGTCGGCGTGAAGGTGGGGGTTAGGTCGGAGCCTCTGGTTGTCGAGCCTAGGTATGCTGCTTCATCAAGTTGCATCCATTAATTAGTGCTCTATAGTTGCTTCTGTTGATGATGAAGAGTTGCAGCGAAGAGAAGCGGACATGTCTATTCGAATGTGACAGTTGAAGTTCTTCTTTGAAATCCGAGTTTGAAATCAGACTTATGGATGTTTGTATCAGACGTCTGGTAGTATATAATTTTTTGTACAGGGTAGATTTCCAGACGTCTGGGTGCATCTACCAGACGTCTGGTCTTGTCTGTTTTGATATTCCAGAGGATATTTTCAGACGTCTGACTTGTGCACTCAGACGTCTGAAAACTGTGCATGTCCTTTTTGTGCATGTTTCTTGTTGCTTCTTTGATCTTATTGACTTGTAGTCTCTTGTATTGTTCTTTGCACCTTGTTCTTGTCTTTCTAGTGATGTTGCTTTAGCAAGTTCCTATATATGTACATATTTATGTACATTTGATTTTCATTGTATAGTTGTTGTCATTAAAACCATGGATTTGATTTCCTAACATTATTGATAGGAAAGTAGCCAACGGTGATAACACAGAACTGTGGTTAGACTCATGGATTAATGGCACTTCCTTGTTGGAAAAGTGTGGCTGGAACATCATGACTATATCAGGTAATAGCAACAGGAAAGTTTTTACACTTTTATCAGGCAATGAATGAAAAGAACAGCTTGACAATGTTCCTACTCATCTTCACAAGACAGTGCATGATATAAAAATACACAATCATGAGCAGAAAGATTTTTGGTTTTGGCTTCCTAGCAATAACAGGCATTTCAATATTAACTCTGCTTGGAATCAAATCAAAAACAAACAGACAGTACTGAATTGGACCAGCATAATTTGGGACAACAATTGTGCTCCTAAAATGTCAACTTGTTCATTGTTGGCAATTTTAATTGACTGAACACTAAAGACAGAATAAGGAAGTGGAATAGTGGTATAGAAATTTCGTGTATGCTCTGTGCAAATCATACTGAAGATAGAAACCACTTATTTTTTTCACTGCAAATATTCTAGACAAGTTCCAGAAATAATTATGCAAAAGCTTCATATTAACACTAGTAATTCTTGCGAAATCAACCAACAATTACAAATTTTAAGTCAAAATCAGACAGGCGATCAGTTATTTAACAGCTTCAAGAACATTGCTTTTACTACACTAATATGGTATATTTGGTGTGAACGCAACTCAAGAATTTTTAAAGGTATAGAAGGTAAGTGTACGTAAAGTACTAAGGATCGTGTAATATGGTATATAAGTGCGGAAACTGATAATAGCAGTAAAATAAAAATTAAAGTAAGCACACTAGGAATTTTTATACTGGTTCGAACTTCCCGTTCTACATCCAGTCCCAGAATACCCTCTGGATTTAAACTAAACCCCTCACTTAACCCGGAGGAATAGGTATACGACAACTGAGCAGCCGAACAGGAATTTTTCCGCCTCAACAGCCGAAGAGGACTTCAACTTAATACAAATAGTTTGTTGACGAACGTGTTCTAAATAACACTGATTGTCTTTTGATAGTACAACTTTCCTATAATCAAATCCTCAAGAGTATATATGTGTGTGAAGATTTAGAAGGAAGATAATCACGTAGAATCGAAGTATATGAATTAATTCAAGGATTCTAGTGATATTGAATAAGAATGAATGCTTTTATTTGCAGAAATAAATAGAGAATAGAATTCAGAATTTATAAACAAGAATCGGTGTTTGTAGAAGTGAATTGAACATGTTTATATAGTTATAGAATAGTTGCAATCTTTCATGAAGAGTTTTAATCAAAAGTTGTGTCCGAATCTCTTGAAATAAAAGACATTCCTCTTCATGAACAATTGCACCTCTTCAGAAAACTAGCCGTTATGTTCTGGTCGGTTGACCGAGAAACCTGGGTCGGTCAGCTGAGTTTACAAATATAAATAAAATGGTACATATCGGTGCTCTGGATACAGAGTCGGTCGACCGAAATTTCTGGTCGGTCGGCCGACCTGCTGTTATTTGCACAGTGCACACTAATTTTATATATAAATTAAATTGTGTGTGTGTGACTACTTGAGGAATGATTTTAACAATATTCTAAAACTCAATAGAATAAAATATTCATACTAAAATCTGGATTGTAGTTTTGTCTCCTTTGTAGTGTGTGATATATATGGTTTATTCTCTTTTTGTCGCTTTTGAATTCTCGTCGTATGATCTCTTAAGCTTGTGTCATGAATCAAAACTTCATGAATCAACATTCTCCCCCTTTTTGATTGATGATAATACTTATATGACGAAGTAATATTCATATATATATTATAATTCTCCCCCTGAATATATGGCGACTTTTTTGCAAAAAAATCGTTGGCTTTCATACATTTCTCCCCCTTTGTCATCGACAAAAAAGGAATACTTACTAGAAGTAATATGTTAAAGTAATGCGAATCATTGAAATTTAAATATTAAATCTTCAAACCAAAATAGGAACAATTAAGGATGTTTGCTTAGTACACAACAACAATAAAGAAAAATATATTGTTCTCATAAAGAAATTCTTGAAATTAAATTGTAAAACACTATAATTACTCCTCATCATCATCGGAATCCCAAAATTCTGGACGAGTATTTTCATCCAGAGGAGCCGGTTCCTTACCCCGTCTTTGAGTGGGAGGTGCGTGAGTTGCCGATGTGCTGGAACTTGTGTTTTCTGAAGTAGACCAAGAAAAATTTGGCGCTGGTCTTTTTCCGGGAGCATCAAAAGAAGCACCGGCTTCGGAAGTACATGATAAGGCATCCCATAAATTTACGAAGAAGCCTTTGATTTTCTTGAACCGCCCATCAATTTTTCGAAGTCGGGCATCCAAAGTTAGTTGATTTTGAGCCAAAATATCAATGGCAGCCTCCGTACTAGTACAGGGAGTTGGTCGTTGAATTGTGGTTTGACGAGTTATACGTTCCGTAGCATGAGTAGATGGTTGAGGTGTAGAATAGCTGCGACGTAGTTGTTCTCGAGGAGTAGTACGCCATTGGTGAAAAGTTGTAATTTTGGACGGTGCATCGGGTAACTTCATTAGTTTTATGGTTCGTGAGTCAAAAGTATGAACTTTGGATGTTTCGGATTCCGGAGCATGGGTGACAAAGCTATTAATCAACCTCATTATGTATTCTCCATAATAAATATGGAGCATCTTTCCTTGGTTGAAAGAGAGAAATTCATCCATAAGAAGTTGTGCCCAATTTACTCGAATATTTCCGCACATAGGATACAATGCTTTGAAGTTTTCGGGATATACTAAGTGGTATGATCCTCCTCTTGGAACAATAGACTTCATCATGAATCGATGAAAGAGTCGGGCTTTAGGTCGAAGGGATGAAGTTTGCCTTAAATCAGTAGCGTCATCTTCAAAAAATAGATGACTTAGACGGTCACGAGTCGATGTATTACAATCTACATCGTGTAACGAAATTCCACCCGATCGAGCATTTAAAATGTGGTTAATTCGATCTATTGAGAGAAAAAATGAAGTACCACAAACCGATGTCCAAACACAATTTTCAGTGTTTCTTGGTGGATCAACAAGATTAAGGTTTGCTAGAAATAACTTGACCATAATATGATTGATTTTCAAGTCATTTTTTTTATGGTCAAGGAATGTATCAAGACCACTCTCAATAGCGGCATTTTCAATACCGTAGGAAGCAAAATCAGGATAACTTACAAATGACTCTTCAAAGATTTTGGCATCTTGAAGTTTTATCCATCTTTGAAGAGCTATATCATTAACTAGCCATGAAGCAATTTGTGTATCCACCGGAGTAGATGAAGATGAGCCACCGGTTGTCTTTGATTTCTTCTTGTGAGCCATTTGTTTTTGGAAGAAAAAAAAAATTTGAGAGATTTTTTAATGGGGGCTAGGTTAAAATCTGAATTTGGGGAAGTAAAAGTGAAGAGATAAAGTAAAAAGGTGAAAGGATGGGTATAAAACTGAAGTAGAAAACAGAAAATGATACGTTCGGTCGACCGGAAGCACTGGGTTGGCTGACCGAACTGGCAATCTGAAAGACGGTGAAATTCTCGGGAAGGGTTCGGCTGACCGAGTCAGGGTATTCGATCGACCGACCTGGTAGAAATATGTTTTTTAAAATTTTCATCAAATGAAACATGTAAACTTTCTTCAATAATTTGAGTTCTTTTATTATAAATTCGATAAGCTTTGCTTCGTTCCGAATATCCAACGAATATTCCTTCATCGGATTTTGGATCAAATTTGCCTAATTGATCTTTAGTATTTAATATAAAACATTTAGACCCAAAAACTTTAAGATATGAAATGTTTGGTTTTCTTCCATTTAGAAGTTCATATGAAGTATTCTTAGTTAGCGGTCGAATAGAGACACGATTCAATACATAACAAGTAGTAGCTACAGCTTCTGCCCAAAAATGTTTCGATAAAGTGGTTCCATTCAATAAAGTTCTTGCACATTCTTGTAACGTTCTATTTTTCCTTTCTACAACTCCATTTTGTTGTGGTGTTCTAGGAAACGAAAAATTATGATTAATACCTTTCTTGTTACAGAATTGTTCAAAAGCTTCATTTTCAAATTCTCCTCCATGATCACTTCTTATATTTTTAATTTTTAAATTTTTAATATTTTGGATTCTTTTAACAAAAATTTTAAAATTATCAAAAGTATCGCTTTTATTTTTCAAGAAGAAAATCCAAGTATATCTAGAAAAGTCATCTACAATAACGAATACATATCTATTATGATTAATAGACTGCACTTGAGTTGGACCAAAAAGATCTATGTGTAAAAGTTCAAGTGGTTAATCTGTAGATATTACCTTTTTAGATTTAAAAGAGGATTTTGTTAATTTTCCTAATTTACATGCATCACAAAATATATCAGTATTGAATTTTATATTGGGTAATCCTTTAACTAATTGATTTTTAGCTAGTTTGTTGATAGTATTAAAATTAATGTGACAAAATCTTTTGTGCCAAAGACAAGAATCGTTTTCTTTAGCTAGTAAACACAAGTTTGAATCATTATTAACATTCATATTTAAGATATAAATGTTTTTATCTCTTTTTCCTTCGAAAATAGTGTTATGATTTTTATCGAAAATATTACATTTATTTTCAGAAAAAGTTATATTAAAACCTTTATCGCATAGCTGACTAATACTTAATAAATTGTGTTTTAAATTTTTAACTAATAAAACATCAGTAATGAGAGGTAAATTAGAGGTACCGTTGCTGCTGACATCGCCTTTGCCGATGATATATCCTTTTGAGTTATCTCCAAAGGTGACTGCTCCTCCATTTGAGTATATGATGTTTGACAACAATTCTTTGTTTCCAGTCATGTGTTTTGAGCAACCGCTATCTAAAATCCATTTTCCTCTTTTCTTATGTGGTACCTGCAAAAAGTTTATAAAAAGTTGGTACCCAATCTTTTTAGGGTCCTAAGAGTTAGATCTTAGGAAGCCAAACCCATACGGGTTCAGAATTCCCTTTATAAACATAATTCTTGTTATTATGAACAGTTTCCATAAACATTTTGATATGCTTATTCCTTATCAAAACATTATTTGTTTTTGGAATCCATATTTTGATGGTTTTAGTATTTGAATAAACTGTTTTCTTAATATCTTTCTTAATATTATTATTAATCCTACTTTTAGCAAAATTATTTTGTTTCTTAAATCCTAGTCCAGATTTATTGTTAGAGGATTGAGAGTTTTCTAGTAAACTAGAAAGATTTTCTCTTCCTTTATTGAAATTAGATACATTTTTAGAAATATCATCAAATTTTATTTTAAGACTAGATTTTTCTAACTCTAAATCCTTAATTTTAGAGTTTAAACTATTATTTTCGAAAAGTAAAACATCATTTTTATTTTTCTGAATTTCTAGTTCTTCAGATATTGACGTAATTTGAGAAGATAAGTTAGAATTCGATTGTTGAGAAATTTCAAGTTCTTCTTCTAATATTTTCTTCTCATCTTTCAGCATATCTACTTCTAAAACTGTCCTATCTAATTTCTTTTGTAACTCCTTATTTTTCTTTTTAAATTGTTTTGCTAAATTTACTAATTCAGAATTAATATCAATTAAATATTCAAAAGTAAGATCACTTACATCGTCTGACGAAGCCATGAAGCACACATTTGCTTGTTCATTATCACTTTCACTCTCTGATGAGGATGATGAATCAGTGTCGTCCCAAGTGACTGAAAAAGCTTTCCGTTTGATTTTGTCCTTCTTGAAATTATTCTTTTTACGCTCTGGACAATCCTTCTTCATGTGTCCTTTCTTATGACATTCATAACATTCCATTGCCGAAGATGATGGTTTGTTGCTATTGGAATTGTTGTTAAAATTATTTTTGTTTCCCTTGAATTTGTTTCTGTTGAATTTCAAAAACTTTTTGAAATTTTTAGCGATCATTGCCATATCTTCATTATCTGAGTCGGAATCATCTTTTTCTACTTGGAATGCTACATTTTTCTTTTCTTGTGCTCCATTTCTTTTTGCCTGCAAATTTACTTCGTAGGACATTAAATTACCTATCAATTCTTCTGGTTTTAATGTTGATAAATCAGTTGCTTCTTTAATAGCTAGGACTGTTCGTTCCCATTCGTCCGTTAAAGAATTCAAGATTTTTGTAACAACATCAAAATCAGTAAACTTTTGTTCTAATGATAATAAAGCATGATAAATATCCTGAAATCTAGAGTACATGTCATTTATAGATTCATTTGGCCTCATTTTAAAGTTTTCAAATTGATTTTTCAACATAGAAATTTTGCTTAATTTAACTTTATTTGTTCCTTCATGTGACACTTTAAGAGTTCTCCAAATTTCATAACCGGAAGTACACATGCTAACTCTATTGAATTCATTTCTATCTAATGCACAAAATAAAATATTCATAGCTTTTGCATTAGAAGTAGCATCTAGTTTTTGTGTGTTACTCCAAGTTGAGTATTCTCCAGTAGGAGTTGTATACTCACTTTGTATAATATTCCAGATATCAAATCCACTAGATTGCATATAGATTCTCATTCTAGTTGACCAATAATTATAATTTATACCATTAAAAAGTGGAGGTCGTGAAGTAGATTGACCTTCTGTGAAACTAGAATTAGTGTGAGTGCTAACATCGTTAGTTTGTGTGGTTGCCATATTACTTAAGAAGATATATCAAATAACTTTGTGATGGTTATAGGATAACCTTTCTCCGATACCAAATGTAAGTGTGCGTAAAGTACTAAGGATCATGTAATATGGTATATAAGTGCGGAAACTGGTAATAGCAGTAAAATAAAAATTAAAGTAAGCACACCAGGAATTTTTATACTGGTTCGAACTTCCCGTTCTACGTCCAGTCCCAGAATACCCTCTGAATTTAAACTAAACCCCTCACTTAACCTGGAGGAATAGGTAACGACACCTGAGCAGCCGAACAGGAATTTTTCCGCCTCAACAGCCGAAGAGGACTTCAACTTAATACAAATAGTTTGTTGATGAACGTGTTCTAAATAACACTGATTGTCTTTTGATAGTACAACTTTCCTATAATCAAATCCTCAAGAGTATATATGTGTGTGAAGATTTAGAAGGAAGATAATCACGTAGAATCGAAGTATATGAATTAATTCAAGGATTCTAGTGATATTGAATAAGAATGAATGCTTTTATTTGCAGAAATAAATAGAGAATAGAATTCAAAATTTATAAACAAGAATCGGTGTTTGTAGAAGTGAATTGAACATGTTTATATAGTTATAGAATAGTTGCAATCTTTCATGAAGAGTTTTAATCAAAAGTTGTGTCCGAATCTCTTGAAATAAAAGACATTCCTCTTCATGAACAATTGCACCTCTTCAGAAAACTAGCCGTTATGTTCTGGTCGGTTGACCGAGAAACCTGGGTCGGTCAGCTGAGTTTACAAATATAAATAATACGGTGCATATCGGTGCTCTGGATACAGAGTCGGTCGACCGAAATTTCTGGTCGGTCGGCCGACCTGCTGTTATTTGCACAGTGCACACTAATTTTATATATAACTTAAATTGTGTGTGTGTGACTACTTGAGGAATGATTTTAACAATTTTCTAAGACTCAATAGAATAAAATATTCATACTAAAATCTGGATTGTAGTTTTGTCTTCTTTGTAGTGTGTGATATATATGGTTTATTCTCTTTTTGTCGCTTTTGAATTCTCGTCGTATGATCTCTTAAGCTTGTGTCATGAATCAAAACTTCATGAATCAACATAGAACTCCCAATTCAAGTCAGAGCCATGCTTATAGTTCAAGATTGCAAATACATAATCCAGAGGAAATTGGATTCTAAGAAGATAAGAAGAGAATTTAAACTTATCCTGTTTAACTTCAGACTTGCAAATGACCCAATTCAGGAATTCCGACCTCCTTGAGATTAAAGTTGATTTTTTTCTCCGTCTTGATGCTAAACTTATCCCCCTTTGTTCGATAAGTGCTGATTTTGCCACCATTGTTAAGGAGAGCTATTGTCTTCATTTATTAAATCTAGAATTTTTAGCAATGGCAACTGAAGTTGTTTCTCTCTCCATCTCGGTGTTTGTTATTAGTCACATTATGAAAGTATATGACTTATATTTTGTCTATAAAGTAACTTTTTCTATAAAAAAATTAATTGAACATAATTAATAAAAAATATTGATTTTTCATTCTACACAAATCAATTATAAATCCATTGCAAAATGAAATAAGGGTATTGAAGATGTATATTACATCTAAGTTGAGAATATTGGAGCTACCTTTTAGATGATGGCCGAGAGAAGAATCAGTTTTATGTAGATGAAAGACATGGTTGTAGAAAATAAAAAATAAATCTGATAATAGAATGTGAAAAGAATAATGAGATATTGGAATGAAGGAGTTGGTGAGAGAAATAAAAAAGACAGACATTTCTCTACCAAAATTAATGATTGACCAAGACGTTTAATGTAACAGTAAGAAAGATTTAACGTTTCATCATCGAAGAAAATAAAAAATAAATAAAGCATCTAATGCAAAATTTACCTTTAAATGAGCTTAAATTAAGTATTAGAGATGGGAATGGATGTGAATAGAGAATATAAATGGTAAAATATTGAATTTTATATATAACGAGTGTGAACCCATGCTATGCACATGATATTATTCTTAATATAATAAATATTAAGTGATTTATCTAAATTGTGAAGATAAATTCTCATAAGGAACTATTTTCTACCAAAATTGATATTGAATATTAAAGAACTTAATTTTCAAATTTTGATTATATTGCAAAAATGAAAACAATTTACTGGAAATGTTAAAGCACATGCTGTTAACAAATTTCTTCGTTAAACCCGAAAGTGTGAGGAAAATAAAGTTGATCAAGGGAGGCTAAGGCAAGACTAAGTCGTTAGAATAAAGCAAGTTTGACATCAAGTCCTTAGCAATTTTGGCATGCATTCAATATTAAGGCATAACCATGTTGAATATCATATTTGAACAAAGTTGATAAGCAAGTCACAAGTCTAGTCGATATGCAAGTCATATGTCTAGTCCATATGCAAGTCGTAAGTCAAAGCCAAGTCGATATGCAAGTCACAAATTACATCAAATATGCTATGCCATAGTTCAATAATCAATCCGTTATGTGTACAAAGTTTGAGTGTTACAATCGGTAAAAATCCCCAAATTGGTTTAGGATTATAAAGTGTAAAATATAAGAAGATGGGTAAGAATGATTTGCCCTTCCTTCAACCTCCTATGGTCTTATTTATAGGGGTAGATGAGCGAAAAAACAGCTCGGTGTCCGCATTCCTAGGTGGCATCATCAATGCTACACAATGATTTTGGTGTCTTTATGTGCAAGGGTAGCTTCGAATTTTTTCCGTTGGTAGAGTCCCGTGACATCAATGATTTACGACATTGATAGCTTCCATGGACATTGACAACTTTGCTAATCAACATCGCATATATAGTCATGTGGTGTCCTCTAAACGTTAATGAAATGCGCCATATTGAAGTTGTCATTGTAGAGTGGCAGTATTGATCATTGGCTAAATAAATGATGGGTGACACTACTTGAAGGACGACTCCAAAAGTGGCGACAACAAAATGGGAACATCATCAAATGGGATGTGACATTATCATTTAACGGCATTGACTACAAGCAGCATCAACGATGAGCGACGTTGATAGGAGGCGGCTCCATGTAGTTTAGCTTCAGCAACTATGATTCCTGGCATCATCATGTGGTAACATTCTATAATTGATAAAGTGTGGTATCAATAAATATTAAAGAGTAGCGGCATGAGATAGTGGTATTAATAAAGAGTGGCACTGATTAGAGAGGACATTGATTTAGTGCATTATCAATCTTGGCCACGTTGATATGTGATGTTGCTTGAGTGATGATGTCAAAGAGTAGCAACTTTGAATAGGGGCGATACTAAGAATGTGCGACATTGGTCACATGTAGTATCAATGTTGAATGATATCCCTAGTTCTTTAATCATGTCGTACATCGCCCATCTTTATAATCAATAGTTGTGACAACATTTGCCCCTATATAGAGGAGTCATTCACTTTTCAAGACAATATTGTCGACACTGAATTTACCGCCAATTGGTATCCCAAGTAGATCTAACCACCAATTTAAATTGAATCAACGATGCCAATTCTTCCTCCTTTTATAAATTATCGAATCTTCTTCTTTTCCATTCCTTTATTTGCGATTGCAAACTTAAACAAGAAATCAAATTTCTCAAGGAAACTAAAAAATACTCTAATTTCTAACTACTCGACTAATCATTCAGGTATAATATATGCTTCATATCGACTCAAATTAATTACTTAAATTAGAGGACTCTGTGTTGAAACCGCTGTTAGGGTTTAAATCGAGTTTTTCTCTATTTTAGATTGGTGTTAGGGTTTAATCATAAAGTTTTGATAATTATTAACCAAAGCGATAACTGATTTGGATTAAATTAGCAATAAATATTTACTCCGTATGTATAGGTTTCAATGTCAATCGACGTCGGTATCTGTGTAGTTAAAGCGCTCGACAGATTCAATGCGGCGGAGTTGATGCTGTCAGTCTTAGTGTCTGTTATCATCCTTGTGTTTCCACTTTCATTATTATAAATTGAGCTTTCTTCAACATCGCTATTTATGACACTGCTATTTTAACACCGTATAAGCTACTTGAACTATCAGAACATTATCGAACCATGTCATTGTCAATCATTAATATCAACATCCCTGTTATTTCGATTTTGATTATAATCGTGGCATTCACTATTGTTTCATAATATAAGCTACGCGCCCTTCGAAATTGATTTGTTTAGTCAATACGAGCTTACCTATGCCGCATGTTAACTTTCATTCAACTTTTTTTGCAAATTTTATGGATTGAGTATGTTATTATAGGCTTAATTAGTACACTTTTAATCGACATAAAGGCTTTTAATTAATTTAATTATTATTATTTTTTGAACTCTACAATGATTATCCAATGACCATTGATTTATCATAAATACTAAGTTAGGCTTTATATTTTTAGTATTTTGATGTTATAGCTTAGGTAATAGGTTGACCATTCAGAAACTTCCTAACTTAGTATATTATAAACCATATAACAAGCATCAATATGTCTTAAAATTGGAATAATATAACCTAGCAGCCAAATGGAAGGTCAACAACTTAGTAAGATGTCCATCAAGAAGCCTAGCAAAGGGCCTAAACCTTCACCTTCTGCCAACAAGAAAGGAGATAATCATTTGATTCCATCATATATCATGACCTAAGAAGAAGTGAATTAGATCCTTGAGCGGTTTGTAATTATTTAGGATTGAAGCCATACCCGCAGGCCCTACAGACAACATTTATAACCCATCGGAGGGGTATTTTGCTTTTACCCTCATACATATCTGGCACACAGGCTATCTCCCTTTTCCCGGCTTTCTCCTGAGATATCTGGAACATCTGACATCGCTCCAATTCAATTCCTGCCAAACTCTTATATATATTTGACATGCTTGGAAGTCTAGGCTCGGGAGGTAGGACTCCTTTCCCTTGGTGCTGAAATTTCTATTCATAGCTAGTCCTGCTAAGGTTGGTGAACAACCAGATCGTCAATTATACCGAATCCATCCCCACCCAAAAAGTATGATTTCTGAGGGTGTTAATAAAACGAGAGGATAGAAAATGTAACTCTTTTTTGTCAAGTGTTTCTTTAACATTAGATACATTTTCCATTGCTAGTAAGTTTCATTTTCATGGTTTTCCATGCTAATTTTGAAAGTTACTATGTTATAGGATCGTGTAATATGGATAAACTACTTACGTGGAATAATAATTAAGTAAGTAAATAATTAAAGCAGTAAAATAAATGACACCAGGGATTTTTATACTGGTTCAAACTCCCGTTCTACGTCCATTCCCAGACTCCTTATGGAATTAAACTAGCAATCCTCACTTAACCCAAAGGAATAGGTTTACACCGCTCGAGCAATCGAACATGACTTCTACCGCCTAAGCAACCGAATAGGACTTCTACCGCCTGAGCAACCGAACAAGACTTTTTACAACTAGACAAAAGTATCTGACTGTAGTGTGCTCTTTTAAATAGGACTGATAAGTCAATTAAATACAATCTTCCTATAATCTTCTCCTTTAATGTGTAGTGTAATGTGCTTGAGAATTATGGAAGATAGAATGATCAACGATCAGAGAATGTATGCAGTTTGAGTGCAATTTGAAAATAGAGGATAAGAGATAAAAATTCAAGAATATTAAAATCAGTTAGATAAATTGTTTGTCGAATTCTGAAATCTATTTATAGAGAGTTAAAAGTTGCAATCATTCATGAAAGATAACATTGAAAAGAAACAGGTGCAACTGTTGATTTGAAGATGTTTCTCTTCGATGAAGAGAAGTGTCTTTTCATGAAAAAAAAGCCGTTATAAATATTCAGCCGGCTGAAATAATAATTCAGCATTCTAAATTTGTTAAATTCGAAACCAGCAAGGAAACAAGAAAAAATTGGCCCAATTCAAACTGTTGAATGAACACATTCATCCACTGAATATTGTGAAACGTCAAAAATGTTTCAGCAAACAGATGGCTGAATGAGTCCATTCAACCGGCTGTTTTCAGCCTCTTGTGCATGTGTGTGTACGTTTATATATATATACCATTCATGAGAGATTAACATATTTCTAAATAGTATATAGACTCTAACTAATAGACAATCAGCTTTAAAACATTCTGAATCCAAATTTGCAACGAATCTCCTACATAAATGATTAGTATACAGAAATATTGATTTATAGTTGTCACAATCAAAACGATGAAAATCAAGGTTCTAACAAGTTTATTATCCTTTATTAATAGGTGTTTTTCTTTCAGATCCCGCCCCCAAGAAGCTAACCCTGAAGACAAAAAATTGTGATGTCCCTAACTCAAGCAGCAGAGAAAATGGGAAACAGGCTCAAACTATTATTTCTGGTTAAACTTCTTTAGTATTCAATTATTTTGAATTTCACAAGGTCTTGGGGGAGCCACCGATGGTCAAGTACAATGCTTGTGTAAAATGTTCATTAGTAATGGGCAAGTCAAATTCCTTTACCTCTAATTCACCAATTCAGCCCGAGACGATTGGTAAGATATTATTGCCTTTTATATGGAATCTCTTGTAACATTATCTCATAAGTTTATTTTCTTGATTCAAAATCATCTAGCTTAATGGTTATTCCTACAAAGAAGGAGGCCAAAAGTGATGTCCCTAAAGATAAAATGAGTAAAGATGAAACCTTTGACATGGCCCAGGCTCCCGAATCCCAATCTCTCAGGGATGCCATTTCTAGTTCATTCAAATCTATAAAAAGGAAACTAAGTGATGGTTTTGCAGCTGCTACCACCCCTAGCAAGAAGCCTAAGGTTGAGGGTGTGCATACTCCTGTTATTGTAGAAGAAGTTCCATTTTTGGATATTGACCCGAGCCTTGAAGCTTCAAACCTTAATATATCTGGAGGGAAAAGCCTAATAATTAACCGAAGCAGAGCAGCCTCATGGCCCGCTTCTTCACATTACTTTTTCGGGTCTTTCTAGAGCTTTAAATCGTTTATGTGAAGATCTTGGTCTATATCTCACTTTGGAGGACCCACTTCCTTCAAATCTCAATACCTAATTCATATTAGTAAGTTTGATGACCTTCTTCAATTGGTCATTAAATCCCTGTCTTTCACTGTCCTTAAGCCATTACAGTCTTCCTCTTATACTCAAGATCACTAATTTGCTATTCTTAAACAATTTCTGTCAATATGTACTTTTCCTGCTTAATCATTTCAGTTTGCTTAATCTTTCATGCATAACATCCTCATTCATGTTTGCTACTCATTTCAGGCTATTAAACATATGTTTATGCTTCAAGAGGACGCTTCAAGATCTTTTGATGAATTATCTAAGATTAAAGAGCGGGTTTCTTCACTTTAGCGATCATAAAATTGACATCTCAACAGCGAGAGATGAGGCTATAAAAGAAAACGAAAAGTTTGCCACCTCATTTAAGGAAACAGAAACTTTACCTCTTGAAGAAATAACTGTCTAATAGATTTCAGATGATAAGGTAAAAGCTTTGGAAATGGCACTTGAGGAGGCCAACATGAGGGAGGCCAAGCTTATGTAGGAGAATGCATCTCTTAAGATAAAATTGTGAATGAAAAGAATCCTCCTAAACAAATCAACTGGCTTGAATATAGGCACAAAGTAGAAGGCATCCCATTTCCTAGACTCGGTTCTCAATACCATTGTTGAGAGATTCTATAAGAAGGCTCTTTTTATAGCTTGTGTTGACAACGCTCACAGATGTCTAGATTTTGACTTTCCTTCTCTTCCTCCAGTTCGAAATAAGAAGTTTATGAAGATATTTGAAGCAATGCTAAATAAAACATAAGCACCTGGAAAGGGACCCTCTGAGGAAGAGGAAGAGATTGATGCTAAGAAGCTATTGACTTTTGATGATCCTCCAGCTAACGAGGAGACGGAGTCAGATGAGGAAGGGGAGGAAGATGATGAGAGCAAAGGCGATGATGGCCATAGTGATGATAATGATGATAATAATGATAATAATTATGGAAATGTGGGGGCGAAGGAAAGGGTCTCTGTAGACCTCCAGATGATATGGATGGATCGGGAGATGCTAACCTGAACTCGGCAGCCCAAGGTCCAGAAGCTACTGAAATTCCTGATCCTACAACTAGAGATTCTTCTTGGAAAGAAGGTGCTTCTTAAAGCCACAAGCCTAAAGGGAAAAAAGAAATTTCTTCCTCTCCAATCCCACTCTTTTAAGTATGGATTTCTCTATTTAAATGTTTCGAACTACCCAACAATTCCTAGTTAATACATTAATTATTTTAGTCAACAAGAAAATCAAAATACCATTATGAAGTTACGCTTGAAAAGGAACAAATGGATATAGATCGGTTGAATAGAGAGTTGGATAAACAACTTAAAGAGTATAATGAGTTGTTTGAGAGATACAACAACCTTGTCATAAGTGCATCAAAATTAAGTTTTTTCAAAGAAAAGGAAGTTACTTCATGACCGAAGAGAGCAAGCCTCTATCAGGATAAACTCTTAACAAAGAATATAGAGCTAATGACCCTTTTTTGGTGTTGATTGATAGAAATACCTTAGAAGAGTTTCTATATGGAGCTTACTCTTAGGGTAAGTTTGTTGACTTCTCCTATTTAGGCGACAACTGCGGGGGTTTTCTCAGGCACTTTCATCGTAGATACTTGAATGAGCATGTAGATCCTCACCTCGGGGTGTGTTGGATCTCCTAAGAGTTGCCTCTGTTCCTCTTTCTTCTCGATTTCTTCCGCCCAAAAATCTCAAATATAATAAGAAAAGATTTATTTCTAAGTTATATAAGAAATCAATTTGTATGAACCTGAGTGATTTTATAGTTATACTCTAGTAGCTTATGAACTTTGTCGCCTTTTGTTCTTTTCCTATTAGTCTAATTTTATCATATTGTGTAGACCAAAGACAACCCAAACAGTTGGGTTCCGATAGAACTCTTGAGAAATTTGTCAAGTTGAAGAAAGATTTTGAAGAAAAATCTTTAATTCTCAAGACATCACAGTTAATGAGACATTGCTTTTTCAGAGATCTATAAGAAGTTTACATGCTGTTTTCTCGTTTCCATTTGACTTTAGATGACGAAAAGATTAGTTGCTTAGTGAAATTCGAACCTATCATGCCAAATTAATATGCAATCATGCTATTTCTCCGATCGAAGAATGGGATTATCATCGATTCCCAACACTTCGGAAGGGATTAAAATTTCTTTCGATTCCACTCTTGCCTTATCTGCTAGGTCATTTGAAAAGGCCAAAACTGCAGTTTCAAAGCTCTGAAAGTTAGTTGAATGTTTAGGAAATGGAACTGTGATGTAATTTGACTTTCTTTATTGTTTGTAAACTTTTCTGTTATTAATGGAAAAGTTTGGTTTTTCATGTATTAATCCCTGTTTTACTTATTCTAAATAGGAAACCCAATCAATGCATGCATCTGATCTACTAGATGTTTTCTCGTGAGTGATTGTGAATAAAGACATATTTCTAGCAGACGTTGAAAAGAGGAAGTCCACCCAAGATGCTTCAACTTTACGATTCCCAAATAATCCGAAGGCACAAGAATGTCATAAGAGATACTTTCTTTTAATAACTCTGATATTGATTTTAATTGCGACGACCATATAAATATTACCACTAACATATCTTCAAGTTGTGTAGTGCATTTAGATATATTAATAACAAATCAGTGAAAGCAAATGAATTATACATGAAGATTAATTAGAGCAAATAAAAGAATAAAATTGATTGAAGAAAAATGTTGAAACAATAGAAGTATTTGAAGTGATGGGTAGTTTGAGTCTTGGAATCTTTTGTTAAAGACCCCATGGTAATTATACTTGAAGATCATCAATCATTGACCTCAACTGAATCACAAAAATCCACAAATATGACGTGCTTTTGAAATTGGAAAATCTAAAACACCTATTGGTGTTGCTATTCTTTTTTGTAACACTATATATCGACATATCCACTGCATGTATGTTAACATACATGTCGTTTAATACATTTTCAAATTTTGGATGAAGAGACATTTCCCTCCACCGTTTCACCAAAAGACATGTCTCTTCATCCACTATTTACAGGCTCTGGAAAATGAATTTTCAAATTAATAATTCGCATTTTCTTTTACTCTTTCATCTCCATACATTTATGAGAGAAATCCATCGAATACTCTTCCATTCTGTTTGCAAATCTATACTATTTAACTCTAATTCTTCATTTATTTGCAAACTACACAATATCAAAGAGTTTGTAACGACCCGTAAATTTTAACTGTTTTAATAACGTTATTAGTTGAAATTTTGTGAAATTTTAAACGATAAAATTTTTAAATAAAAATTTAATATTTGGAATACGTCTAGTTAAACATAGCAACTGGTAAATTTTCGTCCGAAAATATGAAAGTTTATTTCGCGCGTAAATTCACTTCAATTTAATCAGTTAAAAAGCGATGAAAATAAAATGTTTTCAGAACCTAAATATTTTTACATAGAAAAATTCTAAACCATCTTCTGAGCAAGATGTCAGTTGGTCGTTTTTCCAAATTCAGACATCTTTGGCTCCGTCGATCTTATTTTTCAGCGTTTTTCTTGCATTTTCCGTTATTAGAAAATTCGAATTTTTATAATTCGATCATACCCCTGACATCTATATACCGTTTTGATCGCCTCGTAGTGCTGATCTCTGCGGTATATTCAACACCATGTTTAGTGTCCGGTGCACAACCAAATACGTGAAACGGTATGCCCTTTCAAATTTTTCTTGGTTTAATATAAGGACAATTTTTTGATCAAGACTTCTCAGAGTAACAAATTATCAAAATAAGCATCATTAAAAACTAATTAGCAAAATAGGCCTGGTTTTCATTTGAACTTGCGCAAAAATGGAATGCGCAAGGCCATTTTTTTATTATACGGAGCTTGCGCATTCCATTTTTGCGCAAGCTATATTTTAATGCTTGCGCAAATATGGAATGCGCAAGCTCTTTTTCGGACATCAAAAGGACAGAGAGCTGATTCTGGGGTCATTCCTCAACCCTACCCCTTTCTTTCCAAAGCCCTCCCCATTTCCAACTTCAAACCCATTTCCAACTTCAAACCCATTTCCAACTTCAAACCCATTTCAAATCCAATTATCTCAAGTCAAAATCATTTTTTCCCATCTATTTCTTCAAACAAACACTCTATTGCCCATAAAATGGAAGCTAGCTCTTCATCTACGTTGATTAGAGGTAATTATAAATCATTATTTTGAAAATTAAGATGTAATTTTTGTTGAAAATGAAGAGTTATTGGTGGTGGTGGTGTTAATTATTATACAATGATGTTGTTGTTGAATTGGTTGTTAGTGTTTGATGAATTGGGAAACCCTATTTAAATAGTAGTAAATTAAAAACCCTAATTTACATCTTAATTGTTTATTGTTTATGATGACGGTAAACATTAATGATTGGGAGATAGACGACGAAACATTGATGAAACATTTTGATGAGCTTGAAGAGAAAATCGGAGTTGCAAGTTCAAGTCATATTGACTTTGATGTCGATCATGTTCCGGAAACACAGTTTGAACCAGTACCGCGTAAATTTCATTCAGGATCATCAACCTTACACGGTCGTTTATGTGAAGTTGTTTCTGCGGAAATGCCCGGCCATCAACATAGAGTTGGTGGGAATTTGCTGACGCCTATACATCCTGTTGGTCCATCCGTGCCTAGGGGGCAACGATCATATCCAACTTGTTATTGCGGAGTTATGTGTGTAGTGGTTGTTTGCAGAAAGGAAAAGAATGCTGGACGAAGGTTTTTCGGGTGTAGTTCGTACAACGAACATAGATTGAATCCTCGTGAATATGATTGTTGCAATTATTTTAAATGGATTGATCAACCCCTGTGCGAAAGGGGACTTGAGTATGCCCACGAATTGCAAGCCGAAATAAGTCGTTTGAAAATTGTGAATGAAGAATTAAGGACGAACATTGGAAGGCCTAGAATGTGGTAGATGTTTGTGGTTTGGTTAAGTTGTAATATTTGGATTTTATGTTGTACCGTTGGATTTGTATTGAGTTGTTGCGAAAATGTTTGTATTTGTTGTAACCCGTATTGTGAGCATGGTGGAAAGTTTATTATGTTTTTGAAATTCATTTGATAGTGTTGACTTCAATGACAACATATATTGGTTGTATTATTATATTGATTTGCTTGTTTTGGTTTTTTTAAAGATTGAGCTGACTGCTTTTGGTTGAAGATTGCATGCGGAAGCAAAATCTACTTTGAAAAAATAGGTAATAATTCATCAAATTGATGTTTATACTTATGTCAGTGAACAAAAACTTTAAATGTAGTATTGGAACATATTTTGCAGATAATGACAAAGGTTCCGACCATATTTTACTTTGACGGCGAATTGTTGGTTGATGATGAAGGTAAACCTAGATATATGGGCGGGAGGCGTAAAGGATCGACAATAAAAAATCATTGTAGTTTCGAAGAGCTTAAACAAAGGGCATTTGAAGTGACAAAAGCAAATCCTGTGATATATGATTTAAAATTAGCGGTGAAATGGGTTCGGGATGATGGTGCATCCGCTATTGATTTGGAAGACGACGACGATTTGAAGTCCACTTTTTCAGTTGGAATGAGAGTGATAGAAATATACGTTGTGAGAGTGGAACATGAAAATGTGGTTGAAACACAAGCGGCAGTAATCTCTGGGGATGAGTGTATGCACACTACACAGTTACAAGAAACACAATGTTCGGCGTATCCGTCGTATTTTTCAAGCCATCAAGGTGGAGAGTTTACAAATTTACTTCAAAGGTACAGCGGAGTGGTTGGAGTCTCTTCTAGTCAGGAACAACATATGATGCCTAACGTTATAAATCCAAATCAGTCGCAGGCGTTTGAAAAGTGAGTACTATTATACGTTTGCACTTGTATTTTGACTTACGTTAATGCTAAATATATGACCTTTGTTTTTTGTTTTCCTAGTGTAGAAGATGAATTTACTGGTTGTGACGACGATGGTGCCGATGATCATGTTCTTACTCCACACGAGATTTCTAGACAATTGGATAGCATGGAAGTAGCTTGTGCGGATGATGAGGATAGAACTTGGATCTATCAAATGCAAGTTAACAATGATGCAATCATATATGCAGACATTGAGGAGACTGATGATGTAAATGCGGAAGAAGAACAAATCACATATGAAGAGGCTCTAGCCGATGATTTATGCATGGCAGCAATGATGACGAAATCGATAATGCAAAATTGTCATCAAGACGTGGAAGTTTTTGGAAGAGAATGTGCGGAGAACGGTCCACGAGTTGGGTTAATTTTTGAAAGTAAGCAGAAGCTTGTTGAACAGTTATGTGAATGGTCGATTAAATGTTCAGTTTCGTTTCAAGTTCTGAAATCGCGTGCAAATCAATACACGGTCCGTTGTGCTGTGGAAGAAACATGCCCTTGGCGAGTTCATGCAAGCCTTTCGGTAAGAAAAAAATCAAACTGGTGGAAGATAACCACATATGGCGGCGATCACACTTGTTTAAATGCAACCATCAATTCAAACCATCGACAGGCAACTGCTAAGTTTATATGCAGCAAAATACTTCCGTTGATTAAAGCTGAAACAGACATGACTGCAAGAACTGTTCAAGAGACAATGTCCAACATGTTTCATATTAAAGTGAGTTATTATCGAGCCTGGCACGGACTGCAGAAAGCTGTTGCAATGATTTATGGCGATTGGGAATCGTCGTACGCAGAATTGCCGAAATATCTTAGAGCCCTACAACATACCAACCCCGGAACCGTGTATGATGTTATTCATAGTCATGGTGTTTTTGATGGTGCTTTTTGGGCTTTTGGACCTTCTATTCAAGGCTTCGACCACTGTCGACCCATATTGTCTATTGATGGCACTCATTTATACGGGAAGTATCTGGGTATGTTACTAGTAGCAACTGGAGTGGATGGAAATCAAGGGTTATTTCGTTTAGCTTTTGCTATTGTGCAAACAGAGTCGTGGCAAACGTGGAGTTGGTTTGTTCGTTGCATATGGAATTATATTCCATCCGTACGTACTAGATGTATCACCTTTGTCTCGGATCGTATGAAAGGAATTCCACGTGCGCTTAGAGAAGGTTGGCCAGTTGAACATCATCATCGTTTTTGTATCCGTCATATTAAAGCAAATTTTAAGAAAGCGGGATTTGGCACGGATGAGCTACAAAATTTATTACACGCATGTGCCACGGCATCGGAGGTCGTAAAATATAATGATTTTCGAAAACAGTTGAAGGATGTAAATCGAGATGCCGATGCGTGGATTGAAAGAAGTTTGAAAGACCAGGAATCAAGCTGGACTCTTTGTCACGACGGCGGAGTAAGATTCAATATGATGACGACCAATGTTTCTGAAAGCTTTAACGGTGTGCTCAAAGGAACTAGGAATTTACCTGTTAGATCATTGGTTGCACGTACTTTTCATCGACTGAACCATTACTTCGTCGAAAGACGTACTCAAGGTGAAGAGTGGACGTCGCAGCTCGCACCTAGGTGGGAAGCATTAGCACGGAGAAGAATGGAAGAATCGAGGCTCATGTCTATAGAGAGATATAGCTTCGTTGAATGGCAGGTGAAAGATGTGCATATGTTTGATTATACGGTGAATATCGAAGATAATGTTGCCAAATGTTCGTGCAACATGCCAACGTTAGATCATTTTCCATGCTCCCATGTATTAGCGGCTTGTTCACGTGGTTCGGGTGGTGCTAATAGAGCGTATTTTGACCTAATCTCCCCGTGGTACACGAAGGCTATGTATTCCGCAGCTTATGCTCCTTTATTCCACCCTGTACCGGATAGTCGACATTGGAACGTCTACGATGGTCCAATTATACAACCGCCGCCTGTGCGCAGAAATTCAGGTCGTCCTCGGTCTACTAGAATAAAAGGTTTTATGGATCCGCCATCTTCATCCGGCCATAATAGATGTAGCAAATGTGGTTCTATTGGCCACAAGAAAAACACTTGTCCGCGTTGAATTGTAATAGAACTAGAATGTATATATTACTGTACGTCTTGTTGAAACTTTTTTGGATGGTGTTGTTAATCGAATGGTGTTTGCATGTTATATAGCATGTTGTTCAGATTTTTTGTCCTATAGTGTAATTTGTTGCGTGGAAACAGCTCTCTGTTCGGAGCAGACCCATATTATAGCTTGCGCATTCCACAAATGCGCAAGCTATAATATGGGTCTGCTCCGAACAGAGAGCTGCTGCCAAAAATATAGCTTGCGCATTCCACAAATGCGCAAGCTATAATATGGGTCTGCTCCGAACAGAGAGCTGCTGCCAAAAATATAGCTTGCGCATTCCACAAATGCGCAAGCTATATTTTTGGTGCAACTGGGTAATATGCAGCGTTCCGCCTATGCTACAAAATATCAAATGTAGCATTTGCGGGCTGCTGCAAATATCCAACATATGGCTTGCGCATATGTGGAATGCGCAAGCTATATTACCAAAATAGCTTGCGCATTCCACATATACGCAAGCTATATTTTGGATGCTGCTCTCTGTTCGGAGCAGACCCATATTATAGCTTGCGCATATGTGGAATGCGCAAGCTATATTGATAATATAGCTTGCGCATTCCACAAATGCGCAAGCTATAATAAGGGTCTGCTCCAAACAGAGAACTGTTTCCACGCAACAACATTAACAACAAGGCAACAATAACATAGACACATTAACAACAAGGCAACAATAACATAGACACATTAACAATACCATCAAAAACAAAATAATTACCACAAACTAACTGACAATTTAAAATCATCCAAATAACATGTCATGCAAAAACATAGACACATACAAAGCACCAACCTCTAACCTAACCCAACCAAAAGAAACAACAGCAATATGACCACCACCGTCAATCACGAATCCTTCTAAGCTCAAGTGGGGTGTCTCTTTTCTTCTTCTTCCGTTTGTACACGATGGGAGCCGATCCTTGGCCTTCTTCGAATGTTGGAGTGGGTGTAGGCAGCGGAATTTCTTGTTGTTGACTTGGCCCAAAAAAGAGTTCTTCTTGTTGAATTTCCCACTGCGACGGCTCTTGCATATGCTCGTATGTCGACTGTCCAACATAGCCGAATTGTTGTTCTCCTTCGTGCCAAACCGGCCATTCAGCGTGAGTTTCTCCGCCGGTGTATTGATGCTCTACCTCGGGCCAAGCAGGCCATCCACCCGTAGTTTCGCCACCGGGATGTTGTGAAGCCTCCCCCTCTGCATGTGCCTCCTCCCATTGGCCTTGTCCACCCGCTAGTGTGGTATGTGTCTCCTTTGTACAACGCGGTGGCTCTTCTACAATGCGCAGCGGCTTGGCCGGCCTTCTTAGCTTGTTCCGACCCAGAATCGTGTCAAGTATTCGTCGTAGGTCAATGCACTTGCTTTTGACCTTGTCCGGCTCCATATGACTTTCTTCTATTTCGCCCACCACATCCAAAGCGCTGTATATTCCGCTTACCTAAACCATAAATCATAACAATGCATCAATATGACATAAAAATTGAACTATACAAAATTTGAAAATACAACACTTACCACATCACGTTCTAGAGGAGCACGGGGAGTGTACGCAACCAACTTCCTTGCCGACTTTTTAAGGATATAACGACGAGTAATTCGCCAATACCAATACTCGTACTCGCTCAAAGGTGTCGGCGGGTCGCGTGCTTGTTCGGCACGATCAATTCTTGATTCCCAAATAGCAATACTTTCTTGCAAAAATGCCATCCAGCTAGTGGGTTCTAGGTCAAGGGGGACGACAGGATCGGGAATGTGCTGATAATCAAAGGAAAACTGTCTCATCACCCGATCGGGTGCATACAACTCAAAGTCCAGAAATAGAATCAGTCGGCTCTTAGCAATCCAACCGGCGAACGAATACTCAATATCCGGATGTCCAAATTTATACACTAATGAATATGGTTCCCATGTAACCGCATCATCAGCCATCAAATCCAACTCATTACGGTAAAACTGTACATTTCTTGGCGTCTCACGCCAACTCCTAGCACAGTTCCACCTAGCCCCGAATGGAAGATACGGATCTAAGTCGGTAGGAATTCTAATAGACGGCCGTCCAATGGCAATATGCGACCACGACCATAGTTGCAACAACGTTGCAGAACCCCCTAAAACTTTTCGACGTTGCAAGGCAACGTTCGATAACTCACTATACAGATAGCATAGAACAGCACTACCCCAAGAATGATAACCACAGTCAGCCAAATCATCCAAAAATGGTAAAAATTTCAAACTTAATCTCCCTTTTGAATGATCGGGAAATAATCGGCAACTCAAAAAATATAATATCACGGCACAAGTGCGGCGAAGTATATCTAAATCGGTCGCCCCTTCGGGTAGTGGTTCAGAAAATTCGCTTTTAAACCAAGTCATTGACAAATCACTTTTAGACTTAACCGCCTCTCTTGGCGGAAAAATACCAAGCAAGTCATGAGCCAATTCGATGTAATCGATATCTAAATTTTGCACACATACCGGACGACCGTCTCCTTTAAGACCGAAAAGAAAATGCACATCCGCTAGAGTCACTGTCATCTCCCCGACTCTCATATGAAACGTATTTGTTTCCGGCCTCCATCTATCGCACAAAGCGGTAAGAAGGTGATGATCGAGCCGAATGTAGTCGATTTGCATAGCTTTCCAAAATCTGGAGATTCGTAGATTCGGCTCCAATCTTGGATCTTTAAAATCGATCTCCTTGAGCTTGCTCGAATGATCGCATATCTTCACAGTTTCAACACCCTGCAATATATAAACAAATTATAATTAGGACATCATATTTGACTTCCCCGGTTTACCAATATCGAACATTTACCTCCATTAATGTGTCGTTTTGGCTCCTATGGTGTTCTTGAAGATAGAGAACACTTCTATCTTCGGGCCCAGGAGACAATTCTACAAACAACAACAACCGTTTATCAATACAAAAACAATGTACAAAGTTAGGGTTTTTGCTATATTACTACTTCAAATCCTTTTGCATTGTCATCAAAGAAACCAACAATGTGAGTACATCCACATCAACATCACCAACACTACCTCTTCCGCAAACAACAACAATCATTTCTAAAGTAGCATCTTAATTTTCAAAATAATGATTTATAATTACCTCTAATCAACGTAGATGAAGAGCTAGCTTCCATTTTATGGGCAATAGAGTGTTTGTTTGAAGAAATAGATGAGAAAAAATGATTTTGACTTGAGATAATTGGATTTGAAATGGGTTTGAAGTTGGAAATGGGTTTGAAGTTGGAAATGGGGAGGGTTTTGGGAAGAAAGGGGTAGGGTTGAGGAATGACCCCAGAATCAGCACTCTGTCCTTTTGATGCCCGAAAAAGAGCTTGCGCATTCCATATTTGCGCAAGCATTAAAATATAGCTTGCGCAAAAATGGAATGCGCAAGCTCCGTATAATAAAAAAATGGCCTTGCGCATTCCATTTTTGCGCAAGTTCAAATGAAAACCAGGCCTATTTTGCTAATTAGTTTTTAATGATGCTTATTTTGATAATTTGTTACTCTGAGAAGTCTTGATCAAAAAATTGTCCTTAATATAAAAGTTAATTTTCTCTTGATTTCCGGCGTTTTTTTTGAAAGCACATTGTTTTGGAAAATGAACGGGTCATTTATTCTATCCTTTTGCAAATGAACAGTTCAAATTGCATGCGCGTTGTTTCGAGACAACATTTCATCTTTCATTTGCAAATGATCATTTATTCTTTCTCATATTGTTGCCCATTTTCTTCATGGCATAAAAAAAAAGAAAAAGAAAAAAAAAGAAGAAGGTGTAAGCTTTTAAGCTTTCAAAATGCATGCACGTTTCTTACTGGAGCTAGCATGTTACTATTCCCATTCCATAGCTTATGCTGCATCACCCCTACCATGACCACCCATGTTTGTCACTCTCCCCTTAGCCAAAACACGAGCAGCCACCTAAACGCCGCTGCTACACCACCCCTCAACTGGCCTCCCTTCCACTCCACCGCTCGCACCTCGACAACGTCGCGAGCAAAACACCGCCTCCACGTCCCCCTCCCGGTCACCGCTCACCCAATAGCCGACAACACTTTGGCCGCCGTGAGCATGTTCATGCCCTCCCAGTCAACCGCCTCCACTAGCCTAGCATCCATCACCCGAGCTCCGCCACCAAGCGACAACCGCCTGTCTCCATTTTTCTCTCCGCCGACCCTCTCCGCCATCGACCAAGTTTCACCACCCAGCAGTCATATCCTATCCACGTCGTCATCGTTCACCAATAGTATCACCTTGCGTCGCCCTTCACTCCTTCTCGGCCATAGCAGCTTCACACCAAGCTCCGCCTACCCGTGCCCTTCACACTCCGCCTACAGCCACCGCCCGGCCCATTCTCCACACGGCAACGGCGAGCTCTCCCCAGCTCAGTGAAGCCCATCCTCCAACCGTATGTATATATGATTTATATATATGTAAGGTAAATCTACTCTAGCTGTGAGATCTGATTTCATTGTTTGTAAAAATTGTTATTTTAATTATATATATAAAAGCTTGTGTAGGTTATAGTTCTAGATTTTAAAAGACGTATAGTGGCTTGATAATGTAAATATGTATGGATATATATAAATCTACAATTTACAGTTCGATTTTTAAATGTTATGTGATGCGTAAATATTACATATATTTGTATATATGGGTTGCATGAGTTTAAGTTGTAGCCAATTATTGTGCCTTCATCTTTATCTGATAATGTGAGTTCCATATATTTTAGTTTATACAAATTATATAATATAGGCTTACGTAATGTTTATATTTCTTGTGTTCATTGGTTTGCTGTAAAGAATTTGGTAACCTATACTTTTAATAATAAGGGTCTGCAAGTGCATTCATTGGTATGGCCAAGTTTTATAAAGATATGTCAAATTTTCTCTGCGTTGAGATATAGCCATATATATAGTTTACAAAATGTTATAAGTTAAAATGTTTGGCATTGGTCTGCATAGTTGTTAATCTATATAACAACTCATTTGTTTTAGTATAGTCAGTTATAAAGTATATAAATGTTTATATAACAGTTTTCCAATAGAGTCTATATATAAAATATTATATGAAATTAGCCGGGTTGAGTATAAAATATTGTTGTGTATAGATCTGCATCAATCTTCAAATTTTATCTGTATTTAGAACGGGCAGGTGTATTGTTATATGCAAGTATTTGTAGTGTATATTTATATAAATTTTTTTATTTATTTAAACTTTCAACTCTGTTTATATATATATATAACATAATAATTGTTGTCTATATCAATTCTGATTCGTTTCCACCAACCCCTATCTTTCAGCTTTGTCCGTCAAAAAAATCCGCTTCCAGCTTACCTTGCTTTGAGTTGTTGTTTGGATTATTCAACGGTCTAGATCGTGATCCAATTCGTATCTTGCCGAGTCGTCAAATTCTTCTAGCCTCGAAAGGTGAGCAATCACTCACGATTAATGTTCTTTTATTTATTAAATTTGATTTCAATTGAAACGACAATTGAAATATGCTGCTGTTAGTTAATTACACTGTTATATATGCTATTGCCTGTATCAGTTCACCTGTGACATCTGACACCATTATCTATAAATTATTGATGTGATGATAATATAGTTTGGCTGATAATTGATTAATTGTTGATGTTTATATTGGACGTTAAATTGTTAGTGATAAATGATAAATAGTATGCAAAATTGAAATGGATATAACATAGTTAAAAATTTTAAACTTATTTATATGTTAAATTGATTAGTGGAATATGACCCCATTTTATTGTTAAATTAATTGACATATAGAATAGCGATAATTACACTTTGAACCATCGACGTATATTGGATTATTTGTTGTAGTGTAAAAATTGAAATTGAATGACAAGTAAAAACCGTAATGTAATAATCTTTAATCTACATGAAATGATAGTGTAGATTCTAGAAATAATTTTATTAATTCACACAAATAACAATGTGAATTAATACGGTTGTTTCGGGATTATTTGAATTGATTATTTGTTTGCTGTTATTGATTGTTGTTATTGCTTGTTTATTTACTTTGACACCATCCCAGTTATCACATTGCAAGTTCCCTTTGTTATGCTTTGATTTTGAATTGAATTGGAATCGGGTTGAAATGATAAATACCCAAATTGAACTTTGACCTTGGATATAGAGAATTAAATAAAACCCGATTGGTCAATAATTTGATGTAAAAATAAAACGAAGATTTATTTTGAATAAATAATATGGTTTTGAAATGAAGTTGAAATTTGAATTTTAATGAAAAGAAAATGTTAATATTTAATAATCTGAAACAAATATTTACAATGTAATTGATGAAATGTTGTTTAATTTGAGAAATGATTGAATTAAGTTTGAAATTATAATTAAGTTTGAAATTATTAAAGTTTGAAATGATTTAATAATTAAGTTTGAAATTATTAAACTTTGAAATTATTTAATAATTAAGTTTTTAATTATCTAATAATTAAATAAGATTGAATTATTTAATGATTAAATTGAATTGGATTCTTTAATAAGTGGAATTGAACTTCTTGAATAATTCAAATTGAGTTTCTTTATTAATTAAGTTTTGGAAAATTATTTAAGTAAGTAAATAAGTGAATATTGAATTTCTTTAACAAGAAATAAAATGTGATTTATTGAAATTAATGTAAGACTTGAAATTTAAAGAATTAGATTTGATGAATTTAATTTAACTCAATTTGAAAGTTTTGATATAACGAAGTTGAATTTAAATAATGGATTTAATGAATTGGAAATTAAACAGAAATTGTTTTAAATGAAAATTTACTTAACGAACATTGAATGAAATTGATAAATGGATTTAAATTTATTTGAATGTTAAATTAATTTAAATGATTTCGGAATGAAACTTATATACGAATTTGAATCAATATTTGAATTGTTTTAAATAGAAATTGAAATTGAATTATAAGCTTTTGAAATGGTAATTTGGAAGTTTTGAAACGTAAATTTATGGAAATGGTTTGAAAGACAAATGAAATGTTGATTTACGAATTGAAATTGAAATTGAAATTGATTTGGTTTTGAAATAAATAAACGACCAATCGGTGAAATAATTACGGAAGTTATTAAAGAGACCGGAATTCGGTTATGGATATACTCTCTATCTAAACCGAAAACCACTTTAATAACTATACGCGGAGTGATGATCCAGAATGAAGTGGTTGGAATGATGTACGTGTTGACTGAAGAAAGAGAACGATAATGGATAGCCTTGACACTTGTGTCAAATTGGAAATGACTAAAACAGGAGCTGTGCCGGGCCAATGGAGGATTAGCTACCTCAAGTGGACACACTTCTTCGAACTACTCATTATATGTTGTCGATTGGTGCACCCTTGATTTTGGGAGTGTTGTTTCACGGTGTTGCGGGCGCTGCGACGTTGCGTTCTCACCAGTCCGGATCAGGCGAACGGTAGTATCACTACCTTGGGTATTGCCTCATGTGCCTTGTCATACTTGTATTCCATTTATACGCGACCACTACGATTTTGATTTGTACCTTTAGTATATGGATTGCCCTCTGGTGACTTCCGGTTTTGGGGAAACTACGGTCTTGTATATGCTTTTGGGAATAAAAATGTATTAAGGGTGGAATGGGCCATGACTTAACGCTATTTTGATATCTTTACATATTACTGATAGACATTATCTACTTAGCGTACATTACTACCTAGTAGATAGTTTGACGGATCCTTAAAGGATGGTTATTCCAAACATCCTTTGAGTTACTTGTATTTCAATTGCTATTTCACTTGAGTTGGATTTATTAATATAAGAATGTTAATCCTGACTCGAGTGTCTTGTGTTTTTGCTTTACGCTCGGGTCAGACTGAGTGTACCAGTATTCGAGACTCACCTTTGGAGTTGGAGCTTTGCTTGAAGATCCAGCCATCTATTCTGCTTTCAGTATTCGATGATTCCAGTGATGTATTCTGATTTGTATCTGATGTATCGTATTACTCTTCTGTTGTAAACTCTGATGTATTTTATATATTCATATAGTAGCTTCATGAACTACTATCTCTTTTATTTCCGCTGCACTTATTACTCTGTGTCTGTGATCTGTGATTATTTATTTACTGTATATGTTCAGTTTTGCCAAATTTAAGTTAACAACGCGGTATTTTGAGAAATTCAACTCCGGCATGAGTGTCAACCTATACACTTATAATAGATGCGAATGGTCCAAAATGGCGGGTCGTTACAGTTGGTATCAGAGCTTTGGTAGCTCTAGGCAAAACTTAACATATAAGGTAAATGTATTTACAGAATCACTCTCATTCGAGTTTCAATCTCTTCCTTTGACTCGATTACTTTGAATTTTGGAACGTTCCTCTCGGTTTCGAAAAAAATTCATTCGTGTCCCTCACTATTCGTCTTCTTTCAATTCTGGAGCACCCCATAACTCCATTTTGAATGTTATCTATAATAGATCGGCGGCCTCGCCAATCTTCGAATGATTCGTAAAGGAGCAAAACTCCTTTACAATAGGCATTGATTTACCGGAGATTTCTGTATCCTCGGTTTATGATGCTATCTATCTCCTGCTATACCTGAATTCTATTTCATGAGATCGAATGTAGATTTGCCTTGGAATTCTGCATCGATCTTATTTTTGAAGTTACGGACGACCCGGTTAAGGTTGCCCGTGAATTAAATAAACTCATCCATCTCCCGATTTTGGAAATTGAATTATCTTATCTTCTGTTTCAAACTTATTTTTCGAATCAAAATTCTCTTTGATTTGATTTCCATCAAAGTTGAATCTCTATACATGTTTTGAAATCTGTCCTTGTATAGTCGGGCGAAGAAGTGTATTTGTAAATTAATATTAAAATGTTTTATATATTGTGTTGTTTGAGTTGTTGATGTTGATTTGGGTTTTCGATCGATTCGTCTGATCAACGCTATCGATAGGATTTCCAAAACACTTGAGCAGAGCAAACTGACACAATATCGTTTTCAAATTTGATAAATAAAATAGAAGTTTTGTATGATTATCTTATATATAAATATAAGTTTTCTGAAATTAAATTGTTAATGAATTTGTTGTCTGAAAAATAATAATATTTGATTGGCTATTACATAATATAAATAAATGAATTTATAAACTTGGTTATAAATTGATTTGAATTTGAAATGAATCTAATTCAGAAATTTGAGAATTTATTAGTTTCCGGTGATTTCGAACTTTGGGTTTTAAAATTTTAAAGTATATAGTATAAAGGTATTTTCAAATAGAAATCGTTTTCAAAGAATTTTTAAAATGTTGAAATCAGTGCTCTTCTCTTTGTCGCTGGAAAATAATTTCGGTGATGGCGGCCGCATCATCGACATTCATTTTCGAGTTTCAAAGTGGAGATACTATTCTGTAGCTTTGCTACGGTTTTGTTTTGAGAAAAAAAAATATATTTTGATTTGAATTTCTTCAGTATAATTTGATTTACATATATATATGTATCTTATTTTAAAATTTAATTTGATTTGATATAAATATATTATATATATATATCTCTAAATTGTTTAAAGTTAATCGGAAATCTAATTCTTAAATTTTGTTAAAGGATGATTTTAATTATAATAAAACCAAAATTTGGAATAAATATTTAAACTTGAATAATTGAATTGAGAAATTTTATTTGTATATTGTTCAACTGCATTCTAATACAACTTACCAAAATCATTCAGAAGTTGAATATGTTATTGGATAATATATAAGATAAATTGAATTTATAAATAAAAATTTGAGTGTTTATAATAAATGTTATACACTAAATTTTGATTAAAGATGTTAATAGAGTTAGATAGGATAATTAGTAAACTCAGTTAATAATGAAGTAAATTTATTTTGAAAGAATTAATAAATTTGTTTTGAAAGAATTAATAAATTGAAATTTGATCAACATATGAAAATACCTTGAATTTAAAAGAAATTAATAGATGTAAATTAATTTAAATCGATACTTTTATGTTTTAAATTAATTTATATGGGTTAAATATATGGGAGTAGATATATTAAGTAGAATAAATTTAACAATAATTTGAGTAAAGAAGAATATAAATTGCTGAAGAAAATATGATTATAATAAAAGACTATTCAAATTTATGGTTTTATAAATTGTAAATTGAAGATAATTGGATAATAAGATAATGAATTTAGAAATAGTTGAGATTGATTTTAGAGAAATCAAATGGATTAAATCAATTATTGAATATCAATTAATTTAAATTTGAATTTATATGGTTTAAATTAATTGTTATTTTGTATTTCAAATCTGTTTTTTTTCTGGTTGTTTCTATTCTCCTACCTCGTTCCTTTTCGGAGACGAAAAGTTTTGAGTGGAGGAGAGTGTAACGACCCGTAAATTTTAACTGTTTTAATAACGTTATTAGTTGAAATTTTGTGAAATTTTAAACGATAAAATTTTGAAATAAAAATTTAATATTTGGAATACGTCTAGTTAAACATAGCAACTGGTAAATTTTCGTCCAAAAATATGAAAGTTTATTTCGCTCGTAAATTCACTTCAATTTAATCAGTTAAAAAGCGATGAAAATAAAATGTTTTCGGAACCTAAATATTTTTACATAGAAAAATTCTAAACCATTTTCTGAGCAAGATGTCAGTTGGTCGTTTTTCCAAATTCAGACATCTTTGGCTCCGTCGATCTTATTTTTCAGCGATTTTCTTGCATTTTCCGCTATTAGAAAATTCGAATTTTTATAATTCGATCGTACCCCTGACATCTATATACCGTTTTGATCGCCTCGTAGTGCTGATCTCTGCGGTATATTCAACACCATGTTTAGTGTCCGGTGCACAACCGACTACGTGAAACGGTATGCCCTTTCAAATTTTTCTTGGTTTAATATAAAAGTTAATTTTCTCTTGATTTCCGGCGTTTTTTTTTGTGAAAGCACATTGTTTTGGAAAATGAACGAGTCATTTATTCTATCCTTTTGCAAATGAACAGTTCAAATTGCATGCACGTTGTTTCGAGACAACATTTCATCTTTCATTTGCAAATGATCATTTATTCTTTCTCATACTGTTGCCCATTTTCTTCGTGGCATAAAAAAAAGAAAAAAAAAGAAGAAGGTGTAAGCTTTTAAGCTTTCAAAATGCATGCACGTTTCTTACTGGAGCCAACATGTTACTCTTCCCATTCCATAGCTTATGCTGCATCACCCCTACCATGACCACCCATGTTTGTCACTCTCCCCTTAGCCAAAACACGAGCAGCCACCTAAACGCCGCTGCTACACCACCCCTCAACTGGCCTCCCTTCCACTCCACCGCCCGCACCTCGACAACGTCGCGAGCAAAACACCGCCTCCACGTCCCCCTCCCGGTCACCGCTAACCCAATAGCCGACAACACTTTGGCCGCCGTGAGCATGTTCGTGCCCTCCCAGTCAACCGCCTCCACTAGCCTAGCATCCATGACCCGAGCTCCGCCACCAAGCGACAACCGCCTGTCTCCATTTTTCTCTCCGCCGACCCTCTCCGCCATCGACCAAGTTTCACCACCCATCAGTCATATCCTATCCACGTCGTCATCATTCACCAATAGTATCACCTTGCGTCGCCCTTCACTCCTTCTCGGCCATAGCAGCTTCACACCAAGCTCCGCCTACCCGTGCCCTTCACACTCCGCCTACAGCCACCGCCCGGCCCATTCTCCACACGGCAACGGCGAGCTCTCCCCAGCTCAGTGAAGCCCATCCTCCAGCCGTATGTATATATGATTTATATATATGTAAGGTAAATCTACTCTAGCTGTGAGATCTGATTTCATTGTTTGTAAAAATTGTTATTTTAATTATATATATAAAAGCTTGTGTAGGTTATAGTTCTAGATTTTAAAAGACGTATAGTGGCTTGATAATGTAAATATGTATGGATATATATAAATCTACAATTTACAGTTCGATTTTTAAATGTTATGTGATGCGTAAATATTACATATATTTGTATATATGGGTTGCATGAGTTTAAGTTGTAGCCAATTATTGTGCCTTCATCTTTATCTGATAATGTGAGTTCCATATATTTTAGTTTATACAAATTATATAATATAGGCTTACGTAATGTTTATATTTCTTGTGTTCATTGGTTTGCTGTAAAGAATTTGGTAACCTATACTTTTAATAATAAGGGTCTGCAAGTGCATTCATTGGTATGGCCAAGTTTTATAAAGATATGTCAAATTTTCTCTGCGTTGAGATATAGCCATATATATAGTTTACAAAATGTTATAAGTTAAAATGTTTGGCATTGGTCTGCATATTTGTTAATCTATATAACAACTCATTTGTTTTAGTATAGTCAGTTATAAAGTATATAAATGTTTATATAACAGTTTTCCAATAGAGTCTATATATAAAATATTATATGAAATTAGCCGGGTTGAGTATAAAATATTGTTGTGTATAGATCTGCATCAATCTTCAAATTTTATCTGTATTTAGAACGGGCAGGTGTATTGTTATATGCAAGTATTTGTAGTGTATATTTATATAAATTTTTTTATTTATTTAAACTTTCAAATCTGTTTATATATATATAACATAATAATTGTTGTCTATATCAATTCTGATTCGTTTCCACCAACCCCTATCTTTCAGCTTTGTCCGTCAAAAAAATCCGCTTCCAGCTTACCTTGCTTTGAGTTGTTGTTTGGATTATTCAACGGTCTAGATCGTGATCCAATTCGTATCTTGCCGAGTCGTCAAATTCTTCTAGCCTCGAAAGGTGAGCAATCACTTACGATTAATGTTCTTTTATTTATTAAATTTGATTTCAATTGAAACGACAATTGAAATATGCTGCTGTTAGTTAATTACACTGTTATATATGCTATTGCCTGTATCAGTTCACCTGTGACATCTGACACCATTATCTGTAAATTATTGATGTGATGATAATACAGTTTGGCTGATAATTGATTGATTGTTGATGTTTATATTGGACGTTAAATTGTTAGTGATAAATGATAAATAGTATGCAAAATTGAAATGGATATAACATAGTTAAAAATTTTAAACTTATTTATATGTTAAATTGATTAGTGGAATATGACCCCTTTTTATTGTTAAATTAATTAACATATAGAATAGCGATAATTACACTTTGAACCATCGACGTATATTGGATTATTTGTTGTAGTGTAAAAATTGAAATTGAATGACAAGTAAAAACCGTAATGTAATAATCTTTAATCTACATGAAATGATAGTGTAGATTCTAGAAATAATTTTATTAATCCACACAAATAACAATGTGAATTAATACGGTTGTTTCGAGATTATTTGAATTGATTATTTGTTTGCTGTTATTGATTGTTGTTATTGCTTGTTTATTTACTTTGACACCATCCCAGTTATCACATTGCAAGTTCCCTTTGTTATGCTTTGATTTTGAATTGAATTGGAATCGGGTTGAAATGATAAATACCCAAATTGAACTTTGACCTTGGATATAGAGAATTAAATAAAACCCGATTGGTCAATAATTTGATGTAAAAATAAAACGAAGATTTATTTTGAATAAATAATATGGTTTTGAAATGAAGTTGAAATTTGAATTTTAATGAAAAGAAAATGTTAATATTTAATAATCTGAAACAAATATTTACAATGTAATTGATGAAATGTTGTTTAATTTGAGAAATGATTGAATTAAGTTTGAAATTATAATTAAGTTTGAAATTATTAAAGTTTGAAATGATTTAATAATTAAGTTTGAAATTATTAAACTTTGAAATTATTTAATAATTAAGTTTTTAATTATCTAATAATTAAATAAGATTGAATTATTTAATGATTAAATTGAATTGGATTCTTTAATAAGTGGAATTGAACTTCTTGAATAATTCAAATTGAGTTTCTTTATTAATTAAGTTTTGGAAAATTATTTAAGTAAGTAAATAAGTGAATATTGAATTTCTTTAACAAGAAATAAAATGTGATTTATTGAAATTAATGTAAGACTTGAAATTTAAAGAATTAGATTTGATGAATTTAATTTAACTCAATTTGAAAGTTTTGATATAACGAAGTTGAATTTAAATAATGGATTTAATGAATTGGAAATTAAACAGAAATTGTTTTAAATGAAAATTTACTTAACGAACATTGAATGAAATTGATAAATGGATTTAAATTTATTTGAATGTTAAATTAATTTAAATGATTTCGGAATGAAACTTATATACGAATTTGAATCAATATTTGAATTGTTTTAAATAGAAATTGAAATTGAATTATAAGCTTTTGAAATGGTAATTTGGAAGTTTTGAAACGTAAATTTATGGAAATGGTTTGAAAGACAAATGAAATGTTGATTTACGAATTGAAATTGAAATTGAAATTGATTTGGTTTTGAAATAAATAAACGACCAATCGGTGAAATAATTACGGAAGTTATTAAAGAGACCGGAATTCGGTTATGGATATACTCTCTATCTAAACCGAAAACCACTTTAATAACTATACGCGGAGTGATGATCCAGAATGAAGTGGTTGGAATGATGTACGTGTTGACTGAAGAAAGAGAACGATAATGGATAGCCTTGACACTTGTGTCAAATTGGAAATGACTAAAACAGGAGCTGTGCCGGGCCAATGGAGGATTAGCTACCTCAAGTGGACACACTTCTTCGAACTACTCATTATATGTTGTCGATTGGTGCACCCTTGATTTTGGGAGTGTTGTTTCACGGTGTTGCGGGCGCTGCGGCGTTGCGTTCTCACCAGTCCGGATCAGGCGAACGGTAGTATCACTACCTTGGGTATTGCCTCATGTGCCTTGTCATACTTGTATTCCATTTATACGCGACCACTACGATTTTGATTTGTACCTTTAGTATATGGATTGCCCTCTGGTGACTTCCGGTTTTGGGGAAACTACGGTCTTGTATATGCTTTTGGGAATAAAAATGTGTTAAGGGTGGAATGGGCCATGACTTAACGCTATTTTGATATCTTTACATATTACTGATAGACATTATCTACTTAGCGTACATTACTACCTAGTAGATAGTTTGACGGATCCTTAAAGGATGGTTATTCCAAACATCCTTTGAGTTACTTGTATTTCAATTGCTATTTCACTTGAGTTGGATTTATTAATATAAGAATGTTAATCCTGACTCGAGTGTCTTGTGTTTTTGCTTTACGCTCGGGTCAGACTGAGTGTACCAGTATTCGAGACTCACCTTTGGAGTTGGAGCTTTGCTTGAAGATCCAGCCATCTATTCTGCTTTCAGTATTCGATGATTCCAGTGATGTATTCTGATCTGTATCTGATGTATCGTATTACTCTTCTATTGTAAACTCTGATGTATTTTATATATTCATATAGTAGCTTCATGAACTACTATCTCTTTTATTCCGCTGCACTTATTACTCTATGTCTGTGATCTGTGATTATTTATTTACTGTATATGTTCAGTTTTGCCAAATTTAAATTAACAACGCGGTATTTTGAGCAATTCAACTCCGGCATGAGTGTCTACCTATACACTTATAATAGATGCGAATGGTCCAAAATGGCGGGTCGTTACAGAGTTTGTACTTGAATTCATATCATTCTCTTTCTAATTTCATCCTATTCCTCAAAGAATTCAAATATATATTGCCACTAGAAGTTAATAGGATCATCATATTGAATTTGCAAGAATATTTGTTATGCGGCATTTTGGCTCGGCTATATCTGAACTAATTGGACAAGTTAGACTCGACTGTCATCAAGGCCAGTAAGCCCAGAGCGATGATTGTAGGGTCTAGAAATAAAGTACAGATGATAATGTGAAGTCGTGATCGAATGGAATTGAGAGATATGCTACATAGAACATTCTCAGTATGGAATATAATCTAATCTACAAATGGGATCGGGTATGATCCCTCTCTGCCAAAGGGATCAGATTACTTTAGCTAAAAAAGTGCAACTCGATGGAAAACAATCGATATCTTAAAATCCAAAAGCGTAATACATATAAAACTTTAGGAAGAAGATGTGGTAACCCTAAAGAGTCTACCTTTACGGATCTTCACCTTAAAAGGAGGGAGCAAGAGGGATTGGCCCTCTTCCCTCTAGAGGGATTGGTTGGAATCAGGCTACACAACATGTTGCAACAAAGATTGATCAATAACTCAAGTTCTACTAATCCAATTGGCATGAAACTTGGAGACTAAGCATAATACAACATGGAGAAGCTCCCATAGAAATCACACCCCAAACTCCTCTAAAATAGGGATCAGCCCTGATCCTTATTTCTTGGAATTTGGGCCATGTGACCCCTTATGTGGGCCACTCTGGTTTTGGGGATCTTTCTATCGAATTTTCAGGGAGATATTTTGCCATCTTCCTCTATAAATACAAAATTGATTGTTTATTTTCAGGATCTTTACACAGCTTGTTGCTTTGTACTCTTTCGTAACAAAGAATTTTCACCTGGTCCCTCTTGTACTCAATTTAAAAAGTGATTAATAAAGCTATCTCGTCAAAGTGGACGTAGGCAAAAAAATGCCGAAAAACTATAAACTGCTATGTCTCTATTATTTGTTTATTTCTTATTGCTTTATTGTTGTATTCTCTCTGTTGACATTTAATATCTTTCATTTATCTCTATACAAACTCTATTGGGTATTTGTGACCATTTTGGCACAAACATTTTGGTGCTTTCACTGAGAAGGATAAATTCTCAGCTCGACTAGATCTCATCATCTACTTGTGGATTCCTATATTTGCGTGATAGATCCAGCTTTTTACTGACAAGCTTCCATTTCAACTCGGATTTGAAGAAGAAATCTATAAGGAAAACTATCAACAATGATTAGAAATACCAGATCTACCACTCAAAACGCAGAGGGAAACGAGAACTCTAGCATCTAGCAAGGAGGCCAGAATAATCTATCAGTGGATGCTAATGTTGCAAATCCAGTTGTTGTCCAGAATCCAGCTGATTCCATCATAAGAACAAATTTCTAGAATCTTTTAAGAGAGCTCATAGATAGCCGTCGATAGTTGAAACTGCAGATTCAAGCCAATATCGATTTAATGAATCGACTCAGGGATCGGCAATGTGGGAAGACTAGGAGGGAGCCAACTTCCTATTATGAATCAGAGAGCTCTACTTCATCAGATGATTATTACAGATGTAGATGTCATTGAACTGATAGATATCATGCAGAAACATCTAAACATCAAAAACAAACTTACTTGGGATATTAGGGCCGATCAAATTCGATCAAACTTGGGATATGCATCAAGAGGATGTTGAGCCAAGAAGATGTGAAATGGCTTGTAGACATCGATCGGACCATTCACGTTAGGTGGAGCACGACCACCACTTGGCTCCAACTATCCAAACGTTGGACTTGACGGCTATGATCAAGCAACTAGTAAGGGAAAGCCATGGCTTGACCAATGATGATTGAGGGATCTCGAGTAGCCATACCCATTCATTGATAATATCCTACATGAGGACTATCCAAAGAGGTTTAGCATCTCGTCGATGCCTGCCTGCAAGAGAAAAACCTACCCCAAGCAACACATCATGAGATATGAATGGTTGATGGATTCTGCATGAGCTGATGATGCTACAAAATGTAGATGTTTTCTAATTACTCTCTTTGGCATCGCAACGATGTGTTTTACAAGATTACCCACACGGTCAATCTCTAGATTTGACGATTTGGCAACAAGATTTATGGAGCAATTCCATACACATGCAACTCACCCCAAAGATGTAAAGTCTCTATCAAGTGTGATCCAGGCTCTGGGAGAATCACTGAAGGACTATTTGGAGAGATTTCATATAGCCGACCTAGAAGTCAGTAATTCGAATGACCATTCAATATTGATGGCGGTAATAAGAGGGATTGACCTAGAATATGACTTTGGCGACTGGTTAGATGGCAAACCACCTGCAACATTGGAACGTTTCTATGCAAAACCAGCTCAGTATTTGAGGAAAGAGGAAGCTAGATGCTATAGGAAGAAGAATATTATGGGATCAAGTCAAGAGGGAGTGCAGAGTAACGTTGCGGTGAAACAATCTAGGGAGAGTTCCAAAAAAGTTCAAGTAAATGTCCAAAATAAACCAAATCAGCAAAAGAAAGGTGGTGATAAGAACCGTGAATAAAAGAGGGATATAGGAAGAGGAAAGTCAAGGATTCCAATGTATGATACATACATACCACTGAATACATCCCTAGAGAACATCTGCTTGTCTACATGCAATACCATGCAGCATAGGAAGCCACCTCCGAAAGAATCAATGGAAAAACAAATGCAGACTGGAAAATATTATCGGTTATTAGAATGTTATGGCCACAATATGAATGAATGCAAGCATTTTCAAGATGTTATCGAGAAATCGATTCGAGAAAGAAAACTATAGCATTTTGTTAAAACCCATAGGATGTCGGGTATGGGACATCCCACCCTACCGAGGACAAGCGCGGCATAGGACTGAGGAGCCTGCGAAGACTGGTGGAAGATTGGTGATCAATACGATAGCTGGAGGACCACATACAGTTGATAAGAGTTGGCATGAGATGGAGCGCTATGCTATCGCAATCAAGCATATGAATTTTGAGTATTGCTCAAGTATAGAAGATGGGGCTCCAAAAAATGGCAGATTACAGTGGTAGACAACAATGTATTTAGAAATAGAGATGCAGATAAGATAGAGGCAAGGATGATTGACCAAATGGTCAATTCGGCCATGATCGGCCCCACCTTAGTGAGAAGGATCTTGGTTGACTATGGTAGTTCTGCAAATATAATTTTTAAAAAGGTTTACGATCAGATAAGGATGGAAGCGAAGGACTTGAAACCGTCTAAAACCCACATTCATAGCTTTAACGGTGTTGCAACCGAAGCAGTCAGTTATGTTGAATTGCCTATGGAGTTGGGAAAAGGTGACCGTAGGAGAGTGGGGATGTTGCCATTTGTTTTCTCGGATGTTAACCAAACAATGCCTTTCTAGGCCGACCGACCCTAGTTGAATTCTGGGTAGCCCTTGCCCTATGGTGTTGGACTTTGAAGTTCCCAACTGATAATGGTGTTGGAGTTGTACATGGTGTGATTAGGCGACTAGATGTGCCCGCTATGTAGCAAAGTAAGAGACGCTCAATAGAAGGAGAAAGGCAAGGGATGTGGACAAGTCCCTTCACATCCAAACCACCGAAGATTGACAACCACCGCCTAGGCCTTGGCTCGGGTGCCACAGTCGATTCAATAAAGACATAGATTCGTGGGATGATAAGAAATTTAAAGAAATCAAGGCCGCACCGGCTAAGCTGACGATTGACATCATGGTCAGCCATGATGACCCATCACAGCTCCTAAAAATTAGATCACAGCTCAGCTCCTCGATGATGAAAGAGGTTATTGATTTTTTCCCAGAGAATCTTGATGTGTCGCATGGACTCATTCCGATATGTATGGGATCTCCCCAGCCATTGCGAGCCAGGCATTAAATATCGACCCGAGGCATGTCTTGGAGAAACAGAAAACGCGTGGCATGGATCCGAAGAGATCTGCTGCCCTTAAGGAGGAGGTGGATAGGCTCAAAAGCAATGGGTTTATACACAACGCCCTCTACCCTAAATGGGTATCCAATCCTGTACTATGAGAAAGGTAAACGGAAAGTGGCGAACGTGCGTTGACTATTTGGACTTAAACAAGGCGTGTTTGAAAGACAATTTTCCCTTTCCAAGGATCGCTGGTGGACTCAACCGTAGGAAACAAGTTGCTTTTCATGGATGCATATTCTGGATATAATCAAATCCCGATGCACATCCTCGACTAGGAACACACCAGCTTTATTACCGACATTAGATTATATTACTATATGATAATGCCATTTGGATTGAAGAATTCTGGGGCAACTTATTAGCGCCTAGTCGACCAAATGTTTAAAGATCAGATTGGAAAGACGATGAAGATACATGTGGATGATATGCTCGTGAAATTACAATGATCAAGGACCACATTAGAGACTTAGCAAAAATGTTCGGTATCCTCCGGTATTACAAAATGAAGATCAATCCTCCTCTAAAATGTTCCTTTGGCTTTAAATCAAGAAAATTCTTGGATTTAATTGTTAATGCTCGCGTTTGAAGCTAATCCTGAGAAGATTTGAGTAATTCGCAACATCCAAGCACCAAAGACTATCAAACAAGTACAGAGCTTAAATGGGAAGGTTTCCGCCCTAAGCCGGTTTATTTTCGAAGCCACTGATAAATGCATTCCCTCCTTCGAATTAATTAGAAGAGGGAAAAGGAACTTTTAATGGACACAGGACTATGAAGATGCATTCTAAGATTTGGTGAACCACTTGGAGAGACCTCCCATCTTGTCAAAGCTGGTAAATCACGAAGACTTGTATATCTATTTGGCCATGTCGGTACACGCTATAAGCGTCGCACTGCTTCGCGAGGAGAATCGAATCCAGAGACCAATCTATTATGTTAGCAAGAGATTAAAAGGAGCTGAAAGGATCTTTCCGAAGATAGATAAATTGATGTACTGCATGTTAATTGCTTCATAAAAGCTCTGCCCCTATTTTCAGGCTCATCCCATTAAGGTTTACCCCGATCAGTCGTTACGACAGGTCCTATAGAAGCCTGAGACATCTAGAATGTTACCCAAGTGGAACATCGAATTGAGCTAATTTGACATCACTTATCTCCCTCGGAGAGCCATCCAGGAACAGGCACTGGCAAACTTTATAGAAGAATTCACTATACAGGATGATCTCCTAGAGGGCGGTGGAGCCCCTACCATTTGATGGAAAATGTATAAGAATAGAGCATCTAATGATCATTGTTATGGAGACGATGTCATGCTAATAACTCCAAAAGATCGATCAATTTACTATGCTTTAAAGCTTGACTTACTTGCAACGAACAATGAAGCTAAGTATGAAGCTCTGATTGCTGGACTCAAACATGCTAGAGAACTGGGAATGAAATCTCTTGAAATCTTTTGCAATTCCCAATTGGTGGTATACCAAGTCAGAGGAGATTACTAGGCTAAAGGACAACGACTCGCTCCATACCTTATCCGAGTCCAAGAGTTATAGACTGGCTTTGAGTATTATGACATCATGCATATTTCCTGGGATCGATATAAAGAGGCCGACTCATTGGAATAGTTAGCTAGCACTAGGGATGCACAATATATGGGCTTGGTTCCAATCGAAGTACTAGACACTCCAAGCATAAACCATATGGAAATTGACTGGGTACTAAATACGGAGCCTGAGAAGGAGTCGTGGATGTCCCCGATTAAAGATTATTTGCTACAAGGAGTCCTTTCAGAATGGAAGAATGAAAGACGATAAATCCTGCATAAAGTTTCATGATATATCATTCAGGAACGAGTTATGTATAGAAAGGGTTTTTCCGTTCCCCTACTTCGGTGTATCGCTCATGATGAAATAAAATGAGCCTTAAGGGAAGTTCATGAAGGGGAATGTGGCGATCACACTGGGGGGCAAACCCTTGCAAAGAAAATACTCTGTTATGGTTATTACTGGCCAACTGTCAACCGAGATGTAGCTGATTACGCTATGCGATGTGACAAATGCCAGACGTATGCAAAAGTTCCAAGAGCAACACTAATGGAAATTACAAAAATGGCCAGTCCATGGCCGTTTTCCATATTGGGCATAGACATTATCGGTTCCTTACTTATCTCTAAAGGTAGTGTGAAGTACGCCATCGTAGCAGCTGATTACTTCACCAAATAGGCCAAAGCAGAACCTTTATCCATGATCACGACAAAGGAAGCAATCAAGTTTATTGTATGCAACATCATCTATCGTTTATGCCTTCCACGAACCAATGTAACTGATAATGGAACCCAATTCAACAGCGCTAAATTCAAAGACTTATGCCATGGGCACCATATTGAAAATAGATTTGGACAGTTGCTCACCCTTAAGCAAATGGACAAGTTGAAGCTGTGAACAATATCATAAAGTCCATTCTAAATAAATGTTTAGAAAAGGCTAGAGGCAAGTGGGCGATGAACTCCCAACATCATTATGGGCTTACTAAACCACCAACACGTCTGCGACTAGCCATACTCAATTCGTCTTTGCTTACGGCTCCGAAGCCGTCATTTTTGTTGAACTCGAAGTCCCTTCTCATCGAGTGACTTACTATGACCCCAGAACAAATAAAGATCTCCTCTTAGAATCTCTAGACGTTGTAGATGAGAAGCGCGAAGAAGCTAATTTGAGAGTAGCCGCACATCATCACCGAGTCTCCCAACACTACAAAACTAAAGTCCAACCTAGAACCTTTGAAATCAGCGATCTCGTCTTGAAACGGGTTTTCCTTGTCCCGTCACAAATAAATCCTATTTAGGAAGGATCGTACGTTATTGAACATAGGCTTAGAGAAGGAACTTTCAAGCTAGCGACTATTGATGGCATCACACATCCAAGGGTATGAAATAGTTAGCATTTATGATGCTATTTCACTTAATTAATTCTTTTTCATTCAGTTGTATTCAATTTTCGAATTTTCTTTAACATTTGATTTTCCAGATATGTAATAAGACAAACAATGTCATTTCTTTCCATTTAGAAAATAAAGTTTGAAATTTCCTTCATATTTGTGATTGTTGTAGCACTACATATTAGTTACGATACTCGACTAACTAATATTGACATGTCCGGGAAGGTTCCTAGAGATTGGAGGTAGCCGATTACACAAGCTCACAATCGAACTAAACAAAATAAACGTGGTCCGACTGTTTATTCAATGATTCTCGCTCACAACTCGATGGACCGAGTACCTAACGAGAAATGGATGTGACTTGACCATTTGATAACCAAACTAATTCCACCAAGCGAAGGGATGGACATGAATAAAAACCGATCATGACACGACCAATCTCTTGCTATGTCAAACCCCAATCATGGAGGCAAATCAAACACTTAAGGACTCTAAGTCCCCAGAGTATGGACTGAGGTATAAACACAAATTGGGTGCAATTCGATCACCCGCCAACTAACTCTTATCCCAGAGTGTGGATATGAGAATAAATAAATAAATGAGTATGGTTCAACCACTCATTATTCCATAAACTCCAACCTGAAACCGACAAGAGGGGTATATATTTGCTAAGGATGGAGTTCGACCATCCACTATCTAACCCCTGTAACCCGAGACTTGGGGCAGGAGTATGATCACTAAGCCGCTGAATTTGACAGTGTAGCACTAGGGCTTGAGCCTAATGTTTGGTACAACTTGATGGCACGACCACATAGAGGCCTCGAGTGAAAAATTAACGGATGATTATCCAAATTAAAGAGCAACGAATTACAAGTACATTGAATGGAAAAGCAATAGCTCGACTACTTAAACAAGTTCACATAAGAGTTCAACAAAATATAAAGAACTTTTATTTACACATTAAATTTGGATATCGTAGTACAAGTTTATCCAAAAGTAGGGGACGTACCCGAACATACACGGTCAACCAAAAGAAAAATAGCTAAATAAACTATATACAAACTAAGCCATGTGACAGCTACTTCTTTTGCTTTTTCTCCCTTTTGAGTATCTTGGGAGTGAACCTACCCGAGCCTCCGGCCGTTCCTCTCTTCGATCCTTTACCACTACCCTTACCATATTTGGCAGGAGAGCTTTCAGATGTTGGAGGGAGTCCTTCGGGAACCGACCCGCCAAGTGGAATGACTTGAATAGGGATAAGGTATGGACCACCAACGTCCACATCAATGGGTTCAATTTTAAATTGCTTCTTCAATAACTCCTCCCTCTCGATGTAGTCTTTTGGGCTAAGCTTTTAAGTGTTTTTGGAGGCACTCATGATCACAACATCATCAAATTCATCTTGCAACGGCTGATCGTCGGCATTTTCGTTGACAAGGGTTCCAATAACTTGAGCATTGGGCCCTACAATGTTAGTACTCGCTGGAACATCATTGAGTGTTGGTTGCTGCTCCACAATGGCACCACTTCTGAAAGTTTGACTAGAAGTCGATGCAGATACACAGGAACAAGAAAATAAGCCCATAACTATTGGGCAAGTGGAATGAAACCTCTCGAATAATGGAGAGTAGATCAGGATATATGTGTTTGGCAAACTTTCAGTTATTGTTGGAGTGATCCCTTCTTGAATAGGAGTCAGCACCTTTGATTTATAACCAGGTCTATCCGGATTACGGCTTGGATCTTGTAAAGGGCCAAGTGAAGCTGATGCGCTGGCTGGTTGAAGTTAAGGGGAACCTTTGGGATCGGGCTCCGAAGCTTCAGCGATGTTTTTCCCTTTGCCAGAGGGTGCCAAAATATCAAAGTATCAAATCCTTGCAACGGAAATATCTAAAGGTTCGTTCCCATGAATATTCTGTCGTACCAGTTTCTCCTCATGCAAATCAGCTTCGCCAAGGGATTTCTTCCTCATTTCAACGATATATTTCCAAGCCTCGGCAAGCAGTTCGAGGTAGCCCTCTCTAAGAAAACTCAAGTCACAATGGATTAGGACCTTAGCATTGTATTCAACAATCAAAGGATCAAACATGTCCTTAATCTCATTTCGGCCAGCCTCTGTAGCATCCTCCAACTGGGCCTCAATTTACCCTAAAAATTCCTTACGGCCAGCTTCCCCTGCCTCTTCCTTGAGGACTTCGATTTGAGCGAGTTGCTCGTTAAGTTTAATTCTTAGCTCTTGAGCCGCGATGGCATCTTTACAATACTTTTAAGATTCCTCTTGAGCCTTAAGTTTTTATTCCTTCTCTTTCTTAAGAAGCACTTCGAGTTCCTCGATACGGTGAGCTAGAGTGTCCTTCTCCTTTTGTAGTGTGTCCTTCTCCAAAGCAAGCACACCACTGCGACTAAAGGCAGCGTCCAGCTCCTTTTTATGAGCCATTTCCATAGAGTCAACCGCTTCAGATATTTCTTTAGCGCTTTTCTCTACCGCAGCTAACTTCGTGGTCAACTGTACGATCTCATTATCTTGGTGTTTAATTATGTCTTTATCATGGATCGCCTCCAGCTTAAGGTGATTGATTTCATGTTGCCTTTCAGAAGACACCTCAGAGATTTTCTCTTCTAAACACTGGAATGCTTCATGCTTCACAAAAACAACGTTAACACATGCAAGTGAACTCACTTTAGCACTCCCTAGAATTGTATGGATAGAACGAAGAAACTTTAGCCCATCAAAGAAGATTTTGGAAAATTTGACCTTAAGTTCGGCCAATTGTTCGGCTGTAGAGGCCTCAGGAGTTGTAGTGGTTAAAGCTAGATCAGAAGTAACAATAGGACATTTGCTCCACCAATAATCGCGAGGTTATTGAGAACTAGATGAACCCAAATGATGCTCGGGTGGCATAGCAGTTTAGGGAACATGAGAGGAGGTTAGATTGCTACTATATAGAGGAGGATTGGGATGAACTTCTTAATGAGATGGTTGAGATTTGGACTTGTGTTTAGAGGATGAAGACTTCCTTGAATGATAGCTTCTTTCCTAACTGTTACCCCTTTCTCGACGCCTGCCCGAGTTTGGACCATGACTGGATCCATAATGCATTGAGGTGCCCCTCAAGTGATCAGAGGCGTAAGACTGAGAAATAGCACCTGCAAATCAAACAAGAGTGTATAAGTCACCATCGAATAAAGGATAGACAAAAATTGTGCAGTGAAGTGCGCGTGATACTGAGTGTCCTAATATCCCCTGGACGAACCAGTTACTATGGCCTTGCTCATATGAGCGATTTTCCCTTTGCTATTAGGAGGAATGTTATCACCGGTCTTGATGGGAGAATTAAGCCCCCCAACACTAATGTTGGAAATTCAAAAGTCCCAATGCCGTTTGGAATCGGTAGATTTGACAATCCTTCCATCGAACTTTCTAAAGGCTGAGAGGAAGATTCTTCTTCAATAGAGGTGATGGTGAACTTGGACTTTTTAGTAGTTTTCTCCTATGGAGTCTATATGGTAGCATTTTTCCTTTTCTTTTCGGCGCATGAGATTGCATGCCTTGTGATGATTCGACCACAGGCGCGTTGCCCGAGCCTACTTCATCATCGCCAGTCTTGTTGGCTTCATCATCCCTAATTTCACCTTATTCGGCATTGTCCTAAGCCTCCTCGATTGGAGGCACGAAAGGGTTATCAGTGCCGCCTTCTTATTCCGCATCTCTCCTTCGTAGTGCAACGTTTGCTGGAAGTCTAATGTTGCGATCCTATTCCAACAACTCAAAAAGAGATAATCACTCATTAGTAATGAGTGACCTAATGTCCCTATCTTCAATTGGGGTAGCACGAATTGCAGAAACCGCCTTTGAATAATTATCTCCTTCAGGTCGTGGATGAGTACCTATAAATTTTTAGAGTATTTGTTAGTTCAGGATACGACTTGGACTTAAGAACATGAAATTAAAGTGAGGGCACCACTTACATCCTTCCAAACATCGCCTCTCAAAGCCGGGCGGACAATGAACGTACAATCATTCATGTTTAAAGATATTGAGCTTGTTCCATGCACCAGTAAGAACTTGATGGTTGGGCGCGGGCTTAAGGAAAGTATAAGAAAGACTTCCCATCCATTGCATAAAATTCTAGATGAACTGGATGTCTTTAGGGGATGGCGGATGGAATAAAACATCCATAAACAATAAAAAGGTCCTGTGAAGGAAAACGTAGTTGTTCGAATGTAGCTGACCAGGAGCTATTCCCAGATAATTTAGCATCTCTTGGATAAATGAGTTAAAAGGTGGCAGATATCTGGCACAGCACATAAATTTAGTACAATCCGTATACCCCTCCGGGGGAAAGTGGGCCCTGTCATTTCCTTAAGAGACTAAAATACCTCCAAATGGGATCCCATGTTTAGAGCATAGCTTATGGAGAGCGGCCTCACCAATTCTGGAGGCCTGAGAATCCATCAGGTTATCCAGAATACAACACCTTCTAAAGTGACAGGGGCAGGTTTATCTCTTCCACCAAAAGGATGGGAGCATCCGAGAGAGGGTCAACCAACGGACCGGAATTCTCCGGTTGCTCGGTTTGGCGTTCAGGAGAAAGTCTAGCGGATATGGTCGTAGAACTTGACTCAACACCTGGATTGATGTGCTGTGAAGGCTGTCCAGAAGACATTGCGACCAAATATCTAGAGCCCATATCAACTAAACTTAGCAAACAATCGAGATTAGATAAACTTACTTGTCCGCATGTGCTAGGTATAAACTAGTGTGGTGTAGTGACGTGTAGAGATAAATAATTCAAAATTAAAACAAAAAGTAGTGAGGATACTTTGGATTTCGACCAGAGTGACCGTCGTCACTGACTGCCTCAACTAGCATTTAGATTGATTGGTTTTGTAAGTTTTAGGACCGTCCATCAACATATCAAAGTGTGAAGTTCATTATTGAAGTCCATATGTTAAGTTTTAATTCATATTCTAAGTCCTAGTAATTTAGTAGTTCAACTTCAAGTTTGATATTAGATATGCAAGTCTTATTATCCGTTAAACTTCATACGTTCAAGTTCTTTAAGATGATATTAGTTCTAATTGTTCTACAAGTCTACATGGATTGGTTCGTTTGTTTAAGCTAGGTTCAAGGGCCTAACATCGGCTATCCCCATAGTCGATCCCTCTCAACTAACATGACCGGTCCCTATTCCTATATTTCAACATAGCCGATCACTATGCAGAAACCAACTCGACCAATCCCTTTAAACTACACGAACACAGATCCTTCCTTACTCCTCAAACTTTCATAACCGATCTCTATAACATGCATCTGCACTGATCCATATACTTAGCCATTTTCACACGTCCCTCAAACCCTTACTCCGATCCCTTAGGCAACATGCAATACCGACCCCTCTTCTCCACATACATCAATGACCAATCCCTCCATGCTCTACACCTGACTAATCTCTCTCCTCCACATACATTAATAACTAATCCCTTCATGCTCTATACATGACCAATCCCTCTACTTCCTCCATGCTTCGCTCTTCTCCTTCTCCTCTTCTACCATCTCACCAAACCCAATGCCGCCACCATTCTTTTCTTCTTTACCTAATTCAACTCCTTGACCATGGAATTTAACGTGGAAAGACCCATCATCTCATCCCCAAATCGAACACAATCCAAAATTAAAAACCTACCTATGTATATAAATCGACGGTGAGATGTAGAGAAGTCAACATCAATGGTGAATGGTTTGGAGATGATCAAAATTGAAGGGGAAAAGGGATCAGATTGATAAAAGTATGAAAGGTCGTGATGTATTTTGATTCGAAATGAATAAGTAAGAGAGAGGGAAGGGTTCAACTTCACTAATTTCTAAAGTAAGGTGATATGGGAAGAAGGGTTTGGATGTAGAAATGAAGTAAAGTGAAGGATTGATGGGAAAATACTGGTTTATATATGAGGTTTGGGGGATCGGGTTGCTTACTCTTCTCCATGAAGCCAAAAGTCCTTAAAAAGGGATCAGATACAATCCTTATTCAAAGGGAAACCATCTTATCCCTTTGTGTCCATGTACACCTTAAAAGGAAAAAAGAGAAGAAGGAAAGAGGGAAAAGGGATCAGTTAGAAAATTTCTTATCCCAATTTCAAAAAAAAACAATCAAACATAAATGCAATGAAATAGCTTCTAATTCGACAAAAATTGGCGACAACCGTGAGTGTGCAAACGCACCCGAGAGCCAATGACAAGAACGTGTACCTGAACATGCACGTGTATATTCGAAAAATTCAAATTTTGAAATCAATAGAAATTGAATTCAAATCTGAAGATTTCAAGTTGAGACTGGATCAGATAGCAAAGCTTACTAGCCCCGTAGAACCGGACATAGATAGCAACTAATGGAATATAATCTTGAATTTATACTGTTGGAAATCGACTAAGTGTCATGATGATCAAAGAGAGATACGAAACTTTGGGAAAAAATTCAACAAAAGGATAGAGACTATTCAAAAAATTGGATGAATTTCTTTCCAGCGACTCTAACTTGCTTCAATTCAAAGCACATCGTGTTCAAAACAAGACATACTTCGTGGGGCTAGTGTTATCCGATGTTTTGGCCTAACTATATCTGAACTGATTGGACAAGTTAAACTCGACTGTTATCAAGGCAAGTAAGCCAGAGCAATGATTGTGGGATCCAGAAATCATGTACAAATGATAATATAAAGTCATAATCAAATAGAATTGAGGGATATGCTATATAGAACGTTAGAAGTATGAAATATAATCTAATCTAGAAAAGGAATCGGGTATGGTCCCTCTGTGCCAAAGGATCGGATTACTTCAGATAAAATGGGTGCAATTCAATGGAAAACAATTGATATCTCAAAATCCAAAAGTCTAATACATATGAAACTTTGAAACAAGATTTGGGGAGCCTAGGGAGTCCACCCTAGGAATTGCATCCCAAAAGGAGCATGCTAGAGGGATCAGCCTGAACCAAGCTACACAATATGTTACAACAAAGATTGATCAATAACTCAAGTTCTACTAATCCAATTAGCATGAAAATTGGAGGCTAAGCATAATACAATATGGAGAAGCTCCCATAAGGATCGCACCCCCAAACTCCTCCTAAATAGGGATCAGTCTGATCAATATTTCTTGGGATTTGGGCCATGCGATCCCTCTTGTGGACCCCTACGGTTTTGGAGATCCTTCTACCGGATTTTTAGAGAATATTTTGCCATCTTCCTCTGTAAATATAGACTTGATTATTCATTTTTAGGATTTTTATGCTGCTTTTTTCTTTGTACTCTTTTCTAACTAAGGATTTTCATTCGACCCTCTTGTACTCGGTTTAAAAAGTGATTAACAAAGCTATCTCTTCAAAGTGGACGTAGGCAAACAATGCCGAACCACTATAAAATGCTACGTCTCTGTTACATGCTTATTCTTTATTGCTATATTCTCTATGTTTATATTTATTATTCTTCATTTATTTCTCTACACAAACTATATCGGGTGTTTGTGATCGATTTGGGCACAAACAATCTGTATTGAAGATACGACTACTTGCCATACTCTATTGTTGTTTATATAGAGAAGAGGGTATTCTTGTAGCTTGTAAATAAAGAGGGTGCATCTTCTAGCCCATGAAATCAAGATTATAAAGGTGTTCTTGCCATCTATGGAAAGAAAGTTGTGATAGTGAAATTTTGTACGGTGCAGTATAGGACTAGATGTAGGATTGGTCAATCCGAACCAATATAAAAATTCATGTTGTTATTTACTTTACTACATTTTACATTATTACTTACTAGTTCTGTGATTATTGGTTTATATTTGCAGTTTGAGTAGATAGGGTTTTGAATTCATAATTAATTTTTAAATATTTGAAACACACACTACACCGCTTTAAGTGTTTAAATAGCCTTAAGATCCATTCCGCATAATGTTGCAGACAACCCCATGATCCACCTTTGGTATCAGAGCACTAGTTTTTAAAAATTCATAACTTTATCTTTAAAAGTATAAATGGCTAATATTACTAGTAACACTTTCTTTAACACTTTTGTAGAAGGATAACCTACTACTGGACCCCAACTATTTGATGGTAGTATTTATGCTTAGTGGACTTATATAATGAAAATTTATTTGCAATCTAATGGTTTAGATATTTGAAATATTACCCAAACTGAGTACACTGAGCCCCAAATGTATTATACACAATCGACTACCCGTCAAAAGATACAAGCACTCAATAATTTAAAGGATATGAACATTTTATTCTGCACCTTTGATAAAAATGAGTTTAACAGAGTGTATATTTGTAAAAATGCATATGAAATTTGGAGAACTTTGCAAGTCACACATGAGTGTACTAGCAAAGTAAAATAAATTAAGATATATATGCTAACCAACCAGTTTCAACTTTTTGAAATGAAACAAAATGATTCTTCCTCTAATATGTACTCTAGATTTCAAGATATATTACATGCATTAATATAATTAGGAAAGAACGTCACTGAAGAGGACCAAGTCAGAAAGATCTTAAATTCACTTTCTAGTGAATGAGATCAAAAGACTTTGGCAATTGAAGAAGCCAATAATATTAGTAATATGAAAATAGAAGATTTAATTGGCAATCTATTATCCTATGAAGTGAAGTTGTAGGATAGAAAAGAGAATCAAGCAAATAAGAAGAAATCACTAGCACTCAATGCTACAAACAACAATCATGAACCAGATGACAATGTTGATGAGGAAATTGATTTCATGACCTTTAAGAAATTCTTGAAATATAGGAAGATAAAAAAGCTTCGAAAAACTAATAACTTTAATTCCAAAAATGGAAATGTTGTAAAGTGTTTTGAATGTGATCAACCAAGTCATTTGAAAAGAGACAGTACAAAATTGAAGAAATCAAAGTACTATTTAAACACTTTCAATAAGAAGAGGAAACAGCCTGTTAATATAACAAAAGATGATTTAGGTACATCATCAAGTGATAGTGATTCAGAAACTGAAAATGCCAACATGTGCTTCATGGTAAAGGATGACCAGGTATGGAATTTTAAAGAATAAATTATTAATGTTTTAAATGATAAGTATAAGCGATATAAAATGCTTTGAAAAATATACAAGACTAGTTTAGCAGAGATAGATAGATTAAAAATGTTTAACGAAATGTTAACTGAAGAAAAACAACGTTTGGAAAATGAAATTGGAAGGCTTAAAAAGGATATAAAACTTGAAAGTTTTGAGAAACTGAAAAGTGAAAATGAATCCTTAAAATCAGAAAATCTTTTAATGAACTCAAAGATCGCTGATCTAAATGATAAAACAACATCTTTAGACAATGTTTTCTTAACCGCATAAAGACTTTCAGAAAATGAAAAATAATGATGATAAATTTAATAAAGGAAGGATAATCAGAAAATTTATTATATGCATCTAAAACCACTAACAATAAACATGGACATAGATACACCCTTAAGCTTAAATTAAAGAAAAATAGTACTCAAAGTACTAAATTTGTTAAGGGTACCAAGTCCAATCCAAAACCTAGAAAATTGAAGTTAAAACCCCTGAATAAGTATATTAATTTATGAGTTCCTAAAAGGTTAAATAATAATGAAAAAGAAGAATATATTGATAATTTTATTAATAAAGTTCATTTATCCGACGATTATATTTTGAAAGGACATCCAAACTCTTCATATGTTTGGCTTCCCAAAACTTAACCCCATGGACCTAAAATAAAAAAAGGGTACTAGTGCACATATTTTATATATTTCAAGTAACGAACAATGGATATCGAACAATGGATGTTCAAAGCATATGACAAGAAATACATAGACATCAACAAAGATAGTGAAATAGTGAACCTTGGATATAATTCAAAAGGATTTGTTATTAGCATCACCAACTTCAATAACTCTAAAATTCCTCTTATTTCAAATATTTATTTCATGCTTTGTATTGATTTATATTCCCCTCATAAGTTCTATTTATATACATTCATATATATATATATATATATATATCTACACACAAACTCTATATGTATTGTCTAATTGTGCTTAGGTGATTCTTTTTCGCCCTTTTTGTTGATGACAAAGGGGGAGTAAATGTATAAATATACTAGAAAAAATGATAGTGGTAGTGCATAGAGTTAGGGGGAGTCAAATATAAAAATATTATATTTTATCTCTCAAATATTTATATGGTTGTCATCATCAAAAGGGAAAGATTGACTGAAATTGACCTCTAAAGGTATGAAAGAACGAATTTTTAGCTTAAAAGAAGAGATTAAGGAGAAGGATAAAGGAATTCAAAGTTGAAAGAACAAATAAACTCAGCTTTAGAATCTAAGCCATCAGTTGATATCGACGCTGAAATAGCTAAATTACATCAACAAATAAATAATCTCGAAATGGAGCTAACGAAAAGTCAAGTCCACTGTTAATCGTTAGAGATTATATGACGCCCCACCTCTATACCCACGCTAGCCAAGGACACTACGGAGTAATGCCGTCAACTAGCGTGGAGAATAAGGCTGTTGAGGAGCGACCATCCGTGTAATTGCTTTGTGCGAGCATCGTTATGTCAGATAAAATATAACTTTCATTTCATCTCAAGAGGAAATCCGACATACCGATACAAACTCAAAGCTACTACACAGTGGCTATATGGACTTCGGAAACAAGTATAGAAATAAACATAACACAAATCAGTCGCAGACAATTCATATCACAAAGGCGGAAATAGATATGAATATAACACATGAAAGTGTACTTCAGAGTAGTGGTCAAATAAGATCCACAATAACACAAAAGAATAGATACAAGTGCAAGACAATAGAATATGTATACATCAAGGAGTCTAATCTCAAACGTATACAACAAAAACTACTAAACTAGAGTAGTTAGGCAAAAGTCAGATGATGGTTCCAGATAGGAAGTCATGAGGAAGCACCTGTAAGATCTCATCCTGACCCGAGTATTATTTAAGAAGAAAATAATAAACGGATCAGTCTAGCTATAATTATCAGATAAAATGATATAGAATAAGAGATATGAAAAAAACGTATGATAACCATAAAGTCATACTGTGATAAGTATCTAATCGAAAATCAATCCAGAGATTAATCAATATCACAAGAATCTTCTCAAAGATTAAAAGAATGTCATATTCTTAATTTAATTCACCAAGCCACAATAAATGACATACATATCAATGCCAACTGAAAAAGGTGGTGAAACATAAATCCCAGAAATCAATAATTAGAAATCCAGAAATCACAAGAAAAGGATGGCCAATCCCAAGCGGGAGCATGAAAACTCAAAAATACGTGTATCACAAACAATTTGGAACATTGACGCAGTGCATACGGTACGTCCAATGAATCGGAAAGTCGAGACATCGATGTAGTACAAACGGTACATCAGATGAATCGAAACACAAAACAATTCGGAACATTGACGCAGTGCAAACGGTACGTCCAATGAACCGGAAAGTCGAGACATCGATGTAGTACAAACGGTACATCAGATGAATCGAAACACAAAACAATTCGGAACATTTACGCAGTGCAAACGGTACGTCCAATGAACCGGAAAGTCGAGACATCGATGTAGTACAAATGGTACATCAGATGAATTGAAACACAAAACAATTTGGAACATTGACGCAGTGCAAACGGTACATCCAATGAACCAGAAAGTCGACACATCGATGTAGTACAAACGGTACATCAGATGAATCGAAACACATTAAAAGTACATGGGTTGCTAGCCCACAAAGAAATGAGACGAAGCTCAATAAAATGAAGTACAGTCCTTCACATGGACAAAGAGACATCGCACATTGCTAGTCTAAACCATAAAATGATCATCATGATCATCAAGAAGTGTCAATCACACCAAGCTAGTAAATATATGAGTTTAGCTTCATGTCCCATAACCACTAGCTTAACTTAAATATTTACGAACAAACTGTAGATCTTCACTAGGAAATTGTCACAAGAGTTCAGTCGAACAAGTCCAAGAATTAACCGACGAAGTAAACGCAAGCGTTTCATACCACTTATTTTACTAAGCCGTTTAATTAGATTTCTCATCCGAGTGAGGTAAAGGTTTGTATATACTAATAGATTGGAAAATGGTTTTATAAACAAGTTTGGTATTGAAATTAGAGTTGAAATCGTTTTGATGAAAGAGTTTTGATATTTACTACTAGATCGAAACCTTTATATTTTTAAAGTGACAAATCACAAAAATGATTGTAGAACAATCAATCACCAAAATTCACATACGAAGACGTGAATCAAATCCAAAGAAATCGATACTAAATCCATCAAAATGGATATTCATATAAAATCCATAGAAAGAAGTCATCAAAGTCGGTAAAAGTGATAACGTCTAATCGGATCGACAAAACTCGATTAACATTGGAAGTTTTACTCAAAATTAGGCAGATAGGCAAAACTGGGAAATTCCAGACGTCTGAGGGGTTGGTCCAGACGTCTGGATTTAGTCTCTGGAAATATTCCAGAAAACTATCCAGACGTCTGAAACCTAAAATCAGACATCTGAAAGCATTCAGACGTCTGGGGAAAAGTCCAGACGTCTGGATTTGGTTTCTGGAAATATTCCAGAAAACCAACCAGACGTCTAAAAACAAAAATCAGATGTCTGACATCTTTTCAGACGTCTAGAATAATAGTTCAGACGTCTGAAATTAGTCACTGCCCTTTTTATTTTTCTGCCATATGTTATTTTTCACCAGGAGGCAAAACCAGACGTCTGGCATTGATCTCCAAACGTCTGAACACCTAATCTGGGCAGAAATTTACCTAGGCCAAGATGGCCAAAACGTTCTTGGAAGCGATCGAGCAAACAATGACAACTAAGGATTTACGTCAAGCGACAACCCGGTCTTAAAGGCGCTTCGATACACCCCAAACAACATATCCAAACATCCATTGAAGGATTTTCACAAGAATTGGACTTCAAAAACCAAGAAAATAGGATATTCACCAATTCAATCCCAAACAAAAGGAAATGTACATAAATAAGTGTTAGGAATTCATACCCAATCACAAAGATAGATATAGACAAAGATGTGAGATAAAAATCTCACCTTTTACACAAAAACAATGAAGAGGAAGCTATAGAGCAAGGCAAGGACAATCACTCTTCAATTCCAACTCAACAAGCTTGAATCTAAGCTTAAAAGAGAATTATTTCCTAAAGTTAGGTTTAGGAATTTCTAAGATTGAAAGGAGAAAGAGTTGGAGAAGAAGAAGAGGATGCTTACCAATAGCTTCTCTTTGAATTTGGAGCTAGAACTTGATTTGCAAATGGAAACTAGGGTTTAGGAATTTACATTTCCAATCTTTTCCCCCATTATTCTCTTTAGAGCTGAAAGTGTAAGGAAAAGAAAGTGAATGAAGGGAGAGGGGTTCAGTTTGGGTATTAAGTTGGCTAGTGGGTTGAACCCAAACCCAAACTTCAAGTGGAAAAAGGTCGAAATTTTAGCTAGCTCCAAACATATCAATGTTTATACTCAAAAAGGTCGCAAACGGCATTTTGAACCCAATGGAAGTGGTCTCGAGTCCTAATTCGACCATTTGCAGAAAGTAGCTTTTCAGACTAAAATCCGACGAATGATGAAATATTTAAATATAAAATCGATAAATATGCGGGTTGTTACAGACTCCCCTCCTTAAAGAAATTGCGTCCTCGCAATACTTAAGATGAAAATAAGTAGTAACAACCATAAAAGCATATCAACACAAAAGAAAATTTTGAAATAAGAAGTTCACCATAAAGAGCACGAAAGAGTAAACCCAGACGAGTTCGCTCGATGAATTCTCTAGATTTCCCAAGAGCAATCCTTGGGATTTGAGAACCATTGAACTTTCACCAGAAAAACATCTTTATTTCGAAGGTGCTCAACCTCCGAAGCAATGATGCGAATAGAATGTTGCTCATAAGTCAAATAGGCGAAACTTCAATTTCCACAATAACTCGAGGCTCAAGAATAAAAATTGGAATCCCAAAAGTATTTCCGTAAATAAAAGACGTGGAAAACGTCATGAATAGCAAAAGACTGAACCGGTGCAACGGCGTAGTACAAAAACGGTACGCCCAAGAAACTAGGAACTCGAATAATTTGGAACAACGGCGTAGTACAATAATGGTACGCCAGATGAACCAAAGCTCAAATAATTTGGAACACCGACGTAGTACAAAAACGGTACGTCCAATGGACCGAACACCTTAAAAGAACATCGAACGCTAGTCCATAAAAGAAATGAGACGAAGCTCAACAAAACAAAGTACATCGAAACGTCCGATGAACTTGGTAAAAAGATCATAAGATACAAGGAACTCGAGCCAACGAGGTTGACGCAAATTAAGTTCCTTATGAGAAATAAATATACCAAAAATTTATGATCGAGGTGGAGAGCAAATTTCTCCGCCAAAAACAATGATGCCAAACTTTAAAAGTGAAATCAAAAGCCACGAGCACTAGATCATGAGTGGCATACCTAGTCTCGATAGGCTTTAATGGTTTATAAGCATAAGTGATAGCACGTTCTCTTTTGCAAGAGAACGGCATCCAAACCAATACAATTAGCATTGGTACAAAAGAAAAAATCTTGGTTCCCTTCGGGAATCACAAGAATAAGAGTATCGGAAAAGAAATCTTTCAAATAATCTTCTTTCCCGAAAAGCTAAAACTTTCAAAAATTACATTTATCTTTATGTAATAATCTTTCTAGAAAAATTTACATTTTTACAAGTCAATATATCGTGTCAAGTTGTCTCATCAAAGCGTTTAGGAGATTCCTATCGATAACGTTGATCAGGCGCATCGACCAGAATTCTTAAAGCATTCAATGGGCAATACAATCACAAAACCATCTTCCATATGATAAAAATATCTCTTAGAAGTTTTAAGAATATTCTTTGCTCATTGAAGAACACAATCCAATTATACTTATAAATAAATCTTATGAAAAAGATTTGCAAAATTTTAAATTGCTATTTCCATCCAAAATCAATAAATACAAAAATGAAGTCTTCGAGGTACTCATAGAAGACTCGATTTATAAAATGGATGAAATAAGTTGGACAAACTAAATGACATAATAAGTCATTCATAAGAACCATAACGAGTGCGGAATGCGGTAAGTGGATGCTAACTTCCGCAACTCGTAGCTAAAGAAAACCGGTGGCAAGGTCGAGCTGAAAAGACCTTAACACCTCTCAAAGGATTGCTTAGGTGATAATCTTAAGACAAGCTCAAAATACCGGAACATCACACAACTATTTAGATGAGAGAAATAACACTTTCCTCATCATGAGGGCTTAAAGAATGAAATGATGCCACCAAAAATTTGAAAACGGAGTCACGAAGAAAAATAGAAATCTGCTTAACAGCTAGGAAATGTCGAAGATGTATAGTCCACACGGGACAAAGGATATGGCTTCATAATAATTAAGCCAATCCTTACAAAAGTCATTTCCGAAGCATAAGTAAAAATTGGCTCGAAAAGAAAAATCACATAAAATAATTTCGACATCAATAAAAGCAAATTGAGTGTTGCGGATCCACCAACCGGATTCGCAATCCTCAAAGAAGTCAACAAGCCCAAAAATGTCTAAAGAAAAGGAATCAACAAGTTCTTTTGCTATAAAATAATGAGGCGAAACCCATATCAAAAAGAACTCGAATAAAATGATCACAAAATAAATGTCATCAAGGATAGAATAGATACCTTGACCAAGAGAAGTGTCACTAGGGGCTTGAACAACATTTAGCTTTACCTCTCTCTTGTTTGGAAGTTTGGGGCATGAAGATAAAAGATGTCCCGAACCTTTGCAATAACGACAAAAAAATGGTTTCGGACACTCATTTGCATAGTGGTCCATAGAACCACAATTATAGCATCGTCCACGACTAGAGGTAGGAGACTTTGCTATCGAAGTTTCTTGCTTACCTTTCTTGTTGGGAGTGGGAACGGGGTCTTTAAATTTGATATGCCTTTTCATGTTGTTGTTGAAGGTTTGTTTAGCACCCACAACTTCAACATCACACTCTTTATCGGCCTCTTCAAGACGAAGAGCGATATCAATAAGCTGATCGAAAGAAACTTCCAATTTTAGAAGTAATGGCTTCTTGCGATTCTTGTTCAAGCCATAAAAAAATCTCTGATTTTTCTTCAATGGGGTATTAATGTATTCAACCCCGTATTTATAAAGAGATTCGAAAGATGCGACGTAGTCCATCAAAGAAGATTCACCTTGAACAAGGTCGATAAAACGTCGGGCCAAAGTTACTTTTTCAGCCTCCGGCACAAATTTCAATTCGAATCTTTCTCGGAATTGCTCCCAAGTGAGATCCGCTTCAACGATTTCAGAAATAAGAAGCTCATACCAATCCAATGCTCTTTCTTGGAGCATGCTAGAAGCCACTTGGACTCAGTGGAGATCAACAAGATTCATGCGAGAAAAGATGCGGTCGCATGATCTAAGCCAAGCTTGGATTTCAATAAAACTCTCGGATCCCCGGAATGGCCTTCCACCCAAATCGGTATAATCTCTACACAAGTGTGCAAAACCGGATCTAGGATGAGTAGGCTCTAGAATGGGTCCGACAGCTTGAGCATTTTTCACAAGATCTAGAAGTTGCTGAGCAGACATAAATACTCCATCCTGAGGAGTAGCACTAGATTGACCGGCGCTGGGACGGCCTGGTCTAACCATTTCTCTTCTTTAAGAAAGAAAGAATAAGAAAAAGTTATTCTCAGTATGAATATCAAACAATCATGATTGATAAAACAAGGAATCATAAAAAGAAAATAAGATAGAACGGTACGAAGACTCGAATCAAATTCGATGGCATGATTCCTAAGAAAGCCTTAGGACGATGATCCTTGCTAGATTATTCTACATTGTTCCGAAGTTTGGCTCTGATACCAAGCTGTGATGCCCCACCTCTATACCCACGCTAGCCAAGGACACTATGGAGTAATGCCGTCAACTAGCGTGGAGAATAAGGCTGTTGAGGAGCGACCATCCGTGTAATTGCTTTGTGCGAGCATCGTTATGTCAGATAAAATATAACTTTCATTTCATCTCAAGAGGAAATCCGACATACCGATACAAACTCAAAGCTACTACACAGTGGCTATATGGACTTCGGAAACAAGTATAGAAATAAACATAACACAAATCAGTCGCAGACAATTCATATCACAAAGGCGGAAATAGATATGAATATAACACATGAAAGTGTACTTCAGAGTAGTGGTCAAATAAGATCCACAATAACACAAAAGAATAGATACAAGTGCAAGACAATAGAATATGTATACATCAAGGAGTCTAATCTCAAACGTATACAACAAAAACTACTAAACTAGAGTAGTTAGGCAAAAGTCAGATGATGGTTCCAGATAGGAAGTCATGAGGAAGCACCTGTAAGATCTCATCCTGACCCGAGTATTATTTAAGAAGAAAATAATAAACGGATCAGTCTAGCTATAATTATCAGATAAAATGATATAGAATAAGAGATATGACAAAAACGTATGATAACCATAAAGTCATACTGTGATAAGTATCTAATCGAAAATCAATCCAAAGATTAATCAATATCACAAGAATCTTCTCAAAGATTAAAAGAATGTCATATTCTTAATTTAATTCACCAAGCCACAATAAATGACATACATATCAATGCCAACTGAAAAAGGTGGTGAAACATAAATCCCAGAAATCAATAATTAGAAATCCAGAAATCACAAGAAAAGGATGGCCAATCCCAAGCGGGAGCATGAAAACTCAAAAACACGTGTATCACAAACAATTTGGAACATTGATGCAGTGCATACGGTACGTCCAATGAATCGGAAAGTCGAGACATCGATGTAGTACAAACGGTACATCAGATGAATCGAAACACAAAACAATTCGGAACATTGACGCAGTGCAAATGGTACGTCCAATGAACCGGAAAGTCGAGACATCGATGTAGTACAAACGGTACATCAGATGAATCGAAACACAAAACAATTCGGAACATTGACGCAGTGCAAACGGTACGTCCAATGAATCGGAAAGTTGAGACATCGATGTAGTACAAATGGTACATCAGATGAATCGAAACACAAAACAATTCGGAACATTGACGCAGTGCAAACGGTACGTCCAATGAACCGAAAAGTCGACACATCGATGTAGTACAAACGGTACATCAGATGAATCGAAACACATTAAAAGTACATGGGTTGCTAGCCCACAAAGAAATGAGACGAAGCTCAATAAAATGAAGTACAGTCCTTCACATGGACAAAGAGACATCGCACATTGCTAGTTTAAACCATAAAATGATCATCATGATCATCAAGAAGTTTCAATCACACCAAGCTAGTAAATATATGAGTTTAGCTTCATGTCCCATAACCACTAGCTTAACTTAAATATTTACGAACAAACTGTAGATCTTCACTAGGAAATTGTCACAAGAGGTTCAGTCGAACAAGTCCAAGAATTAACCGACGAAGTAAACGCAAGCGTTTCATACCACTTGTTTTACTAAGCCGTTTAATTAGATTTCTCATCCGAGTGAGGTAAAGGTTTGTATATACTAATAGATTGGAAAACGGTTTTATAAACGAGTTTGGTATTGAAATTAGAGTTGAAATCGTTTTGATGAAAGAGTTTTGATATTTACTACTAGTATTGAAACCTTTATATTTTTAAAGTGACAAATCACAAAAATGATTGTAGAACAATCAATCACCAAAATTCACATACGAAGACGTGAATCAAATCCAAAGAAATCGATACTAAATCCATCAAAATGGATATTCATATAAAATCCATAGAAAGAAGTCATCAAAGTCGGTAAAAGTGATAACGTCTAATCGGATCGACAAAACTCGATTAACATTGGAAGTTTTACTCAAAATTAGGCAGATAGGCAAAACTGGGAAATTCCAGACGTCTGAGGGGTTGGTCCAGACGTCTGGATTTAGTCTCTGGAAATATTCCAGAAAACTATCCAGACGTCTGAAACCTAAAATCAGACGTCTGAAAGCATTCAGACGTCTGGGGAAAAGTCCAGACGTCTGGATTTGGTTTCTGGAAATATTCCAGAAAACCAACCAGATGTCTGAAAACAAAAATCAGATGTCTGACATCTTTTCAGACGTCTGGAACAATAGTTCAGACGTTTGAAATTAGTCACTGCCCTTTTTATTTTTCTGCCATGTGTTATTTTTCACCAGGAGGCAAAACCAGACGTTTAGCATTGATCTCCAAACGTCTGAACACCTAATCTGGGTAGAATTTTACCTAGGCCAAGATGGCCAAAACGTTCTCGGAAGCGATCGAGCAAACAATGACTACTAAGGATTTACGTCAAGTGACAACCCGGTCTTAAAGGCGCTTCGATACACCCCAAACAACATATCCAAACATCCATTTAAGGATTTTCACAAGAATTGGACTTCAAAAACCAAGAAATTAGGATATTCACCAATTCAATCCCAAATAAAAGAAATTGTATATAAATAAGTGTTAGGAATTCATACCCAATCACAAAGATAGATATAGACAAAGATGTGAGATAAAAATCTCACCTTTTACACAAAAACAATGAAGAGGAAGCTATAGAGCAAGGCAAGGACAATCACTCTTCAATTCCAACTCAACAAGCTTGAATCTAAGCTTAAAAGAGAATTATTTCCCAAAGTTAGGTTTAGGAATTTCTGAGATTGAAAGGAGAAAGAGTTGGAGAAGAAGAAGAGGATTCTTACCAATAGCTTCTCTTTGAATTTGGAGCTAGAACTTGATTTGAAAATGGAAACTAGGGTTTAGGAATTTCCATTTCCAATCTTTTCCCCCATTATTCTCTTTAAAGCTGAAAGTATAAGGAAAAGAAAGTGAATGAAGGGAGAGGGGTTCAGTTTGGGTATTAAGTTGGCTAGTGGGTTGAACCCAAACCCAAACTTCAAGTGGAAAAAAGTCGAAATTTTAGCTAGCTCCAAACATATCAATGTTTATACTCAAAAAGGTCGCAAACGGCATTTTGAACCCAATGGAAGTGGTCTCGAGTCCTAATTCGACTGTTTGCAGAAAGTAGCTTTTCGGACTAAAATCCGACGAATGATGAAATATTTAAATAAAATATTTAAATATAAAATCGATAATTATGCGGGTTGTTACAGATTATTATGAGTGAAGGCCAATTTGGCCTTCCTACCCCTACTCCCAATATAATGACTGGATCTCGATCTTAAGCTAGTCAATAATTTTCCTATCTTATCAAATCTACCACCAACATAAGTAATGAGACGATCTCAAAATGAAGTGGACAAGTTAAACTTGAATGCATGCAACATTTCAATAAGAAGTGGAATGAAAAAGTAACTCAGCGTCTTAATGACTATGAAAAAAAAGTTGTAAAGCTTGAATATGAGAAACATATGCTTAAACAGGAAATTGAAGAGTTAAAAGCATGGTTAAAACTCTAAGAGGAGCCAACAAGACACTTCAAAATGCTTTGAAAACACAAATTGATTCAATTGATGATGCAAATACCATTTGAAAGAAGTAAAAGAAATTAAAAGAGTTTTTAGACATAGACCTTCACCACATTACCGACCCTTTAATGGCCAAAAACTTGGACAAGCTAGCATAGAGCATTGATCTTTAGCGAAGATTTGCTTTAAATGAATTCTTCTTTTTGCCTGATTTTTGTACCTGCACCTTTACTTATATTGTATTAGATCATGAATAAATTTGTATTTAAACGAATGTTACCACAGGTATAAGTTATGTAATTTTGAATTGAATACTGGCTCCTATTTGGAATTGCTGGACGATTAATGTCTTGCCTCATTTATATTTTGAGCTTTTGACATATAGATCAATATTCTGCTGGCGAAAAGAACTAAGAACCTTGCTAATTGAGCTTCTTAGAACTTGATATAAGAATCTTCTTTTCCATTAATATATGTCTAATAGCTCGTTTAGTAACAAAGATTCACGTTAAATGAATTCTAGTCTTGATTGAGAGCTATTTAAGCAATGCTCTGCCGCTAGAAAATCCATTTGATAACAATTTGAATAGAAGTCCAGAGAGCCTTTCTAGTTATAGTGTGAATAGAAGACTAGAAAACCTATTTGGTGATTAATAGTAGAAGACCAGAAATCTATTTGGAAATAGTAATGGGAAACCAGAACACCTATTTAGCAATAGTAATTGAAGATCAGAACACAGGTTTGGAATACTAGAACACCTACATGGAAATTATAACAGAAGACCAGAACACCTTCCTAGCAATTATGATAGAAGACTAGAACATCTATCTGGCGATAATAATAGAAGACCAGAACATATTTTTGCAATTATAGAGGACTAAAAATCCATTTGGTAATAATAGAAGACCAAAAATCCATCTGATTATAGTAGAAGACCATAAATTCTTATCTATAAAAGAAGACCAGAAATCCTTATTTGACAATAATGATAAGAGACCAGAAATCCTTATTTGGCAATAATAATAGAAGACTAGAAATCCTTATGTAGCAATTGAAGATTGTGTTTGTTGAGTGGAAAAAATGGCTCATATTCAACGGATCTTTCTCTAAAAGATTGTTTAACTTGGAGCGCTAACTGGCTTTAATTTTTGATAGATCTTCCTCTAGAAGATTGAGTAATATGGAGGGTTGCTTAGTTCTAATTTTGATTGATTTGTTTGGCACCACCCTAGGTGATGATCTCTACTTGGATCGAATCCCTTATCACCGTCTTAGGTGATGATATATGTAACAACCCGCAAAATCGCACCCTTTGAGCTAACAATAAACCACCCATGTCCAACCTAAATTGAACAAAAAGACGGATAGTTATGGGATAGAAAGGAAAAGAAGTAAGAACAAAATTTCACTTGAATGGAATAACATATATTATTAAACAATAACCTTTACAGTGGAAAATTTGAAAATACATATTAGAGTCTAACCTAAATTCGGCTTGGACAGTTATAATACTTGTCCTTACAATTGCTGAAAACATCAAACAAATGCAGCGGAAATAGGTTATGTTCATACATTGATGAAGATCTCCAGCTCTCCTCTGGAAACTCCCAACGTCTTCAGCTAATCCAGAATCTACTCAAATCTGACCCGAGTATAAAAATACCTGGATCAGTCTGGCAAACTAGCGTAAGAAACTTAATTCATACATGACAGTGCCATAGATCAGAGATTTGTGTCATAGATCTCATAAGACCATGCCACACATAAACGCGGACGGGTTTTTAACTTATGATAACTAACACATTTTTATCTGAAAGTTTGATATTATTTTTAATGACATTCTTTGAAAACATTTGCAAGTAAACTTATTAATCTTAGCCGAAATGGTTACATTGATTAAATTCCGACATACTGGCCATAAAGTGGGTTTTACAAACAAATTGGCAGGCACTTATTGGAGAATGGATTTCCATACAAATGACCAAGTGGAGGGTCTACCTTTCGGCATTACATCTCTAGAGAAATGTACCAAGGCCCAACTGATGGTCCTCTACCAACTCATAACCGGCCTACCTCTTCCTAGATTGTACTGAATATGTCATCACCCAGGTCGTTACCGACCTATCCGAGCGCTCATTTACCATACACCACAATAATTTAAACCTAAACGTCATAGCGAGTAGAAATATATCTAGAAGGGGATGATCATACCCGAATAGTTGCGAACCATATAGCCTTGCCGCATCTACCCTATTTTGGTCATTTCTAGGGGTAAAGCTTGATGTATCGATTACCTTTTCACATAGCATAACCTCCTTCTTCTTTGAATGCCACATTGTCGTTCCATAATTGCACAACTAATTTCTACAAATGTATAACTCTTGAGCACGTACTTCTCTGGAAGTTGCTAAGTCGACATTGATGAGGAAGTTCATGGATCTTGTTCAGGGAGATATGTCAGTAATCGAGTACGTTGCTAAGTTTGATGAGCTGTCTCGTTATGGATATGCCACTATAGACACTAACATCAGGAGGAAAGAGAGGTTCATTCGTGGACTGAGGCAAAAGTTAGCTAGAATGACTATGACACATTTCAGAGGACCTTGTAATGTGGTGGTGGAGATGGCCATTCGCCATAAAGAGATATTGGCTGTGTCCGTTAGGGAGAAGCTAGTTGAGTCCCAGGGTCCTTAGGGAAAGAAGAGGAAATTCTATAAGAAGAAAGAAGCCCAGAAAGGAGATGATACCAAGAAGGCGAAGGCTGATTTGGTGTGCTACAAGTGTGATAAGAAGGGTTATTATGCTCACGAGTGCCGGATAGGTAAAGGGAAGAAGCCCGCTGAAAAGAAGAATGTGAAATGCTTCAACTACAACCAAGTTAGGTATTATAAACCAGTGTCTAGAGCTAGTTAGGGCGGACAGAGGGAATGTTTTTGCTATTGGACCACCATCTTCTTCTAGGACTACTGTAGTAGAGAAAGGGAAAACTATGATGGAAGGTACGCTTTTGATTCAGAGTATACCAGTTATGGTACTATTTGATACCGGTGCATCGCATTCATTTATATCACGGTATTTAGTTGATAGGTTATGCATAGAACCCACATACCTTGTTACTTACTTAAGGGTTGCAAATCCAATAGGAGGATATGCAACTCTAGGGATGAGATATGACTAGGTAGAACTTGATTTGTTAGGTCATAAGTTTGCATGCAGTTTGTATGTTTTTGATTTCGAAGATTTCGGGATCATTTTGGGTATGGATTGGTTGGGTAAGTATGAGGCGAGGATATTTTGCCAGGATAGGGAAATATCTTTGAGACACATAGATAGTCATAACCGAATCATCTTCTCAGTGGAGAATTCCAACAGGAGTGTTTGTGCTTTGCTGAGTGCCACAGAGATTGGAGAAGAGCTAAGTCAGGTTCAGGTAGTAAGAGAATTTGTAGATGCCTTTGAGCCGGTTATGGGATTACCATCGAAACGAGCGGTTGAGTTTCGGATAGATCTTGTACCGGGAGCTGAACCTATGAGTAGACCACCTAGCATGATGACATGGACAAAGATGAAGGAATTGAAGGTGCAGCTAGTGGATCTAGAAAGAAGGAATTTATTAGACCAAGCAGTTTGCCTTGGGGAGCGGCCGCGGTGTTCATGAAGAAATCATATGGGTTGTTAAATATGTGCATCGACTATCGTAAGTTAAACGAAAGGACGATAGAGAATAGGTACCCTCTGGCGAGAATAGATAATATATTTAATCATTTGAGTGGAACCATAGTGTTTTCCCAATCGGATTTGGCGATGGGGTTCCATCAGTTGAGAGTAGCGGAGGATAGTATTCCTTTGACAGCATTTCAGACTAGATATTGTTTGTATGAGTGGTTGGTGATGCCACTTGGATTAACTAATGCACCTGCTTTCTTCATAGATTGGATGAACCGGGTTTTTCGAGAACAATTGGATAAGTTCATGTTAGTATTCATTGATGACATTTTAGTGTACTCGAAAGGGGAAATAGAGCATGAGATTCATCTTAGAGTGGTGCTCGAGACGCTGAGGTAGAATCAACTGAAGGAAAAATTTACCAAGTGTCATTTTTGGAAGAAAAAAGGTTAAATTTCTTGGTCATGTGGTTTCAGAGGAGGGATTGCTAGTCGATCCAGTTAAGATCGAAGTTGTCAATAATTGGAAGAGACTAGAGATAGCAACCAAGATCAGTGGTTTTCTTGGACTTGCTGGCTATTACCGGAGATTTAATAAGGATTTTTCGTGGATAGCAGCACCTTTGACTAAGTTGGCCAAGAAAGATGTGAAGTTTGTTTAGTCCGACAAATGCGAGGAAGGGTTCCTTAGGTTAAAGCATTTGTTGACCAATTCACTAGTGTTAGTAGTTTCAGAGGGAAACTAAGCGTTGGTAGTATACACTAATGCATATGGAACTTGATTTGGAGTAGTATTGATGTAGAAGGATAAAGTTATTGCCTACGCATCCAAACAGCTTAGATCACACGAAGTAAGATACCCTAATCATGACTTGGAGTTGGCTGCGGTGATTTTTTCCTTGAAGATTTGGAGGCATTATCTCTTGGGGGAGAGATTTGAGTTGTTTACCGATCATAAGTCTTTAAGATATTTATTCTCTCAGAGGGAGTTGAATATGAGGCAGCAGAGGTGGCTGGAGTTTTTGGCTGCTTATGATTTCGGTATAGAGTATACTCCTAGGAAAGGAAATAAGGTAGTAGATGCTCTCAGTAGAAAACATCAGAATGTGGTGTTAGCGATGTTGGCAGAATGGGAGGATCTAGAAGAATTGGCTTGTTGTAGTGTGCAGTTGAGATCAACTGCTAGTTCTAGTCGAGGTACAGCCATGTTATCTTGTTTAGAAGTTCGACCATTGCAGATCGAATTGATAGCTTTTAAACAAAAAGAAGGTCCATTTTTAGCCGAGAAGATTAGAAGGCTTCAGGTAGGATTAGAGATCTAAAGGATTTTAATCTTGACCAAAAAGTATGGTTGAGAAAGAAGGGACGGTTATGTGTTCCAGATGTAGAGAACTTAAGGAGGGAAGTTCTTGATGAATGTCATCGATCCAAGTTTATGATTCATCCTGGAAGGACCAAGATGTATCAATATATGAAGAGGAGCTTCTATTGGGAAGTCATGAAGAGGGATGCTGGCTTATGGGTTAGACAGTGTGTTAACTATCAACAAGTGAAGGTCGAACATCAAAAGCCGAGTGGATTGCTTCAACCTTTAGAGATTCCCATATGGAAATGGTATTTGATATCGATGGATTTTATTGACGGGTTGCCAAGGTCAAATAGATGAAATGAAAGCATGTGGATTATAGTGGACAGGTTGACCAAGAGTGCCCATTTCAATCCAGTTAAGTCTACCAGGATGGCACCTATTTTGGCAAAGTTGTTCGTGATGAACATAGTTAGACTTTATGGGATTCCTAGTAGCATAGTCAGTGGCAGAGATGCATTATTAACTAGCGAATTTTGGAGGAGTCTATAAGAGGTGTTAGGTACCAAGCTTAAGATGAGTATAGCATATCACCCACAGATGGATGGGCAGACAGAGAGAGTCAATAAGGTACTCGAGGATTTGCTGAGAGCTTGTGTATTGGAATTTGGTGGATCTTGGGAAGATCACCTACATTTGATTGAGTTTTCCTATAATAATAGTTATCAGACAAGTATAGGAATGGCGCCTTTTGAAGCTTTATATGGAAGGCCATGCAAATCACTAACATGTTGGTTAGAGGTGGGAGATAGAATGGTTTTAGGCCCGGATTTGGATAGAGAGGCGTCAGAAAAGATTGAGTTAATCCAAGGTCGGATGAAGGAAGCTCAATCCAGGCAGAAGAGTTATGCAGATAAGAGGCGTAAAGACCTAGAGTTCTCAGTGGGAGACAGTGTTTTCATTAAGATATCACCGATGAAGGGTGTGGTATGGTTTGGAAAGTCGGGAAAGTTGGCCCTGAGAAATGTTGTTCCATTCCAAATTTTATAAAGGATTGGAAAGCTCGCGTATAGAGTAGAATTGCCAAGCAGTTTGGCAAGTTTCCATGATGTATTCCATGTGTCTCATCTTCATAAGTATGTGCATGATCCAGAGGCTACTATTCCTTAGACAGAGTTGGAAGACTTGGTAGCAGAGCCTAATTTGACATTTGTTAGACAACTAGTTCAGGTTGTAGCAAGGGATGAGAAAAGATTGAGGACCAAGACAGTCAAGTTGGTGAAAATTCAGTGGAGCGACAACGAGAAGGAGTGTACTTGGGAGATAGAGGACATGATTAGAGATGCTTGTCCTGATCTTCTTTGATGGTATGTCTATATTAGATTTATATAGACTAGTATCTAGTCGGGTAGGCTAGTATGGATGCTAGGAGTGGTTACAAATGATTGCTACGTTTGCTATGTAGTCCTTACTGAATTTCGAGGACGAAATTCTTTAAGGACAGGAGCCTGTAACACCCCTAATTTATTTAATTAGAATAAATTAAATTGAATAATGTATAGCAATATGGAGATTGAGATTGGTAAATAAATGTAGTGGTCGTGCTTATTAAAATAAATGAATTTATAAATGGTTAAGTGTTAGCTAATTAAACATAAAGGTATTAGGGTAAATAGCCACCCGTATTCCCACCCTTATACTATTACCTCTAGCCCATACACGTTCATTTTCACATAAGTAAAATTTTAAACTTAAGAAGAAAAGGAGCCGGCCATTAGAAGGAAGATAAGAAGAGAAAATTCAAGTAAAGCTTAGGATTCAAGCTAGAAGAAATCAATCTCAATCAATCTCCAATTTCCTTATCCAATCTAAGGTGAATAATAATCACTACATCTCTATTTTAATTTCTATAATCATATGTTTTTGCATTTAAGGGTAAATTTGATTTTATGATATATTGGATGATGATATGCTTGATTTATAATCCATATGGCTTAAACAAGATTGTTTAAAAGAGGATATGCATGGTTTTAGGGAAAAACTGAAGTTAAATGATTTTAAATGCCATGGAAAAATTATATGTTATGGGAAACATGATTTTGGAGTTGGGTTTCAATTTTTATAATTTGCCAAGCGGTGGAGAATTAATTATGAATTTTCAAAGGAAAATATGGTAAATTGGTTTATAAATTTATTTTGAAACTTTTATTGAGAATTTGGGTCCGAAATTTTGATATGTTAGATAACGTGATTGAAGTGAATTTCTGGAATTTTTGGGGAATTTTACTAAGTGATTTAGTATGGAAATTAAATTATTTTGAAAGGAGGACCTAAATGATTTAATTGTTTTGTTAATAGAAAGGGCTAGTTTGCTAAATGTATTTGGTTTTAGATCTGAGAAAAATGCAGCAAATATTAGCAAAATAATTTGAAAGTTTATGTAACCAATAAAGTGTTTACAATTGGACAAGTTAGTTACAAAAAGTTTACTTTATTTGGTAAAAACGACATTTTGCTCAAAAAAGTAGGTTCCACCTCCTTTGGGAGGGGCTTTTGACCTAGAGCTTTCACCTTCGACATAGTCGAAACCTTCTACTACGAAACCAATGCACATGGTATCACTTAGCCGGTATGTAGTGGATTGGAGAAAGGAGGAAGGTAGGGTGTCGAAACGTGGCTTCTAAATGGGTTGGCTCCTTTTGTTTTGTTTTAAAAGAAATGTGCTTGCATGTTTACAAAAGGGTTTCGAAGTAGTTGAAACCAATGGTTTCGAAAGGGTATTTCAAAAGAAGCTTTCAAAGCAAAGCTTCCGCCTTTGTTTTAAAGTAGTAGCTTCCGAAGAAGTTACCTAGTTTTTATTTGAAGCTTTCGGAAGGGGTAGTTTCGACCAAGTCAAAACCCTTCTGTAACTCAATACCTTTCGATGGTTTTGAAGACATCAATACTGTCGAAAGGTACTTATTGTTTTATAAATTTAAGCCACTTCCTACTGCTTTCGAAAGGGGTTAGGGGTTTCAAAGGCAGTAGTTTCGGAAGGGGTTTCGAAGCCAACCTTCAATTGTTTTACCTAGAGGTTTTATGCTTTTGAAAGGATGGTTTCGACACCATCAAGTTTCCCCAATATCTTCATGGAATAAAGAATGGTTTTGAAAGAGATGCTTTTGCTTATGTTCACTTTGACCCAAAATGATGTTTTAAATATAAACCCAATGATTTCGAAAGGGGGATTTTCAATGGTTTCGGAAGGGGTACTTTCAAATGGTTTCGGAGCTATGCTTCTATACTTATACGATAATACTTTAACACAGTCGAAAGGTTTCGAAAGAAAGATTTTAGAGTATTCGAAAGGCAGGAGCCTAATGTTTTAAAGTTATAATTTAATGAATTCGAAGGAGGTCATCCTATGAGGTCGAGAGCAAAGGTTTCGAAGGTGTCGAAAGGCTTTATAAACCCAAACTTAAATTTTTAAAGGAAAAACCAATGGCTAAATAAAGGAGTTTTTAAAGGATTTCAAGTATGTAAATTTGAAGAAGTATTTCCTTGATAAAAATATAGGTTAAAGGGATTAAATATGAAAAGTATTTCAAGGACCTTAAACCTACAGGAGTGGTATTGTTTTGTTACTATGGTTGCTTCTTCAAATATAAGTATATTCACATGATAAAGGACCCATAACTACATTTTGGGGATAAAGGAGTAGAAGAACCAGTTAGGTTAACCCAATAATGAATATAAATTGGTTAAACTCCTGAATGAGTAGAATTGCATCCAGGAAGTCAGAGAGACCAGAATATAGAACGCTTAAACCTTGAAGTGTCCGAGAGACAGGTTCATAGTAAACCCATGAAAACTATGATTTGGAAGTTATTGGGTAACCAATAGGTTCATAGTGATCCCATGAAAACTATGTATTAAGGATTGTTGGAAGCGGCCAATTGGTTTGTAGTAAACCCATAAAAACTATATCCGGATTAAGTATTGACATCAGTCAATAGGTTTTTAATCAACCCATGAAAACTAGGATAAGGAAGAAGTTATTGAAGGCAACGGTAGGTTCCTAGTCAACCCATGAAAACTAGGATAATAATGGAATTATTGGAATGACTAATAGGTTCAGGGGAACCAATGAATTAATTAAGTTAATTGGCAGGGGCCTATAGGTTCTTAGTGATCCCATGAAAACTATGAAATAGGACAGGGGTCCTTGTATTATGAAAAGGTTATTAGTAAACCCATGAAAACTAATAAGTTAATAGTGATCCAAGAAACTATAATATGACAGGGAGTCAATTAAACCGGGGATGGGAAATCTATATTGTTTATATGCATATCATCATAATATTTTAATGCTATGTTTTAACCATTGTGGATGTAGGAGCACGGTATATGGTTTTAAAAAAGGTTTTTAGGATACTAGTGAGGGGAAAACCCGTTCTACTAAGCGGCGTGGTCTCACTAGATATCTAAAAGGATTGAGATGTTAGATTATTATTCATACTAAGCTTTATGTCTAACTCGAAGCTTTTGTTTTCCCCTTAAACTCTTAGGTACTCAATTGGTTTTGAGTAGTTTGGGATTTAAGGTTTTCAAGTTCTTTTCTTAGACGAATAAAGCTTCCGAAGGTGTGCAGGAGGCAGTTAGTTATTTAGAGTTATCTTCTCCCATTGTGTATTTTCGTTGTAAAGGCAGACTTAGCCTTATTATATACTCTGATCTACCAAGGGGGCATCTTCATATGTCTCTCTTGGCGTATATGTAATAATTATATTTTTCTGAATGTGCTTATCGTTTGTGGGATTATGTAATGAACGAGTAATGTTTTGAATGGAATGTAGAAATGTGTTTTTGATTTGTTAAATTTTTTCCATATTCTTGTGATCAGTGTATCTATGTATCTAGCATCACCGTATTTGGTCGCCGATGATTAATAACTATGGATGACTGCAGCATCCGTAGCCATTAGTTTGGGCCTCCAAGTACGGGGATGTTACACCTTGTTATCGAACTTGGTAAATTCAAATTATTTAGTGTTCGAGTTAAATGGATTCGTAGAAATTATATCAATGTATACTCAATACAAATTCCCATATTCAAGAATAACGATAAAATCACTTTTTAAATTTACGTGGATAGTACAATTTTCCACCTCATAACTTAATACAGAGTTTGGTCAGAACATTACTTATATTACTAAAAACCTTGTTCAATCTTTTTTTATTTTGGAAAAACTTAAATATGATCTTTTCATTTAGGGCATCCAGGCTTTCCCTTCGATCTGTTCCACTCCTCGCCTAGAAAGAGAAAACAAAGGCCAGGTAAGTTGCATACCTAACCTTAGTTACACACCTTGTTTTATCTTTTCAGATCTCACAGGCGGGACAAATGTACTAGTCATTTCCACATACTCAGTTTGTTATTACATTCAACACTTTTAAGGAAAAATTTATCCTTTAAGTGTTATAAACAATTTCTTGTAACGACCCTGAAATTTTAAATTTATTTAAATTAATAATTAAATGAAATTTTGAGTTAAATTTATGATTAAATAAATTTTTGAATAAAAATTGTGAAATTAAATTGATTAAATGGAGCGAGTTTCCCCGATATCCAAGTATATTCTGTATAAATCATTTGAGATTAAAATATTGTAAATAGTGTATATGTGAGTATATGTGTGTATATTGAAGGTATATATATATATATATTTAGGTATATACGAGCAAATTTAATATATATTTGGATTTGATGGTCATAAGGCGACATCGAATCAAACTATAAAAATAATAACAAAAGAAATACAACTAGAATTGAATGTGAGTTGTGTAAGCAAACAAGAAATAATAAAACAAAGTTGCAGGTAAATTATGTAAACCAAGGAAAAAACAAAAGAAGAAACAAAATATCTATATACAAATAACTAAACAATTTCTTCTATCTTGCAAAACAAATACAAAGTGTTAACAAGACAATATAACAAGTGCAGCCACAATTTTAAAAGCAATAAGTACATAAAGTAAAAGCATGGGTAGGCTGCAATAGGATACCTTTGATATTGTAGTAAACAAAATTATATCCCCTCCAGCACATAATGCATAAACAAGTGCACAATATAAAAATCATCTCATACTTTTAGTATCAGCCGAGCAAAACAAGTAAACACTTGAAATTCTGGAAAATAAATAAGATATGCAGGGAAACATATAGGACATTGCATTTAATACCCTATCTTCTCATGTACACACAAATATTATCTTCAGCCCCATACGAGTACAGCCGAGCTAAAAAAAAATGTAGGCAAGCATAAACATTTGTACTCACTGATATCATATCAGCCACCAAGAAAACAGGCTAGTCAAACAATAAAAAGAAAAATATCATCACCTTATAAACTAAATTCACATATCAACTTCAATTCATTTTCGTGCCCTTCCACCTGAGAAACCTCTAAAATGAACACCATTCAAACTTTAACAAAATTGAAGTAACATCATCCTCAACTTAACAAAGCTACAACTGGAAACAATTAAATCAACAACTTCAAAGCTTGAGAGAAGAATCAACTTGATTCGAACCTGCAAAGCAACAAATTCAACATAATCAAAGTTGCAGTTCAAAACTATCGAAGCTTCAAAAGAAATTAAAGAAAAAAAATACAGGCTTTGCTTCCTCTCTGTTGCGAATACCCAGGTGAGCAACTTGTTTTTTTCCCAAACTTCTTTGTTTTCACCAGTGAGTAACTTCACCTTTAAGCTTAAAGTAAAAATGTTGGTTGCAAGTCATTGTTGAGTTCAATATTTTATTATGGAATAGATTTGTATTTATATTGTTGAAGTATGATGTATACAGGTAACCTCTGTTTCTTTTTACAGTTTTACCCAGATTTGTAAAACAAATTTCTATCTCTTAATCTAGTAACCATTAGAAATTAAAATACAAACAAAGATAGTTTGTTTGTTCACGAATTAAGCTTTAAAAATTTATTTTTGTTAAAACAACCGGTAATACCTCTAGGAATTTGATTTTACAGAGAGAATTTAAATCTATGAAAAATTCGAATGTCACGAATTATAAATTCATTTATATAACTTGAATCACTATTAGAAAATAGGATTTTTAAGATAGAAATGATGATTTATATTCAAGTATGGGTGGAGCATTAGGAGCCGGGGTTTTGTGTGGGGGTGAAGGAGCGAATAAGGAGTATGGGAAAAATGGTGGATGAGGGTGCAGTGCCTCGTGGAAGCGGCGGCGAGTAGATATTCTCCGGTGACCTAGTTTTGGAGGGTCGAGTACTTTTGATTCGTTCACCCTATTGGATGCATCGAGTTCGATGCGGTTTGGAGGGATGGTGGATGGGTCGTAGGTGAAGCTGCGGCTGGAGTTTGGTGGCGAACGGTGGTCGGAGCATCGAGCAGTTGGTGATGACAGGTTTGGGTTTCGAACCCAATTTTCGATTCAAGTGGCCGTGGTGGTTTTGGGTGATCGCAGTCCGGTCTGGGGATGGGCGGCGACTTGCTTGTGGTATCGTCAGAGGTAGGATCGTCGTTGACGATCTGTGCACGTGTACGGAGGTAAGTTTGTGTCAGTGGGTTTTTTGGGTTGTGGGTGCTCGTGTATCTCTCGAGTAAGAATGGTTTTGTCTCGAGTTTCTGGTGGAGTTTCTCGAAGGGATGGAGGATGGGTTCTCGCGTTGGCGCTGTGGTATCTGGGTTTTTGTTTGGGATATTCCTCGGGTTATTCGAGCTGATTCTCGAAGCAATGGAGGAGGCGACTCGAAGCAGAATGCTTCAGAGAATTGGGTTGGGCTAGTTGGTTACAGGTTTGTTTAAACAGCCTGTAGCTTGAAATTTTAAATGAAAATTTAAACAAGCTGAAACTAAAAGTTAAATCTGACATTAACTTTGATTTCAAGGTTTTGAAATTAAATTTAGCTTTATAACTTAAGTGTTGAAAACAAGTTTAAAAATGAAATTTAAAAGGGAAATTTGAAATCAATGTTTCCAACATCTTATAAATAATCATTAATGAATGAATATGAAAGTGTTACCTTAAGTAATGGAGATTAGTAATTTATGATTCATTAATGAATGAATCCTTAATGGTTGATCAATGTATAAATATAATGATTAATACAAGAAATTTTCTTTAAAGGGTGATTAAAGAAATTTAATAGTTAATGAGGTCATTAACCAAGATTGTAGTTTATTCATAAGTAATAATCTGGTATAAATTAATTATAATCAGATATTAATTGATCTTACTTATGGATGTTTAGATTCTAGTGAATGTTGAATTATTTGATATCCCTGATATATGATGCTTTGTGATACATCCTGATTTATGTTGTGATCTGTAATTGATTATCTGCGATATATATATCTGTGATTTCTGTTTTTGTGATATATTACTGTGAATATGAAACCCTTGACCCATAAACGACATTTGAATTTCGATGCGACAGGGAGTCGGATTCCAGTTGGTTATCCGAAACCCACATCGAATTGAAATAGTGAATCTTTGTGACTGATAAATTAATTTTATCTATGAATCTGTGAATGAAGATAAGCGTTATCGATTATACCGCTTATAGATATATCTGTGATGATTGATGTTGTGCACTATTGTGTGAAACCCTGGACCACACTGTTACACACACAAATATGGATTTCACGTGGAAATCGGTTAAATCATAGATAATTTAAATTCCATGTTTTTGAAATTGAAAATTTAATTTCAATTGATTTTGAAATTGGAAATTGGGGTTTAATATGAAAAGCTTTTGAAATGGGATTTCAAAGATAAAAGTTATTTCGAATAACTTAATCGAGTTTTGAAAATTTAAATAATTTGATTTAAATTTGAATTCAAGTTTGAAATTGAATTCTATGATTTGAAACTAAGGATTAAAGATGCTGTACAAGTTATATATGGGTTAAACCATTTTAAAGGTATTGATTTGGGAATTTGAATTTAATTCAAGGGTTTTAACTCGTGTAAATATAACTGGATTTTTATGAAACGAAAACTACTTGCTTTCAAAAAATAATAGCTTTCATTTTAAGAAAGGATTTCCAAATTATGTTGAACGGTTTCAAGTTTGAAAGCTTTCATTTTAAGAAAGGATTTCCAAATTATGTTGAACGGTTTCAAGTTTGAAATAGAATTGAAATGTTTTGAAAACTATGAAATGAGTCTTTGATTTCAAAGACCGAACGAGTTAATCTAACTTGAAATGGAATTGTTTTGAAAGGCTATGAATGAATCTTTGGAAACGAGTTTTGAAAGCTATAAGTTAAATCTTGATTTAAAGATTTAACGAGTTAATCAGATTGAAATGGAAATCGATTTGAAAATCTATGAATGAATCTTTGTGAACGGGGTAAACTTTGTGAATTGAATCTTTTTGTTTAAAAGATTGGAAATGGTAATTTGTTTTACCATTCGAATGAAAAGTTTTTAGCTTTAAGCTGTGATTTAACTGAGACCCCAGTATCCATATGATTTTTAATTGCGCTCGTTATTCGGTTTAGCCGGGAGAGGACCTTTGTGTCGTATAACCCATTCCGAATAGTGATACGTCGATATGGATAGCATTTGAAGAACGGTGGTGAAGACCGGGTATTTGCGAGAATGATAGGATGACCTATCGATTGTCTCTGCACTGAGTCGCGCCGGTATAGAGATTTCTTAAGTGATGGGAAATCCGATCGGGATTGTGAATACCCGGATTTGCAAGGGCTTCTTCGGAAGTGCCTTCGGTTCTGTTCGAACCCGGAACAGACTTGTATGGATGTGTGTCTGACGTTACACTTTGAGATGTAAAGCTGGTTTCTATCAAATACATTTCTGTTGGTGGCGGAGAATTTATTCTCTTAGCTTAACACCCTTCTCTGAGACGTACGAGCTCAGAGGTTATGTAGTTGATGGTTACTAGTGATACATTCCCGATTTGGTAATGTGGCATACGAAGTGCTGATGATGCGTTGCTTTGTGAAAAAGCGTGGCTTTGTGAAAAAGCGTGGCTTTGTGAAAAAGCGTGGCTTTGTGGACGAGACTTCGTCGAGCCTCACAACCCGGTAATGGTCGAAACAGGAATGTTGCGACAAAGGTTTGTAGGGGTAGCGCCCCTAGGGTATGTCATTTCCTTCTGGATAAAAGGTGATATCATGGTATGGAGCCCAGATATTTTACCTATGTGGATGCTGCACAGTTATTATACTTTGTGGTTGTTGCTTTATGATCGAGACGTCTCGGATAAAGGTCGGTGACGACCGGGGGATGACATGACTCGTGTGTTAGTTACCTAGTTACAGCTCGGTTAGAGCGTGAGGTAGCGTCGGCCTTTTGTTTGCGGAGATCCGGTTAGGATCCGAGGCGTCTTTCCAGAGGCGTTTCTATTTCGGTAAGGAAGTTCCTTAGCCTGATCATTTGTTGGAAATCCAAAGAAACAATACGAACCCTGTACGGTTTTTAGTTGTATTACCTGCTATGGAATGTGGCGGTAACCTGCTATTGAACGTAGTAGCTATAGTAGGCATACGATGATATGTTGTATGCTGGCTTAGATTTATATTATATTTTCGAAATGGTTTTCGACACTATGCACTAATGATAATAATATCGAATGATTTTGCGTAGTAAGCATTTTTGACTATCATAAGGAGAAATCTCCTCTAATTCTGCGATTGCATTGTGTGTGTGGCGGGAGGCCTTATGGTAGTTTCATTTTCGAAAAGCATTGCGGGTTTCAATGTTTAAAGTTCTTTTGTGTTGTTTTAAAGATAAACTGTTTTTGTTGCTCACACCAGTCCCATGACTGATTCGGAGTTTATTGTTCCCTTCCTAAACTCTGGGTGCCCACTATTTTCCACACGGGCAGTCTAGAGTTGGGTTTCTTTTCAGATATTCAGGTTTAGTAGATTATCTGGAGCTAGTACATTCATCAGAGTTGCTTATCTTGGAGTTGTGGATTCATTCTTGTCTGAAGATCATTTTGGAGTTATCATTTCTATTGATATTGTTCCGATGCTGTTGTTATCTTTTCTTTCCCGCTGCTATTTCTTGTATCATATCTCTGATGTATATTGATATTCATTGTATCACTCTGTTGTATCAGATATTATATATCAATGTATTATTCTTTTCTTCCGCTGTGTTATTTACTTAATTGTGTTATAGCTCCGGCGAATCGGATTTGAACGGTCGAATCTGCGGCATTCTAGTACAATGTGAAGTACGGATGTTGATTTTCGAACGCGAAAAATCTGAGTCGTTACAATTTCTCTTAACCATTTATTTAAACTCTTATTAAAAGTTCCAAAAAATCTTTAAAATACTAAATTATTTATTTAAAGACATTTATAAAAGGTTCGGAAAAGAATAGTTAAGTTTAAATCTTCATTTCTAAAGTTTAGTAAAACTGCTCTAGAATAGTGCCGCGAAAAATTCTTTTAAGAGCTTATTTGATTAAAACAACTTTTCGACCATTCAAAAATCCATATTTATAGCTCAAATCTCTTTTAAAACATTTTAACATATTTATCAAATTTATTTCATATTTTTAAACATTTAAAATTACTTATTTTGAAGAATTTTATACTTTGGTCACTTAAATACAAAAGTGCGGTTTTCCTCAAAACTTGATTTGGACATAACTTAAAATCTACATATGAGATCTTGGTTTTTCTTTTCCATTTGAAAACTATGGTTATAAGGATCCGGAAAATTTTTATTTCAAAGATTTTCGAGCTATATTTCACTTCATATACTCAGTTGAATTCTTCGGCGCGAAATAGCAAATCATCGTTGCGCGACGCGCCTAATTTTGACTTGTTTTTCAATGTTTGTCGCAACACTTCCAAATAAGTTTTTATTATCTTATAAACCATTTATAAATTATTTAATCAATAATTTATCATTTTGATTATTTAACATCTATTTTTCATTTATTTCAAAATAACTCATAATAAATTATTATAATATTAAAATTTCCATCTTTAAATCTTTTTAAACCATATACTACTTATTTTTGGAACTTTAAACTTTTAAAATTTATTATCTTTAAAATCTCAAATATTAACTTCCATTTCCAAAATAATTTCAATTATCCATTTTTTTTAAACTTTTGGATTTCCAAACCATCTTCTTTCTTTTTCCAAAATGAATTTCTTTCCCAAAATTGATTTTTGAAATGAGGCTTACTATTCCAAATATACCATATAAATGGTCTTATTTAACAAAGTGAATGGATAATCATTTCAAATAAGTAAACATAACTAGTTTAGTTGAGATGCCAATAAATTATCGTTGACAATTAATCAATCAAACTCGTCTATATAACATCCAAACGCTCATATTAACACTAAATGGTGTTAATTATCATAACATCATAACTACTTTTAATATTCATGCTAACCATTTTATAATTAATTTCAAATTATAAGAAATATGTATTTAAATCGAGTTCTCACCATAATTTGAACAATTCTTCCTACCAACACTTCACTAACTCACCACCTAAACACTCCTCCGCCTCTACCATTGCTCACGGCCATAGCCTCCCTACCCTAAACTCATGGCCAAAGGCCATTTTTAAGAAGTGAAGAGAAAGAAGTGGATTTAAAAGTTGTTTAAGTAGAGGTTAGAGAGTAACAAGTGGATTGCTGCTTAAGCACTCCACTATTTTTAACCCTCCTACCTCTTGAAAGAGAGAAGCCACTAAAGCTCTAAGGAAGAAGAAGAAGAAGAAGAAAGATTTAAAAAAAGAGAGAAGAGAAGGTGTGAATAAATAAGAGAATGGAAGGTGGTATTTATAGGAAAAGTTTTGGAATAAAATATTATAACTTGAAATGACAAAAATGTCCTGACTTAACCTTTAAGTAAACTTACTTTTTCAACACTTACCATCACCTTTTACTTCAGAACTTTATTTCTTAATCACTTAAGCATTAAGAGAAATAAAGTAAGATTTTGTTTTGGTTTTTGATGTGATTTAATTTGATGTTTGCTTTTTTGACTTTTTTACTTACTCACTTTTCTTAATTATATATTCTTGAAGTATCCTAATCATAATTAGTAAAACTAAACTTGTTTAGTTATTAAAATATGTAATATATGTTAAAATATGTTAATAAAGGTGCAACAAGGTTATAACAACTTATATTGAACAAAACGTTGATTTTCGATAAAATGTTTTATGGTCATATTTTGACGTTTTTGTTAAACTATTTATTTATGTAGACAAAACTTAAAAATAAGTTTCTTATCATCTTTATTTAATTAAAAAAAGTTTATTTAAGTTAAACCGTATTAAATAATATTAAAATCTAATTGTAGAAATGCGACATTGATTTGTCAACATGCGACAAAACTATCAATCATTGTAAAACAAGTTTATATGTTTATAAAATCATTATAAATCAAATTTATGTTATTATCATATCATTATATAACCATTAAAAGAGTTATTTACCATTTATAACAATTATTTGAATGTATATTAAATTTTATTGAAAATTGGCTTTTGTCACTTTTCAACGAAAATCCAAACTTCTTGATTTTGTAATCAAATTATAAAAATAAGTTTATCATTTTTATTTATCACATAAAATATGATTTCTTAATTTTGAAAATTCTATATCTGAATATTTAAAATAAGATAAATATATCATTTTCAAAGTGGTAAAATAACGGGACGTTACATTCATCCCTCCTTAAAAGAATTTCGTCCCCGAAAGTAAACCGAACCTTAAACCCAAATGAGTTTGCCTAAAATATTATTTCATAAACATAAACCCATATGATATACCCAAATCATCCGTATAAAATATCTGATTTGATCTTCTATTCGAATTCACAAATTTTCTTCCGAACTAATATTGATCCCTTGATCCTCTAGTGCAGACTCTAATTAGGCTTCTCGATCGGAAACCTTTGCTTTCCTTACATAGTTCTCAACTATGATAGAAAACTCAAGTTCCCAACCACAAGTCCTCATCAATGTTCTCCATCAAGAATCGAGTGATAAATCATTTTTCGGATCGGTGTAAACATCTCAAACTTCCGTACTCGAATCTTACATCCAATTCGTGTGACGAAATATTCTACGTACAACTTACGTATTTATTCCTATTGGTTTTTTTCTTAACTATAGCAAATTCTTTTTGTTCACATCCTTTATTATTTACATTCATTTTTTCCTTAGTATATTTCCTTTGGTACTAATAACACTTAGGAACCCTTCCCTAAAATTTTACTTAAGTTTATAAACACCTACAAACACAACTTTGGTTTAATCAACCCTTTATGTTTCATAACCATTCACTTCATACTAAATCCTTTTCTTTGAATTATCTCTTACAACATTACTTAAGTGCATGAGTATATATACAAGTCACGGATATTTAATTCCTCAAATTTTCGGCTTTTAAATTCTTTTTATTTATAATCACATTTATAAATTATACTTATCTATTTACTCAAAACGTTTCAAAATTTTTTTAATCTTTTACTAGAAGTATTCAAAAATTTCTTAGCTCTTAGTTAGGTGTGATTCAGAAATTTTTGACTGTCCAAAATCATTGGAAATCCCATTTTATCCTATCAATTTGTGATCCAAAATTACCTTGGGTTTAAACACTTTTGTAAAGATGGTTCTTTATTACTAATCAATTTATTAATAAATGATTCTCATTATCTCTTTAACTTAATAAATTTATATAGATCAAGTAACTCCAAAATGACGCCAAGGAATTGGGTACTACCAATAGTATCATATATCCCCTTAACCAGAAGGGTAATGCTTAAGAGAAGTGTTTACCATTCGAACACATCTTCTACCCATTTTTAGTTACTTCCAAACCACTCGAACTAGTTATCCTAAGATACATTTTTTAAGTAACTTATTTGAAATAATATTATACATATTTTTACAGGTTATTTACTACTACTTTTGTTTATAAAAACCCTATTTATAAATCCATAACTTCCTTTTAATCATATTAAACTTTCAAAATTCTTTTCCAAAATCCCAGGATTTAAATTCTCAAAATTTATATAAAATACTATCCCTATTTATCTTTTACAAAATCATTTTATTTGTAATAAAACATGCTCATAAATGTTTTTGGCTTAAATAAATTTCTTAACCTTAAACCAATATTATTACCAAAGACATTATAGTTAAATCGTGAAACTTATTTTATAGGGTGTTCGTGTTTAAACCTTTATAAACAATTAATTAATTATTGATAATAACTAAATATTATCATTTCTTAACAACCAAATATTCAATAAATAACTATATCATTTTGAAAATATCTTTTATATCCAAAATATAATCCTAGGCAAAATTATTTCATTTACCAATTTTTTCCAAAACTAAAATCGTTTTATATAACATTAACAAAAACATGCTCATACATATAATACTCTCAACTCATTCTAGGGTGTCACTTATCCTATCTCTAATGAGTTACTCATCCTAGGGTATCCTAGCTTTGATGAGTCTTTTACCCCTATCAGGCTCAGGTATTCGCTCAACCTAAGCTCTGATACCAAATGTTACGACCATAGGCTTTTCAACCATCCGTCAATTGACGACTGATAGGCTTTACAAACATCCCAGGACCACCATGGCATACACTAGTACCTTAAATATGATTTTACGGCTGGCCTCATGACTAATAACCAACCCTTTATCACTAGGAACATGTAGGGATAAGAGTCTCTTGCTCGCCACTAAAAACAAAAAGTGAGGGAACCCCTATCATGCTGCATACTCCAATTGATGGAGCATACCCTAGCACAAGCGGTAGTTACCAGATCAGATCCATTCCCGGTCTCTTCGAAATCCAATCATCAATAAAAATTTGAATATGTGTATATAGGATTTATTAAGCTTCTTTTCATTATAACTTTTTACCGATAGATCAAAATTCGTTTAGCTTTGGAAATCTTCATTTCATTTACTTTCAAATCCAATAAAATTCCGTCTTTCGAAATTTTGTCTTAACAAGGTCGAAAACAATGTTATTTAAGATATCGTTTACTGTAAACCCAAAACCGGTTATTTTAAGTGAAAAAAGGACATTATTTAAGACATCTTATTTCGAAAACGTTTATTTAAATTTTTATCAAAGATTTCTTATTTTCCAAATCTTATCCTTTTTAATAAGTTGAAACCTTGTTATCTTACTTGGTAGATTCAAATTAGTTAGTACTCGAGTTAAATGGATTCACAAAAGTTATATCAATTTATACTCAATACAAATTCCCATATTCAAAAATAACGATAAAATCACTTTTTAAATTTACACGAGTAGTACAATTTTCCTCCTCGTAACTTAATACAGAGTTTGTCCAGAACTTTCCTTATATTACTAAAAACCTTGCTCAATTGTTTTTAATTTGGAAAAACTTAAGTATGATCTTTTCATTTAGAGCATCCGGGCTTTCCCTTCGATCAGTTCCACCACTCGCCTAGAAAAAGAAAATAGAGGCCAGGTAAGTTCAGGGCACCGATTGATCCATTTCTAACCTTAGTTATACACCTTTTTTTATCTTTCTAGATCTCACAAGTGGGACAAATGTACTAGTCATTTATTCATACTCAGTTTTTTATTACATTCAACACTTTTAAGGAAAAATTTATTGTTTAAGTGTTATAAACAATTTATGTTAATCATTTATTTAAACTCTTATTAAACCTTTCAAATCATCTTTAAAATACTAAATTATTTATTTAAAGACATTTATAAAAGGTTCGGAAAGAATATTCAAGTATAAATCGTAATTTCTAAAGTTTAGTAAAACTGCTTGCGAAAAGTGCTTTAAGAGCTTATTTGGTTAAAACAGCTATTCTACCATTCGGAAATCCATATTTATAACTTAAATCTCTTTCAAAATTTTTTAACTTACTTATCAAATTTATTTCATATTTTTAAACATTTAAATATACTTATTTTGAAAAAAAATTACTTTGGTCACTTAACTGCAAAAGTGCGATTTTCCTAAAAACTTGATTTGGACATAACTTAAAATCTTCAAAAGAAATTTTGGTTTTTCATTTCCATTTGAAAACTATAGTTATAAGGATCCGGAAGGTTTTTACTTCAAAGATTTTCAAGCTATATTACACTTCATATACTCATTTGAATTCTTCGGCGCGAAATAGCGAACTACCATTGCGCGATGCGCCTAATTTTGACTCGTTTTTCAATATTTGTCGCAACACTTCCAAATAAGTTTTTATTTGCTTTTAAACCGGTCATAAATTATTTAAAATCAATAATTTATCATTTTGATTATTTAACATTTATTTTTCATTTATCTCAAAATAACTCATCTAATATTATTATAATATTAAAATTTTCATCTTTTAATCTTTTTAAACCATATACTACTTAGTTTTTGAACTCTAAACTTTAAAAAAAAATTATATTTACAATCTCAAATATTAACTTCCATTTTCAAAATGATTTCACTTATTCATTTTTTTTAAACTTTTGGATTTCCAAATCATCTTCTATCTTTTTCCAAAATGAATTTCTTTCCCAAAATTGATTTTTGAAAAAAGGCTTACTATTCTAAATATACCATATAAATGGTCTTATTTAACAAAGGGAATGGTTAATCATTTCAAATAAGTAAAGATAAAATGTTTAGCTAAGATGCCAATAAATTATCGTAAACAATTCATCAATCAAACTCATCCATATAACATCTAAACATTCATATCAACACTAAATTGTGTTAATTATCATAACTACTTTTAATATTCATGCTAACCATTTTACAATTAATTTCAAATTATAAGAAATATGTATTTAAATCGAGTTCTCAACATAATTTGAACCATTCTTCCTACCAACATTCATGTTCTACAACAATTAACTAACTCACCACCTAAACACTCCTCCACCTCTACCATTGCTCATGGCCATAGCCTCCTAACCCCAAAATCATGGCCTAAGGCCATTTTTAAGAAGAGGAGAGGAAGAAGTGGATTTAGAAGTTGTTTAAGAAGAGCCTAGAGAGTAACAAGTGGATTGGTGCTTAAGCACTCCATTGTATTTAATCCTCCTACCTCTTTCAAACATAGAAGCCACTAAAATCCTAAGGAAGAAGAAGAATAAAGCTTTAGAAAAGAGAGAAGATAAGGTTTGAAGAAATAAGAGAATGGAAGGTGGTATTAATAGGAAAAGTTTTGGAATAAAATATTATAACTTGAAATGACCAAAATGCCCTTACTTAACCTTTAAGTAAACTTACTTTTTAAATACTTACCATCATTTTCACTTCATAACTTTCTGTCTTAATCACTTAAGCATTAAGAAAAATAAATTGAGATTTTGGTTTGGTTTTTATGTGATGTGATTTGATTTTTCTTTTTTTTTGACTTTTTTCCTAACTTACTTTTCTGAATTATATTCTAGAAGTTTCCTAATCATAATTAGTAAAAGTAAACTTGTTTAGTTATTAAAATGTGTAATATATATGTTAAGATATGCTAACAAAGGTGCAACAATGTTGAGACAACTCATATTGAACAAAGCGTTGATTTTCAACAAATGTTTTACAGTCATATTTTAACGTTTTTCTTAAACTATTTATTTGTGTAAAAAAAACTTGAAAATAAGTTTCTTATCATATTTAATTAAATAAAACAATTTTAATTAAGTTATAAAACCATATTAAATAATATTTAATCTTATTGTAAATATACGGCGTTGATTTTTCAACGTGCAACAAAATTTGTCAATCAATATAAAACAAGTTTATATTTTTATAAAATCATTATAAATCAAATTTATATTATTAACATATCATTATGTTACCATTAAAAAAAGTTATTTATCATTTATAACAATTACTCGAATGTATATTAAATTTTATCAAAAACCAACTTTTGTTACTTTTCGATGAAAATCCAAACTTCTTGATTTTGTAATCAAAATTCTAAAAATAAGTTTGTCATTTTTATTTATCACATAAAATATTATTATTTATGTTTGAAAATTCTATATCTGCATATTTAAAATAAATTAAATATCTCATTTTCAAAGTGGTAAAATTACAGGTCGTTACAATATAGATTTTGTTGTCAGGTGCATTTGGTTAGCTACATTAAGCAAGACCGTAAATTTACCCGACCTCCCTCTAAGAGATGCTTTGGTGAGGCTTTTGATGATGGTACTAAAGGCTTTGTCCAGCGTTTTTGGTTAGCTATGTCAAGCAGAATCGTATGCTTACCCGACCTCCCACTAGGAGGCGATTTAGTGACTCCTTTGATGACGGCACTAAAGGCTGGTTCGGTGCTTTAGACAAGCCAAAGGCTTACCCATCCTTCCTCTAAGAGTTGCTTTAACTAGGCCGCGTAGGCAGCGGTTGAAGGCTTGCGGATGCTTTAGTCAGGTCTTTTAAGACGGGACCAAAGGCTCTCTCCGACCTCCCTCTAGGAGTTGTTTTGACTAGACCATCTTGGTACGGACAAAGGGTTAGCCCCTTACTACCATTTTAGGCAGTGATTTAGGCTTTTTATTATTTTAGGAGAGCTTTACTCCTTAATTACGTGGATACACTTATTTTTTTCAGAAGATCTTATTTTATTGATGGCAGATTTAACATCTTTGTACAAACTCTTTGAGCTTTCCATGCCCTAGGAAATTGTTGGTCAGGCCTTCCAAGCTTAGACATTAGTTTGTGTCATGTCCATTTGCTCGGTGATAGTGACAGTATAGCCCTAATTCCTTTCATTCTTTGGATTCTTCTTTTGTAAAGGCCAATAGTTGAGCTTTTCTTTAGTCAAGAGATATATATTCTAATAAGATGTGGTAAGAGAGCAGTTTTTAGAAAGTCGTAATATTCTAGGAAATGACCTTCTCAGTTGATGCTTAACTCTTTTGTTGCTTATGACGGACCCTTCACTCTCGATGGTCAATTTTCTTTTTAGTGAGTCATGTGCTTCATTTGTTTCATAGGATTGGTCGAGCACGCCTCTTCACTTTTTAGTGAATTGATTAAAATACTTTGTTATTTCTCTTTCAAAAATGGTCCCTTAGCCTTGAGTTGAATCTATTTCCTCATTTTCAAGAATAAGCTATCTATTTTGTAGTGCCTACCCAGGACAAAGATTGGCGTTGGCCCAATATGGAAGGGATTTAAACTCCTTTTCTTAGGATTGTATAGATCCACTTTTATTTTCTATAACTTGTAATGCCGCAGGTCTCAACACTTGTTCTTTATGAAGCGGGGATCATTAGTGATTTGGGAAGTTGGTCTGTTCATTTGAGGCTCGGAGGATCTTTGTTTGGAGATCTTAACACAGTTAACTGACATGGCTAAGGAAAACTTAGTTAACCCAATTAATTGCTGTTGAAGATCAAAAGTAAGTTAGATTGGAATGGGATACGCTTGGTAGAGGCGAGTCCTTTAGGCCCTATATATGCAAGCTAAGCTAGTTCAATTTAGGGTTTTAACGGAGTCGGAGGTTCAGGACCTCCTTCCAGCACCAAAATGTTAGCTAATTTCTTCATTAACCCCAAAAGTTTAAGGAAAATAAAGTTGACCAAGGAGGGTTAAACCAAGACTAAGTCGTTAGAGTAAAGCACGTTTGATATCAAGTCCATAGGAATTTCAACATGCATTCAATATCAAGGCAAAAACCATGTTGATTATCATATTTGAACAAAGTCGATATGTAAGTCATAAGTCAAGTCAATATGTAAGTCACAAGTCAAAGGCAAGTCGATATGAAAGTCACAAATTAGATTAAATATGCTATGACATAATTCAATATTCAATCCCTTATGTATACAAAGTTTGAGTGCTACAATCTGCAAAAGTCCCCAAATTGATTTAGGGTTACAAAGTATAAAATGTAAGAAGAGAGGTAAGTATGATTCACCTTTCCTTCAACCCTTTAAGGTCATATTTATGGGGTAGATGAGCAGCATAGCAGATTGGTGTCGGCATTCCTGGGCTTCGGTGTCGTCAGTGCTACACAATGATTTTCGGCGTCTTTATGTGCAAGGGTAGCTTCGGCTTTGTTCCATTGGTAGAGTCATATAGCATCAATGATTTGTGGCATTGATGGCTTCCATGGACAATGATGACATTTGCCATCAACATCGCATATATAGATATGGAGTGTCCTCTAAATGTTGATGAAATTCACCATACGAAAGTTGTCATTGTAGAGTGGAGATATTGATCATTGGCGGCTTCAATGATGGGTGGCACTACTTAAAGGACGACTTCAAAAGCGGAAACGTTAAAATGGGAACATCATCAATAGTGATGTGACATCGTCACTTAACGGCATTGATTACAAGTGACAATGAGTGACATTGATAAGAGTTGGCTCCATCCAGTTTAGCTTTGGCAACTATGATTCTGGGCATCAACATGTGGTAACATTCAATAATTGATAAAGTGTGGTATCAATAAATATAAAAGAGTAGTGGCATGAGATAGTGGTATCAAATAAAGAGCGGCTGTAACGACCCGTAAATTTCAACTGTTTTAATAACGTAATTAGTTGAAATTTTGTGAAATTTTAAACGATAAAATTTTGAAATATAAATTTGATATTTGGAATGCGTTTAGTTAAACATAGCAACTGGTAAATTTTCGTCCGAAAATATGAAAGTTTATTTCGCGCGTAAATTTACTTCAAGTTAATCAGTTAAAAACAATGAAAATAAAATGTTTCCGAAATCTAAATATTTTTACATAGAAAAATTCTAAACCATCTTCTGAGCAAGATGTCAGTTTGTCGTTTTTCCAAATTCGGACATCTTTGGCTCCGTCGATCTTATTTTTCAGTGTTTTTCTTGCATTTTCCGCTATTAGAAAATTCGAATTTTTATAATTCAAATCATACCACTGATATCTGTACACCGTTTTGATCATCTCATCGTGCTGATCTCCATAGTATATTCATTTGTATATTTCGGGGTCTGGTACGCCACGAAATCAGTAAAACGATTATCGTATCGGTAACCTTTCGACTTTCGTGGCCTTTCATTTGTCCAACGCTGAAATTAAGCAGCCACTTAAATATTACTAGTTCCAGAATCCAACCGCCATGACTCTTGTTATTCCATGAATTTTGCTATTTCCAAGTATACGTTGGTTATCCACTTCCTTTTATGTTCTGAAGCGTTAAACTCTAAGAAAAAATATATTTGGTCTGTGCTTTCTTTGTTCTGGAACTTGCATGACATCCTCTTTCTCACTGTGAGAAAACTAAGCAGGCCCTTCCCCTTTCTATTTCTTTTTCCCTTCTCCTTCCTCCCGCCCTCCTCGTCACCCACTCGGCAGCCGGCTGTTTCCACCACCAACATCGCACGCCCTGCAAATCTCTCCCTCCTCCTCCGCCTCTTCCCCGTTCATTCCCGAGCCACCACGCCAGAGGCAACACCCACCTACCTCCGCCTCCTTCCCTCCGCAGCCGATCCCACCTCGTAACAAGCGCCGACAAAGCCGCCATACCACTTTCCTTCACGTGATCCACCCAGACCCGACCCAGCTCGTGCTCGAGCAGCCATGCTCCACAAACCTTTGCCTCGGCATCTATCGTCACTTTTCTCCCTGCTCAAGGCTCGGCCAAAATTCTTCCGTAGTAAGTGTTTTACATATATTATTTTATAAAGGATTTATATATATTATATATTATCTTACTGGTAATAATTTATATGTTTATTTTGTTGTATATGTGGGTAAACATGGATCTGTTGGCTTCAAAGTATATTGGTATATATCACTGTTGTATATATATAAGTTCATGAGCTGTATGCAAGTATCTACATATCGATTATATAAAATCAATAAGGTTTTCAATGTATATTTTATAATAGTTATATATGTAAAATGATGTCAGTGGTAGCTAATATGATATTTTAGTTATACACATTTTGTACTATAAGTAAAGCTATTTGTTTATATTCTCGGTTTATATATATACGGTATAAGGAAATCTAAGATCCGTGCTTTGTTTTTAAATCTTTAGTTGTATATACGTATATATATAATGTTCCGTATGAGTTTATATTTATTTTATTATAAGATTTGTTTGTATTTATATAAATCACATATACGTTTACTTTAAAATATATAAACTTGTATAGACTTTAAGTTAGATTGACTGTATATATATATATTATGTCTCTGTGAAGAAATAAATATATATATATAAGTGCTTATATATTAGTATACTAATTAAGTAATATGTATAGGCTGTTAAACTATTCGATTCTGTTCCTGCTGTATGCGTGTATGCTAGTATATAATATTATCTATTGTTGGTTATATATACCACCTGTCTGTTTATATTTGTAGAAGTATATACAATTGTGTTTGTTTATATATATCATATAGTATACACGTGTTAGCTTTCATGTTTAAAATTTATCTTTCCAGTTGAAAGTTGGAACTCCTCTGTATTTCAGTACTTTTATATATGCATACATTATCAATTTCGAAATGTCGAAAATATGATGAGTTTGTATTGATTTTTGGTATAATCTACTTATACATATACGTCAGTTTATGTAAACTATACATGTTAGAGATATAATGTATATTGCTATATACGTAAATTATATATCGGTTGGTCTTCAAATATAGTATGGGTTTAATATAGTATATATATATATATAAATTCACTTATACCATTTATCGTCATCGACCCAATTCTGATTTGACTTCGTTAATTCTTATTATCAGCTTTGATGATTGAATTCGTGCCGATTTTGCTTTGCTTCGATTCGCCATTCAAATTTCAGTGTCCGTACAAGTGTGCGTATCCGTGCCATCTTCTCGTGCATCTCTAGCCTCGAAAGGTGAGCAATCACTCACGATTAACGCTCTTTTATTTATTAAATTTGATTTCAATTGAAACAACAATTGAAATATTGCTGCTGTTAGTTATTTACACTGTTATTACCCGTATCAGTTCACCTGTGACATCTGACACCATTATCTGTTAATTATTTATGCGATGATAATACAGTTTGGCTGTTAATTGATTGATTGATGTTTATATTGGATGTAAAGTTTAATGTATAAAGTGATAAATATTATGCAACTGAATTTGACGAAGAATAGTTAAAAATTTGAATTGACATTTGTGTAGAATTTGGTTAGTTAAATTTGTTAAATTTGTTAAATCTGACCCCTTAAATGTTTAATCATTTGACACGTAGAAAATAGTGTTAACTACACCTTGAACCATCAATTGTATATTGTTTAAACTGATGATGTATGAAATTGTAAATAGATGACAAGTGAAGAACCGTAATGTAATAATCTTTAATCAACATGAAATGATAGTGTAGATTCTAGAGATAATTATATTAATTCATACAAATAACAATGCGAATTAATACGGTTATTTCGGGATTATTTGAATTGATTATTGTATTGAATATTGATTGTTGTTATTGCTTGTTTATTTACTTTGACACCATCCCAGTTATCACACTGCAAGTTCCCTTTGCTATGTTTTGATTTTGAATTGAATTGGAATCGGGTTGAAATGTTAAATACCCAAATTAAACTTTGACCTAGGATAGAGAATTAAATAAAACCCGATTGGTAAATAATTTGATTTAAAAATAAAATAAAGATTTTATTTGAATAAATAATATGGTTTTGAAATGAAGTTGAAATTTGAATTTTAATGAAAGGAAAATGTTAATGTTTAATAATCTGAGACAAAATATTAACAAATGTAATTGATGAAAGAACGTTGTTAAATTTGAGAAATGATTGAATTAAGTTTGAAATGATTTAATAATTAAGTTTGAAATTATTAAACTTTGAAATTATTTAATAATTAAGTTTTGAATTATTTAATAATTAAGTTTTGAGATTATTTAATAATTAAATAAGTTTGAATTATTTAAAAATTAAATAAAATTGAATTCTTTGATAAGTGAAATTGAACTTCTTGAATAAGCGAAATTTAGTTTACTTATTAATTGAGCTTTGAAATTGTAACTAAGTAAATAAATAAGTGAAATTGAATTTTCTTTAACAAGAAATAAATATGTGATTTATTGAAATTAATGTAAGACTTGAAATTTAAAGAATTTGATTTGATGAATTTAATTTAATTCAAATTGGTAAGCTTTGATATAATGAAGTTGGATTTAAATAATGGATTTAATGAATTGGAAATTTAATAGAAATTGTTTTGAATGGCAAGTTTACTTAACGAATATTGAATGAAATCGATAAATGAAGTTAAACTGATTTGAATGTTAAATTAAATTAATTTAAATGATTTCGGGATGAAACTTATATTCGAACTTGAATCAATATTTGAATTGTTTTACATAAAAATTGAAATTGAATTATAAGATTTTGAAATGGAAATTTGGAAGTTTTGAGACGTAAATTATGGAAATTGGTTTAGAAAGACAAACGAAATGTTGATTTATAAACTCTGATTGAAATTGAAATTGATTTGGTTTTGAAATAAATAAACGACCAATCGGTGAAATAATTTTGAAGGTTATTTAAGAGACCGGAATCGGTTATGGATATACTCTCTATCTAAACCGAAACCACTTTAATAACTATACGCGGAGTGTGATCCAGAATGAAGTGGTTTGAATGATGTTCGTGATGAATGAAGAAAGAGAACGATAATGGATAGCCTTGACACTTGTGTCAAATTGGAAATGACTAAAACAGGAGCCGTGCCGGGCCAATGGAGGTCAGCTACCTCAAGCGAACACACTTCTTCGAGCTACTCATTACTTGTTGTCGATTGGTGCACCCTTGATTTTGGGAATGTTGTTTCGCGGTGTTGCGGTCGCTGCGGCGATGCGTTCTCACCAGTCCGGATCAGGCAAACGGTAGTTTCACTACCTTGGGTATTGCCTCATGTGCCTTGTCATACTTGTATCCCTATACGCGACCACTACGATTTGTTTTGTACCTTTAGTATATGGATTGCCCTCTGGTGACTTCCGGTTTTGGGGAAACTACGGTCTTGTATATGCTCTTGGGAATAAAAATGTGTTAAGGGGAATAATGGTAACGCCTTAACACTATTTTGATATCTTATATTACTGATAGGCATTATCTACTTATCGTATTTCAATTGCTATTCCAAACATCCTTTGAGTTACTTGTATTTCAATTGCTATTTCACTTGAGTTGGATTTATTAATATAAGAATGTTAATCCTGACTCGAGTGTTTTGTGTTTTGCTTTACGCTCGAGTCAGACTGAGTGTACCAGTATTCGAGACTCACCTTTGGAGTTGGAGCTTTGCTTGAAGATCCAGCCATCTATTCTGCCTTCTGTATTCGATGATTCCAGTGATGTATTCTGATTTGTATCTGATGTATCGTATTACTCTTCCGTTGTATCTGGTTTAACTCTGATGTAACTTATACATTTATATAGTAGCTTCATGAACTACTATCTCTTTTATTTCCGCTGCATTTATTACTCTGTGTCTGTGATCTGTGATTATTTATTTACTGTTTATGTTCAGTTTTGCCAAATTTAAATTAACAACGCGGTATTTTGAGCAATTCAATTCCGGCATGAGTGTCTACCTATACACTTATAATGGATGCGAATGGTCCAAAATACCAGGTCGTTACAGTTGGTATCAGAGCTTTGGTAGCTCTAGGCAAAACTAAGCATATAGGGTAAATGTATTTACAGAATCACTCTCATTCGAGTTTCAATCTCTTCCTTTTGACTCGATTCATTTGAATTTTTGGAACATTCCTTGCGGTTCCAAAATTCATTCGTGTCCCTCACTATTCGTCTTCTTTCAATTCTGGAGCACCCCATAACTCCATTTTGAATGATATCTATAATAGATCGGTGGTCTCGCCAATCTTAGAATGATTCGTAAAGGAGTAAAACTCCTTTACAATAGGCATAGATTTACCGGAGATTATGTATCCTTGGTTTACGATGCTATCTATCTCCTGCTATACCTGAATTCTATTTCTTGAGATCGAATGTCGATTTACCTCGGAATTTCACATCGATCTTATTCCTGAAGTTACGGACGACCCGGTTAAGGTTGCCCGTGAATTAAATAAACTCCTTCATCTCCTGATTTTGGTAATCGAATTATCTTATTTTCCGTTTCAAACTTATTTTTCGAATCAAAATTCTCTTTGATTTGAGTCCATCAAATTTGAATCTCTATCTTTGCTTTGAAATCTATTCTTATATAGTCGAGCGAGGAAGTGTATTTGTAAATTAATATTTAAAATGTTTAAAATATATTGTGTTGTTTGAGTTGTTGATGTTGATTTGGGTTTCCGATCGATTCGTTTGATCAACGCTATCGATAGGATTTCCAAAACACTTGAGCAGAGCAAACTGACACAATATCGTTTTCAAATTTGGTAAATGGAATAAATTTGTATGGATATATTATAAATATGTATGAGTAAAATTTTCTGAAATTTAATAAGTTAATTTAATTGGTTGCTGAAATGATAATAATTGATTATCACTTATTGTTCTATAAATGAATTTTTAAACATGGGTTATAAACTGATTTGAAATTTAAATGAATTTAAAATTTAGAATTTGAGAATTTAAATTTTGGGGTGATTTCAATTTGGTTTTTAAGTTTTAAAGTGTATAGTATTTAAAATATTTCAAATAGAAATCGTTTTCAAATAATTTTTAAAATGTTGAAATCAGTGCTCTCCTCTTTGTCGCTGGAAAATAATTTCGGTGATGGCGGCCGCATCATCGACATTCATTTTCGAGTTTCGAAGCGGGGAAACCATTCTGTAGCTTTGCTACGGTTTTGTTTTGGAAAAATATCTTTGGTTTGAGTTTCTTAAGTATGACTTGATTTTTATATATATATGGGTATATTATTTTAAAATTTAATTTGATTTAATATATATAATATATACATAATTATTTCTAAAGGGTTTGAAATTAAACGAAAATTTAATTCTTAAAAATCATGTTAAAGGATGTTTTCAATTATAAATAAAGCTAAATTTTGAATAAGTATTTAAACTTAAGATAATTGAATTTGAAAATTTTATTTGTATAGTACTAAATTGCATTTCAATATAACATACCTAAATTATTCATAAGTTAAAAATGCAATTGGATAATATACAATATAAAATAATTTTATAAATAAAATTTGAGTGTTTATAATAAATGTTATACACTAAATTTTGATTATAAAGATGTCAATTGAGTTAGATAGGATAATAAATAAAACTCAGTTAATAATGAAATAAATTGTTTTGAAAGAATTAATAAATTTGTTTTGAAAGAATTAATAAATTGAAATTTGATCAACTTAGGAAAATACCTTGAATTTGAAAGTAATTAGAAAATATAAATTAATTTAAATCGAAACTTTTATGGTTTAAATTAATTTATATGGGTTAAATATATGTGATTAGATATATTAAGTAGAATAAATTTAACAATAATTTGGAATAAAGAAGAATTTAAATTGTTGAAAATAAAATATGATTACAATAAAAGACTATTCAAATTTATGGTTTTAGAAATTGTAAATTGAAGAAAATGAGATAATAAGATAATGAATTTAGAAATAGTTGAGATTGATTTTAGTGAAATCAAATGGATTAAATCAATTATTGAATATCAATTAATTTAAATTTGAATTTATATGGTTTAAATTAATTGTTATTTTGTATTTCAAATCTATTTTTCTTTCTGGTTGTTTCTATTCTCCTACCTCGTTCCTTTTCGGGGACGAAAAGTTTTGAGAGGGGGAGAGTGTAACAACCCGTAAATTTCAACTATTTTAATAACGTAATTAGTTGAAATTTTGTGAAATTTTAAACGATAAAATTTTGAAATATAAATTTGATATTTGGAATGCGTTTAGTTAAACATAGCAACTGGTAAATTTTCGTCCGAAAATATGAAAGTTTATTTCGCGCGTAAATTTACTTCAAGTTAATCAGTTAAAAAGCAATGAAAATAAAATGTTTCCGAAATCTAAATATTTTTACATAGAAAAATTCTAAACCATCTTCTGAGCAAGATGTCAGTTTGTCGTTTTTCCAAATTCGGACATCTTTGGCTCCGTCGATCTTATTTTTCAGTGTTTTTCTTGCATTTTCCGCTATTAGAAAATTCGAATTTTTATAATTCAAATCATACCACTGATATCTGTACACCGTTTTGATCGTCTCATCGTGCTAATCTCCATAGTATATTCATTTGTATATTTCGGGGTCTGGTACGCCACGAAATCAGTAAAACGATTATCGTATCGGTAACCTTTCGACTTTCGTGATCTTTCATTTGTCCAATGCTGAAATTAAGCAGCCACTTAAATATTACTAATTCCAGAATCCAACCGCCATGACTCTTGTTATTCCATGAATTTTGCTATTTCCAAGTATACGTTGGTTATCCACTTCCTTTTATGTTCTGAAGCGTTAAACTAAGAAAAAATATATTTGGTCTGTGCTTTCTTTGTTCTGGAACTTGCATGACATCCTCTTTCCCACTGTGAGAAAACTAAGCAGGCCCTTCCCCTTTCTATTTCTTTTTCCCTTCTCCTTCCTCCCGCCCTCCTCGTCACCCACTCGGCAGCCGGCTGTTTCCACCACCAACATCGCACGCCCTGCAAATCTCTCCCTCCTCCTCCGCCTCTTCCCCGTTCATTCCCGAGCCACCACGCCAGAGGCAACACCCACCTACCTCCGCCTCCTTCCCTCCGCAGTCGATCCCACCTCGTAACAAGCACCGACGAAGCCGCCATACCACTTTCCTTCACGCGATCCACCCAGACCCGACCCAGCTCGTGCTCGAGCAGCCATGCTCCACAAACCTTTGCCTCGGCATCTATCGTCACTTTTCTCCCCGCTCAAGGCTCGGCCAAAATTCTTCCGTAGTAAGTGTTTTACATATATTATTTTATAAAGGATTTATATATATTATATATTATCTTACTGGTAATAATTTATATGTTTATTTTGTTGTATATGTGGGTAAACATGGATCTCTGTTGGCTTCGAAGTATATTGGTATATATCACTGTTGTATATATATATATATATATATATATATATATATATAAGTTCATGAGCTGTATGCAAGTATCTACATATCGGTTATATAAAATCAATACGGTTTTCAATGTATATTTTATAATAGTTATATATGTAAAATGATGTCAGTGGTAGCTAATATGATATTTTAGTTATACACATTTTGTACTGTAAGTAAAGCTATTTGTTTATATTCTCGGTTTATATATATACGGTATAAGGAAATCTAAGATCCGTGCTTTGTTTTTAAATCTTTAGTTGTATATACGTATATATATATAATGTTCCGTATGAGTTTATATTTATTTTATTATAAGATTTGTTTGTATTTATATAAATCACATATACGTTTACTTTAAAATATATAAACTTGTATAGACTTTAAGTTAGATTGACTGTATATATATATATTATGTCTCTGTGAAGAATATATATATATATATATATATAAGTGTTTATATATTAGTATACTAATTAAGTAATATGTATAGGCTGTTAAACTATTCGATTCTGTTCCTGCTGTATGCGTGTATGCTAGTATATAATATTATCTATTGTTGGTTATATATACCACCTGTCTGTTTATATTTGTAGAAGTATATACAATTGTGTTTGTTTATATATATCATATAGTATACACGTGTTAGCTTTCATGTTTAAAATTTATCTTTCCAGTTGCAAGTTGGAACTCCTCTGTATTTCAGTACTTTTATATATGCATACATTATCAATTTCGAAATGTCGAAAATATGATGAGTTTGTATTGATTTTTGGTATAATCTACTTATACATATACGTCAATTTATGTAAACTATACATGTTAGAGATATAATGTATATTGCTATATACGTAAATTATATATCGGTTGGTCTTCAAATATAGTATGGGTTTAATATAGTATATATATATATATAAATTCACTTATACCATTTATCGTCATCGACCCAATTCTGATTTGACTTCGTTAATTCTTATTACCAGCTTTGATGATTGAATTCGTGCCGATTTTTCTTTGCTTCGATTCGCCATTCAAATTTCAGTGTCTGTACCAGTGTGCGTATCCGTGCCATCTTCTCGTGCATCTTTAGCCTCGAAAGGTGAGCAATCACTCACGATTAACGCTCTTTTATTTATTAAATTTGATTTCAATTGAAACAACAATTGAAATATTGCTGTTGCTAGTTATTTACACTGTTATTACCCGTATCAGTTCACCTGTGACATCTGACACCATTATCTGTTAATTATTTATGCGATGATAATACAGTTTGGCTGTTAATTGATTGATTGATTGATGTTTATATTGGATGTAAATTTTAATGTATAAAGTGATAAATATTATGCAGCTGAATTTGACGAAGAATAGTTAAAAATTTGAATTGACATATGTGTAGAATTTGGTTAGTTAAATTTGTTAAATCTGACCCCTTAAATGTTTAATCATTTGACACGTAGAAAATAGTGTTAACTACACCTTGAACCATCAATTGTATATTGTTTAAACTGATGATGTATGAAATTGTAAATAGATGACAAGTGAAGAACCGTAATGTAATAATCTTTAATCTACATGAAATGATAGTGTAGATTCTAGAGATAATTATATTAATTCGTACAAATAACAATGCGAATTAATACGGTTATTTCAGGATTATTTGAATTGATTATTGTATTGAATATTGATTGTTGTTATTGCTTGTTTATTTACTTTGACACCATCCCAGTTATCACACTGCAAGTTCCCTTTGCTATGTTTTGATTTTGAATTGAATTGGAATCGGGTTGAAATGATAAATACCCAAATTAAACTTTGACCTAGGATAGAGAATTAAATAAAACCCGATTGGTAAATAATTTGATTTAAAAATAAAATAAAGATTTTATTCGAATAAATAATATGGTTTTGAAATGAAGTTGAAATTTGAATTTTAATGAAAGGAAAATGTTAATGTTTAATAATCTGAGACAAAATATTAACAAATGTAATTGATGAAAGAACGTTGTTAAATTTGAGAAATGATTGAATTAAGTTTGAAATGATTTAATAATTAAGTTTGAAATTATTAAACTTTGAAATTATTTAATAATTAAGTTTTAAATTATTTAATAATTAAGTTTTGAGATTATTTAATAATTAAATAAGTTTGAATTATTTAAAAATTAAATAAAATTGAATTCTTTGATAAGTGAAATTGAACTTCTTGAATAAGCGAAATTTAGTTTACTTATTAATTGAGCTTTGAAATTGTAACTAAGTAAATAAATAAGTGAAATTGAATTTTCTTTAACAAGAAATAAAAATGTGATTTATTGAAATTAATGTAAGACTTGAAATTTAAAGAATTTGATTTGATGAATTTAATTTAATTCAAATTGGTAAGCTTTGATATAATGAAGTTGGATTTAAATAATGGATTTAATGATTTGGAAATTTAATAGAAATTGTTTTGAATGGCAAGTTTACTTAACGAATATTGAATGAAAACGATAAATGAAGTTAAACTGATTTGAATGTCAAATTAAATTAATTTAAATGATTTCGGGATGAAACTTATATACGAACTTGAATCAATATTTGAATTGTTTTACATAAAAATTGAAATTGAATTATAAGATTTTGAAATGGAAATTTGGAAGTTTTGAAACGTAAATTATGGAAATTGGTTTAGAAAGACAAACGAAATGTTGATTTATAAACTCTGATTGAAATTGAAATTGATTTGGTTTTGAAATAAATAAACGACCAATCGGTGAAATAATTTCGAAGGTTATTTAAGAGACCGGAATCGGTTATGGATATACTCTTTATCTAAACCGAAACCACTTTAATAACTATACGCGGAGTGTGATGCAGAATGAAGTGGTTGGAATGATGTTCGTGATGACTGAAGAAAGAGAACGATAATGGATAGCCTTGACACTTGTGTCAAATTGGAAATGACTAAAACAGGAGCCGTGCTGGGCCAATGGAGGTCAGCTACCTCAAGCGAACACACTTCTTCGAACTACTCATTACTTGTTGTCGATTGGTGCACCCTTGATTTTGGGAGTGTTGTTTCGCGGTGTTGCGGTCGCTGCGGCGATGCGTTCTCACCAGTCCGGATCAGGCAAACGGTAGTTTCACTACCTTGGGTATTGCCTCATGTGCCTTGTCATACTTGTATCCCTATACGCGACCACTACGATTTGTTTTGTACCTTTAGTATATGGATTGCCCTCTGGTGACTTCCGGTTTTGGGGAAACTACGGTCTTGTATATGCTCTTGGGAATAAAAATGTGTTAAGGGGAATAATGGTAACGCCTTAACACTATTTTGATATCTTATATTACTGATAGGCATTATCTACTTATCGTACACTACTACATAGTAGATAGTTTAACGGATCCTTAAAGGATGGTTATTCCAAACATCCTTTGAGTTACTTGTATTTCCATTGCTATTTCACTTGAGTTGGATTTATTAATATAAGAATGTTAATCCTGACTCGAGTGTTTTGTGTTTTGCTTTACGCTCGGGTCAGACTGAGTGAACCAGTATTCGAGACTCACCTTTGGAGTTGGAGCTTTGCTTGAAGATCCAGCCATCTATTCTGCCTTCTGTATTCGATGATTCCAGTGATGTATTCTGATGTATCGTATTACTCTTCCGTTGTATCTGGTTTAACTCTGATGTAACTTATACATTTATATAGTAGCTTCATGAACTACTATCTCTTTTATTTCCGCTGCATTTATTACTCTGTGTCTGTGATCTGTGATTATTTATTTACTGTTTATGTTCAGTTTTGCCAAATTTAAATTAACAACGCGGTATTTTGAGCAATTCAATTCCGGCATGAGTGTCTACCTATACACTTATAATGGATGCGAATGGTCCAAAATACCGGGTCGTTACAGCGGCACTGATTAGAGGCAGCATTGAGTAAGTGCATTATCAATCTTGGCCTTGTTGATATGCGATATTGCTTGAGTGACAATGTCAAAGAGTAGCAACTTTGAATAAGGGCGATGTTGAGAATGTCTAGCATTGGTCACTTGTAGTATCCATGTTGATGATATCCCTAGCTCTTTAATCATGTTGCATGTCGCCCATCTTTATGATCAATAATTGTGATAACACATGCAATTTTGTAACTACCTAGTTTTAAACATAAGTCTTCCTTTTATTAAAATACGGACCACTATTTTTTGGTTCCCTTGTATCTAAAATACTAATTCAACTTTTAACCACATTTACAAATTGCTTAAACCCTAACAATAATCCTGACTATGAAATCAGTGGAATCTACATATGAAATCAAGTTAATGATATAATATTGAAATGACCTCAATTACATTTTCCGTCTCATTAATGAATTTTACGAATTGGTTCAATCTAATTCCTCAGTAGGTTGCGATGTCCAATATACCAAAGGAGTTAAATTTATTTCCCTTGATTTATAATTTGATAGAACTAAGAATGATGAACCCATATTAAAAGTTGATGGGGATGGTTTGATATACTAAGTGCATTAAAAAACATCCTTATATAAATTACAGTTTATAAAGGAATCTTATTAAAATTTGATATTTGCTAACCAATTATGTTATTGATAACAGAACTCCTCTCAAGCTATATGAGTAACATAGAGGATGAAATGCAGAACCCCTAGTTGAAATTATCATCTCTACCAACTCAAAATAGTATGAAATCACTTAGATTAATATGCATATTACTCATTTGTAGTAAGCTGCGAAAGAAGGCTTTGGTAACCGAAGTGAACATATATAGTTGCGAAAGGTAAGAAAAGTTGTGTCCCAATAGAAAATGATTTTTTAGTTGAATACATATGCAATTTGTTAAGCTAATAGGTATCGGTAGTAGGTATAAAAGTGATGTTTTGTGTTGGAAAACATATAAGCTACTATAGCATTTCATATGACACTGGAAATTAGGGAAAAGTATACTTGTTTACTTTATATTACTGTACTTCATAAATAGGAACATGTAACAATGACACATGAAACGATTCAAAGAAAAGTTTCCTTTTTATCAAATATATTTGATGGTGCTGAAATACTTTTACTACAATTTGAAATAGGTAAAAATTCTCATGATTTCATTTTTGCTTCAACAATTGTTGCTTGGAGAATGTAATAAACTAAGAAACAAAGGCATCCTCTAATGCCATATCTGTCCATGGGGACATACCTTCATAAAGGTGAAAAATACATGTTAGATGTTATTCACACAGAAGGGACAATGATCACCTAGGTATGAATAGTTTTAACCAAGGGGAATATGAATGAAAATGTGCATCTAATGTCTGAACCTTAGATCTGAAATTGAAGGTTTGAGGAAATTTATTTGTTTTCGGCCCATTTAATTTCGTGCATGTCAAGTAACACCTACTTCACCAAACTAGTTCAAGAATTTGTCACTTTTAATTTATATTACTTATTAATTAAAAATTTCAATATCAGTATTTCAATTAACATGTTGACAAGAAAGTATCATATTTTCAAACGTACATTTTGACAAGAAAGTATCATATTTTCAAACGTTCTTGTAATGCTAAAAATAGTAGAGAAAATTAGTTTCTAAACAGTAAGCTAAAGTTATGAACACAGTTTCACAATTCACAATACATATAATATTAACTTTCAAAAGTTGATCTACTTTCATGTGATGCAAACTCAACTGGTGATGATTGGTATATTATTTTTTAGCCACCAGGTGAAGGATATACAAATCTAAGGTGATGCTGCTGGTTTTGAAAGCTACTATGTTTGAAATTTGGAAGGAGAGGAATAAAAGACTTTTTGAGACAGAAGAGCGAACAATTAAAAAACTAACTTTCGACATAATAAGGATAATTATGAAAAGAATTATGGCTTGGGGAACTTCAAGTCTCGTATCAATTTCGGATTGGTCGATTTATGAGAGAGTGCGTGAAATTAGCATAAAGGGTGTTGTTCCTTTTATCTTTTTAGGGTTTGTTGTTTCATTGTTATGTTGTTCTTATTTCTTTTTTAATCTTTTTTGTTCTCCTTCCTGTGTCATCATTTAACTTCTTTTTTGGTTTTAAATAATATAGAGGTAAGGGTCCTCCATAAAAACCCTACTTGCCTTCCAAAAACAAATAAGAAAGTTGATCTACTATATTTGATGTAATCCATTACCTAATCCACCTACTATCAAGAAATGGTACCAAATTATTATTCAGAACAAATCAACACATCGCACGATCAATCCAAAACCAAATCTAACCTTCTAATCAGTTCAAGTTTAAAAATAAGCAAAATAAACAGTAATAAATTTGAAAAAAGGAAAAAAACCAATAATGAATTAAAAACGAAACATGTAAACTCACCCATTGAAGTGTAACATGTTTGGAGACCGACACATTCACCCATCCATAAATACTGTCTTAAATATTCTTATAAATAATCCATATGAAAAGAAATTAATAAACTATTAAAGAATTGATTTTTTATCTTCACAAAAAAGAGGAAAAACAAAACCTATTTGATTGGAATTCTATCAATTTTTTTGGAAACATTATAATAAATTTGAATAAGCACATCATGAATTGAAAGACAACATTTTTTCAAGGAAAAACTCGTACTACGAAGAAGTATAATACACAAATATTACTTACAAAGAGAGAATCTAACTTTTGATAACATCTTTTTTAATTTTTCCTTAAATTTCTTAATATCCTGCTTTTATTATTTGTAAACATTATACTAGACTTAAGGAATTAAGGCAAGAATATTAAATAGCATTGGTAATACTAATGCAGTTAGCCATAAACCATACATATAATAGAAGAGAGATGAAAAGGGTTTGACCAAATAAATAAGTGAAAAAAAAATAAAACAACCATTTGAACTAACATTTCTATAAAATTTGCCATATTTATGCATATTCCTACATAAATTCACCATAGCTTAAAACAATGAATATTGCAAGGAATAATATATGATACGTTGTAGTTACATGTAAATGCAAATTCATATATTTCTATAATTATGTTGCAAATTGTATTTGGGAGTTAGATATCCAAGATTCTAAAACAATTCTACGTTATTATAACTAAATATGACATGGTTGTTTCATGCATAGTTAAAAGTATTTAGATAATCAAAAAAATATTTTAAAATTTATTATGATATTTTCATAAGTAAAAAAATATACATCGAGTTGCATGAGCTTCATAGCTATACAGTATCATACTATGTGAAGAGGTTTGAACAATATTGTCTTCCTACATCAAATAATAAAAAAGAATAGTATGAATTGGCATGCTTGTTATATTTACTCACTAATAAAATAAGCAACAAAGGAAACAATGCAAAATGGTAATAAAATTTTGCAACATCTCGATTAACACAAAATATAATGGTAATGGTATAAACTTATATTTTCTACATTACTTATCCATATTCTCATCAAATTTTCAATATATATTATTTTTAGAAATTTGGATCAACCATTTATTATCTGGTTTAATACATTAAAAGTATTCTCAAAAACATGTTTTAAATTACAAACCTAATTATTTTTTAAACTTTTTTTTTCATTTTTTTCAAAAATTAAATTTGAGCTTAATCGTCTGTTTCTATGACCAAAACTAATTATTATTATTTTTGAAATTTTTGTTGAGAAAGTGCAAATATTTGCACTTTAAACTGTAAGAATTTTCACTTTTTGAAAGTGCAAATATTTGCATTTTGGTTGAACTAAAAATGGGGGTGTTTTTTAAAATTTGTTTTTAAGGAGTGGTGATTGTGTTTTTTCGACAAAAAGAGTTTTGTTTTATTCAAGCATAGTGTTTAATTTGATGTATTAGGGTTCAAATCCACGACTTCTAAGACTTCAGCCTACAACGACATACCACTACCACTTGAGATAGTGGTCCTTGATTAGATGAATGTATATTTTTAAACTTTAGAATGGTGTTTTACAAAAGTGATCTATTATTTCACTTTCAAATATATTTAAATAGTTGTGATTTCTCTGTTATAATTAAAATCGATTTATTGGCACAACCAATCTAAAAAATGGTAAGAAAATGATACTTTTGACTATGAACGACTAAAAATTGCTACACTTTTGAATAAAATAGTAACAAAATTGCATTCATTCTAATTGTTATTTGAACGCTTAGAATTTGAACATTTATGTTTTGCTTTTATAGTTTCCAAGGATGACTGCATTCAAAATCAATTTTTTTAATAATTTCAGCAAACAAACAAAACTCAAATTTAAATCATCAAGTAAAATTATTAATCATTTTAACAATTGTCAACTAAAAGAACTTACTCATTGCCCAATCATCATCGAATAAAAAGTAAAATGCATTATCATATAAAACAACAACTGAAATACAAATTCAAACAAATAGAAATAAATATCAAAATCTTGAATACACAATTTAAGTAAAACTTATGGATACACTAGAAATTTGGATTTACTACACTTACCACTAAATTAAACATATTAAAATCCAAGTTTAAAAATTCTAGCTATAGTACAATAATAAAATATCTTCCAATCAAAGGGAAAAAATTGAACAATACATCTATACTTAATGCAAAATAAAAAAGACCTATATATATATATATATATCACTAAATAAACTTTTGTTCACGTATTGCTAAAAAAATAAAAAAAGTTTAGTCATATAAAAATGTAGGATTTATATAACTTTGCAATAGCTTATTAACTCCATAAAGCAAGCAAATAGGTATAAAGACAGTTAGTACAAATGAATTAATAATTTATTACCTCAAGACTGAAATAGATATGATCTTGGATTGGTCCAAGATGAATTTGAGCAACAAGCGTTTGTTAAGTTTATAGCTCATTCAGCAAGTTCCTAAATCAACGATGAAACTCAACTAATTACAATACAACCAAAAAAGGTTAGCCTAAATGGTTAAAGAAAATAACAATCTAAATTATAGGAAGAGAGGCGTTCCCTGAACAAAGCAAGGCAATCCTCGATGTGACGACCGCCCATGACCCCTGCACCGAATCTAGAGAAAGAGCGCTGTAAAGTGTGCCAGGCGACCATGGACGATTGTCAAGGTAAGATTTAAAACAACAGAATCTATCGTATTACTCACAGCGCATGGGCAAAATACAATAGAACATATGTATAGTGAAGCTTTACAGAACAAAATGACATCATATAAAACTCCATAATAGTTGAATACAAGGATCCACATAGTCAATACATCCAGCCTCACTACATATCTCTCAGAGAATACAAAACAGCGGAATATCCAGTACATATAATAAGAAGATAATATGCAACCCTCTAGCTCGTCTTCGATATCAGCATTGTGAGAAGAGAACAGCACCTGTCACCTGCTACCTAGTCTGCCCGTCCCAAAATGGACGAACAGCCCAAGGCAATAAGAATTAAAACATAAAGCCTTGAGTCAGACAACAGTCTTAGTGAGCAATAAATTAACTAACAACATACCAAAAGAGCATAAAGGAAAAGGAATAGGAATACAACCCTCCCACTCCAACCTCATTCTACAGTGATAGCCCCCAGACACACACTAAGCAGAAGCAAACATAGCATAGCATACAATTTAAGATAAAACTACTATCACTCGAGTCAAGGGCGATGTTTTCCAAGTACCAAGGCCTAAATCAGATAAGCACCCAGAAAATACCGCTCTTGAGTCCGAATGACGATACAACCAAACATCCATGACTCTGGCTATCACTGTTATCATTGCTTCGATATCACCGTTAATTGAATGACCGGCACATTCTTTCAGCCGTCCGTCAAGGGCTAATGGAAACCCCGGTTCTAGACATAACTCCCGCACGTCGTCGCAGCCCGTGCCTAGGACTATCGAATCTGCCCAGAGTACTCGACCATCAACAGTTGGCCGTTGGGACTATCGAATCTGCCCAAACGTACTCTTGCTTAGAGCATGCTAGAACCTTCAACAACGATGCTATCCAAGCCTCCTAGTCATCCTCCTCGACGACTATTCTCATATCCATTCATTATCCTCAACTCGAATCATATCACCGAGTTATCAACATGCTTGGAATGATCCCGTCTGGATTAGACCAAGTCTTCATCACATGATTGCCTCGCTTCATTACATCCTCGCAAAGCCTCATCTCATCATCACATCATCAAATCTATGCATAAGAGCTTCATCATCCTGCTACATATGCCACGAGCAGCTTTCCCAATTCAAGAGCCTTTCCCTTAGCTTTTGAATCGTCTTCGGTCTAAATCTAATCATCAATCATCTAGTTCATAACAATCAATCAAATCAAACATCAATCCAAACAATCAAGCATTCAAATATGATCTAAGTAGACAATTATAACAATAATGGCATTTTCGTAATTAAAGAGTTGAAAGTCCAATAAGCATGAAAACATGGATTATATCTCTACAAACTTGATGAATGAACTTGCATAGGTTAACATATGATAAAATGGATGTAACATCATCATGAACAATGGATCTACATGGATCTACACTTAGGATGAAGAAAATGCATGGAAATCACTATTTTAACACCAAATCGGGCCAACAATCCGATATACTCCTTTGGATCCGTGTGAGAGATAATCACCACTCACCAAATCACCTAAACAAACCCAAATCAACACGCTTCAGATCTGGACAGCGAAGGATGAAGCTTGATCTATCACGAATCCGCTTCAAACGAAGAAATCTCTCTTGAAAAGATGAAGATCTTCAATCTAAGCTCTTGAATCTTCAATCTTGATCTTCGATTTGGATGGATGGAAGCACAAGATTAGAGTGGAGAAAAGAAGTGAAGAAGTGTAGAAGTCGAGCTCTCAAAATGGCAGCACTTCGTCGCTTCAAAATCCGGATCCCAAAAATGAAGAGAAGCTCTCCTATTTATAGCAGAAAATATCCTAAGTCGTAACTCGGCTATCTCCTTAAGTCGCTGCCGACTTAACACTATGCCGACCTACGACCTAAAGCTATGCCATCCTACGACTTAAGGCAACGCTATCTCCTTAACTTGGCTACGACTCAACCAGGTTACGGCCTCACTGGGTCTCCGACCTACGACTTACGAAAGGAGTACGACTTACGACTTAACTCTTTAAGTCATCTACGACTTAACACTTAACTGGGTTACGACTTAACCCCATACGACTTAAACAACTGCCGACTCAAAAACTCACTTGTCTAACTTCTAACTCGGTCACGACTTAACACAGCAGCTTTGCCGATCTATCAGGATAAGACTCAATCTCCTAAGTCGGTCATTCCTATAGGTCGGTCATTCCACTGAGTCACCCCACTGACCTAAACTCCACACAAGCTAACTCTAGGTCGTCCCTTCCTATGAGTAATCAACTCTTAAGTCGGCTGACTACTTTAACTCGGCCACACTGTTAAGTCGGTCCTCCCTTAACACGCTCACCTTCTTAGGTCGCTCACAACATTTCCTTAGGTCGTTGCCGACCTAACTCTACCCCAGAATACTTAGGTCGCCTACTCCTCTTAAGTCGCAGACCTTCTCTAAGTCGCTCACGAATTATCTCCTAAGTCGCCAATCAACATTTAGTTCTCTAGGTTGCGTACGACCTAGGACTTAGGCAATTTCAACCAAAATCTAAAACAACTAGAAAATGCTGAAAATCCCAGATTGACAAACTTTTCGATCCGTAAAATACGGGTCATTACACTCGATCTCAATTTTTAATAGTTAGAAAGCATAATTATAAACTGAAATTATTGGGAGAAAGAATAGTAAAATTTATCATGAAATACACTATAGATGAAGGAAGAATAAGCATCCAAGATAAGAGTATCAAGTCCTTGTTTTTATGTTGTTATAGGAAAAGTCCCTACAAAAATGAATATGTAAATTTGGTCACTATTTTTGAAAAATAAAAAACGCAAGGTGCCTTGCACTTTTCTGACAGAAAATGCAAGGTAACCTGCACTTTTCTGATTTTGGAATTTTTTTTGAAATTTTTAAAAATTTTCAAAATTTTCAAAAGCGCAAGTTAACTTGCACTTTCTATGAGGAAAGCGCAAGCTAATTTGCGCTTTCTGATTTTGAAATTTTTGAACATTTTAAAAATTTTGAAAAGTGCAATGTAACTTGCGCATTCTATCAAGAAGCGCAAGCTAGTTTGCGCTTTCTGATTTTGAAATATTTTTAAAATTTTTGAAATTTTCGAAAAAAAATTTATGTTTAAAAGCGCAAGCTAACCTGCGTTTTTTTATTTAGAAAAAACAAGGACCTAATTTGCATACTCATTTCTACATGGACTTTTCTTATAACAACAACAGAAATAAGGACCTTTCGTGCAAAGCCCCATAAGCATCTGTATCAATAGTGGCATAGAACATCATAGTAAGAACTACTTAGGTAAAAAATGAGTAGGGATAACCCTAGCTTTCAAAGATAACTAAATGAAAGTGATGTTTTATGTTCTATGCGTTCAACGAAAATTAATTATGGAATAAAATCTTGAGGTGGAGATGTAGAATTAAACGCTGAGGTCACGAGGATTTATTATTTGAGTTGATTAAATGAGAAGGAAGATATGAAATGTTGAATACTTGATTTTATATTTAATAGAATAGATAGGACGCTTCTTGATAAGGAAAATATACATTAAATTGGAGGAAGCAATTGCAGTAATAAAAAAATTACAAAATAAATCCATTAACTTAACAAAAGCAAACCTATCCAATTAGAAAATAGCTAGACCTACCATAATCCATGTAGAATCTTTAAGGGGTGCTGCAAATATTATGTTCCAAATATAGAAAAGATGTATTAAAAAGCATGTGTCAACACTTCAAATGCTCTAAAAATTAGTTTAAAAATGAAATATTTATTTTGAAAAATGTTAATGGTAGAATAAAAGATAGAGAATAGATATGTCCAAAATGTGTAGAAGGTAATTTTACATTTTTTTTCTTCGAGTAATTATAGTTTCACAAAAATATTCTAAAACACTCAGAAATATTGCACCCTGGTGCAGGGTACATGCATGCTAGAAAAATAGATTTATACATAGCATCCCACTAAATGTTTTCAAACAATAAATGTTATGCATTAACGCAAATATACATGTACCAAAACTCCAGTGGTGTTGAGAGTAATGCATTTACAGTAATATGCAGTTACATATAAGTTGTCTCAAAATGCATAATGTTTATTGTTTAAAACATATTAGTGGGTTATTATGCATAAAGAAATGTATAAAAATTTAATTAACAAAGTGGCTAAAATTTATAGCAGAGCATAATGACTCGCCAAAAAAGGAAATAGAATATTAGTAGAATATCAATAAGACAATATGGAAAATAATATTTGATTTTATTGCCTTGAAATTTGTAACAACCTGAGATTTTGTCGCTTTGATTTTGAATATTTAATTAATTTTGAATATTTTGATTTTAAAATATTAAATAATTTGTTTTTATTATTTTATAATGATTGTAAACTCATTATGAATATTTTATTACTAAAATAAATAGTTCGATGAAAAATTGAAAATGTGACCAAAAATCGCTTTTTGGATTTTCGACTTTTTATTAAACAAAAGTTGTTGTAATGTTATTGCACACATATGCATACTTTTGTAAAATACACATACATATATAATAGGATGTCATATAGTACAAAATTATGTAAGCAAAAAGTTAGTTTCTTTAATTGTTTCTAGAAATAACTAAAAGTGATTTAAGAGGTGTTTGAATTCCTTGATTGGTGCCTCATTTTAGGAGAACTGTTGTGCTTTGTTTTGTGTTCTCTTTTGTGTCATGGTGGTGGTACTTTAGGGGCTCATGGGGAAGTGTGTCTAGCACAAAATTATGTAAGGGTTGGGGGTCATTTGGCTAGGGGGTAGTAGGGGTAATTTGCCACTTTTCTAATTCTATAAAAGTGGGAGAGGCTTGCATTTGAATTCATTTCAACATTTCATCCAAAGTTCTTAAATTTTTTCATTCCTCTTCATTTAGTAATAACCCCCATGAAACAACTCCAAATCCAGTGATTACTTTTTTAAACCAAATAAAATTGAGCAAGCAAGAACTTTTATGTTGGTGACTTTATCGCATTTTGAGAGTAGCCATGTCAAAATCCCATTTTTTAACCCAAGTCATTATAATGACCCATTATTTTATCGCTTTGATTTGTGAATATTTAAATAATTTTCAATAATCAAATAACCCTCTTTTAAATAATAAGCAATGATGGTGAACTCATTTTTAAAATTGGATTAAAAAAATAAATAGTAAACATAAAATGTGACCGATTTTTTTTTGGATTTTCGGCTTTTATCGAACAAAAGTTATTGTAATTGTTTGAACATGCTATTTTTATAAATGAACACATATAATAACAATTCAAAGTATATTCAACGGACTAATTAAATCAAAAATCCACTAATAAATTGTATAATGTAATTAGTAAGTAATAAAGTAAAAATGAAGGCTTTTCTCCTTTATTTAAAATGTTAAATGTCAACTGATTTGATGGAAGGTCTTGGTGGCACATGGGTTATTATCCTTTTTCCATCTCCTTTTCATTTCATTATTTTTATTTTTTTCAAAAGATTTCAAAAGCTTTCGAAAGTTTGGAGATTTAAAATGCTTATTCTACTTCTTTGTCCACTTTTCTTCTTCAAAACACATTCAAACCTTCTCTAAACTTCACCAAACTCAAGTATGTTACTTAGCACACCATAGCAACACATCCTAGCATGTCAAAGTCAAAAGATTATGGATCACAGAGGGAGCAAACCCATCCGTGAGCAAGAAGGAAGTTGGGGAAGCATAGTTTTGACGTTTTTGGAGTAAAGGTTGGATCTTGTGGGGTTAGGTGATGGTAGGAAGTTGATCCTTGAATCTAATGCTTGATTTGATTTGCTATGCTTGGTTTGAAAATGAGATTCTTACTTTAAAAATTACCTTTACACACACAAATATATATATATATATGTATGTATATATATATGTATATGTATGTATGTATGTTATCCCGCTTTTTGGAAAGGCCGTGACATCAAGGAATTGACTGGAAGCCAATTATAGTCCATCCCGAAGATTGGTCATACGCAGGTCTACTATGGATACTAGTAAATTTTATCCGAGTCCGGATCGAGCTACAATCGATATGGTATGACAAGCAAAGCTATAGAAGCCAACGTTCCAAATTCCAAGTCAATCGGAGTTCGTATGCTCAAGATATGGATCGATAAAAATCAAGGGAGAAAGTGTCGGTTCGTATCCATCAATAACTACTCTTCTTCGCTTCATCCTGCTTGTTCTACTTCCTATCCATCATGTCGATTCTACTTCGTATCCATCATGTCAATTCCACTTTGTATCCATCAAGTATTTTCCGCTTCGTATCCCTTAGTTGAAAGTATTTCGTATCGGTTCCACTCATATGCATTGTGTATCGATCATCCATCAAAATAGTTCGTATCGATCGGCCAACGATCGATATGAGATATACCACCTAACAATCGATACGCAGTGGCACCTAAAAACATCAGTACGAAACAACTTCAAGGAAATAGTACGAATGGAGTTACGTTGGGTCGATACGAACAAGGCATGGAAAAAGGGAAGACTCAGTCGCTCGGCATGAAAAGTGGATCGAACCTAGAATATAGTGCCACATCACACTAATCGATGCAAGCCAGCATGGATACGAAGCCATTGGTATGAATGGTATCGATACAAACTCGGTAGTGTTTTGCAAATACAAACTTGGGTCGATCATAACTCAAAACCTACAAGTCCAAATGCTACCAAATTTTCACGGGAGCTTGCATACCACCTCTACTTGGTCTTTGATCGATCTCAACCAAACCAAATGTCCATGAATCGAACTGGTGGGCCCACCCACATGAGTGAAGGGGTCTTTCGAGATCTGAGCCAGATATTTTCAGCCTAAACCTGTAAATAGCAGTCCTATGCCTTCAGAAAAGGGACTTTTTTGGACTCTCCTACGCCAATACTCTGCCGGAAACTCCATTGTATCTTGAGTGCTTGAGAGTGTACTATTGTAATCAGTTGTAACCAGTTAGCAAAGTCAATAAAATAGCAAACTTTCCATAGTGGATGCAGGCTACAATGCCGACCCACTCTAAATTCTTGTGCTCTCGCATTTCTGTTTGTCTGTTGTGGCGTGTTTGTTAGATTAACCTCCTTTTTAATTTATATTCTTCATTTTAATCTCTTCAAATATGTCCGAAGATTGTTGTGCCCAATTTTGGTACAAACACTTTGGTGCTTTCACTGAGAAAACCCAGCTTTTCTCATGCTCATTAGATCTACTACCGTTGTCGGATTGCAAGAATCTAAGGATATGATCCAGATCTCAAACCCAGTAGTTCTTCCATCCTATTCAGATTGCATCAAATCTAGGAAGGAGCTACATCATTCCCCATGGTTACTAATAGGACCGCCTCAACTGCTGCAGATTAGGAAGAACGGGATAGTCAAAACCCTGCGTAGGTACCCAATACAGGTTAGAACGGTTGGACCATCAGATCCACAAGGCCCTATCACCAGAGAGGAATTCCATATGCTAATGCAGGAGCTGACTCAAAGTCGCCAACAGCTTACCCAACAGATCCGTTCCAACACAGAGCTAACCAACCAACTGAACGAGGAGAGATGAAGGAGATCCAAAAGGGATCATGCTTCCTATTCATCCACCGAAAGCTCAGCTTCCTCTGATTACAATCACAGATCTACACGACCACGGCTGGATGGAAATTACACGCAAGCCTTCGAGCATCAGTGCACTCTAAACCTTGGAGTCTTGGACAAGCTGGAGCCGGACCTTCTACAAGACACCAGGCTGGACCCTCCTCCCGAGGAGGGGCACATTCCCATCACACCACTGATAGCCATGCAGCCGCCGCCACTATAGACTTGGAAGCTGACGTTCGGAACCAAGCAGATCCTATCCTTCGTCAACGCAATCATTCTCCTGAACCATATGTGCCCGAAGATCTGGAACCAAGGAGGCGAGGCATGGACCGTCGACCATGCCTGGACCGTCCTCGCATTGTGGAACCCGACCACACCTTGGCCCAGCATGTCCAAATGCCAGACATTCCAACCATGATCCATCAAATGAGCTGCGAAAGTCAAGACCTCACCAATGACGACTAGGGAATCTCCCGAAGTCATACTCCATTCATTGATAACATCCTCTATGCTGAACCACCTCGCTGATTCAGGATGCCAACTTTACATGTTTGTGAAGGGAGCTCAGATCTTAATCAGCACATCCTAAAGTATGAATGGCTCATGAACGCCACTCGAGCTGACAATGCGGTTAAATGTAGAAGCTTCCTTATTTCCCTAGGGGGCATCACAACCATGTGGTTTACTCATTTACCACCTCGATTCATTTCATGCTTCGATCAGTTGGCAACCAAGTTCGTTGAACAGTTTCGTACGCACGTCACGATGCTGAAGGATGTTAACACCTTATCCAGCGTCACTCAGGCTTCGAGAGAGACACTTAGACGTTATCTGGAAAGATTCCATGCCGCTTGTGCAAAGATTAGTAACCCTAATGATAATTTCATATTGATGGCACTGACCAAAGGAATCAATCCTAATTCCGAATTTGGCAATTGGTTGGCTGGGAAACCCCCCGCATCACTGGATCGTTTCTATGCTAAGGCGGCCCAGTTCTTGAGGCGAGAAGATGCTAGACAATCTAGAAAGCAGGATGATGTGGGGCCCAGTATGGAAGGCATTCAAAGTAACGTCGCTGTGAAACAAACCGGTGAGAGTTTCGGTAAAGTGCAGTTAAATATACAAAATAAGCAGAATCAACAGAAAGGGATAGAAGTCAGGGTAAGAAGCGAGGTCAAAATCGTGGACCTCGACGCAGAGCTCCCATGTTTGACACCTATACCCCCTTGAATACATACCTGAAGAATGTGTACTTGCATACCTGTAATATTGGCCAATATAAGAAGCCTGCTTCGAAGTAGTCGTCCGAAAAGCAAATTCAATCTGGGAAATTCTATATTCTCCATGATTGCTATGGTCACAATACCAATGAGTGTCACCATTTACAGGACATCATTGAGAAGTTAATCCGAGAGAGGAAGTTGGAACAATTTGTTTGGGCACTGCAGGTCGGAGGTGCGGGTCCATCAAACCAGAATAAAGTTCAAAATTAGGCTAGATCGGAGGAACCCACATGTATTGGCGGGAGGTTGGTTATTAACACAGTTAGCGATGGTCCTCATCCAGCTGATCGGAGCTGGAGGGAAATGTAGTCGTATGCCAGCTCTATTAGGCATGCAGGCTTCGAATGTTGCAGTAATCTTAATGATGGAGCTCGGGCAAGACAACAAAAGACAATGACAAACGACATTGTTTTTCGAGACAGAGATGCCGATAAAGTCGAAGCCCCTACCATTGATCCACTAGTCATATCAGCTCAAGTAGGTCCTGCATGGATGAAGAGGATCTTGGTAGATAGTGGAAGCTTCGTGAATATTCTCTTTAAATGAGCTTATGACCAGGTGAAAATGGAACCTAAGGACTTGAAGCCGTGCTAGTCTCGCATACATGGCTTTAATGTAAGTGCAATGATACCTTCTGGGATGGTGGAATTGCCAGTCGAGTTGGGAATCGAAGATTGCCGAAGAGTTCAGATGCTATAATTTGTTGTGTTGGATATTAATTCTCTATATAATGCTTTCTTGGGCCGACCGACCATAATTGAATTTAGGGCAGCCATTGCCTCATGGTGCTTAACTCTTAAGTTCTCCACAGATAACGGGGTTGGAGTTGTTCAAGGAGATCAGGCGGTTGGATGCGCCTGTTATGTTGCTGAGCCGCGGGAGGTGCAGCGAAAAGAGAAGGGCAAGGATGTAGAGGAATCTCTCTACGTCCGTTTCAGTGAAAATTGACAGCTAACGCCTGGGCCTAGCCCCGGGCGCCACAACCAGTTCCTAAAAGATCTTGATCCAAGAAATGATGATAATGAAGAGGATTTCAAAAATAGTCAGGCTTCCTCGGCGGCGCTGACAATCGATGTTCCGATCGATGATGATGACGACTCCAGAATGATAAAGGTCGGATCTCAGCTAGGCCAACAGATGAGAGAGGAATTGGTTGAATTTCTTCGAGCCAACCTCGACGTGTTTGCTTGGACGCACTCAGACATGTGTGGGATCTCGCCATACATCGCGAGCCATACATTGAAAATTGACCCGCAGCATGTACCGGTCAAACAGAAAAGGTGTGGTATGGATCCAGAGAGATCTGCTGCCCTGAAAGAAGAGGTGGATAAACTCAAGATTAACGGGTTCATCCAAGATGCATTATATCCAGGGTTGATATCCAACCCAGTGCTTATCAGGGAACCAAACGGGAAATTGAGAACTTTTGTGGACTACTCAGACCTAAATATAGCCTGCCCTAAAGGCAGCTTTCCGCGTTCCAGAATTGATCAGCTTGTAGAATCAACGGTCGGACACGAGCTCTTGTCTTTTATGGATGCGTATTTCGACTACAATCAGATACCAATGCACCTGCCCGATCAGGAGCATACCGGCTTTGTCACCGATCCGGGACTCTATTGCTATCAAGTGATGTTGTTCGGACTTAAGAATGCTGGTGTGACCTATCAAAGACTTGTCAACTGAATGTTTGCTAACCAAATCGGTAAAACTATGGAGGTGTACTTGGACGATATGCTTGTAAAGTCGCGGCTCTCCATCGATCATGTCAAAGACATGGAAACAATGTTCAACATCCTCCGAGAGTACCGAATGAAGCTCAACATGTTGATGTGTCACTTCGGAGTCGCATCTGGAAAGTTCCTTGGATTCATTGTCAATGCTCGAGGCATTAAAGCCAATCCCGATAAGATCTGGGCGAATCGAAATCTCGAGACTCCCAGAACTATAAAGCAAGTACAAAGCCTCAATGAGAAGGTGGTAGCTTTGAGCAGATTCATTTACAAATCCACTGACAAATGCATTCCCTTCTTCGATCTAATCAGGAAAGGAAAATGGAACTTTGAATGGACTGAGGAGTGTGAGGGCGCATTCCGAGCAATGATTCAACACTTGGGGATGCCACTAATTCTATCAAAGCCGGTTGATTATGAAAGATTGTACATCTATCTGGTGGTTTTGGCAAACGCCATCAGTGTCGCATTGGTTCGCAAGGAGGATCGGGTCCAACGACCAGTCTATTCTATCAACGAACGATTGACTGGGGCGGAAAGGAACTATGAAAAGTTAGAAAAGCTCACTTATTGCCTCGTCATCGCCTCTTTCAGGCCCATTCGATCATAGTCTACACCAACCAGCCGTTACGACAGGTCCTTACGCAGCCTGAAATGTCTGGTAGGTTGCTCAAGTGGAACATTGAGTTAAGTCGGTTTGATATTGATTGTACACCAAGACGAGCCATCCAAGGACAAGTTTTGGCGGACTTCATCGTTGAATTTACTATACCAGAGGACTTGCCCGAAACCAGTGAATCTCTCGAATACATATAGAAGCCGTATACTGACGGTGCATCAAACGACCGCTGCTCAAGCGCTGGAGTTGTACTCGAAACCCAAAAGGTCAATCCATATGTTATGCTTTGAAGTTTGACTTCCGCGCAACTAACAATGAGGCCGAATATGAAGCTTTACTCGCCGGAATCAGACTTGCCAGAGACTTAAGAATTATTGCTGTGGAGATCTACTGCGACTTGTAATTGGTCGTATGCCAGGTTCGGGGAGAATACCAAGCAAGAGATCGGAGGTTGGCCGCTTATCTTACCCAGGTCCAAGAAGTGTTGAATCAGTTCGACTACTATGCCATCCTCTGTATACCCCGGGAGCACAATCAGATGGCCGATTCTTTGGCAAAACTGGGCAGAACTGGTGAAGCACAGCAAATGGGACCCGTCCCCATTGAGACACTTACCTCTCCGAGTATCGATCAGATGGAGACGGACTGTGTAACGATACGGATTTTCGCGTTCGAAAATCGACATCCATACTTTACATCGTACTCGAATGCCGCATATTCGACCGTTCAAATCCGAGTCGCCAGAGCTTATAACACAGTTAAGTAAATAACACAGCGGAAGAAAATGAATAATACATTGATATACAATATCTGATACAATATCTGATACAATATCTGATACAACAGAGTGATACAATGAATATCAATATACATCAGAGATATGATACAAGAAATAGCAGTGGAAAAGAAAATAGATAACACCAGCAGCGGATAATCTCCATCTTCAAAACACCGATCCAGAAATAGCTTGAACTCCCAATAACGAGGCATAAAGATAAGAAAGTGCAGTCCATATCCAAAGACTGAACTAGCTCCAGATAATCTACTAAATCTGAATATCTGAAAAACCCAACTCTAGACTGCCCGTGTGGAAAATAGTGGGTACCCAGAGTTTAGGAAGGAACAATAAACTCCGGATCAGTCATGGGACTGGTGTGAGCAACAAAAACAGTTTATCTTTAAACAACACAAAAGAATTTAAACATTGAAAACCACAATGCTTTTGGAAAATGAAACTACCATAAGGCCTTCCGCACACACACACAATGCAAACGCAGAATCAGAGGAGATTTCTCCTTATGATAGTCAAAGATGCTTACTACGCAAAACAAATCATTGGATTATTATTATTAGTGCATAGTGCAGAAAACATTTTGAAAGTATAACATTAATCTTAGCCAGCATAGGCATTTCACGTTATGCCTACTATAGCTACTATGTTCAATAGCAGGTTACCGCCACATTCCTTAGCAGGTAATACAACTAAAACCGTACAAGGTTCGTATTGTTTCTTTGGATTTTCCAACAAATGGTCAGGCTAAGGAACTTCCTTTCCTACTGCCAAATGGGATCGCCTCTGGCTGGACGTCCCGAGAGACAAACTGCTCTCTGCCAACAAGGCCGGGTTACCCCTATAACAGGTAACTCACGACTATGCCATCCCCCGGTCCTTTGGGACCTTTATCCGAGTGCTCGGTAACAACATCACACATAATAAATAAAGTGTGTCCACATGAGTAAGTATCTGGGCTCCATACCATGATACCACCCCTTTCCAGAAGAAAATGACATACCCTAAAGGGCGCGACCCTCATAACCTTGCTGCAACATTCCTGTTTCGACCATTTCCGGGTTGTGAGGCCCCGACGAAGTCTCGTCCACAAAGCTACGCTTTGGCACAAAGCCATGCTTTGGGTCAACAGATGATCAAAGAAATGATCATAAAGATAAATGATCAAACAAATGATCATATCACAAATGATCTAACAATGATCATCACACAGCAACACTCAGCATGTCACATTACCAAATTGGGAATATATCGCTGATAACCTTCAACTACATAACCTCTGAGCTCGTACGTCTCGGAGAAGGGTGTTAAGCTAAGAGAATAAATTCTCCGCCACCAACAGAAATGTATTTGAAAGAAATCTGCTTTATATCTCAAAGTGTAATGTCAGACATGTAACCATACAAGTCTGTTCCGGGTTCGAACAGAACCGAAGGCACTTCCGAAGAAGCCCTTGCAAATCCGGGTATTCACAATCCCGATCGGACTTCCCATCACTTAGGGAATCTCTATACCAAGAGCTACCCAGTGCAGAGACAATCGATAGGTTATCCTATCGTTTTCGCAAACACCCGGTCTTCAACACTGGTCTTCAAATGCTATCCATATACGACGTACCACTTATTCGGAAGGGGTTATGTGACACAAAGGTCCTCTCCCGGCTAAACCGAATAATGAGCGTAATATTCAAAAACATATGGATATTGGGATTTCAGTTAAGTCACAACTTAAACCCAAACTTTCTTTTCAAATGGTTTAAACAAATTACCATTTTAATCTTTAAACAAAAAGATTCATTCACAAATTTTCCAAATCAATTCCCATTTCAATTTGATTAACTCGCTAAATCTTTAAAACAAAGATTTAACTTATAGCTTTCAAAACAATTCCATTTCAAATGGTTTAAACAAATCGTCACTTTAAATCTGTTAAAAATAAACAGATTTAATTCATAGCTTTCAAAAAGAATTCATTCATAACTTGGAAAACCATTTTTCAATTCAATCTTGAAATTCCTTTAATTAAAATGGAATTTCCTTTCTTATCTGAAAGCTTTTATTCTTTTAAAACAAACAGTTTTCATTTTGGAAATCTGATTCATCTATACGAGTTAAGGTTCTTGGGTTAAATTCAAATTCTCAAATCAATATTTTAAAAGTGGTTTAAATTCGTATAAAACACATTTATAATATCTTTAATCAAAATTCCAATTATTCAATTCCAAATATTGAATTCAAATTCAAATTGAATTATTTAAATTGGAAAACTTACCAAGTTATTTAAAATAACTTTCATCTTAAAAACTTCATTTCAAAAACTTTAACATTAAATCCAAATTCATTTCCAAAGTCAATTGAAATCAAAATTTCAATTTCAAAAAAAACATTAAATTTAAATTATCTGTGACTTAACCGATTTCCACGTGAAATCCATATTTGTGTGTGTAAGAGTGTGGTCCAGGGGTTTTACACAGTAGTGCAACATCACACAATCATCACAGATAAAAAATACGGAAATATAGTTGATAAGCGATATAAACTATAACACTCATCTTCAATCACAGATCACAGATATATAAATATCACAGATAATAAATTACATCACAGATAATTTATCACAGATCAAACATAAATCAGGGTGTATCACAAAGCATCATATATCAGGGATATCAAACAATTAAATCATCTAGTCAAGTCCAAAAATTCAAAAGTAGGATCAATAAATCAACTAATTTATTTCAAATAAGATGTTTCAATTATTTATCCGGGTTAATTATCATATTACAAATTATTTGAAAATCTTTCTTTCAAAATTTATTAGTTAACCCTTAATTATTAACTAATCATTTTAAATTAATGAATCATTTAATCTTTAATTGGTAAATAAATCTTAATTAATCACCATTATTAATTAATCCTTTAATTAATTAACAGTAATTAACTCAATTTCAAATTATTTTAATTAATTACACATATTAATTAACCATTAATTAATTATCCTTAATTAATTATTGCTTAATCATTTAAATAATCAACCACTAATCATTAATTAATTATCCATTAATTAATCACCTTAATTAATTACATTAAGTGATTATCTTTCAATTATAAATAAATTTATCTAATCATAAATTAATTCTTCTTTAATCATTAATTACATAAATTAATTAATCATAAAAATTAATTATCCTTAGTTAATTTAGTAATTAATCCTTTAATTTATCATCTTCATTAATTAATCAACTAATAATTCCTTTAATTATCCACCTTAATAAGTTAAAGATAAGCCTTTTTATCTTAATTCATTACTTAATTACCCTTAAGAATCTTTATTTAATAAACCTTGGAATTAATTATCATTAACAAATGAATTAATTTAAACTTTAATTAGACAATCATTATTTAAAAAGAATTGGTTAAGAAATGGTTTTAAACTTGACTTGGTTTAAATTTTAAAACTTGTTATCATAAAAACCCAAGCCAACGTCAGGAATACTCGAGCAACATCCCGAGCCAACCCATAAAAATCCCCGAGCAACGTATATTCAAATTTTCTTCGAGTCGATACTCTGTTTTCTCGTGCTCGAACTCGAGCCATTTTCTTCTTCCCCAAAGCCAAAAATCAAAACCCAGACCAACACTGACACGCGTGCACGTGCACAATGATCGCCAGAGCTCTGGCGAACCTCGCCTCACTCAACCAGTCACGAATGATACTCTCACCTGTTTCCGACTACCCAGCGCTTCGATCGTACCAGAAATCAAAATCGAGCTATGAGGCCACCAGTGGAACCAAAACAACCAACCCAAAATCTCCTTGCACCACCGCCCATGTCCACCAGCGATCTCGCGATCACGACCGAAACTTCGTCGCATGCCTACGCCTCTAACCCCCCACTCGCGATCGCCTATAATCCACTATCGACGATGAGATTTCCTCGTGAAAACTTGTTAACAAAACTGGGTTGCAAACCCTATTTCAATCTCGTATCCAAATCTCACGTAATAGATAATTTTTCTGATAATTTTCGTGACATCCCTAATGTTTATACTTGCTTCAATTTAAATCTCAACCTTTTAAATAGATTAAATTTCCTGGAATTTGTGGAAATGCAGTTTTCATTCAAAAACGAACTGCCGATACAATACCAATCTAAAAATCTTCATTTTTGTGTTAAAAATCCTAAATTTCAATAGACGTTCAGATTATCAACTTACATTAGCTTTCTATAAAAATTGGATTTATCAATATATTTCTTAATTGCCAGCAAAAATAGCATTACAGGAGTATGCTTTCCAAAGATGTTTAAAACAGCTTCTGAAAATTTTGTATCTAGGTTAAATCTCTACTTTGATCAAAAACTGAAAGCTTAACAATGATTCAGTTGGATAAAAATTCAAATTTGAATGATAATCAATCCTTGTAATTCATAACAGAGAAGGACCATATGCAGAGTGACAGATATATACACACAGATATATAACAAAATACAAAGCATATGCAACCTATCTTTTTAAAGCATCATGAACTATTTAATTTAAACTTAAAACTTTTCAAATAATATGTTTACTCACATATTTTTTTGTTTTAAAACAGAAGCCTATAGGGTTTAACAGAGTGATATAAACTCTTATATACACATACATTTCTTTTTCAAACATGCAGGCAATTTGATTATCTATACCAACATTGTTAACAACAACTTGAAGTATTCATTCCAAACATCAAGCAAAAAAACAGATTCAAATATACTTAGGTTTTAAAAGAAAAGTTACTCATAGATTTCCAGAGAAAGAACAGAGTTTCCTCTATGTTGAAACAAGCTTGAATTTGAAAGCTAGAAACTTACCTCCTTGCTCTCTGGTTTGATTTGTTTTTAAGTTGAAGCTTTGTTTCAGATTTAAATGGTATTTTACTTTCAGTTTTCATAGCTAAGAATGGAACAAAACTGAGATGAAGTTGATTATAACATATAGAAAAGAGAGTGACAGGGTATACAATATTTTGTACAGGTTGGTATATTTTTATCTGTTTTGGTCAGAGATTTTTTTAGGCTGATATAAATCTTCCTTTGTATATTGCGAATTGACTTTGGTTTGTGCTAAAGTACTGATTACATTAAATGCATGTTCCCCTCCATGTCTACATACTTATCCCATTTTTTTTCCTTAAGTACATAGGTTATATTATTATCTTCATTTCCTTCTTGCCTTGCATACTACTTTACTTACATATTCATACTTAGCCTAGTTTTTTTTGGTGGCAAATATGCTGTTGTTATTTCGGCTGTGCAAATATATGAGGTGAGATAGTGGTGGCTGAAAAGTAATGTAGATTGTATGCTAAGGACATTTGCATTTATTACTTGTTCTTACTCGGCTAATAAATGAAGATAGTTGTGTGGCTACATTAATTAGCTTGTACAAACCTATATTTTATTTTGTTTTGTTTGTACACACTATCATTCTCATCTGGTTTTCGTATATTCTTAGATTTTGTTTGCACTGGCATACTTACTTCTCATTTTTGTTTACAACTTCAAACAATCTACATGCTTTTGTATGTATAGAGAAGATTTTGTTATGGTGGCTAAAGGTATTTGTCTTGTTTTATTACTTTCACATGTCTTATACCTAAACATTTATTTATTTATTGGTTTTAATTATTTCTAACTTCAATGGTTATTTTAACTTACATATAAATTTTCAACTTAAATACTTATCATCTTATATTTACATTGTATTTATATTTTTACTTTATTTATTTTTGTATGACTACTTATTAATTTTCAACTATCAACCTTTTCTAAGTCATTTATTATAATTTTATTTCAAATCCAATATATAGATATATATATATACACAATATTTTAAAATTTAAATCATTTATACAAAAATTTATTTAGATAGGGGAAACTCGCAATCAATTTAACATAAATTATCCAATTTTAATTCAGAAATTCAATAAATTATAAATTTAAATTAAATTAAAATCTGGGGTCGTTACAGACTGGGTGCATGAGGCAACGCCCGAAAAGGAGTCAAGGATGACCCCATTCAGAAACTATCTTGAACACGGAGCTTTGCCTGAGCGAAGAAGTGAGAAAAGACAAGTTCTTCAGAAAGCTTCGCGATTCATTATCCAGAATGGAGTCATGTACACGGAGAGGATACTCTGTTCCTTTATTCCAGTGTATCGCCCACGAAGAAATCAAACGAGTATTACAAGATGTACATGAAGGAGAGTGCGATGATCACATTGGGGGCAAGCCCTTGCTAAGAAGATACTCCGATACGGGTATTTTTGGCCGACTGTGAATCGAGATGCATTAGACTATGCCAAGAGGTGTGAAAAATGCCAGAAGCATGCTGGAATTCCAAGAGCACCTCCTACCGAAATTACTCAGATGGTCAGTCCATGGCTGTTCGCCACATGGGGCATCAATATAATTGGGTCTCTACCTCTGGGTAAAGGTGGTGCGAAGTACGGCATCATTGCAGTTGACTACTTTACCAAATCGCCGGACGTCGAGCCCCTTGCCACAATCAAGATGAAAAAAGTAATCAACTTTGTAGTACGCAACATTATCTGTCGTTTTGGCGTCCCACAAACAATTATCACTGACAACGGAGCCCAATTCGATGGTGTTGAGTTCAAGAATTTTTGTCAACGTTTTCACATCCAGAAGAAGTTCTCGATAATTTCTCACGCTCAAGCAAATGGATAGGTCGAAGCTGTTAATAAAGTTATTAAGTCCATTCTGAAGGAACGACTAGAGAAGGCTAGAGGCAGATGGGTCGAAGAACTTCTCATGGCCCTATGGGCATATCGAATTACCCACAAGTCCGCGACCGACCACACTCCATTTTCACTTTCCTACGGCTCTGAGGCCGTTATTCTAGTTATATTGGAAGTACCTTCCCATCGTGTGACATATTATGACATGAATACGAACGCCATAATACTCGTCGAAACTTTAAATTTATTGGATGAGAAGCGTGAAGAGGCTGATTTGAGTGCAGCCGCGCACCGAAGTCGAGTCGCCTGATTATACAATGCTAAGGTCCGACCCCGAACCTTTGAACTTGGCGATCTCGTACTCAAGAGAATCTATCCGGTCCCTTCGCGTATGAAACCAACATGGGAAGGATCATATGTCATCGAACGGAGACTTGGAGATGGCACATTCAAATTATCAACTGTTGATGGTCTCACTTTGCCGAGAGCTTGGAATAGCAAAAGTCTCCATCACTACTACACATAACAGGCTTTGTTTATTCATTCAGTCTGCCTTTCATTTGAAATTTGTTTATGCATTTCAAAATTTGAACTTGTACTAATGCAACTGACTTTGCCATACTTTCTTATTTCAACAATAAAATGCAATCTCTTCAAGCCAGAGTGGTGATTTCTGAAATGTGTTATGCGAGCTACACGACGCACGGAGAGCTAAGTTCCATCCTACGATGGGACTTATTCAAATAGGGAGTGACTGTGATATGACCGGTCACTCGCTAAGTGAAACCCCGGGCTCGGGGGCAAGCTACCACACTAAAGCCAAAAAGGATTGATACACGACAATCCTGCAACAAACTCTGGTTCCCAGAGTGTGAACTGGAGTATAAATTGCAAATCCAAAACGTCGGTTCGAGGAGGATGGAACCGTCCACCCACGACTTCGCCCATGTACAATCTAAACTCAAGGAGGATGGATCCATCCATCTAGGACATTGCTTACCTACTCAGGGTGGATGTGCCACAGTCGTCCATGTCCCTAATCAACTTATCGTTCCCGGAGTGCAAACGAGATTCCAACGCTTAGGCAGATGTGACTGACCATCTGTCGATCAACTCTAGATTCCCATAGTGCGAAATGGAGTATAAACATCAAAATGGGTGTGACTGACCACCCATCGACTAACTCTAAGTTCTCAGAGTGCAAACTGGAATATAAACATCAAAATGGGTGTGATTGACCACCCATCGACTAACTCTAAGTCTCCAGAGCACGGACTGGAGTATAAACACAAATCGGGTGTGAACCGACCGCACGTGAGACAACTCCGAGTCCCCGGAGTGTGGACCGAAGTATAAACACAAATTGGGTGTGACTGACCACCCACAAGTCAATCTAAGTCCCTAGTGTGTGGACGAAATTCTAAATATTAAACGGGTGTGACTGTTCGCTCGTAAAATAACTGAAGTCCCCGGAGTGCGGACATATCTTTAAACATTAAACGGGTGTGACTGATCGCCCGTAAAACAACTTAAGTCCTCAAAGCACGTACATATCTTTAAACATTAGCTAGGCAGGCGTAACGTGCAATCCCAGAGTATGGATGCGATTACCAATAGATGAGCAAGTGTGATCTGACCACTTGAACTCATCTCGTTTCAACTTCATTCTGACTAAGTTAAGCTCAATTTATTGAAGGCGGAAAGCGACTGTCGACCGACCACTTCACTTCATCCCCGGGACTAGGGGCAAAACTCAAGTACCAGCTACTGATCGAGACAGTGCAATATTTGGACTCGACTTGACGTTTGGTTATGACCCAAAGCCATGACTTCGGGACTTAACAACCAACCAAACTCAAGTCCGACGTTTGGTCTCTCGAATACGTAGTCGGAGTAATAGGAACACTCTCGATGTTGGAGGACGAAAGAGGCACGCCAGTGTCGACAACTGTACCACCGAGAGAAATTATTTGCAGAGGAGCCGGGCCAGGACCCGCCATACCACCTCCAATACCACTGGCCTGTGCGGCTACTTCCATTTTGGAATTAATCTCCGCCATTATCTCTTCCTCGAGAACTGCTTGGGCTTCCATGGGAATGCTGCTAGTTGGGCCCGAAGAGATGGCCGTAAATACACCTTCACCCATGACGAATGGCAAGTCGGTAAGTGGATCACTTTGATGACCAAGAATTTCTTCCATCATATGTTCATCAAAAATAAATGCACTCTCCTGCACTCCCTCAGTTGGTGCAGCGGTTGTTGTCGTGGTTGCATCCGTCATAAGGGCCTCATGCTCATGGTGTAGCTCTTGGATTGTAGGAGGCTCGGCCGGTGCAGACCCTATAACTGAATAAAGATAAGAGAAAACATTAGTGACATCTTCTGATAACACTCTCAACTTTGAATGGATGCAAGAAGTGTTCAGAGTACCTTCCTAAGTTTGGCTCACGTGCGGGGCTGGTGCGCTTTCGGAGCCATGCCCGCATACTGGAGACAAACGCGGTTGATCAAGGTCATAAGCAGGAACAGCTGGAGGGTCAATGGTAGAAGTATGCTCAGGTCGAGTTGCTACAGGCATTTCGGAGCTTGCTTCATGGTGTTCAACTCCGGACACCTCTCCAACTTCCTGATACTGGCCAGTAAGTTTTTCCTTCTCTAAAGTGATAATGTTATCATGGAGAACCTTCCTTTCATCCTTAGTCAATATCCGATTCTCCAGCTCAAACTCATCAATAGACGTTGTGTGATGGTCCGGCTTTCCATCTTCAACTAAGCGGCACCAAGCATTATACAGATGTTATGGGTAATCTTCGAGCTAGCTCAGGTTATGGTGCTTCAGAACATTGACATTATATGTGATCAGGAGATCCTCAATGTCACCCTTTAACCTGGCCTCCTCCGCTCTCACTTCACTTTCAACCCTGGCCTCAGCTTCCTGAACCTTTAGCATTACCGCATCCCTCTCATCCCTAAGCACCACAACCTTCTCGCATGCTTCTTGAGTTGCTTTATTGGCATCGTCTTCTTTGATGACTTCAGCAAATTTGGCTTTGAGTTCCTCAAGCTCTATTAGCGCAGCGTCCCTTTCGTTTACGACCGTGGTGGTCCTATGGCCCATCTCTTCGACCAAGGCCAAGTGTTCCTGCATCATTTTCTCCATAGACTTATTTGCTTCATTGGCTTTCTGAGTAGCTTCCATCTCTGCTTTCCGTGAAGACTCATTCTCGTTGGTGAGCACCTGAATTATGAGGTCCCTTTGAGTGAGATTGGTTTCTAGTTTCTCGATTGTCATCGCCCGCTCGAAGGCCACCGCTGATAATTTCTCTACGGTCTTCATCCATTCCCGATATCGACCATAAGCATCGTATATGCAGTCGTGCATCGTATGTTCTGCCTCATTGGGAATTCACTTTAAGTGTGGGGGAAATATGAAGCCATCGAAGCACACATTCGGGAAATCTTTTTTCAACTTAGCGATTCTAATCGCTCCTTCCCTAGTGGGTTCTGTAACGGCTTGTTCAGTGGCGACGAGGGTCCCAGTTTTGATCCTCCGACATTGTTCATCGAGCCTTGAAGTTTGAGGAGGTGGTACATGGCATGAAGATTCTGAGGGTTGTTTACCAGAACCAGAAGGTTGCGTTGGACCTCAAGGTGGCAGAGAGCACGACCGTGAACGACGCCTATACTGCCTCTCCCTCTCCCTATCCCTTTCCTACTCGTAGTGCTCCTTCTCTTGACTGGAGTAGTCGCGATCGCGTTCTCTTTCGGCCTCATGTCTGCGAGACTTAGATTATGAGCTAGATGAATGGTGCGCATAACAGAGACTACCAAGCATACACCCTCGACATCATATCTGTAAAATGAAAAGAGAAACAGAGTTGGTAATCTCCAGAGATGAATAGCTTGTGATTATAAATTATGTGGTACCATGAAGTGTGTGTATGCATGTGCAAACACCCCAACCAACCAGTTGTAATAGCCGTACTCAGAGGAGTTGGCTCTCCTCTGTCTAAGGTGCTATGAAACCCCTCTAATCCGGTATCTTGGTGCAAAGGCAAGTCATTCAGAATGGGGATGTCCGCCAGTCCCGCAAAAGGGCTCTCCATCTACGAAGGAGGAATCTTTTGACTAGCAGTAGGCAAAGAGACTACGACAGTTTTGCGCCTTACAGATTTTCGAGCAGTAGACTTGCCTCTTCTCTTTCGCTCTAAAGATCGAGGACTTTGCGAAGGCCCGACTGCGAGCTCATCTCCAACAGACATATTCTCATCACTGCCTTGTTCAGTAATTACTATCTCGAGAGCTCTCCTTCGAGCTTGCCTCACCGGGGTTGTCCTAAGAACTCCTATGAGTCCAATGCTTTGATCTTTGTCAATTAGCCCAACGGCAACCATATTTTCTTCCATAAGTACTTCATTGATCTCTCTGTACTCAGCGGGCACCTCTTAAAGAATTCTTACTATCTCCTTAAACTAAGCACCTTCAGGTCGCGGAACTGAAGCTGTAAAAGAAAGAAAGTGTTAGACCCGACATCGACTACTATTATCCAGTTAATAAGCAAAGAGGCTAGGGCACTTACGTCTTGCTAGCCACCGTCTAGCAAACCTCGGTGGACACCGAACGAAGAACCATTCGGTCTTGAAATAACTCAACTTGCTCCACGGCCCGACCATGATCTGACAGTTCCTAACAGCCTCTAAGAAAGTAAAGAAAGGGTTGTCCCCGTGACTCTTTAGATTGAATAAGAATCTAATCTCTTCTACCGTCGGAGGATGGAAGAGATGCTCGATGAAGATGATAAAAAGACTGTTCAGCAGGGCATACCTATTCAGATGCAATTGGGATGGAGCAATCCTCAAGAAAAGTAGAACTTATCAAAGGAATTGGTTTGAAGGAGGAAGTGTCCCGGCTATATATATAAACCTGTTGCAGTCTGTGTACTCTTCCAAGGGGTTATGGGCTCTATCTTCTGGCCTCGGCAGTAAGACATCATCCAGTGACAACCCATGCCTTAGGAAAATCCTACCTAACATGTCTTCAGAAATATTAGAATGGACAGAGTCTTGTGAATGTGCGATAAAAACTGCTCCTGGTAGTTCATCCGGAGCAAGGCTAATAGCGTCGGCTGTAATAACCGACATTTCAATTGCGGGAAGGGGTGACTCTGGACATCCTATGATTGCGAACTTTCGGGTTCCATAGCTATTGAACTCAGTAAAAATCATCATTAGACGACAATAAACCAGTGTTCCCCCAGTGTGAAGTGCGTGAATGTGTTGTGCAATGCAGTGCCATATAGTACTTAAGAAATTGTATAGGATCTGCGAGATGTTCAAATGACAAGACTTCGAAATTCAATTGGATTGACCGTCATCGTTGACCGTCACAACCGTGCTGTCCAGACTTCGGAGAATGATCCAAGTTAAAGTTCGTCAAATTTGTCAAGTTATAGTTTCATCGACGAGCTTCGAAGGGCAGTCAAATATGCAGTGAAATAGCTAAGTCCAATTATGTAAGGCAGAAGCTCGTCGGAGTCAAATGTTCAAGTGTGCAACAATTTCATATCCATCAAAATTCGAACTTGGATCGGTCGACAAAAGAGCAATTCGTATCGATCAGAAAAAAGCAATTCGTATCGATCATTAAAACCATCTTCGTATCGATCAGTAAACCATTAATTCGTATCGATCGAGTACCGGTTGCCATCGGTGATCAATCGATACGAATGCCCATCGACACAAAGCAGTCTCTTCAATCGATATGAAGTTGCATCATATCAGGATCGATACGAACTAATCCTTCACCCCTCATCAATACGAATTCTCCTTTCATGTCCCTCCACACTTCTTCTTCTCCAAGCAATGCAAAAAACCATTACAGCCTTCCTCGGCCTTGCTCCGACCAACTCCGGCCTCCTCTTCACTAGAATCGGCCACGAATGCAAGTGGGATGGCACGAGAATTCGAGTCTCATCATTTTAAGATTGAATTTGGTCGATTATTTACCTAATTTCAGCAATTAGTTCAAGGGATTGAAGTTTGGTTCGATTCGAAAGCAAGAGCAATTTCTATTTCTTGGTTTTTCAATCAATACGAAAGTGGCAGAAAAGTGACAGCAAGTGATAAAATTTCTAAGTACAAAACTTATTTATATAGGCACGAAAGATGGAGGGAAACGATTCGTCTCCCAGTTATTTTGACCGGTAGAAAGCAGTCTCCCCTCCAATCGATACGAAGAAAGCAATTCATATCTGTTCACCATCGATCTAAAACAACAACTGTTCATGACCAGCAACTCTAATCGATCTGAAGCAACAGTCGTTTGTGTGACGCCCCACCTCGGAGACGCACATTAACAAAGAGTATTATTGGGTAATATTGTCTGCTAATGTGGAGAATAGGGCTGGTTAGGAGCGACCATCTATAGTTTTGTCTTAAACATCTATTAAATACGTTGATTAATGCTCTAATTTTTTTTCCAATCTCAAGTGGATCGACATATTCAAGAAATGCTTAATACAAAACTACAAGTGGCTAACGGATCTATCAGAACAAAATACAACAACTAAATGTACATCACATCACAGAACAACAAACAGATACACACACACACACTGATATATCCCCAGTACAATACAATGATACATCATAAGTGGTTCGAAGTCCACACTATATACAACGAGTCAAAAACAATATACATATCAGAGTCAAGCAAAATGACTACAGCTACACAAAAAGGGATAAGCTGATATCCAAGTGGAAGCATCAAAGTTAAGTCCAAAAGCAGGTATCTAACCTGAAACAACTCAGTCTAACCCGAGTATGAAATACATAGGTTAGTCTAGCTAAAACAATCAGTTTAGTAAGGTAAGTGATAATATGAAGCATAAGGTAAAGGGCGATGATTCTTCTCAAATGAGAAGAAATAATAGCTTAAGTAAGCACATTTCATTACTTCAAGTGAAGTAGTATCACTAAGCATCTATATAGCCTTGAAAGATATAAACCTAAATACAAAAGCAACTAAGCATAAGCATGCCTCATATCCTTGGCATAAACCGAAAATAACAATAATGGTTTCGATGTACCATACTCCCAAATAGGAGAAATCTCAAAACTCAAACTCGCCATAAATGGCAATCTCAAATTTATTCTTATAAAAGAGAAGTCTCAAAACACAAAATACGCCAAAAATGGCAATCTCATATTTCTCCAAAAAGGAGAGTATAAATCCCAAATAAACGCCATAGAATGGCAACTCTCAAATCTCAAAATAAACGCCAAGTGTTGGCAAACCCAAATCTTAAATATAGAACTCGATAAGGAGTTCAAATTTCCAAAGATGTAATCGCCATATATAATGTCCCAAAATGGCTCGAATGGCCAATAATGTAAAAAGGCGATACACTTGGAAAATCACAAAGAAATCAATGAAATCATCTCAAAGATATAGCACGTGCTTATGGCCGAAGCCCACCAAGTACTGTTCTCTCAAATAAGGCACCACGTCTCTTAGACAAATGTCCCGAAGGACAACATCTCGAAGGACAAATACATTTCTTAGACAAACATCCCAAATGACAAATACGTCACAATGGACAAATAAGTCTCTCAGACAAACATCCCAAAGGACAAATGACCCGAAGGTCCATTACTGGCAAATACGTCTCTTAGACAAATGTGTCACAAACTCTCAGATAGAAACCCGAAAAGTGTTAACAGTGTGTCCCATACCACATGTTCTCACTAATTAGTTTACTAACCGCTAGCTAATGCCACACCAGAAAGAAGTAAAATATTTGCCTCATCTCATCGGCAAATTCGACCCGAAGGTTAAAACGATCAAACGGGCGGTCAGGAATTAACCGAAAAGATAAACGCATGTGTCCCATACCACGTGTTTTACCCAATCGTTTAATTCTCCTTCTCATTCACTCGAATAGTGCAAAAATGTGTATTTTATATATAAAATAATTTATTTGAGAAAACAGCTTTGCAAATAATTTTTCAAAATCGATTTTGGAAAACAATCTTTGAAATTCCCTTATTATAGAGAGTATATAGTTTTTATATCTTGAATATAATTTAAAAAATTTAATAATGATTATTTCAAAAGCCAATTTATTTTAAAATTATTTAGAAAAACCCATGCTCGAAATCAAGGAAAAACATTGAAAATTCCCAAAAACCGACATCTAAATTCATCTAAAAAATGATTCATTCTGAATCACAAATTCTCCAAAATTTTGGCTAGCTTATTGATAGGCATCATAGCCTTCAAAACAGTTCAGAAATATCATAAATACAAGATGCAGAAGTCGGAAATCGGACGGAAAAAGAAGGCAAAACACAAAAAAGTGCACGGGCAAAAACAATACCCAGGTCTGAAATTTTCTTCGAGATCAACTTTCAGATATAATTTGAATGGCTTAATGACCTCGGAATGGTCTGAAATTTGATATACACAAAGTAGAACAATTTATCTATGAACTAGAAAAGATTCACTGAATTTTGACATGAAATGATAAAGATATGAAATTTCAAATATGGACACAGGCCATGTTGAATTCTGCCCAGGTCTGAAAACCCTCTCGTGTTCAAATTACAGACATGAAACAGGTGACTAAACGACGTCTGATTGAACTGAAAATTGGTATACACATAGTAGAAAACTTCAACATTCAAATAAAAGAAGAATCAATGAATTCCGACAGGAAATGAAAAAGATACGCTATCTCAAACATAGACTCAGGCCTTGTTTGTAGTAGCTCAGAAAATGGAGATGTGCCCATGCCTGGAAACCATCTCGGGTTCAACTTACAGGCCTGAAACAGAGGACCAAACGACCTCAGATTGAACAAAAAATAGGTATTCACATAGTAGAAAACTTCAACTTTCAAGTAAAAAAAGAACCGTTGAATTTCGGTAGGAAATGAAAGAGATATGCTGTCTCAAACATGGACTCAGGTCATGTTTGCAGCAACTCGAAAAACAGAAATGTGTAAAGGCAAAATTTTGGTTCGTATTGATTTTCCAGGATAGATTTCAGGTATCAAACGAATGAATTCAGCCATGAAATTTTGCAGGCATATACTATAACACATGAACTATCAATAGAATAAAATCCGGCAGCATATCTTTAACAGAATTTAAAGAAATTGACATGCAAAGGTACAACCCAAAACAGTTATCACAGAAACAAAACAACTACAAAAAAACACAATTCAAAAGCTAAATTTGTACAGCTTTTTGGCATTTGAAGCTTTGCTTCAGCTAGCATTTGTGAGCAGTTAACTCACCTTGCAATTGTTGAAGATTAAACTCGGATTTGCAGTTAAAAGGTGAGAGCTTGTTGCTTGAATTGGCTTCAAATACCTGTATCTATAAAAAGAAATGCCTCGTATATACTTTACAAAATATTCTTTGCTTATCACAATAAACAAATACTAATTTCACTTAGAAAAACATATCTTCTATTTGAAAGATTTGAAAATTCAAATTGTTGCTTACACTTAAAATCAAAGAACACGAGAAGAATTCATCGAGATATTCCTAGAATACTCGATTCACAAGATTGACGAATAAGCTGGAGTGTTCCCCAAACCGAACGGTATAATGAGCCACTCACAAGAATCATACGAGTGCAGAAGGCAGTAAGAGGAACGGTATCCTCCACAACTCGTAGTTGATGAAAATCGGTGTAACGTCAAGCTGAGAAAAGAACCTAGCACTCAATAATTCAAATATGTTATCAATCATATGCAATAGATACTCATTCTAATGGTGAACTTGTTATGCTTATGAAAATGGATGCAAAGCCTATGAATACCATTAGATTTCTTAACAAAAATGACCGTGGCACCCCACAGTAAAGACTGAACTGAATGAATTGCTTGGCTTCACGCTTCAGCAATTACTTCTAGAGTTTCTCATTTCCCCAGTGGACATCCTCGTGGAAGGATGACTAACAGGCTAAGAACCAGGGATCAGGTCAACACGAAACGCAATTGCCCGATTGGGTAGCAAACCCGAAATGGACTTACATATATCAACAAAATCACAATCAACTGGAATTTGAGATACATCGTCATCATCTCGATACTCAAGAACAAATAAAGATACTTCAGAATTATCATCAACATTTCGAAGAAAAAGAGACAACTAATCAGCCGAATTAGGATACCTAAAATATAGGATACTTCCAGAACACAGAATTGGACTTGATAACAAGCAAGTCAATCCATCCCCAAAATCACATTAAACTCAAGGCGATGACTAATGTGCAGATTTGTACAAAAAGAAAATCTACAAAGAACAACCTCAATATTGTCACATAACATGCCATGTATTACGGATCTCTTCAATAGAATTCGCAATCCTCAAGAAATAATGAGATAAGGAACATCCAATGGTATCAACAAGCTCCTTCAATACGAATATGGGTCAAACACCCGTATCGAAGAGAACTAGAATATAATAATCACGATAAGAATTATTCATAGGATAAGATATCATTACTTCAATTGTGGAATACTACGGAATAAAATATATTCCTAGACATATTCCAAACTTATATCTGCCTCGTAGGACACGAAACGGCTAAGGGCACAATGATTAAGGGATTTGTAACATTTGTACTATACATTGTTGTACCGTAATATATGTTTTTGTCCTGTGTTTATCATATTTTGTGCTGAACTCAGCTTCGATACCAAGCTGTGACGCCCCACCCCAAGACCCACATTAACAAAGAGTATTACTGGGTAATACTGTCTGCTAATACGGGGAATAGGGCTGGTTAGGAGCGACCATTTATAGCTTTGTCTTAAACATCTATTAAATACGTCGATTAATGCTTTAATTATTTTTTTCTAATCTCAAGTGGATCGACCTATTCAATAAATGCTTAATACAAAACTACAGGTGGCTAACGGATCTATCAGAAAAAAATACAACAAATAAATGTACATCACATCACAGAATAGCAAATAGACATACATATAGACACACACACACTGATACAACCCCAGTACAATACAAAATGATACATCATAAGTGGTTCAAAGTCTATATACAACGAGTTAAAAACAATAAATATATCAGTGTCAAGCAAAAAGACTACAACTACACAAAAAGGGATAAGCTGATATCCAAGCAGAAGCATCAACGCTAAGTACAAAAGCATGTATCTAACCTGAAACAACTCAGTCTGACCCGAGTATAAAATACACGGGTCAGTCTAGCTAAAACAATCAGTTTAGTAAGGTAAGTGATAATATGAAGCATAAGGTAAAGGGCGATGATTCTTCTCAAATGAGAAGAAATAATAGCTTAAGTAAGTACATGTCATTACTTCAAGTGAAGTAGTATCACTAAGCATCTATATAGCCTTGAAAGAGCTAAGCTCAAATGCAAAAGAAATTAAGAGCATGCCTCATATCCTCAACATAAACCTAAAATAACAATAATGGTTTCGATGAACCATACTCCCAAATAGGAGAAATCTCAAAACTCAAACTTGCCATAAATGGCAATCTCAAGTTTATTCTCATAAAAGAGAAGTCTCAAAACATAAAATATGCCAAAAATGGCAGTCTCATATTTCTCCAAAAAGAAGAGTATAAATCCAAAATAAACGCCACAGAATGGCAACTCTCAAATCTCAAAATAAACGCCAAGTGTTGGCAAACCCAAATCTCAAATATAGTACTCGATAAGGAGTTCAAATTTCCAAAGATGTAATGGCCATATATAATGTCCCAAAACAGCTCGAATGACCAATAATGTAAAAAGACGATACACTTGAAAAATCACAAAGAAATCAATGAAATCATCGCAAAGATATAGCATGTGCTTAAGGCCGAAGCCCGCCAAGTATTGTTCTCTTAAATAAAGCGCCACGTCTCTTGGACAAACGTCCTGAAGGACAACATCCCGAAGGACAAATATGTCTCTTAGACAAACATCCCGAAGGACAAATACATCACAATGGACAAATACGTCTCTTAGACAAACATCTCGAAGGACAAATGACCCAAAGGTCCAGTACTGGCAAATACCTTTCTTAGACAAATGTGTCACAAACTCTCAGATAGAAACCTAAAAAGTGTTAATAGTGTGTCCCATACCACACGTTCTCACTAATCGGTAAATACGACCCGAAGGTCAAAACGATCAAACGGACAAGTCCGGAATTAACCGAAAAGATAAACGCACATATCCCATACAACGTGTTTTACCCAATCATTTAATTCTCCTTCTCATTCGCTCGAATAGTGCAAAAATGTGTATTTTATATATAAAATAATTTATTTGAGAAAACAAGCTTTGAAAACAATTTTTCGAAATTGAATTTGGAAAACAATCTTTGAAATCCCTTATTATAGAGAGTATATAGTTTTTATATCTTGAAAATAATTTAAAAGTATTATATAATAATTATTTCAAAAGCCAATTTATTTTAAAATTATTTAGAAAAACCCATGCTCGAAATCTAGGAAAAACATTGAAAATTCCCAAAAAACCGACATCTGAATTCATCTCAAAAACAAATCATTCTGAATCACAAATTCTCCAAAATTTTGGCTAGCCTATAGACAGGCATCACAGACTTCAAAACAGGTCGAAAATATCACAAATACAAGATGCAAAAGTTGGAAATTGGACGGGAAAAAAAGGCAGAGCACAATGTGTACAGGTAAAAACAATACCCAGATCTGAAATCTTCTTCGGGTTCAACTTTCAGATATAATTTGAATGGCTTAATGACCTCAGAATGGTCTGAAATTTGATATAAACAAAGTAGAACAATTTATCTATGAACTGGAAAAGATCCACTGAATTCCGACATGAAATGGTAAATATATGAAATTTCAAACATGGACTCAGGCCATGTTGAATTCTGTCCAGGTCTGAAAACCATCTTGGGTTCAAATTACAGACATGAAACAGGTGACTAAACGACCTCTGATTGAACTGAAAATAGGTATGCACATAGTAGAAAACTTCGGCTTTCAAATAAAAAATGAATCAATATATTCCGACAAGAAATAAAAAAGATACGCTGTCCCAAACATGGACTCTGGCCAAGTTTGCAGCAGCTCAAAAAACGAAAATGTACCTAGGCCTGAAAACCATCTGTGGTTCAACTTACAGGCATGAAATAGAAGACCAAATGACCTCAGATTGAACTGAAAATTGGTATGCACATAGTAGAGAACTTCAACTTTCAAATAAAAAAAGAATCAATGAATTCCATAGGAAATGAAAGAGCTATGCTGTCTCAAACATGGATTCAGGCCATGTTTGCAGCAACTCGGAAAACAGAATTGTATACCGGCAAAATCCGGGTTCGTATTGATTTTCCAGGACAGTTTTCAGGTATCAAACGAATGAATTCAGCTATGAAATTTTGCAGGCATATACTACAACACATGAACTATCAACAGAAGAAAATTTGGCAGCATTTCGTTATCGGCATTGAAAGAAATCGACATGCAAAGAGACAACCCAAAATAGTTATCACAGAAACAAAACAACTATAGAAAAAACACAATACAGAAGCTAAATTTGTACGGCTTTTTGGCATTTGAGGCTTTGCTTCAGCTAGCATTTGTGAGCAGTTAACTCACCTTGCAATTGTTGAAGATTAAACTCGGATTTGCAGTTGAAAGGTGAGAGCTTATTGCTTGAATTGGCTTCAAATACTTGTAAAAGCTCAAAATAGAAATATGCAAGAGAAGAAAACTCTGTTACATACAAACCCATTACAAAAATTAGAGATTTGTTGAAATATTGTTGTTTTGGAAGTGATTACCTGTAGAATTCTTTTTAAATTGATACAAATAGTAATTTAATTGAAGAGAAAATGAGGTTTGAGCTTTAAATTTGAAAATAGGGTAAGTTTCTTTCTTTTTCTTTCTGATTTTGGGTTTACAGGAGATGAAATGTACGTACAGGGAAGAAGAGATGTTTTCCCTGTTCTGGTTTGTACTAATTAATGGGCTTGTACCCAAACAAAAGATTTAATTAGCCCAAAAGAAAACAAATTATCACTAAAAAAATATACACCTATGTAATTGATCAAAACACCATATTTTCACCAAGTTTCTTCAAAATAAATTTATGTAAACATATCTACATGTTTAATAAAATATTTTGCAACATAGAAAAAGATAATTTTACTATAAAAATATTTTTATTATCAAAATTTCTCATTTTTAAATAAATAACCAATATTCACCCATATTTACATAAAACATCATTTTTAATTCTAAAAATTATACAAAAATTATTTTCTTGTGTAATAAAATATAACAAATCATTTTAACATCATTTTTATAATGAAAACCTATTTTTAAATAAAATTCATCTTTTATTTATAATAAACACATACAAAAATCAAATACTTCCTTTTAAAATTATTAAAAGAAGCATTTGGCAATAATTACAAGAATTATTGCATTTTCGCTAAATAAAAAAAATCATATTTCATTCATTATTAACGCAAACACCCAAGGTAAAGTTTTAAAAACTTTATTTTTACATTTTATTTTCAAAATCCATTGTTTATTCCAAATAAACAGTTTAATCTCCAATTTATTTTTAATTCACAATATTAAATTATAACTACCGTTATAATTTAATATTTATAGGTAATCACCAAAACCAGGGTTGTTACAGTTCGTATCCATCGACCCATCGATACGAAAGATACAAAGAGGATTGTTTGAACTATTCAGATCCATCAATGATTCATTGATACGAAATGATAATTTCGTATCCATCACTTTGAAGACCACCAGAGTTCGTATCCATCGATATGAAGAAATTTCAAAGAACGAACTATTATGTATCGATAGCCATCATCACGAAATACCTATCCTGACTTCTAAAGTCGGTCCAGGAGAGGATCGATACGAAGGGATACTAAAAAATGACCATCAAGCGTTGTTTCAACTCGAATTTCACGTCGATCCAGGAGAGGATCGATACGAAACTCGATTCACAAAAAATTTGACAACGACTCTTAAACGTGCGAACGTTAACGGGAGTCAGGTTAACATACATGCATGTATGATGAACTAATGTTCAATTTTCAAAATTCACAGGAGTTGAATGCCCACCCGGTGACAATTACTATAGTAAAAAACAGGTCGATGACACTCTACACTCAGTTACAACAATGCACCGCATAATCATTGGCAGTCAATAATTCAACATTTATATTACTGGAAATCAATCAAAGGTTACATCTTTTGACAAAAAGGCAACAACTATTCAATGAATCAGATAGAACTTTTCATAATGAAGATTGCAGCTTTTCAAAGCACGTCATGTTATAACAAGACGTACTTTGGAGAGCAAATGTATCCCACCTTTTGGCAAGGCCTTGACACCAAGGAATTGACTGGGAGCTAAATAAAGTCCGTCCCAACGATCGATCATACGCAGGTCTACTATGGATACCAGTAAATTTTGTCCGAGTCCAGATCGAGCTACAATTGATATGGTATGACAAGCAAAGCTATAGAAACCAACGTTTCAAATTCCAAGTCAATCGGAGTTCGTATGCTCAAGATATGGATCGATAAAAATCAAGAGAGAAAGTGTCGGTTCGTATCCATCAATAACTACTCTTCTTCGTATCCATCTTGCTTGTTCTACTTCACATCCATCATGTCAATTCTACTTAGTATCCATTATGTCGATTCCACTTCATATCCATCGTGTATTTTCTGCTTCGTATCCATCAGTTGAAGGTATTTCGTGTCGGTTCCACTCATACGCATTGCGTATCGATCATCCATCAACATGGTTCGTATCGATCGGCCGACGATCGATATGAGAAATACCACATAACAATCGATATGCAGTAGCACCTAAAAACATCGATACGAAGCAACTTCAAGGAAACAGTATGAATGGAGTTACGTTGGGTCGATACGAACAAGGCATGGAAAAAGGGAAGACTCGGTCGCTCAGCATGAAAAGTGGATCGATCCTAGGATATAGCGCCACGTCACCCTGATCGATACGAGCCAGCATGGATACAAAGCCATTGATATGAATGGTATCGATACGAACCCGATGGTGTTTTGCAAATACAAAATTGGATCGATCATAACTCAAAATCTACAAGTCCAAATGCTACCAAATTTTCACAGGAGCTTGCATACCACCTCTACTTGGTCTCTGATCGATCTCAGCCCAAATGGTGTCATTTTTGATCGATACAAATTGTATGCATATCGATCATGGATCGATCCCAAATGTCCAAGGATCGATCTGGTGGGCCCACCCACGTGAGAGAAGGGGTCTTCTGAGATCTGAGGCAGATATTTTTAGCCTACACCTACAAATAGCAGTCCTAGGCCTTCAGAAAAAGGGACTTTTTTGGACTCTCCTACGCCAATAATCTGCCGGAAACTCCATTGTATCTCGAGTTCTTGAGAGTGTATTGTTGTAATCAGTTGTAACCAGTTAGCAAAGTTAATAAAATAGCAAACTTTCCATAGTGAACGTAGGCTACAACGTCGAACCACTCTAAATTCTTGTGTTCTTGCATTTCTGTTTGTCTGTTGTGGCGTGTTTGTTAGATTAAGCTCCTTTTTCATTTATATTCTTCATTTTAATCTCTTCGAATACGTCCGAAGAGTGTTGTGCCCAATTTTCGTACAAACAATATATATATATTGGGTAAAAATAATAACGTGTATGATGTTTAAAATATATAGATGTTGGTTGAATTTTTATTGTGATGTTGAATGTGATTCTTGCTTTGAAAAAACCATATTGTTGTAAGTTGTAATGCTTTGGAAAGCACTTTAATTTGTTGATTTACATGGCATAAGTAATGGACTTGAAAATATGGACTATGGACTTATATTGTAAAGCATATGTAAATGTGGTGTATGGAATTGTTATGACTTGATGCATATCCTTGATCAAAGAAAATAAGAATTAGTAGGGGACTTGGACTTGAAATGGAAGTGCTCATATAGCGATAGTCGCTATAAAAGCATTTTGTTGTTATGTATTTTATTCGTGTTTGAATATTATATTTCCATGTATATAACGATGTATATATGATTTTTATGCTTCTTGTGATGTGATATGAAGTTTAGAATTATTATACGACCTGAAAGTTGAGTTCTTTGATGTAGAAGTGAATTGCACTTGATGATGTGCTAAGATAGTGGCTAAGCCTCTTTATGAGTTTGAAAAGTTATACTTATGTATTTTTAATCAACTTCTACTTTTATTTGAAATAAAAATGTTTCTAAATTTATAAAAATATAAAATATAGAAAGAAATGGAGTTTAAAAAATATTTCATTTATAAAACAAACTTTTAAGAGTTAACATCCAAATAGCAATAGTCACGATGGCTGCAGTTCTGAAAATCTTTGATTTTAGTAGATATAAAAGCTTACCTACTTTAAATATTTTGTAAATTCTTTTTAAATGTATTTTATAAGGGTTATATAAGTATTTGAAAAGAATTTGAGGTTTTAAAATTATTTTTAAATGGTATTTATAATTTTAAAGTAAAGGTTTTTCGTATTATAAATCTTGTTTATTTTAGAAAGGAGTTTTGAAACAAGATTAAGGAATTGTTTTAAAGTAAAGTTTTATATGTAAATGTTTAAAGAGATTTAAGAGATAAAAGGATTAAATTTGAGATGTTTAAACAAGTGGTTTATTTAAAAGAAATCCTCTTACTTTTCAAAATCTTATTCTCTTTTAAAAGTAATAGCTTTTAAGTTATGTTTTGAATGGAAGTTTAAACTTTGTTTAGAAGAATTTTAAAAGAGGTTTGAAATTTATGTACTTGAGTTAAAGGGTTTATTTGATATAATAGAACCAGTGGTGTGTTTTTGAAGAAAAGGATCTTATCTTTTCAAATCAAATGTGGTTTTAAACAAAGGTTTTCAGGTGAGATTTTATATTGAAATTTCCAAGTGACTTATAAGGGTTTAAATGAAATTTTTAGAGAAACCAATATTCAGATTTTAGCAAAAGATTTTGGAAAGTGGAAAAGGTAGTTTAGTTTATAACTCTTTTGGTTTTAAATGAAATAATATACGGAATTTATGAAATTTTATACTTGACATTAAGCTTCAACGTAGGGAAACTTCTACCTATCCTAAAAGATAAGAATGTTGTCTAGTCCAGGTTTGAGAGGTAATAATACCCCAACTTGAGCGACCTCATTGTTATCTGAAGATAGTTTAAGTATGAAATCAAAGTTGATGTTCAGTATATTAAGTATTATTTCCGTATGCGAACTTGGTTACTTATGAAAATTAAGTAGTCCTATAGTTGGCACTAAAAGCCGATGAGTAGACAGATCCCTTATCTATAGGACCTAAAATCGGAGTGCCTAGGCAAGGATGTAACTTTACTAGCTTCATTTCTACATGAGGGATAGGGTAAGTCGAGAATACCGGAAACGAGACAAATGTAGGGGAATGGATTTCCATAAATGGTCTTTATAACAATGGTGGTATGGAAAGTATTCTTACTTAACACCAAATTCCGAGATATAGGAACTCGTCTCTATCTAGAAAATTAAGAATGTACGTCAAGGCAAGGATAATTTTCTAACTAGTCTAATTTCATTGTTAATCGAGGGATAGTACAGTTTGAAATTAGAAAGTGGTGTTAAGTATATTTGGTCTAATTTCCATATGACCTATTTACTTACGCCAAAAAGAAAAGTGGTTTGGGTTTATAGTAAATAATGTTTTTAGATGACAATTGTTTTTAACCTGATTTAATATGGTTTAGAAAAACATGAAATCTTCCTTAAGGTTTGAGAATATACTTAAACAATTGAGATAAGTATACGAATACAATTCTAAGTATTCAAAGTGTAGTGTTTTGTGAATATACTTATACTGTTGAAATAAGTATACGGATATTTTTCGAAGAATTGAAAGAGTGTAGATCAAAAATGAATGAGTAGTATACTTATGTATATCTTTTGTAAAGGGTATTTTAATACAAGTATCTACAAAGTGATTTTTAACAAATGAAAGTATTAATTAAAAGAGGCTTATTGGTAGCTTATGTGCTTAATCATGCTTGGTTTCCATGTAAAAATAAATCTCTAGATTTAGTTGTTTTTTATTCAATAGTTAAATAACCGGCCATCAAATCTTGGCCAGTTTTTACAATTATCGATTGTCAGTTTGGAGAGACCGGGTCGGATATGTTATACAAAAACCACTTAGAACCAACATAAGAATTCTAATTTGAGACATTTTAAAGATGATCGAAGGCGGAGTTCTTTGAAGTGCATGGGCTACTTACTACTAACCCTGAGGGTGATTCCAAAATGGATGTTATAGAAGTAGTGCCTTCGGTTTGCTTATATCCTGAATGAATTGTATAGATGAATGTTGGCATTGCATTGTGCCTAGAAGGCAGTGTTAGCATTCCATGTGAGATTTGCTAAAGCGAAAAAGGTAATTGTGGCCTCACAAGCCTCACAACCCAATAGTGACTAAAATTGTATGCAGTAGAGCTATGTGGTTCACTACCATTCGGAGCATCATTCCTCATATCTAGATCGATATTTATGGATTTCGGATATGCATGCGCACGGAAAAGGGTAGGTCTAGGTGCAATGTTTGCAGCCTCGGTGCTCGAGAGATGATGTAATCCAGTATACCATGTTCAAGGGGAAACCGGCTCTATGTTTTTGGAGAGTCAAAGTGGGGCCCTCGGTACATTTTATCTAGAGATGTACTATGGAAAGTGGTATCCCAATGCCTTGTCATTATTTGGAATCCAATCTTCTATACATACCTTACGGTTTTAGTTTTAGAACGTGGTACTATTGAATGTAATTATGGGTAACCATTCCAGATATGTTATATACTTATTTTAAACCTTAAACATTATTAAAATATCTCAAGTTTTTCAAATAAAAATGGTTTGTTTATTGTAAAGTAAAAAGTTGTCCGTGTTTATGTGCGTCGTGGTCTTATGGGATATCTTCATTTTAAAAGGTTTTATGACATTAAATAATCCAAGTGATTTGAGTTTACCCGCACTGGTTTACTAGATTGATTCGGGTGTTATTTTCTTATAATACTCAGGTCAGACCCGAGTACTGTTCCAAATTTAGATTTGGATGCTTTGGAGCTTTCAGAAGACGAGCTAGAAGCCTCCAAGATGTATTCACGTATTTTATTTACATTGTTTTCTTATTTTTATTTATCAATAATTGCAAGGACAGACTATTATAACTGTCCAGACTGATGATATGTTAGTTTACTCTAATTAATATATATATATATATTATATTTCTTTTGTAAAGAATATTTGTATATTATATATTACTGCGAGATTTTATTCTGTCTTTTCTTTCCTTTCATACCAATAGTCTGTCTTTCCGACACTTGGATGTTCAGCATGTGAATGCCATGGATGTATTATTGTCGACATTTGAGGGTCGAAAAGGCCAGCCATTGCAGTCATTTGCTATCCCAAACTTATAGCTCTGAAATTACCTCCACTTCCCCAACACATAACTTTCACAAACTAACTCCGAATCCAGTGATTCTTTTTTGAAACCAAATAAAATTTAATAATTAAGAACTTTCATGTTGGTCGCTTTTACAAATTCATAGAGGAATCTTATAAAAAACCAGTAAGAAGAAGAAACATTTCCTGATCTAGTTTGATAAGGACAAATTTAAACCTAAACCCCCTCTTTTGCTCATGGCTGAGCATAATAGAGAGGATCTAAGGGTTTTTTCTATGCCAAAGCAAGTTAAGTGATGTTGTGGGTTGTTTTCTTAGTTATAGCAAGGGGTAGGAACAAGTTGCAAGAAGTTTGCTCAAGATTAAATTGTGATAACTCACTTTGGAATAGCTTTAAAAATGATGTTACAAGTTGTAATTATTTCATAGTTGCTTGCTTAAGTTGTTTATGTGCGATAATGTATATATAGTGGTTGATATTGTTTGATTCCCGCTTGAATGTGGATGGAACACATAACCATTTTTGCACAGAACTATTGTGAACACATAGGATTAGACATGCGACATATAGAAGAAGTCGAAATGTTTCATAGCGAATAGGTCACAACGAGTACACTTCGGAAGGTTTGATTTTTGTAGATGGATCCAATAAGATACCTCGCAACCATTGATTTAACATTCCATGCTTGTATTTATATATAAAATGCTTTTATACCATGGTTTGGTATCCTGGATATGTTGTGCATAAATATTGATATGTTTAAAGGTTAAATCTTTTTGGTAAAGAAAAGAAGTAGCAGCATATTTAAGTGCTAAAGTAGCTCCGAAAACTCATTACGACTTTTGAAAATACTATTGATATTTATTACTTTGATTTTCTATTGAAATACTTTTGTTGCTACTTGGATTTTCAAGGATGATTTAAGTGAGGCATTGGATTTCTATAATCCTCTTTTATGCGACTTTGTCGTTTTGATTTCTAAAAGTGTTTTGAAATGGTTTTCGAAACTGGCCTTTATTTTTCAAACCTTTTTGCAAAAGTTTTTTAAAGTTGTTTGAAATTTATATGTTAATTTTATATTTTAGAAAAGTGGAATGTTTTAAAGATAGTTGAAAATTAAATTTAAATTCTAAAAGATTTATTTTGAGATATTTAAACAAGTGGTTTGTATAAAGGAAATCTCTTTACTTTTTAAAGTCCCGTTTTCTTTGAAAAAGTTAAGGCTTTAAGTCACTACGCCATAAATGGCCTACTGCAACATTTTTGCAAGGTGTTGCCAGCTCAAATGTTGCGATAGATATAAAAATTTGGTCCTACTGCAACATTGTATTTATGGTGTTACCTTAGCCATAAAAATGTGTTGCTCTAGCTAAACAAGTGTAACACGATGCAACATTTTTATACAGTGTTGCTATAGATGTATACAAATTAAAAAATTAATAAAATTAGCAATCCGCGTGAATACGATCCAACGGTCTACATTTAATCCGACTGTTAAAATGGATCACCGCTGCACTTTTTACCAAATTTTCGTTTTCCCGCTTATGTTGGTGTAGATCCCCTTTCAGTTTACCATATTCACGAAATCCCCAAATTCATACTTCCAACAAATTCACGAAATCCCCAAATCAAAAAACAAATTCACGAAATCCAGCAAATTCACGAAATCCAGCAAATTCATACTTCCAATTCGCTGTTGCTAACAAAATAAAAAAGGCACTGTAACTAGAAGCTGCCTTCAATGCTAGGTCAGATCTAAATTTCCTATGCCTGAATCTTGTAGTTGCTGATTCCACCTAATGCCTGATGAGTTTTGTTGTTTACTGCCGCCCATTTGATCTTTGCTCGCTGTTGGATCTGGATCTAAGTAGAAGTTCGTCGTTGTTCGATGCAGCCGCCTTGAAGAAACGCGATGCCTCGTTGTTCTGATGGAGTCGCTTAAGTCGCAATGAATTTTTTGCCTCTGACTTCGCTTGAATTGAAGATGTTTCCTCAGCTTGCGTTTTTGTCAATGTTCGTGCTCTGACTGCGGCTCTATTGATGATGTTTGTGGTTCTTTGACACTTAGGGTTGAACTTGAAAGTGTTGGTGTTCAGATAATGGTTTGCCAAACTTTGGATTGCAATGGTGTTGGTCTTAAACGTGGAGAAGGTTGTGTGCTAATTGCCCACTGTCCAGATTTTGGTCTTATTGGTGATTGCTGATGTGTTGAGCACTGTCGTGATGATGATCTCTTGCTGCTGATGCTGAAATCGATTGTGTAGTTCAATGCTTGCCGTAGTTGATAGCCTGATGTCTTGAATCTGGAAGCGATTCCTAAGGTTGATGTAAGACTTTCGTTACACGAACACAACGATCGGATTGAGGTGAAGTTTCTCTTGTATATCATATTACTGCCTATGTTTCTCTTGTACATGCCTGATGCATTCACTGTTTTTGCTTGATAGGCTGCCTATGTGTTGATGATGTAATTTGATGAGGCAGTGAGTGGGTGTTTTGTGAAAGAGGTTGGGAGGGTGGTCAGTGTTTGGTAGATGGTCAGTGTTTCAGGCAATTGTGTTTCAGGTAAGTGGTAGATGGGCAGTAGTTCCGATGGGTGATGAAGTTGCTGAGGATGGGGTTTGCTAAGTTCAGTCTTCATTTGTGCATCATTTTACGTCGTTTCAAAGAAGGCTCGATCTTCCGAAATCGGATGAATCGGGCGGTTAGGTCGATCCCCGCCGGGACTGCGGTGCCTCGGACCCCCGCCGGCGCTGCGCCCGGACCCGCTTCTCGCCTCACCTTCGGCTCGGCACTCGGCTCGCCTTCGGCTCGGCATATATTTGTCAGTGTCGATGTCTGTATAAATTGAAACTGCATATGTAATGAGTGAACTGAGTGATGTAGTGAGGAATATCTGTATATGTGAATATCAGTGTTATATATCATTGAATTGTAAAATAGTGGAGTCAGGAATTTGTACTATTTCAAATGTTGAAATAAAATATTTATTTAAATAAATTACTGTTTAAATATCAAATTCTGTGCAATAGCATTTTATTAAATAAATATTTATTTTTATTAAAAAATCAAATATGCTCTACATTGTGGGCCCCACAAATTCAAAAAGTTCAAATGTATAGCAACATTTTGGAATGTTGCTACAGATACCTATGGGTGTTGCCATAGACCCAAATAGGGTTCTACTGCAACAATTTTACTTATGTTGCCTTAGATAGTCAAAATGTTGCCTTTGAGGTCTAAGGCAACGGCAAAAATTGCATCACCCTAAAAGTGTTGCCATAGACCTATGGCAACATTTTTCGGGCCTGAGCCAACCTTTTTTTTGTGTTGCAGTAGGCCATTTATGGCGTAGTGAGTTATGATTTGAATGGAAGTTTTAAAATTTGTTTAAAGTGTTTTAAAGAAGGTATGAAATTTAAATAAGTGATTCAAAGGATTTTTTGATATAATAAAGCAAGTGCTACTTTTATGGAAAGGGGAATCTTGACTTTCCAAATCAAACTTAGTTTTAAACATAGAATTTCAAGTGAGAATTTATATGGAAGTTTTAATGTGTATTATAAGGGTTTTAAGTGGAATCTTAAAGAGGAAAGAAGTCATGGATTCCAACACTTTTGTATAATAAATGTCTTCGAAAAGTAGGAAGAGACTATGGACTATAACATTATTATTATGGTAAATAGTTTTAGGAAAAGTGGAAAGAAGTTTTTGTTTATATTAAATAGTATATGAAAATTATGAATTCGTATACTTAACATTAAGCTTCGAGGTAGGAAAACTTCTACATTTCCTTAAAGATAAGAATATTCTCGAGTCAAGGTTTGAGAGGTAATAATACCCACTACAAGAAAATTTATTTTTGATGGCGCACAAAAAACACTACCAAAACTTATGGTAGCGTTTTGATAAACGCCGTTATAAATGCAACTAAAAATCCATGATTTTTAGTTGCATTTATTTCAACGCCACTATAAATCCTTTCATTGCAGCGTTTCTCAAACGCCACCATAAATCTTTTTGTAGCGTTTTTAAAACGCCACCAAAAGTTTTTTTGTGCTACCAATAGACTTTCCAACTTTACCCCTACTTTACGGTTGCGTTTACTCAATGCCACTATATGTATTTCTGTAGCGTTTTTGAAACACTACTAAAAATTGTTGATCATTTTGCACCATTTTGTCATGCTATTATCTCCTATTGACGGTCTATTTTGTTTCTACTATGCCAATCAACAATCACTCACATAATCATCATATTCAAACAATTAAAAAAACATATTAATCATATAATCAATAAGATATCCATAACCATTCTAATACAATAGTTTTTTGATAAAATGACCAAACTCACATATAATAACCATTCGTATACAAATTTACACATATAGTACTAATAAAATGTTATACCAAAATGGTGCTAACAAAACGCTTGATTACCCATAATTTTTTGTTGCATGCATAAGTGAGAGATTGCACCATAAATGTCCAACCTTGCTTTCTTCGGAAATCCAATGCCTGGACAAGTTAAAGCACAACAAATAGTCAAACAATTATGTTAATTCGTAGGACTTCAAATCTAATATCAAACATCTTGTACGAGTATACCATATTATAAATAATTTCATATACATAATCAAAGTTATAAACGAAATGAAATAAATAAAGTTCAATCTTACAGTTATATATAAAATGTTGTTAAATTAGTTATATTATTATTATTTATAAAATTTAGTTAACTTAAACTTAGTTAATTTTATAAAACTTGTTTAATTTTAATAAAGCCTAGTTAATCTTTTATTAACCCGGTTAACTTAATTTATTATTATTATTATTATTTTGAACTCAGTTAACTCAGTTATATTATTATTATTATTATTATTATATAAACTTAGTTAAATTTTATAAACTAAGTTAATTTATCATCATCGTCATCATTATTTATAAATCTTTATTAAATTAGTTATATTATTATTATTTATAAAATTTAGTTAACTTAAACTTAGTTAATTTTATAAAACTTGTTTAATTTTGATAAAACTTAGATAATTTTTATTAACTTGGTTAACTTAGTTAATTTACTATTATTATTATTAAAACTCGATTAACTTAATTATATTATTGTTGTTGTTGTTTTTATAAACTTAGTTAATTCATCATCATCATTATTATTATTTACAAAACTTTGTTAAAAAGTTTGTAATTAGTAATATGGAACTTTAGTTTAAATTCAACTATGTTAAATGAAATATATTTACACATAACCATTACTTTGACCTTAAATTCATCTATAGTTTTGACCTTTTGTTTTAATATTAACTAAGTTAAATGGGGAATCATTAAACCATAAATTTATAGAATCTGCATCCTTTAAGATAACTGCCATTCTATCTACTCCAAGTAAAAAAACTAACAGTGATTAGTTAAATAGCAAGTAACTACATTAACATTCATAAGAGATATGACCTATATAATGATCTAGTAAGAAACTTAATAATATTGTCTATATCTAATATGCTTATACAATGTCCAAGTATCATAGATAAGTTTATGATACAAATGTGAAGGATGAATGAAAAACGATGTGCCAACTAGCATTCTTCAGCAAGTAACATGTTAAGTAGGAAACACACGCGCAACATGTTCTGGTAAAAAGAAACAATATACTGCAAATTCAATAATATGGCAGAGGACTACTTACCTGATGTTTGGTAGCTTTATAAAGCAAGCTTAGGGCTGTGTCCATCTTCATACAATTTTCCAGTTGCAAAATTAATGCCCATCAGCTTCTACATGCAAAGATCACAATAACAGTGGAAGATTTACACATGGTGCTGATTAAATATTGCAGTTAATAGAGCACATAAACCATATATATTGCAAAGCAACGGTATGTGGCCTTGCTTTCTGTAATATTATTTATTTTATTTTGAACTGCATATACACAACTATCAATCCCACCCGGCCAACAGTTCACTTTGACTAGGGACACAAAGGGTGATTGTTCTAAACGATATGAGTAGAAAATCAAAACATGAATCAATGTTTTATAGTCCTAGTTTAACAACATTGACTAAGGCACATCTCTGCATTCTGACATTAACATGACCGACAGTGCAAAGTATGGATCAAAATGAAGCAAAAACCAAAAGGCAGCAGGCTAAAGCAGTGAACTTGGATACAAATGCTCAAACTGCATGCAACATAAGTGCAAGTGCAGTGACAGACTATAGAGTGCAGAAAAGCCATAGAGACTCGTAGCAATTCAGCTAACAAAAGCAGGATGGATACTGGGAAAGGCACAAATAAAGATGAAGTTAAAACTGACTCAGCTACAGGCAGTATATGTAATAAAAAAAGCAGAATTCATACAAGTGCCAAGTATACTTACCAGAAGATGCAGGACCGAGGAGAATGCTTTTGAGTTCAAAGCCACCATAAGCGCATGGTCCAACCTGGTATCACAAATCAAATCAAAAGCGCATAAAAGAAAAGGGAGTAGAGTGAGCGGATCACTTAGCAACTCTGAAACTAAGGGAAACACAAATAAATAAAATGAAAATAATATGACTGACCTAAAAGTGTACCGCACCTTCTCGTAAAAGCGTACGCACACACAAAACACATGTATACACTCACAAAGTAAAAATATATAATTACCTGTACATGCACCAACATTCGCTCTCACTGATGTGTGCACACACACTCACACACCAGTGCGCGCACACTGCCGGAATAACACACACACAGACACCCATTGACAACACGTGCAAGCATGAAAATATACCAGAGAGGGCACTATTTCAGGCAACATCTAATTCATGCGTACAGGTATATATAACATTATATGATTAAACAAAGGTTATGTGTGTGGAATACCTTTAGCACCATAAGAGTCTTCCCATTGTAAATTTGCAGTCCATCTCATATTGTTATCACCTATATCAACAAACATGTCAACATAAATAAAAGTTATAAGCAATTAATGAAGATATTAAAGAAAATGTAGATCTCTCGTGAATATGAATCTAAATATGGCATCTTTATCCTTAAGTGAATCTGAATATGAAGATATTAAAGAAAATGTAGTGCCCTATGTTTTGCATCTTTATCCTTAAGTGAATCTGAATATGGCACGTGCAATTTAGAACGATTCCAATTTCCCCTCCCTATATCAACTGAAAATAAAACAGCACAATGTATGAAAATAAGAATCATATCTTAAAGCATAAAATCATCCCTTCTTATTAATTTAAACTCGTTTTTTTAATATCAGATTCTTAAATATTAATCATTATAGATGTATTAACTCCGAGAAACGTACTTTATAGTGGTTTTTATAAAGTTGAACAGCTATTGCATGTGCTAATAAGAGACTGTGAGAAACAGTGTATGGTTTAGTGAGAGAATCACCGGTAGGGCATTCATTTCCAGAGCAGCGCCCTGGTGCAGTTTTTCCAGTTGAATAACCAAAGCGGCTAAATGTGTATGGCTCATTCAATGTTGTCCAATGTTTGACTCTATCCCCAAACTCTTGGAAGCATATTTGACAATAATCTTTGAAATCATTCCTAGTTAAGAAAAAATAACTTTGAAATCACCAACTGGGTATTCAGTTAAATCTCCAATCGTTCTGGAGAGATCGAACCCAATTATTTCAAAAAATAAAAATGAATAAATAAAATAAAATTGTCATTTAAATACTTCCAGATCCCAATAGATTTAGTGAGAACACAAGCACTTCGATGTTTTTCCATCTAATAATAAAATTCTTTTAAGTGTTATATACGAATAAAATACTCACAGAATCTCTTTGCTATCGACGATCAAACTGCCATTACCATCATTGACAACCACAAACGCCTTGATCTAATTCCCGGTCCAACACATGTCAGCTTTTGTACCGACATGATTTTCATGACCTCATCCTTCGAGCCAAGAAAGAGCAGATTGATGATTTGGTACTCCTTCACAGCGAGTCGATGGAGGTAGATATCTTCGAGTGATTCGATCTCACCGTCTTTGACAAACAGGGACCTACTCTTCTTTAGTGTTATCATCGCGATTGTTACTTCTACGAGAGAAATTTAAGGGTTTGAGAGAGTGAATATGGGAGGAACGGAACTGATTAAAGAGGATTGTTTAGGGTAATCTTCCTTCTTCAAAAGAAGATGGGAAATAAAAATGTTAGCAGCATATTTTGCTAAGGGTAAGAAAAAGAGATTTAAGCGGCCACGAAAATTTTTAGGACGAATTATTGGCGGGATATTTTAGTCGGGTTTAGTTATTTACTTTTACCTTTTTATATGATTAGTGGTAACACTTAGTGTTGAACGCTACTAATATATGCCACTAAAAATAGTTTTTCTTGCAGTGACCCCAACTTGAAGGGATTCATCGTTAACAAAAGAATAGCTTAAGTTTGAAATTGAAGATTGATGTTAGGTATATGTAGTGTTATTTCTATATACGAATTCGGTTAATTATAGGAAATAAATAGTCCTATACTTGGCAGTAAAAGCCGATGAGTAGATTTATCCTCTATCTATGACATTCAGGAAGTGATTAACTAAGGCAAGAATGGAGCAACCAGTGCCTTGACTTACCTGGCTTTTTTCTGGGTGAGGGATTTGAGTAAGTTGACATATCAGAAACGTGACAAGAGAAGGAGATTTGTTTTTTATGTATAATCATTTTGAAAATTATGGTGGTATGCAAAGAATTCTTTTCATACTTAACATCAAATTCCATGGAAGGGAAACTCATCTTTGTTTGTGAGAATTAAGAATGTATGTCGAGGCAAGAATAGTTCTATAACTTGTCTGATTTTATTGTTAATCGAGGGATAGTACAAATTTGAAATCAAAACGTGGTGGTAAAGATATTTGGTCTAATTTCCATATTATTAGTTTACTTACACGAAAAGGAAAATGGTTTGGGTTTATAGTATACAATGTTTTTAGATAAAATTTGTTTTGGCCCATTTAAATATAATTTTGGAAAAAGGAAAATCTTCCTTAAGATCTGTGAATATACATATACCATTGATATAAGTATATGGAGACGTTTTCTAAGTATTAAAGTGAAATGTTCTATTAGTATACTTATATAGTTGAGTAAGTATATTAATAGTTTTCAAGTGTTGAAAAGATTAGAGAGGGTTTATGAATATATCTTTTGTAAAGGAAGTTTAATACAAATAATTGAAAGGAGATTTTAGTAAATGAAAGGATTAATTAAAGAGGCTTAGTGGTTGCTTATGGGTTAATCATGCTTAGTTTCCATATGAAGTCAAATTTATGATTTGGTTGTTTACTTATTTAATAGTTAAATAACCGACTATCAAATCTTGGCTGGTTTTGACTTAGGAAGTATATATAAGCCTCACATGTTCATATGGTTTGAGATCCTTTAGGGGAACTCATTTTGGTGAAACGTCTCTCGCTTTAAGGGTGGATATTTGAGATCCCCTTGGGACCCTTATATCATCCACTTAATTCTAAAAGAACCCGGATTGAGTCGACTAGAAACTATCTATTATTGGTTCGGAGAGACCGGGATCAGATAAGTTATCCAAAAAACACTTCGAACTAGCATAAGCATTCAAATTGAAGACATCTTGAATATGATGGAAACCGAAGACAGAGTTCTTTGAAGTGCAAGGGCTACTGGCTACTAATCCTAAGGGTGATTCCAAAAGGGATGTAGTAGAAGTAGTGCCTTTAATTTGTTCATATCCTGAACAACTTGTATGGATGAATGCTGGCATTGCATTAGTTTCTAGAGCGCAGTGTTAGCATTCCAAGTGGAATTTGCCAAAAAGGTCAAATGTAGCCTCAAGCCTCACACCCGATAATGACCTAAATAGGGCATATAACACAAGGCTATGTGGTTTGCTACCATGAGGGTATGATCATCACTTATATCTTGATCGATATTTACGAATTATGTATGTTGTGGGCTCGAAAAAGGTTTTAAAATTGGCAACCGGGGTGATGATCACTGTTATCCCACCTTTTGGCAAGGCCGTGACACTAAGGAATTGGCTGGAAACCAAAGACCGTTCATCCAGAAAATAAGTTATACGCAGGTCTACTATGGATATTGACAAATTTTGTCTGAGTCCAGATCGAGCTAGAATTGATATGGCATAACAAGCAAAGCTATAAAAGCCAACGTTCCAAATTTCAAGTCAATCGGAGTTCGTATGCTCAAGATATGATCGATGCAAGTCACCGAAAATCAGTTATACGCAGGTCTACTATGGATACTTACAAATTTTTTTCGAGTCTGGATCGAGCTACAGTTGATATGGCACAACAAGCAAAGCTATGAAAGCCAATGTTCCAAATTTCAAGTCAATCGGAATTCGTATGCTAAAGATATGATTGATGCAAGTCAAGGAAAATAGCTACAATTCGTATCCATCGATGCGAACAGAAGCGATGCAGAAGCTATGCGAACAGAAGCGATGCGAACATAAGCGATGCGAATAGAAGCGATGCAGGAGCGATGCGAATAGAAGCGATGCAGGAGCGATGCGAACAGGAGCGATGCGAACAGAAGCGATGCGAACAGAAGCGATGCAAAAGCGATGCGAACAAAAGCGATGCAGAAAGGGATGCAGAAGCGATGCGAACAGAAGCGATGCTGAAGCGATGCAAACAAAAGGGATGCAGAAGCGATGCGAACAGAAGCGATGCAGAAGCGATGCGAACAGAAGCAATGTAGAAGTGATGCGAACAGAAGCGATGCGAACATAAGCGATGCGAACAGAAGCGGTGCAGGAGCGATGAGAACAGAAGTGTAACAACCCGGTTTTTCGTGCATTTCGCATCCGCACATGTCGAACTTGAATTGCTCTAAATACCGCGTTGTAAATAAAATTTGGCAAATCTCAGAATATACAGTAAATAAATAATCATAGATCACAGACACAGAGTAAAATAATGCAGCGGAAGTAAAAGAAATAGTAGTTCATGAAGCTACTATATAAATATATCAGAGTTACATAAGATACAACAGAAGAAATAAAGTACAACAGAAGTCTCAATACAATAACCCAGTACAAGCTGAACAGAATAAAGAACTGGAATAAATAAGCAGATAGATAAGCAGAATCTCCAGCAAAGACCAGCTCCAGAAAGAAAACCCAAAGCTGTGAATACTCAGACTAACCCGAGCGTAAAGCAAAACACAAAACACTCGAGTCAGGACAATATATACTTATATAATGTAAACCAACTCAAGTGAACTGTAATAAAGTACAAGTAACTTAAAGGATGCCTAGGACCGTCCATCCTCTAAGGATCCGTTAAACTATTTACTATATAGTAATATTTTGCTATTATAATAATGTCTATAGTAAAATAAACATACTTTTAAATAGCGTTCCGGGCTACCCATATCACCCTTCACACATAATAGTCCCAGTAGTCCATCCAATATCATGCCATCTCCACTCCGGGGGACTGTCAGAGGATACCACACGGGCTACGGGAGAAAAACAAACTCGTAGTAAAGGCTCGGTATGGTAGGTGACACGGCACACAAGGCAATGCCAGGGTAGATATACCAATTACGCACACGGGCTGGTGGTAACGTAGCAGCCACTACACCCACCCCGAACAACACTCCAAAATCAAGGGGTGCACCCAATCGATCATAACAGTAATAGAATGGTATCGAAGAAGTGTGTCCGACCAGAGGTGCTACCTCCTTTGGCCCGACATCGCTCTTGTTTTAGCCACCTTAAGCCAACTCACGGGAGTTGGGTCCACGTAATGTACCTTAGGAACGTCGTCACCATCCTGCTTCATTCTGGAATCTCCACCGCGTACACAGTTGTTAAAGTGGTTTTCAGTATCGACAGAGAGTATGTCCATATCCGATCCCGGACTCTTTAACAACCAATCGCTATTATAACCCGTAGTTATAATTTTAAAATAATACTTTATACTTCAAAATAAAATATCATTTCCAATCCAAACCTTTATCCAAATAAAGATTAAATCATTTCTAAATCATTTCAATATATTAAGATATAATACTTTTCCAAAACTTCCTTTCAATCATTTTAATATATCAAAATATCATATCCTTTCAAACTTCATTTTCAAATCATTTAATATCAAAACATCATATCTCTAATAGTTATACTTCGAAACCAAAAATCATTTTTATTTCACAACTATATTCATTTCAAAACTATATCATTTCCATTTCAAACATATATTCACCTTTCAAATAGTTTATGCTTTCAAAGTTATAACTCTTTTGAAACTAAAACATCTGAAATCATTATACTTTGAAAATCACAACATTTCGAAATCATATATTTGAAATCATCTTTTTAATTCTACACGTTTACAAATTTATTAAATTAAACCCAAATTCCAAATTTTAATTTTAATTTAATTCAAACCATCAATTTCAATTCAATTACAGTTTACTAACAAACCATTTCAAATCTTATCAATTTCAAATATAGATTTAATCTACAAAATACAATATTCAATCTTTAGTATATTTCAAAACTTAAATATTCCACATTTCATAAATACAATATCTTTTAAATAACTTAAATAATATATACTTCAATTATTCATTTATCAAATAAATTAAATAAACTATCATTCAAAACATCATTCATTTTAATTCATTTAAATACCAATGGAATCACAATTTCAAAATAGTTATTTTTTTCTAAACAAGTATTTCCATTTAAATCATTTAAATCAATATTTCCACTTAAATCATTTAAAGTCAATTCATTATACTTAAAAATTAAATATTTAAAATTTCCCAAGTTTTAACCTTTCAAAGATCGTTTATTCATTAAAAATTCATTAAAACAATGAAAATTCAAATTTCGCAGCACTTAGAAAATGCTGCGGAAAGTTATGCTTTAAAACAGTTCATTTTACAAAAGACAACATTTAAGTGCTGTAATAGATTTCTTATAATTTCAACTAAACTTTAATGTTAAGTTTAACCATTAAAGCACTTACAAAGTGCTATAATAGCCTTTATTTCAAATTAATTTTCAGTTCATTTAAAACAACTACAGCATTTAACAAAATGCTGTAATATCTATTCATTAGAAATAATAGCATTTCAAAAATGCCGTTAATTAACTTCAAATACTCAATATAATTTCACAACCAATTATAATTTCATTTAAATCATTTTAACTATGAAATCATACATTTTCACTTTATAATCATCATTTAACTTTCCTTAAATTCAGGATTTTTATAAAGTTTAATTTCCATTCAAAAATCGGGATTTATTAATAATTCACTTATTAAATTTCAACATTCAAATTTTAAAATTCAATAAATTAAATTTCAACTTAACACTTAAGTTTTAAAATTCAAATATAACTTAATTCCATTTTTTTTATTAACTTAGCTTAAATTTCATTTTTAAGGCAAATTCACAGGTTCCAAATTTCAGTTATATTGCAAAATTTCAACTCAAATATTCATTCATTTCTCATTTTAGCTTTATTCAAAAATCATAATATCTTAAAAAATCAATTTAAATTATCAATTATCATAAATTTGTCAAAATTTCATATTTAATTAAGTTTCCAATTATAATTAAATCAATATTTCCAAAATAACTTACATTCAAAATTTTCTAACTTTCATTAATCTATTTCACTTGTAAATATTCAGAAAAATCAATAATAATTTACAAAAATCATTTTTAATTAAGTTTAAATCAAAATATTATAATATTTATATTTCTAAGATATTATTATTATTTTTATTATATTTTTTTATTTAGAAAACATATTTTAACTACGGGCCTGTATATAATTTTCTACACTAGGAAAAGTGATACGGGTAATATATCATTTCAACCCGTAATTTACAAAGAAAATCCGGGTTTTATCATTTCAAACCCGCAGTCCCAAGTATATGAAATAATTTGAAAACCGCTCAGGCCTATCATTTCAGCCCATAACGATTTTCCCTTATTCTAAAGTCTGTTCGGGTATGTATCATTTCAACCCATAGTGATTCTAATCTAAAGGGAACTTGCAGTGTGATTAACTGATGAAAATAACAAAACAGCATAATATAACAGTAACATATGATATAACTGGTGTTTAAGCAGGTGTGAACATCATATAATAGTGACATAGCAAATATAATATGGTGGTGCAATTACAGATTCACATGTGATCAATTTACTATTAATATAAGTATAAAACTGTCTGGTGAGAATAACTCACTGGTTTGAGCTGATGACACAACAACGAATGGAACAACGAGATCTACACAAGCACGAAAGCACGACACAGATTTGAATGGAAGAGCCAAAGTATCAATTCCCTTGAATACAAGTCACACAAAACAATATAACAACAATAAGTTTTTAATTCAAAAACTACTAACTAGGCTAGAAATAACTGCATAAATCAAAGCTGAATGCTTTGCACTTGATTCCAACCTTTGTTAGGCTCAGTTATAAGGGTAAATACATGATAATAGCAGGAGTTTGGATCAGGTTATGGTGGGTATGGGGTCGGCCAAGATGTTGGAAATGATGGAGAAAAATAGTGGTAAGGGAATCAACACAAAAGCTTGCATATACATGGGTTTTAGGCCATGAATTGGGCTCGGCCAAGGCCTTAGGTGCCACGGCCACTACTGTGGGGTCCACTGGGATGGTGTGGCCGAGAGTGCTGGAGGTGCTGGAGGTGGTGGAGGTCATGTAGGGGGCGGCTAAGGGGGTGGTGAAGTGGTGGATGTGAGGTAGTGCTCGGTTATGCAAGTATTGGTTGTGTTTGGATAGATTGATGAATACTTCATCAACTAAGAGGGTCACGGCATGGATGGCTGGTGAGGAGGTGGTGGTGGTGGTGTGCCATCAGGTGGTGGAGGCAGCTAGGCATTCAAGTAGGCCATGGCCGAACCTAAAGAGGTGAACAAGTGCAAAAAAATCAAGCTAGAAAATCAATATAAGTGGAAAAAGAAGAAAAAGAGAGATAGAATTTTACCAAACTCTTCAATCAAGGGGAGGCCGAAATTTTTTTGTTCAGGAAGGAGGAAAAAGATACGTGAGTTGAGAAATGAAGTGATTGGCTGAAAATGTGGAGAGTTATGTCAAAAGAAATGAAGAGTTGGTGGAAAATGAAGAGGTGGAATTCAAAGAGTCAAAAGCAATTCAAAAGTCAAAACCTTTTCATATTTCTTTATTTTATTTTAAATAACTTTATATTTCTGGTAATAATAGTAATACCATATAAGAATTCGAAAATCTATCAAAATATAAAAATATATAAAATTATTTATAATTTATATAAAGTTAAAATAAGAAAATAGCTAAAATTAGTAAACTAGTCTAGAAAATTTGAAATTAATTGGAATGAATTTTGGAAAAATCATATGAGCTTGTAATATATTTTTAAACATAAATAATAACATAAAATAAAAATGCATGCACAAAATAAATAAATAAATTTTAATTAAATAAAATTTAAATGAAGAAAATAGCAGAAAAATGGAAACTAGGCTAAATAAATTGAAATAAATTCAAATAAACTTTACAAAAATTATATTATCACTTTAAAACTAATAAAAGACAAAATATACATAAAATAACATATTAACACATATTAAAATAAAATATGACAAAGAAAATAAATTTTATATCAATTAAAATAGACAAAGTTGTTAAATAAAACAAATTACACTCAATATTGAAAATTACATAACTTTCACATTTTAAGTCCGTTTCCGACGAAACGAAAAGCAATGTTCAAGTTATTTAATCTATTTTCATAAAAAAGGATAAAATTTAAGAATTTATATATTTAAATTTAAAATTTTAAAAGTCAAAGTTTGACCAGAAATCAACATTTCAGGAAAATATTCAAAATAAACAGAAATGAATTATAATTCACATAATAATCAACATTTATATTTAAAAATGAAATGTTTGAAATAAAACAAGTTTAAATAATTCCAAAATAAAATAAAGTCAAATTTAAAAATATATGCAAAAATCTAGGGTTGTTACACTCTCCCCCACTCAAAACTTTTCGTCCCCGAAAAGGAATGAAGTACGGGAAAGCACAGAAAAAAAATAGAGTGAAATAAGATCAAGACAAGATGACAAGGAGATTGAAATTATACCTGATAACTATTGTTATAGGTAAGTTTAACAAGGCGGAGATAGTCTTCCTAAGATTCTCCAGAATTAGGAACACAAGCATGAAAAGATCCTCTAGAATCTGATTCAATCTTTCCGCTTGACCGACGGTCTGTGGATGGATAGCAGTGCTCAAATTCACAATGAGTTCCAAAGATTATTAACGATTATAGAAAGATTTTTAAACAGAATGATTATAGAAAGACGCCTATACCAGTCTGTTGCAAGTTAAGGAAAAATAAGGACAACAAACAAACAATTTGAAAACAAAATAAGATAATAAGTTTGAAAAACAAAGTAAGATAATAGGTTTGAAATTTCCATGGTTTCAGCTTAAATTGATAATTAATTTTTTTTTACACAAGTTAAATAAATCTTAACTATCTCCAATTTCATTATCTTATCCTCCAATCATCCTATATTAACAATTTTAAAAATCCTGGATTTGAAAAATCATCATTTTTTTATACTCAAATGTACTTAATAAATTAATTCTTCTCTATTCTTCATTGGAATCAAATTTATTCCTCTCAATATTTTATCATCTATCTTAAATATACTTACACTTATTATAACTGTTTTAATTTATTCTCAATTCCTTTAACATCATTGTATTGTAAGTTATTCAATTTTCCTTTTATTCTATTTACTTCTGTTAATCTTTTATAACTAAAATTTAAGTGTATAACGTTTATTATAACCACTCAAATTTTATCTATAAAATCTTTTTATATTGTATATTATCCAATTACATTGTTAACTTCTAAAAATTAAGGTAAGTTATAATTGAATGCAATTGTATTATACAAATAAAACTTTCCAATTCAATTATCTCAAGTTTGAATCATTTATTCAAAAAAATTGATTTTCTTTTTTTTATAATTGAAATTATTCTTTAAGATAGAATTAAAGAATAAAATTTCCGATTCCTTTCAAACCATTTAGAGGTAAATAAATATATGTACATAGTATGTCAAATCAAATTTAAATCATATGTACCATCAAGTAAGAGAGTTTTGTCTATTTTGAAGTATGGGACTAAGGTCGATTAGTTGTTCTTCGGACATGGTCTCATTGTTCCCTTAAGAAGAGTAAGTTATTGGCGATTGGGTGGAGCCCGAGTTTCTTTTGGATGTCTGCCATCTCGGAGATTCGTTGAGAGGTTTGTTGATGGTTTTAGTTTTGAGAAGCCATTGGATTAGAAGTTCTTGGTTAGCTGTGATAGCAGTGCAGCTCGGAGTGTTCGGTGTGCTGTCGAGATAGAGTTTGGAAGCAGCAGTGTGGTTCGTTTCTCCGATGGTTCAAGAATCTTTGTGGTTCTTCTATCAACAGTCCGGGAAGATGGTGAAGGCTTTCTTGAAGGGTTAACCTTGTTTGGAAAAGCTTAAGACTCTTTTTAATTGGTAAAGAGAGAACAATTTCTTTGGAATCCGAACTAGGTAGGATCGCAAAAGTGACTTGCGATTAGTTTGGGAATTTATCTTGGGCAATCTTTTGTTTGAGATTGAGGTTTATCATATGGAAGTAGGAGCTACTGAAGTAGTCAGAGATTTTTCCGGATGTCTTCGAGGAAGTAGAAGTTTGTCTGCATCTAGAGTTTGAGTTCTGTATCGACTTGATTCCAGAAGCGATACCGGTGGTTATTCTGGTAGTAGGATGGTTCCTAGAAAGAAGAGTTGGTGTAGCATCTCAGAAATTTTTAAAATGGATTGGTCATATCTATTTTTCAAGTTTGGATTTCAGCAGATTTTGGAAAGATCATATTGTTGATTGGATCTAGAGATCATCTTGTGCTTGGTTCAGATTTGTTTCAAGAAGCATCAGCGAAGGTTAAGCTGATCAGGATTGTAACATCCCGAAAATTTTCGACTTTCGAAAATTCAACATCGATACTCACTTTATCGACTGCTGAGCCATCGAATGCCGGAAACTCGAAAAGTTATGGTTTTAAGAAAAAGAAAAAAAAGTAGAAGAAGAAGAAGATAGAAGAAAAAGAAAGAAGAACAACAACAGAACAAGAGCAGAAACAGAAAACAATATCAGAATCTCACATATCGCAGCGGAACAATATACAATAGATAAATGAATAATCTTTAAAACAAAGAACTATATCATTTTATAACATACATCAATCATCAGAGTCACTATACAACTCAGTACAACAATGGACAGTTATATAAACTTGTCCTCATACAGAATACACAGCGGAATAAATACTATCAGATACAAATACTACGTCTCGTCATCCAGCTTATCTCCAAGCTCCAGAATATCCAGAATATCCTGAAAATATAACTCTAGGCTGCCCGTGTGGAAATTTTGTGGGCACCCAGAGTTTAGAAGGGAACAATAAACTCCGAGTCAGTCATGGTGACTGGTGTGAGATCGTAAAACAGTTATTCTTTTAAATAAACAACAGGAAGATTTAAGGTAAATTTCGCAATGCCTTTGGAAAATGGAACTACCATAAGACCTCCCACCACACACACAATGCAAACGCAGAATTGGAGGAGATTTCTTCTTATGATAGTCAAAGATGCTTACTACGCAAAAATCAAATTCTTTTTGATATTATTATTAGTGCATAGTGTAGAAAACATTTCGAAAGTATAATATTAATCTTAGCCAACATACGACCAGTATCGTATGCCTACTATAGCTACTATGTTCAATAGCAGGTTACCGCCACATTCCATAGCAGGTAATACAACTAAAACCGTACACGTCACGTATTGTTTCTTTGGATTTCCAACAAATGGTCAGGCTAAGGAACTTCCTATCCACGATGGGTACGTCCCTGGAATAGACGACCCGAGAACCTAACCGAATCTCTGCCAACACAAGGCCGGGTTACCTCTGCAAAAATAGGTAACTACTGACACGCGTATGCCATCCCCCGATCGTCACCGATCTTCCCGAGGATCCCCGATTCGCAACAAACCACATAGATAATAATAATGCAGTAACCACAGAGGTTAAGTATCTGGGCTCCATACCATGATACCACCTTTATCCAGAAGGAATGACATACACTAAGGGGCGCTACTCCCTAGAACCTTGCCGCATTCTTCCTGTTTCGACCATTTCTGGGGTGTGAGGCTCGACGAAGTCTCGTCCACAAAGCTACGCTTTCTCAAAAAGCCCTGCTTCGGGTCAAACAAAATGATCAACCTATGATCACCAAGATATAAGATCAAACAAATGATCATATCGCAAATGATCAAACACTGATCATTTCACAGCAACACTCAGTATGCCACGTTACCAAATTGGGATATATCGCTGATAAATTTCAACTACATAACCTCTGAGCTCGTACGTCTCAGAGAAGGGTGTTAAGCTAAGAGAATAAATTCTCCGCCACCAACAGAAATGTATTTGAAAAAAATCAGCTTTATATCTCAAATTGTAACGTCAGACACACAATCCATACAAGTCTGTTCCGGGATCGAACAGAACCGAAGGCACTTCTCACGAAGCCCTTGCATTTCCGGATAATTTTCTAATCACGTCCGGACTTCCCGTCACTAAGGGTGATAAAACCTCTAAATCGAAGATCAGTCGATGTAGAGTAACTCGACGGTAATCCTTCCGTTTTCAAAAATATCCGGTCTTCAACACCGGTCTTCAAATGCGATTCATAACGACGTATCACATATTCGGAATGGGTTATACGACCCCATGGTCCTTTCCCGGTTAACCCGAATAGTGAGCGATTATTCAAAAACAAGTGTGGTATTCAAATTCATCCAATTCACAACAAATACCTATCTAAAGGTAATTATTGATAGTCGGTTATTTAACTATCAATAAAGATGCGCAACATCATCAGATTCCAAATAATTTTCCCAAATTATTTCATCTTCTAAAAATATCTTCATTTCATATAAAATTTCCACACTTAACCATTTGAAAACAATTTCAAATATTCACTTTTCAATTTATCTTTAAAAGATAAAAACTCAAACAGTTCATCTCATATTGGAAAAGCGTTTCCATACTTATTTAATAATAAGTATTTCACAAATCTTTTATTTTCAACATTTGAAAATATTCAATATACTTAAATCAAATTAAGTATATACTCATTCTTTAAGGAAATCATGAATTTTAACATCTATTTGAGTCAAAAACGAATGTTGCGTAAAACATCGTTACAACGACTCGAAATCACTAGTATAGGGATTCGGAATTTAGATAGAGATATAAATCCCAATACTATATAAAATATTTCCTTTCGGAAATCATTTACTATAACAATATTTATTTGAGTCAAAACGAATGTTACGTAAAACATCGTTACGACGACTCGAAATCACTAGTATAGGGATTCGGATTTAGATAGATAAATAAATCCCAATACTACATCAAAACATTTCCTTTCGGAAATCATTTACTATAACAACAGTGTTATAGTCCATCATTTCCTTATCTCTCGAAAAACGTCTATTTCAACAATAAATGTTGAAATCTATGATTTCGATATTTCCCACATTTTAAAACATCTTTAAAATGTTTAACTTCATTTTTATATCACTTTTTCAAAAATAAATCCATTTTACTTAACAATATATTCACTGTCCAAAAAGCGTGAATATAACTTCTTTAATAACCTTCTATAATTCACTTATCAAATTTAATCGATTTCGAATTTATAAACACGTTTATAAATTCTATTTCTCTTTTTAATAACAACTTTGACTTATAAATCTTCTTTTATCAACTTCTATATTTAACTTATCAAAATAAGTGACTTTGGGTTTATAAACAACTTTTATAAATTTTAATTCTATTTATAAAAGCTTCAATACCAAATCAACAATATTGATTTCTAATTTTATTTTCAACGTTTGAATAAAATTTCCATATTGATTTCTCAAAGTTCTTCTCCAAATACTAAATCAATTACAGATTGATTTCTAATTTTATTTATCACTACTAAATAAATTCCTTATTTTTCTCAAATTACTCAACATCCTGTTTTTAAATGGATTCTTTAAATTGAAACCATTTTACATTGATTTCCCAAATCGTTTCAACTTACCAATTAAATTTCTAATTGGATTTCCAACTTATCTCCTTTTAAATAAATTCCTTTCAAAGAAAATATATTTCAATTGTTCCTTTCAATCTATTTAAAAATCCAAATTCTTAAATTAAATTCTTTAAATTATAATCACTATTTTGCGAAATCCATTTATTTAACATTTTCACTTGATTCTGGGATTTATTCAATACGATTATAAAAATTTACTTTTTATACTTCAAAAATTCCTTTCTTCGAATTTATTAAATTTCTAAAATTAAACTCACTTAGAAATTTCTATTTTGATTTCCAAAAATTCAATTTCGTTTATCTTTGGAATCCAATGATGTCAAAACATCCATTCAGCTAAATTTTAGCTTTTCAAACAATTTCCAGATATCAATTCAATAACAACAATACTCATTCACAGATTATCACATCACAGTAGAAATAAATTCAATAAATGTGAGGGGTCCAGTTGGATCCCTCCAACCTGTTTCCCTGCATCCAAAGATGTTAGCACAATACCAATTCCGCTCCAGTACGGAATTATCGCGGTATATGGGTTTTTATAAATCCGCTTACTAACGGCGCAATAGGGTCTCATCCGCTATACGAGGCGGGAAATCATCAATCCAATATATACATATGCCAATATGTATATACTGCTATATATAGATATATATCCTATAATATCTAATAACACATTTAAACAAAATCAATCATATCAATCAATAACTGCAAAAATTCCACTTTTAAATCGAGTGAGAAAATCTCACCTTAGCTTTAAATTTTGCCATCCATTTCCATTTTGATCATTTCTTCATTTTAACCTGGTATAACCATTTTATACAATTTTATTAATATTTTGAACAAATCGAGAAATAAATTTTTATTTGATAATTTCGATTCGCCGGTCATTTTATTTTGATACCAAATCAATAAATTTCCGTTTAATAACTTTTATTAACACGTGATTTTATTTTAAACAAAGAATTATACTATAAACAAATCTTCTCCTTTTTAATAAATTTATTTTTAACTAATTATTTTACTTTAAATTAATATCTTTAAATCTGTTTCCTTTAATAAATCATTTTAGCTAACAAATTTTCTTCTTGTATTCTATTATTTATTTTTTTCCAACTACCTATACATACAAAATATCAAAACTGCTTAATAACCAAATCCCTTTACCGTAAAAATAAAATAAAATTTCGCTCACTGTTTAAAATTCCAGTATGAATATATTTATATAAATTAAAATACCGCATTTTCTTCACTGATATATATATACAAAAAAAAAATTAGGTTTAAATAAAATTTGAGAATACCTTACTGTAAACCTCACTTAGCATTTACTGGCGGACATCCCCAGAACTATTCCACGAGCTCCCCATCAATTCCGCACCCATCGATCATGTGCCAACGTCGATGTCGTTCGAACACAAACGACCCCCATCTGCCTCCACCCTGCCGCGACGCCGCATCATTGATTCGTCGAGTCTGACACTGCATCGCGTTCTGCCCCAATCGCGACATTGCGAGTCGCCAACACCCCCAACCCTAATTTGCGAGCTCCACGCCGTCGTCTTCGCACTTGCCAGGATGTCGTGACCCTCCTGCCATCTCCAGGGAGTGTCGCCCAAATCGCGAACGCCTCCACCTCATGCGATTAATCGCGACGCGCCTGCTCTACTCGCGATGCTCGCGAATCCCTGATACTCGCGCGCCTGCTTGACGTCGATTCGCCGAGCAAGTTGCCCCTTCGAACGCCCCCAGGTGGTCGCGATTTTGTTTTTGAATGATTTCGTGAATTAGGTTTTGGAAAAAGGGGGGGAAACGAGCTGGAAGTGGATTCGTGAACGAAATGAGGAGATGCCTCTTCTGCCATTTTTATCAAATGAAATGAATCTGATTTATTTTGAACTTGCGTGATTTTTTTAAAAAGAATGGAGGGAGACGGAAGACATGGGTTGCGTGATTTTTTCGTGATGCTCGGCGTGCTTTTAGGCGTGAGATAAGGAATGCTGTCCAAAGTTTAAATTTTTAAATTTAAATTTAAATTCAATTTGTTTCGGTATAATTTTTTAACGCGTTATTGTGTCGTATTCTCACCCAACCACTCCGAACGATACGAAATTTAAAACCCGGTGATAATTTAACGTTACGGACCCAATGGAACTGGTTTCGTCGAATTCCAAGACAGTTTGAAAAATGACTATTTTTAAATATCGTTTCGGACAATTAAATTCAAAACTGAGTGAAACAGTTTAAATTTCAATTCTGAAGCTGCTGTTATCTCCAGTGTTATCAATACGAATTTTAAAAGCTTTCGAAATATTTTTCTTCAACTTTAAATTGAATATTCAAATTTTTATTCAGCATTCACTAGATTAAATCTTATAATTAAATCACCAATTTCAAACTTATATTCGGGATTCAAATTAAATCATCGTTCAAATATTTAAAATTACTTAAATATTCTCAATTTAATTTGTTAAAAATTCTGGGTCGTTACAAACTTCCCTCCTTAAAAGAATTTCGTCCTCGAAATTACAAGTTAGGAAAGATGTCCTTAACTCGTCTATTATTTTCCAACATTCAATAGTTTTATCAATTCTTCAAAACAAATCTTTCTACTAAAGATTCGTTATCATTCAACTAACTTTCTAAACCTTCTATAGTTTTCAAACATCATTGTTTAACTTCAAAATTCAAATTCGAGTTTAAATTCAAATTTTAACTTCAAAATTTTCTCAAAAATTTTCTAACACCCTAAATTTTCGAAAAATTTCGCCAGCGTCTCCTTTGCGCGGCTAATACGGTACGACTACAAAACGTCCCTACGGACTCTCAGATTTCAAAAAGAAAAAGCCAAGCGGCTAGACCAGAAATCATCAAAAACTCATATTATAATTCAAATACGTACCTTTTGTCGAGCAATTCAAATTATCTTCGAAATCAAAATTCCAATTCATTTACACCTGTATATCCTACTAGCCATACTATCTAGTTACACATTCAAATCATTTTGCAAATTCTGTTACAAAATTTTCAATATAACTGCTTATATCATCATTACTTCACTATTGAAGTTATACCTATTCAATTTTGTTCAATCTTTACATTTCAATTTCATTTGAATTCAATTTTACCTTCTATTCTGAATATTGAATTTTTATCAACTATCTTTCATTCAACTGCACTATTTAAATTAGTTTCAGTTACTAATTTATCACAAATTCCAATTCATTTTATTCCAATTTGTTTTCAACATTCAGTTTCAATATTCAGTTTTAATTCCGGTTTTATTCTTTTGCTCATTTCCAAAATTGTTTTCAATTTACCCTTCGGTTAAATCTACTGTCATTTAAACTGGATTTCCAATTTGAATTCAATTTACTTCTCTTTTATAATTATTGAATTTAATTCGTTCATCTACTGTCATCTTACTTTCATTGCACTTACAGTTGCAATTTATTCATTCATTTGAAATTTATTTCTACTTACTTGAATTTATCTTCAATTTCGAACCACTCTTTTATTTAGTTCACAATTCAAGTTTAAATTTAACTAATTCAATTTCCATTTCGTGAATTAATTAATTATCAAAGTAGTTTATTCGGATTCAATCCTTATTCATTTTCCTTTTCCAAGTTAGGAATTTCCTATTCAACGTGATTCAAATCAAATCACATTCCATTATTTTATACCTATCTCCTATATTACTTCGTCTTGAAAATATCTTTATATAGTATTCCAGAGTCTTAATAACATTTTCAAAACCATTTCTGAAAACAATTCAAATTATCTCTTGAATTTTCTAAAACAAAATCCAACTTCGCAAAACAACTTTCATTTAAACAAATTGGGCAGCAATTTCTCTTTTGGAAACCCGAAAATGAACATCGATGATGCTGCAGTCATTACCGAAGTTATTTTCCAGCGACCGAAAAGAGTTTAGAGCTTTATCTCTCCAAAATACTTTTTCAAAATCCTTTGAAATTCATTTTCAACTCCAAAAAGAATTTAAACTTCCAAATTCCCAAAAATTTTCAAATTCCTTTCAAAACATTTCCAAAAACTTCTCTGGAATTCCGTTTTAATTTACAATTCACATTTATAATTTACATTCTCAAATTTCACTTGTCTGTGAATTAATTTCTTAATTTTGGAGTAACGATTTCAATTTCTTATTTAATTTCAATGAGAATAATTTAATATTATTACTTCTAGCAACCATGCAACCATATACTATTATAATTTACAGAAAATAATTTCTTTTCTATACAGAAATAGTTTTGGGCAAAATTATTTCATTTACCCAATTTTAAAACAATACTGTGCCGAACTGTTCTATATAAGTGTTTAGAGATCCCTATCGATAGAGTTGTACGGACAATACCGACCAGAATCCATATACCACTCAACAAACCAATCATCACAATATAAAACAAATTTTTATATTCAAATAACAAATACGCGCTCATATCTATTATTACACTCAACTCATTCTAGAGCACTACTGACTCTATCTCTAATGAGTAACACCCAACAGAGCAGGGTTGTCGCTTAACCATATGCTCTGATACCACTTGTAACATCCCGAAAGAAGCGGTCACAACCGGTAGGCTTTTCAACCATCCCGGCCCCACCGTGGCTGACAATGGTACCCCAAACTTGCTTTTACGGCCAGCCTCTCGACTGTCACGGCATCTGCCTAACCAACCCATCCCTCTCAGGGACATGTAGGGGTAAGAGTCTCCCGTTCGCCACCAAACTGCGAAGCGAGAATCCCCTATCATGCTGTAATATAGCAAGACTGGTGTGAGATCGTAAAACAGTTATTCTTTTAAATAAACAACAGGAAGATTTAAGGTAAATTTCGCAATGCCTTTGGAAAATGGAACTACCATAAGACCTCCCACCACACACACAATGCAAACGCAGAATTGGAGGAGATTTCTTCTTATGATAGTCAAAGATGCTTACTACGCAAAAATCAAATTCTTTTTGATATTATTATTAGTGCATAGTGTAGAAAACATTTCGAAAGTATAATATTAATCTTAGCCAACATACGACCAGTATCGTATGCCTACTATAGCTACTATGTTCAATAGCAGGTTACCGCCACATTCCATAGCAGGTAATACAACTAAAACCGTACACGTCACGTATTGTTTCTTTGGATTTCCAACAAATGGTCAGGCTAAGGAACTTCCTATCCACGATGGGTACGTCCCTGGAATAGACGACCCGAGAACCTAACCGGATCTCTGCCAACACAAGGCCGGGTTACCTCTGCAAAAATAGGTAACTACTGACACGCGTATGCCATCCCCCGATCGTCACCGATCTTCCCGAGGATCCCCGATTCGCAACAAACCACATAGATAATAATAATGCAGTAACCACAGAGGTTAAGTATCTGGGCTCCATACCATGATACCACCTTTATCCAGAAGGAATGACATACACTAAGGGGCGCTACTCCCTAGAACCTTGCCGCATTCTTCCTGTTTCGACCATTTCTGGGGTGTGAGGCTCGACGAAGTCTCGTCCACAAAGCTACGCTTTCTCAAAAAGCCCTGCTTCGGGTCAAACAAAATGATCAACCTATGATCACCAAGATATAAGATCAAACAAATGATCATATCGCAAATGATCAAACACTGATCATTTCACAGCAACACTCAGTATGCCACGTTACCAAATTGGGATATATCGCTGATAAATTTCAACTACATAACCTCTGAGCTCGTACGTCTCAGAGAAGGGTGTTAAGCTAAGAGAATAAATTCTCCGCCACCAACAGAAATGTATTTGAAAAAAATCAGCTTTATATCTCAAATTGTAACGTCAGACACACAATCCATACAAGTCTGTTCCGGGATCGAACAGAACCGAAGGCACTTCTCACGAAGCCCTTGCATTTCCGGATAATTTTCTAATCACGTCCGGACTTCCCGTCACTAAGGGTGATAAAACCTCTAAATCGAAGATCAGTCGATGTAGAGTAACTCGACGGTAATCCTTCCGTTTTCAAAAATATCCGGTCTTCAACACCGGTCTTCAAATGCGATTCATAACGACGTATCACATATTCGGAATGGGTTATACGACCCCATGGTCCTTTCCCGGTTAACCCGAATAGTGAGCGATTATTCAAAAACAAGTGTGGCATTCAAATTCATCCAATTCACAACAAATACCTATCTAAAGGTAATTATTGATAGTCGGTTATTTAACTATCAATAAAGATGCGCAACATCATCAGATTCCAAATAATTTTCCCAAATTATTTCATCTTCTAAAAATATCTTCATTTCATATAAAATTTCCACACTTAACCATTTGAAAACAATTTCAAATATTCACTTTTCAATTTATCTTTAAAAGATAAAAACTCAAACAGTTCATCTCATATTGGAAAAGCGTTTCCATACTTATTTAATAATAAGTATTTCACAAATCTTTTATTTTCAACATTTGAAAATATTCAATATACTTAAATCAAATTAAGTATATACTCATTCTTTAAGGAAATCATGAATTTTAACATCTATTTGAGTCAAAAACGAATGTTGCGTAAAACATCGTTACAACGACTCGAAATCACTAGTATAGGGATTCGGAATTTAGATAGAGATATAAATCCCAATACTATATAAAATATTTCCTTTCGGAAATCATTTACTATAACAATATTTATTTGAGTCAAAACGAATGTTACGTAAAACATCGTTACGACGACTCGAAATCACTAGTATAGGGATTCGGATTTAGATAGATAAATAAATCCCAATACTACATCAAAACATTTCCTTTCGGAAATCATTTACTATAACAACAGTGTTATAGTCCATCATTTCCTTATCTCTCGAAAAACGTCTATTTCAACAATAAATGTTGAAATCTATGATTTCGATATTTCCCACATTTTAAAACATCTTTAAAATGTTTAACTTCATTTTTATATCACTTTTTCAAAAATAAATCCATTTTACTTAACAATATATTCACTGTCCAAAAAGCGTGAATATAACTTCTTTAATAACCTTCTATAATTCACTTATCAAATTTAATCGATTTCGAATTTATAAACACGTTTATAAATTCTATTTCTCTTTTTAATAACAACTTTGACTTATAAATCTTCTTTTATCAACTTCTATATTTAACTTATCAAAATAAGTGACTTTGGGTTTATAAACAACTTTTATAAATTTTAATTCTATTTATAAAAGCTTCAATACCAAATCAATTTCAATATTGATTTCTAATTTTATTTTCAACGTTTGAATAAAATTTCCATATTGATTTCTCAAAGTTCTTCTCCAAATACTAAATCAATTACAGATTGATTTCTAATTTTATTTATCACTACTAAATAAATTCCTTATTTTTCTCAAATTACTCAACATCCTGTTTTTAAATGGATTCTTTAAATTGAAACCATTTTACATTGATTTCCCAAATCGTTTCAACTTACCAATTAAATTTCTAATTGGATTTCCAACTTATCTCCTTTTAAATAAATTCCTTTCAAAGAAAATATATTTCAATTGTTCCTTTCAATCTATTTAAAAATCCAAATTCTTAAATTAAATTCTTTAAATTATAATCACTATTTTGCGAAATCCATTTATTTAACATTTTCACTTGATTCTGGGATTTATTCAATACGATTATAAAAATTTACTTTTTATACTTCAAAAATTCCTTTCTTCGAATTTATTAAATTTCTAAAATTAAACTCACTTAGAAATTTCTATTTTGATTTCCAAAAATTCAATTTCGTTTATCTTTGGAATCCAATGATGTCAAAACATCCATTCAGCTAAATTTTAGCTTTTCAAACAATTTCCAGATATCAATTCAATAACAACAATACTCATTCACAGATTATCACATCACAGTAGAAATAAATTCAATAAATGTGAGGGGTCCAGTTGGATCCCTCCAACCTGTTTCCCTGCATCCAAAGATGTTAGCACAATACCAATTCCGCTCCAGTACGGAATTATCGCGGTATATGGGTTTTTATAAATCCGCTTACTAACGGCGCAATAGGGTCTCATCCGCTATACGAGGCGGGAAATCATCAATCCAATATATACATATGCCAATATGTATATACTGCTATATATAGATATATATCCTATAATATCTAATAACACATTCAAACAAAATCAATCATATCAATCAATAACTGCAAAAATTCCACTTTTAAATCGAGTGAGAAAATCTCACCTTAGCTTTAAATTTTGCCATCCATTTCCATTTTGATCATTTCTTCATTTTAACCTGGTATAACCATTTTATACAATTTTATTAATATTTTGAACAAATCGAGAAATAAATTTTTATTTGATAATTTCGATTCGCCGGTCATTTTATTTTGATACCAAATCAATAAATTTCCGTTTAATAACTTTTATTAACACGTGATTTTATTTTAAACAAAGAATTATACTATAAACAAATCTTCTCCTTTTTAATAAATTTATTTTTAACTAATTATTTTACTTTAAATTAATATCTTTAAATCTGTTTCCTTTAATAAATCATTTTAGCTAACAAATTTTCTTCTTGTATTCTATTATTTATTTTTTTCCAACTACCTATACATACAAAATATCAAAACTGCTTAATAACCAAATCCCTTTACCGTAAAAATAAAATAAAATTTCGTTCACTGTTTAAAATTCCAGTATGAATATATTTATATAAATTAAAATACCGCATTTTCTTCACTGATATATATATACAAAAAAAAAAAATTAGGTTTAAATAAAATTTGAGAATACCTTACTGTAAACCTCACTTAGCATTTACTGGCGGACATCCCCAGAACTATTCCACGAGCTCCCCATCAATTCCGCACCCATCGATCATGTGCCAACGTCGATGTCGTTCGAACACAAACGACCCCCATCTGCCTCCACCCTGCCGCGACGCCGCATCATTGATTCGTCGAGTCTGACACTGCATCGCGTTCTGCCCCAATCGCGACATTGCGAGTCGCCAACACCCCCAACCCTAATTTGCGAGCTCCACGCCGTCGTCTTCGCACTTGCCAGGATGTCGTGACCCTCCTGCCATCTCCAGGGAGTGTCGCCCAAATCGTGAACGCCTCCACCTCATGCGATTAATCGCGACGCGCCTGCTCTACTCGCGATGCTCGCGAATCCCTGATACTCGCGCGCCTGCTTGACGTCGATTCGCCGAGCAAGTTGCCCCTTCGAACGCCCCCAGGTGGTCGCGATTTTGTTTTTGAATGATTTCGTGAATTAGGTTTTGGAAAAAGGGGGGGAAACGAGCTGGAAGTGGATTCGTGAACGAAATGAGGAGATGCCTCTTCTGCCATTTTTATCAAATGAAATGAATCTGATTTATTTTGAACTTGCGTGATTTTTTTAAAAAGAATGGAGGGAGACGGAAGACATGGGTTGCGTGATTTTTTCGTGATGCTCGGCGTGCTTTTAGGCGTGAGATAAGGAATGCTGTCCAAAGTTTAAATTTTTAAATTTAAATTTAAATTCAATTTGTTTCGGTATAATTTTTTAACGCGTTATTGTGTCATATTCTCACCCAACCACTCCGAACGATACGAAATTTAAAACCCGGTGATAATTTAACGTTACGGACCCAATGGAACTGGTTTCGTCGAATTCCAAGACAGCTTGAAAAATGACTATTTTTAAATATCGTTTCGGACAATTAAATTCAAAACTGAGTGAAACAGTTTAAATTTCAATTCTGAAGCTGCTGTTATCTCCAGTGTTATCAATACGAATTTTAAAAGCTTTCGAAATATTTTTCTTCAACTTTAAATTGAATATTCAAATTTTTATTCAGCATTCACTAGATTAAATCTTATAATTAAATCACCAATTTCAAACTTATATTCGGGATTCAAATTAAATCATCGTTCAAATATTTAAAATTACTTAAATATTCTCAATTTAATTTGTTAAAAATTCTGGGTCGTTACAAGGAAGAGATGAGGTAGCCCAGGAATCGTCTAGTGAGTTATGCAGATATGAGACAAGGAGTTTGGAATTCGGAGTTGGAGATTAGAAATTGTTTAAGTTTTTCTCCGATTATAAAGCTATAAGATTGGTAAGTCTGGAAGCTAGCACTGAAGTATTTTGGATTTTCCCTGTGTTCTCGAAAGGAGTAGTTCTTTTGTCTACAGGATTGAATGGCCAGTTGGATATCTGGAATTCATTGTATTTCACGTATCTCTGAGGGAGTACGTGTATAATGCATTGCTAGTGTGGAATCTGCAGTTCAGATGGATTGGAAGTTGAGCTAGACTTGAGTGTGATCTGATATTTTGTTCAGATTAGTGGATCTAGAGAAGTGAGGAGCTCTGGATCATAATGGCGTTGTTTGTTTAGCATCTGTAGAGCGAGTCTCCCGGTGTTGTATTGGGAAAGCTCGAGATAGTGTTAGTAGATCTATCCTGATTTGTATCAGAATAGTTAGTTAGGTTTGTATGTTTGATTGATTGGTTGCTTTGGTTGTTAGAAATTGGATGATAGGTTTGTGTTTGAAATTAAAATATTTGTTGGATTATTAAATTAACTTTGCTTTTAATTTCGAGGACGAAATTATTTTAAGGGGGGAGGAATGTGATATCCCGGGTTTTTGGGCAATTTAAATTTAATAATCTGTATTGATAATTTAATTGGATTGATAATTTTCTTTATAATTTTAATTTAATTTGGTAATTTAATCTTTTAAAGGATAATAAATATTTAATCTGGCAATATTTAATTTGGTAATATTTATTTATATCTTTTTCTAATAATTTAAAATTGATAAGATTTATTTCCAAAACTAATAAAAATAGATTCTATTTATAATATATATATATATATATATATATTGTGAATAGAGACTCTTTTGTTTAAATAAAAGATGTGTTTTCAAATTATAATATATATGTATATATAGTGTGATTTGGAGCTATATTTTAAAATTCAATATAATAATTCTCAAATTAATGTTAAAAATATTTTCTATTTAAATATATGTATATATTTGTATATATTGGAATTTTGGTTTGAATTTAATAAAAGTATTTTAAATTTTAAATATATAAAGTGTAATTTGGAAGGTATAATTTAATATAATACTTTTCAAGAGATATTTGGTATTTTAAATTTATATTCCTTAAACAATAAAGATAAATGTTTTGGATTTAAAAATATATGTATAAGATTTTATTTGTTTATAATATTTTCTCTAAAGTAATTATATATACATATATACTAAGATAAGTATTTATTAATTAGTAAATTAAGTATGAAAAGTTTTATATTAACATTTAAATTAAATAAAATTTATTTAAATTTTACTTAGGACATGTGTTAATATCTTAACACATGGTAATAACAAGTGTAAGCTTGATAATCAATCTAATAACATGTGGCAACATTTCTATTTTTATTTTTAAATATATGTTTTAAGAAGAAAACTAGTTTTTACATAACACATTCATTCCTTGTCTTCTTTTCTCAACTCAAACCAGAAAATTTTCTTCAACCTGAAATTGAAAACTAAAAGTAAATCGAAACCTGAAAACTTGATATTCAAATTACAAATCAACCTGTATTTCAAATGAGCAAATGAGAAGATCAACATCAGTTTTAATTTTCAACCTGAGCAAGGAACAACTCAACAAGTAACCAACCTGCAACAATTCAAGTTACAGATTCAACATAAATAAGGCATGCAAGGATTTCAAATTTCAATAACAAACAAAATCAAAAGCTTTTGCCAGATCAAAGTTTAAAAGCTGGAAAACACTGCTCTGCTTTGTTCTCTGTTAATTTTAAGGTGAGTAAACTCCATTTTTAAAAACAGTTTTAAATCTGTATTATGTTGTTATGGAATGCATGTGATGAATGATTTTAGTAGATTGAGTTTTTAGTATGGATATGAATGCATGTATATACTGTGAGCATGTCTGTGTGTTTATATAGATACACTGATCTCTGTTGAATCTCTGGCTCAAGAACAACCTTTAAAAATCCCTATCTTCCCAAAGAATCACTGTTAGGTTATGATCATTAGAAAGGAAAAATTTATAACAATATAAATTCATTTTTAAAAATAGTTTAAGGTAGAACTATTTAGTTAATATTTCAAAAAAATAGGATTTTACAGTAAACATCAATTATATGTCGAAAATCAATATTCATAATTTTGTGATTTGATTTCAGAAACAAGTTAGTAATAAGAAATGATGAATTTTGATATTAAAATCTAGATTTTTAAGTCTGTATTTGTCGAGAGATTATGAGTTGTTCGAATTGAGTGTTTTGGTGGTTTGCCGTTGATCAACGTGATGATCGGAGGTAATATCTTGGTCGAAGGTGATTGGTAGGAGGATGCATGTGGGAAAAATGCAGTAGAATTTTTCTAATGATAGAATTGTTCGAATTCGAGTGGAATAGGGTTTTAGCTATCGTTGTTGAAGCCGAGGTTCATCGGGAATGCTCGTCATCGATAGGTGACCGGAATCGTGCGCATATGGGGGAAATTGTAGCTTGTGATGTGGAGGTTCTATGGTGAGGACGGCGAGGTGTAGCAAGGTCGAGTTCGTCGGCAATGGGGAATTTTGGAGGTTGGGTTTCTGTAGTTTTTGGTTCGATCGTTCGAATTTTGATTCGAACAAGTTTTGTTTAATCTGAGTGTTTGGGGAGGCTCGCACGCGATCGTGTGATGGTGGTCGATGGTCGCGACGACCTAGGTTGGCCGGAGTTGGTGGGAGACGTGCACGTGCACGATTTTGTGCACTGGACTGAAAATTGGGGAAGAAGGTTTCTGGCTCGGGTTTGTCTCGGGGGTTCTGATGTTTTACTCGAAGCGAGTGGTAACGTGGTTTGGTCTCGAGGGTTACTTCGAGTTTTTAAGTATTTTACTCGGGTGTGGTTTTGAAGCAGACTTTGGTATTTTAAAAGAAATGTTTAAAAACAAAAGAAATTGTTTTGAAATGTTTCGAAGTTCTTGATTCAAGTAAACAAGTCTTGTTTATAAAATTAATTCGTTTTAAGTTAATGTTTAAACAAAGTTCTTGTATTTTTGAAATGTAAAAGTTTCTAAAATAAAATAAGTGAATTTTAATAATAAGTTTTGTATTAAATTTTATTTGATAGCTTTGGAAAAAGTTTAAATATTTAAAGGTTTAATTTAAATGTGTTGATTATTTATTGATTGCTAAATCTTATATTTTAATTTAAGTAAGGTTAATGGTTAAGATTTAGTAATCGATTAAAAATAAGAATTTTCTTAAGTATTTAGAATGTTGATTTAATTAAAGATAGTTAAATTAAAAAGGAATTTAGATAATTAAATTATTTTAATTATCAAGTGTTATTAGTAAATAATTGATTTAATTAAGATAATAGTCTCTTAATTAAGAACCTTTAATATGGTAAGTTAAGAATCATTTAATTAAAATAATTAAGTTAAATTAATTTGTGATTAATTAAGAAAATCATTTATAAATTAATTTAGTAATTACTTGATGAAGTAATTAAGAAATAATTACTGGATGTAATTTAGTAAAGATAAAATATTTAATAAAGTAATTAGAGGATAATTATTTTATGAAAGTAATTAAATAAGAAGTGATTAAGGCTAATTACCTAGTATTATTAATTTAATAATTTATTTAATTAAAGGATTAAGAATAATTAATAAGGTAATTAATTATTTGTTAAGGTAATTAATTAAAAGTAATTAATTAAGGAAGATAATTAATTAGAGTTAATTACTGGTTAAGTTTAATCAAAGGTGATTAATAAATTATGTTTTAATTAAAGGTTAATTATTTAATGTAATTAATAAATAATTAAAAGTATAATTAGGGATCATTAGTTTATAATTAATGATGTGATTAAGAGTTGATTAATTAAGATTAATTAATCAAATGACAACTAATTAATTGTAATTAATTAAGGATTAAAGTAATTGATTTTAATTAATTAATTAATGAAGTAATTAAAGGTTAATTACTGTATTTGATTAAGGATAATTAATTTGTGAAATTAATTAAAGATAATTACTTAAAGGTAATTAAAGTATAATTAATCAAGGTGATTAATTAAAGTGGATAATTAGAGAAAGATTAATTAATTTATTTGTATTTAATTAATGATTATATAAGTAAGATTTATAATGAAGTAATTAATTTAATTTACTTTAAATTAATTAAGGGATGAAGTAATTAATTTAATTCACTTTAAATTAATTAAAGATAGAGATAGTTAATTTAATTCATTTTAAATTAATTATGTTGTGATTAAGTAAATCATTGCTTATATAAGAATGGATGACATTGATTGTCTTGAATGGATGTAATCTCAGAAATGAGATAAGATGTTGTGTGATATGAATGCTTGGTTGCATTATGATGATAATATAGATTAACTATTGTGATGTTGATATGGATTACCTATTTGGTTATGAATCATCTGTTTAATTGATAATGTGATTATCAGTTGTGAATTGTGAATTATCTATCTGTATGAATATAGATAAGTTAAATTGTTTAAACCTTTAAACAACTTGGCCTTAAAAGATACGTTTTGGATTTCGATGAGACCGGGATCGGGTTTCCGTATACCGGATTTCCAGGTCTGGAGACCCGAATACCACATCGATCCAAATTAACGATAGGTCGTGAATCTCAAGTGAAGATGAAGATTCAGAGTGCAAGGGTTATTGTCGTTAACTCTGAGGGTGATTCCTAAACGAGTGTAACGAGATAATGCCTTCGGTTTCGTTCGAACCCGGAACGAACTTATATGGATTGAATGCTTTCAGCACATCGTCAGGCGGACGATGAGCATTCTAAGTGATATGTTCTGATTAAAGGTAATCGTAACCTCAAGCCTCATCAACCGGGAATGGCTAAAACAGGGGAGGTGCAGCAAGGCTTCGTGGGTAGCACCCACTGAGAGCAAGATAGATCCCTGTCTAGAGGTCCCTTTTCTTTTATTCGGCTTAGTGTGTGGTTGGTCGCGCCAACTACGGGATTGTCTTGTTCAGAATTATCCAGTAAGGGATGGTTCCGGCTTTGTGTTGCAGGGGAGCGGGCGTACTCCTCGGTACGGTGATCTAGGCCACGTACTGTGACGGGCGGTACCCCAGTAGCCCTGCCATTGTATGGAATTCAAACTCCAATAAGTGCCGTACGTATTAGTTGTGCCCAACTATGTTGGAATGTGAGATGTAAGCATTTCAGCTATTTCTGTATTTTACTTGAAAACCCTAGACCCTAATATAATATAACTGGATTTCCTATCAAATGTTTTGGTTAGCGTAAGGTAAAAACTTTTCCATGTTTATGTGTGGGAAGTCTTACGTGATACCTTTGTTTTCAAAAGGTTTTGAAGTTAAACAATTTAAACCCGTTTACTCACACCAGACCCATGTCTGACCCAAGTGTTTATTTTCTGTTTTATTAAACTCTTGGGTACTCAAATTTTTACGAGTAGCCAAGGGATTCAGGTTTAGTTTTGACGAATATTCTGGAGGAGCAATGGAGCAGGAGGCTTCGGCGTTCGTAGATATAGTATTCCGCTGTGTTGATATCTGTGATAGTGTCTTGTCTTGTATTTGAGTTGTAATGTCTAGACAGATGTTTATAACTGTCTAGTAAGTGATGTATAAGTTGTGTACTCTGATTATGTAAAGACTATGTATTAGTTATGTGATATATTATAATTTGTTCCGTTTCCGCTGTGAGATTCTGATGTGTTGTTTCTTTCTTTCTCTTCTTTTCTATTTTCTACCCTTTCTTTCTTCATAATGATGCGACTTTCTGGGCATAGAAAGTCGGGTCGTTACATATGGTATCAGAGCAGTAGGTTGAGTGAATACCTAGGCTCTGAAGTGGTGTCTATCTTGAGAGCGCGTAATTGTTAGTTATATAAAAATGATTTTATATTGTGTTAATTGATCGGTTGAGTGGTATATGGATTCTGGTCAATACGAGTAGCTAACGTTATTGATAGGGATCTCTAAACACTTGAACCAGGCCAACGGACACAATATTGTTTTAAAGAGGTAAATGAAATAATTTTACCCAGAAATAATTTCTATATAAAAGGTATCATTTTAAATATATATTTCTACCTATTTGTTGGGTTACCTGTTCGGGTTTTCCAATATAAGTTATAAAGGTAGATAAGGTGGTAGTGTGAGTAACACGACTACCAATAGTTAGAATTTGAGTGTTGAGGTTGGAAGGATATCTGACGAGACTGTAGACCTAATACTGTCTCGAGTGAACTTTGTTATGGTGTAAAGATTTCACCGATCTCTGAAGGAAACCAGTTATGGTTTAGAGTTTATCTTTGAAGTTGGATGAATAGAGTAGATCTATTGGTTGAGCTCGGGTGAGCAGATTTTCTAGAGTTGAATCTATCAGTTGTGTGATAAGACGCAGTATCTATGGATGTTCCCGAAGGAGATTTTCTTTTGGAACAAGATTAAGAAGGTATTGAAGGAACAGTTGATGTCTACCGCGGGAAAGACTCGACTGTATAGGAATTCTCTGATATCAAGTAAGAGAGTTTTGTCTATTTTGAAGTATGGGACTAAGGTCGATTAGTTGTTCTTCGGACATGGTCTCATTGTTCCCTTAAGAAGAGTAAGTTATTGGCGATTGGGTGGAGCCCGAGTTTCTTTTGGATGTCTGCCATCTCGGAGATTCGTTGAGAGGTTTGTTGATGGTTTTAGTTTTGAGAAGCCATTGGATTAGAAGTTCTTGGTTAGCTGTGATAGCAGTGCAGCTCGGAGTGTTCGGTGTGCTGTCGAGATAGAGTTTGGAAGCAGCAGTGTGGTTCGTTTCTCCGATGGTTCAAGAATCTTTGTGGTTCTTCTATCAACAGTCCGGGAAGATGGTGAAGGCTTTCTTGAAGGGTTAACCTTGTTTGGAAAAGCTTAAGACTCTTTTTAATTGGTAAAGAGAGAACAATTTCTTTGGAATCCGAACTAGGTAGGATCGCAAAAGTGACTTGCGATTAGTTTGGGAATTTATCTTGGGAAATCTTTTGTTTGAGATTGAGGTTTATCATATGGAAGTAGGAGCTACTGAAGTAGTCAGAGATTTTTCCGGATGTCTTCGAGGAAGTAGAAGTTTGTCTGCATCTAGAGTTTGAGTTCTGTATCGACTTGATTCCAGAAGCGATACCGGTGGTTATTCTGGTAGTAGGATGGTTCCTAGAAAGAAGAGTTGGTGTAGCATCTCAGAAATTTTTAAAATGGATTGGTCATATCTATTTTTCAAGTTTGGATTTCAGCAGATTTTGGAAAGATCATATTGTTGATTGGATCTAGAGATCATCTTGTGCTTGGTTCAGATTTGTTTCAAGAAGCATCAGCGAAGGTTAAGCTGATCAGGAAGAGATGAGGTAGCCCAGGAATCGTCTAGTGAGTTATGCAGATATGAGACAAGGAGTTTGGAATTCGGAGTTGGAGATTAGAAATTGTTTAAGTTTTTCTCCGATTATAAAGCTATAAGATTGGTAAGTCTGGAAGCTAGCACTGAAGTATTTTGGATTTTCCCTGTGTTCTCGAAAGGAGTAGTTCTTTTGTCTACAGGATTGAATGGCCAGTTGGATATCTGGAATTCATTGTATTTCACGTATCTCTGAGGGAGTACGTGTATAATGCATTGCTAGTGTGGAATCTGCAGTTCAGATGGATTGGAAGTTGAGCTAGACTTGAGTGTGATCTGATATTTTGTTCAGATTAGTGGATCTAGAGAAGTGAGGAGCTCTGGATCATAATGGCGTTGTTTGTTTAGCATCTGTAGAGCGAGTCTCCCGGTGTTGTATTGGGAAAGCTCGAGATAGTGTTAGTAGATCTATCCTGATTTGTATCAGAATAGTTAGTTAGGTTTGTATGTTTGATTGATTGGTTGCTTTGGTTGTTAGAAATTGGATGATAGGTTTGTGTTTGAAATTAAAATATTTGTTGGATTATTAAATTAACTTTGCTTTTAATTTCGAGGACGAAATTATTTTAAGGGGGGAGGAATGTGATATCCTGGGTTTTTGGGCAATTTAAATTTAATAATCTGTATTGATAATTTAATTGGATTGATAATTTTCTTTATAATTTTAATTTAATTTGGTAATTTAATCTTTTAAAGGATAATAAATATTTAATCTGGCAATATTTAATTTGGTAATATTTATTTATATCTTTTTCTAATAATTTAAAATTGATAAGATTTATTTCCAAAACTAATAAAAATAGATTCTATTTATAATATATATATATATATATTGTGAATAGAGACTCTTTTGTTTAAATAAAAGATGTGTTTTCAAATTATAATATATATGTATATATAGTGTGATTTGGAGCTATATTTTAAAATTCAATATAATAATTCTCAAATTAATGTTAAAAATATTTTCTATTTAAATATATGTATATATTTGTATATATTGGAATTTTGGTTTGAATTTAATAAAAGTATTTTAAATTTTAAATATATAAAGTGTAATTTGGAAGGTATAATTTAATATAATACTTTTCAAGAGATATTTGGTATTTTAAATTTATATTCCTTAAACAATAAAGATAAATGTTTTGGATTTAAAAATATATGTATAAGATTTTATTTGTTTATAATATTTTCTCTAAAGTAATTATATATACATATATACTAAGATAAGTATTTATTAATTAGTAAATTAAGTATGAAAAGTTTTATATTAACATTTAAATTAAATAAAATTTATTTAAATTTTACTTAGGACATGTGTTAATATCTTAACACATGGTAATAACAAGTGTAAGCTTGATAATCAATCTAATAACATGTGGCAACATTTCTATTTTTATTTTTAAATATATGTTTTAAGAAGAAAACTAGTTTTTACATAACACATTCATTCCTTGTCTTCTTTTCTCAACTCAAACCAGAAAATTTTCTTCAACCTGAAATTGAAAACTAAAAGTAAATCGAAACCTGAAAACTTGATATTCAAATTACAAATCAACCTGTATTTCAAATGAGCAAATGAGAAGATCAACATCAGTTTTAATTTTCAACCTGAGCAAGGAACAACTCAACAAGTAACCAACCTGCAACAATTCAAGTTACAGATTCAACATAAATAAGGCATGCAAGGATTTCAAATTTCAATAACAAACAAAATCAAAAGCTTTTGCCAGATCAAAGTTTAAAAGCTGGAAAACACTGCTCTGCTTTGTTCTCTGTTAATTTTAAGGTGAGTAAACTCCATTTTTAAAAACAGTTTTAAATCTGTATTATGTTGTTATGGAATGCATGTGATGAATGATTTTAGTAGATTGAGTTTTTAGTATGGATATGAATGCATGTATATACTGTGAGCATGTCTGTGTGTTTATATAGATACACTGATCTCTGTTGAATCTCTGGCTCAAGAACAACCTTTAAAAATCCCTATCTTCCCAAAGAATCACTGTTAGGTTATGATCATTAGAAAGGAAAAATTTATAACAATATAAATTCATTTTTAAAAATAGTTTAAGGTAGAACTATTTAGTTAATATTTCAAAAAAATAGGATTTTACAGTAAACATCAATTATATGTCGAAAATCAATATTCATAATTTTGTGATTTGATTTCAGAAACAAGTTAGTAATAAGAAATGATGAATTTTGATATTAAAATCTAGATTTTTAAGTCTGTATTTGTCGAGAGATTATGAGTTGTTCGAATTGAGTGTTTTGGTGGTTTGCCGTTGATCAACGTGATGATCGGAGGTAATATCTTGGTCGAAGGTGATTGGTAGGAGGATGCATGTGGGAAAAATGCAGTAGAATTTTTCTAATGACAGAATTGTTCGAATTCGAGTGGAATAGGGTTTTAGCTATCGTTGTTGAAGCCGAGGTTCATCGGGAATGCTCGTCATCGATAGACCGGAATCGTGCGCATATGGGGGAAATTGTAGCTTGTGATGTGGAGGTTCTATGGTGAGGACGGCGAGGTGTAGCAAGGTCGAGTTTGTCGGCAATGGGGAATTTTGGAGGTTGGGTTTCTGCAGTTTTTGGTTCGATCGTTCGAATTTTGATTCGAACAAGTTTTGTTTAATCTGAGTGTTTGGGGAGGCTCGCACGCGATCGTGTGATGGTGGTCGATGGTCGCGACGACCTAGGTTGGCCGGAGTTGGTGGGAGACGTGCACGTGCACGATTTTGTGCACTGGACTGAAAATTGGGGAAGAAGGTTTCTGGCTCGGGTTTGTCTCGGGGGTTCTGATGTTTTACTCGAAGCGAGTGGTAACGTGGTTTGGTCTCGAGGGTTACTTCGAGTTTTTAAGTATTTTACTCGGGTGTGGTTTTGAAGCAGACTTTGGTATTTTAAAAGAAATGTTTAAAAACAAAAGAAATTGTTTTGAAATGTTTCGAAGTTCTTGATTCAAGTAAACAAGTCTTGTTTATAAAATTAATTCGTTTTAAGTTAATGTTTAAACAAAGTTCTTGTATTTTTGAAATGTAAAAGTTTCTAAAATAAAATAAGTGAATTTTAATAATAAGTTTTGTATTAAATTTTATTTGATAGCTTTGGAAAAAGTTTAAATATTTAAAGGTTTAATTTAAATGTGTTGATTATTTATTGATTGCTAAATCTTATATTTTAATTTAAGTAAGGTTAATGGTTAAGATTTAGTAATCGATTAAAAATAAGAATTTTCTTAAGTATTTAGAATGTTGATTTAATTAAAGATAGTTAAATTAAAAAGGAATTTAGATAATTAAATTATTTTAATTATCAAGTGTTATTAGTAAATAATTGATTTAATTAAGATAATAGTCTCTTAATTAAGAACCTTTAATATGGTAAGTTAAGAATCATTTAATTAAAATAATTAAGTTAAATTAATTTGTGATTAATTAAGAAAATCATTTATAAATTAATTTAGTAATTACTTGATGAAGTAATTAAGAAATAATTACTGGATGTAATTTAGTAAAGATAAAATATTTAATAAAGTAATTAGAGGATAATTATTTTATGAAAGTAATTAAATAAGAAGTGATTAAGGCTAATTACCTAGTATTATTAATTTAATAATTTATTTAATTAAAGGATTAAGAATAATTAATAAGGTAATTAATTATTTGTTAAGGTAATTAATTAAAAGTAATTAATTAAGGAAGATAATTAATTAGAGTTAATTACTGGTTAAGTTTAATCAAAGGTGATTAATAAATTATGGTTTAATTAAAGGTTAATTATTTAATGTAATTAATAAATAATTAAAAGTATAATTAGGGATCATTAGTTTATAATTAATGATGTGATTAAGAGTTGATTAATTAAGATTAATTAATCAAATGACAACTAATTAATTGTAATTAATTAAGGATTAAAGTAATTGATTTTAATTAATTAATTAATGAAGTAATTAAAGGTTAATTACTGTATTTGATTAAGGATAATTAATTTGTGAAATTAATTAAAGATAATTACTTAAAGGTAATTAAAGTATAATTAATCAAGGTGATTAATTAAAGTGGATAATTAGAGAAAGATTAATTTATTTATTTGTATTTAATTAATGATTATATAAGTAAGATTTATAATGAAGTAATTAATTTAATTTACTTTAAATTAATTAAGGGATGAAGTAATTAATTTAATTCACTTTAAATTAATTAAAGATAGAGATAGTTAATTTAATTCATTTTAAATTAATTATGTTGTGATTAAGTAAATCATTGCTTATATAAGAATGGATGACATTGATTGTCTTGAATGGATGTAATCTCAGAAATGAGATAAGATGTTGTGTGATATGAATGCTTGGTTGCATTATGATGATAATATAGATTAACTATTGTGATGTTGATATGGATTACCTATTTGGTTATGAATCATCTGTTTAATTGATAATGTGATTATCAGTTGTGAATTGTGAATTATCTATCTGTATGAATATAGATAAGTTAAATTGTTTAAACCTTTAAACAACTTGGCCTTAAAAGATACGTTTTGGATTTCGATGAGACCGGGATCGGGTTTCCGTATACCGGATTTCCAGGTCTGGAGACCCGAATACCACATCGATCCAAATTAACGATAGGTCGTGAATCTCAAGTGAAGATGAAGATTCAGAGTGCAAGGGTTATTGTCGTTAACTCTGAGGGTGATTCCAAAACGAGTGTAACGAGATAATGCCTTCGGTTTCGTTCGAACCCGGAACGAACTTATATGGATTGAATGCTTTCAGCACATCGTCAGGCGGACGATGAGCATTCTAAGTGATATGTTCTGATTAAAGGTAATCGTAACCTCAAGCCTCATCAACCGGGAATGGCTAAAACAGGGGAGGTGCAGCAAGGCTTCGTGGGTAGCACCCACTGAGAGCAAGATAGATCCCTGTCTAGAGGTCCCTTTTCTTTTATTCGGCTTAGTGTGTGGTTGGTCGCGCCAACTACGGGATTGTCTTGTTCGGAATTATCCAGTAAGGGATGGTTCCGGCTTTGTGTTGCAGGGGAGCGGGCGTACTCCTCGGTACGGTGATCTAGGCCACGTACTGTGACGGGCGGTACCCCAGTAGCCCTGCCATTGTATGGAATTCAAACTCCAATAAGTGCCGTACGTATTAGTTGTGCCCAACTATGTTGGAATGTGAGATGTAAGCATTTCAGCTATTTCTGTATTTTACTTGAAAACCCTAGACCCTATTATAATATAACTGGATTTCCTATCAAATGTTTTGGTTAGCGTAAGGTAAAAACTTTTCCATGTTTATGTGTGGGAAGTCTTACGTGATACCTTTGTTTTCAAAAGGTTTTGAAGTTAAACAATTTAAACCCGTTTACTCACACCAGACCCATGTCTGACCCAAGTGTTTATTTTCTGTTTTATTAAACTCTTGGGTACTCAAATTTTTACGAGTAGCCAAGGGATTCAGGTTTAGTTTTGACGAATATTCTGGAGGAGCAATGGAGCAGGAGGCTTCGGCGTTCGTAGATATAGTATTCCGCTGTGTTGATATCTGTGATAGTGTCTTGTCTTGTATTTGAGTTGTAATGTCTAGACAGATGTTTATAACTGTCTAGTAAGTGATGTATAAGTTGTGTACTCTGATTATGTAAAGACTATGTATTAGTTATGTGATATATTATAATTTGTTCCGTTTCCGCTGTGAGATTCTGATGTGTTGTTTCTTTCTTTCTCTTCTTCTCTATTTTCTACCCTTTCTTTCTTCATAATGATGCGACTTTCTGGGCATAGAAAGTCGGGTCGTTACAATACCACACGGGCTACGGGAGAAAAACAAACTCGTAGTAAAGGCTCGGTATGGTAGGTGACACGGCACACAAGGCAATGCCAGGGTAGATATACCAATTACGCACACGGGCTGGTGGTAACGCAGCAGCCACTACACCCACCCCGAACAACACTCCAAAATCAAGGGGTGCACCCAATCGATCATAACCGTAATAGAATGGTATCGAAGAAGTGTGTCCGACCAGAGGTGCTACCTCCTTTGGTCCGAGATCGCTCCTGTTTTAACCACCTTAAGCCAACTCACGGGAGTTGGGTCCACGTAATGTACCTTAGGAACGTCGTCACCATCCTGCTTCATTCTGGAATCTCCACCGCGTACACAGTTGTTAAAGTGGTTTTCGGTATCGACAGAGAGTATGTCCATATCCGATCCCGGACTCTTTAACAGCCAATCGCTATTATAACCCGTAGTTATAATTTTAAAATAATACTTTATACTTTAAAATAAAATATCATTTCCAATCCAAACCTTTATCCAAATAAAGATTAAATCATTTCAATATATTAAGACATAATACTTTTCCAAAACTTCCTTTCAATCATTTTAATATATCAAAATATCATATCCTTTCAAACTTCATTTTCAAATCATTTAATATCAAAACATCATATCTCTAATAGTTATACTTCGAAACCAAAAATCATTTTTATTTCACAACTATATTCATTTCAAAACTATATCATTTCCATTTCAAACGTATATTCACCTTTCAAATAGTTTATGCTTTCAAAGTTATAACTCTTTTGAAACTAAAACATCTGAAATCATTATACTTTGAAATTCACAACATTTCGAAATCATATATTTGAAATCATCTTTTTAATTCTACACGTTTACAAATTTATTAAATTAAACCCAAATTCCAAATTTTAATTTTAATTTAATTCAAACCATCAATTTCAATTCAATTATAGTTTACCAACAAACCATTTCAAATCTTATCAATTTCAAATATAGATTTAATCTACAAAATACAATATTCAATCTTTAGTATATTTCAAAACATAAATATCCCACATTTCATAAATACAATATCTTTTAAATAACTTAAATAATATATACTTCAATTATTCATTTATCAAATAAATTAAATAAACTATCATTCAAAACATCATTCATTTTAATTCATTTAAATACCAATGGAATCACAATTTCAAAATAGTTATTTTTTTCTAAACAAGTATTTCCATTTAAATCATTTAAATCAATATTTCCACTTAAATCATTTAAAGTCAATTCATTATACTTAAAAATTAAATATTTAAAATTTCCCAAGTTTTAACCTTTCAAAGATCGTTTATTCATAAAAAATTCATTAAAACAATGAAAATTCAAATTTCGCAGCACTTAGAAAATGCTGTGGAAAGTTATGCTTTAAAACAGTTCATTTTACAAAAGACAACATTTAAGTGCTGTAATAGATTTCTTATAATTTCAACTAAACTTTAATGTTAAGTTTAACCATTAAAGCACTTACAAAGTGCTATAACAGCCTTTATTTCAAATTAACTTTTTAGTTCATTTAAAACAACTACAGCATTTAACAAAATGCTGTAATATCTATTCATTAGAAATAATAGCATTTCAAAAATGCCGTTAATTAACTTCAAATACTCAATATAATTTCACAACCAATTATAATTTCATTTAAATCATTTTAACTATGAAATCATACATTTTCACTTTATAATCATCATTTAACTTTCCTTAAATTCAGGATTTTTATAAAGTTTAATTTCCATTCAAAAATCGGGATTTATTAATAATTCACTTATTAAATTTCAACATTCAAATTTTAAAATTCAATAAATTAAATTTCAACCTAACACTTAAGTTTTAAAATTCAAATATAACTTATTTCCATTTTTTTTATTAACTTAGCTTAAATTTCATTTTTAAGCCAAATTCACAGGTTCCAAATTTCAGTTATATTGCAAAATTTCAACTCAAATATTCATTCATTTCTCATTTTAGCTTTATTCAAAAATCATAATATCTTAAAAAATCAATTTAAATTATCAATTATCATAAATTTGTCAAAATTTCATATTTAATTAAGTTTCCAATTATAATTAAATCAATATTTCCAAAATAACTTACATTCAAAATTTTCTAACTTTCATTAATCTATTTCACTTGTAAATATTCAGAAAAATCAATAATAATTTACAAAAATCATTTTTAATTAAGTTTAAATCAAAATATTATAATATTTATATTTCTAAGATATTATTTTTTTTTTAATTTTTTTTTTAGAAAACATATTTTAACTACGGGCCCGTATATAATTTTCTACACTAGGAAAAGTGATACGGGTAATATATCATTTCAACCCGTAATTTACAAAGAAAATCCGGGTTTTATCATTTCAAACCCGCGGTCCCAAGTATATGAAATAATTTGAAAACCGCTCAGGCCTATCATTTTAGCCCATAACGATTTTCCCTTATTCTAAAGTCCGTTCGGGTATGTATTATTTCAACCCATAGTGATTCTAATCTAAAGGGAACTTGCAGTGTGATTAACTGATGAAAATAACAAAACAGCATAATATAACAGTAACATATGATATAACTGGTGTTTAAGCAGGTGTGAACATCATATAATAGTGACATAGCAAATATAATATGGTGGTGCAATTACAGATTCACATGTGATCAATTTACTATTAATATAAGTATAAAACTGTCTGGTGAGAATAACTCACTGGTTTGAGCTGATGACACAACAACGAATGGCACAACGAGATCTACACAAGCACGAAAGCACGACACAGATTTGAATGGAAGAGCCAAAGTATCAATTCCCTTGAATACAAGTCACACAAAACAATATAACAACAATAAGTTTTAAATTCAAAAACTGCTAACTAGGCTAGAAATAACTGCATAAATCAAAGCTGAATGCTTTGCACTTGCTTCCAACCTTTGTTAGGCTCAGTCATAAGGGTAAATACATGATAATAGCAGGAGTTTGGATCAGGTTATGGTGGGTATGGGTTCGGCCAAGATGTTGGAAATGATGGAGAAAAATAGTGGTAAGGGAATCAACACAAAAGCTTGCATATACATGGGTTTTAGGCCATGAATTGGGCTCGGCCAAGGCCTTAGGTGCCACGGCCACTACTGTGGGGTCCACTGGGATGGTGTGGCCGAGAGTGCTGGAGGTGCTGGAGGTGGTGGAGGTCATGTAGGGGGCGGCTAAGGGGGTGGTGAAGTGGTGGATGTGAGGTAGTGCTCGGTTATGCAAGTATTGGTGGTGTTTGGATAGATTGATGAATACTTCATCAACTAAGAGGGTCACGACATGGATGGCTGGTGAGGAGGTGGTGGTGGTGGTGTGTCATCAGGTGGTGGAGGCAGCTAGGCATTCAAGTAGGCCATGGCCGAACCTAAAGAGGTGAACAAGTGCAAAAAAATCAAGCTAGAAAATCAATATAAGTGGAAAAAGAAGAAAAAGAGAGATAGAATTTTACCAAACTCTTCAATCAAGGGGAGGCCGAAATTTTTTTGTTCAGGAAGGAGGAAAAACATACGTGAGTTGAGAAATGAAGTGATCGGCTGAAAATGTGGAGAGTTATGTCAAAAGAAATGAAGAGTTGGTGGAAAATGAAGAGGTGGAATTCAAAGAGTCAAAAGCAATTCAAAAGTCAAAACCTTTTCATATTTCTTTATTTTATTTTAAATAACTTTATATTTCTGGTAATAATAGTAATACCAGATAAGAATTCGAAAATCTATCAAAATATAAAAATATATAAAATTATTTATAATTTATATAAAGTTAAAATAAGAAAATAGCTAAAATTAGTAAACTAGTCTAGAAAATTTGAAATTAATTGGAATAAATTTTGGAAAAATCATATGAGCTTGTAATATATTTTTAAACATAAATAATAACATAAAATAAAAATGCATGCACAAAATAAATAAATAAATTGTAATTAAATAAAATTTAAATGAAGAAAATAGCAGAAAAATGGAAACTAGGCTAAATAAATTGAAATAAATTGAAATAAACTTTACAAAAATTATATTATCACTTTAAAACTAATAAAAGACAAAATATACATAAAATAACATATTAACACATATTAAAATAAAATATGACAAAGAAAATAAAATTTATATCAATTAAAATAGACAAAGTTGTTAAATAAAACAAATTACACTCAATATTGAAAATTACATAACTTTCACATTTTAAGTCCATTTCCGACGAAACGAAAAGCAATGTTCAAGTTATTTAATCTATTTTCATAAAAAAAGATAAAATTTAAGAATTTATATATTTAAATTTAAAATTTTAAAAGTCAAAGTTTGACCAGAAATCAACATTTTAGGAAAATATTCAAAATAAACAGAAATGAATTATAATTCACATAATAATCAACATTTATATTTAAAAATGAAATGTTTGAAATAAAACAAGTTTAAATAATTCCAAAATAAAATAAAGTCAAATTTAAAAATATATGCAAAAATCTATGGTTGTTACAAGAAGTGATGCAGAAGCGATGTAGAAGCGATGCGAACAGAAGCGATGCGAATTTGACAGCCTTCAACAAATTCAAAATTGCATCGATCATAACTCAAAATCTACAAGCCAAATTGCACCAAATTTTCACAGGAGCTTGCGTACAACCTCAAGAGTGTCCATGATTGATTTGAAACCAAAAATAGCAATTTTAGATCGATACGAATTTGGTGCGTATCGATCATGGATCGAGTCGAAAGGTTAGGGGATCGATCATGTGGGCCCACCCACGTGAGAGAAGGAGTCTTCCGAGATCTGGGCGAGATATTTGCAGCCTACACCTACAAATAGCAGTCCAAGAGCTTTAGAAAAGGGATCTTTTGGCCCTTCTACACCTATACTCTGCCAAAATCTTCATTGTATCTGGAGTGTACTGTTGTAATCAATTGTAACCAGTAAGAATCATCAATAAAACAGAAAATCCTTCAAAGTGGACGTAGGCTACAACGCCAAACCACTATAAATCTTGTCTTCCTATTGCTTTCCTTTTGATTTTTTGAGTGATCTTCATATTTAATTCTATTACATACAATCTACCTGTGATCTGTGACTTCGATTTGGTGCTTTCATCTACAATTGGGTGTTTGTGACCATTTTTGGTGCAAACATTTTAGTGCTTTCACTGAGAATTGAACTCAGGGATTCTATAACTTGGATTTTGGATCTGAAAGCTTAAAGACTTGGATCTGGATAGCTATGACGAAGCAATCAACAAGGAGACAAAGAGCAGAGAGAAGTCTACATGAAGGAAGCCAGGAAGCATCCTTAGGAGCTAATCAGACTTCGGCCTTCATCACCAGAGATGAGATGGAGATGATGATGGGAGCTATGCATGAAGAATTGTTGAAAAGGCAAGAGGAAATGATGCAGAACATTCTCAGACAGTTTGGACAGGCAGGAACAACATGAGGAGATGGAATTCAGATCCACAGAGTTGGACCAGAAGGACCCAACAAGCAATCGGATAGAGCAGGACCATCAGGAGCAGCCCTAGAGTTGGGGGGCAATCCCCAGGAACATGCTGGTCCAATCTCAAGCAGGATACCAGCCAGGACTATGCAGTATGGCGTTGATAGAGCAACGGATCCCCGTCCAGGAGAGCATATTCCAAGATCCCCTCTTGAACTCGGGGGGAAAATTGGAGGCAACATACAAGGTCTACAACTTGGAGATAGTGATAGATTGGCGGAGATGGTTAGACGAACCATGAGGGTAGGACTAGTGAATAGAGATCTGGATGATGTGAATAGGAGCCCCTTCTCTCCCGCAATCAGGCAGGCTAGGAACCCACCTGAATTCAAGCTACCAACACTGGAGACATATGATGGGAGGATGGATCCTGCTGTTCATCTGACAAGGTATATGAGGCACATGGAGGCACTGAGGGCATCGGAGGAGGTCATGGCCCGGTGCTTTCCATTGTATTTGACAGACATAGCAGCACTATGGTTCAGGCAATTGGAGAGCGGCTCCATTGGAAAATGGACCGAGTTGACTGAGAAGTTTATGAGGCAATTCAGAGTTCACATTTCAAGACCCAAGAACGTAATGAGTTTGACAACACTAAAGCAAAGAACCGGGGAATCTTTGAGGAATTTTCTGTCACGATTCAATGCAGCGGCAGCATCGGTGGATCGACCAGATCCATCCATGGTTTTGATGGCAGCAGTATCTGGCATAGCTGATGGAACAGAATTCAAGAATTCACTCACTAGGAATCCACCTATGGATCTAGGAGAATTTTATCATGAGGCCGAAGGATTTCTGCGATTAGAGGATGCAAATGTTGAAAGAGAGGAAGGAGAGGGAGTTGAAGTTGATGCAGTCAAAGGCGGAAATCCTCCCGGAAAAGATTCAGACAAGGATAAAGGGAAACGGAAAGCCGAGTATAACGGTGATGGACCAAAGCGACCACGAAATGAACTGAGATTCACCTCATATGCGGAGTTGAATGAAACTTTGGAACGGATCTACCAGGACACCAAAGGGCAGGTTCCTTATCGAAAGCCAATGAGGAGGGATCTGACCAACAATGAAAGAAGATCAGACAAGTATTGCTTATTCCACGAGCTAAATGGTCATAGTACGAATGATTGCAGGCACTTGAAGGACGAGGTTGAGGGACATATCCGAAATGGTCTGCTATCGCAATATGTGAGAAGGCGAGCAACAACGGTGGAACGAGAGCAACCACCATCTGCATCAAATGAAGGTGGCTCTGGATCGAGGCGTCAGCTTGTCATCAACTGATCAGAATAATGACGAATAAGTGGCAAACTCCACACCAACACGATTAAGTCATTTACACATGTACAGGATCACGAACGATCCTCAAGCATGCTCTGATACGACTATCAATCGCATCCGTGTAGGTGTTTGCACTTTGAAGTCTCTGTTTTGTTTTTGTTTTCTATTTCTCACGTTAGGACTTGATTTTTGTTGGACATTTCAGTTGAAAGACTTATTTGAATGTAAATCTGGTATTTGTAATTTCATAACGGCTAAGTCACTTACACATGCACGGGATCGCGAACGGTCCTCAGGCATGTTATGAGATGGCGATAAACCGCCATAACAAAATTCAGAAACTCACTCAAACGTGAAATCTGACATTAATGATACTATGCCCCCCGGGTACACATAACTCGCCTCGAACGACACCCGACCACGAACGGTTATAATTCGCCTCGAACGGCACACGACAACGAACGATCACCATTCACCTCGAACGGTCACAATTCACCTCGAATGACATTCGACCTTGAACGGTCACATACCACTCCGAAGGGCATACGATCTCGAAAAATCGCCATTCACGGTCTGGTAAGATTATCAATCTCTTTACCGGTCATTAACAGGATACGAACATCCGTCTTATGGCACTACAAAACACAACTTCCAATCGCAAGGAATGTTTTGGGGGGTAAAATGTTATCCTACCTTTTGGCAAGGCCATGACATTAAGGAATTGGCTGGAAACCAAAGACCGTTCATCACGAAAATCAGTTATACGCAGATCTACTATGGATATTGACAAATTTTGCCCGAGTCCGGATCGAGCTACAATTGATATGGCACAACAAGTAAAGCTATGAAAGTCAACTTTCCAAATTTCAAGTCAATCGGAGTTCGTATGTTCAAGATATGATCGATGCAAGTCACCGAAAATCAGTTATAAGCAGGTCTACTATGGATACTGACAAATTTTGTCCGAGTTCGGATCGAGCTACAATTGATATGGCACAACAAGCAAATCAATGAAAGCCAACATTCCAAATTTCAAGTCAATCGGAGTTCGTATGCTCGAGATATGATCAATGCAAGTGAAGGAAAACAGCTACAATTAGTATCCATCGATGCGAACAGAAGCGATGCGAACAGAAACGAGGCAGAAGCGATACAAAAGCAATGCAAACATAAGCGATGCAAACAGAAGCGATGCGAACATAAGCGATGCGAACATAAGCGATGCGAATAGAAGTGATGCAGGAGTAATGCGAACAGGAGCGATGCGAACAGAAGAGATGCAAAAGCGATGCGAACAGAAGCGATGCGAACAAAAACGATGCAGAAGTGATGCGAACAGAAGCGGTGCGAACAGAAGCGATGCAGAAGCGATGCGAACAGAAGCGATGTAGAAGCGATGCGAATAGAAGTGATGCGAATAGAAGTGATGCAGGAGCGATGCAAACAGAAGCGATGCGAACAGAAGCAATGCGAACAGAAGTGATGCGAACAGAAGCGATGCAAATAGAAGCGATGCAGGAGCGATGCGAATAGAAGTGATGCGAACAGAAGCGATGCGGAAGCGATGCGGAAGCGATGCAAACAGAAGCGATGCGAATTTGACAACCTTCAACAAATTCAAACTTGCATTGATCATAATTCAAAATCTACAAGTTCAAATGCCACCAAATTTTCACAGGAGCTTGCGTACAACCTCAAGAGTGCCCATGATCGATCCTAAACCAAAAAGAGCAATTTTGGATCGATACGAATTTGGTGCGTATCGATCATGGATCAAGTCAAAATGTCAGGGGATCGATCATGTGGGCCCACCCACGTGAGAGGAGGAGTCTTCTGAGATCTGGGCGAGATATTTGCAGCCTACACCTATAAATAGCAGTCCAAGAGCTTTAGAAAAGGGATCTTTGGCCCTTCTACACCTATACTCTGCCAAAATCTTCATTGTATCTGGAGTATACTATTGTAATCAATTGTAACCAGTAAGAATCATCAATAAAACAGAAAATCCTTTAAAGTGGACGTAGGCTACAATGCCGAACCACTATAAAACTTGTCTTCCTACTGCTTTCCTGTGACGACCCGGAATTTTGGACATTTGAAATTGGAATATTTAATTGATTTTAAATATTCAAAAGTAAACTTTTAACTTGAATTTCAAATATCAATATTTATTGGATAATTTAATTATTGAATTAAATAATTTGAAGTTGGGTAAAATGTTGAATCTGGAGTTTTAAGCCTGTTAAAAATGATTTGAAGGCTTGTAAATTTTATAGTGACAATACTGAAGATAATAAAAGCTTTTAAAATTGAATTTGAAAGTGGTTTGTTCAGTTTTAAAATTATATCGTTTAAATCGACGTTTAAAAATAGACTTCTGAGGCATAGTCTCGGAATTCGACGAAACCAGTTCCATTGGATCCGTAATATTATATTATTATCAGATTTCAATTTTCGTAGTGTTTGGAGTTGTCGTGCGATCGTACGATAGATAAACGCGCTGAAATTTATATCGAAAATTTAATTTAATAGCTAGGTCCAAAAAGCTATCTTCTCCATACGATCAAATTTGGATTCGAAACCTTTTCCATTGTGTTCGGAATAGGGGAATAACATTATAAACGCCTAGCGGCACGCCTCGATTGGAGATCGAGATTGTGAGTTGCGGAAATCGAAACGATTTAAATTTGATTTTGACATAAATAATATTATTGCAAGCCCTTACATACACGTATTGAATATTTGAGCACGTGTCCTTCCGACTTTACACGCATCATCTTCCTTTAATTATCTTAGCCGTGTTTTTAAAATATATATATATAATAATAAATGAACGAAGAATGGGGGGAGGGCAGAAAACAAAAATCGATTTCTCCCTAAAAATAAAATCAATAGCCGAGCATTGAAATCTTTAGCTCTAGTTCCTGTCGAAACCAAATCGTTCGATACTAAATAAAGAAAATAATGGGGTGCGAGCCTCGTTCAAAATCATTCGAATCGATCGCGACCTTGTCACGAGGCCGATTGACGAGCGCGGCGACTTCGATCTCGTCATGGGAAGAGGCGCGTCATCTCGCGCGCATCTGTGTAAAATACCGCAATAGTTAGTTTTGGCATTGAGTCGCGATCGTATGAGGGGACAGAGGCTCGTGATGTTCGTGGACGGGGACGAATCCATGGTCAGGGGAGTGCGATAGGCAACCGGAGGTGGAATTAGTAGGGAATGTCGATGGTGGCAGTTAGTGCTTCGAGATGTCAATGGTGGGTCGAAGCTGGTTCGTGTTCAACATAATCGATTCCATGAGGTATTTTCTGATGTTTTATTTATATATATATATATATTGATAAAATTTTAATTTAAAAAGGGTATAGCTGCAGTTTTATATACACATGTATTTCAATTTAAAAAAATAATTTATTTAAATTTTTAGTTAAATCAATTTATTAAAAGGAATTGGTTTAAAAATTAAAAGTATTAGTTTGAAATAAAATCACTGGTTGATTAAATTTGTTAAAAGGAAATAAATTGTTTGATTTATTCGAATATTAATAAATTGTATAATGTTTATACAAGGTCTAAAATAGTGGAGAGACAAGCCGGTTTGGGTCGGATTGCAAAACAAAAATCAAAGGTGAGTTAATCTCACTCATCTGGATTATTATTTAAATTTAAATAGTTAAATTTAAATTTTTGGTTGAATGATTGAATTGATTGAATATGGTATATTATATATAGTAGTATATATATATTGGAGTGATTGATTTCCCGCATTATATTGCGGATGAGACCCTATGCGTCGCATAATAGCGGATGATATTATATAAACCCATATACCGCGATATTCTACCTTGAAGTGGAATTGGTATTTTATATTGTGCTAACATTTGTGGATGTAGGGAAACAGGTTAGAGGGATCCAACTGGATTCCTCAAAATTATTTAGATTGTTTAATATTCTGTGTTATGAATATTTGATTTTATGTGATGGATTATATGGACAATTGAGATTGAATGCTATGGATTGCTTGAATATATTTCGATACTCTGAGCTATCAAAATATATAGAATTGGATTTTTGAAAAGAAAATAAAAGAGTAAATTTTCAAGTAAAATAATTATAGGGAATTTGAATAAATTTAAGAATGAATTGGAAAAGAATATAAGTGATTTTAAAATCCTAATAAATAAATTCCGAGTATGGGAAAAGAGGATTTTGAGCAAACAGAGAAATAATGGGAATTTAAACTTAAGTGATATTATTTAAAGTAATAAAGAATTTAATTTAAAATTCAAGGTTTAAATTTATTTAAAAAGGATAAAGAAGGAATTTGGGAAAAAAAATATGAAATTGGTATTTTCAGATAAAAAGGTTTTAAAATCGGAAGTTAATGGGTTTTGAAATAAATTGAGTAAGTAAAGGGATTTATTTCAAAATGGAGAAATTTGGAAATCAATTTGAAATTGATTTAAGTGTATAAAAGTGGGATTTTAAAAGAGAAGTGAGACTATGGAATTTATAAACTGGGTTTATAAAAGTGATGTAATATATCGGTGGATATTTGGAAGAATAAATTCAAGGTGGGAATTTATAAAAAGAATGAGTAAATTTGATTAAAAATAAATAGTGATTTATTTTTAAAAGATGTGAAAGAGAAGTATATTTCCCTGGATAGCCAAGTACGTTTTCAAAGCAAATTCTTAAATATAAGTTAAGGTTTCAAAGTTGTTTTAAAAGTATGTTTTGGAAAATCTATTATTTTATAATGTTTAAATGTTAAAGTAAGTATTTTTCAAATTTATAGTAGTAGTAATTATTTAAAGGTTAATTGGTATTATGTTTGGAAAGGATAAAAATTTAGTTTTATATTTTATAAAGTAGCTTTATTTTAAATATCCTTGAAGTGTATATCTTTTAAAATAAAGTATTAAAGTAGTTTTAAATCTAAATGTTTAAAAGTATATTCTATAATTAAGTGTTTTAAATGATTTTAAAGTCTAAGTATTTGTACTTGGTATTTTAGTGGAAATATAAAATATTGGGATATTTATTCCGTGAGAGAAAGACGGTTTGAAACTATTTTCAAAGGGTTGAAAAGTGGAAATATATCTTGCAAAGATATTTTGAGATAAATAAATAATTTGGAAATTTATTTATGTGTCTGATGGTTGTTGTGAATGTTATTTGATAGTTAAATAACTGACTATCAATATTGGCCAATGCGCTGATCATTTCGAAGAGACCAGGATCGAGATTTATTTTTCGAAAACCACTTCGATTCGGTTTGAACGCTTTCTTGTGGAAAACAAGAGTTTGGAATCGAAGATGGAGCAGTGAAGTGCAAGGGCTAATCGCTACTAATCCTGAGGATTTTTCCAAAATGGATGTAGTAGGAATAGTGCCTTCGGTTCCGTTCGAACCCAGAACGGACTTGTATGGATGAATGCTTTCAAAACATCGTCAGGTGGACGATGAGCATTCTAAGGGATGTGTTCTAAAAAGGTAATGTTTACCCTCGAGCCTCATCAACCGGGAATGGCTGAAAATCAGGGGTTATGCAGCAAGGCTATGTAGGTAGCACCCATTAGGATGAGGTCATCCCTGTCTAGATGTCCCTTTTATTTCGGCTTAGTGGTGCGGTTGTTGATCCCAACCGTCGGGTGATCTTACTCGGAATTATCCAGTAAGGGGTAGTTCCGGCTTTGTGTTGCAGGGGATCGGGCGTGGTCCTCGCTACGCTGATCTAGACCAGGTACTGTGACAGGTGGTACCCCAGTGCTTAGTCATTAGTTGGAAATCCATTCTCCCTACGTGCTTTTACGGTTTTTGCTTGTAGAACCCACTTTGTGGCTAGTAGGCTGGAATGTAATCATGTAACAATTTCAGCTATTTGAATAAGTATTTGTATATAGACACTATTATAATATCAGACGGATTTGATAAAAAGTGTTTTGGCTATCGTAAGGTAAAAACCCGACATGTTTATTTGTGGCATGGTCTTACGAGATGCTTTTGATTTCAAAGGGTTTGGAAAACAATAATAATCCAATTGAGTGTGTTTTCTCACGCCGGTTTTCCAGACTGACTCGGGTGTTATTTTATTATAATACTCAGGTCAGACCGAGTATTATAGGATACATGATGGACTGTTGTGGAGCTCAGGAGACGAGCTGGATGGCGAGACGTATCACTCGTATTTGAAGTATATTCCACTGTGTAGTATGAGATGTATAGTCAGCTTTTGTGAGGACAAGTTAATATAATTGTCCAATATTTGTTTTGATTGTGTTGTACTCTGATGATTTAATGTATAAAACAGATATAGTTTCTTTTTGTGTAAAGATCAGTCATTTATATATTATATATTGTTCTGCTGCATTGGTGAGATTCTGATGTTGTTGTTTTTTATTTCTCTTCTTCTACCTCCTTCTTCTTTAAACCTAATGATTTGGTTTTCCGGCATCCGATTGTTCGGCATTTGATACAGTGAACGTATTGATGTCGATTTTCGGGCGTCGAAAAATCGGGTTATTACAGTTGGTATCAGAGCTTAGGCTGGTGATAACCTTGGCTCTGGTGGGGATTACTCATAGAATAGAGTCCGTAGTACTCTAGAATGAGTTTGAGTATACTAATAGATATGAGCGCGTATTTGTTAGTGAATATAAAATTGTTTTATATTGTGTTGATTGGTTTGTTGAGTAGTTTATGGATTCTGGTCAATACGAGTAATTAACGTTATTGATAGGGATCTCTAAACACTTGAATAGAACAATTCGACACAGTATTGTTTGAAAATAGGGTAAATGAAATAATTTTACCCAAATTATTTTTGTATATGAAAGAAATAATTTTTAGTAATTATTTTATATATGGTTGCTTGGTTGTTAGGAAATGATAATATTAAATTATTATCATTATTGTGTAGAAATTGAATAAGAAATTGAAACTTATAACCAAAGTTAAAGAATAGATTTATATAACAAATGGAATTTGAAAATATAAATTATAAATGTAATTTATAAATTGAAATAAACTTCCATAGAAATATTTGAATAAGGATTGGAAGGTTTGAAAGTTTTGAAAAGTTTGGGAAATTTAAATTCCTTTGAGTTTGAATATGGTTTTCAAAAGCTTTGGAGAAATAATGGTGATATTATTTGAGAAATATTTTTGAATTGGATTTGAAATCTGGAGAGATTTGAAATTAAAATATTTGAAATTGTTTTTAAAGAGATAAAGCATTGAACTCTTTCGGTCGCTGGAAAATAACTTCGGTGATGACTACAGCATCATCGATATTCATTTTCGAGTTTCCAAGAGAGAAATTGCTGCCTGGAGATTTTTAAATTGGAATTGTTTGCAAAAGTTGGGTTTGATTTTAGAGATGCAAAGGATTTTGGATATAATTGATTCCAATGGTGATTTTGAAATATTGAAGTTTTGGTTTGTTAAAACCGCTTTAATTTTTGAAATATTTAAGTGATTGTTAGAAACTCTGGAGTTGGTGAATTGAATATAATTGGAAATATTGTTGAATAAAATAGAGTTGGATTGAAATAGTGATGGTTTGTATTGCAAATAAAATCCAAGTAAGTATAAATAGATTGAAATGGCCTTGTTAACTAATAAATAACTTAAGTAAATATTGGATGAAACTCGACTTAAGTAAATTGTGAAATGGTTGTTGTCGAGATTTTATAAAATGATTCTAAATAAAACTTGTTGGGTTAATGAAATGAAATGCAAGTTAAACACCAATTTGAAGTGACAAATGTTTGGGTTGTAAATAGATTGTGGAATGAGTATTTGATGAGAATCAAATTAACTGGAAGTGAACTTAAGTTTGAAGTTGGGATAAATTGAAGTAAATTAACTTAAGTTAAGAATAATTAGAAGCTCGACTTCGAGTAAGAATGGAAGACCATTAAATAAAAGCTTGGGCTGAATTAATTTGGGAATGGTTAGTATACAAGCATAGAATGTGTCGAGCTTAATAAAATGGTTGTGAATGAATTAAAATGGAAGGAATTAAATATAAATTTAGTTGGAATCAATTAGAATGGTTATAAGCTTAAGTAATTATTAATTCACATGAATATAGTCGAATTGCGTAGAAATAAATTGTCATTTGACGAAATGAAAGTAAATAAAATTGATCTTTGAATCAATTGAAATGAACATAAGTTCGTTTCGTTTGAAAATGAATTATATGCAAGCAAGTGAGTTGTAAATCACTAAAATTGAATGCAACGGTGAGAAAGCGAGTGAAAGAAGTTGAATTGGTTTTAGTAATCATATAAATTGCTTGTGGAAGTTATTTAGAATTCATTTCTTTTAGAATTGATGTGTTGTAGTTGTTTAAAAAAGAGAAATGTTATAAATTTCATATATATAGTGCTTACATGTTTAAATTGAGTAAGTACAGGTATAGGGAAGCCGTGTGGCTGGTTTTGGTTGCGCAAAATGCTAATTAAATAAGCCGCTTGCTTAAAAATGCTAAATAGAGGTACGCCTACGCAATAAAAGATAGGAAATATGAACTGTTGTTTGTTTTCTTGTTTTTCTGACCGTGTGGGTCGATGTATATATATTTATATCTCTTGTCAAATTGCAAAAGTTCCTCCGTACAAAGAGGACTCTGCCAAAAAAATTCGGAAATTTTGGGAGTTAGAAAATTTTGGAATTTTTGAAAATTTTCAGTAACGACAAATGATTTCAAATTTGAATTTGAGATAAGGTAAATAGAATTCAATATCTAAAATTAAGCAAATTGAATTCATATGAAATTGGAAATCCAGTTTTAAAATAAGTGGATATAAAGACTAAAATGGTAGAGTAATAATATGAGTATATGAAATGCTTATATTAAAATTAAGAAATGAATGGTGAAATTCTTAAGTAAATTTGGTATTGGGAATACACTAAGTAAATTTGGACATTGTTGTTAAGTAAAGTATACAGGGATTATAAAGGCTATAGGAAAATGGAATTGGATTTTGATTTCAGAAGATAAATTGAAATTTGCTCGGAAAAGGTATGTGTTTAAATTTCTGTATGAAATTTGATGATTTTCTGATCTAGCCACTTGGCTTTTTGTTTTCTTTTGGAAATTTAGGGGCCCGTAGAGGCATTTTGTAGTTGTACCGAGCTAGCCGCGCAAAGGAGACGCTGGCAAAAAATTTTGAAAATTTAGGGGTTAGAAAAATTTTGAGAATATTTTGATAATTCAAAATTTGGTTTCAAATTTAAATTTGAATTGTTAAGTAATATTGTTTGGGACTTATGGATAAGTTGGAAAGTTAGAAAGAAGGTTAGTGTGTCTTTAATAAAAAGATTGCTTTGGAAAGTTGTTAAAACCGTTTGGTTTTGGGAGAAAGGTTAACGGGTTATGGACCATTCTTCTTAACTAGCAATTTCGGGGACGAAATTATTTTAAGAGGGGAGGAATGTGACGACCCAGAATTTTGGACATTTGAAATTGGAATATTTAATTGATTTTAAATATTCAAAAGTAAACTTTTAACTTGAATTTCAAATATCAATATTTATTGGATAATTTAGTTATTGAATTAAATAATTTGAAGTTGGGTAAAATGTTGAATCTGGAGTTTTAAGCCTGTTAAAAATGACTTGAAGGCTTGTAAATTTTATAGTGACAATACTGAAGATAATAAAAGCTTTTAAAATTGAATTTGAAAGTGGTTTGTTCAGTTTTAAAATTATATTGTTTAAATCGACGTTTAAAAATAGACTTCTAGGGCACAGTCTCGAAATTCGACGAAACCAGTTCCATTGGATCTGTAATATTGTATTATTATCGGATTTCAATTTTCGTAGTGTTTGGAGTTGTCAAGCGATCGTACGGTAGATAAACGCGCTGAAATTTATATCGAAAATTTAATTTAATAGCTGGGTCCAAAAAGCTATCTTCTCCATACGATAAAATTTGGATTCGAAACCTTTTCCATTGCGTTCGGAATAGGGGTATAACATTATCAACGCCTAGGGCATGCCTCGATTGGAGATCGAGATTGTGAGTTGCGGAAATCGAAACGATTTAAATTTGAATTTAAACATAAACAATATTATTGCAAGCCCTTACATACACGTATTGAATTTTTGAGCACGTGTCCTTCCGACTTTACACGCGTCATCTTCCTTTGATTATCTTAGCCGTGTTTTTAAATATATATATATATATATATAATAATAATAAACGAACGAAGAAAGGGGAGGGCAGAAAACAAAAATTGATTTCTCCCTAAAAATAAAATCGATAGCCGAGCATTGAAATCTTTAGCTCCAGTTCCTTTCGAAACCAAATCGTTCGATACTAAATAAAGAAAAATAATGGAGTGCGAGCCTCGTTCAAAATCAGTCGAATCGATCGCGACCTTGTCACGAGGCCGATCGACGAGCGTGGCAACTTCGATCTCGGCATGGGAATAGGGCGCGTCATCTCGCGCGCGTCTGTGGAAAATACCGCAATAGTGAGTTTTGGCATTGAGTCGCGATCGTATGAGGGGACAGAGGCTCGTGATGTTCGTGGACGAGGATGGATCCATGGTCAGGGGAGGGCGATAGGCAACCGGAGGTGGAATTGGTAAGGAATGTCGATGGTGGCAGTTGGGGCTCCGAGATGTCAGTGGCGGGTCGAAGCTGGTTCGTGTTTGACACAATCGATTCCATGAGGTATTTTCTGATGTTTTATTTTTATATATATATTGATAAAATTTTAATTTAAAAAGGGTATAGCTGCAGTTTTATATACATATGTATTTCAATTTAAAATAATAATTTATTTAGATTTTAAGTTAAATCAATTTATTAAAAGGAATTGGTTTAAAAATTAAAAGTATTAGTTTGAAATAAAATCACTGGTTGATTAAATTTGTTAAAAGGAAATAAATTGTTCGATTTATTCGAATATTAATAAATTGTATAATGTTTATACAAGGTCTAAAATAGTGGAGAGATAAGCCGGTTTGGGTCGGATTGCAAAACAAAAATCAAAGGTGAGTTAATCTCACTCATCTGGATTATTATTTAAATTTAAATAGTTAAATTCAAATTTTTGGTTGAATGATTGAATTGATTGAATATGGTATATTATATATAGTAGTATATATATATTGGAGTGATTGATTTCCCGCATTATATAGCGGATGAGACCCTATGCGCCGCATAATAGCGGATGATATTATATAAACCAATATACCGCGATATTCCACCTTGAAGTGGAATTGGTATTTTATATTGTGCTAACATCTGTGGATGCAGGGAAACAGGTTGGAGGGATCCAACTGGATTCCTCAAAATTATTTAGATTGTTTAATATTATGTGTTATGAATATTTGATTTTATGTGATGGATTATATGGGCAATTGAGATTGAATGCTATGGATTGCTTGAATATATTTCGATACTTTAAGCTATCAAAATATATAGAATTGGATTTTTGAAAAGAAAATAAAAGAGTAAATTTTCAAGTAAAATAATTATAGAGAATTTGAATAAATTTAAGAATGAATTGGAAAAGAATATAAGTGATTTTAAAATCCTAATAAATAAATTCCGAGTATGGGAAAAGAGGATTTTGAGCAAACAGAGAAATAATGGGAATTTAAACTTAAGTGATATTATTTAAAGTAATAAAGAATTTAATTTAAAATTCAAGGTTTAAATTTATTTAAAAAGGATAAAGAAGGAATTTGGGAAAAAAATATGAAATTGGTATTTTCAGATAAAAAGGTTTTAAAATCGGAAGTTAATGGGTTTTGAAATAAATTGAGTAAGTAAAGGGATTTATTTCAAAATGGAGAAATTTGGAAATCAATTTGAAATTGATTTAAGTGTATAAAAGTGGGATTTTAAAAGAGAAGTGAGACTTTGGAATTTATAAACTGGGTTTATAAAAGTGAAGTAATATATCAGTGGATATTTGGAAGAATAAATTCAAGGTGGGAATTTATAAAAAGAATGGGTAAATTCTTTTAAAAATTAATAGTGATTTATTTTTAAAAGATGTGAAAGAGAAGTATATTTCCCTAGATAGCCAAGTACGTTTTCAAAGCAAATTCTTATGTATAAGTTAAAGTTTCAAAGTTGTTTTAAAAGTATGTTTTGGAAAATCAATTATTTTATAATGTTTAAATGTTAAAGTAAGTATTTTTCAAATTTATAGTAGTAGTAATTATTTAAAGGTTAATTGGTATTATGTTTGGAAAGGATAAAAATTTAGTTTTATATTTTATAAAGTAGCTTTATTTTAAATATTCTTGAAGTGTATATTTTTTAAAATAAAGTATTAAAGTAGTTTTAAATCTAAATGTTTAAAAGTATATTCTATAATTAAGTGTTTTAAATGGTTTTAGGGTCTAAGTATTTGTACTTGGTGATTTTAATGGAAATAGAAAATATTGGGAAATTTATTCCGTGAGAGAAAGACGGTTTAAAACTGTTTTCAAAGGGTTGAAAAGTGGAAATATATCTTGCGAAGATATTTTGAGATAAATAAATAATTTGGAAATTTATTTATGCGTTTGATGGTTGTTGTGAATGTTATTTGATAATTAAATAACCGACTATCAATATTGGCCAATGCGCTGATCGTTTCGAAGAGTCCGGGATCGGGATTTATTTTTCAAAAACCACTTCGATTCGGTTTGAACGTTTTCGTGTGGAAAACAAGAGTTTGGAATCGAAGATGGAGCAGTGAAGTGCAAGGGCTAATCGCTAATAATCCTGAGGATGATTCCAAAATGGATGTAGTAGGAATAGTGCCTTCGGTTCCGTTCGAACCCGGAACGGACTTGTATGGATGAATGCTTTCAGAACATCGTCAGGTGGACGATGAGCATTCTAAGGGAAGTGTTCTAAAAAGGTAACGTTTAGCCTCAAGCCTCATCAACCGGGAATGACTGAAAATCAGGGGTTATGTAGCAAGGCTATGTGGGTAGCACCCATTAGGGTGAGGTCATCCCTGTCTAGATGTCCCTTTTATTTCGGCTTAGTGGTGCAGTTGCTGATCCCAACCGTGGGGTGATCTTACTCGGAATTATCCAGTAAGGGGTAGTTCCGGCTTTGTGTTGCAGGGGATCGGGCGTGGTCATCGGTACGCTGATCTAGACCAGGTATTGTGACAGGTGGTACCCCAGTGCCTAGTCATTAGTTGGAAATCCATTCTCCCTACGTGCTTTTACAGTTTTTGTTTGTAGAACCCACTTTGTGGCTAGTAGGCTGGAATTTAATCATGTAACAATTTCAGATATTTGAATAAGTATTTGTATATAGACACTATTATAATATCAGACGGAATTGATAAAAAGTGTTTTGGCTATCGTAAGGTAAAAACCCGACATGTTTATTTGTGGCGTGGTCTTACGAGATGCTTTTGATTTCAAAGGGTTTGGAAAACTTTAATAATCCAATTGAGTGTGTTTTCTCACGCTGGTTTTCCAGACTGACTCGGGTGTTATTTTATTAGAATGCTCGGGTCAGACCGAGTATTATAGGATACAAGATGGACTATTGTGGAGCTCAGGAGACAAGCTGGATAGCAAGACGCATCACTCGTATTTGAAGTATATTCCGCTGTGTAGTATGAGCTGTATAGTTAGCTTTTATGAGGACAAGTTAATATAATTGTCCAATATTTGTTTTGATTGTGTTGTACTCTGATGATGTAATGTATAAAACAGATATAGTTTCTTTTTGTGTAAAGATCGGTTATTTATATGTTATATATTGTTCCGCAGCATTGGTGAGATTCTGATGTTGTTGTTTTTGATTTCTCTTCTTCTACCTCCTTCTTCTTTAACCGTAATGATTTGGTTTTTCGGCATCCGATTGTTCGGCATTTTATACAATGAACGTATTGATGTCGATTTTCGGGCGTCGAAAAATCGGGTTATTACATTTCCTTTTAATTTTTTGAGTGTTCTTCATATTTAATTCTATTACATACGATCTACCTGTGATCTGTGATTGTGATTTGGTGCTTTCATCTGCAATTGGGTGTTTGTGACCATTTTTGGCGCAAACAATAACATTCGATACTATCCAATAGAGGGGCAGGCTAGTCTTACCATGTAGGGGTTGCAAGGTTTGTAACCTTACATTTTATCTAAAGGCGTACTATGACGAGAGATACCCCAGTAGCCCCGTCATTGATGGAATCCATTTTCGAAAACATATCATACTGACTTAACTGTATACTAAATATTTTGTTGAATGTAATTAATGTAACCATTATGTCTATGTTATATATTTATTTTCAACCATAGACATTATTATAATATCACTTGATTTCTTAATAAAAATGGTTTGGTTATCGTAAGGTAAAAACTTGTCCATGTTTATTTGATGTATGGTCTTTTGAGATACCTTTATCTTTTAGAAAGTTTTTATAACATATAATAATCCAAATGATTTGAGTTTCTCATGCTGGTTTATAGACTGATCCAGGTGTTTGTGCTTTTGGACAGTTTAAATCGACAATAAACCACACATGTCTAACTCAAACCATTCAAAAGGGTAGATTATCAATGGGCTTATATAAGAAAAATAAGAGAAAAGAAGGAAAACAAAATACAGAATATCGCAGCGGAATGACAAAATATAATAATCAAATAAACAGTTCATGAAGTCGTTTTACAATATACATTTAATTACACATATTTACAATAAATTCAGAGTAAAATCAACAACATACCAAATGATGAAGCTGAAAAATACTAATAATATAATACACCAAACTCCATCTTTGTCCTCCGGAAATAGTTTCTTCAAACACTAAAATGCTCAGGCTGACTCGAGCGTAATGAAAAGACAACACTCGAGTCAGAACTAAAAATTCTTAGGTAAGTTAAATCAACAGCAAATAAATATCAGTGTAATAGCTTCAGAGATGTTTATCGGATTTTACATCTCCTATCTAGTGTATAACGTGAGTGCAATAACTTAAGAGATGTTATAGGATTTTCCATCTCCTAAGGATCTGTTAAACTATCCATATGTCGTAATATACGTCATATATGGAGTGTCTATCAGTAAAGAATAATATTGAAAATAGCATTAAGGCGTTACCCATATCCCCCTTAACACATTTTATAAGCATCGTAGTCTATATAGTACTATAAACTCCACCGTAAACCGGTGGGCTATCAGGGAGCACTCCATAGGTACGACACCAACCAAAATCGTAGTAGGCTCGATAAGGATAATATGACAAGGAACGCGAGGCAATTCCCAGGGAAGGATTCTATTGTTTTGCACTCTCGGACTGGTGGTAACGCGTAGTAGCCACTACCGCCCACCTCAAAACAGCACTCCCATAATCATGGGTGGCCACCAATTAATCACAAAGTTAAAGATATGGTTTCGAAGAAGCATGTTTGATCGGGGGAGCGACCTCACTTGGCTCGGTATAGCTCCTGTTTTAGTTATTTTAATTATGACTCGAAAGTCAAGGCTATCCATCATCGTTCTCTTTCTTCAAATCGAGCAAACGCCTCTAATTCAACCTCTACATTCTGGATAACATCCACCACGTACACAGTTGTTAAAGTGGTTCCAATATTGACAAAGAGTATGCCAATAAGAGGCCCCGGCCTCTTTAACAACCAAACATCATTTTTCACACCGGGTGGTTGTTTTACATTTCAAAACCAATTCATATTTGATATCAAAATATCATATTCACTTCAAATATCCTTTATTTTAAAATATTCGTATTTACTCATAATACGTCATTTCCACTTGAAAATATCATTTCAAATTCCAATTTATATTATAACCTCATTTAACCACATTCGCATTTAAATCATCGATTTAAAGATAAAAATTCCAACTTTGCATAGTTTGAAATTCTAGAAAATAGTTTGAATAGTTATAAATAGTTTAAAATAGTTTGTATAGTTTAGAGATTTAAAACAGATTAATATAAAATGGTTTGAGTATTGAAAATGTTTATATAGTGAAATAGTTTTGGAAAATCTAAATAATTTGAATATTAAAAATAATAGATTTTATTCAGTTTATATCAAAAATAATTTATTTTGAAAATAATATCAAATCAGACTGTTTCTTTTCCATTTCAACAATCTGGACCCATGTCTAATTTCACTTTACTGATTTAAAACACATAATTCAAATTAACCCTCATTATTCAATTTTAAGATCCAAATCTTTAAATAATTCAATTTCCAAAATTAATGTCATATATCAATTACAATTTCACATTTCCAATTCAATTCTTTAAAACAATTTCCTTTTTACCAATTTCAGTTTCAACATTTCAAAGCTTGAATTAGAAAATAATTCAATTCATTTAAATCCAAAATTTTATTCCTTTAAAACAATATCATTTAATCAAAATCCAAATTTCAAGATTTTTAAAACTATTTAATTTAACCAATCCAGCGCCGGTATGTAATTTTTTACCCTATGGCCAAGTGATCAGTTATTTCAATTTTAATTTCAAGGATGGATACATATCATTTCAATCCAAATCAATGTTATAGGTATATATCATTTCAACCTATTTCTTAATTATTCGAATTAATTCAAATAACAGTTTATATGCTGTCACTTAATATACGGGGTGATAACAGAGATATATAAAAATAAATAAACACCAATCATCCAAATGTCAACAAATAGACATCCATCACAATCAACATCCAAATCAGCCAACAAATAATAACAATGAACTAGTTATCAATATCAGGTATTTAACCAGCAATTCAATTTCAATATTAATTTAAATGGCAATTTAATTCAATAACATTCAAATTAAATTTAAATGACAATTTAAATTAATAAACAACAATCAATAAAAAAATTATCACATCGTAAATTTAATTCAACTAACATAAGAAGAATTAGTATCGCGTGAGTGGGTTAAATCACTCACCTTTGATTTATAGTCGATTAAAAATCCAAACAAAGTCCAAAATTTTAATAGTCTCCAAATTCAACCAAACTAGTTCCATGCTGTCCGGAATTCTGATACGATCCTAATAGAAGAAACCGCGCGTCAATCCGAATCCGTATGAAAAAGTTACGCAAGTTAGAGCATTTAAATTTTAAATTAAAACAAAGAGGATGGAAAAATGGCAAATATATTACCTCTCTCAGAAACTGTAACAACCCGCATATTTATCGAATTTATATTTAAATATTTTATTTAAATATAACATCGTTTATCAGATTTTAGTCCGAAAAGCTACTTTTTGCAAACAGTCGAATTGAGACTCGAGACCACTTCCATTGAGTCCAAAATGTCGTTTGCGATCTTTTTGAGTGTAAGCTTCGATATGTTTGGAGCTAGTCAAAAATTTGACCATTTTCACTTTGGATTTGTGTTTGGGTTCAGCCCACTAGCCATCTTATACTCAAAACTGAACCACTCCTCCCCATTCACTCTCACTTCCTCCTCTTTTCAGTTCTAAAGCAACAATGGTGGAAGAGAATGGGAAATAGAAATTCAAAACCCTAGTCTTCATTAGCAAATCCAACTTCTAGCTCCAAATTCAAAGAGAACCCATTGGTAAGCTTCATCTCCTTCTTCTCCAACACATTCTCTCTTTGATTTCAGAAAATTCCTAAACCTAATTAGGGAAATGTTTCTCTTTTAGCTTAGATTCATGCTTCTTGTGTTGAGATTGAAGCGTGGTTGATCTTCCCTTGTCTTCAAGCTTCTTCTTCATTCGTTTGGGTTCAAAGGTGAGATTTTTATCTCACATCTTAGTCATAACTATCTTCGATTGTTAGGTATGAATTCCTAACACTTATTCTTGTGCAATTGCTTTTGGTTTGGATTGATTTGGTGAATATTCCAATTTTTAGTGTTTTGAGTTCAATTCTTTGAGAATCCTAACTTTGATGTTTTGATCATGTTTTTGGTGATGAATCGAAGAGCTTATATGGCCGGGTAGTCGATGGGCGTAAACCCTTAGTGCCGTTGCTCGACCGATTGCATTTCGGAAGGGATTGGCATTCATTTGATTGGCATGGGAGTGCTGGAAACAGGCTCTGGTCGACCGACCTCAGGGTCCGGTCGACCGACCTGCTACTCTAGCATTTCCCTGCCTCTATTTTGGGGAGTGTAGGTTACAGGCTTCGGCCGACCGACCTCAGGGTCCGGTCGACCGACCTGCTACCCGAGAATTTCTGCCTCTGGTCCGGTCAACCGAACTCAGTGAGCCGGTTGACTGACCTGCTCCTATTTGCCAATTTTTCCTATATTGCCTATTTGTTTGAATTTCCAACTTTAATCGATTTGTGTTGTTTCCCTTTTGTTGTTATCATTTATTACCGACTTTGATGACTTCTTTTCTTCGGGATTTTTGGGAATATCCATTTTGATGGATTCGGTATCGATTTCTTTGGATTTTATTCACGTCTTCGAAGGTGAATTTTTATGATTGATTGTTTCTACAATCACTTCTATGATTTGTCACTTCAAAATATAATGGTTTTCTATACTAGTATTAAATATCAAAACCCTTTCACTAAAACGATTTCAACTCTATTTTCAATATCAAAGCTCGTTTCTTAAAACCGTTTTCCAATCTATTAGTATATACAAACCTTTACTTCATTCGTATGAGAAAATATAATTAAACGGCTTAGCAAAACAAGTGGTATGAAACGCTTGCGTTTACTTCGTCGGTTAATTTATGGACTTGTTCGATTGAAACTCTTGTGACAATTTTCTAGTGGAGATCTACAATAAGTTCGTAAATATTTGAGTTAAGCAAGTGGTTATGGGACATGAAGCTAAACTCTTATATTTACTAGCTTAGTGTAATCGACACTTCCTTATGATCATGACGATCATTCTTGTGATTTAGACTAGCAATGTGCGATGTCTCTTTGTCCGTGTGAAGGACTGTATTTCTTTTTATTAAGCTTCGTCTCAATTTATGCATGTGGCGTATCTTTCTAGGTGCGTCGATGCTTGTTTACTTCGTGGAGCTTCGGCTCACCAGGAGGAGCTTCGGCTCAAAGTCCGCAATAGGGGACTATACCCTGTCAGGAGGAGCTTCGGCTCACTAGGAGGAGCTTCGGCTCAAAGTCTGCAATGGCGGACTATACTCTGTCAGGAGGAGCTTCGGCTCATCAGGAGGAGTTTCGGATCACTAGGAGGAGCTTCGGCTCAAAGTCCGCAATGGGGGACTATACCCTGTCAGGAGGAGCTCCGGCTCATTTTTATAGGATTGGCCATCCTTTTATTGTGATTTCTGGATTTCTAATTGATGATTTCTGGAATTTATGTTTCACCACCTTTTTCAGTTGGCATTGATATGTATGTCATTTATTGTGGCTTGGTGAATTAAATAAAGAATATGATATTCTTTTTGATGCTATGAGATTCTTGAGATTTTGTATGACTTTCGTGATTTTCTAATGTATACTTATCACAGTATGACTTTATTCTTATCATACGTTTTATTATCATATCTCATATTCTATCTCATTTTATCTGATAATTATAGCTAGACTGATCCGTTTATTATTTTCTTCTTAAATAATACTCGGGTCAGACTGAGATTTTACAGGTGCTTCTTCATGACTTCCTATCTGGAACCATCATCTGACTTTTGGCTAACTACTCTAGTTTAGTAGTTTTTGTTGTATACATTTGAGATTAGACTCCTTGATGTATACATATTCTTTTGGCTAGCACTTGTATCTATTCTTTTGTGTTATTGTGGATCTTATTTGACCACTACTCTGATGTACACTTTCATGTGTTATATTCATATCTATTTCCGCCTTTGTGATATGAATTGTCTGTGACTGATTTGTGTTATGTTTATTTCTATATTTGTTTCCGAGGTCCATATAGCCACTGTGTAGTAGCTTTGAGTTTGTATCCATATGTCGGATTTCCTCTTGAGATGAAAAGTTTTATTTTTATCTGGCATATCGGTACTCGCACAAAGCAATTACACGGATGGTCGCTCCTCAACAGCCTTATTCTCCGTGCTAGTTGACGGCATTACCCCGTAGTGTCCTTGGCTAGCGTGGGTATAGAGGTGGGGCGTCACAGCTTGGTATCAGAGCCAAACTTCGGAACAATGTAGAATAATCTAGCAAGGATCATGTCCTAAGTCTTTCTTAGGAATTGTGCCTTAGGATTTAATTCGTGTCTTCGTACCGTTCTATCCTATTTTCTTTTATGATTCCTTGTTTTATCAATCAAGTTTGTTTGATATTCATTCTAAGAATAACTTTTTCTTCTTCTTTTCTTTCTTTCTTAAAGAAAAGAAATGGTTGGATCTGGCAGTCCTAGTGTTGGTCAATCCAGTAGTCCGTCTCTGGATGGAACATTCATGTCTGCCCAACAACTTTTGGATCTTATAAAGAATCAAAGGTTTATCTGTGCTTTGAGTAAGTACCCCGAAAAGATTTTACCTTTGAGACTTGAAGTTCCTTTCAATCAGCTTGTGGATATCACTCTTCAACATGAAGAGGGTAGTAAAGGAAGTGATAGTGATAATGGGATTTCCAAGAAGAGGCATATTAAGTTCAAAAGCCGTAATCCCAATAAGAGAGTGAAGCAAACTACTTTTGTAGAAAATACTCCAATCCCTAATCATGGAAGATGCTACAATTGTAATTCTATGGACCATTATGCAAAGGAGTGTCCGGAACCACTCTTTTGTCGTTATTGCAAAAATTCAGGTCATCATATTTCAGCATGCCCCAAACTTCCAGGCAAGAAAGAAACTTCGGTAGCCGAGACTCCTACTTCTAGTCGTAAACAATGCTACAATTGTGGTTCCACGGACCATTATGTAGTTAAGTGCCCAAAACCCCTTTATTGTCGCTATTGCAAAGACTCGGGTCATTACTTATCTACATGTCCCAAACTTCAAAGTAGGAGAGAGGGAAAGCTGAATATTGTGCAAGCCTTTAGTTATCTTTCTCTGGGTCAAGGTAACCATTCTATCCTTGATAGCACTAACTTGTTTTGTGATTATCCTTCTCGAGTTCCTGTTGATATGAGTTCATCTCATCATTTTTATATCAAAAGAACTTGTGACTCTTTTTCTTTAGACATTTCTGGGCTCGATTACTTCTTTGAGAATTGCGAATCCGGTTGGTGGATCCGCAACACTCAATTTGCTTTTTATTAATGTCGAAATTATTTTATGTGATTTATCTTTTCGAGCTAAACTTAGGCTTCAAAATTGATATTTGTAAGGATTGACTTAATTTTTATATAGCCATATCCTTTGTCCCGTGTGGTCTATTCATCTTCTATATTTTCAATCTGTTAAGCAGATTTCTGTTTTTCCTTTGTGATTTTGATTCCGATTCGATGGCATCATTTTATTCATGTAGTTTGAGAATTTCCGGTATTTTTGAGCTTGTCTTAGGATTATCGCCTAAGAAATCTTTTGAGTGATGTTAAGGTCTTTTTAGTTCGACCTTGCCCCCGATTTTCATTTGCTACGAGATGCGGGAGTTAGCATTCCATTTACCGCATTCCGCACTCGTTATGATTCTTATGAATGACTTGTTATGTCATTCAGTTTATCCAGTTTATTTCATCCATTTTTGTAAATCGATTATTCTATGAATATTTCGATGAGACCATTCTTATATTCATTGATTTTGGGTGAAAATAGCAATTTAAAATTTTGCAAATTTTTTTCATAAGATTTATTTATAAGTACAATTGGATTTTTTTTCTTTAAGCAAACAAAGAATATTCTTAAAAGTTTTTAAGAAACATGTTTATTATCTTGAAGATGATTTTGTGATTGTATTGCCCATTGAGTGCTTTAAGAATTTTGGTCGATGCGCTTGATCAACGTTATCGATAGGAATCTCCTAAATGCTTTGATGAGACAAACAGACACAGTAAATTGATTTGCAATAAGTAAATTTTTCTAGAAAGAATTATTACATAAAGATAATTGTGATTTTGAAAGTTTTAGCTTTTCGGGAAAGAAGATTATTTGAAAGAATTCTTTTCCGATACTTCTATTCTTATGATTCCCGATGGGAACCAAGACTTTATTTTTGTACCAATGCTAATCGTATTGGTTCAGATGTCGTTCTCTTGCGAAAGAGAACGTGCTATCACTTGTACTTCTAAATCATTAAAGCCGATCGAGACTAGGTATGCCACTCATGATCTAGTGCTCGCGGCTATTGTTTTCGCTTTTAGAGTTTGGCATCATCATTTTTTGGGGGAGAAATTTGCTCTCCGCCTCGATCATAAATCTTTGGAATATTTATTTTCTCCTAAGGAACTTAATATTGGATCGAGTTCCTTGCATCTTATGATCTTGATATTCTTTGTATATTCCTGGAAAGAGGAACCGCGTTGCCAATGCACTTTGTTGTAAACAACAAGTAGTTGATTCTTTGATGATGTCTGAATGGAATTATCTTTTTATCAAGTCCATCGGACGTTTTGATATACTTCGTTTTATTGAGCTTTATCTCATTTCTTTTATGGACTAGCGTCCGATGTTCTTTTATGGTGTTCGGTTCATTTGACGTACCGTTTACACTACGTCGATGTTCTGAATTATTTGAGCTTTGGTTCATCTGGCGTACCGTTATTGTACTATGTCGTTGTTCCAAATTATTCGAGTTTCTCGTTTCTCTGGCGTACCTTTATTGTACTACGCCGTTGCACCGGCTCAATTTTCTGCTATCCATGACGTTTTCTTACGTCTTTCTTCTACGGAAATGCCTTAGGGTTTCCGATTTTTATTCTTGAGCTTGGTGTTATTGTAGGGATTGAAGTTTCACCAGATTTGACTTTTGAGCAACATCCTATTCGCATCATTTCTTCAAGGGTTGAGCGCCTTCGAAATAAAGATGTTCTTTTTATGTGAGTTCTATGGTTCTCAAATCCCAAGGATTTCTCTTGGGAAATCTAGAGAATTCATCGAACGAAAACTTTCAGACTTACTCTTTTGCGCTCTTTATGGTGAACTTCTTATTTCAAATTTTCTTTTATATTGATATGCTTCTATGGTTGTTACTATTTATTTTCTTCTTAAGTATTGTGAGGACGCAATTTTTTGAAGGAGGGGAGTCTGTAACAACCCACATATTTATCGATTTTATATTTAAATATTTTATTTAAATATAACATCGTTTATCGGATTTTATTCCGAAAAGCTACTTTTTGCAAAAAGTCGAATTGAGACTCGAGACCACTTCCATTGAGTCCAAAATGTCGTTTGCAATCTTTTTGAGTGTAAGCTTCGATATGTTTGGAGCTAGTCAAAAATTTGACCATTTTCACTTTGGATTTGTGTTTGGGTTCAGCCCACTAGCCATCTTATACTCAAAACTGAACCACTCCTCCCCATTCACTCTCACTTCCTCCTCTTTTCAGTTCTAAAGCAACAATGGTGGAAGAGAATGGGAAATAGAAATTCAAAACCCTAGTCTTCATTAGCAAATCCAACTTCTAGCTCCAAATTCAAAGAGAACACATTGGTAAGCTTCATCTCCTTCTTCTCCAACACATTCTCTCTTTGATTTCAGAAAATTCCTAAACCTAATTTGGGAAATGTTTCTCTTTTAGCTTAGATTCATGCTTCTTGTGTTGAGATTGAAGTGTGGTTGATCTTCCCTTGTCTTCAAGCTTCTTCTTCATTCGTTTGGGTTCAAAGGTGAGATTTTTATCTCACATCTTAGTCTATAACTGTCTTCGATTGTTAGGTATGAATTCCTAACACTTATTCTTGTGCAATTTCTTTTGGTTTGGATTGATTTGGTGAATATTCCAATTTTTAGTGTTTTGAGTTCAATTCTTTGAGAATCCTAACTTTGATGTTTTGATCATGTTTTTGGTGATGAATCGAAGAGCTTATATGGCCGGGTAGTCGATGGGCGTAAACCCTTAGTGTCGTTGCTCGACCGATTGCATTTCAGAAGGGATTGACATTCATTTGATTGGCATGGAAGTGCTGGAAACAGGCTCCGGTCGACCGACCTCATGGTCCGGTCGACCGACCTGCTACTCTAGTATTTCCCTGCCTCTGTTTTGGGGAGTGTAGGTTACAGGCTTCGGCCGACCGACCTCAGGGTCCGGTCGACCGCCCTGCTACCCGAGAATTTCTGCCTCTGGTCCGGTCAACCGAACTCAGTGAGCCGGTTGACCGACCTGCTCCTATTTGCCAATTTTTCCTATATTGCCTATTTGTTTGAATTTCCAACTTTAATCGATTCGTGTTGTTTCCCTTTTGTTGTTATCATTTATTACCGACTTTGATGACTTCTTTTCTTCGGGATTTTTGGGAATATCCATTTTGATGGATTCGGTATCGATTTCTTTGGATTTTATTCACGTCTTCGAAGGTGAATTTTTATGACTGATTGTTTCTACAATCACTTCTATGATTTGTCACTTCAAAATATAAAGGTTTTCTATACTAGTATTAAATATCAAAACCCTTTCACTAAAACGATTTCAACTCTATTTTCAATATCAAAGCTCGTTTCTTAAAACCGTTTTCCAATCTATTAGTATATACAAACCTTTACTTCATTCGTATGAGAAAATATAATTAAACGGCTTAGCAAAACAAGTGGTATGAAACGCTTGCGTTTACTTCGTCGGTTAATTTATGGACTTGTTCGATTGAAACTCTTGTGACAATTTTCTAGTGGAGATCTACAATCTTTTCGTAAATATTTGAGTTAAGCAAGTGGTTATGGGACATGAAGCTAAACTCTTATATTTACTAGCTTATGTAATCGACACTTCCTTATGATCATGACGATCATTCTTGTGATTTAGACTAGCAATGTGCGATGTCTCTTTGTCCGTGTGAAGGACTGTATTTCTTTTTATTGAGCTTCATCTCAATTTGTGCATGTGGCGTATCTTTCTAGGTGCGTCGATGCTTGTTTACTTCGTGGAGCTTCGGCTCACCAGGAGGAGCTTCGGCTCAAAGTCCGCAATGGGGGACTATACCCTGTCAGGAGAAGCTCCGGCTCACCAGGAGGAGCTTCGGCTCAAAGTCCGCAATGGGGGACTATACTCTGTCAGGAGGAGCTTCGGCTCATCAGGAGGAGCTTCGGCTCATCAGGAGGAGTTTCGGCTCACCAGGAGGAGCTTCGGCTCAAAGTCCGCAATGGGGGACTATACCCTGTCAGGAGGAGCTCCGGCTCATTTTTATAGGATTGGCCATCCTTTTATTGTGATTTCTGGATTTCTAATTGATGATTTCTGGAATTTATGTTTCACCACCTTTTTCAGTTGGCATTGATATGTATGTCATTTATTGTGGCTTGGTGAATTAAATAAAGAATATGATATTCTTTTTGATGCTATGAGATTCTTGAGATTTTGTATGACTTTCGTGATTTTCTAATGTATACTTATCACAGTATGACTTTATTGTTATCATACGTTTTATTATCATATCTCATATTCTATCTCATTTTATCTGATAATTATAGCTAGACTGATCCGTTTATTATTTTCTTCTTAAATAATACTCGGGTCAGACTGAGATTTTACAGGTGCTTCTTCATGACTTCCTATCTGGAACCATCATCTGACTTTTGGCTAACTACTCTAGTTTAGTAGTTTTTGTTGTATACATTTGAGATTAGACTCCTTGATGTATACATATTCTTTTGGCTAGCACTTGTATCTATTCTTTTGTGTTATTGTGGATCTTATTTGACCACTACTCTGATGTACACTTTCATGTGTTATATTCATATCTATTTCCGCCTTTGTGATATGAATTGTCTGTGACTGATTTGTGTTATGTTTATTTCTATATTTGTTTCCGAGGTCCATATAGCCACTGTGTAGTAGCTTTGAGTTTGTATCCATATGTCGGATTTCCTCTTGAGATGAAAAGTTTTATTTTTATCTGGCATATCGGTACTCGCACAAAGCAATTACACGGATGGTCGCTCCTCAACAGCCTTATTCTCCGTGCTAGTTGACGGCATTACCCCGTAGTGTCCTTGGCTAGCGTGGGTATAGAGGTGGGGCGTCACAGCTTGGTATCAGAGCCAAACTTCGGAACAATGTAGAATAATCTAGCAAGGATCATGTCCTAAGTCTTTCTTAGGAATTGTGCCTTAGGATTTAATTCGTGTCTTCGTACCGTTCTATCCTATTTTCTTTTATGATTCCTTGTTTTATCAATCAAGTTTGTTTGATATTCATTCTAAGAATAACTTTTTCTTCTTCTTTTCTTTCTTTCTTAAAGAAAAGAAATGGTTGGATCTGGCAGTCCTAGTGTTGGTCAATCCAGTAGTCCGTCTCTGGATGGAACATTCATGTCTGCCCAACAACTTTTGGATCTTATAAAGAATCAAAGGTTTATCTGTGCTTTGAGTAAGTACCCCGAAAAGATTTTACCTTTGAGACTTGAAGTTCCTTTCAATCAGCTTGTGGATATCACTCTTCAACATGAAGAGGGTAGTAAAGGAAGTGATAGTGATAATGGGATTTCCAAGAAGAGGCATATTAAGTTCAAAAGCCGTAATCCCAATAAGAGAGTGAAGCAAACTACTTTTGTAGAAAATACTCCAATCCCTAATCATGGAAGATGCTACAATTGTAATTCTATGGACCATTATGCAAAGGAGTGTCCGGAACCACTCTTTTGTCGTTATTGCAAAAATTCAGGTCATCATATTTCAGCATGCCCCAAACTTCCAGGCAAGAAAGAAACTTCGGTAGCCGAGACTCCTACTTCTAGTCGTAAACAATGCTACAATTGTGGTTCCACGGACCATTATGTAGTTAAGTGCCCAAAACCCCTTTATTGTCGCTATTGCAAAGACTCGGGTCATTACTTATCTACATGTCCCAAACTTCAAAGTAGGAGAGAGGGAAAGGTGAATATTGTGCAAGCCTTTAGTTATCTTTCTCTGGGTCAAGGTAACCATTCTATCCTTGATAGCACTAACTTGTTTTGTGATTATCCTTCTCGAGTTCCTGTTGATATGAGTTCATCTCATCATTTTTATATCAAAAGAACTTGTGACTCTTTTTCTTTAGACATTTCTGGGCTCGATTACTTCTTTGAGAATTGCGAATCCGGTTGGTGGATCCGCAACACTCAATTTGCTTTTTATTAATGTCGAAATTATTTTATGTGATTTATCTTTTCGAGCTAAACTTAGGCTTCAAAATTGATATTTGTAAGGATTGACTTAATTTTTATATAGCCATATCCTTTGTCCCGTGTGGTCTATTCATCTTCTATATTTTCAATCTGTTAAGCAGATTTCTGTTTTTCCTTTGTGATTTTGATTCCGATTCGATGGCATCATTTTATTCATGTAGTTTGAGAATTTCCGGTATTTTTGAGCTTGTCTTAGGATTATCGCCTAAGAAATCTTTTGAGTGATGTTAAGGTCTTTTTAGTTCGACCTTGCCCCCGATTTTCATTTGCTACGAGATGCGGGAGTTAGCATTCCATTTACCGCATTCCGCACTCGTTATGATTCTTATGAATGACTTGTTATGTCATTCAGTTTATCCAGTTTATTTCATCCATTTTTGTAAATCGAGTATTCTATGAATATTTCGATGAGACCATTCTTATATTCATTGATTTTGGGTGAAAATAGCAATTTAAAATTTTGCAAATTTTTTTCATAAGATTTATTTATAAGTACAATTGGATTTTTTTTCTTTAAGCAAACAAAGAATATTCTTAAAAGTTTTTAAGAAACATGTTTATTATCTTGAAGATGATTTTGTGATTGTATTGCCCATTGAGTGCTTTAAGAATTTTGGTCGATGCGCTTGATCAACGTTATCGATAGGAATCTCCTAAATGCTTTGATGAGACAAACAGACACAGTAAATTGATTTGCAATAAGTAAATTTTTCTAGAAAGAATTATTACATAAAGATAATTGTGATTTTGAAAGTTTTAGCTTTTCGGGAAAGAAGATTATTTGAAAGAATTCTTTTCCGATACTTCTATTCTTATGATTCCCGATGGGAACCAAGACTTTATTTTTGTACCAATGCTAATCGTATTGGTTCAGATGTCGTTCTCTTGCGAAAGAGAACGTGCTATCACTTGTACTTCTAAATCATTAAAGCCGATCGAGACTAGGTATGCCACTCATGATCTAGTGCTCGCGGCTATTGTTTTCGCTTTTAGAGTTTGGCATCATCATTTTTTGGGGGAGAAATTTGCTCTCCGCCTCGATCATAAATCTTTGGAATATTTATTTTCTCCTAAGGAACTTAATATTGGATCGAGTTCCTTGCATCTTATGATCTTGATATTCTTTGTATATTCCTGGAAAGAGGAACCGCGTTGCCAATGCACTTTGTTGTAAACAACAAGTAGTTGATTCTTTGATGATGTCTGAATGGAATTATCTTTTTATCAAGTCCATCGGACGTTTTGATATACTTCGTTTTATTGAGCTTTATCTCATTTCTTTTATGGACTAGCGTCCGATGTTCTTTTATGGTGTTCGGTTCATTTGACGTACCGTTTACACTACGTCGATGTTCTGAATTATTTGAGCTTTGGTTCATCTGGCGTACCGTTATTGTACTATGTCGTTGTTCCAAATTATTCGAGTTTCTCGTTTCTCTGGCGTACCTTTATTGTACTACGCCGTTGCACCGGCTCAATTTTCTGCTATCCATGACGTTTTCTTACGTCTTTCTTCTACGGAAATGCCTTATGGTTTCCGATTTTTATTCTTGAGCTTGGTGTTATTGTAGGGATTGAAGTTTCACCAGATTTGACTTTTGAGCAACATCCTATTCGCATCATTTCTTCAAGGGTTGAGCGCCTTCGAAATAAAGATGTTCTTTTTATGTGAGTTCTATGGTTCTCAAATCCCAAGGATTTCTCTTGGGAAATCTAGAGAATTCATCGAACGAAAACTTTCAGACTTACTCTTTTGCGCTCTTTATGGTGAACTTCTTATTTCAAATTTTCTTTTATATTGATATGCTTCTATGGTTGTTACTATTTATTTTCTTCTTAAGTATTGTGAGGACGCAATTTTTTGAAGGAGGGGAGTCTGTAACAACCCACATATTTATCGATTTTATATTTAAATATTTTATTTAAATATAACATCGTTTATCGGATTTTATTCCGAAAAGCTACTTTTTGCAAAAAGTCGAATTGAGACTCGAGACCACTTCCATTGAGTCCAAAATGTCGTTTGCAATCTTTTTGAGTGTAAGCTTCGATATGTTTGGAGCTAGTCAAAAATTTGACCATTTTCACTTTGGATTTGTGTTTGGGTTCAGCCCACTAGCCATCTTATACTCAAAACTGAACCACTCCTCCCCATTCACTCTCACTTCCTCCTCTTTTCAGTTCTAAAGCAACAATGGTGGAAGAGAATGGGAAATAGAAATTCAAAACCCTAGTCTTCATTAGCAAATCCAACTTCTAGCTCCAAATTCAAAGAGAACACATTGGTAAGCTTCATCTCCTTCTTCTCCAACACATTCTCTCTTTGATTTCAGAAAATTCCTAAACCTAATTTGGGAAATGTTTCTCTTTTAGCTTAGATTCATGCTTCTTGTGTTGAGATTGAAGTGTGGTTGATCTTCCCTTGTCTTCAAGCTTCTTCTTCATTCGTTTGGGTTCAAAGGTGAGATTTTTATCTCACATCTTAGTCTATAACTGTCTTCGATTGTTAGGTATGAATTCCTAACACTTATTCTTGTGCAATTTCTTTTGGTTTGGATTGATTTGGTGAATATTCCAATTTTTAGTGTTTTGAGTTCAATTCTTTGAGAATCCTAACTTTGATGTTTTGATCATGTTTTTGGTGATGAATCGAAGAGCTTATATGGCCGGGTAGTCGATGGGCGTAAACCCTTAGTGTCGTTGCTCGACCGATTGCATTTCAGAAGGGATTGACATTCATTTGATTGGCATGGAAGTGCTGGAAACAGGCTCCGGTCGACCGACCTCATGGTCCGGTCGACCGACCTGCTACTCTAGTATTTCCCTGCCTCTGTTTTGGGGAGTGTAGGTTACAGGCTTCGGCCGACCGACCTCAGGGTCCGGTCGACCGCCCTGCTACCCGAGAATTTCTGCCTCTGGTCCGGTCAACCGAACTCAGTGAGCCGGTTGACCGACCTGCTCCTATTTGCCAATTTTTCCTATATTGCCTATTTGTTTGAATTTCCAACTTTAATCGATTCGTGTTGTTTCCCTTTTGTTGTTATCATTTATTACCGACTTTGATGACTTCTTTTCTTCGGGATTTTTGGGAATATCCATTTTGATGGATTCGGTATCGATTTCTTTGGATTTTATTCACGTCTTCGAAGGTGAATTTTTATGACTGATTGTTTCTACAATCACTTCTATGATTTGTCACTTCAAAATATAAAGGTTTTCTATACTAGTATTAAATATCAAAACCCTTTCACTAAAACGATTTCAACTCTATTTTCAATATCAAAGCTCGTTTCTTAAAACCGTTTTCCAATCTATTAGTATATACAAACCTTTACTTCATTCGTATGAGAAAATATAATTAAACGGCTTAGCAAAACAAGTGGTATGAAACGCTTGCGTTTACTTCGTCGGTTAATTTATGGACTTGTTCGATTGAAACTCTTGTGACAATTTTCTAGTGGAGATCTACAATCTTTTCGTAAATATTTGAGTTAAGCAAGTGGTTATGGGACATGAAGCTAAACTCTTATATTTACTAGCTTATGTAATCGACACTTCCTTATGATCATGACGATCATTCTTGTGATTTAGACTAGCAATGTGCGATGTCTCTTTGTCCGTGTGAAGGACTGTATTTCTTTTTATTGAGCTTCATCTCAATTTGTGCATGTGGCGTATCTTTCTAGGTGCGTCGATGCTTGTTTACTTCGTGGAGCTTCGGCTCACCAGGAGGAGCTTCGGCTCAAAGTCCGCAATGGGGGACTATACCCTGTCAAGAGAAGCTCCGGCTCACCAGGAGGAGCTTCGGCTCAAAGTCCGCAATGGGGGACTATACTCTGTCAGGAGGAGCTTCGGCTCATCAGGAGGAGCTTCGGCTCATCAGGAGGAGTTTCGGCTCACCAGGAGGAGCTTCGGCTCAAAGTCCGCAATGGGGGACTATACCCTGTCAGGAGGAGCTCCGGCTCATTTTTATAGGATTGGCCATCCTTTTATTGTGATTTCTGGATTTCTAATTGATGATTTCTGGAATTTATGTTTCACCACCTTTTTCAGTTGGCATTGATATGTATGTCATTTATTGTGGCTTGGTGAATTAAATAAAGAATATGATATTCTTTTTGATGCTATGAGATTCTTGAGATTTTGTATGACTTTCGTGATTTTCTAATGTATACTTATCACAGTATGACTTTATTGTTATCATACGTTTTATTATCATATCTCATATTCTATCTCATTTTATCTGATAATTATAGCTAGACTGATCCGTTTATTATTTTCTTCTTAAATAATACTCGGGTCAGACTGAGATTTTACAGGTGCTTCTTCATGACTTCCTATCTGGAACCATCATCTGACTTTTGGCTAACTACTCTAGTTTATTAATTTTTGTTGTATACATTTGAGATTAGACTCCTTGATGTATACATATTCTTTTGGCTAGCACTTGTATCTATTCTTTTGTGTTATTGTGGATCTTATTTGACCACTACTCTGATGTACACTTTCATGTGTTATATTCATATCTATTTCCGCCTTTGTGATATGAATTGTCTGTGACTGATTTGTGTTATGTTTATTTCTATATTTGTTTCCGAGGTCCATATAGCCACTGTGTAGTAGCTTTGAGTTTGTATCCATATGTCGGATTTCCTCTTGAGATGAAAAGTTTTATTTTTATCTGGCATATCGGTACTCGCACAAAGCAATTACACGGATGGTCGCTCCTCAACAGCCTTATTCTCCATGCTAGTTGACGGCATTACCCCGTAGTGTCCTTGGCTAGCGTGGGTATATAGGTGGGGCGTCACAGAAACCCTAACCCAATTGTTCGCAACCAAACCCCTCAGCCGCCACGCTACAAGCATCTACCACTGCCGCCTCATTTGCCATTGACCCCATCAGACCGTCGTGCCACCTAGGCCTCACTTGGTCGCGCCAACTAGGCCGACGCACGAGCTCTCCGGCCATGCCCCCGCTCCGCCGCCGTGATTGACTTTTGCCACCAATCATCAATTTTTGGTGAAAACGATCGCCTACGTAATGAACCAACCGCATGGATGAACTCGTCTCCTCGCCTTCTATGTACCAGTGCCCTCCGATCGCTCCAAAGTCGAAGATCCACCGTTGAATCGACAACTCTAGAATGAACGGCCATGACTGTTTCACTGATTTCTGGAAAAACCAAAACTCGATTTCAAAAATGAACTGCAGACACAAATTATGTTCATCGAGAGCTTTGCAACAATATATTATATAAGGGTTTAAGGAGTTTGGATTTTCGATTTGATTTGGAATTGGGAATTTTGGGTTTTGAGATGACAACCATTTGAGAAGGAGCAGATGGGATAGAATTTTGTACATATAAGAAGTAGAATAAAAGACCGCTAGGGTTTATAACATCTTATATATAGATAAAGATTAAATGGAAATAGATAACATGGATCGATTTGGGTTGAAGCAATAATACCGCTGAATCTTCTACTAGTACCTGGACAACTGTGTGGACTGATGGACTTACCAGTCTTGATCGTTACAAAGGATAATGCTACCACATTGAGGCCATTGTTGGGAAAAAAATCAATATATTGCTTATATAGTTTATCCTTTAGACCATTTTGAAGAAGGTTCTATTACTAACATGTTTACTTCCATTGTGGGTAATGTATTTGGTTTCAAAGCCCGACTAATACCAATATTAGTCTTTATTAGTATCAAAGAGAAATTCGAAATCGAAATGGGGCGTGGACAAGTGGTAAGGCAACGGGTTTTGGTCCCGTTATTCGGAGGTTTGAATCCTTCTGTCCCAGAGCGTCTTCTCAAAGAGTGGTTATGTAAAAATAAAAGATTTGTTTTAACATAAAATGGATATCTCCATATCTTTTTATATATTTCTAATTCATATTTATGAGATGATAAAATATGGCAAACCTCATTATAAGGTTCAGTAGGAACAATTATTTATTTCTATAAAAAAAAGAAAAAGCGCGTGAAAAATGACAAGAAGATATTGGAACATCCATTTGGAATAAGAACCGAAAAGCCCGTTTCGTTCTCGAAACGAAAATGGGTCATCCAATATATCTAAATATATGTTTTCGATATTTTTAAACACAATGGAACTAGTTTCAAACCCTAATTCCATTGTATGTAGAAGTTAGCTTTTAAAATCAAATTATATTCATTTAAATTCCTTTAATTGATTACTACGCGTTTCGAGCTCGCACGATCAAACGATAAGTCTGATCGCTACGAAACTTGATATCCTATAATAATTCACTATTACGGATCCGATGAATATAGTTTTATTGAAATCTGAGACAGTGCCTAAAAAGGCTAATTTTACACGTTAATTAAATAAATTATTATTAAATTGATTTAATCACTTTTAAATTCAAATTTAATAGTTAACCATTCATCATTCTTGATTACACAGAAATTAATAATCTTTTGAAATTCAATTTTCCATGTTAATTCCAAGATTTAAATATTACATAAATTTCAGCATTCAATTACAACTGTAATAAAATCCCAGTTTATTATATTTTAACTTCCAATAAATTCTTTTATTTTTATTTTCACTCTTATTATTGAATCAACTATTACCTTATGAATATAATTAACATTAGTTTACATTTTATTACATTTATATTCTACAGTTTTCATCTTAACTCATATTAACTACAATATTTAATTACATTTAATTTCATTGATTTCCAGATTAATTCAAACTAATTTAATCAATGAGATACTAATAAATCAATTGTTAGAGCTTAGTAACCCATATCTATTTATTCATTGTTTACAACCAAGGGTTATAAATTACTTACCCAAAATGATTTCATATTCTATATTAACTAATCTCAATTTAATACATATAATTTCACCATTAATACAGCATTTAATTCATTCCTTATTGAATTACAATTATTTCCAATTTAAGCTCTATAATTGCATTCTCAATTAGCTTTACCATTACAATTGATTGAAATCACATTAAACAATTGTCGATTTTATTCAATCACCATTATTAAATTACATTTTAATAATTTTTTCAATTTATAAATCATAAATTTTAATTTCTCATAATATTAAATTCCAAAAATCTTATTAATTTAATATTTTTATTTATCAAAAATACAGGTCAATGCAATCTCCCCCACTCAAAACTTTTCGTCCCGAAAAGGAACAAGAAAGAATGAATGGGTTTGATATATTTTATTCAAAATAATCCATCTATAAGAAATTAAATTTACATACTTCAGTTTAATAAAAATTTTAAAATAACTAAATTTTCACAAAAAAATTCTAAGTCCTAAATTTACGAAAAAATTCGACAGAGTCTCCTTTGCGTGGTTAGGTCCGGGAAAAAAAACAATATTAATAATTTCAATATATATATATATATCATATTTCAATAATAAAACATCCCAAACCGTGGGAAAAGCAATAAAATATCGTTTCAAAACCGTAATCCAAAAACGTACCTATTTGTCGGGCAAACAAACTTTATTTATGAAACCAAAAGCAACTGCTATTGCTTCCATAAACCTGTATTTTACTTACATAATCCAAAAGAGTTAAAATTATGTAAAAAGAGTAATATATTAGTTGTATCGATTAATAGCACAAGCAACACAACATATGTAATAACCATGTGCAAACAAAAGCAGTACGACCATTTTATACAACCAAAGAATTCATCAACCATTTATAGCAACCAAAACTAATGGTTTGTCCAAGTTAAGAAACTTTTTATCATACAAGGGTGGTAAATAAACTACCAAGTGTACCTTATGCTCAACTGCCTTAGATAATTACTTAATAGATTATTTATACAACCTCAAACAATTTGAAGTATCATTTCCCAACATCCCATAAGCCAAACAACAATGAATTTTAAATATTATTTAAGTTTATTCTATTGGTTTCAATTTTCATATTACTTTTCATTTATTTTAATTCATTCATGCAATTGTGAAGACCCAAAATTATTGAGATAAGAATAATTTAAATAAAGTCAGAAAAAGGAGAATTTTCAAGGAAGAAAGAAATAATACAGCCTGAAAATAAATAGTGAGAATAAGTTAAAAAAATATAATGAAGGGAATAGTTGTTTTCAGTAAAACAAAAATGAAAATGGTAATTAAATATATGAATACATTTGTACATCAAAGAGAAAATAAATAGCTTGAAGCATTAACAAGGAATCAATTCATAAAAGGATATACATGTATACATTACAGTTTAGCATAAAGAAAATAAACAATGCAAGAAAGTCACATGAGAATAAGGTGTGTGTATGAAACATGCAAATAGCATGCAAATCAGAAAAGAAAAGAAAAGTTAAAGCAACTGAAAATACCCGAATTGGAAATCAGAAAGAAAATGGCATTTTTAGCCATGACATCATATGTAAAATTCTCTCAACTGTATGGGGATAAGATGGGATTTTCACTCTACTAAAACCCTAAACAATGTTTTAAAAATTAAAGGGGAAGCAGCAGTCTCACTGCAGAAAAACAGAAAATATTAAGAAAAGAAAGGAGAGCAATCCAAAGCCATTGTTCAAGTTAAAGAATTCTCAGGGAAAAGAGGCAGGAAGGTGAGTGATTAATCAATCTATGAGGCTTAAGGCATTAAGACCCAAGTTAAGGGCAGCTATATTATTTTATAAAAACCATATCATGTTTGTGCTTGATCTATTTTTCAGTATAAATGAATGCTGAAAATGGTAGGTGTTTTGATAAATCTTTGGTTGATGCTTTGGTTTGCTTTGGTTGATTGTTTGATAAGAAAGAAATACCATGATCACTGATATAGATCCAGCACCTTAAAACACCAGTTTATAAATATGGTTAGTAAGACAAATACATTTTTATTGTGAAGTAGGGTATTACTGAAAAATGAACTAGGCAGTGTGAATAAAGGAGGTTCATGCTCATGTCTGGATTGTTTTAAACTTAAGGTGAACAATGCAATAAATCATTTATGTGCTGATTTGTTCAGATCTTAAGCTAAAATGTTTTATGGGTTTTTCTCAAAAACCTTACCCTATGTTCACAGTAGAATAGAGTATAAGAATTTCTATATAACTTTCCAGGATTTGTTTAAGTGATCATGATATTCCTGAATATAGAAGATATGCAGTGTTAAAACAAATTTTGAATAAAATAACTGGAAAATGAGATGTGGTATTCTTTTCATGAATGTTTACCATGGTTAGCTGAAATTCCTGAGTGAGTTAACCCTCTCTGAATTAAAAAAAAAAAAAAAGAATATGGCAGCATTTCAAGGGTCAATAAATTTTCTGAAAGAAAATGAGAATGGTCTCTAGATTATAAAAACTAATCTAGGAGTAAAGCCTTGATCTATCCATCATAAGGGGGATGATGGGTATGTGCATGACTTGTTTAAGTCCTATAGGCCTTTGTGCAAGGGTTAACAGAATTGAGTCCCTTGCAATGCACACATGGTGTTCAATGGCAAAGAGTTAAGACCAAATTAAATTTTTAAATTGAGATTGAGAGCTGAGCTATGGAAATTAAAATGAGTTAATTCCATAGGAGTATGTGTACATGTATACTGTATTGGATGGATGAATGGATGCTTGTGTGCATATGTGTTAGTAGGGGCTTATACATGTTCATATACCCAGTTTACATTATGAATCCAAATAAGCATCAAGCACATAAATTCTCTGCACAATAATTTAAATGTCAAGTTATTATATTTTGATTTCACTCATACCAGAATTTTATTCTGACCCTATTTGTTGCCTTGCAATAATTGGGGTGTCTCATTTTTATGGAGGCAGTCCAAAATATTGCTGCAGGAAAAGATGTGTAAGTGGCTTGCTTGCATGGATATTTGAAGATCTTCATGAATTAAGGAAAAATAGATGCTTAAGGAAGTAGCAGTATAATCTGTAATAGATAATCTAGGCAAACTTTCTTTTATTTTGTGTATTCTCAGCAATGATGTTTATTTTGTTCACTTGAAAAGAACATGTAAAAACTTAAGTATTCTGTGGGGTTTGTGAGTACTGATTTAAGCAACTTATTTATATGATTTCTGGTGGAAAAGTGATGAAGGAAGTATGCCATATAATATGATATGTGGACATACATCCCTTGGCAAGGTTTAAGTGATTTTAAATTATAAAGATAAGGCTGTTATTGAAAAGTATGTTATAAATTTTGTTAAGTGGATAGGTCGAATCTGGTCCTGGCTAACCAGTAAGGCTTGACCATGACTTATAATTGATATAGGTCCATGCAAAGGCTGGAAGGCATAGCCTGTAATCTGGTTTTGGGCATTTGATTTTTCCCCAGCAAAAACTTGTATTGCTTGGTGTTATAAGCTCATATGTATGCTAGATACTTGTAGGCATCACTGCAAATTAAACTTATCTAATTCTTGTTATCTGGATACTTAATTCAAATCTGGTAATATTGAGTCATAGTCAAAACCAGTAGAATTTGTAGAGGCATGTGGTCTGGTTTGTGATGAGCATCCCCACCATTCAATAGAATAATGACCACTAACATTTCTTATCTTTCCTAGAAAATCATCAGTTGTTTTCATTATAAGTTCACCGGGAAGTCTTGCATTTTGTCAGGTCATTTTGCCTTTAGACACACTGTCTGCACACATGTCCTTAGTCTCCATTTAGCATGATAGTTAGAGTTAGCACTCTAGTCTGACTGTATTGTTTTCCTCTGCTTAGCCTTTAAATCAGTTTGTAATTTTAATGTTCACCTGATTATTGAAACTTAATAAATTAAAGCATGGGTATTTCATCTGATATAAAAATTGTTTGAAGTTGAAATGAGTAACATAAGCTAAACTAATAAGCATGGGTTAGGTTGAACACTTTTTGCTTAATATAGAACAATAAGTATCATATTACAAAATCCCAGGATTAAATTGTATGGCTTATAGATTCAGGGATCAATACATAGGTGAGATAGGATAAGAAAATAAGAGAACTAGTGGTATCTAATCCTAAGGTTAATCAGGCTGGAGTTCTGAAAAAAAATATGAAAAATAAAAATTGTGTTTGAACCGACCAGCATAGCACTCGAACTCGTGACCTTGTATGTAGAAGTTAGGCGCGTTTCCATTACGCCTAGATGTTGCTTGTGTTTCCTTAGGATCCACTTTATTTTATACTGATTTTGACACTATTCAGAACTTATCACAAACATCTATATTAAAAGCTTGTTTACTACTGATTATTTCTTGATCACTTCTTAGTTAGTATAAACAGACTAATGTGTTTGTTCCCAGTGGGTTGTTTAAAAAAAAATATATAATAATATAATATATAGGAATGGCTATGTGACACCAAATCTCTTAAATATGAGGAATAAGGTAGGAATGAGTTGCTTTGCTATTTTAATCACTCTGATAAGCAAAGAACCATTTATATATCTTCACATATATAAATGATAGGATTTATTTTAAATACTGATATATTTATATTAGTAAAATTCAGGATCTTGGGAAGAATTAAATTAAGGTTAGTGATCCATTGACATGTATATATCTGTATATACAGTGTGAAAAAAAAAACTCAACAGAAAATTCACTAAAAATAAATAATAAAGAAGTGGGTCACTTCAGTTGGTATCAGAGCTATGTTGTTAAAACATAGCATAAATATATGGTAATGATAGAAATAAATATTCCCAGTAGAAATAAATTGCAGAAAATAATTGAATTAGAAATATGACTAATTAGCTATGCAATTGAATAGTGAATCATGGTAGGAAGACCACCAAGTCATGGAGCAGGACCCTCCAATACAACACCAATGGTCAATTTGCAAGATTTGGTGAGGGCATTTAGAGAAGGAGCAGTGCATAGAGAAGAAAATCCTCATGAGGAATTATCTAAGCTATTGAAGACATTTTCAAATTTAGGAGGCAAGGATTTTGAAGGCACTGAGGGAGTTATGGGAGTGCAGACATGGTTGAGAACTTTGGATAGGATATTTGCAGATATGCAAATAAATGATCAAAGGAAGAGGCAAATTGCTTCCAGAAGACTCAAGGGAGCAGCACTTGATTGGTGGGAGGTCATTATCACAGGGAGGCCAGAAAATGAGATAACATGGGATCAATTCAAGGAGATGCTTAAGGCAAGATTTGTCCCAGCAACAGCCAAGGCAACACTGCTGGAGGAATTTATAAGGCTGAGGCAAGGGCCAATGAGTGTAACTGAATACACACAAAAATTTGAGAGCTTATCCAAGTATGGAACCATGCTCATAGGGAATGAAGAATTAAAGAATTCCAGATTTATTCAAGGACTTAATGCTAATTTAAGTAGAGCAATGCTACCCTACAAAGACAAAACCTTTGATCAAGTCATAGATCTTACTCTCTCTTTTGAACAACATGATCATGCCAGAGAAAAATTCAGGAGCATGAGGGCTAACAACAACAATAAAAAGGGGAAAAATAGAACTCACCCTTATGATAAGAGAAATTCAAATCAGAAGGTTGAAGGAGCAACCAGTGGAGAAGTCAAGAAGAAGATCATTTGCTACAATTGTGGTAAAGAAGGACACATGAGTAATAGGTGTCAGGCAGCTAAGAAAACCCCATTCAGTTGCTACAACTATGGGAAAGAGGGTCATATTAAAAAGAATTGCCCAGAATTCAAAAAGGGAGCAAAGGTAGGAGCACTTGAGGGAAAAGCAACTGTAGTGGGAAGTTCTGGACAATTGGAAGGTATACTTCTAATTAAAGATCACCCCATCTCAGTTATATATGACACTGGAGCAACACATTCACTAATATCCCAAGACATAGTGAATAAATTAACTCTCACATGCTATTTAGTTGATAATCCCTTGTCTATTCAAAGTCCCCTGGGTAGCTCTTGTTTGCTAGGATTGAAATGTTTGGGAGTAGAATTAAACATAGGAGGAAATGTGTTTAAATCTGATTTGTTTGTATTAAAATACCCTGGAATAGGAATTATTTTAGGGGTAGATTGGTTGAGCAAATTCAAAGCAATTTTGAATTTGGAAAATTTTACTATTTCTCTGAAAACAGAAAATGGTAAAAATATTATAGTCATGAGTGAAATTGCTAAAATCAATTACCTTAACCAAATATGTAGCATGACTGAGAAAGAATTAACACTTGAAGACATAAAAATTATAAATGAATACCCAGATGTCTTTGGTGAAGTCATAGGTGTTCCAGAAAATAGGCAAGTAGAATTTCAAATAAGGCTAATCCCAGGAGCAAGCCCAATCATCAAGAAGCCTACTAGGATGGGTCCTAAAGAATTAGTGGAATTGAAACATCAGTTGGAAGAACTGGAGCAGAAAGGCTTCATAAGGCCTAGTAGTTCAAACTGGGGTTCTCCAGTTGTATTTGTGAAAAAGCATGATGGTACTTTGAGAATGTGCATAGATTATAGGGAATTAAACAAAGTCACCATTAAAAATAAGTATCCACTTCCCAGAATTGATGATTTGTTTGATCAATTAAATGGAGCAAGGATTTTCTCAAGGCTAGACTTAGCCTCTGGATTTCACCAAATGAAGGTTGAAGAGGAAAGTATTAAATATACAGCATTCAACACAAGGTATGGGCTATATGAATATTTAGTAATGCCTTTTGGATTGACAAATGCACCATCATATTTTGTAGATTTAATGAATAGAACATTTAGAGATTTTCTAGATAAATTTGTGGTTGTCTTTATTGATGACATATTAGTGTATTCAAAATCAGAAGAAGAACATGCAAAACACTTGCATCTGGTTTTGTCTAGACTGAGGGCACATGATTTAAAAGCCAAATTCTCTAAGTGCACATTTTGGCAGAAGGAAGTAAAATTTTTGGGGCACATAGTATCACAACAAGGGGTTAGTGTAGACCCAAATAAGGTGATGGCAGTGCAATCTTGGAGCAGACCCAAATCAGTAACTGAGGTGAGGTCATTTTTGGGAATGGCAGGCTATTATAGGAGATTTATAAAAGATTTTGCGAGGATAGCTATCCCATTGACCAAGCTAACTAAAAAGGAGCAACCCTATGTGTGGACAGAGAAGTGTGAACAAGCTTTCATATCACTAAAGAAGGCACTGGTAGAAGCTCCAGTTTTACAAGTGCCAGAAGGCAATGAAGAATTAGTAGTTTACACAGATGCTAGTGGATCTGGATTGGGGGCAGTGCTTATGCAACATGGTAGAGTCATAGCTTATGCATCAAGGCAACTCAAGCCAAATGAAACTAGGTATGCTACACATGACTTAGAACTAGCTGCTGTGGTGTATGCATTGAAACTATGGAGACATTATTTATTGGGTGCTAAGTTTGAATTGTTTACTGATCACAAGTCACTTAAATATTTGTTTTCCCAAAAAGACTTGAACATGAGGAAACATAGGTGGGTAGAATTTCTAGCTGCCTATGATCTCGATATATTGTATACCCCTGGAAAAGCTAATAAAGTAGCAGATGCATTAAGTAGACATCAAGCTATATTGGCAAGCTTAATGATGGCAGAGTTCAAGGATTTGACAATTCTTAGTGAGGTGGAAGTGAAAGAAGAAACTAGTGTATCAGATAAGACACACAGTAAGATGATTGAATATGGTAAATTAAGCCTCATATCCTTAAATTCAACACTGGTTGATAAAATAGGACAAATGCAGAATCAAGATATAAATTTGAAGGAGAAAAAGAACATGATATCCCAAGGCATGACAGTGGAAAACTATGAGGTAGATGGTAAAGGATACTTAAGGAAGAAGGGGAAACTCTGCATACCAAATGTAGAGGAACTAAAGCAAGAAGTTATGGATGAGCATCACAAAACAAAGTATACTATCCATCCTGGTGGTACAAAAATGTACCATGATCTCAAGAGAAATTATTGGTGGCCAGGAATGAAAGGGGCAGTAGCAAAATATGTGGCAAATTGCTTAACATGCCAACAAGTAAAGGCAGACTATCAAAGACCCTCAGGCCTATTGCAACCTTTGGAAGTGCCTACCTGGAAATGGGAGAGTATATCAATGGATTTTGTGGATGGTTTGCCAAGAACAAGAAGGGGAAATGATAGTATTTGGGTAGTGGTTGATAGACTCACAAAGACAGCACACTTCATCCCAATAAGTTCAAACAGAAATGCTCACAAGCTAGCTCAATTGTTTGTAAAGGAGATAGTAAGATTGCATGGCATCCCCAAGACTATCATTAGTGATAGAGATACTTTGTTTACTTCAAGGTTTTGGAGTAGCTTTCAAGAAGCTATGGGGACAGAATTAAGCTTAAGCAGATCCTACCATCCACAAACTGATGGGCAAACTGAGATTGTTAATAAAGTTTTAGAGGATTTGTTGAGAGCATGCATACTTGATTTTGGAGGCAACTGGGAAGATCATATTTATTTAGCTGAGTTTGCTTATAATAATAGCTACCAGTCCACTATAGGAATGGCTCCATTTGAGGCTTTATATGGGAAGCCTTGTTTATCTCCTGCATGTTGGATGGAGGCTGGTGAAAGGGTGTTGCTTGGACCAGACCAGGTAAAAGAAACTTCTGCAAGAATTGAATTAGTGAGGCAAAGAATGAGAGTGGCTCAAGAGAGACAGAAAGCTTATGCAGATAAAAAGAGAAGGCCAGTAGAGTTTGAGGTGGGAGACTATGTGTTTCTCAAAGTTTCACCAATGAGGAAAATATTGAGATTTGGAAAAGCAGGGAAACTGTCACCAAGGTATGTAGGACCATATGAAATTGTTCAAAGAATAGGGACTTTAGCTTATAGGTTGAAGTTACCAGAGGAATTGAGCAAAATACATGATGTATTTCATGTATCTCAATTAAGAAAGTGGGTGCATGATAAGAAAACTATTCTTGAATCCCCTACACATGTTGAAATTCAAGAAAACCTGGTTTATACAAAGGAACCAGTGGGCATAGTGGCTAGAGAAGAGAGGAAATTAAGAAACAAAATAATTAAATTGGTAAAAATTCAGTGGAGTCTGGATGAGAATGATTGTACATGGGAGGCTGAAGATAGAATGAGGGATAAATATCCTAATCTATTTTCTGCTTAAAAGGTATGTTTAAAACTATGATGAAACCTTAAATTTTTTTTTATGTGTGTTTGATTGATTTAGAATGAATGAGTTTCTGAAAATTCATTCAATTAAAATTATGCTTTGTATACATTTGGATGGAAATGTATGAGAGAATAATTGTGGGACACAATTCCTTTTAGGAGGAGAGTATGTGAAGACCCAAAATTATTGAGATAAGAATAATTTAAATAAAGTCAGAAAAAGGAGAATTTTCAAGGAAGAAAGAAATAATACAGCCTGAAAATAAATAGTGAGAATAAGTTAAAAAAATATAATGAAGGGAATAGTTGTTTTCAGTAAAACAAAAATGAAAATGGTAATTAAATATATGAATACATTTGTACATCAAAGAGAAAATAAATAGCTTGAAGCATTAACAAGGAATCAATTCATAAAAGGATATACATGTATACATTACAGTTTAGCATAAAGAAAATAAACAATGCAAGAAAGTCACATGAGAATAAGGTGTGTGTATGAAACATGCAAATAGCATGCAAATCAGAAAAGAAAAGAAAAGTTAAAGCAACTGAAAATACCCGAATTGGAAATCAGAAAGAAAATGGCATTTTTAGCCATGACATCATATGTAAAATTCTCTCAACTGTATGGGGATAAGATGGGATTTTCACTCTACTAAAACCCTAAACAATGTTTTAAAAATTAAAGGGGAAGCAGCAGTCTCACTGCAGAAAAACAGAAAATATTAAGAAAAGAAAGGAGAGCAATCCAAAGCCATTGTTCAAGTTAAAGAATTCTCAGGGAAAAGAGGCAGGAAGGTGAGTGATTAATCAATCTATGAGGCTTAAGGCATTAAGACCCAAGTTAAGGGCAGCTATATTATTTTATAAAAACCATATCATGTTTGTGCTTGATCTATTTTTCAGTATAAATGAATGCTGAAAATGGTAGGTGTTTTGATAAATCTTTGGTTGATGCTTTGGTTTGCTTTGGTTGATTGTTTGATAAGAAAGAAATACCATGATCACTGATATAGATCCAGCACCTTAAAACACCAGTTTATAAATATGGTTAGTAAGACAAATACATTTTTATTGTGAAGTAGGGTATTACTGAAAAATGAACTAGGCAGTGTGAATAAAGGAGGTTCATGCTCATGTCTGGATTGTTTTAAACTTAAGGTGAACAATGCAATAAATCATTTATGTGCTGATTTGTTCAGATCTTAAGCTAAAATGTTTTATGGGTTTTTCTCAAAAACCTTACCCTATGTTCACAGTAGAATAGAGTATAAGAATTTCTATATAACTTTCCAGGATTTGTTTAAGTGATCATGATATTCCTGAATATAGAAGATATGCAGTGTTAAAACAAATTTTGAATAAAATAACTGGAAAATGAGATGTGGTATTCTTTTCATGAATGTTTACCATGGTTAGCTGAAATTCCTGAGTGAGTTAACCCTCTCTGATTTAAAAAAAAAAAGAAGAAAAGAATATGGCAGCATTTCAAGGGTCAATAAATTTTCTGAAAGAAAATGAGAATGGTCTCTAGATTATAAAAACTAATCTAGGAGTAAAGCCTTGATCTATCCATCATAAGGGGGATGATGGGTATGTGCATGACTTGTTTAAGTCCTATAGGCCTTTGTGCAAGGGTTAACAGAATTGAGTCCCTTGCAATGCACACATGGTGTTCAATGGCAAAGAGTTAAGACCAAATTAAATTTTTAAATTGAGATTGAGAGCTGAGCTATGGAAATTAAAATGAGTTAATTCCATAGGAGTATGTGTACATGTATACTGTATTGGATGGATGAATGGATGCTTGTGTGCATATGTGTTAGTAGGGGCTTATACATGTTCATATACCCAGTTTACATTATGAATCCAAATAAGCATCAAGCACATAAATTCTCTGCACAATAATTTAAATGTCAAGTTATTATATTTTGATTTCACTCATACCAGAATTTTATTCTGACCCTATTTGTTGCCTTGCAATAATTGGGGTGTCTCATTTTTATGGAGGCAGTCCAAAATATTGCTGCAGGAAAAGATGTGTAAGTGGCTTGCTTGCATGGATATTTGAAGATCTTCATGAATTAAGGAAAAATAGATGCTTAAGGAAGTAGCAGTATAATCTGTAATAGATAATCTAGGCAAACTTTCTTTTATTTTGTGTATTCTCAGCAATGATGTTTATTTTGTTCACTTGAAAAGAACATGTAAAAACTTAAGTATTCTGTGGGGTTTGTGAGTACTGATTTAAGCAACTTATTTATATGATTTCTGGTGGAAAAGTGATGAAGGAAGTATGCCATATAATATGATATGTGGACATACATCCCTTGGCAAGGTTTAAGTGATTTTAAATTATAAAGATAAGGCTGTTATTGAAAAGTATGTTATAAATTTTGTTAAGTGGATAGGTCGAATCTGGTCCTGGCTAACCAGTAAGGCTTGACCATGACTTATAATTGATATAGGTCCATGCAAAGGCTGGAAGGCATAGCCTGTAATCTGGTTTTGGGCATTTGATTTTTCCCCAGCAAAAACCTGTATTGCTTGGTGTTATAAGCTCATATGTATGCTAGATACTTGTAGGCATCACTGCAAATTAAACTTATCTAATTCTTGTTATCTGGATACTTAATTCAAATCTGGTAATATTGAGTCATAGTCAAAACCAGTAGAATTTGTAGAGGCATGTGGTCTGGTTTGTGATGAGCATCCCCACCATTCAATAGAATAATGACCACTAACATTTCTTATCTTTCCTAGAAAATCATCAGTTGTTTTCATTATAAGTTCACCGGGAAGTCTTGCATTTTGTCAGGTCATTTTGCCTTTAGACACACTGTCTGCACACATGTCCTTAGTCTCCATTTAGCATGATAGTTAGAGTTAGCACTCTAGTCTGACTGTATTGTTTTCCTCTGCTTAGCCTTTAAATCAGTTTGTAATTTTAATGTTCACCTGATTATTGAAACTTAATAAATTAAAGCATGGGTATTTCATCTGATATAAAAATTGTTTGAAGTTGAAATGAGTAACATAAGCTAAACTAATAAGCATGGGTTAGGTTGAACACTTTTTGCTTAATATAGAACAATAAGTATCATATTACAAAATCCCAGGATTAAATTGTATGGCTTATAGATTCAGGGATCAATACATAGGTGAGATAGGATAAGAAAATAAGAGAACTAGTGGTATCTAATCCTAAGGTTAATCAGGCTGGAGTTCTGAAAAAAAATATGAAAAATAAAAATTGTGTTTGAACCGACCAGCATAGCACTCGAACTCGTGACCTTGTATGTAGAAGTTAGGCGCGTTTCCATTACGCCTAGATGTTGCTTGTGTTTCCTTAGGATCCACTTTATTTTATACTGATTTTGACACTATTCAGAACTTATCACAAACATCTATATTAAAAGCTTGTTTACTACTGATTATTTCTTGATCACTTCTTAGTTAGTATAAACAGACTAATGTGTTTGTTCCTAGTGGGTTGTTTAAAAAAAAAATATAATAATATAATATATAGGAATGGCTATGTGACACCAAATCTCTTAAATATGAGGAATAAGGTAGGAATGAGTTGCTTTGCTATTTTAATCACTCTAATAAGCAAAGAACCATTTATATATCTTCACATATATAAATGATAGGATTTATTTTAAATACTGATATATTTATATTAGTAAAATTCAGGATCTTGGGAAGAATTAAATTAAGGTTAGTGATCCATTGACATGTATATATCTGTATATACAGTGTGAAAAAAAAAACTCAACAGAAAATTCACTAAAAATAAATAATAAAGAAGTGGGTCACTTCAGCAATGTCATTTTTTTCATTCTTTTACTTAGAAAAATAATTTCCATTCAATATTTGAAATCATCAATGAATCCATTACTAAAGTATTACATCCATTTCATTGCAGTTTAATTCACAATTATTGTTTATATAGCTTGATTTCAATAAATAGCTTGATTTCGTGCTTAATTTCGAGCTCCCATTTGTGATAGGCCTTCCCCTTTTTATGATTTCTGGATTTCTAGTTGATGATTTCTAGAATTTGTGTTTCACCAATTTTCGTGGATTGCATTGATAAGCTCTATCAATATTTGTGTTTTGGTGAATAATTTAAAGAATATGACATTCTTTTGGTGTTTGAGAATATTTTAGATATTATATGATTTTTGTTGTTATCAAATGTATACTTGTCACAATATGGCATTATAGTTATCATACGTTTTGTGATATCTCTTATCCTATCTCGTTTTATTTGATATTTATAGCTAGACTGATCCATTTTATCTGATATCTCTTATCCTATCTCATTTTGAGTGTGTTTTCTCATGCTGGTTTTTAGACTAGCTTGGGTGTTATTCATTATAATGCTCGGGTCAGATTGAGTATTACATATTCAGGATAGGGCTGTAAATTTTGTACGAGTGTCCGATGTCCGTTCATGTCCGTAATCGAAATATGTCCGTCCGAGTTCGTTCGATTTTCATTTAGGACACGAGCTAGGACAACCAAATTTGTACGAGCAAAAATATTGTCTGGTCCGAGTTCATTCGAATTCGTCCGAACTTCTTATAATTTAGTATATTTGATGGAAATTCTATTAAACAACATAAAATTTGATGTAAATAGCAATGTTCGTCCGTGTTCGTTCGAGTCCGTGTTCGAAAAATGTATGTACGAGTCCGTTCGATTTCATTTAGGACACGAGCTAGGACAACAAAATTTGTACGAACATAAATCTCGTTCGGTCCATGTCCGGTCCGATTTGATTTAGGACATAAACTGAACACACCTTCGTCCGGTCCGGTCTGACCGATTTACACCCTTAATTCAGGATAGGACGCTATGGAGCTTAGGAGACGAGCTGGATGATAAGACGTATTTCCGTAGATTTGTATTTTCCGCTGTGTGAGGACAAGTTATAAACTATCCAGATTGATTACTGTATATTGTACTATGAATATGGTATGTATATTAACAGCATAGTTCTTGTATTCAAAAATCTGTTATTATATAATATATATTTTTCCGCTGCGATTATGAGACTTTGTTGTTGATGTTTATTTTCTTTTACTTTTTTCTTCTTCACCCTAAAGATTCGTGTTTTCCGTTCAACTTGAGTCGAACTGAGGTGAATTATGGTCGATTCAAGGGGTACGGATTTACAGGCCTTTACACTTGGTATCAGAGCTGAAGGTTAAGCCAGAACCTTAGCTCTGGTGGGGATTACTCATTTGAGATGGAGTCAGTAGTACTCTAGAATGAGTTGAGCGTAATAATAGATATGAGCGCGTATTTGTTAGTCAATATAAATGGTTTTATATTGTGTTAATCTCTCTGTTGAGTGGTATATAAATTTAGTTCGAGTAGTGGGATGCCACTAAATCGACAGGAGTTTCTAAACACTTGAACGCGATAAACCGACACAGTATGGTTTTGAATCGGGTAAATGAAATAACTTTACCAAAAATTATATTTTGATATAAATAGAATAATTTTCTAAAAAATTATTATAGTAAATTGATGTGTTTGGTTGTTATTATATAACCAAAATAGGATTTTTAAAATTTGAGATGGTTATAAAAACCAAATTAGATTGTATAAGAATGAATTATACAAATGAGTTAAAACTAAAAATCTATTCAAAATAGAATTTAGAAATTAAATCCCGGAGATTTTTGGAAATGTTTTCCAAAGAATTTTGAAATAACTAATAGTAATATTATTTTGGAGTTATTTTTGAAAGAAGACTGTTTTAACGGATTTTGGAAGAGATATAGCACTAAACTCACTTCGATCGCTGGAAAATTACTCCGATGATGATCGCAACATCATCGGTGTTCATTTTCGAGTTTCTAAGTGACGAATTGCTACCATAGTTGTTGTTTTTAGATTGTTTTGAGAAAAACAAGTGTTGTTTTGGGAATTCCGAGGGAATTGTTTTGGATAAAATCAGGTTGATTTTGAAATTCAATGAAAGTGGTTTGTTAGACCAAAAAGGGTATATATATATATATATATTTGATTTCAATGTGATTTGAAATATATACCGGGTGTTTGAATTTTGGAATTTAATATAAATGTTTTGGGAAAATATCAGAAATAAGCTTTTGGGCTTATAAAGTGAGAATGATTTTAATAAGGAGGAAAGTATGGAATTTGAGTTTAGGAAAAATAAATTTTCACTTAAGTAAGTTAAAATAGATTGTGTGGATTGAATTACTAAAGGAAAGTTAAATAAATTTATTGCGAACTGAGACAATAATAAATTCGAATGGTGAAATTGGTATATAAATTCAAGTAAGGAAGTGGAAAATTTTGAAATTGGAATTGAATCCTTACTTGTTTGGAGTGAAATTGGTTAGTATGAATAACTCGAATTCGGTTTTGAAATGTTGATTAAAAGGAATTAAAATGTAAATAAAAAGGTGAGTTTGATTTGGATCATATGGAATTGAATTGAATTATGTAAGTGTGAATTATAAAGTAACCCTAAAACTATAAGTTATAAAAAAATTGGGTTGGATTAGTAATAATAATATTGAATTTAAGTAAATATAAAATTGAGTTGTGAAATGATTATATAACCATAAGGTATAAATTTTAAATGAGATAATATTCAAGTGAAAATTTTGGAATTGTGAATAAATAAGTTACCTAGATTATAAAAATTGAAGAAAATGGAATATAAAGTATATTTAAGCTATAAATAAATGTATAATCTCAAGAGAAAAATTAAATGTGAATATATTCGAGTATAGAATTGACGAAAATGCGAAAAATAAGTTGTGTAACTTATAAAATTAAAAAGTGAAATAGAAAACCCAAAATAAATTTTGTTTGATATTTTGGTAAGGGAAATAAATCCAACTTGAATTATAAAAATAAGTTTGAGCTCAAGAAAAATTAAATGAAGTGATTTTTGAAATAGAAACTAGATATTGAATTATAAATTGAAAGTGAACTAATTAGATAATTAATTAGTTAATCGAATATAGAACGGATATTAACTTGGTTGAATAAGATTGTGGATTAAAAATGGATTTTGGAATTGGAACTTGGGTTATAAATAAAATTCGACTAAAATTGTGAGTGAGTTAAATATAATTGGAAATGTGTCAAATGAAATGTAAATGGTTTGAAAAAGAAATGGCTTGAGTATAAATAAATTCAATATGAGTGTAAATGAATTGAATATGGCCTCGAATATAATGTTAAAGGAATTTGAGAATGAATTGGAGTATGGAATTAAGATTTGAAGTGGAATAAATGAATGAGCTAATTAAATAAATTAGTAATTGGGATGAAATTTGATTGAATAAAAATCAAATCAAAAATTTGAAATGGAATTTGGTTACAAAAAGAAATAAACTTAAGTTATCTAGTAAATTAATTGGAAATAGATGGATTAACTTAGGTAAATATTCGGATGGAGGCTTGGTTCAGATAAATTGTAAATTTAATTTAATATAGCTATAAACTGAAATGAATAAAATAAATAGCGCCGAATTTTCATAAAAAATTTGTGTTTGACGCAGACAAAAGTAAATAAAATTCTATGAATTAATAGAAGTGAATAAATTGATTTTTAATCAATTTGGATTGGATATGGTTTGTTTAGTATAAAAATGAATTGAATGTAAGAAAATTGAGTTGTAAATCATTCGGATTGAATATGGATTGATTGAAAGTAATTAAATTAGCATCAGAACCCTGTAATTGCTTATAAATATATTTTTGGCATGCATTGCTTATGAAGTTTATGTGTTTTAACTATTTAAATAAGTGAAATGTTAATGAATTTCATATTTTGAGACTTACGTGTTTAAAATTGAGTAAGAAAGGTACAGAGGGACTTTTTGGCTAGATTTGGGTTGCGAAATTTCCTTTGAAGTAAATGCTTGCTAAATAATGCTTAAAACGCTAAATGACGTACGTTTTCGAATTAAATACCGCAAAATATAAAGTATTGATATCTATATTTTGTTTTCCGACCGTGTGGGTCGATGTATACATATTTATCTCTCTAGTCGTATTGCAAAACGCTCTCTGTACAAAGGAGGCTCTGCGAAAAAAATTTGAAAATTTAGGGTGTTAGAAAAATTTTGAAAATTTTGGGAAAATGTTTTGTTAACGACAATTTGAATTCAAATTGTAATTGAAATAAAGGATTTTGGAATTAGAATTGAAAACTAATTGTTTTGAGTGAAACTAAAAGATTAGAAAAGTGAATATCGAGTTTTAACTAAGTGAGTTTTGATAAGTTAATGGGTTTGGAACATTTATCCTGCCTTAGCAATTTCGGGGGCGAAATTCTTTTAAGGGTGGAGGAATGTAACGACCCGGATTTTTGATCGTTAGTTTGAACATTTAATTCATTTTAAATTATGAGTTTTGGAATGTGAACGGGATTTCAATATGAAGTTTATCGATCAAAAATAGTGTAATAAAAACTTAAGTTCCAAATATAGTGGTTTAATTAATAAATTTAATTATGGAGTTAATATATTAAAATCACTTAAATAACTGAATTCGAGTTGAATATGTAATCAAAACGATTTCTGATATTTATATAAATTCTGTTTGAATTAGAAATTAGTTAGTAAGATTTTAAAACTAAAATTTTAAGCGATTTCGTAAATTTTGGAAATTGTCAATATAATCGATGCGTTAAAATAGCGATTCAAAGCACATTCTCGAATTTCGATGAAACCAGTTCCATCGGATCCATAATAATGTATTATTATTGGATTTCAGATTTCGTAGCATTTGGAGTTATCGTTTGATCGTAAGGTATAGAAACGCGCTGAAATTAATATCGAAATTTAATATAATAATTTGGTTCAAAAAGCTATCTTCTCCATGCGATCGAATTAGGACTCGAAACCTTTTCCATTGCATTCAAAATAGGGATATAACATTATAAACGCCTTTCGGCACTCCTCGATTGGAGATCGGGATTTTAAGTTATATATATAACGAGATATTTTAGAAATATTATAATATAAAAAATTGGAAGGTCAACCGGTCAAACTCCATAACCGTGCTCAAGAAACTTTGCTTAGTTTAAAAATCACGTACCTCTTTTTATTCCTCTAAGAAATAAATTGAAATCGCATATATTCTCCTCCTTCTTCAATACGAACTCTAAAAAAAGATAGAAATTGCTTTGATTAAAAAACAGAGAGAGCACGGAGTGAAATAACGATTAGGTCTCGATCCTCTGTTTGAAATCGAGTGGAGCGGCCCTTAGAGGAGTAGTAGCACGAGTGGGGAGAGACAGCCTGTTCGAGCTGTAGGGTTAGAGCTTCGGAGATTTATGTGCGCGAGGTTATTCTAGGTCGCGAGAAGAAAAGGGGGAATCGAGGCGCATACGTGTGTGCGTGGACTGGTGCGGTGCGCAGGTGGTGGTGGCTCGAGCTGGTTGAAGACGTGGCTGCGTGTGACCTAGGGTTGAAGGTGTGTGTCTGCAATGTTTGGATTGGGAAGCAGCATGGTAATTCATGAAGCGGCTGATGATATCCTTGGAGCGATTCAATTAGTTTCGAGGGGAAGTTGTCTAATGGTTTCGAAGTGGATCGGAAAAAATAAAAAAAAATCTATGAAGTCGATCTGTGGGTTAAGCGGATCGAAGACATTATTTGCTTAGAGAGGTATAAAATTATTTATTTTAATTTATAAATTAAATTTAGTTAGCTGATGAATTTTCAAATAAAAATTTATTTATACGAGGTCCAAGATAAATTAAAACAAGTCGAGATTAGAATGGTCTGCAATAAAATCGAGGTGAGTAAATCTCACTCTTTTTGGATTGCTGGAGTTAATTTTAAAAGAATTAAAATTAATTATTGGATTGTGTTTGAATTTATAAATTGATCATCTGTTGAATGATATTATATTATATATATAGTTGTATATATATACTAGTATTTGGAGTGATATTCCTGCACACTATAGCGGATGAGACCCTATGCGCCCCGCATAATAGCAAATGACCCTATATACCGCGATATCCCCCTCAAAGTGGGATTGGTATTATTTTATGTTGTATTAACATCTGTGGATATAGGGAAACAGGTTGGAGGGATCCAACTGGATTCCTCAAATATGTTGTTTATTTTTCATATATAGTGATATATGGATTGTGTAGAATAATCTAGTATGGATTATTGTAGTGATAGAAATTATTGGATGCTTTTGTAGCATCGGCCTGAATTTTAATACGTTAAAATACCATAAATATATTTTTAAAATTTAAGGAATTAAAGGGAATTTTTGATATAAAAATATTTATATTGGAAATTGAATTATTTTTAAGAAAATTGAATTGGGAATAAGATATATTAATTTTGGATTGTACGTAACTATTCGTAAGTTGGTTTAAATAGAGGTTTTTAAATAAAATTATATAAAGGAATTCGAAAAATGATATTTTGAGAGTATGGGAAGGAGTTGAAATCAATATTAAAATAAGGTTGAATTTAAAATGGGATTTATTAAGGAAAGGATTTATAAAATGAATTTGGCAATATTGGATTTAAAAAAAAAATAGATTTTTGTCGAGAAATTAAAATTTGTAAAAATGGGATTTTTAATTACTATGCTATATAACTTAAACCATTATTTAGATTAGAATATTCCGAAAGGTCGGTTATTATAATATTTAATATTTATTGAAATAAATTCTAATTTTATTAATCATCTTTGTAAATTAGTCAGTTATTTTAAAATGATTTGGAAATGAGTTATTGATGTTATTCAAAAATGTTTTGATATTTTAAATTTACTTAAACATATTTTAAAATAAAATATTATCCTTTAAAAATACTTATTTGTATATATAGTTTTAAAAAAATTGAAATTTATTTGTAAATCCTCTCGAGATTGCGAACGAAGTTATTTAACGAATAGTATTTTATAAAGGAAAAATCTTATAATAAAATTCTTGGAACTTAAGGGAGGTTTTGGGATATTAGGAATAAGAAATTCGAGGTTGAATTTGAAGTCATAGAGAAGTTATAAATAGATAGAAGAGATTATAAGTAGATATGATCAATTTGAAAAGGAAAAAAAGAATTAATGTAAATTCTGAATACTTATGAGGTAAGTCGCGAAACATTCTCTTAAGTATTGATATTTGAAAGGATATGGGAAAATAAGACATGTAATATTTTCCTAAGTGTAGAAAATGGAAATTGGGAATATTTCTAAGTGTTGAGATGTTTGGAAGTATCCTGTTACGGATTTAAGTAATTGAAAATTTGTTTTCAAATGTTGGAAGGAATTGATATATCTTTTAAAGATATTTTGAAAATAAATATTTTTGGAAAATTATTATAAGGCCAGATGATTGCTTATGGATGTTTTATTGATAATTAAATAACTGACTATCAATATTAGCCAATTTTGTTAATCGTTTCGAAAAGACCGAGATCAGATTTAATTATCCGAAAACCACTTCGATCTGGTTTGAACGTAATGAATGAATACCATGAAGATGATGAAGACGATGATTCGGTTTGTCCAGACCCATGACAACTTGTAGGGACGAATGCTATCAGAACATCGTCATTGGAGGACGATGTTGAAAGTCTATATGAGTGGATCGTCTAGATTATATGCAAGTATAGACAGTTAACTATATAATAAAATACTATAAAGGATAGTAGCAAAGTGAATAAAACTAATCACACCGGTATTTTATACTGGTTCGGACCTCCCGTCCTACGTCCAGTCCCGAAGCTCCTCTTCGGAATTTCCTTTCAACTAACCCTCACTTAACCCAGAGGAACAGGTTTACAATAGCAGAGTTTCTTTGTCAAGAATGTGTTCTATAACACGGATGTTGACTATTGAGTACAAAAGTACTTCCAATATATATCGATCTTGAGAATATCTGAATGAGGAGTTCTATATATATGGAAGGATTGATTACAGGTATTTGATTGCTTATAGATTAGGAATAAATCAGAGTACAAGAGATAAGAGTGTAAGTAAGTCAGGTTGTTGTCTTCTCTTGAATTCCTGATACTATTTATAGTGATGAAGAGTTTTCTTGTATAGTTGCATCTGTTGTAATCTCCGTAAAGTCGCTTCTGATGGTGATGAAGAGTTGCGACAAAGAGAAGTGGATGTGTCTTTTCGAATGTAACAGTTGAGCCTTGAAAATGCACAGTCGAGTCTTGAATCAGACGTTTGGAAAGTAACCTCAGACGTCTGGTCTTCGTATCTGTTATAAACTTGGATACTTTTCAGACGTCTGACGTTGATAACCAGACGTCTGATTACTTCTGAATTATGAACCAGAGGAATTATTCAGACGTCTGACGTTGGTAACCAGACGTCTGATTGCTTCTGAACTATGAACCAGAGGAATCATTCAGACGTCTGGCTTGTGCTCTCAGACGTCTGAAAGTGTGCATGTTGTTGTATCTTATGCATGTCCTATTTCTCTTCTATCTCTTCTGATTTGACGTCTTTTGATTCTTCCCTTGAGTGTTGCTTTAGTCTCTTTGGTGACGTTACTCTATCAACTATCTGTAAATATAGATATATATGTACATTCGATTTCCATTGTATAGTTGTTGTCATCGAAACTATAGACTTGATTTCCTAACAGATGTGTATTCTAAGTAAAATTGTTCTTGAAAGGTAACGCTTAGCCTCAAACCTCATTAACCAGGAATGACTAAAACAGGGGAGATGCAGCAAGGCTAATTGGGTCGCACCCAAGTAGGGTATGTTATCGCTTTTCTAGATGTCCTCGGAAACCTTTATACTATGGATATGGTTGTGCATGAAAGAAGGAGTGCTCGATGGTAAAGGTGGGAACACCCGGGGTGATAACATATTCGGTATATCCAAGTTAGGGGTAGGCCGGTCTTGTGTAGCAGGGGATCCTGGCGTTGTCCTCGGAACATTGTTCTAGAGGTGTACTGTGATGGGTCGTACCCCAGTGGCCCAGTCATTCATTGGAATCCATTCTCCAATACGAGCTTACAGTTTTGTTTGTAGAGCCTAGTATGCTGGAATTTAATTAATGTAACAATTTCAGCTATTTTAATAAGTATTTGTATTTAGACACTATTATAATATCATTGGATTTTCTATAAAACGTTTTGGTTATCGTAAGGTAAAAACTCGTCGTGTTTATGTGTGACGCGGTCTTACGAGATACCTTTGTTTCAAGGGATTTTGATAGCTTTAATAATTCAAATTGAGTGCGTTTTCTCACGCTGGTTTCCAGGCTGATGTTATTCATTATAATGCTCCGGTCAGACCGGGTATTACAGTTCAGGATAGGATGCTATGGAGCTCAGGAGACGAGCTGGATGATAAATGTATTTTCGTAGACTTTTATTTTCCGCTGTGTGAGGACAAGTTATTAAACTGTCCAGATTGATTACTGTATATTGTACTCTGAATATGGTATGTATATTAACAGCACAGTTCTTGTGTTCAAAAATCTGTTATTATATAATATATTTTGTTCCGATGCGATTGTGAGACTCTATTGTTGTTTATTTTCTTCTACCTTTCTCTACTTCACCCTAAAGATTCGTGTTTTCCGTTCAACTTGAGTCAAACTGAGGTGATTTATGGTTGATTCAAGGGGTATGGATTTATGGACCTTTACATGTACAGATCAATTGGATATTATATGTTACTCGTCACGATCTGAGATTATGTTCTGTCTTTTCTTTTTTTTCACCCTAACAATCTATCTTTCCGACACTCAGATGCGCGACACGTGAATACCGAGGATGTATTAATGACGACTTTTGAGGGTCGAAAAGGCACGACGTTACAACGTGGTATCAAAGCTTAGGTTTAGCGAACACCTGGATCTTGGTGGGGTAAACTCAACAGAGATAGGGTAAATGACATTTTAGAATGAGTTTGAATGTATATATGAGAGCATGTATTTGTTATTGTTATAAAAATGTTTTTCTTGATTGATCTATTAAGGGGTTTATGGATTCTGGTTAATATAGAAGGTACAACTGTGCCGATAGAGGTTTCAACACTTGGACAAGGCGAACCAACATACAATTTTGATATTGGTAAATGAAATAATTTTACTTAGGATTATATTTTATAATAAAAGAATAATTTTCAAACAATTGATATAGTTATTTATGATGTGCTTTTAGTTAGGAAATGATAATGTTCAATTATTATCATTTATCATTTGATTAATCATGATCGTCTAGTCTTGGAGCATTGACTATTATGTTTTGGTTGATTATTTATGCTCAGTTAATTTATGAGCGTTTATTGTTTTGGCTAAATTAAATATGAACACCTTGTGAATTAAGTTTCACAGTTTGACTATAGGGTGTAATGTTGTTATAAAGGGTTACAATAATAAAAGAAGTTATAATATAAATGTAATTTTATATAAATTTGATTTATAACATGTGTCTTATAAAATAAAAAGGACTTTTGAGAATTTAAATCCTGGTGTCTTTGAAAAAGATTTCAAATGATTTACGGAAAAAGTAACAATAGTATTACTTGAAAGTATTTATAAGTATAAGTATTTTCAAAGAGAATTTTAAGTAAGATACATTTTCTTTGGATAGTTTAGAAAATGTGTCTCGATTAATTTTACGGTAATCTGAATAATCTTCTAAGTGATAATTGAATGTTTTCTTAGGCGAACGTTATAGTTCACTTAGTAAATTATTCCCTTTGCCATTGTATGATCGAAACAAGTTCGAATCCGAATGAACCTAAAAGCAAGTTATAATTGATATTTTGTTAAAAACTATTTGATGTTATTGGACCGATTAATAAACATATTTACCTTATAGGTATCTAAGAAAATTAGACCCTAGGACTGAGTTCGGATACCAACATTCTACTTTTCATCGCTACTTACCAGACTGGATAGGTAAAAGAGTTCAAAGAGGTCGACTCAAGATGTAGTAAGGTATTATACAAGTTTAAAACTTAAGTTAGAATTTATAAAATGTTTACCTAAATAATTTTGGGAAGTAAAAAAGGTTAAGGTTTTGTTTTGGCATCTTTCCTTCTTCGTTTGATTGAGATGAAATTTCGGGGTTGAAATTCTTTTGAAGGGGGAAGGATGTAACGATCTAAGATTTTATCGCTTTGATTTTGAATATTTACTTAATCTTAAATATTTTGATTTTAAAAGCTTAAATAGCTTGGTTTTATTATTTTATAATGATTGTAAACTCATTATGAATATTTGTTTACAAAAATAAATAGTTCGATGAAAAATTGAAAATATGACTAAAAATCGCTTTTCGGCTTTTCGACTTTATATCAAATCAAAGTTGTTGCACACATATGCACACTTTTGTGACATACACATACACATATAATAGGATATCATATACTACAAAATAAATTAAGCAAAAGTTAGTTTCTTTAAGTGTTTCTAGAAGTAATGAAAAAGTGATTTAAGAGGTTTTTGAATTTCTTAATTTGTGCCTCATTTTGAAAAGAATTTTTGTGCTTTGTTTTGTGTGCTTTTTTGTGTCATGATGGTTGTACTTTGGGGGCTCATGGGGAAGTGTTTCTAGGATAAAATTATTTAAGGGCAAAGGGGAATTTGGCTAAGGTGTGGTAGTGGTAATTTTCCACTTTGCTAACTCTATAAAAGAGGGAGGGACTTGCAGTTGAATTCATTTGCTCACTTCATCCAAAGTTCTTCACTTTTTCCCTTCCTCTTCATTTTGCTATAACTTCTATAAAAAAATCTGAATCCAGTGATTCTTTTTTTGTAATCAAAGAAAATTGAATAAGCAATAAATATCATGTTGGTCACGTTTTCTAATTTTAAGAGTAGCCATGTCAAAATCTTATTTGTCTTTTAACCCAAGTCATTTTCTATCCAAATTTATAACTTCAAAATTACTTCCTCTTCCCTAAGCCTTAATTTTCACAAAACAACCCCGAACCTAGTAATTCATTTTTTAACCAAATAAAATTGAATAATTAAGAACTTTAATTTTGGTCAATTTTTCAAATTCATCAGAGGAATCTTGTCAAGAACCAATAAGAAAACGACCCATTTTCTAGCCCAGTTTTATAAGGCCAAATTTAAACCAAACCCCTCTTTTTCGATCATGGTCGAGCATAATAGAGAGGATCCCAAGGTTTTTTCCAAGCCAAAGCAATTGAAGTGATGTTGTGTAGTGTTTTCTTGGTGGTAGCTAGGAGTAGGAACAAGTTACAGAGATTAAAGTTAGATAACTCGCTTTGGAATAGCTTTAAAATGATATTACATATTGTAATAATTTTAGAGATGCTCACTTAAGTTGTTTGTATGTGATATTATATATATATAGTATTTTGATATTGTTTGATTTCCGCTTGAAAGTGGATGGTAGGCATAACCATTTTTGCAGGGGACTATTGTGACCACATAGATTAGGCAGAGGATTTATGGAAGAGAGTTGAAGTGTTTCGTAGCGAATAGGTTGCAATGAATACACTTTGAAAGATTTGATTTTTATAGAGGGATCCAACGAGATTCCTCACAATTGTTGATTTTACATTTCATGATTATATGTGTATATGAAATGCTTATATTCCATATTTGGGAAGCTTGGATATGTTGTATGTAAACATTGACAGGTTTAAAGATTGAATCTTTTTGGTAAAGAAAAGAAGTAGTAGCATTTTTAACAGCTAATGTAGCTCCGGAGCCTTTTTACGACTTTTGAAAATGCTATTGTGATTTATGACGTTGATTTCCCATTGAAATACTTTTTTTGCTACATGGATTTTCAAGGATGTGTTAAATGCGGCATTGGATTTCTATAATCCTATTTTATGCGACTTTGTCATTTTGATTTCTAAAAGTGTTGTGAAATGGTATATGAACTTGGCTTTTGTTTCAAACCTTTTTGCAAAAGTGTATTAAAGTGGATTGAAATTTATTTATTTATTTTAAAGTAAGTGGTTTACTTTGACATAAAGGAAAAATCTTACCTTTTCAGATTCAAGGTTGGGTTTTATTTAATGATTCTTAAGTAATTTTTTGTATAAGAGTTTTGAACTATATTTTAAGTACTTTAAAAATGTACTTTTGAAAAGTAGAATGTTTTAAAGATAGTTGAAATTTAAAGTTAAATTTTAAAAGATTTATTTTGGGGTATTTAAACAAGTGGTTTATATAAAGGAAATCTTTTCACTTTTCAAAGTCGAATTCTCTTTTAATAAGTGATGGCTTTAAGTTTTGATTAAAATGGAAGTATTAAATTTAAAGTCTTCTAAAGGAGGTTTAAATTTTATATAAGTGATTTAAAGGATAATTTGATATAATAAAGCAAGTGTTACTTTTATGAAAAGAGGAATCTTGACTTTCCAAATCAAATTTAGTTTTAAACAAAGACTTTCAAGTGAGATTTTATATGGAAGTTTTAAAGTGTATTATAAGAGTATTAAATGGAATCTTAAAGAGGAAAGAAGTCATGGATTACAACACCTTTGTTGTAGTAAATGTCTTGGGAAAGTAGGAAGAGACTATGGACTATAATATTCTTGTTGTAGTAAACAATATTGGGAAAAGTGGAAATATGTTTGATTATAATATTTTGTTTATATTAAATAGTATACAGAATTTATGAAGTCTTATACTTAACATTAAGCTTCGAGGTAGAGAAACTTCTACCTATCCTGAAAGATAAGAATGTTGTCGAGTCAAGGTTTGAGAGGTAATAATACCTCAACTTGAACGGCTTCATCGTAACCAAAGGATAGCTTAAGTGTAAAATCGAAGATTGATGTTAAGTATATGAAGTATTATTCCGTATACGAATTAGGTTACTTATAGGAAATAAGTAATACTTTGCTTGGCACTAAAATCCAATGAATAGATTTATCCTCTATTTGTGAGATTCAGATTCGGAGTGATTGACTAAGGCTAGAAGAGAGCAACCAGTACCTTGACTTACCTGGCTTCGTTTCTGAGCGAGAGATATGAGTAAGTCGAAATATCAGAAAGGTGACAAGAGTATGAGATTTGTTTCCTATAAATAATCATTTTGAAAATTATGGTGATATGAAAAGCATTATTTTCATACTTAACATCAAATTCCGAGATAAGGAAACTGGTCTCTATCTGTAAGAATAAGAATGTATGTCGAGGCAAGGATAGTTCTCTAACTTGTCTGACTTCATTGTTAATCGAGTGATAGTACAAGTTTGAAATCAGAAAATGGTGGTAAGTATATATGGCCAAATTTCCATAGGATCCATTTACTTGCACCAAAAGGATAGTGGTTTGGGTTTATCTTTACCCACCATCGGTTTGCAACATCCACGTCCATCCCATCTCAACTAACCATCAACGGATTTTTACTACCAATTTACGACCGGCACCACCAACAACACAACTTGAAATAAAAGCGTTGTGATTACCAAAAATTTTGCACTTACAACACACAGCTGCTCTAGCTACTAGAAGTGTAAAAGCCCGTAAATCCGTATCCCTTGAATCGACCATAATTCACAATAGTTCGACTCAAATTGAACAGAAAATATGAATCTTTAGGGTGAAGAAGAAAAAAAATAGAACAATAACAGCAGATTCTCACAATCGCAGTGGAACAAGATATAATATATACTAACATATTTCAAATACAAAAACTGTGTTGTTAATATACATACCATTATCAGAGTACAGTATACAACAATCAATCTGGAAAGCTTACTAACTTGTCCTCATACAGCGGAAATATAAATCAAAATACGGAGATACGTCTCTACTCCTCCAACTCACCTCCTGAGCTCCAGAGCATCCTATCCTGAATACGGAGATACGTCTCTACAGCGGAAATAACACCCGAGTCAGTCTGGAAAACTAGCCTGAGAAAACACACTCAAATTAAATTATTAGAGTTATTAAAATCCTTTGAAAGCAAAGGTATCTCGGAAGACCGCGTCACACATAAACACGACGGGTTTTTCCCTTACGATAACCAAAACAATTTTTATCAAAATCATCTGATATTATAGTAGTGTCTAAGTACAAATACTTATTAAAATAGCTGAAATTGTTACATTAATTAAATTCTAGCATACTAGGCTCTACAAACAAAACCGTAAGCTCGTATTAGAGAATGGATTCCAACGAATGACTGGGCCACTGGGTACTGCCCATCACAGTACACCTCTAGAGCAATGTACCGAGGACCATCGTCAGGATCCCCTGCTACACAAGACCGGCCTACCACTAACCTAGATAGACCGAATATGTTATCACCCCGGGTGTTCCCACCCTCACTATCGAGCACTCCTTCTTTCATGCACAACCACATCCATAGTATAAAGGTTTCCGATGACATCTAGAAAAGCGATAACATACCCTACTTGGGATCGACCCAATTAGCCTTGCTGCATCTCCCTTGTTTTAGTCATTCCCGGTTGATGAGGTTCGAGGCTAAGCGTTACCTTTCAAGAACAATTTTACTTAGAATGCTCATCGTCCTCAAATGACGATGTTCTGATAGCATTCGTCCATACAAGTTGTCCTAGGTCTGGACAAACCGAATCACCATCTTCATCATCTTCACGGTACTCATTCGTTACGTTCAAACTGGGTTGAAGTGGTTTTCGGATAATTAAATCCGATCCCGGTCTCTTCGAAACGATTAACGAAATTGGTCAATATTGATAGTCGATTATTTAACTATCAATAAAACATCCATAAGCAATCATCTGGCCATTATTATAATTTTCCAAAAAATATTCCCAAAATATCTTTATAAGATATATATTCAAACCCTTCCAATATTTTAATAGTGGAAATCAAACTCAAGTTCTTATATCCTTAACAGGATATTTTCAAGTCATTTCAATACTTAGAATATTTTTCTCGCTTCCAAATATAATCCATCCCTTTGAAAATATTTCTATAATTAAAATCTCGAAGTTAAATATTTTCAAATTCTTTCCGTCCAATACTTAGGAATATTTATAATCATATTCTCTAAGATCTTTTATTTCCAATATTCAGGAGGTAGTCCATTTATTTTCCTATTTCTCAAAATTCTTTTCAAATTTTATTTGTAAACCCCTTAATATTTCCAAAGTCGAATGCACTTGTCTATGCCTCCAAATACCCATTTCTAACTTCTTTTATGAATTGTAATTCATTTTACGAATTTCTCATATTTTTAACACTTTGGAATTTTTCTTCAAGCTCCCAAAATCCCACTATAAGATTTCTCTTTTAAAATCATACTCGTTTAACAAACTTCGCTTCAAACCTCAAGAGGATTTATAAATAAATTCAGTCTTTTAAAACTGTATATATAAAATAAGTATTTTTAAAGAATAGTAGTTTATTTTATTTTTTAAAATATGTTTAAGTAAACCAAAACATTCCAAATAACGTCGATAATTCATATCCAAATCATTTTTAATAACTAATCAACTTACAAAGCTGATTAATAAAATTAGAATTTATTTCAATAAATATTAAATATTAGAATAACTAACTTTTTGGAATATTCTAAATCTCAATTTAAGTTACATAGTATAGTAAATTTAAAATCCCTTTTGAAACAATTTCAGTTTCTCGGCAAAAATCTATTATAAAATTCCAATATTGCCAATTTCAATTTATAATCCCTCTTGATTTATATCACATCGGCTATATTTTAATTTTCACCATTCTCACATTCAGAAATAGATTCCACCATTTTTTTTCCAACGATTCCCATAACTCGATATAGATTCGCATCGTAAACCTATATTCCAACTTATCCATTGATATCATCTTCTCTTATTTATAAGCCTAGTTTATAAATTTATAAACTTCTTTGAGTTTCCCTTATTTATAAACCAATTTTATTTATAAAATTTCATTATATAAATCCCTTCCTTAATAATTCCATTTATAACTTCAAATCTAATTTTAATATCGACTTCAACTCTTTTTATTTTCCGGAATATCATTTATAATTTCTCTCATATAATTCATTTTTAAAATCTCCATTTAATAATTCACAATAGTTACGTATAACCAATAATCAATAATTTTTCTAACTCAATATCTTTAAAATAATTCCCAACTCCAATACAAATATTTTTATCAAAAGTTCCCTCTTATCCCTTAAATTTTAAAAATATATTTTATGGTATTTAAATTATCAAAATTCAGGCCAGCGCTACAATAGCATCCAATAATTTCAATTTCAACAATAATCTATAAATGATTACCTACTCACACCATATATCACTATATATGAAAAAAAACAATATATTTGAGGAATCCAGTTGGATCCCTCCAACTTGTTTTCCTGCGTCCACAGATGTTAATACAACATATATATATAAAATACCAATCCCACTTCGAGGGGGATATCGTGGTATATCGGGTCATCCGCTATTATGCGGGGCGTATAGGGTCTCATCCGCTATAATGTGCGGGAATATCACTCTAAATACTAATATATATATATATATACACTACTATATATATATATACTACTATATATATTATATCCTTCAAAAGACAATAATTATAAATTCAACAGGCATCCAAAATTTAGTTCAACTGTTTAAAAATTAAAATTTTGGTAATCCAAATGAGTGAGAATTTTTCTCACCTTGATTTTTAGTTGCGATCCCAATTTTTAGTTACCAGCTGCCTCTAAAAATCTCTAATTAATCCCATATTATAATTCGCGACTTTTGTACCTCGTATAAATTTAATTTTTTTCATTTGTAAGATTTCAAAATAAATTAATTGATAATTAACTTTAAATTTAAAAAAACTGTGTGAAAAAAAATACCTTCCTTAAACTCCCTTAACCCACGTTCGACTCGTTCCAGCATCACGTTTCCCAGATCATTGTCTACATGCCAATAACCTTGCCAACGATCAACATTGTCGTCGTTCACCACTACGATGCCCTAAATTTTGCTGTGCCGCCTTCATTGCTCCCTACGTCACCCAAGCCTAGGCGACTACCTCCATCTCCCCGCGATCTACATCCTATCGACCTGACCCTGTCTCGTCCACACCTCCTTCCTCAATCACGACTTCGACCACCCCCTCGAATGCCGCCGTTCAACTATTTTCTTCACAAACACCACCCAGGCCGATAATTGCCTTCTTCAAACTCGCGTACATCACTCCAGCCGCCGACCTTCAACACCCTCGTCGCCTCGTCAGAGCTAAAACCATCACTCTATCGCCGACGTTTATCGAGTTCCCTCCACTGCGCTCTCGCGAGCAACTCCATTAGCTACCCTAAACTCGAACTGAATGTCGAGCCTCATCCCACTTATGCAAATCCTTAACCGTCACGACCCGATACCCAAACTCGCCGTAGATCCGCCTTCGTTCCATTCGATCGAGACAGTTTTCCCCTTTTATATTTTTTTTTATCAATCTCGATTTCGAATTAAAGAAGTAGGAAAGGTAACGCTGGTTTTTTTATATATATAACGAAGTGATTTCATTTTCTTTTTATCTGGAGAAGAAGGGAGATCTACGCGATTTTAATGTGAAGGAAGGCGGCTTCATACATGATCTGAAAGTATGAAGAGAAAGGGTACGTGATGGGTGGCGTGGATCAGAAGGCAAGGTAACTTTGATTTGATTTTATATAATTTTATTTAATTATAAAGTATCTCGTTTAAGCAACTTAAAATTTCGATCTCCTATCGAGGCGTGCCGCTAGGCGTTTATAATGTTATACCCCTATTCCGAACGTAATGGAAAAGGTTTCGAGTCCTAATTCGATCGTATAGAGAAGATACCTTTTTGAACCCAATTATTATATTTAATTTTCAATATTAATTTCAACGCGTTTATACCCCATACAATCAAACGATAACTCAAAACACTATGAAATTTGGAATCCGATAATAATAAAATATTACGGATCTAATGGAACTGGTTTCGTCGAATTCCGAGACTACTCCCCAAATCGTTATTTTAACGCATCAATTAATTTGACGATTTCAAAAAAATTCGAAACCACTTGAAATTTTAGTTTTAAAAACCTTCTAACTCAATTATAACTCCAAATCAAATATTTAAAACCTTTTAAATATTCAAAATTAACCGTCGAAAAATCTAGGTCATTACAAGATGAATGTATGTGCGATTTATACTAGTAGTAAATAATGTTTTTAAATGACATTTGTTTTGGCCTATTTGAATATGATTTTGGAAAATGCAAAATCCTTCTTAAGATTTGTGAACATACTTATATCATTGAGATAACAATATGGAGATGTTTTCTAAGTATGGAAGTGAAATTTTTTATAGGTATACTTATACAGTTGAGATAAGTATATTAATAATTTTCAAGTATTGAAAAAAGTAGAGAACGTTTGTGAATATATCTTTTGTAAAGGAACTTTAATAAAGATAATTGAAAGGAGATTTTAATTAGTGAAATGATTAATTAAATAGGCTTAATTGTTGCTTATAGGCTTAATTATTCTTAGTTCTCATATGAAATTAAATCTATGATTTGGTTGTTTCCTTATTTGATAGTTAAATAACCGACTATAAAATCTTGGCCAGTTTTGACTTAGGAAGTATATATATAAGCCTCACGTGTTCATACGGTTTGAGGTCCTCAGGAGAACTCATTTTGGTGAAACATCTCTCACTTTAAGGGTGGATATTCGAGATCCCCTTGGGCTGTTATATCGTCAGCTTACTTCTGAAAGAATCGAGATTGAGTCAATCGAAAACTATTGATTGTTGGTTCGAAGTGACTAAGATAGGATAGGTTATACAAAAACTACTTCAAGTGGCATAAGCCTTTGAATTGAAGACTTCTTAAAGATGATGGAAATTGAATATGGAGTTCTTTGAAGTGCAAGGGCTACTTGCTACTAATCCTAAGGGTGATTCCAAATTGGATGTTGTAGAAGTAGTGCCTTCGGTTTGTACATATCCTGAACAATTGTATAGATGAATGATGGCATTGTATTATCGCCTGGAGGCTGTGTTAGCATTCCAAGTAGGATTTTCTCAAAAGTTAAAATGTAGCCTCAAGCCTCACACCGGTAATGACTAAAACTTGGGATATGTTGCATGGCTATGTGGTTAACTACCATTAGGGTATGATCATCACTTGTATCTAGATCGATATTTACGGATTATGTATGTTGTGCGCCCGGAAATGGTTGACAAGTTGGCAGCCGAAGTGGTGATCATATTTGGTACTATCCAGTAGAAGGGTAGGCTGGTATTGCCATGTAGAGGTAGCAAGGTTTGTAACCTCTGTACATTTGATCTAGAGGTATACTGTGATGGGCAGTACCCCAGTAGCCCTATCATTAATGGAATCCAGTTTCCAATACGTGCATTACAGACTTAGTTGTATACTAAATATGTTGTTGAAAGTAATTAATGTAACCATTTCAACTACGTTATAAATTTATTTTCAACCATAGACATTATTATAATATCACTGGATTTTAGAATAAAAATGGTTTGGTTATCGTAAGGTAAAAACTCATATGTGTTTATTTGCAGCGTGGTCTTATGAGATATCTTTATTTTTAAAAAGATTTTATAACTTATAATAATCCAAATGATGATAGTTTAGTTTGCTCTGATTATTGTATCCATACATTTTTCTTGTGTAAATATTATTTTTATATTATACGTTACTCGTTACCATGTGGGATTATGTTCTGTCTTTTCTTTTCTTTCACCCTGACAATCTATCTCTCCGGCATTCGGATGCTTTGCAAATGAATACGGTGGATGTATTAGCATCGACTTTTGAGGATTGAAAAGGCGGGTCGCTATAGAATCAGTTAAAGGAAAAAGGAGTGATACCATAACTTGGTGTATCAATCAAAAATTGGGGCCAATGCCTTATAGTGGATTAAATAAGAAAGCATTTAAATGCATAGAAATTAGAGGTTGGAAATACACTTTAAAAACCTAATCTAAGAAGCTTTGCAATCCATTTAACATAATTAGATTTCACCTATAGTTGATGCGTTGTTGAAGTCAAAATAAATGATGTCTAAAAGAGATGACCGAAAAGGTAAGTCTACTTAATGTTGAAACTAAACAAAATAAAAAGAAGAAAGGAATCAGAAATCTATTAATAGATCTGTAGAAAATTAGGTGCAGGTAAGAAGTCGTTAAAAATGGGTAAAATGATTAGGGCAAAACTTATAGGAAGTTGACAAAGATTTGTTTTGGTGAGATAGTCGACCTGTAAGTAAACATGAGGAATATAATTGAAGATTAGCTTGATAAACATAAGAGAATTGTGAGTATTAAAACTGTGGATAATTTTCTATTATGTAATTGGGAATGCATTAGTAGAATAGAAATGAAAGCATATGAAGAGGAAAATAAATGGAGCCATGGAAATAGAAGTGGAATGTACAACTGTTAAAGTTGTTAAAACCTAGAAATTGATTAAACGAATTGGAGGGGGTAAATGGAAATAATTTCTAAAATCGCTGAGAAATTAGTATATGACATGAAAATGAATGGGAAAAAAGAATTCAAATAGCCAGATATTAAGGTTTATATATAAGAAATAGATGATATAATAAATAGATATGTCAGATTTATAATACATGCCATATTAGCATTATAAATGCAGACATATTATAAATTAAAAAAATAAACTGAAACAAAATAAAAATAAAATAACATTGGATTTAAATCTTAGTAAACATAAATCATACTACACAAAAACTAATGTTTTAATTGAATTACAATTAAAACATGGAAGTTTTAATATAAACTAATCTAATTAAAATTAAAACGTGAAACTCATTTATTAAATTAACTAAATATTATTTAGTGTAATGACCCATATTTTTAATTATTTTTAATTATTAAATTTAATGTAATTATTGAATAAAAATGGGTCGAAATAAAATTTAATGATTTATTGATGTAGTTTATTAAATATGAACTTGGATAAAATTTTGAATAACAAAATTCAAGAATATAAGAGATTGTAACATATATTAGGAAGTAAATTAAATAATATTGAATTCTAAGGCATTAATGTTGAATTATTGTAAAGTGAAATTAATTGTTTTATTAATTAAATTCGTTTAAAACTTAAAATTTTAAATATGGTAATTTATTGGATAATTAAATTGTTTAAATTCAATATCTAAACTATTTGAATTAAATATGAATGAAAATGATTTTAAAAGTTAATTTAAATTTTATTTAAACGGGAATGATGATAGTAAACTTTTATAATTGAATTTAAAGTGATTAAATTAAAATTTTGAAATTACGTGTTTTAATTAATGAGTAAAAATAGCCATTTTGGCCACTTTTTCGGATTTCGACAAAACTAGTTTCATTGGATCAGTAATAGTGAATTATTGTAGGATTTCAAGTTTCATAGCGATCAGACTTATCGTTTGGCCGTGCGAGCTTAAAACGCATAGAAATGAATTAAAGGGGTTTAATTAAAATAAATTGATTTTGAAAAGCTATCTTCTGCATAGGATCAAATTAGGCCTTGAGACTACATCCATTATGTTTGGAATGGGGGTAAAACATATAGAATGCCAGACGGCATGCTTCGTTTAAAGTTCAAGAATTTCGGACATTAAACGTCATATATTTTCTAATTAAAATATATATTTACATCCCTACCCAACCATTCGTACTCCCAGCCTCCTTTATGTCTGCACGTATCCCCTTTCCTTTCTCTCATTTCAAATGGGCAGATCGAACGAGCGAAAAGAAGAAGAAAATCTAACCGCGAGCGACGACGTGGTTGGGGACTGGAGCGGCGTGTAGTAAGGAGTTGGAGGGCGCGACTTCGACTGGGACGAGGGTTTAGGCGGCATCCAAGGTGGTCGGCAGTAATTTTTTTAGGCTTGCGTGCTCACATGTGCGAGTAGGGGGAGGAAGTGATGGAAGTGACACGGCTACAGGCTGGGGTGGCACGGCAATTGGTGGCATCGTGGTGGTGGTCCGGTCGTCAGGTGAGCGCGTGTGGAGGTCTTGGTCACGTTGCTTGGTTCAATGTCGAATGCTGAGAGTTTGAACGGAGAGAGGGTAATGGTTTTTCGTTTTTATTATTGTTTTTTTTTTGTTAATTTAAATGTTAATTATTATCGTTAATGCTAATTAAATCGTAACTTTTGCGTACAAGGCCCGTTCGGACGAAACGAGTTGCAGTGGATTCGTATCGACGTCATCTACAGCATGGAGTGGAAGTGGAATTTATTTGAAGCTGAGAAATTTTTCAGTTTTAAATAAAGGTGAGTGTTTTAACGCTCACGATAATATTTTTATGTTCGTTAAATTGAGATCATGAAGTTATTTAATTCTATTGACTATGGTCTGGAAATGAAATTAACATATGAGTTGACTGTAGAAATTAAATATGGCAGTTAAATTTGAAATTGGAACTAAATTGCCAATTAAATACCCGATATTGATAACTATGTAATTGTTATAAATTATTGGCTGATTTGCATGTTGATTGTAATTGAATGCTATTGATTGATATATTGGATGGTTGGATGTTTATCTATTATATATATATATATCTTGTTATCACCCTGTATATCATTTGGTAGTATATAACTGTTATTTTAATTATTTCGAATAAATTAAGAAATAGGTTGAAATGATATATACCTATGACATTTAATTTGGATGAAAATGATATATATCCATCCCTGAAATTAAAAATTAAAATAACCGATCAGTTGGCCATAGGATAGACAATTATATACGGACATCGGATTGGTTAAATTAAATAATTTTAAAAGTCTTGGTTTTGAAACTATTTGAATGATTTTGATTTAAAGGAATAAAAATCGAATTTATGAAGATTGAAATAATTTTGAATTCGAGTTTGAAATATTGGAATTTAATTTAGCCGAAGAAATTGTTTTAAAGAATTTAATTAGAATTTGAAATCATGATGGAAATATGAATTGAATTACTGAAATTGAATGGTTTAAAGGATTTGACCTTTTGCTTGAATTGTTTTAAAAGGGTTTGAACTTTTATTTGAACTTCGAAGTTATTTAAGTAAAAGTGATATAAACCGATATCTCAAATTTAGACTCGAGAATGGAATTAATTTTAAGATTTGAATCTAAATTCAAATATTGAAGTTTAATTTGAATTAAGTGATTTAAATCGATATTCTGAAATCGAACTCGAATTTATGTAAATCGAAATGGTTTAAAATTGAGAATTAAATTGAAATTAATTCAAATTTGACTTGAATGGGAATTAATTCAAATTTGAATTTAATTAAAATTAATTAGAAATGAAATCGAAATTGAATTAGTTTGAAATCGAAATTGAAGTTGATTTGAATTAAAATTAGAATCGGAGTTAATTCGAATTGAAACCGGAATTGAATCGATTTAAATTGAAATGGAAATAGAAATTAATTTGAATTGGAAGATTTAGAATTGAATCAGTTTGACTTTGAAACTAATTTCAAATAAATTATTTTAATATAAACTATTAAAATCTATCTTTTTAAATATTCAAATTATTTTATTTTCCAAACTATTTTATTTTATAAAACATTTTAAATACTTAAATCATTTTATATCAACTATTTTAACTATTTAAACTATTTTTAAACAATTTAAATTTTTTTCCAAACTATTTTCTAAAATTCAAACTGGTCAAAGGCTGGAATGTTTATATTTAAATCGTTGATTTAAATACGAATTGGGTTAAAATGAAGTTATAACATAAATTGAAATCCAGAACAATTTTGGAAGCGAAATCGAAATATTGAGGCAAAAATGATTTTGAAGTGAAATAGTATAATTTTAGTAAATATAATGATTTTGAAATTAAATTGATTTTGAAGAGAACATGATATTTTGATATCAAGTATGAATGGTTTTTGAAATGTAAAAGAACCAACCGGTGTGTAAAACGACGTTTGATTGTTAAAGAGACCGGGGCCTCTTATTGGCATACTCTCTGTCAATATTGGAACCATTTTAACAACTGTGTACGCGGAGGAGACTCCAGAATGAAGTGGTGGGATTTGGCGTCGTTTGCTGGATTTGAAGAAAGAGAACGATAATGGATTGACCTCGGCACTTGTGCCAATTTAAAATGACTAAAACAGGATGGCTTGACAGTGCCAAGCGGGCTAGCTACCCCTAGCGGACATCCGTTTTTCGATTAATTACTTCATCTCTTAATTAAAATACAATCAAAACCGTAGGGTCTCGTAGGAAGAATGGGTTTCCATCAATGTCATCCATTCTTATATAAGCAATGATTTACTTAATCACAACATAATTAATTTAAAATGAATTAAATTAACTATCTCTATCTTTAATTAATTTAAAGTGAATTAAATTAATTACTTCATCTCTTAATTAATTTAAAATAAATTAAATTAATTACTTCATTATAAACCTTACTTATATAATCATTAATTAATCATATCTGCATAATTGAGTCAGACGAGTCTGTAGTCTGATATCCTGTTTAGTTTTGAATTTTAGATTGAGAAATAAATAGGTTTTATAAATTTAAATATGAATTTGTTTAGAACCTTTTAAACTTCTTTATTGAATGAGTATTTCTTTAACTTGTAAAATAAAAGAGTTTTAGAAATGATGTTTAAAACGGGTTAAAGATAATTTGTATTCATTTTAAATCTTTAAATTTAAACTGACAGGCTTTTTAAAAACCTGGCAACACATAATTACCCGAGACCACTCAAAAACACTCCTAGTCGAATCCTAAATACTTCGAGTCTCACACGAACAAAACTCGAGAAACTCGAGTAGCCTTCCGAACCTAGGTATTCACTCAACCTAGTGTTCTGATATTCACTTAACCAAAAGCTTAGGCATTCGCTCAACCTATGCTCTGATACCACTCAACCGATCAATTAACACAATATAAAACCATTTTATATAACTAACAAATACGCGCTCTCGTATATATATATACACTCAAACAGGTTGCTACAGATCCTATCTCTAATGAACAATTTAAAAATTAAGTTATATATATATTCATATACAACTACTTATCAATTTAAAAATATAACAATTCCATAGTCTTTTAAAATCCATTCATATTTATAAAAATAATACATTATACTTATTATTTGGAAATAACATATTTGATACTTATTTAATTAGATTATTAAATTAAATTCAAATTTTATTATCAAAGATCATCAATAATCATTTGGATTAATTAAATAGGTAATTAATGGTTTAAACTAATTAATTAGTGATTAAGATTAATTAATTAGAATAATTAATTTGTAGTTAGGGATTATAAATTAGAGTATTAATTAATGGTTAGGAATTAATTAATAAGTAATTAAATATTAATTAAGTTATGGTTAACACTTAATTAATTTAGTAATTAGAGATTAATAAATTGGTTATTAAGATTTATTAATTTAGAATTAATAAAAATTAGTATAAGTTAATTACTTAAGGAAAGTAATTAAATAATAGTTAATGAGGTCATTAACTATGGGTTATTAAATAATTAATTAATAGGATTAATTAAAGAATTAATTAAGGAGTAATTAATTTAGTTAATGAAAGTAATTAAGGGTAGTTAATTACTGATTGAAGATTAATCAAAAGTGATTAATAAATGTTGTTTAATTAAAGATTAATTACTTAATGTAATTAATTTAATTAAGTAATTAATAATTAAGTTGTAATTAAGGATCATTTATTTATATAATTAATGATGTAATTAAGATTGGTTAATTAAGTAATAATTAATAAATGAAGTAATTAATCAATGTAATTAATTAAGGATTAATGTAATTAATTATAGTTGATTAAGTTAATTAATTTTAGTTAATTAATTAATGAAGTAATTAAAGGTTAATTACTATAAGTGGTTAAGGATAATTAATTTGAGAAATTAATTGAGGATAAATTACTTGGATGTAATTAAAAGATAATTAATCAAAGATGATTAATTGAAATGAAATATTAGAAGATAATTAATTAATTAAATTGTAATTAATTAATGGTTAAGTAAGCAGGATTTATAAAATGAAGTAATTAATTTAATTCAATTTAAATTAATTAGAGATGATATAAGTCATTACTTATGAATGAGTGATAGTATTGAATACTTGGCATTGATTGATATCTCTGATGAGATATATGCTGTATGATATGGATGTTAGTTGAATTGTATGGATTATCTGATAATGTTGATTATCTGTTGTAAATTATCTTCCTTTGTGAATAAAGATAATAAATTAAATTGTTTTAACCTTTAAAACAACTTGGCCTTAAAAGATACGCTTTGGATTTCGATGAGACCGGGATCGGGTTTCCGTATACCGGATTTCCAGGTCTGGAGACCCGAATACCACATCGATCCAAATTTACGATAGGTCGTGAATCAAGTGAAGATGAAGATTCAGAGTGCAAGGGTTATTGTCGTTAACTCTGAGGGTGATTCCAAAACGAGTGTAACGAGATAATGCCTTCGGTTTCGTTCGAACCCGGAACGAACTTGTATGGATTGAATGCTTTCAGAACATCGTCAGGTGGACGATGAGCATTCTAAGATAGATGTGTTCTTTTTAAAGGTAATCGTAGCCTCAAGCCTCACAAACCGGGAATGGCTAAAACAGGGGATGTGCAGCAAGGTTAGTGGGTAGCACCCAAGTAGGACAAGATTACCTCTGTCTAGATGTCCCTTTCTATTTTCGACTTAGTGGTGCGGTTGCTGATCCCAACCGTGAGGTATCTTGTGCGGGAATTGTCCAGTAAGGGATGTTCCGACCTTGTGTTGCAGGGGATTGGGAGTGATCCTCGGTACGGTGATCTAGGCCACGTACTGTGACGGGCGGTACCCCGGTAGCCCTGCCATTGTATGGAATCCAATTTCCAATAAGTGATAACGGACTTGATTGTATAACCCACTTTGTTGGCTAGTATGCTGGAATTTAATAATGTAACAATTTCAGCTATTTCATATTTATTTGAAAACCCTAGACCCTATTATAATACAATCGAATTTCCTATCAAATGTTTTGGTTAGCGTAAGGTAAAAACTTACCCATGTTTATTTGTGGGAAGTCTTACGTGATACCTTTTCTTTCAAAAGGTTTTGAAGTTAAGCAAGTTTAACCTGTTACTCACACCAGACCCATGTCTGACCCAAGTTGTTTATTTCTGTTTTATAAACTCTTGGGTACTCAAATTTTTACGAGTAGCCAAGGGATTCAGGTTAGCCTTGACGAATTGTGGAGGAGCAATGGAGCAGGAGGCTTCAGCGTTGTAGATATATATAGTAGTTCCGCTGTGTCTGTATCTCTGTAGTGTATTGAGTTGTAATGTCTAGACAGATGTTTATAACTGTCTAGTAAGTGATGTATATGCTGTGTAACTCTGTAAATTGTTGTAAACTATGTAATAGTTTATGTTATTAATATAATTTATTCGTTCCGCTGTGAGATCGTTGTTGTTGTTTCTTTCTTTCTTCTCTTCTTTTCTATTTTCTACCCCTTTCTTTCTTCATGATGATGCGACTTTCTGTGGAGAAAAAAGTCGGGTCGTTACAGTTTTTGATAATCACATTAATTAATTATTTAATATAAACTGGTTAAGTATAAATTACTTAATGAAAGTAATTAAAGAAATTAATTACTTAAGGTAATTAATTAAATAAATTTGATAAGTTTAAATTAATTAGTAAATTAATTTAAGGTATTGATTTGGAAATTTGATAATTACTTAAATGTAATTAGTGAAAGTATAATTACTTAGGAAAGTAATTAAAGGTAATTACTGGATGTAATTAACTAAAGATGATTTAATAAGGTAGTAATTGAGGATAATTACTTTGAATAATTAATCAAGGGATTAATTAAAGGATAATTAATTAAGGAGTAATTAATTTATGGAAGAGTAATTAAGGGTAGTTAATTACTAAATGTGATTAATCAAAGGTGATTAATAAATATGAATAATTAAAGATTAATTATTAAATATAATTAATTTAAATGAAGTAATAAATTAAGAGTAATTAAGAATCATTAATTAATATAATTAATGATGTAATTAAGAATTGATTAATTAAGATTAATTAATAAATAATAAGTGATTAAGGTAATTAATTAATTGTAATTAATTAAGGATTAATGTAATTAAATATAGTTAATTAATTAATGAAGTAATTAAAGATTAATTACTGAATGGTTTAAGATAATTAATTTGTGAAATTAATTAAGTATTAATTACTTAAAGTAATTAAAGGATTATTAATCAGGAATGATTAATTAAGATGGATACTTAGAGTAATGATTAATTAATTGGTTTAATTAATAATTAAGTAAGCAGGATTTATAGAATGAAGTAATTAGTTTAATTCACTTTAAATTAATTAGATGATATAAATCATTGCTTAAAGATGGATGAATGGGATTGAATGTATTTCATTGTTTGATATCTCTGATGAGATATGATTGATATATGATATGGATGTTTGGTTGAATTATAATGATAATGTGAATTATCTGTTTGGGATGATAATGTAGATTATCTATTGAATTATCTTTCTATGTGTATAAAGATAATGAATTGAATTGTTTTAACCTTAAAACAACTTGGCCCATAAAAGATACGTTTTGGATTTCGATGAGACCGGGATCGGGTTTCCGTATACCGGAATTCCAGGTTTGGAGACCCGAATACCACATCGATCCAAATTAACGATAGGTCGTGAATCTCAAGTGAAGATGAAGTTTCAGAGTGCAAGGGTTATTGTCGTTAACTCTGAAGGTGATTCCAAAACGAGTGTAACGAAATAATGCCTTCGGTTTCGTTCGAACCCGGAACGAACTTGTATGGATTGAATGCTTTCAGAACATCGTCAGGTGGACGATGAGCATTCTAAGTGATATGTTCTGATTAAAGGTAATCGTAACCTCAAGCCTCATCAACCGGGAATGGCTAAAACAGGGGAGGTGCAGCAAGGCTTCGTGGGTAGCACCCACTGAGAGCAAGATAGATCCCTGTCTAGAGGTCCCTTTTCTTTTTATTCGGCTTAGTGTGTGGTTGGTCGCGCCAACTACGGGGTTATCTTGTTCGGAATTATCCAGTAAGGGATGGTTCTGGCTTTGTGTTGCAGGGGAGCGGGCGTACTCCTCGGTACGGTGATCTAGGCCACGTACTGTGACGGGCGGTACCCCAGTAGCCCTGCCATTGTATGGAAACCCATTCTTCCTACGTGCCCTTACGGTTTTGATTGTATAACCCACTTTGTGGCTAGTATGCTAGAATTTAATAATGTAACAATTTCAGCTATTTCATATTTATTTGAAAACCCTAGACCCTATTATAATATAACTGGATTTCCTATCAAATGTTTTGGTTAGCGTAAGGTAAAAACTTACCCATGTTTATTTGTGGGGAGTCTTACGTGATACTTTTTCTTTCTAAAGGTTTTGAAGTTAAGCAAGTTTAACCTGTTACTCACACCAGACCCATGTCTGACCCAAGTTGTTTATTTCTGTTTTATAAACTCTTGGGTACTCAAATTTTTACGAGTAGCCAAGGGATTCAGGTTTAGCTTTGACGAATTGTGGAGGAGCAATGGAGCAGGAGGCTTCAGCGTTGTAGATATATATAGTAGTTCCGCTGTGTCTGTATCTCTGTAGTGTATTGAGTTGTAATGTCTAGACAGATGTTATAACTGTCTATTAAGTGATGTATATGCTGTGTAACTCTGTAAAGTATTGTATACTATGTAATAGTATATGTTATTAATATAATTTATTCGTTCCACTGTGAGATCGTTGTTGTTGTTTCTTTCTTTCTTCTCTTCTTTTCTATTTTCTACCCCTTTCTTTCTTATTAATGATACGACTTTCTTAATTAACCGATTAAAAAAACTATAAGATTTGGTAAGTCTGGAAAGCTAGCACTGAATTATTTTGGATTTTCCAGTGTTCTCGAGAGGAGTAGTTCTTTTGTCTACAGGATTGAATGGCCAGTTTGGATAGCTGGAATTCATTGTATTTCACGTATCTCTGAGGGAATACGTATATGATTCATTGCTGGTGTGGAATGTGCAGTTCAAATGGATTTGGAAGTTGAGCTGGACTTGGGTGTGATCTGATATTCTGTTCAGATTAGTGGATCTAGAGATAAGGGAAGCTCTGGATTATAGTGGCGTTGTTAGTTTAGATTCTGTAGAGCGAGTCTCCCGGTGATTTATATCCGGGGAAACTCTAGACAGTGTTAGTAGATCTATCCTGATTTGTATTAGGATAGTTAGTTAGGTTTGTTCGATTGGTTGCTTTGGTTGTTAGGAATTGGATGTTATGTATGTGGTTGCTGTTTAAAATTAAAATCTTTGCTGGATTATTAAATTAACTTTGCTTTTAATTTCGGGGACGAAATTATTTTAAGGGGGGAGGAATGTGATATCCCAGGTTTTTGGGCAATATAAATTTAATAATCTGTATTGATAATTTAATTGGATTGATAATTTATAATTTTAATTTAAATAGGTTAATTTAATATTTTAAAGGATATGATAATTATTTCAAAGATATGGGTTCTAGTTTTGATCGAGATGGTTCGTTTTCGATTCGTGTAGGTTATGGATGATCTGGAGTCGCGTATGGGTTCGTGAGGTTGAAGGCGATTGTCGAGGATCATCGCGGTGATCTACGATGGTCGGAGACGATGGTGCAAGTGCACCACGTGCACGTGAACGTTTGGGTGCCTGGGATTGTTTGGGTTTGGGAAGAAGGGGAAACTTGGGGAAAGTCTCGTGAAGATGGCGTGGTCGACTCGAAGCTGATAGGCTTTCGCATGGACTCGGGGTAGACTCGGGGGTTTTAGTGGATTTACTCGGGTTGATCTGGGTTTTAAACTGATAAGCTTGATTTTAAAAATGTTTTCAAGTTAAAGTTATCTTCAAGGTAATTATAAAGGAATGTTTTAATTAGATTTAAAATATATTTAAATGAATAAGTTTAAAGATATGAAATTTGGAATTTCCAAAGTTAAATTATTGTTTATTTAATCTATTTAAGCATGTTTGAATGGATATTCAAGATTTTAAGTGCATATAAAATTATGGGTTTAAATTGTTTTGTTTAAAGGTAAAATTTTATTCAAATATAAAATTATTTCTAAATGTTTAAATGGAGTTTAATGGTAGAATTTAATATGTGATTTAAATGAAAAGTTTATTTTTAAAGATGGAAATTTTATTAAGGCAATTAATAAATAAATCGAATTAAAGGTTAATTACTATTTGAAATTAAGAATAATTACTTAATGAAGTAATTAGTGGAAATGAATGTAATTAATAAATAAATGAATTAGAGATTGAGGGATTCATTCAAGATAATCAATTTATAATTAAGTGAGTAAATTTCTTAATGAAGTAATTAATGAATAATTACTTAAAGTAATTAGGAGGAGTAAATTATTCATGGAAGTAATTAGTTGAAGTAATCACTTGTTGTAATCAATTAAGGAATTAATTAAGTTAATTGTTTAAAGTTAATTAATTATGGATTAATTAATTAAAGAATTAAGAATTATTTAATGATGGGATTAATTACTTGTTAATGAAATTAGTTAAGAGAGATCATTTAATGAAGTATTTAGAAGATAATTACTTATGTAAGTAATTAAGAGTTAATTACTTAATTATTTTAGTTAATTAATTAATGTGATTAGTTAAATGTGTTTAATTTAAGATTAATTACTAAGTGTAATTAATTTAAAAGTAATTAATTAATAAAGTAATTAATTAAGGATTATTTGTTAATTTAAATTGATTAATAATTACTTAATGGAGTAATTAAAGATTAATTAATTAGATTAATTAATCAAGGTTAATATAATTAATTAAGGAGTTAATTAATTAAGATAAGTAATTACAAGTTATTAATTACTGTTTATGATTAATTAAGGTAAATTAATGAATGTAGTTGATAAAAAATTAATTATTTAATTAACTAAAAGGTAATTAATTAATGAAGCAATTAAAAGATCATTAATTAATATAATTAATGGAATTAATCAAGGTTGATTAATAAAAGTGATTAATTAAAGTATGATTAATTAATTATAATTAATTGAGGATTAATGCAAATAATTAATTAATTAATTATGGAAGTAAATGAAGAATCATTAAGTATTGTAATTTAATAATAGTAATTAAAGGTTAATTACTGTATATGGTTTAAGGATAATTACTTGAATGTAATTAAAATAATTAATCAAGGAGATTAATTAAAAGAAGATCATTAGGAGATGATTAGTTAATTAATTTATAATTAATTAATGATAGTAAGCAGGATTTTGATAATCCAAGTAATTAAATTGATATGGAGTTAATCAATTCTGTTTAGATGATTGGTTAATATTAGATGATTGATATTGGGTGATTGGATGATATTGGATGATTTGGATATCTCTGATATATGTGATATGCTGCTTTGTGAGATGAATGTTTGATATAAAGTATCTGTGATAATGTGATTTATCTATCTGTTTATATCATCCTGAATATAAGTTAAATGTTTAAACCTTTAAACAACTTGGCCTTAAAAGATACGTTTTGGATTTCGATGAGACCGGGATCGGGTTTCCAGATTTGGATATCCAAAAACCACATCGATCCCAATTAAACGTTTGATCGTTAATCCAAGTGGAGCAAGTGAAGACTCGAGGTGTAAGAACTATTCTTTGTCAGTATAACTCTGTGGGTGATTCCGTAATGAGTTTGACGGAGATAGTACTTTCAGATTCGAGATGAAGATTCAGAGTGCAAGGATTATTGTCGTTAACTCTGAGGGTGATTCCAAAATGAGTGTAACGAGATAATGCCTTCGGTTTCGTTCGAACCCGGAACGAACTTGTATGGATTGAATGCTTTCAGCACATTGTCAGGTGGACGATGAGCATTCTAAGTGATGTGTTCTGATTAAAGGTAATCGTAGCCTCAAGCCTCATCAACCGGGAATGGCTAAAATAGGGGAGGTGCAGCAAGGTTAGTGGGTAGCACCCAAGTAGTATAAGATTCCCCTGTCTAGAGGTCCCTTCTTTTTATTTCGGCTGTGTGGGCGGTTGCTAGCTACAACCGCGGGGTTTCTTATGCGGGAATTATCCAGTAAGGGATGTTCCGGCCTTGTGTTGCAGGGGAGCGGGCGTACTCCTCGGTACGTTGATCTAGGCCACGTACTGTGACGGGCGGTACCCCAGTAGCCCTGCCATTGTATGGAATCCAATTTCCAATAAGTGCCATCGGTCTTGATTGTATAACCCATTTTGTTGGCTAGTATGCTGGAATTTAATAATGTAACAATTTCAGCTATTTCATATTTATTTGAAAACCCTAGACCCTATTATAATATAATCGGATTTCCTATCAAATGTTTTGGTTATCGTAAGGTAAAAACTTTTCCGTGTTTATGTGCGGGAAGTCTTACGAGATACCTTTTCTTTCAAAGGTTTTTCAAAAGTTAAACAATTTTAAAACCGTTTACTCACACCAGACCCATGTCTGACCCAAGTGTTTATTTTCTGTTTTATTAAACTCTTGGATACTCATATTATATATGAGTAGTCAAGTGATTCAGGTTAGCTTGACGAATTCTGGAGGAGATTTGGAGCAGGAGGCTTCACCGTGTAGATATATTATGATTCCGCTGTGTATATGTTGTGTCTGTATCTGTGATACTTGAGTTGTATGAATTAGACAGATGTTTATAACTGTCTAATATGTGTTGTATAAGTTGTGTACTCTGATGTAATATGATACTATGCAATATTTTATGTGATATATTATATTTTATTCGTTCCGCTGTGAGTATCTGATGTGTTGTTCTTTCTTCCTTTCTATCTTTTCTTCTTCTATCCCTTTCTTTCTTAATTAACGATGCGACTTTCTGTGGAGAAAAAGTCGGGTTGTTACAGGTTGCACGATTTGGTATCGTGTTTTTAAGCGTGATTTTAGGCGTGGATGAAGGAGATGTCGTGCTGCTGTTGACCAAAATTTTAAATTTAAATTTAATTTGAATTTGATTAAATTCCAATGCGTTTAGGTGTCGTGTGCTCACAGAACAACTCCGAACGCTACGAAATCTGAAACCTGATAATAATACAATATTACGGACCCAATGGAACTGGTTTCGTCGAATTCTGAGACTGTTTGAAAAATGACTATCTTTAAATATTGATTCAAACAATTAAATTCAAAACTGAGCAAAACAGTTTAAATTTCAATTCTGAAGCTGCTGTTATCTTCAGTGTTATCAATACCAAATTTAAAAGCTTTTTGAAATATTTTTCTTCAGCTTAAAATTGAAGATTCAAATTTTTTATTCAACTTACAATAGATTAAATTCTATAATTTAATCGCCAATTTCAATATTATATCGGGGATTCAAATTAAATCATCGTTCAAATATTTAAAATTAATTAAATATTCTCAATTTAATTTGTTCAAAATTCAGGGTCGTTACAGACTTCCCCCCTTAAAAGAATTTCGTCCCGAAATTACCAGTCAGGAAGAAAAAGTCCTTAACTTCTCTACTATTTTTCAACATTCAATAGTTTTATCAAACTCTCAAAACAAATCTTTCTACTAAAGATTCATTATCAATTCAACTAAATTTCCAACTTCAATTATAAGTTTTAAACAACATCGTTTTCATAACGATTCAAATTTAAATTCAAATTCAAATTTAAACTTTCAAATTTTCTCAAAAATTTTCTAACGCCCTAAATTTTCGAAAAATTTCGCCAGCGTCTCCTTTGCGCGGCTAATACGGCACGACTACAAAACGTCCCTACGGACTCTCAGATTTCAAAAAAAAAAAGAAAAGGAAAAAGCCAAGCGGCTAGACAAGAAATCATCAAAAACTCATATTCAAATTTAAATACATACCTTTTTCGAGCAATTCGAATTATCTGTGAAATAAATTTTCCAATCCCTTTATACACCTGTATATCCTACTAGCCATTATATCTAGTTACAGCATTCAAATCATTTTGCAAATTCTATTACAAAGTTTTCCAATATATACTTCTTATATCCTCTTTAAATTCGCTGTTGAAGTTACATATTCAATTCCGTTCAATTTTTCGTTTCACATTCATTTGAACTTATAATTCACATTTTCAATTCTATTGGAATTCAATTTATCTTCCTTTATAATCATTGAATTTAATTCGTTCAAACCTTATCCATTTGGTCAATAATCAATTAGCTTCACTTACTAACTTTCAGTTTAATACTTCATTTATCAAATTCAATTCCAGTTCTATTTACTTTCAAATTCAAAATGAATTTTAACATTCAATTTCATTTTCTAGCACTTGCAATCGCAATTTATTCATTCATTCACTAACTCATTCGTTTTTCAATTTGAATTTCGTTCTAATCAAATTTCAATATTCTGTAAGTTATCAACTTATTGATATTTCGTAAGTATTTTAAATAGGATTCCAGAGTCGTTTCAACTTTTTCAAAACCATATGAAAACAATTCAAATTATCCTTTTGAATTTCAAAAACCAAACCCAAATTTTCAAACAATTTCCATTTAAAACAACTTGGCAGCAATTTCTCTTTTGGAAACCCGAAAATGAATTCTAATGATGTGGCCATCATCATCAGGATTATTTTCCAGCGACCGAAAAGAGTTTAGAGCTTTTCATTTCTTCAAAACATTTTTCCAAAATCCTTTGAAATTCATTTTCAACTCCAAAAAGAATTTAAACTTTCCAAATCTTCAAAATTTTCAAATTCTTTTCAAAACCTTTCCAAAAACTTCTCTGGAATTCTACTTCCAATTATAAGTCACATTTATAATTTATATCCTCAAATTTCATTCGTATATGAATTTATTTCTTAACTTTGGAGTTACGATTTCAATCTCTTATTCAATTCCAATGAGAATAATTCACTATTATTACTTCCTAACATCCAAACATCCATATACTATAGTACTTCATAGAAAATTATTTCCTTTATATACAAAAATAGTTTTGGGTAAAATTATTTCATTTACCCTATTTAAAACAATACTGTGTCGTCTTGCCTCGTTTAAGTGTTTAGAAATCCCTATCGATAATATGGCGTCCCACATACCGACCAAAACTCATAAACATCTCAACGGATAAGCAAACACAATATAAAACAATTTTTATATTCACTAACAAATACGCACTCGTATCTATTATTACACTCAACTCATTCTAGAGTACTACTGACTCTATCTTAATGAGTAACACCCAACAGGGCAGGGTTGTCGCTTAACCATATGCTCTGATACCAAATGTCATGGCCCGCAAATCCGTCCCTCTTGATTAACCACTAATCTCCATTGATTAACTCAAAATGAACGGGAATACGAACTATGATGGTTTAAGAAGAAGAAAAAGGCAGAAGAGAAAACAGAAGAAGAAGAAGAAAATAGAGAAGAACAACAGAACAACATCAGAACAGAAAACAATATCAGAATCTCACATATCGCAGCGGAACAATATATAATAAATAAACATTAGTCTTTTAAAACAAAGAACTATATCAGTTTATACATACATCAATCATCAGAGTCAATATACAACTCGATACAACAATGGACAGTTATATAAACTTGTCCTCATACAGAATACACAGCAGAATAAATACTATCAGATACAAATACTACGTCTCGACCTCCAGCTTATCTCCAAGCTCCAGAATATCCAGAATATCCTGATAACCTAACTCTAGACTGCCCGTGTGGAAATTGGTGGGCACCCAGAGTTTAGAAGGGAAACAATAAACTCCGAGTCAGTCATGGTGACTGGTGTGAGATCGTAAAACAGTTTATCTTTAAAACAACAACAAGATAATTTTAATGTCAATTCGCAATGCTTTTGGAAAATGAAACTACCATAAGACCTCCCACCACACACACAATGCAAACGCAGACTTGGAGGAGATTTCTTCTTATGATAGTCAAAGATGCTTACTACGCAAAAATCAAATCATTTTGGATATTATTATTAGTGCATAGTGGAAAACATTTCGAAAGTAGAATATTAATCTTAGCCAGCATAGGTACCATTATATTATGCCTGCTATAGCTGCCTCCTGAGGAGACAGGTTATACAATTGAAATCGTAAAGGCTCGTATTGTTTCTTTGGATTTCCAACAAATGGTCAGGCTAAGGAACTTCCTATCCACGATGGGTACGTCTCTGGAATAGACGACCCGAGAACCTAACCGGATCTCTGCCAACACAAGGTCGGGTTACCTCTGCAAAAATAGGTAACTACTGACACGCGTATGCCATCCCCCGATCGTCACCGATCTTCCCAAGGATCCCCGATTCGCAACAAACCACATAGATAATAATAATGCAGTAACCACAGAGGTTAAGTATCTGGGCTCCATACCATGATACCACCTTTATCCAGAAGGAATGACATACACTAAGGGGCGCTACTCCCTAGAACCTTGCCGCATCCTTCCTGTTTCGACCATTTCCGGGGTGTGAGGCTCGACGAAGTCTCGTCCACAAAGCTACGCTTTCTACAAAGCCCTGCTTCGGGTCAAACAAAATGATCAACCTATGATCACAAAGATATAAGATCAAACAAATGATCATATCGTAAATGATCAAACACTGATCATTTCACAGCAACACTCAGTATGCCACGTTACCAAATTGGGATATATCGCTGATAAATTTCAACTACATAACCTCTGAGCTCGTACGTCTCAGAGAAGGGTGTTAAGCTAAGAGAATAAATTCTCCGCCACCAACAGAAATGTATTTGAAAGAAATCAGCTTTATATCTCAAATTGTAACGTCAGACACACAATCCATACAAGTCTGTTCCGGGATCGAACAGAACCGAAGGCACTTCTCACGAAGCCCTTGCATATCCGGATAATTTTCAATCACGTCAGGACTTCCCGTCACTAAGGGTGATAAAACCTCTAAATCGGAGATCAGCCGATGTAGAGTAACTCGACGATAATCCTTCCGTTTTCAAAAATATCCGGTCTTCAACACCGGTCTTCGAATGCAATTCATAACGACGTATCACATATTCGGAATGGGTTATACGACCCCATGGTCCTTTCCCGGCTAACCCGAATAGTGAGCGATTATTCAAAAATAAGTGTGGCATTCAAATTCATTCAATTCACAACAAATACCTATCTAAAGGTAATTATTGATAGTCGGTTATTTAACTATCAATAAAGATGCGCAACATCATCAGATTCCAAATAATTTTCCAAATTATTTATTTTCAAAAATATCTTTACTAGATATAGAATTTCCACACTTAACCGTTTGAAAACAATTTCAAATCAATTCCCACATTTTCTTTTTATCTTTGAAGATAAAATATCAAAACAGTTCATTTCATATTGGAAAAGCATTTCCACACTTATTAATAAGTATTTCACAAATCTATTTATTTTCAACGTTTGAAAATACTCGATATACTTAAATCAAATTAAGTATATATTCATTCTTTTAAGGAAAACATTCTCTTAAGCACATTTATTTGAGTCAAAACGAATGTTACGTAAAACATTGTTACGAACGACTCAAAATCACTAGTATAGGGATTCGAATTTTTAAGATAGACATGTAAATCCCAATACTATATAAAACATTTCCTTTTGGAAATCATTTACTATAACAACAGTGTTATAGTCCGTCATTTCCTTATTTTTCGAAATCGTCTATTTCAACAATAAATGTTGAAATCTATGGTTTCGATATTTAACACGTTTTAAAACATCCTTTAAAACAATTAACTTCATTTATAACATCGCTTTCCCAAACATAACCATTTTCACTTAAAAATATATTCACCGTCCAAAATCGTGAATATACTTCATTTATCCCAATTCCAATCATTTCTACACATTTTCATTTCAATAGAAATTCGCTATCCAAAATCGCGAATATATCTACTTTAATAACCTTCTATATTTAAATTTATCAAATTCAATTGATTTCGAATTTATAAAACAACGTTTATAAATTCTATTCCTACTTTATAACAACTTCGATTTGTAAATCTCCTTTATTAACAAATTTGATCAATATTTCATTTGAAGGCAAAAATCCAATCTATAAGTTAATTTCTTATAAATCTTCTATTCTACAATTTCATTCATTTTAACTTCCCGATTTATACATCTATAAATTTCATCCTTTTTAACTTCACAATTTATACATTTATAAATTTCATTCTTTTTCCAAATTCGTTTCAATTTGCAATTAGATTTCTAATTGGACTTCCCACTTATTTCTTTTCTAAATAAATTCCTTTTAAAGAAAATAAATTTCTTTATCTCTTTCAATCTATTTAAAAATCCAAATTTAAATTAAATTCTTCAATTTATAATCACTGTTTTATGAAATTCATTTATTTAGCATTTTCACTTTATTCTGGAATTTATTCAATAAGATTATAAAAATCAGCTTTTATACTTTTAAATTCTTTTCTTCGAATTTATTCAATTTCTAAAAATTTATTTACTTGAAAATTTCTATTTTGATTTCAAAAATCCAATTTCATTTATTTTTGGAATCCAATGATATCAAACATCCATTCAGCTAAATTTTAGCTTCAAACAATTTCCAGATATCAATATGATTAATAACATCAATATAATCATTCACAGATTCATATCACAGTATAAATAAATTCAATCAATGTGAGGGGTCCAGTTGGATCCCTCCAACCTGTTTCCCTGCATCCAAAGATGTTAGCACAATACCAATTCCGCTCCAGTACGGAATTATCGCGGTATATAGGTTTTATAAAAATCCGCTTACTAACGGCGCAATAGGGTCTCATCCGCTATACGAGGCGGGAATCAATCAATCCAATATATACATATGCCAATATGTATATATTGCTATATATAGATATATATCCTACTATATCTAATATCACATCTAATAGCAATCAAATAAATAACTGAAAATTCCACTTTTCAATTCTTGAGTGAGAAGATCTCACCTTAGCTTTAAATTTTGCCATCCATTTCCATTTTGATCATTTCTTCATTGTATTCGACCTTGTATAACAATTTTATACAATTCGTTAATATTCGAAATAAATCGAACAATTAAGTTTCGTCAAATAGATTCAATTTTCAAATAATTATTATATTTGAACAAAATTTCCTTTGATAATTAATTTGGTAGCCAGAATAAGTTAAACAAATCTTCTTAATAAATTATTTTAGTTGAACTACCCGAACAATCCACTTATATTTTCCAATGTAATTTAAACTCATCTTCCTTAAAATAATTTCTAATAACCAAATAACTATATAAGTTCTTTAAATAAATTAATTTCCATTAATACATTTTTTCCACTTGAAATCTTATACATATATTTTATAAAATTAGCTATATAAATTCCATAAAAATTTGAATTTTATACATATAAACCTTCAACATTTTTAACATTCATATATACATCGAAATCCTTTCCATATAAATTTTCTGTTTTCAAACTTTATATACTCAAACAGGCATATTTTTATTTTTAAAATTATCTGTAACAAATTTTCTACTTATTAGATAAATATATATATATACTAAATTCAAATAAAAATAGAATTAACTAATACCTTCACTGCAAAATGCAACCCAGGTCGAGATGCCTCACCCACACCGAAGTCGCAACTTCCTGGCCTCATCGACTAAAACGAGATACCCCAAATCGCCTGAACGCTGCCACTAACCACCACGCCCTCAAGGTCGCGAAACCCCAAATCCACGTCGTCATCATTTCCGACCTCCAACACCACTGCGCCTCGCGAACAACAAAAACGAAGACGCCTGCCTCGAGCATCTCCCACTTCGATCGCGAGCTATCGCCGATCTGATCTACCCCCAAATCGCGGTGCCAAGGCGAACGCTTCCACGCTGCTGCGCTCATGCGCCTGAATGCCGCAGCCATCGCGAATTGATCGCGCGCGAACCCCTAGACGAGCGGCCTCCAATTGACTTCGCCACTCGCGTAGCTCGTCGCGATGCCCCCCCTCCTTCTTTGATTTGAATTCGAGAATGGCAGAGAGGCCATGGTTTTTGATCTCTTTTTTTTTTCTTTAAAATTTCGAACGAAAGCTTTCGTTTATTTGAGAAGGGAAACGAATCGGTTGCCATTAATTTTTTTGTTTGAACGAAAGAGCTTTCATTCCATTTTCTTTATTTCTGAACGAGATTGTGCATTTTAAAATTCGAAGGGGATGGGTTGCACGATTTGGTATCGTGTTTTTAAGCGTGATTTTAGGCGTGGGTGAAGGAGATGTCGTGCTGCTGTTGACCAAAATTTTAAATTTAAATTTAATTTGAATTTGATTAAATTCCAATGCGTTTAGGTGTCGTGTGCTCACAGAACAACTCCGAACGCTACGAAATCTGAAACCTGATAATAATACAATATTACGGACCCAATGGAACTGGTTTCGTCGAATTCTGAGACTGTTTGAAAAATGACTATCTTTAAATATTGATTCAAACAATTAAATTCAAAACTGAGCAAAACAGTTTAAATTTCAATTCTGAAGCTGCTGTTATCTTCAGTGTTATCAATACCAAATTTAAAAGCTTTTTGAAATATTTTTCTTCAGCTTAAAATTGAAGATTCAAATTTTTTATTCAACTTACAATAGATTAAATTCTATAATTTAATCGCCAATTTCAATATTATATCGGGGATTCAAATTAAATCATCGTTCAAATATTTAAAATTAATTAAATATTCTCAATTTAATTTGTTCAAAATTCAGGGTCGTTACACCATGTTTTGCTGCAGTTGGGCACGTTTTTCTGTGCCTAGATGGGGCCGAGTTCATCAATACTCTGGCCGTGGGTAGCTCATGTGATAGGCAGTCGAGTGGAGGTCCCTGATCGTCTTCAACTTCAACGTGGTGGCCGCGATAATTCGTTGAAGAGCGGCGGCTATGGGTTTTTGTTTGTGCGTGTTTTACTGGGTAGAGGAAGAAGGAGGGGGCGGTTCAGATCTGAAGTGGAGGAAATGGACGGCCTGGATTGAATCTAGGGTTTGCAATTGAAAATAAATTGTAAATTATTATATATTTAATTCGTACAAACTTTAAACTATCATAACTTCTTCATACGAGGTCCGTTTCGGATGAAATTTTTTGCGTTGGAATCGTATGGTCGAGCACTACGCTATGGAATTGGATTGGAGTCAATTGGAATCAGTGAAAAATTCAGGTAAAATTAAACGCGTGTTTAATTTTATTCGAAATAAAAGCTGGAACAGAATTGAAACCAAGGTGAGAACTCCTCACTCAATCGAATGTTTGTTTCGATTTAAATTATAAATAGTTAGATTTAAAATTGCTTGATTGTATGGATTGAATGATGATTGCTATTTATTGTGATAAATAGACATTATACGCCGTTAGTAAGCGGATGTTATTTATTAAAAACATATACCGCGATAATTTCACATTGAAGTGGAATTGGTATTATATGTGTATATAGCAATATATATATATATTGGAATATGTATATATTGGAGTTGATTTCCCGCATTGTATAGCGGATGAGACCCTATTGCACCGCATAATAGCGGATAATATTTATGAATCCCATATACCGCGATAATTTCACATTGACGTGAAATTGGTATTGTGCTAACATCTGTGGATGCAGGGAAATAGGTTGGAGGGATCCAACTGGATTCCTCACTGTAGTGATTTATTTACAGATATTGTTGTATATTCTGTTATCATATGATGATATATGATGTTTGGATGATGTGATTGAATATTTGGTGTTGTTGCATCATCGGATCCATTTTTGAAGTTAAGATAACGATTTTGATTTTAAAGGGATTTTAAAAGTGATTTTTGAAAGTATATGTTTTATAGAATTGGTTTATTTAAATTGAGATTTTTGGAATAATTATGAACGGTTTATATAAAAGATTTATAAAATTGATATTTTGTAAATTAAGAATACTGGAATTATAAAATAAGTTTTTATAAGTGTTAAAATTGAAATAATGGAATTCTAAAAGGAGTTCTGTTAATGTTGAAAATAAGGTTATAAATAAAATCTTATAAGTAATAAGATTTATAACTTGTGAAGTTGTAAAAGAACGATTTTTGCAAATAAATGAATTATAAGTATTTAACTTATAATATGGATTTTTGGTATATAATTGAGTTATAAATTGATTTGGTTAATAAAGTGCTTTTATAAGTTAAAGTTGTTATAAAATACAAATGGAATTTATAAATAGATTTGTAAATCCGAGAAATGACTTATTTTGATAAGTTAAGTTTATATAGCTTATTAAAGGAAGTATATTCACGATTTTGGACAGTGGATAATCCTTTAAATAAAATGTGTAGAAATATTGAAATTGGCCAGTGAAGTATATTCACGATTTTGGATAGTGAATATATTATTAAATAAAATGGATATGGTTTGGAGAAGTGATATTACGAAATGAAGTAATTGTTTTAAAAAGATGTTTTAAAACGTGTTAAGTATCGAAAACATAGATTTCAACATTTATTGTTGAAATAGACATTTCGAGGAATAAGGAAATGGTGGACTATAACATTGTTGTTATAGTAAATGGTTTCCGAAAGGAAATGTTTTATATAGTATTGGGATTTATATATCTATCTAAATTTCGAATCCCTATACTAGTGATTTTGAGTTGTCGTAACGATGTTTTACGTAACATTCGTTTTGACTCAAATAAATGTTTAAGAAAATGATTTCCTTAAAGAATAAAATATATACTTAATTTTGATTTAAGTATATTAAATATTTTCAAATGTTGAAAATAAATGGATTTGTGAATTACCTATTATTAAATAGGTATGGAAATGCTTTTCCAATATGAAGTGAAATGTTTTGAGATTTTATCTTCAAAGATAAATTGAAATGTGGAAATTGATTTGAAATTGTTTTCAAATAGTTGAAGTGTGGAAAATTATATATCTTGTAAAGATATTTTTTTTTGAAAGATAAATAATTTGGAAAATTATTTGGAATCTGATGATGCTATGCAGACTTATTGATAGTTAAATAACCGACTATCAATAATTACCTTGAATGGGTATTTGTTGTGATTTGCTTGAATTTGAATGCCACACTTATTTTTGAATAAGCGCTCACTATTCGGGTTAGCCGGGAAAGGACCTTTGTGCCGTATAACCCATTCTGAATTTGTGATACGACGATATGGATCGTATTGAAGACCGGTGGTGAAGACCGGTGTTTGTGAAAACGATAGGATGACCTATCGATTGTCTCTGCACTGTTAGCTACGGTATAGAGATTTCCTTTGTGATGGGAAGTTTTATCAGGATTGTGAATATCCGGATTGCAAGGGCTTCTTTGGAAGTGCCTTCGGTTCTATCCGAACCCGGAACAAACTTGTATGGTTACGTGTCTGACATTACATTTTGAGATGTAAAGCTGATTTCTTTCAAATACATTTCTATTGGTGGCGGAGAATTTATTCTCTTAGCTTAACACCCTTCTCTGAGACGTATGAGCTCAGAGGTTATGTAGTTGAAGGTTATCAGCAATATATTCCCAATTTGGTAATGTGGCATGCTGAGTGTTGCTGTAATGTTGATCATTTATTGATTATTTGTGATCAAAGCGTGGCTTTGTGAAAAAGCGTAGCTTTGTGGACGAGACTTCGTCAGGGCATCACGACCCGGAAATGGTCGAAACAGGAATGTTGCGGCAAGGTTATGAGGGTCGCGCCCTTTAGGGTATGTCATTTCCTTTTGGAAAGGGGTGGTATCATGGTATGGAGCCCAGATACTTACTCATGTGGACACACCTGATTTATTATGTGTGATGATGTTACCGAGCGCTCGGATAAAGGTCCCAAAGGACTGGGTGTTGACATATTCGTGAGTTACCTAGTTACAGGGGTAACCCGGCTTTGTTTGGCAGAGAGCAGTTTGTCTCTCGGGACGTCCAGCCAGAGGCGATCCCATTCGGCAGTAGGAAAGGAAGTTCCTTAGCCTGACCATTTGTTGGAAAATCCAAAGAAACAATACGAACCTTGTACGGTTTTAGTTGTATTACCTGCTATGGAATGTGGCGGTAACCTGCTATTGAACATAGTAGCTATAGTAGGCATATGATACTGGTCGTATGTTGGCTAAGATTAATATTATACTTTCGAAATGTTTTCTGCACTATGCACTAATAATAATAAATCCAATGATTTGTGTAGTAAGCATATTTGACTATCATAAGAAGAAATCTCCTCCAATTCTGCGTTTGCATTGTGTGTGTGGTGGGAGGTCTTATGGTAGTTTCATTTTCCAAAAGCATTGCGAAATTGACTTTAAAATTATCCTGTTATTGTTTTAAAGATAACTGTTTTAAGTTCTCACACCAGTCACCATGACTGACCTGGAGTTTATTGTTTCCTTCCTAAACTCTGGGTGCCCATCATTTTCCACACGGGCAGTCTAGAGTTAGGTTATTAGGTCATTCTGGATTCAGGAGATGCTGTGGAGCTCATTGACGAGCTGGATGGCGAGACGTACCACTTGTATATGATATTAGTTATTCCGCTGTGTATTCTGTATGAGGATAAGTTCATATAACTATCCAGTTGTGTTGTATATTGTTGTGGTAACCTCTGATGATGATGTAATATATAAAATGATATAGTTCTTTGTTTTAAAGATTATTCATTTATCTATTATATGTTGTTCTGCTGCGAATGTGAGATTCTGATATTGTCTCTGTTTCTGTGTTTTTTTTCTTTCTTTTTCTTCTGTTTTCTTCTACCTCTTCTTTTTCTCCATAACAATTCGGTTTTCCGGCATTCGATCTTGGCAGTTGATACAGTGAATGTATTCATGTCGATTTTCGAGCGACGAAAAATCACAATCGTTACATTTGGTATCAGAGCATCTGGTTAAGCGACAACCCTGCTCTGTTGGGTATTACTCATTAGAGATAGAGTCAGTAGTACTCTAGAATGAGTTGAGTGTAATAATAGATACGAGCGTGTATTTGTTAGTGAATATAAAATTGTTTTATATTGTGATGATTGATTTGTTGAGTGGTATATGGATTCTGGTCGGTATAGTCTGTACAACTCTATCGATAGGGATCTCTAAACACTTGTTCAGAACAATTCGGCACGATATTGTTTTAAATTGGGTAAATGGAATAATTTTACCTCGATTATATTTTGTATATAAAGGAAATAATTTTTCAGAATTATTAAAGTGTATATGATTGATTGTTTGGTTGTTAAAAATGTAAATATATATATGAGTTAATAAAAGTTGTTTGAATAAGTTAAATGAAAACAACAATTGTAAAAGAATAAAGTGTATAAGCAAATGAGTTATAATGAATGAAGTTATAATTAAAATGATTTACAATGGTAAAAATAATCTTATATATGAAAAGTGAAATTTTATAAGTAAAAGATTTATAAATGTGAATTATAATCTAAAATAAAATTCCAGAGAAATGTTTTTGAAAGGATTTGATACTTTGGAAAATTGTTTTGGAGAGATGAAAGCTCTAAACTCTTTTCAGGTCACCGGAAAATAATTCCGATGATGATCGCGACATCATTGGTGTTCATTTTCGGGTTTCCAAAAGAGGAATTGCTGCCAGATTATTTTAAATGAAAGTTGTTTGGAAAATTTGGGTTTTTGTTTTGGAAATTCAAAAGATAAATTGAATTGATTTCAAAATGATTTTGAAAGGTTGAAAAGACTCTGGAATCTTATTTAAAATATTTATGGGAATGATAATGAGTTGATACTTATACAAATTGAATTTTGATAGAATAAATTTAACTTAAGGATGGAGTTAAATTAAAATAAGTATAAGTGAAGCAATAAAATCCAAGCTGTAATTGTTGAATATAAGTAATTAAGTTTTGAACTTATAATATGAGATAATAAATTTGACTTTGGTAAAAGTTAAATAGAATTGGAATCTGAATTTGATTAATAAGTGGAAACTTAAGTTAATTTGAGCAAATGATGTTTGAAATGGAAAATAACTTAAGTAATGTTGAATGAAGTTAATTCTGGTATCGAAGTAAAAAAAATCAAGTGAATTAAATGAATGTGAACTTAAGTTATATAAATAAAATTCAATTTTATTTGTTAAATGGATTAGCAATTGAATTGAACAAACGGATTGAATGTTAATCAATCTAATGTGAATAAATTGAGATATGGAAAAATGAATGTAAGTGTTAATTCATTAAAAGCAAATTGAATAAGTTGAATGGAAGTCAATTTAATATAAACCAATTAGAATTTAAAATGTTGAACCAAATTGAATGTAAGTAAAGTAAATTGAATAAATTTGGTTATGATGTTTGTGCATTGGTTGTTATATGAGTGTTGGTTGATTGTATATAACATAATTCATTAACTATTAATGAAATTGAATTAATAAAATTGGAAGCTAAAGTAATTGAATTCAAATTGAAAGTGATGTAAATTTTAATAGAATTGAATTCAATTTGAATTGGAAGTGAACCAACTTGAATATAAATTAGTGAATGTAAACTAATTGAATTGAATGTTGATAAAAATCCAATGTAAATGAATCAAATATGATTTAAAATTGAAAACCAATTCAATGAATATTAATGAGAAGTGAATTTATATAGATTTGGTTATGAACTGATTTGAATAGACATGGATTTGTTGGATGTTTATTGGATGATAGTTGTTTGATGGTTGCATTTATTGCTTTAGTTGCAATTGCTATGTTAGCACATGTAGTTATTATGTTGCTATATGATGTATATTGATATTATTTTCTATATACATGTTTCTCATTTGTTTGATTGAGTGTTTAGTAGGTGCGGATGGCGTTGCTTCACATTTGGAGCTCGTTTTCGCGCTATATTAGCCGTATACGCTCGCTAAAAATATATAAGGTACATATCTCGGATTAAATAACGTACTTTTACACTTTTTCCCTACGGGATGCCTCATCACTTGATGAGATGTATATTTGTGATATATATACACTGTCATTTTTTTCGGATCGAGCCGCGCAAAGGAGGCTATGGCGAAATTTTCCGAAAATTTAAGGCGTTAGAATATTTTTGAGAAAATTTGAAAATTTTGGAAACTTAGTAAAGTTGTTGAAAGAAGTTTAACTATTGGATTTTTGGAAAGGTTAAACACTTAAGAGATTTGTAAATCTAATTTGAACGATTTGTTTTGGAAAGTTAATAGATTTTGTATCTTCTTCTTACTTGGTAATTCGAGGACGAAATTCTTTCAAGGGGGGAAGTTTGTAACGACCCAGAATTTCTGATATTTGAAATTCAAATATTTAATTGATTTTAAATATTAATAAGTAGAATTAATAAGTCGAATAATATATTTTTCGAATATTGGATTTAATTGGGTAATTAAATCGATAATTTAATAGTTGAAATTCCAGAAATAATTGAAATCTGGATTTAAATGTGAATGAAAATGATTTATAAAGTTATATTAAATCATATTGAAGTTATAGTGATGGTATAGAACTTTTAAAATTGAATTTAAAGTTAATTTGTGAAAATTGAATATTTTAATATTTAATCGACTAGTGAAATTAGCCATTTTTGGGACAGTCTCAGAATTGGACGAAACTAGTTTCATTGGATCCGTAATAGTTAGTTATTATCGGATTCCAATTTTCATAGCAATCGAAGTTGTCGTTTGACCGTGGCAGCTCGAAACGCATCGACATTGTTTTAATATTTATTTGGCGAGTTAAAATAGTCATTTTTCAAAAAGTCTTGGATTTCGACGAAACTAGTTTCATCGGATCCGTAATGTTGAATTATTGTAAGGTTTCAAATTTCGTGTCAATCGGATGTACGGTTTGTCCGGGGCAAGCCAAAACGCATCGAAATCGGTTTAATTTAAATTTGATCGTTTAATTCCGTAACTCGCACAGATGATCGAATTAGCTCCCGAAACACGTTCCATTATGTTCGGAACGCGGGGTAAACCTTACGAACGCCAGGCGGCACGTGTAATTTGAAGATCGTTTGAAAAAGTCGTTTTAAAATAAATTTAATATTATTTATATACGTATATATATATATATACACGTATAAGGGCTGAGAAACCCTAACAAATGCTTCAGCCGCCACTCCATCATTTAATGGCCAGAAAATCTCCATCTTCTTCCTCAATTATTTTCAAATCCACAAAGAATTAGAGGAAACTTCCAACTACAAAGTTGTAGATCTCGTCGAGATCTTTCAATCCAACGGTGGTGATCTGAAACGGAGCGACGTGGAGGGGGGAAATTGGCCACGTTTTTGCTGCAGTTGGGCATGTTTTTCTGTGCCTAGATGGGGCCGAGTTCATCAATACTCTGGCCGTGGGTAGCTCATGTGATAGGCAGTCGAGTGGAGGTCCCTGATCGTCTTCAACTTCAACGTGGTGGCCGCGATAATTCGTTGAAGAGCGACGGCTATGGGTTTTTGTTTGTGCGTGTTTTACTGGGTAGAGGAAGAAGGAGGGGGCGGTTCAGATCTGAAGTGGAGGAAATGGACGGCCTGGATTGAATCTAGGGTTTGCAATTGAAAATAAATTGTAAATTATTATATATTTAATTCGTACAAACTTTTAACTATCATAACTTCTTCATACGAGGTCCGTTTCGGACGAAATTTTTTGCGTTGGAATCGTATGGTCGAGCACTACGCTATGGAATTGGATTGGAGTCAATTGGAGTCAGTGAAAATTTTGGGTAAAATTAAACGTGTGTTTAATTTTATTCGAAATAAAAGCTGGAACAGAATTGAAACCAAGGTGAGAACTCCTCACACAATCGAATGTTTGTTTCGATTTAAATTTTAAATAGTTAGATTTAAAATTGCTTGATTGTATAGATTGAATGATGATTGCTATTTATTGTGATAAATAGACATTATACGCCGTTAGTAAGCGGATGTTATTTATTAAAAACATATACCGCGATTGTAACGACCCGGAATTTTCGAACCCGAAAATTCCAGATAGTTAGAAGAAAAAGAAAGAGATAGAAGAAAGAAACAGAAAGAAGAAAGAAGAACAGAGAACACAACATCTCACATTCGCAGCGGATTAAATATAATAACAAATAATAATAACAGTTATACAAAGAAAAACTGTATTTGTTAATTACATTTTAATACATCAGAGTTACAACATTCACAAATGTACTAGACAGTTAAAATTAACATGTCTCATACAACTATAATATCACAACGGAATATACTCCATACGTTCCTGCCATCCAGCTCGCCTCCTGAGCTCCCGAACGTCCTTACCTGAAATCTGTAATACTCGGTCTGACCCGAGCATTACATCAAAGTAACACCCGGGTCAGGCTGGAAACCAGCGTGAGTAAACTCATCTAACATGAAATTTCAATTCATGGAACTTATTTAACCCCGGGTAACTCGTACTTTACTATAAGTAAACATCTTATATAGTTAACACTTATTTTTACAAACAATATCTAAGTATCCAACTTAGTTTAAATGGTCCATATCATCTCAAACCGGCCTATTTGATTTCACATATCAATCTATAAAGAATTATAGAAGATTTCAAATCGAAGTGGTTTCGGGTATTTACTGCTACCCGACCCCGGTCTCTTCGAATTCAATGTCATCTTAATCCCAGTTGTTTAAGTGGATACAAATCAGCTTTAAACATAGGTTCTCATATTCTCACAGCAAATCAATTATCGATAGATAACTCATAATATCATAGTTTAACCCATCATATCATATCACAATACATCACAACTCAATATCAGAGATATTGATACAAACCAAGGTATTCGATTCAAGTTATCATCTATAGGCAAGATTAATACTTAAACAATTAATTAAATTTAATCACCTAATATAGATTAAATTAATTATCTTTAATCATGCTTAATTAACTTTAATTAATTATAACCACTCCTTAATTAATTACATTGATTAATTAACCTTAATTAATTAATCAATAATTAATCATACTTATTAATTATCTTTTAGTTATTAATTAATTAACCTTTAATTATCATTTAATTAACCTCCAATCAATCTTTAATTACCTATATTAAGTAATTATCTATTAAGAAATTATCTTTTTAATTACTTTCATTAATTAATTAATGCTTAATTATCAATTGATTAATTACTAATTACCAATTAATTACTTAATTAATCAATTTTTAATCCTTAATTAATTTCTTAATTAATTATCTACTAATTTAATAATTCTTAATTTCAAATTAATTAAACTCTAATTAATTAATTATAATCTGTAAATATTTATTTATTATTAAAATAATTAATTACTCTTATTAAATTATCAAAATCTTAATTATCTTTAATAAATCATTTTCCTTATTAATTACTTAATCCCCTATCAACTTAACCTTAAATTAACATTTAAATATATAAAAAAAAATGATTAAGTTTAAAACATTTTTTTTTATTTAAGTTTTTAACAAACTTAAATTTAATAAACATACCATTAAAAATAAAGCTTAAGAACGTTTAGAAAAGTTTTAAATATAGAACCATTATAAAATTTCAAACTTTTATTTTATAAAAAAATCTTTTTCAACGTGCTAAACCTTTCCCTCACGATTCCTCTTCGAGTCATCCCACGTTCCTACTCGAGACAGTCTTCGAGTTTCCCCTTCCATCTTCTTCTTCTACCCTCAGTTTTATTTTAAAACTAAAACTGCTAATTTCATCCTTCTCGAACACGAGCAATTTCTCGAGTCTGACCCCAAAATCCCCGATACCCCCTTCGAGTCGTATACCACAACTTCTCGAGTGATTCTCGAGTTCCCTAATGCTTCCACCCAGGCAACCTCAGAATATCAAAAGTGCACGGTGCACGTGCACCGTGCCTCCGGTCCACTCCAGCCACCTCCGGTGGCTTCCAAACATCAACGACCATCCCCTCAGTCCAATACGATCATCACCTCGCTCCTATTCAACTCGAATTTGAATTCGAGTTTAAAACATAAACCTGGAACAGAAAAGTTCAACCCCAACCAAACCTGACATCGCCAAGATCACGGCCCTCCGACCACCGAAAATCCAACAACTCCGGCTGCGACTTCAACTATGGCCAAGCTTCCATCTGCCCAATTTTCATCGAACTCGATCATCTCTACAGGTAGTACTGACCAAAACAAACTACCTAGCTTAAACTAGGGCTACAGGTAACAATTCATCACCACTGTCTCCATGTTGATTTGCATCAACAACAATTATTTTTCCAATTATCAATGGTTACTCCTCTACCCACAAATTGAACCCCGATCCCTCAATATGGATAGATCATAAGAAATCCCTTAATTCCCTTTTTCTGTTCTTCATAGAACTGCACCATACCCCCTTAACTAAAAATCCTAATTTTTGTTCTAAAATTCATGTTGTGATCTTAGTATTTAATTCATAATACTGAATTTATAAATTATTCAGTTTAAATTTTCACATATTTTTAACATCCACTAATGTTTTACAGTTCCAGTGAGATTTCGAGTTCAATTTAACTTAAATGGATTTTAACTAAGTCTTAAATGGAATATACAAGTTTGTTTTGAAACATAAGTTTTTATCAGTGACTAAACTAAAGATTGCAATTTTAAATTAAAACCCAAAGTTTGAATCTGGGAACAGAGATGTCCCAGATATTCAGATGCACACTTCATACAGCAGGCATTTATCAATAATATCTACACAAACATACTTGTAAATATACTCAATTGAAATATTTTCTACAATAATAACATGCAACCTAAATTCACTTTAAGTTTTAAAAGTTACTCACCTTTTTGTAAAGACAGAGGAACAGGTTTTAGATTTCAATCTGGAAATTGATGATTGAACTGAAACTTTGAATCTGATCTGGGATTGAGTTTGCATTTGCTTGTTTGAAGTTTTAATCCTTGTCTTGCCTTATCAAGTTTGCACTAGTTGTTTTGATTTGAAACTGATCTGAAACTTGAATTTCATTTGCTACTAGATTAGATGATCTTTGGAACTGAAATGCTTTCTGGGTTTATACTTGGCTTTAATTAAATTCTGAGTTGAACTTGATTTGCTTAAAACCTTTGCTTGAGCTAAAAATTATCTCAGTTTTGAATTAATTTGCAGTGGTATCTGAACTTGTTTCAGATTTCTTTCTGGTTTTTGGTTTTAAATCTTGAAAGATGAAGAAAGAAAAGAAAGAATGGAGTCGAGAGAATTGTAAAAGATTTGAACTGAAATAGCCTGTTTTCTTACTTCATATTATTTACATATAATTTCAGTTTTAATGAAAATACAAATGAGAAAAGCCACTTGTTATTATGCATGTCATCCTTAGCTTACAAGTGTTTTATGCATGCATACAAGTCTTACAAATGTTCTTATGCATGTTTGAATTTATATTTATATTCATACATTTTCTAGTATTTATAACTTTTTAAAAGAGAATGATTTTAAAATCTTAATTTTATACTAATAATAATCATATATATTTATTCTTGAATTTTCCAATCCAATTCTATGTAAAATCTACTCATATGTATATATATATACATATAACAACACATTATTATTTATTTTAAAAGAATAATTTGCCAATTTTAAATAATTATATTAGTAGATTATAAAATTTTTATCCAGATATTTATAATTTAATTTTTATTATATTTCCAAATTCATTTACATATCCGGATATCTTTTATTATTAGGATTCTATCTGTTTAATTGATTAAAACAGTTAATTATCTAATTAACAGATGTTCAAAAATCTGGGTTATCACATTCCTCCCCCCTTTAAATCTTTTCGTCCTCGAAAAGGAACGAAGCCAGAATTTATTAAATGCTTATTTATCAGAAAAATTTTCTTTGAAACATTTTTAAAACACTTTTAAAATTTATATATGTTATAAAATAGTTTTTATAAAAATACTTTTTATAACTCGATGTTTCAACAAATCCATCATCGTTCTCACAGAAATTCGGTCATACGTTGATCAGGCGTAAGACTGAAAATCTATAAGTACTCAGCAGACCCGTTTTCAACACCCAGTGAAAATACTTGGAAAATAATTTATTGAAAATATAGAAAACATTTTTGAAATAGAGGAAATATCTTTGGTGAGAATGCTCTGGAAATCATCACCCCCATCCATGGTCGTAGTTAACCCGATGGTTACGTTGCCGTCCCGGCAAAATCCACAGATAACTATAGGTCTCCGCGCTCCTCGATTACGCCATGGAACCCGCTACAGATCGCAGTTATACCCGGGCCTTACGTTGCTATCACAGCACAAACCCATATAACTGTAGGCATCAGCGCCACCGAATTTCGCTGCCAAATAATGAAACTTCTCCCACATAGGTCGCAGTCTACCGATATAAAATCAAACGTAGACAGTTGGCTCTCAGCGGCACACACGACTTTCGCTATGTTACCATAGTGTCACAGTCTACCGATATAAAATCAAACGTAGACAGTTGGCTCTCAGCGGCACACATGACTTTCGCTATGGTCTGCAGTAGATCGCAGTGACATCGAGTTACACTGTCGTCACAGAATAACCCAAATTCCTCTGTGGGCACCAGCCCCTCGACTTTCGCTACACAAATAATCCTCAGGAACTAGTTTGTCCGGACTCCTCACATGATCAACTTTAGAAACCCCCCTTGGGGCTCAAGGCAGTACCACCCTGTGGTACTCCTGAGAAGTTCATTTCAAGGAAGCGCCTTTTTTCCCAGAGCTATTTTCAAAATACTTTATACTATATACTTATAGTATCTTCAAATCATACCCTTTATGATTTATCAAAATCTCCTTTACACAAAATCGATTACCAAAATCGATAATTCTCAAACTAGGCTTTCCAAAATCCAAAATTGATTTTCCCAAAAATCAAAAGCCTTTTCCAAATTCATAGGTTCCCAAAACCTTTTCCAAAATCATTCTCATAAGATCCTTTATATATATATATATATATATATATATATATAACTTTAAAAATCTTTGGATCACTTCAAACTTGTATAAAACCTCTTTTTATACTTCAAATACTTCCAAAAACCCTTTTATTCTGGCTAGATTCAATAAGGGAAGTTTATCATATTACAAAATATAACTTTATTTATTGTCAATCAAATATTCAAGTTTGATTTCCTTATAAAGTTATTTACCATTTACTTACCCCCATAAAGTAAATTTCAACCAAAGAAATATCCAATTCCATTATATTTCACAAATATACTTTTCATTTCAAATCCATTTCAAAGATCATTTTACAATCCTTATCCACAAACTTCAATATCAATTTCATTCAAACTCGTACGATGTACACATATCATCCGTACGCAATATCAATCTGATCACTCAATCGATCACACAATTTCACTTCCGAACTAGTATCGTCCACCCGACTTCCTAGTGCGGACTCAGATCTGGTTTCTTGATCAGAAACCGTCATTCTCCTTGCATAGTCGTAGCTATGATAGAGAATATCCAGAACCAATCAAAACCCATATCCAGGTTCGCCGTCGAAAATCGAGCGAAAAATCCCAACTCGGATCGATAATACTATCTCGAAATTCTGTGTTCGAATCTGGATCAAATCACTATGCGAATAGAATAATATATGTATATCCTACGTATTTATCTTTTATTGGTTATTAGCCAAATCAATTCTCTTTTCTATTCAGATTTCTTTTAATTCCATTCACTTATTCTCAATTGCTTCCATTACCAATTGAGTTATTTCTTCAATTATAAACTGTTTGAACTCTGACCAATTTAAATTTTTAAAAATAGCTTGGAAAAGTTTAAAATAGATAAGTAGTTGAAAAATAGTTATTAAGTTGTAAAATAGCTGTAAAATAGTTAAGTAGGTATAAAATAGTTAGATAATTGCAAAATAGTTTTTTTTTTTAAATAGTGATTAGATATAAATAACAGAAAAATAGTAATTAGTTTATAAGACAGTTTCAAAATAGTTAAATAATTTCAAAATAATTGTAAAATAAGTATAATATAGTTTGGGGTTTGAGGAGAAAGATTGTATAGTAAATAGTTTGGAAAAATATATTTATATTAAAACAATTTACTTTGAAAATAGTCCTGAGTCAAACCGTTTAATTTTCCAATCTCCATTTCCAATTAATTTCCCAACAATTCAATTTAAATTCCAATTTCATTTAAATTGACTCAATACTTCAATTTCCATTGAAATTTATTTAATCCTAATTCAAGTTGAATTAACCTTAATTCCTTTCCAAATTTAAATCAAACTCCATTTGATTTTTAAACTTATTCAACTTTAATCACAATTCCAAATTATTTCAAATCAATTTTGATTTATTTCAAATTGAATCCACTTCAATTTCAAATCATTTCAATTTCTATATGAATTAATCCCAATTCCCATTTGAATTTGAACTCATTCAATCTTCAATTTTATTTCAAATTAATCCAATTCAAATTTTCCATTTGAATTTTAAACTTATCCATCCTAAATCACAATTCTAATTAATCCAAATCAATTTCAATTTGAACTAATTCTATTCAAATCTTAATTTAAAATCATCCCGAATTATATAAATTCGAGTTAAACATTTTAATTGTTGATTTAATCCCTTAAGTCAAATTAACCCTTACTTTTAAATCAAATCAACCTTTATTTTTAATTTAACAACTTAAGTCTTTTAAACCATTTAATTCCGAATTCAAATTCCAAAATTCCATTTTAAAATTTTCTTTACTTAACTTATTATAAAGTTCAAATAAGGATTCAAAAACAATTAAATTTCAGATTCTAATTTATTATCCATTTTCAATTTCCAGATCTCAAACCCATTTTGAGATCACTCATAACTCCCATTTAAAATCAACCATTTAACTTTCCAAGTTAAATTCCAATTTCATCATGAAATTTCAAATTCAAGTTGTTTGTTTTAAACTTATTTAATTTTCCCAAGATTAAATTCACTTCAATTTTATTCAAACAACTTTGCCCAATTTTAATTCTCATTTCAAATTTTAAACTTCATATTAATAATCTTTCCACTTATAAGTTCAAAAACTTATTACTTTGGGTTTTCATATCACATTCCAAGGAAAAATTTTAAACTCAATACTTAGAGTTTATTTCAAATCATTTTTGATATTATGTATATCCTCATCTTTACATATTTATTTCCTTTACACACCAAGTTATACCTTAAATTTTAAACTACCTTTAGTTTTTAATTCAAAACAATTTCGTTCAACCATTTCAAGTTTTCTGGACTTAGATTTAAAACTTCTCAATTTAAAACCCACTTCAATTTACAAGTCATACTTGCCTAAATGTTTTACTCCCCTAAAACATTTTATTTTGCTTAATCATTTACAACATTTCATTATTAACACAATAACCATTTATGATAATAACTAAGATTATCATATTTGGAAATCAATTCATTATTATTTTTATTCTGAAAACACTTCTACAAATTCAAGATTTTAATTTTAGTTTGGATCTATTGCAAACTTATCTTCATTTAATTTCAATTTGGTTGTATTACCATTATCATTTAATTCTCATTATTTAATTCCAATGATTAACAACCGATTACCTTAATATTTATTAAGAAGAAATATCATTTTATATATCAAAATACATTCTTATATAAAATCATTTAAAATCCTTATATAAGAAAATAACAATTACGCTCTCATATATATATATATATATACACACACACTCAACTCGTTCTAGGGTACCATTGACCCTATCTTTAACGAGTAATCCTAACAGAGCCAAGGTTCTCGCTTAACCTTCTGCTCTGATACCAACTGTAACGACCCGGAATTTTCGAACCCGAAAATTCCAGATAGTTAGAAGAAAAAGAAAGAGATAGAAGAAAGAAACAGAAAGAAGAAAGAAGAACAGAGAACACAACATCTCACATTCGCAGCGGATTAAATATAATAACAAATAATAATAACAGTTATACAAAGAAAAACTGTATTTGTTAATTACATTTTAATACATCAAAGTTACAACATTCACAAATGTACTAGACAGTTAAAATTAACATGTCTCATACAACTATAATATCACAACGGAATATACTCCATACGTTCCTGCCATCCAGCTCGCCTCCTGAGCTCCCGAACGTCCTTACCTGAAATCTGTAATACTCGGTCTGACCCGAGCATTACATCAAAGTAACACCCGGGTCAGGCTGGAAACCAGCGTGAGTAAACTCATCTAACATGAAATTTCAATTCATGGAACTTATTTAACCCCGGGTAACTCGTACTTTACTATAAGTAAACATCTTATATAGTTAACACTTATTTTTACAAACAATATCTAAGTATCCAACTTAGTTTAAATGGTCCATATCATCTCAAACCGGCCTATTTGATTTCACATATCAATCTATAAAGAATTATAGAAGATTTCAAATCGAAGTGGTTTCGGGTATTTACTGCTACCCGACCCCGGTCTCTTCGAATTCAATGTCATCTTAATCCCAGTTGTTTAAGTGGATACAAATCAGCTTTAAACATAGGTTCTCATATTCTCACAGCAAATCAATTATCGATAGATAACTCATAATATCATAGTTTAACCCATCATATCATATCACAATACATCACAACTCAATATCAGAGATATTGATACAAACCAAGGTATTCGATTCAAGTTATCATCTATAGGCAAGATTAATACTTAAACAATTAATTAAATTTAATCACCTAATATAGATTAAATTAATTATCTTTAATCATGCTTAATTAACTTTAATTAATTATAACCACTCCTTAATTAATTACATTGATTAATTAACCTTAATTAATTAATCAATAATTAATCATACTTATTAATTATCTTTTAGTTATTAATTAATTAACCTTTAATTATCATTTAATTAACCTCCAATCAATCTTTAATTACCTATATTAAGTAATTATCTATTAAGAAATTATCTTTTTAATTACTTTCATTAATTAATTAATGCTTAATTATCAATTGATTAATTACTAATTACCAATTAATTACTTAATTAATCAATTTTTAATCCTTAATTAATTTCTTAATTAATTATCTACTAATTTAATAATTCTTAATTTCAAATTAATTAAACTCTAATTAATTAATTATAATCTGTAAATATTTATTTATTATTAAAATAATTAATTACTCTTATTAAATTATCAAAATCTTAATTATCTTTAATAAATCATTTTCCTTATTAATTACTTAATCCCCTATCAACTTAACCTTAAATTAACATTTAAATATATAAAAAAAATGATTAAGTTTAAAACATTTTTTTTTATTTAAGTTTTTAACAAACTTAAATTTAATAAACATACCATTAAAAATAAAGCTTAAGAACGTTTAGAAAAGTTTTAAATATAGAACCATTATAAAATTTCAAACTTTTATTTTATAAAAAAATCTTTTTCAACGTGCTAAATCTTTCCCTCACGATTCCTCTTCGAGTCATCCCACGTTCCTACTCGAGACAGTCTTCGAGTTTCCCCTTCCATCTTCTTCTTCTACCCTCAGTTTTATTTTAAAACTAAAACTGCTAATTTCATCCTTCTCGAACACGAGCAATTTCTCGAGTCTGACCCCAAAATCCCCGATACCCCCTTCGAGTCGTATACCACAACTTCTCGAGTGATTCTCGAGTTCCCTAATGCTTCCACCCAGGCAACCTCAGAATATCAAAAGTGCACGGTGCACGTGCACCGTGCCTCCGGTCCACTCCAGCCACCTCCGGTGGCTTCCAAACATCAACGACCATCCCCTCAGTCCAATACGATCATCATCTCGCTCCTATTCAACTCGAATTTGAATTCGAGTTTAAAACATAAACCTGGAACAGAAAAGTTCAACCCCAACCAAACCTGACATCGCCAAGATCACGGCCCTCCGACCACCGAAAATCCAACAACTCCGGCTGCGACTTCAACTATGGCCAAGCTTCCATCTGCCCAATTTTCATCGAACTCGATCATCTCTACAGGTAGTACTGACCAAAACAAACTACCTAGCTTAAACTAGGGCTACAGGTAACAATTCATCACCACTGTCTCCATGTTGATTTGCATCAACAACAATTATTTTTCCAATTATCAATGGTTACTCCTCTACCCACAAATTGAACCCCGATCCCTCAATATGGATAGATCATAAGAAATCCCTTAATTCCCTTTTTCTGTTCTTCATAGAACTGCACCATACCCCCTTAACTAAAAATCCTAATTTTTGTTCTAAAATTCATGTTGTGATCTTAGTATTTAATTCATAATACTGAATTTATAAATTATTCAGTTTAAATTTTCACATATTTTTAACATCCACTAATGTTTTACAGTTCCAGTGAGATTTCGAGTTCAATTTAACTTAAATGGATTTTAACTAAGTCTTAAATGGAATATACAAGTTTGTTTTGAAACATAAGTTTTTATCAGTGACTAAACTAAAGATTGCAATTTTAAATTAAAACCCAAAGTTTGAATCTGGGAACAGAGATGTCCCAGATATTCAGATGCACACTTCATACAGCAGGCATTTATCAATAATATCTACACAAACATACTTGTAAATATACTCAATTGAAATATTTTCTACAATAATAACATGCAACCTAAATTCACTTTAAGTTTTAAAAGTTACTCACCTTTTTGTAAAGACAGAGGAACAGGTTTTAGATTTCAATCTGGAAATTGATGATTGAACTGAAACTTTGAATCTGATCTGGGATTGAGTTTGCATTTGCTTGTTTGAAGTTTTAATCCTTGTCTTGCCTTATCAAGTTTGCACTAGTTGTTTTGATTTGAAACTGATCTGAAACTTGAATTTCATTTGCTACTAGATTAGATGATCTTTGGAACTGAAATGCTTTCTGGGTTTATACTTGGCTTTAATTAAATTCTGAGTTGAACTTGATTTGCTTAAAACCTTTGCTTGAGCTAAAAATTATCTCAGTTTTGAATTAATTTGCAGTGGTATCTGAACTTGTTTCAGATTTCTTTCTGGTTTTTGGTTTTAAATCTTGAAAGATGAAGAAAGAAAAGAAAGAATGGAGTCGAGAGAATTGTAAAAGATTTGAACTGAAATAGCCTGTTTTCTTACTTCATATTATTTACATATAATTTCAGTTTTAATGAAAATACAAATGAGAAAAGCCACTTGTTATTATGCATGTCATCCTTAGCTTACAAGTGTTTTATGCATGCATACAAGTCTTACAAATGTTCTTATGCATGTTTGAATTTATATTTATATTCATACATTTTCTAGTATTTATAACTTTTTAAAAGAGAATGATTTTAAAATCTTAATTTTATACTAATAATAATCATATATATTTATTCTTGAATTTTCCAATCCAATTCTATGTAAAATCTACTCATATGTATATATATATACATATAACAACACATTATTATTTATTTTAAAAGAATAATTTGCCAATTTTAAATAATTATATTAGTAGATTATAAAATTTTTATCCAGATATTTATAATTTAATTTTTATTATATTTCCAAATTCATTTACATATCCGGATATCTTTTATTATTAGGATTCTATCTGTTTAATTGATTAAAACAGTTAATTATCCAATTAACAGATGTTCAAAAATCTGGGTTATCACATTCCTCCCCCCTTTAAATCTTTTCGTCCTCGAAAAGGAACGAAGCCAGAATTTATTAAATGCTTATTTATCAGAAAAATTTTCTTTGAAACATTTTTAAAACACTTTTAAAATTTATATATGTTATAAAATAGTTTTTATAAAAATACTTTTTATAACTCGATGTTTCAACAAATCCATCATCGTTCTCACAGAAATTCGGTCATACGTTGATCAGGCGTAAGACTGAAAATCTATAAGTACTCAGCAGACCCGTTTTCAACACCCAGTGAAAATACTTGGAAAATAATTTATTGAAAATATAGAAAACATTTTTGAAATAGAGGAAATATCTTTGGTGAGAATGCTCTGGAAATCATCACCCCCATCCATGGTCGTAGTTAACCCGATGGTTACGTTGCCGTCCCGGCAAAATCCACAGATAACTATAGGTCTCCGCGCTCCTCGATTACGCCATGGAACCCGCTACAGATCGCAGTTATACCCGGGCCTTACGTTGCTATCACAGCACAAACCCATATAACTGTAGGCATCAGCGCCACCGAATTTCGCTGCCAAATAATGAAACTTCTCCCACATAGGTCGCAGTCTACCGATATAAAAGCAAACGTAGACAGTTGGCTCTCAGCGGCACACACGACTTTCGCTATGTTACCATAGTGTCACAGTCTACCGATATAAAATCAAACGTAGACAGTTGGCTCTCAGCGGCACACATGACTTTCGCTATGGTCTGCAGTAGATCGCAGTGACATCGAGTTACACTGTCGTCACAGAATAACCCAAATTCCTCTGTGGGCACCAGCCCCTCGACTTTCGCTACACAAATAATCCTCAGGAACTAGTTTGTCCGGACTCCTCACATGATCAACTTTAGAAACCCCCCTTGGGGCTCAAGGCAGTACCACCCTGTGGTACTCCTGAGAAGTTCATTTCAAGGAAGCGCCTTTTTTCCCAGAGCTATTTTCAAAATACTTTATACTATATACTTATAGTATCTTCAAATCATACCCTTTATGATTTATCAAAATCTCCTTTACACAAAATCGATTACCAAAATCGATAATTCTCAAACTAGGCTTTCCAAAATCCAAAATTGATTTTCCCAAAAATCAAAAGCCTTTTCCAAATTCATAGGTTCCCAAAACCTTTTCCAAAATCATTCTCATAAGATCCTTTATATATATATATATATAACTTTAAAAATCTTTGGATCACTTCAAACTTGTATAAAACCTCTTTTTATACTTCAAATACTTCCAAAAACCCTTTTATTCTGGCTAGATTCAATAAGGGAAGTTTATCATATTACAAAATATAACTTTATTTATTGTCAATCAAATATTCAAGTTTGATTTCCTTATAAAGTTATTTACCATTTACTTACCCCCATAAAGTAAATTTCAACCAAAGAAATATCCAATTCCATTATATTTCACAAATATACTGTAACGACCCGATATTTTCAACCATTCGCATCCATTATAAGTGTATAGGTAGACACTCATGCCGGAGTTGAATTGCTCAAAATACCGCGTTGTAATTAAAATTTGGCAAATCTCAGAATATACAGTAAATAAATATAATCACAGATCACAGACACAGAGTAAAATAATGCAGCGGAAGTAAAAGAAATAGTAGTTCATGAAGCTACTATGTAAATATATCAGAGTTACATAAGATACAACAGAAGAAATAGAGTACAACAGAAGTATCAATAAGATAACCAAGTACAAGCTGAACAGAGCAACATAACTGAAGTAGATAGAACAAGACTAGCAGATAATCTCCAGCGATTCAAATCTCCAGAAGGTGGAAATCCAAATCTGTGAATAACTCAGGCTGACCCGAGCGTAAAGCAAAACACAAAACACTCGAGTCAGGACAATATATACTTATATAATGTAAACCAACTCAAGTGAACTGTAATAAAGGTACAAGTAACTTAGAAGATGCTTGGGACCGCCCATCCTCTAAGGATCCGTTAAAATATCTACTATGTAGTAATATTCGCTATTATAATAGTGTCTAAATAAGTAAAGTATAATCATATATAGAAAATAGCGTTAAGGGGATGGAGAACCTTAACGCGGTCGGATCTTAAAATCATAATCGTAGTAAAGCTCGATATGGTAGGTGACACGGCACAACTAGGCAATGCCAGGGTAGATATACCAATTACGCATCCGGACTAGTGGTGACGCATAGCAGCCACTACCGCCCACCTCGAACAACACTCCCAAATCAAGGGTGGCCACCAAATCAATCACAAGTAATAGAATGGTATCGAAGAAGTGTGTCCGATCAGAGGTGCTACCTCATTGGTCCGTCAATCGCTCCTGTTTTAGCCACCTTATGCCAACTCACGGGAGTTGGGTCCACGTATGTACCTTAGGATCGTCGCCACCATCCTACTTCATTCTGGAATCTCCACCGCGTACACGGTTGTCAAAGTGGTTTTCGGTATCGACAGAGAGTATGTCCATATCCGATCCCGGTCTCTTTGCCAACCAATCGTTATTATAACCCATGGTTATAACTTTTAAAAACAATACTTTACTTCAAAATAAAATATCATTTCAAAACCATATATTTATCAAAATAAAGATTAAATCAATTCCAAACCATTTCCATATATTTAAAATATTATATCATTTCAAAACTTCATTTCAAATCATTTCAATATATCAAAATATCAAATCCTTACAAAACTTCATTTCAAATCATTTTAATATAATAAAATATCATATCCTTACAAAACTTCATTTCAAATCATTTTAATATAATAAAATATCCTATCAGTTCAAATCCAAATATTCAACTTTAAATACCTTTTAAATTCAAAGATATCGTTCATTTACTATCATTTCAAATCACCTTTAAATAGTTTATATTCCAATCAAAATAATTCATTTAAACCTTTTAAAAGTGTAATTATTATATTTTCAAATCAAGTATTCAATTTCCAAAGTTTCAAACCATTCTGAGTTCGTTTACTAAGTCAAAAACCATAATTATTAAAATTTCAGCCTTTCGCAGCATTTAGAAAAGGCTGTTATAAGTTATACTTGAAAACATTTTTATTCAGCAAAGACAGCATTTAAAACTGCTGTTAAAACTCAGTTTTTAGTTAAATTATAGTTCAAAACAGAAAAGACAGCATTTCAGAAGTGCTGCGGTAACTCAGATTTCAAAACAAAGGTTTTATTTGATTTCAGCAAAGACTGCAGACGACTATAGCATTTCCAGAGAATGCTATAATAGACCTGAATTCAATATTAGCCTATAAGTTCAATTACAGCAACTACAGCATTTCAGAAATGCTGTAATAGCTCTTTTTACACAATTTTAGTTCATTCAGAAACTATAGCATTTCTGAATGCTATTAAAAGTTAATTCTAGATTTTAGTGTATTTCCAGCAACTAAATAACTTCAATTTAAAACACATAAACATTTTAAAAATCATATTTTTAACATTTAAAATGTCCATTTACATATCATTTAACATATATCTTTTCACAATAAATTTCTTATAATTAAATCCAATTTTCAACAATTTACTTAATAAATTTAAGTGTAAAAGTTTCCAATTCTTCACATTTCAACAAATAAACTTAACACTTCAAATTTAAATTACCATTTCACAAATTTAACTAAATTTCCAATTTTATTTAATTAACTTAAACCTTTAATTAAAACCAAATTTCACATTTCCAAGTCGAGTTATATTTTAAAAGATCACTTTTAAACACTCATTTATTTAACCATTTAAATTCATAGAAAAATCAATAATACTTTAATAAATCACTTAAATTCAAATTTAATCAAATTATCATATTTTACCATTTTCCAAATATAATTAAATTTCCATTTTATTTATATAACTTAAATATCATTTTCAACCAAAATTCCAAATTTCCAAACTTAAGTTATATTTCAAAAAGTCCAGTTAAACCATTCATTAATTACATTTTTAACACATAGAAAAATCATAATTTCTTTATTTTAAAACATTTCCAAAATCTATTTAAATCAAATTTCATAAATTTATAATTTTTAAAATACTTAAAAATATCCAAAACACTTTATAAAATAACCACAGGCCTGTATATAGTTTTCTAACCTAGGTCAAGTGATACAGATATGTATCATTTCAATCCGCAGTTTAAAAAGAAAAATCCGGGTTCTATCTTTTCAAACCCGCAATCCCAAGTTAAATAAAATAAATAAAAACCATTCAGGCCTATCATTTCAGCCCATAATGATTTTTCCCTATTCTAAAGTCCGTTCGGGTATGTATCATTTCAACCCATAGTGATTCTAGTCTACAGGGAACTTGCAGTGTGATAAACAGATATAAATAACAGAATAACATTAAATAATAGTAACATATGATATAATAAGTGTAATAACAGGTGTGAACATCATATGATGATAATATAAACATATATAACATGATGATATACATTACAGATTCAAATGGTGTCGGTTTATCAGTTATATAGGTACATATTGTCTGGTGAGAATAACTCACCTTTTACGCTGGAGTTAGCGATCAAAACACACAGAATAGATTCCAGAAAGCACGACAAGCACGATACATCACGACTTTTGATTTGAATGAATAGTGAGCCTTGATATTTATCTTGTAACAACAAATAACAAGACAATATAAACATAACATTCAACCCAAACTAACATTGAAACAAATTGAAAAATAAAAGCAACAAAGAGAAGATATGATTGGACCTTGCCTTAGCCACTCAAATGCTTGGTCTAGGGACTCTTTAGCTCGGCCATGATGTGATATAGCTCAGGTTTGGGTCAAGTATGGCATCAAAACTCACGGCTACATAAGTGTGAAGAGGTAGGTGAGTTGCAAGTGAAGTATACAAAAGATCAAGGCAAATAGGTGAGGTTTGGTTCAACTTTTGGCTCGGCTTGGTCATCCTATGGGCTCGGTCATGCATGGTTCAGGTCAGGTCAGAGGAGAGGCTGATGGTTTGGGGTCAGGTCATGATGGTGGTAGAGGCTAAGGAGGTGGCCAAGGCAAAATATGGAAGTGGTGTTGAAGTATTGGTCGGCTAGCATGGTTTTCATTGAAATTTTGCAACTTTTTATGGTGTTGTGTTCATGAGGAGGTCATGGCCACTTCAGGTCAGAGGAGGGGGATGATTGTTGTGGCTGGTGATGGTGGAGAGGATGGTGGAGATGAAGGTGGGTTATAGCTTAGCAAAGCATAAGAGGAGCAAAGACAAAATCAATAAAAGAAGAGGAAAAAAAATAGAAAAGAGAAGCCATTAGAATTGCATTTTTTTTCTCAAATTTGATATAGCCGTGAGTTTTGGAGTGGAGAGATAGATTTTTCACGTGAATTGCTGGAGAGAATACATGGCTAGAGGTAAGAAGTGTACGGCCAAAAGAAAGGAGAGGAAAAGCCAAAAGAAAATGAAGAGACCAGGAGATGAAAAGCCTTAAGTTTTTGCAATTTTTAAAACCTTTGGCATTTCCTTTTCTTTTTCTCTTTTATTTTAAATAAACAAAATAAACTCAGAAATGTTATTTACAACTGAACAAAGTAGTAGGAAATAAAAATAAATATTTAAATTCAAAAGAAATGGAAAAGAATTACAAAAATTGCTCAAAAATTGCAAACAGTGTTTAGAAATTACAGAAAAATAACCAATGGCTTTGGAAAATTATTTGATTTACTTTAAAAATATTCTAAACCAAAATTTGAAATAAAAATGATTTTTAAAACATTTTCAAGTAAATAAATAATTAAATTTTAAATTAAATAGAATTTAAATAAAGAAAATGGCAATAAATACATAATCAGGCTTTATAAATTTGAATAAATTCAAGTGTACTTTAGAAAAATTATATGATCATTTTTAAACATATTAAAAGATAAAAATATACTCAAAATAAAGTATTAACCCAATTAAAATAAAACATAACAAAGAAAAATAAAATTTATATCATTTAAAATAGACAAAATTGTTAAATAAACAAATTATACTCAAAGTTGAAATGTACATAACTTTTACAGTTTAACTCCATTTTCAGTGAAACGAAAAGCAGTATTCAAGTTACTACATCTATTTTCATAATAAAAGATAAAATTTATAATTTCAAATATTTAAAATTTAAATTTAAAAGTCAAAGTTTGACTATTGACCAAAATTCACAATTTCTGGAAATATTAAATCTAGTCATATTTGGAATTCTAATCCACATCAAAATCAAAGTTTATATTTAAAATAACAAAATTTATTCTTTTTCATAAATAAAGATTTTGAATCTAGAAAAATCAATTTAAAAATATTTGTAAAATACAGGGTTGTTACACTCTCCCCCACTCAAAACTTTTCGTCCCCGAAAAGGAACGAGGTACGGGAAAGCACAGAAAAAGATAGAATGAAATAGAATTAAGACAAGATGATAAGAAGATTGGAATTACACTTGATAACTATTGTTATAGGTAAGTTTTAACAAGATGGAGGTGATCAAATAAAGAATATAAGCACGAAAAAGATCCCCTAGAGTCTGAATCTCCCTTTTCACTTGACCGATGGTCTATGAATGGAAAAACAGTGTTCAGATCCAGATGAGTAACAAAGATTATAGAAAGATTTCTAAACAGACTGGTATAAGCAATAGCCTTCCCATTCTGTAACAAGATAAGAGAAATAAGGACAACGAAAAGATAGTTTGAAAAAAAAACAAAATAAGATAATAAATTTGAAACCATAATGCTTTGAAATCATAACAATTTAGGGATGTTTATCATTTGGAAATCATACTACTAAAATCATAACACTTTGGAAATGTTATCCTAAAAAAACCATAACACTTAGAAAATCATAACACCTTTTTAAAAATAATCTTCATTTAAACCATTTTAATCCAAGATCAAACAATATTCATTTTAAAGTTGTAACATTTCTAAGTTCATTCAATTATAAAAATTTCCAAAACACTGTATTTTCAAAACAGCAGCACTTATAAAATGCTACAGTAGATATATTAATATTTCAAATCAGTTTAATATCAGAAATATTCATTTGGATATCATTTAACATATGACTTATTAAAACAAACTTTTATGAATGGAATATTCAAATCAAACTATACTTCATTTATTAAGTTAAAAGTTCACTATTTTAGTTAGCTCTTAATTTAACACATAACCTAACACTTTATTTAAAATACCCATTTCATAAATAGATATTCCTTTAATAAGTTACACTTAAAATTTCCATTTGAAAACCAAATTCTCAATTATCAAGTTTTAGTGATGTTAAAATACATTTTAACTATTTAAATCATAATTATTCATTTTTCAAGACATATCAATTTCATAAATAAAATATTTATCATAGCAAATATAACAATCAAATTTCTTTACACATTTATTCATTTAGACATCAATTAAACTATGAATTCAAGTTAAATAAACTTTATTACCAAAAGTCCAATTCAAATGTATTTTATTTTATCTATTCAAAGATACATTATTTATTATACAACATATTCATTTTAGGAAATAACCTTTATTAAAATTCCTAGGTTAGACTTAAGGTTCCAAAGTAAATCAAATTTGATTATTAAGTTATTTAAATAAATCTCTTTAAATTCCTTTTTCACTATTTGCCTCTGTTAATCTTTTATAACTAAAATTTAAGTGTATAACATGTATTATAACCACTCAAATTTTATTTATAAAAATCCTTTTTATATTGTATATTATCCAATTCCATATTCAACTTCTGTGTAATTTAGGTAAGTTATATTGGAATGAAATTGTGTGTTATACAAGTAAAACCTTCCAATTCAATTATCTCAAGTTTGAATCATTTATTCTAATTTTTGATTTTCTTCTTATAACTGAAATTATTCTTTAAAATAAAATTTAAGAATTAAACTTCCGATTCCCTTCAAACCATTTAGAGATAAGTAATTATATATACATAATATGTCAAATCAAATTTAAATCATATATCTATATATATTATAATCCAGTCATATTTTTTAGAAATTCAAATCAATTAGATTTTCCAAAACAAAGCTGTAGCAAGACTATAGAACGGTCTCTTCACTTCGAAACTCGAAAATGAACGTCGATGATGCTGCAGTCATCACCGAAATTATTTTCCAGCGACAAAGAGAAGAGCACTTAATTTTTAAACTTTAAAATCCTTTAGAGACAAATTTTATTCAAAATACTTTAAATAATATCCTTTTAAAAATTTTAAACACAAGGTTTGAAACCATCGGAAATTAAATTCTCAAATTCTTGATTTAAATTCATTTCAGTTCCCAAATCAAATTTATAAACAACTATTTATAAATTCATTTATAGAATGATAAATCAAGTATTATCATTTCAAATAATCAATTTAAATCAATTTATTAAGTTCCATAAATTTACTTATATAACAAAATTTATTCCATTAACCAAATTTAAAAATAATATTGTGTTAGTTTGTTCTGTCAAAGTGTTTTAGAAATCCTATCGATAGCATTGATCAGACGAATCGATCGGAAGCCCAAATCAACATCAACAACTCAAACAACACAATATATAAAACAAAACACAGATTTTCAAGTACAATTTAAAAATGTTTGGAGATAGTTTGGAAACAAAAGACAAGTTTATTAAATAACAAAATAGGGAGATGGGTAAGCTTAAATAAATCGCGGGCAACCTTAACCGGGTCAACCGTGACTTAATGAATAAGATCAAATGTGTATTTTTTTTCCGGGGTAAATCTACCTTTGATCTCAAGAGATAGAGTTTGGAATAATAAAAGATATTAGCATCTAAACCAAGGATAAATATAAATCTCTGGTGAATCGATGCTGATTATAAAGGATTTTCACCCTTTTTCAAGAAAATTAGAATATTGGCGAGACCGCCAATTTACTATAAAGATCATTCGAAGTGGAGTTATGTGATACTCCAAAATCAAAAGAAGATGAATAGTGAGGGACAAGAATGAATTTTGGAACCACAAGGAACGTTCCAAAAATTCAAAGGAAATTCAAATCAAGAGGAAAAGATTCAAACTCGAACGAAAGTGATTCTGTAAATAAATCTACTCCATATGCTGAGTTTTGCCTCAAAACCTGGCTCTGATACCAACTGTAACGACCCGATATTTTCAACCATTCGCATCCATTATAAGTGTATAGGTAGACACTCATGCCGGAGTTGAATTGCTCAAAATACCGCGTTGTAATTAAAATTTGGCAAATCTCAGAATATACAGTAAATAAATATAATCACAGATCACAGACACAGAGTAAAATAATGCAGCGGAAGTAAAAGAAATAGTAGTTCATGAAGCTACTATGTAAATATATCAGAGTTACATAAGATACAACAGAAGAAATAGAGTACAACAGAAGTATCAATAAGATAACCAAGTACAAGCTGAACAGAGCAACATAACTGAAGTAGATAGAACAAGACTAGCAGATAATCTCCAGCGATTCAAATCTCCAGAAGGTGGAAATCCAAATCTGTGAATAACTCAGGCTGACCCGAGCGTAAAGCAAAACACAAAACACTCGAGTCAGGACAATATATACTTATATAATGTAAACCAACTCAAGTGAACTGTAATAAAGGTACAAGTAACTTAGAAGATGCTTGGGACCGCCCATCCTCTAAGGATCCGTTAAAATATCTACTATGTAGTAATATTCGCTATTATAATAGTGTCTAAATAAGTAAAGTATAATCATATATAGAAAATAGCGTTAAGGGGATGGAGAACCTTAACGCGGTCGGATCTTAAAATCATAATCGTAGTAAAGCTCGATATGGTAGGTGACACGGCACAACTAGGCAATGCCAGGGTAGATATACCAATTACGCATCCGGACTAGTGGTGACGCATAGCAGCCACTACCGCCCACCTCGAACAACACTCCCAAATCAAGGGTGGCCACCAAATCAATCACAAGTAATAGAATGGTATCGAAGAAGTGTGTCCGATCAGAGGTGCTACCTCATTGGTCCGTCAATCGCTCCTGTTTTAGCCACCTTATGCCAACTCACGGGAGTTGGGTCCACGTATGTACCTTAGGATCGTCGCCACCATCCTACTTCATTCTGGAATCTCCACCGCGTACACGGTTGTCAAAGTGGTTTTCGGTATCGACAGAGAGTATGTCCATATCCGATCCCGGTCTCTTTGCCAACCAATCGTTATTATAACCCATGGTTATAACTTTTAAAAACAATACTTTACTTCAAAATAAAATATCATTTCAAAACCATATATTTATCAAAATAAAGATTAAATCAATTCCAAACCATTTCCATATATTTAAAATATTATATCATTTCAAAACTTCATTTCAAATCATTTCAATATATCAAAATATCAAATCCTTACAAAACTTCATTTCAAATCATTTTAATATAATAAAATATCATATCCTTACAAAACTTCATTTCAAATCATTTTAATATAATAAAATATCCTATCAGTTCAAATCCAAATATTCAACTTTAAATACCTTTTAAATTCAAAGATATCGTTCATTTACTATCATTTCAAATCACCTTTAAATAGTTTATATTCCAATCAAAATAATTCATTTAAACCTTTTAAAAGTGTAATTATTATATTTTCAAATCAAGTATTCAATTTCCAAAGTTTCAAACCATTCTGAGTTCGTTTACTAAGTCAAAAACCATAATTATTAAAATTTCAGCCTTTCGCAGCATTTAGAAAAGGCTGTTATAAGTTATACTTGAAAACATTTTTATTCAGCAAAGACAGCATTTAAAACTGCTGTTAAAACTCAGTTTTTAGTTAAATTATAGTTCAAAACAGAAAAGACAGCATTTCAGAAGTGCTGCGGTAACTCAGATTTCAAAACAAAGGTTTTATTTGATTTCAGCAAAGACTGCAGACGACTATAGCATTTCCAGAGAATGCTATAATAGACCTGAATTCAATATTAGCCTATAAGTTCAATTACAGCAACTACAGCATTTCAGAAATGCTGTAATAGCTCTTTTTACACAATTTTAGTTCATTCAGAAACTATAGCATTTCTGAATGCTATTAAAAGTTAATTCTAGATTTTAGTGTATTTCCAGCAACTAAATAACTTCAATTTAAAACACATAAACATTTTAAAAATCATATTTTTAACATTTAAAATGTCCATTTACATATCATTTAACATATATCTTTTCACAATAAATTTCTTATAATTAAATCCAATTTTCAACAATTTACTTAATAAATTTAAGTGTAAAAGTTTCCAATTCTTCACATTTCAACAAATAAACTTAACACTTCAAATTTAAATTACCATTTCACAAATTTAACTAAATTTCCAATTTTATTTAATTAACTTAAACCTTTAATTAAAACCAAATTTCACATTTCCAAGTCGAGTTATATTTTAAAAGATCACTTTTAAACATTCATTTATTTAACCATTTAAATTCATAGAAAAATCAATAATACTTTAATAAATCACTTAAATTCAAATTTAATCAAATTATCATATTTTACCATTTTCCAAATATAATTAAATTTCCATTTTATTTATATAACTTAAATATCATTTTCAACCAAAATTCCAAATTTCCAAACTTAAGTTATATTTCAAAAAGTCCAGTTAAACCATTCATTAATTACATTTTTAACACATAGAAAAATCATAATTTCTTTATTTTAAAACATTTCCAAAATCTATTTAAATCAAATTTCATAAATTTATAATTTTTAAAATACTTAAAAATATCCAAAACACTTTATAAAATAACCACGGGCCTGTATATAGTTTTCTAACCTAGGTCAAGTGATACAGATATGTATCATTTCAATCCGCAGTTTAAAAAGAAAAATCCGGGTTCTATCTTTTCAAACCCGCAATCCCAAGTTAAATAAAATAAATAAAAACCATTCAGGCCTATCATTTCAGCCCATAATGATTTTTCCCTATTCTAAAGTCCGTTCGGGTATGTATCATTTCAACCCATAGTGATTCTAGTCTACAGGGAACTTGCAGTGTGATAAACAGATATAAATAACAGAATAACATTAAATAATAGTAACATATGATATAATAAGTGTAATAACAGGTGTGAACATCATATGATGATAATATAAACATATATAACATGATGATATACATTACAGATTCAAATGGTGTCGGTTTATCAGTTATATAGGTACATATTGTCTGGTGAGAATAACTCACCTTTTACGCTGGAGTTAGCGATCAAAACACACAGAATAGATTCCAGAAAGCACGACAAGCACGATACATCACGACTTTTGATTTGAATGAATAGTGAGCCTTGATATTTATCTTGTAACAACAAATAACAAGACAATATAAACATAACATTCAACCCAAACTAACATTGAAACAAATTGAAAAATAAAAGCAACAAAGAGAAGATATGATTGGACCTTGCCTTAGCCACTCAAATGCTTGGTCTAGGGACTCTTTAGCTCGGCCATGATGTGATATAGCTCAGGTTTGGGTCAAGTATGGCATCAAAACTCACGGCTACATAAGTGTGAAGAGGTAGGTGAGTTGCAAGTGAAGTATACAAAAGATCAAGGCAAATAGGTGAGGTTTGGTTCAACTTTTGGCTCGGCTTGGTCATCCTATGGGCTCGGTCATGCATGGTTCAGGTCAGGTCAGAGGAGAGGCTGATGGTTTGGGGTCAGGTCATGATGGTGGTAGAGGCTAAGGAGGTGGCCAAGGCAAAATATGGAAGTGGTGTTGAAGTATTGGTCGGCTAGCATGGTTTTCATTGAAATTTTGCAACTTTTTATGGTGTTGTGTTCATGAGGAGGTCATGGCCACTTCAGGTCAGAGGAGGGGGATGATTGTTGTGGCTGGTGATGGTGGAGAGGATGGTGGAGATGAAGGTGGGTTATAGCTTAGCAAAGCATAAGAGGAGCAAAGACAAAATCAATAAAAGAAGAGGAAAAAAAATAGAAAAGAGAAGCCATTAGAATTGCATTTTTTTCTCAAATTTGATATAGCCGTGAGTTTTGGAGTGGAGAGATAGATTTTTCACGTGAATTGCTGGAGAGAATACATGGCTAGAGGTAAGAAGTGTACGGCCAAAAGAAAGGAGAGGAAAAGCCAAAAGAAAATGAAGAGACCAGGAGATGAAAAGCCTTAAGTTTTTGCAATTTTTAAAACCTTTGGCATTTCCTTTTCTTTTTCTCTTTTATTTTAAATAAACAAAATAAACTCAGAAATGTTATTTACAACTGAACAAAGTAGTAGGAAATAAAAATAAATATTTAAATTCAAAAGAAATGGAAAAGAATTACAAAAATTGCTCAAAAATTGCAAACAGTGTTTAGAAATTACAGAAAAATAACCAATGGCTTTGGAAAATTATTTGATTTACTTTAAAAATATTCTAAACCAAAATTTGAAATAAAAATGATTTTTAAAACATTTTCAAGTAAATAAATAATTAAATTTTAAATTAAATAGAATTTAAATAAAGAAAATGGCAATAAATACATAATCAGGCTTTATAAATTTGAATAAATTCAAGTGTACTTTAGAAAAATTATATGATCATTTTTAAACATATTAAAAGATAAAAATATACTCAAAATAAAGTATTAACCCAATTAAAATAAAACATAACAAAGAAAAATAAAATTTATATCATTTAAAATAGACAAAATTGTTAAATAAACAAATTATACTCAAAGTTGAAATGTACATAACTTTTACAGTTTAACTCCATTTTCAGTGAAACGAAAAGCAGTATTCAAGTTACTACATCTATTTTCATAATAAAAGATAAAATTTATAATTTCAAATATTTAAAATTTAAATTTAAAAGTCAAAGTTTGACTATTGACCAAAATTCACAATTTCTGGAAATATTAAATCTAGTCATATTTGGAATTCTAATCCACATCAAAATCAAAGTTTATATTTAAAATAACAAAATTTATTCTTTTTCATAAATAAAGATTTTGAATCTAGAAAAATCAATTTAAAAATATTTGTAAAATACAGGGTTGTTACATATACTTTTCATTTCAAATCCATTTCAAAGATCATTTTACAATCCTTATCCACAAACTTCAATATCAATTTCATTCAAACTCGTACGATGTACACATATCATCCGTACGCAATATCAATCTGATCACTCAATCGATCACACAATTTCACTTCCGAACTAGTATCGTCCACCCGACTTCCTAGTGCGGACTCAGATCTGGTTTCTTGATCAGAAACCGTCATTCTCCTTGCATAGTCGTAGCTATGATAGAGAATATCCAGAACCAATCAAAACCCATATCCAGGTTCGCCGTCGAAAATCGAGCGAAAAATCCCAACTCGGATCGATAATACTATCTCGAAATTCTGTGTTCGAATCTGGATCAAATCACTATGCGAATAGAATAATATATGTATATCCTACGTATTTATCTTTTATTGGTTATTAGCCAAATCAATTCTCTTTTCTATTCAGATTTCTTTTAATTCCATTCACTTATTCTCAATTGCTTCCATTACCAATTGAGTTATTTCTTCAATTATAAACTGTTTGAACTCTGACCAATTTAAATTTTTAAAAATAGCTTGGAAAAGTTTAAAATAGATAAGTAGTTGAAAAATAGTTATTAAGTTGTAAAATAGCTGTAAAATAGTTAAGTAGGTATAAAATAGTTAGATAATTGCAAAATAGTTTTTTTTTTAAATAGTGATTAGATATAAATAACAGAAAAATAGTAATTAGTTTATAAGACAGTTTCAAAATAGTTAAATAATTTCAAAATAATTGTAAAATAAGTATAATATAGTTTGGGGTTTGAGGAGAAAGATTGTATAGTAAATAGTTTGGAAAAATATATTTATATTAAAACAATTTACTTTGAAAATAGTCCCGAGTCAAACCGTTTAATTTTCCAATCTCCATTTCCAATTAATTTCCCAACAATTCAATTTAAATTCCAATTTCATTTAAATTGACTCAATACTTCAATTTCCATTGAAATTTATTTAATCCTAATTCAAGTTGAATTAACCTTAATTCCTTTCCAAATTTAAATCAAACTCCATTTGATTTTTAAACTTATTCAACTTTAATCACAATTCCAAATTATTTCAAATCAATTTTGATTTATTTCAAATTGAATCCACTTCAATTTCAAATCATTTCAATTTCTATATGAATTAATCCCAATTCCCATTTGAATTTGAACTCATTCAATCTTCAATTTTATTTCAAATTAATCCAATTCAAATTTTCCATTTGAATTTTAAACTTATCCATCCTAAATCACAATTCTAATTAATCCAAATCAATTTCAATTTGAACTAATTCTATTCAAATCTTAATTTAAAATCATCCCGAATTATATAAATTCGAGTTAAACATTTTAATTGTTGATTTAATCCCTTAAGTCAAATTAACCCTTACTTTTAAATCAAATCAACCTTTATTTTTAATTTAACAACTTAAGTCTTTTAAACCATTTAATTCCGAATTCAAATTCCAAAATTCCATTTTAAAATTTTCTTTACTTAACTTATTATAAAGTTCAAATAAGGATTCAAAAACAATTAAATTTCAGATTCTAATTTATTATCCATTTTCAATTTCCAGATCTCAAACCCATTTTGAGATCACTCATAACTCCCATTTAAAATCAACCATTTAACTTTCCAAGTTAAATTCCAATTTCATCATGAAATTTCAAATTCAAGTTGTTTGTTTTAAACTTATTTAATTTTCCCAAGATTAAATTCACTTCAATTTTATTCAAACAACTTTGTCCAATTTTAATTCTCATTTCAAATTTTAAACTTCATATTAATAATCTTTCCACTTATAAGTTCAAAAACTTATTACTTTGGGTTTTCATATCACATTCCAAGGAAAAATTTTAAACTCAATACTTAGAGTTTATTTCAAATCATTTTTGATATTATGTATATCCTCATCTTTACATATTTATTTCCTTTACACACCAAGTTATACCTTAAATTTTAAACTACCTTTAGTTTTTAATTCAAAACAATTTCGTTCAACCATTTCAAGTTTTCTGGACTTAGATTTAAAACTTCTCAATTTAAAACCCACTTCAATTTACAAGTCATACTTGCCTAAATGTTTTACTCCCCTAAAACATTTTATTTTGCTTAATCATTTACAACATTTCATTATTAACACAATAACCATTTATGATAATAACTAAGATTATCATATTTGGAAATCAATTCATTATTATTTTTATTCTGAAAACACTTCTACAAATTCAAGATTTTAATTTTAGTTTGGATCTATTGCAAACTTATCTTCATTTAATTTCAATTTGGTTGTATTACCATTATCATTTAATTCTCATTATTTAATTCCAATGATTAACAACCGATTACCTTAATATTTATTAAGAAGAAATATCATTTTATATATCAAAATACATTCTTATATAAAATCATTTAAAATCCTTATATAAGAAAATAACAATTACGCTCTCATATATATATATATATATACACACACACTCAACTCGTTCTAGGGTACCATTGACCCTATCTTTAACGAGTAATCCTAACAGAGCCAAGGTTCTCGCTTAACCTTCTGCTCTGATACCAACTGTAACGACCCGGAATTTTCGAACCCGAAAATTCCAGATAGTTAGAAGAAAAAGAAAGAGATAGAAGAAAGAAACAGAAAGAAGAAAGAAGAACAGAGAACACAACATCTCACATTCGCAGCGGATTAAATATAATAACAAATAATAATAACAGTTATACAAAGAAAAACTGTATTTGTTAATTACATTTTAATACATCAGAGTTACAACATTCACAAATGTACTAGACAGTTAAAATTAACATGTCTCATACAACTATAATATCACAACGGAATATACTCCATACGTTCCTGCCATCCAGCTCGCCTCCTGAGCTCCCGAACGTCCTTACCTGAAATCTGTAATACTCGGTCTGACCCGAGCATTACATCAAAGTAACACCCGGGTCAGGCTGGAAACCAGCGTGAGTAAACTCATCTAACATGAAATTTCAATTCATGGAACTTATTTAACCCCGGGTAACTCGTACTTTACTATAAGTAAACATCTTATATAGTTAACACTTATTTTTACAAACAATATCTAAGTATCCAACTTAGTTTAAATGGTCCATATCATCTCAAACCGGCCTATTTGATTTCACATATCAATCTATAAAGAATTATAGAAGATTTCAAATCGAAGTGGTTTCGGGTATTTACTGCTACCCGACCCCGGTCTCTTCGAATTCAATGTCATCTTAATCCCAGTTGTTTAAGTGGATACAAATCAGCTTTAAACATAGGTTCTCATATTCTCACAGCAAATCAATTATCGATAGATAACTCATAATATCATAGTTTAACCCATCATATCATATCACAATACATCACAACTCAATATCAGAGATATTGATACAAACCAAGGTATTCGATTCAAGTTATCATCTATAGGCAAGATTAATACTTAAACAATTAATTAAATTTAATCACCTAATATAGATTAAATTAATTATCTTTAATCATGCTTAATTAACTTTAATTAATTATAACCACTCCTTAATTAATTACATTGATTAATTAACCTTAATTAATTAATCAATAATTAATCATACTTATTAATTATCTTTTAGTTATTAATTAATTAACCTTTAATTATCATTTAATTAACCTCCAATCAATCTTTAATTACCTATATTAAGTAATTATCTATTAAGAAATTATCTTTTTAATTACTTTCATTAATTAATTAATGCTTAATTATCAATTGATTAATTACTAATTACCAATTAATTACTTAATTAATCAATTTTTAATCCTTAATTAATTTCTTAATTAATTATCTACTAATTTAATAATTCTTAATTTCAAATTAATTAAACTCTAATTAATTAATTATAATCTGTAAATATTTATTTATTATTAAAATAATTAATTACTCTTATTAAATTATCAAAATCTTAATTATCTTTAATAAATCATTTTCCTTATTAATTACTTAATCCCCTATCAACTTAACCTTAAATTAACATTTAAATATATAAAAAAAAATGATTAAGTTTAAAACATTTTTTTTATTTAAGTTTTTAACAAACTTAAATTTAATAAACATACCATTAAAAATAAAGCTTAAGAACGTTTAGAAAAGTTTTAAATATAGAACCATTATAAAATTTCAAACTTTTATTTTATAAAAAAATCTTTTTCAACGTGCTAAACCTTTCCCTCACGATTCCTCTTCGAGTCATCCCACGTTCCTACTCGAGACAGTCTTCGAGTTTCCCCTTCCATCTTCTTCTTCTACCCTCAGTTTTATTTTAAAACTAAAACTGCTAATTTCATCCTTCTCGAACACGAGCAATTTCTCGAGTCTGACCCCAAAATCCCCGATACCCCCTTCGAGTCGTATACCACAACTTCTCGAGTGATTCTCGAGTTCCCTAATGCTTCCACCCAGGCAACCTCAGAATATCAAAAGTGCACGGTGCACGTGCACCGTGCCTCCGGTCCACTCCAGCCACCTCCGGTGGCTTCCAAACATCAACGACCATCCCCTCAGTCCAATACGATCATCACCTCGCTCCTATTCAACTCGAATTTGAATTCGAGTTTAAAACATAAACCTGGAACAGAAAAGTTCAACCCCAACCAAACCTGACATCGCCAAGATCACGGCCCTCCGACCACCGAAAATCCAACAACTCCGGCTGCGACTTCAACTATGGCCAAGCTTCCATCTGCCCAATTTTCATCGAACTCGATCATCTCTACAGGTAGTACTGACCAAAACAAACTACCTAGCTTAAACTAGGGCTACAGGTAACAATTCATCACCACTGTCTCCATGTTGATTTGCATCAACAACAATTATTTTTCCAATTATCAATGGTTACTCCTCTACCCACAAATTGAACCCCGATCCCTCAATATGGATAGATCATAAGAAATCCCTTAATTCCCTTTTTCTGTTCTTCATAGAACTGCACCATACCCCCTTAACTAAAAATCCTAATTTTTGTTCTAAAATTCATGTTGTGATCTTAGTATTTAATTCATAATACTGAATTTATAAATTATTCAGTTTAAATTTTCACATATTTTTAACATCCACTAATGTTTTACAGTTCCAGTGAGATTTCGAGTTCAATTTAACTTAAATGGATTTTAACTAAGTCTTAAATGGAATATACAAGTTTGTTTTGAAACATAAGTTTTTATCAGTGACTAAACTAAAGATTGCAATTTTAAATTAAAACCCAAAGTTTGAATCTGGGAACAGAGATGTCCCAGATATTCAGATGCACACTTCATACAGCAGGCATTTATCAATAATATCTACACAAACATACTTGTAAATATACTCAATTGAAATATTTTCTACAATAATAACATGCAACCTAAATTCACTTTAAGTTTTAAAAGTTACTCACCTTTTTGTAAAGACAGAGGAACAGGTTTTAGATTTCAATCTGGAAATTGATGATTGAACTGAAACTTTGAATCTGATCTGGGATTGAGTTTGCATTTGCTTGTTTGAAGTTTTAATCCTTGTCTTGCCTTATCAAGTTTGCACTAGTTGTTTTGATTTGAAACTGATCTGAAACTTGAATTTCATTTGCTACTAGATTAGATGATCTTTGGAACTGAAATGCTTTCTGGGTTTATACTTGGCTTTAATTAAATTCTGAGTTGAACTTGATTTGCTTAAAACATTTGCTTGAGCTAAAAATTATCTCAGTTTTGAATTAATTTGCAGTGGTATCTGAACTTGTTTCAGATTTCTTTCTGGTTTTTGGTTTTAAATCTTGAAAGATGAAGAAAGAAAAGAAAGAATGGAGTCGAGAGAATTGTAAAAGATTTGAACTGAAATAGCCTGTTTTCTTACTTCATATTATTTACATATAATTTCAGTTTTAATGAAAATACAAATGAGAAAAGCCACTTGTTATTATGCATGTCATCCTTAGCTTACAAGTGTTTTATGCATGCATACAAGTCTTACAAATGTTCTTATGCATGTTTGAATTTATATTTATATTCATACATTTTCTAGTATTTATAACTTTTTAAAAGAGAATGATTTTAAAATCTTAATTTTATACTAATAATAATCATATATATTTATTCTTGAATTTTCCAATCCAATTCTATGTAAAATCTACTCATATGTATATATATATACATATAACAACACATTATTATTTATTTTAAAAGAATAATTTGCCAATTTTAAATAATTATATTAGTAGATTATAAAATTTTTATCCAGATATTTATAATTTAATTTTTATTATATTTCCAAATTCATTTACATATCCGGATATCTTTTATTATTAGGATTCTATCTGTTTAATTGATTAAAACAGTTAATTATCCAATTAACAGATGTTCAAAAATCTGGGTTATCACATTCCTCCCCCCTTTAAATCTTTTCGTCCTCGAAAAGGAACGAAGCCAGAATTTATTAAATGCTTATTTATCAGAAAAATTTTCTTTGAAACATTTTTAAAACACTTTTAAAATTTATATATGTTATAAAATAGTTTTTATAAAAATACTTTTTATAACTCGATGTTTCAACAAATCCATCATCGTTCTCACAGAAATTCGGTCATACGTTGATCAGGCGTAAGACTGAAAATCTATAAGTACTCAGCAGACCCGTTTTCAACACCCAGTGAAAATACTTGGAAAATAATTTATTGAAAATATAGAAAACATTTTTGAAATAGAGGAAATATCTTTGGTGAGAATGCTCTGGAAATCATCACCCCCATCCATGGTCGTAGTTAACCCGATGGTTACGTTGCCGTCCCGGCAAAATCCACAGATAACTATAGGTCTCCGCGCTCCTCGATTACGCCATGGAACCCGCTACAGATCGCAGTTATACCCGGGCCTTACGTTGCTATCACAGCACAAACCCATATAACTGTAGGCATCAGCGCCACCGAATTTCGCTGCCAAATAATGAAACTTCTCCCACATAGGTCGCAGTCTACCGATATAAAATCAAACGTAGACAGTTGGCTCTCAGCGGCACACACGACTTTCGCTATGTTACCATAGTGTCACAGTCTACCGATATAAAATCAAACGTAGACAGTTGGCTCTCAGCGGCACACATGACTTTCGCTATGGTCTGCAGTAGATCGCAGTGACATCGAGTTACACTGTCGTCACAGAATAACCCAAATTCCTCTGTGGGCACCAGCCCCTCGACTTTCGCTACACAAATAATCCTCAGGAACTAGTTTGTCCGGACTCCTCACATGATCAACTTTAGAAACCCCCCTTGGGGCTCAAGGCAGTACCACCCTGTGGTACTCCTGAGAAGTTCATTTCAAGGAAGCGCCTTTTTTCCCAGAGCTATTTTCAAAATACTTTATACTATATACTTATAGTATCTTCAAATCATACCCTTTATGATTTATCAAAATCTCCTTTACACAAAATCGATTACCAAAATCGATAATTCTCAAACTAGGCTTTCCAAAATCCAAAATTGATTTTCCCAAAAATCAAAAGCCTTTTCCAAATTCATAGGTTCCCAAAACCTTTTCCAAAATCATTCTCATAAGATCCTTTATATATATATATATATATAACTTTAAAAATCTTTGGATCACTTCAAACTTGTATAAAACCTCTTTTTATACTTCAAATACTTCCAAAAACCCTTTTATTCTGGCTAGATTCAATAAGGGAAGTTTATCATATTACAAAATATAACTTTATTTATTGTCAATCAAATATTCAAGTTTGATTTCCTTATAAAGTTATTTACCATTTACTTACCCCCATAAAGTAAATTTCAACCAAAGAAATATCCAATTCCATTATATTTCACAAATATACTTTTCATTTCAAATCCATTTCAAAGATCATTTTACAATCCTTATCCACAAACTTCAATATCAATTTCATTCAAACTCGTACGATGTACACATATCATCCGTACGCAATATCAATCTGATCACTCAATCGATCACACAATTTCACTTCCGAACTAGTATCGTCCACCCGACTTCCTAGTGCGGACTCAGATCTGGTTTCTTGATCAGAAACCGTCATTCTCCTTGCATAGTCGTAGCTATGATAGAGAATATCCAGAACCAATCAAAACCCATATCCAGGTTCGCCGTCGAAAATCGAGCGAAAAATCCTAACTCGGATCGATAATACTATCTCGAAATTCTGTGTTCGAATCTGGATCAAATCACTATGCGAATAGAATAATATATGTATATCCTACGTATTTATCTTTTATTGGTTATTAGCCAAATCAATTCTCTTTTCTATTCAGATTTCTTTTAATTCCATTCACTTATTCTCAATTGCTTCCATTACCAATTGAGTTATTTCTTCAATTATAAACTGTTTGAACTCTGACCAATTTAAATTTTTAAAAATAGCTTGGAAAAGTTTAAAATAGATAAGTAGTTGAAAAATAGTTATTAAGTTGTAAAATAGCTGTAAAATAGTTAAGTAGGTATAAAATAGTTAGATAATTGCAAAATAGTTTTTTTTTAAATAGTGATTAGATATAAATAACAGAAAAATAGTAATTAGTTTATAAGACAGTTTCAAAATAGTTAAATAATTTCAAAATAATTGTAAAATAAGTATAATATAGTTTGGGGTTTGAGGAGAAAGATTGTATAGTAAATAGTTTGGAAAAATATATTTATATTAAAACAATTTACTTTGAAAATAGTCCCGAGTCAAACCGTTTAATTTTCCAATCTCCATTTCCAATTAATTTCCCAACAATTCAATTTAAATTCCAATTTCATTTAAATTGACTCAATACTTCAATTTCCATTGAAATTTATTTAATCCTAATTCAAGTTGAATTAACCTTAATTCCTTTCCAAATTTAAATCAAACTCCATTTGATTTTTAAACTTATTCAACTTTAATCACAATTCCAAATTATTTCAAATCAATTTTGATTTATTTCAAATTGAATCCACTTCAATTTCAAATCATTTCAATTTCTATATGAATTAATCCCAATTCCCATTTGAATTTGAACTCATTCAATCTTCAATTTTATTTCAAATTAATCCAATTCAAATTTTCCATTTGAATTTTAAACTTATCCATCCTAAATCACAATTCTAATTAATCCAAATCAATTTCAATTTGAACTAATTCTATTCAAATCTTAATTTAAAATCATCCCGAATTATATAAATTCGAGTTAAACATTTTAATTGTTGATTTAATCCCTTAAGTCAAATTAACCCTTACTTTTAAATCAAATCAACCTTTATTTTTAATTTAACAACTTAAGTCTTTTAAACCATTTAATTCCGAATTCAAATTCCAAAATTCCATTTTAAAATTTTCTTTACTTAACTTATTATAAAGTTCAAATAAGGATTCAAAAACAATTAAATTTCAGATTCTAATTTATTATCCATTTTCAATTTCCAGATCTCAAACCCATTTTGAGATCACTCATAACTCCCATTTAAAATCAACCATTTAACTTTCCAAGTTAAATTCCAATTTCATCATGAAATTTCAAATTCAAGTTGTTTGTTTTAAACTTATTTAATTTTCCCAAGATTAAATTCACTTCAATTTTATTCAAACAACTTTGCCCAATTTTAATTCTCATTTCAAATTTTAAACTTCATATTAATAATCTTTCCACTTATAAGTTCAAAAACTTATTACTTTGGGTTTTCATATCACATTCCAAGGAAAAATTTTAAACTCAATACTTAGAGTTTATTTCAAATCATTTTTGATATTATGTATATCCTCATCTTTACATATTTATTTCCTTTACACACCAAGTTATACCTTAAATTTTAAACTACCTTTAGTTTTTAATTCAAAACAATTTCGTTCAACCATTTCAAGTTTTCTGGACTTAGATTTAAAACTTCTCAATTTAAAACCCACTTCAATTTACAAGTCATACTTGCCTAAATGTTTTACTCCCCTAAAACATTTTATTTTGCTTAATCATTTACAACATTTCATTATTAACACAATAACCATTTATGATAATAACTAAGATTATCATATTTGGAAATCAATTCATTATTATTTTTATTCTGAAAACACTTCTACAAATTCAAGATTTTAATTTTAGTTTGGATCTATTGCAAACTTATCTTCATTTAATTTCAATTTGGTTGTATTACCATTATCATTTAATTCTCATTATTTAATTCCAATGATTAACAACCGATTACCTTAATATTTATTAAGAAGAAATATCATTTTATATATCAAAATACATTCTTATATAAAATCATTTAAAATCCTTATATAAGAAAATAACAATTACGCTCTCATATATATATATATACACACACACTCAACTCGTTCTAGGGTACCATTGACCCTATCTTTAACGAGTAATCCTAACAGAGCCAAGGTTCTCGCTTAACCTTCTGCTCTGATACCAACTGTAACGACCCGGAATTTTCGAACCCGAAAATTCCAGATAGTTAGAAGAAAAAGAAAGAGATAGAAGAAAGAAACAGAAAGAAGAAAGAAGAACAGAGAACACAACATCTCACATTCGCAGCGGATTAAATATAATAACAAATAATAATAACAGTTATACAAAGAAAAACTGTATTTGTTAATTACATTTTAATACATCAGAGTTACAACATTCACAAATGTACTAGACAGTTAAAATTAACATGTCTCATACAACTATAATATCACAACGGAATATACTCCATACGTTCCTGCCATCCAGCTCGCCTCCTGAGCTCCCGAACGTCCTTACCTGAAATCTGTAATACTCGGTCTGACCCGAGCATTACATCAAAGTAACACCCGGGTCAGGCTGGAAACCAGCGTGAGTAAACTCATCTAACATGAAATTTCAATTCATGGAACTTATTTAACCCCGGGTAACTCGTACTTTACTATAAGTAAACATCTTATATAGTTAACACTTATTTTTACAAACAATATCTAAGTATCCAACTTAGTTTAAATGGTCCATATCATCTCAAACCGGCCTATTTGATTTCACATATCAATCTATAAAGAATTATAGAAGATTTCAAATCGAAGTGGTTTCGGGTATTTACTGCTACCCGACCCCGGTCTCTTCGAATTCAATGTCATCTTAATCCCAGTTGTTTAAGTGGATACAAATCAGCTTTAAACATAGGTTCTCATATTCTCACAGCAAATCAATTATCGATAGATAACTCATAATATCATAGTTTAACCCATCATATCATATCACAATACATCACAACTCAATATCAGAGATATTGATACAAACCAAGGTATTCGATTCAAGTTATCATCTATAGGCAAGATTAATACTTAAACAATTAATTAAATTTAATCACCTAATATAGATTAAATTAATTATCTTTAATCATGCTTAATTAACTTTAATTAATTATAACCACTCCTTAATTAATTACATTGATTAATTAACCTTAATTAATTAATCAATAATTAATCATACTTATTAATTATCTTTTAGTTATTAATTAATTAACCTTTAATTATCATTTAATTAACCTCCAATCAATCTTTAATTACCTATATTAAGTAATTATCTATTAAGAAATTATCTTTTTAATTACTTTCATTAATTAATTAATGCTTAATTATCAATTGATTAATTACTAATTACCAATTAATTACTTAATTAATCAATTTTTAATCCTTAATTAATTTCTTAATTAATTATCTACTAATTTAATAATTCTTAATTTCAAATTAATTAAACTCTAATTAATTAATTATAATCTGTAAATATTTATTTATTATTAAAATAATTAATTACTCTTATTAAATTATCAAAATCTTAATTATCTTTAATAAATCATTTTCCTTATTAATTACTTAATCCCCTATCAACTTAACCTTAAATTAACATTTAAATATATAAAAAAAAATGATTAAGTTTAAAACATTTTTTTTATTTAAGTTTTTAACAAACTTAAATTTAATAAACATACCATTAAAAATAAAGCTTAAGAACGTTTAGAAAAGTTTTAAATATAGAACCATTATAAAATTTCAAACTTTTATTTTATAAAAAAATCTTTTTCAACGTGCTAAACCTTTCCCTCACGATTCCTCTTCGAGTCATCCCACGTTCCTACTCGAGACAGTCTTCGAGTTTCCCCTTCCATCTTCTTCTTCTACCCTCAGTTTTATTTTAAAACTAAAACTGCTAATTTCATCCTTCTCGAACACGAGCAATTTCTCGAGTCTGACCCCAAAATCCCCGATACCCCCTTCGAGTCGTATACCACAACTTCTCGAGTGATTCTCGAGTTCCCTAATGCTTCCACCCAGGCAACCTCAGAATATCAAAAGTGCACGGTGCACGTGCACCGTGCCTCCGGTCCACTCCAGCCACCTCCGGTGGCTTCCAAACATCAACGACCATCCCCTCAGTCCAATACGATCATCACCTTGCTCCTATTCAACTCGAATTTGAATTCGAGTTTAAAACATAAACCTGGAACAGAAAAGTTCAACCCCAACCAAACCTGACATCGCCAAGATCACGGCCCTCCGACCACCGAAAATCCAACAACTCCGGCTGCGACTTCAACTATGGCCAAGCTTCCATCTGCCCAATTTTCATCGAACTCGATCATCTCTACAGGTAGTACTGACCAAAACAAACTACCTAGCTTAAACTAGGGCTACAGGTAACAATTCATCACCACTGTCTCCATGTTGATTTGCATCAACAACAATTATTTTTCCAATTATCAATGGTTACTCCTCTACCCACAAATTGAACCCCGATCCCTCAATATGGATAGATCATAAGAAATCCCTTAATTCCCTTTTTCTGTTCTTCATAGAACTGCACCATACCCCCTTAACTAAAAATCCTAATTTTTGTTCTAAAATTCATGTTGTGATCTTAGTATTTAATTCATAATACTGAATTTATAAATTATTCAGTTTAAATTTTCACATATTTTTAACATCCACTAATGTTTTACAGTTCCAGTGAGATTTCGAGTTCAATTTAACTTAAATGGATTTTAACTAAGTCTTAAATGGAATATACAAGTTTGTTTTGAAACATAAGTTTTTATCAGTGACTAAACTAAAGATTGCAATTTTAAATTAAAACCCAAAGTTTGAATCTGGGAACAGAGATGTCCCAGATATTCAGATGCACACTTCATACAGCAGGCATTTATCAATAATATCTACACAAACATACTTGTAAATATACTCAATTGAAATATTTTCTACAATAATAACATGCAACCTAAATTCACTTTAAGTTTTAAAAGTTACTCACCTTTTTGTAAAGACAGAGGAACAGGTTTTAGATTTCAATCTGGAAATTGATGATTGAACTGAAACTTTGAATCTGATCTGGGATTGAGTTTGCATTTGCTTGTTTGAAGTTTTAATCCTTGTCTTGCCTTATCAAGTTTGCACTAGTTGTTTTGATTTGAAACTGATCTGAAACTTGAATTTCATTTGCTACTAGATTAGATGATCTTTGGAACTGAAATGCTTTCTGGGTTTATACTTGGCTTTAATTAAATTCTGAGTTGAACTTGATTTGCTTAAAACCTTTGCTTGAGCTAAAAATTATCTCAGTTTTGAATTAATTTGCAGTGGTATCTGAACTTGTTTCAGATTTCTTTCTGGTTTTTGGTTTTAAATCTTGAAAGATGAAGAAAGAAAAGAAAGAATGGAGTCGAGAGAATTGTAAAAGATTTGAACTGAAATAGCCTGTTTTCTTACTTCATATTATTTACATATAATTTCAGTTTTAATGAAAATACAAATGAGAAAAGCCACTTGTTATTATGCATGTCATCCTTAGCTTACAAGTGTTTTATGCATGCATACAAGTCTTACAAATGTTCTTATGCATGTTTGAATTTATATTTATATTCATACATTTTCTAGTATTTATAACTTTTTAAAAGAGAATGATTTTAAAATCTTAATTTTATACTAATAATAATCATATATATTTATTCTTGAATTTTCCAATCCAATTCTATGTAAAATCTACTCATATGTATATATATATACATATAACAACACATTATTATTTATTTTAAAAGAATAATTTGCCAATTTTAAATAATTATATTAGTAGATTATAAAATTTTTATCCAGATATTTATAATTTAATTTTTATTATATTTCCAAATTCATTTACATATCCGGATATCTTTTATTATTAGGATTCTATCTGTTTAATTGATTAAAACAGTTAATTATCCAATTAACAGATGTTCAAAAATCTGGGTTATCACATTCCTCCCCCCTTTAAATCTTTTCGTCCTCGAAAAGGAACGAAGCCAGAATTTATTAAATGCTTATTTATCAGAAAAATTTTCTTTGAAACATTTTTAAAACACTTTTAAAATTTATATATGTTATAAAATAGTTTTTATAAAAATACTTTTTATAACTCGATGTTTCAACAAATCCATCATCGTTCTCACAGAAATTCGGTCATACGTTGATCAGGCGTAAGACTGAAAATCTATAAGTACTCAGCAGACCCGTTTTCAACACCCAGTGAAAATACTTGGAAAATAATTTATTGAAAATATAGAAAACATTTTTGAAATAGAGGAAATATCTTTGGTGAGAATGCTCTGGAAATCATCACCCCCATCCATGGTCGTAGTTAACCCGATGGTTACGTTGCCGTCCCGGCAAAATCCACAGATAACTATAGGTCTCCGCGCTCCTCGATTACGCCATGGAACCCGCTACAGATCGCAGTTATACCCGGGCCTTACGTTGCTATCACAGCACAAACCCATATAACTGTAGGCATCAGCGCCACCGAATTTCGCTGCCAAATAATGAAACTTCTCCCACATAGGTCGCAGTCTACCGATATAAAATCAAACGTAGACAGTTGGCTCTCAGCGGCACACACGACTTTCGCTATGTTACCATAGTGTCACAGTCTACCGATATAAAATCAAACGTAGACAGTTGGCTCTCAGCGGCACACATGACTTTCGCTATGGTCTGCAGTAGATCGCAGTGACATCGAGTTACACTGTCGTCACAGAATAACCCAAATTCCTCTGTGGGCACCAGCCCCTCAACTTTCGCTACACAAATAATCCTCAGGAACTAGTTTGTCCGGACTCCTCACATGATCAACTTTAGAAACCCCCCTTGGGGCTCAAGGCAGTACCACCCTGTGGTACTCCTGAGAAGTTCATTTCAAGGAAGCGCCTTTTTTCCCAGAGCTATTTTCAAAATACTTTATACTATATACTTATAGTATCTTCAAATCATACCCTTTATGATTTATCAAAATCTCCTTTACACAAAATCGATTACCAAAATCGATAATTCTCAAACTAGGCTTTCCAAAATCCAAAATTGATTTTCCCAAAAATCAAAAGCCTTTTCCAAATTCATAGGTTCCCAAAACCTTTTCCAAAATCATTCTCATAAGATCCTTTATATATATATATATATATATATATAACTTTAAAAATCTTTGGATCACTTCAAACTTGTATAAAACCTCTTTTTATACTTCAAATACTTCCAAAAACCCTTTTATTCTGGCTAGATTCAATAAGGGAAGTTTATCATATTACAAAATATAACTTTATTTATTGTCAATCAAATATTCAAGTTTGATTTCCTTATAAAGTTATTTACCATTTACTTACCCCCATAAAGTAAATTTCAACCAAAGAAATATCCAATTCCATTATATTTCACAAATATACTTTTCATTTCAAATCCATTTCAAAGATCATTTTACAATCCTTATCCACAAACTTCAATATCAATTTCATTCAAACTCGTACGATGTACACATATCATCCGTACGCAATATCAATCTGATCACTCAATCGATCACACAATTTCACTTCCGAACTAGTATCGTCCACCCGACTTCCTAGTGCGGACTCAGATCTGGTTTCTTGATCAGAAACCGTCATTCTCCTTGCATAGTCGTAGCTATGATAGAGAATATCCAGAACCAATCAAAACCCATATCCAGGTTCGCCGTTGAAAATCGAGCGAAAAATCCCAACTCGGATCGATAATACTATCTCGAAATTCTGTGTTCGAATCTGGATCAAATCACTATGCGAATAGAATAATATATGTATATCCTACGTATTTATCTTTTATTGGTTATTAGCCAAATCAATTCTCTTTTCTATTCAGATTTCTTTTAATTCCATTCACTTATTCTCAATTGCTTCCATTACCAATTGAGTTATTTCTTCAATTATAAACTGTTTGAACTCTGACCAATTTAAATTTTTAAAAATAGCTTGGAAAAGTTTAAAATAGATAAGTAGTTGAAAAATAGTTATTAAGTTGTAAAATAGCTGTAAAATAGTTAAGTAGGTATAAAATAGTTAGATAATTGCAAAATAGTTTTTTTTTTAAAATAGTGATTAGATATAAATAACAGAAAAATAGTAATTAGTTTATAAGACAGTTTCAAAATAGTTAAATAATTTCAAAATAATTGTAAAATAAGTATAATATAGTTTGGGGTTTGAGGAGAAAGATTGTATAGTAAATAGTTTGGAAAAATATATTTATATTAAAACAATTTACTTTGAAAATAGTCCCGAGTCAAACCGTTTAATTTTCCAATCTCCATTTCCAATTAATTTCCCAACAATTCAATTTAAATTCCAATTTCATTTAAATTGACTCAATACTTCAATTTCCATTGAAATTTATTTAATCCTAATTCAAGTTGAATTAACCTTAATTCCTTTCCAAATTTAAATCAAACTCCATTTGATTTTTAAACTTATTCAACTTTAATCACAATTCCAAATTATTTCAAATCAATTTTGATTTATTTCAAATTGAATCCACTTCAATTTCAAATCATTTCAATTTCTATATGAATTAATCCCAATTCCCATTTGAATTTGAACTCATTCAATCTTCAATTTTATTTCAAATTAATCCAATTCAAATTTTCCATTTGAATTTTAAACTTATCCATCCTAAATCACAATTCTAATTAATCCAAATCAATTTCAATTTGAACTAATTCTATTCAAATCTTAATTTAAAATCATCCCGAATTATATAAATTCGAGTTAAACATTTTAATTGTTGATTTAATCCCTTAAGTCAAATTAACCCTTACTTTTAAATCAAATCAACCTTTATTTTTAATTTAACAACTTAAGTCTTTTAAACCATTTAATTCCGAATTCAAATTCCAAAATTCCATTTTAAAATTTTCTTTACTTAACTTATTATAAAGTTCAAATAAGGATTCAAAAACAATTAAATTTCAGATTCTAATTTATTATCCATTTTCAATTTCCAGATCTCAAACCCATTTTGAGATCACTCATAACTCCCATTTAAAATCAACCATTTAACTTTCCAAGTTAAATTCCAATTTCATCATGAAATTTCAAATTCAAGTTGTTTGTTTTAAACTTATTTAATTTTCCCAAGATTAAATTCACTTCAATTTTATTCAAACAACTTTGCCCAATTTTAATTCTCATTTCAAATTTTAAACTTCATATTAATAATCTTTCCACTTATAAGTTCAAAAACTTATTACTTTGGGTTTTCATATCACATTCCAAGGAAAAATTTTAAACTCAATACTTAGAGTTTATTTCAAATCATTTTTGATATTATGTATATCCTCATCTTTACATATTTATTTCCTTTACACACCAAGTTATACCTTAAATTTTAAACTACCTTTAGTTTTTAATTCAAAACAATTTCGTTCAACCATTTCAAGTTTTCTGGACTTAGATTTAAAACTTCTCAATTTAAAACCCACTTCAATTTACAAGTCATACTTGCCTAAATGTTTTACTCCCCTAAAACATTTTATTTTGCTTAATCATTTACAACATTTCATTATTAACACAATAACCATTTATGATAATAACTAAGATTATCATATTTGGAAATCAATTCATTATTATTTTTATTCTGAAAACACTTCTACAAATTCAAGATTTTAATTTTAGTTTGGATCTATTGCAAACTTATCTTCATTTAATTTCAATTTGGTTGTATTACCATTATCATTTAATTCTCATTATTTAATTCCAATGATTAACAACCGATTACCTTAATATTTATTAAGAAGAAATATCATTTTATATATCAAAATACATTCTTATATAAAATCATTTAAAATCCTTATATAAGAAAATAACAATTACGCTCTCATATATATATATATATACACACACACTCAACTCGTTCTAGGGTACCATTGACCCTATCTTTAACGAGTAATCCTAACAGAGCCAAGGTTCTCGCTTAACCTTCTGCTCTGATACCAACTGTAACGACCCGGAATTTTCGAACCCGAAAATTCCAGATAGTTAGAAGAAAAAGAAAGAGATAGAAGAAAGAAACAGAAAGAAGAAAGAAGAACAGAGAACACAACATCTCACATTCGCAGCGGATTAAATATAATAACAAATAATAATAACAGTTATACAAAGAAAAACTGTATTTGTTAATTACATTTTAATACATCAGAGTTACAACATTCACAAATGTACTAGACAGTTAAAATTAACATGTCTCATACAACTATAATATCACAACGGAATATACTCCATACGTTCCTGCCATCCAGCTCGCCTCCTGAGCTCCCGAACGTCCTTACCTGAAATCTGTAATACTCGGTCTGACCCGAGCATTACATCAAAGTAACACCCGGGTCAGGCTGGAAACCAGCGTGAGTAAACTCATCTAACATGAAATTTCAATTCATGGAACTTATTTAACCCCGGGTAACTCGTACTTTACTATAAGTAAACATCTTATATAGTTAACACTTATTTTTACAAACAATATCTAAGTATCCAACTTAGTTTAAATGGTCCATATCATCTCAAACCGGCCTATTTGATTTCACATATCAATCTATAAAGAATTATAGAAGATTTCAAATCGAAGTGGTTTCGGGTATTTACTGCTACCCGACCCCGGTCTCTTCGAATTCAATGTCATCTTAATCCCAGTTGTTTAAGTGGATACAAATCAGCTTTAAACATAGGTTCTCATATTCTCACAGCAAATCAATTATCGATAGATAACTCATAATATCATAGTTTAACCCATCATATCATATCACAATACATCACAACTCAATATCAGAGATATTGATACAAACCAAGGTATTCGATTCAAGTTATCATCTATAGGCAAGATTAATACTTAAACAATTAATTAAATTTAATCACCTAATATAGATTAAATTAATTATCTTTAATCATGCTTAATTAACTTTAATTAATTATAACCACTCCTTAATTAATTACATTGATTAATTAACCTTAATTAATTAATCAATAATTAATCATACTTATTAATTATCTTTTAGTTATTAATTAATTAACCTTTAATTATCATTTAATTAACCTCCAATCAATCTTTAATTACCTATATTAAGTAATTATCTATTAAGAAATTATCTTTTTAATTACTTTCATTAATTAATTAATGCTTAATTATCAATTGATTAATTACTAATTACCAATTAATTACTTAATTAATCAATTTTTAATCCTTAATTAATTTCTTAATTAATTATCTACTAATTTAATAATTCTTAATTTCAAATTAATTAAACTCTAATTAATTAATTATAATCTTTAAATATTTATTTATTATTAAAATAATTAATTACTCTTATTAAATTATCAAAATCTTAATTATCTTTAATAAATCATTTTCCTTATTAATTACTTAATCCCCTATCAACTTAACCTTAAATTAACATTTAAATATATAAAAAAAATGATTAAGTTTAAAACATTTTTTTTTATTTAAGTTTTTAACAAACTTAAATTTAATAAACATACCATTAAAAATAAAGCTTAAGAACGTTTAGAAAAGTTTTAAATATAGAACCATTATAAAATTTCAAACTTTTATTTTATAAAAAAATCTTTTTCAACGTGCTAAACCTTTCCCTCACGATTCCTCTTCGAGTCATCCCACGTTCCTACTCGAGACAGTCTTCGAGTTTCCCCTTCCATCTTCTTCTTCTACCCTCAGTTTTATTTTAAAACTAAAACTGCTAATTTCATCCTTCTCGAACACGAGCAATTTCTCGAGTCTGACCCCAAAATCCCCGATACCCCCTTCGAGTCGTATACCACAACTTCTCGAGTGATTCTCGAGTTCCCTAATGCTTCCACCCAGGCAACCTTAGAATATCAAAAGTGCACGGTGCACGTGCACCGTGCCTCCGGTCCACTCCAGCCACCTCCGGTGGCTTCCAAACATCAACGACCATCCCCTCAGTCCAATACGATCATCACCTCGCTCCTATTCAACTCGAATTTGAATTCGAGTTTAAAACATAAACCTGGAACAGAAAAGTTCAACCCCAACCAAACCTGACATCGCCAAGATCACGGCCCTCCGACCACCGAAAATCCAACAACTCCGGCTGCGACTTCAACTATGGCCAAGCTTCCATCTGCCCAATTTTCATCGAACTCGATCATCTCTACAGGTAGTACTGACCAAAACAAACTACCTAGCTTAAACTAGGGCTACAGGTAACAATTCATCACCACTGTCTCCATGTTGATTTGCATCAACAACAATTATTTTTCCAATTATCAATGGTTACTCCTCTACCCACAAATTGAACCCCGATCCCTCAATATGGATAGATCATAAGAAATCCCTTAATTCCCTTTTTCTGTTCTTCATAGAACTGCACCATACCCCCTTAACTAAAAATCCTAATTTTTGTTCTAAAATTCATGTTGTGATCTTAGTATTTAATTCATAATACTGAATTTATAAATTATTCAGTTTAAATTTTCACATATTTTTAACATCCACTAATGTTTTACAGTTCCAGTGAGATTTCGAGTTCAATTTAACTTAAATGGATTTTAACTAAGTCTTAAATGGAATATACAAGTTTGTTTTGAAACATAAGTTTTTATCAGTGACTAAACTAAAGATTGCAATTTTAAATTAAAACCCAAAGTTTGAATCTGGGAACAGAGATGTCCCAGATATTCAGATGCACACTTCATACAGCAGGCATTTATCAATAATATCTACACAAACATACTTGTAAATATACTCAATTGAAATATTTTCTACAATAATAACATGCAACCTAAATTCACTTTAAGTTTTAAAAGTTACTCACCTTTTTGTAAAGACAGAGGAACAGGTTTTAGATTTCAATCTGGAAATTGATGATTGAACTGAAACTTTGAATCTGATCTGGGATTGAGTTTGCATTTGCTTGTTTGAAGTTTTAATCCTTGTCTTGCCTTATCAAGTTTGCACTAGTTGTTTTGATTTGAAACTGATCTGAAACTTGAATTTCATTTGCTACTAGATTAGATGATCTTTGGAACTGAAATGCTTTCTGGGTTTATACTTGGCTTTAATTAAATTCTGAGTTGAACTTGATTTGCTTAAAACCTTTGCTTGAGCTAAAAATTATCTCAGTTTTGAATTAATTTGCAGTGGTATCTGAACTTGTTTCAGATTTCTTTCTGGTTTTTGGTTTTAAATCTTGAAAGATGAAGAAAGAAAAGAAAGAATGGAGTCGAGAGAATTGTAAAAGATTTGAACTGAAATAGCCTGTTTTCTTACTTCATATTATTTACATATAATTTCAGTTTTAATGAAAATACAAATGAGAAAAGCCACTTGTTATTATGCATGTCATCCTTAGCTTACAAGTGTTTTATGCATGCATACAAGTCTTACAAATGTTCTTATGCATGTTTGAATTTATATTTATATTCATACATTTTCTAGTATTTATAACTTTTTAAAAGAGAATGATTTTAAAATCTTAATTTTATACTAATAATAATCATATATATTTATTCTTGAATTTTCCAATCCAATTCTATGTAAAATCTACTCATATGTATATATATACATATAACAACACATTATTATTTATTTTAAAAGAATAATTTGCCAATTTTAAATAATTATATTAGTAGATTATAAAATTTTTATCCAGATATTTATAATTTAATTTTTATTATATTTCCAAATTCATTTACATATCCGGATATCTTTTATTATCAGGATTCTATCTGTTTAATTGATTAAAACAGTTAATTATCCAATTAACAGATGTTCAAAAATCTGGGTTATCACAGCGATAATTTCACATTGAAGTGGAATTGGTATTATATATGTATATAGCAATATATATATATTGGAATATGTATATATTGGAGTTGATTTCCCGCATTGTATAGCGGATGAGACCCTATTGCGCCGCATAATAGCGGATAATATTTATGAATCCCATATACCGCGATAATTTCACATTGACGTGAAATTGGTATTGTGCTAACATCTGTGGATGCAGGGAAATAGGTTGGAGGGATCCAACTGGATTCCTCACTGTAGTGATTTATTTACAGATATTGTTGTATATTCTGTTATCATATGATGATATATGATGTTTGGATGCTGTGATTGACTATTTGGTGCTGTTGCATCATCGGATCCATTTTTGAAGTTAAGATAACGATTTTGATTTTAAAGGGATTTTTAAAGTGATTTTTGAAAATATACGTTTCATAGAATTGGTTTATTTAAATTGAGATTTTTGGAATAATTATAAACGGTTTATATAAAAGATTTATAAAATTGATATTTATTAAATTAAGAATACTGGAATTATAAAATAAGTTTTTATAAGTGTTAAAATCGAAATAATGGAATTCTAAAAGGAGTTCTGTTAATGTTGAAAATAAGGTTATAAATAAAATCTTATAAGTAATAAGATTTATAACTTGTAAAGTTGTAAAAGAATGATTTTTGCAAATAAATGAATTATAAATATTTAACTTATAATATGGATTTTTGGTATATAATTGAGTTATAAATTGATTTGGTTAATAAAGTGCTTTTATAAGTTAAAGTTGTTATAAAATACAAATGGAATTTAGAAATAGATTTGTAAATCCGAGAAATGACTTATTTTGATAAGTTAAGTTTATATAGCTTATTAAAGGAAGTATATTCACGATTTTGGACAGTGGATAATCCTTTAAATAAAATGTGTAGAAATATTGAAATTGGCTAGTGAAGTATATTCACGATTTTGGATAGTGAATATATTATTAAATAAAATGGATATGGTTTGGAGAAGTGATATTACGAAATGAAGTAATTGTTTTAAAAAGATGTTTTAAAACGTGTTAAGTATCGAAAACATAGATTTCAACATTTATTGTTGAAATAGACATTTCGAGGAATAAGGAAATGGTGGACTATAACATTGTTGTTATAGTAAATGGTTTCCAAAAGGAAATGTTTTATATAGTATTGGGATTTATATATCTATCTAAATTTCGAATCCCTATACTAGTGATTTTGAGTTGTCGTAACGATGTTTTACGTAACATTCGTTTTGACTCAAATAAATGTTTAAGAAAATGATTTCCTTAAAGAATAAAATATATACTTAATTTTGATTTAAGTATATTAAATATTTTCAAATGTTGAAAATAAATGGATTTGTGAATTACCTATTATTAAATAGGTATGGAAATGCTTTTCCAATATGAAGTGAAATGTTTTGAGATTTTATCTTCAAAGATAAATTGAAATGTGGAAATTGATTTGAAATTGTTTTCAAATAGTTGAAGTGTGGAAAATTATATATCTTGTAAAGATATTTTTTTTTGAAAGATAAATAATTTGGAAAATTATTTGGAATCTGATGATGCTATGCAGACTTATTGATAGTTAAATAACCGACTATCAATAATTACCTTGAATGGGTATTTGTTGTGATTTGCTTGAATTTGAATGCCACACTTATTTTTGAATAAGCGCTCACTATTCGGGTTAGCCGGGAAAGGACCTTTGTGCCGTATAACCCATTCTGAATTTGTGATACGACGATATGGATCGTATTGAAGACCGGTGGTGAAGACCGGTGTTTGTGAAAACGATAGGATGACCTATCGATTGTCTCTGCACTGTTAGCTACGGTATAGAGATTTCCTTTGTGATGGGAAGTTTTATCAGGATTGTGAATATCCGGATTGCAAGGGCTTCTTTGGAAGTGCCTTCGGTTCTGTTCGAACCCGGAACAGACTTGTATGGTTACGTGTCTGACATTACATTTTGAGATGTAAAGCTGATTTCTTTCAAATACATTTCTGTTGGTGGCGGAGAATTTATTCTCTTAGCTTAACACCCTTCTCTGAGACGTATGAGCTCAAAGGTTATGTAGTTGAAGGTTATCAGCGATATATTCCTAATTTGGTAATGTGGTATGCTGAGTGTTGCTGTAATGATGATCATTTATTGATCATTTGTGATCAAAGCGTGGCTTTGTGAAAAAGCTTAGCTTTGTGGACGAGACTTCGTCAGGGCCTCAAAACTCGGAAATGGTCAAAACAGGAATGTTGCGGCAAGGTTATGAGGGTCGTGCCCTTTAGGGTATGTCATTTCCTTCTAGAAAGGGGAGGTATCATGGTATGGAGCCTAGATACTTACTCATGTGGACACACCTAATTTATTATGTGTGATGATGTTATCGAGCGCTCGGATAAAGGTCCCAAAGGACCGGGTGATGACATATTCGTGAGTTACCTAGTTACAGGGGTAACCCGGCTTTGTTTGGCAGAGAGCAGTTTGTCTCTCGGGACGTCCAGCCAGAGGCGATCCCATTCGGCAGTAGGAAAGGAAGTTCCTTAGCCTGACCATTTGTTGGAAAATCCAAAGAAACAATACGAACCTTGTACGGTTTTAGTTGTATTACCTGCTATGGAATGTGGCGGTAACCTGCTATTGAACATAGTAGCTATAGTAGGCATACTATACTGGTCGTATGTTGGCTAAGATTAATATTATACTTTCGAAATATTTTCTGCACTATGCACTAATAATAATAAATCCAATGATTTGTGTAGTAAGCATATTTGACTATCATAAGAAGAAATCTCCTCCAATTTTGCGTTTGCATTGTGTGTGTGGTGGGAGGTCTTATGGTAGTTTCATTTTCCAGAAGCATTGCGAAATTGACCTTAAAATTATCCTATTATTGTTTTAAAGATAATTGTTTTAAGTTCTCACACCAGTCACCATGACTGACCTGGAGTTTATTGTTTCCTTCCTAAACTCTGGATGCCCATCATTTTCCACACGAGCAGTCTAGAGTTAGGTTATTAGGTCATTCTAGATTCAGGAGATGCTGTGGAGCTCATTGACAAGCTGGATGGCGAGACGTACCACTTGTATATGATATTAGTTATTCCGCTATGTATTCTGTATGAGGATAAGTTCATATAACTGTCCAGTTGAATTGTATATTGTTGTGGTAACCTCTGATGATGATGTAATATATAAAATGATATAGTTCTTTGTTTTAAAGATTATTCATTTATCTATTATATGTTGTTCTGCTGCGAATGTGAGATTCTGATATTGTCTCTGTTTCTGTGTTCTTTTTCTTTCTTTTTCTTCTGTTTTCTTCTACCTCTTCTTTTTCTCCATAACAATTCGGTTTTCCGGCATTCGATCTCGGCAGTTGATACATTGAATGTATTAATGTCGATTTTCGAGCGACGAAAAATTGCAATCGTTACAATAACCTTAGCTTTGTAGGGTTTGACTCATTAGAGATAGGGTAGTAATACCTTAGAATGAGTTGTTTGTGTGTGTGTGTGTGGTGTATGAGAGCGTGTACTTGTTAGTGTTATAAAATGTTTTATATTGTGTTTACTTATCCATTGAGTTGTTTATGGATTCTGGTCGGTGCGTGGGACGCCATATTATCGATAGGGGTTTCTAAACACTTAAACGAGGCAAATCGACATAATATTGTTTTAAAATAGAGTAAATGAAATAATTTTACCTAATATATATATATATACACACACACACACACATAATGATTATTAATGAAGCTGTTGTTAGGAGATGATAATATTTAGTTATCATCGATTATTGTTTGAATTAAATTAAAAACGAATACTTTGTGAACTCTATTTCACGAAGTGTTCGGTAATTAAATTGAATTAAAATTTAATTATTAGAAGAATTGTTTACAATATCAAAGTTCTAAATTAATGAAATGTTTGGGTAATAAGATAATGAAATTATATAAGTATATTTACAATATAGCTTATAAATAGGAAGGATTTAAAAGCTAAGAATTTTAGAATAAAAAATCCTGTTGATTTTCAAATTTGTTTTCAAAGCCTTCAAAATTAATAATAATATTGTTTGAAAGTGTTTTGACTAGAAATATATTTTGAAAGAATTTTTAAAAGAAATAAAACCATTGAACTCACTTTAGTCATGGGAAAATAATTCTGGGGATTGCTGCAGCATCGCCAGTATTCATTTTCGAGTTTTTGAGTGAGAATTGCTACCAAAAGAAATTATTTCCGGCTAAAACAAGTTTGATTGTGAAAAAAATGTATTCCAAGTATGCTTTGATAAATATATGGAAATAGTCTTGAACTTATAAATTGAAAATAGTATAGAAAGGAAATAAGTTTATAACTTATAAATTTGAACAGGAAAGTAAAAACAAATTTTAAAATGGTTAAACATTTTGGTTAAGCAACAAAAGGAAAATTTGAATATGAGATATGAAATAAAAGAACTAACCTGAGAAATGTTAAATAAATTGAGTTAATGAAATGAAGTAAATAAAATGAAATTTAACTCAAGAAAGCTCAAATAAAGGTGAATTGTATTTGAAATGAATTAGATAAAAATAATGAAATGAAATAAGTAATTAAGTTTGAATAACTAATAGATTTGAGAAATATTAACCTAAAAACAAAGTTAAATTTTGTTGAATGTGAATGATAAGAAAGAAAAAGGAAATTTTAACGTAAATAATGTTGAATAAACCGAGTAATGGAATAAATTGAAATGAAGTTCAACTTAATATTAAATTAATTGAATTGGATTTGAATGAAACTAGATAAATTAGTAAAATGAATTAATTCCACTTAAGCTATAAAATTGAATTAATGGAATGAATACGAACTTGAATTATAAAATGAAATGCAAATTGAATTGTGAAAGAAATTGAATGGGAATAATGGGTGCAAGTAAAATTTATATGAGTAATTGAATTTGATTTAAATTTGATGTAAATAAATTAAATACAAATGAAATGAGTTTTAATAAATCGGATGTTAACTAATTGAATAAGAAATAAGATAATGAAATAAATTATAAAATGGAAGTTAACTTAAGAAAGGTTGAACAAAAATTGATTGTGATAAAAAGAAAATTTTATTTATAAGAATTTGAGTTATAAAATAAAATTTACTTAAGTAAAATTATTAATATGAATTTGAATAAATGAAATGAATAAATGAAGTGAATCAATGAATTTGTGACGACCGCCCATGACCACTGCACCGAACCTAGACAAAGTGCGCTGTAAAGTGTGCCAGGCGACCATGGACGATTGTCAGGGTAAAATAAAACAACAGAATCTATCGTATTACTCACAGCGCATGGACAAAATACAATAGAACATATGTATATAGTGAAGCTTCACAGAATAGAATCTCATCAATAAAACTTCATAATAGTTGAATACAAGCATCTGAATAGTCAAGTCATCAAAATACATCAAGCCTCACTACAACACTCAGAGAAAATACAGACAGCGGAACACCCAGTACCTATAGTAAGAAGATAATATGCAACCCTCTAGCTCGTCTTCGATATCAGCATCATGAGAAGCAAGAACAGCACCTGTCACCTGCTACCTAGTCTGCCCGTCCCAAAAATGGACGGACAGCCCAAGGAAATAAGAATTAAAACATAAAGCCTTGAGTCAGGCAACAGTCTTAGTGAGCAGTAAATTAACTAACAACATACCAAAAGAGCATAAAGGAAAAGGAATAGGGATACAACCCTCCCACTCCAACCTCATTCTACAGTGATAGCCCCCAGACACACACTAAGCAGAAGCAAGCATAGCAAAGCATATAATTTAAAGTAAAGCAATTATCACTCGAGTCAAGAGCGATGTTTTCCAAGTACAAATCCCAAGGTCTAAACCAAGGTCAGATAAGCACCCAGGAAATACCGCTCTTGAGACCGAATGACGATACAACCAAACATCCATGACTCTGGCTATCACTGTTATCATTGCTTCGATTTCACCGTTAATTGAATGACCGGCACATTCTTTCAGCCGTCCATCAAGGGCTAATGGAAACCCCGGTTCTAGACATAACTCCCGCACGTCGTCGTGACCCGTGCCTAGGATTATCGAATCTGCCCAGAGTACTCGACCATCAACGGTTAGTCTTTTGGGCGTCCCCATGTGTTATCCCATTTTTGGTCAAAACTGGAATATCAGTGTTGGGTGCGTTTCCTCCACGACTGAACCAAGAAGAAGCAGCCAGCAAGCGTATATAAGTCTGGGATTTCACTCATGATTCAAGTATAAAAGTCCATTCGGTATCAAAGGTTTAAAGTTTCATTCGGTAATCAGCATCACCAAGGTCATTCGGCATTCACCTTCCTAATATCATTCAGCATTCAAGATGCCTTGGTTCATCCGGCATTCCCAGTACAATAGCTCATTCGGCACTCCCAAATATAGAAGTTCATTCGGCATCTCACTGCCGAACCAGCTGCACCTCCATGAACCACCGAATCACCTCCACCGAGTCACCTCCACCGAACCAAGGAGTACCGGACCAACACTGCCAGGCCAGATTGCATCAGGCCAGGCCCACTAGCAGCTATCTACATCCAAGACCCCTACCCCCAGCCTCACTCTATAAATAGAGGGGCAGGGGTACAACAATGGAGGAGAAGTTTGAGAGCTCAAGCACGGAGAGAACTTTCAAACAACTTTCTTTTACTTGTATCAAAGCTGTGTACTTGTAATCTAAAGAAGAGAAGAGAAATAACATATAAAGTGGACGTAGGCACATTCTGGCTGAACCACTATAAATCTGCGTGTCTTTTTACAGTTTAGCCCCTGCTTTTCATATATTGGCATCCAAATCACTAAGAACAACATAAGATCTACTAAGTCATACAACTTTGAGGTGTTTGTCCATTTTTTGTGCAAACATTTTTGGTGCTTTCATTGAGAACGGAACTCAGGAGTTCTACCACTTGGAAGTCGGATTTGAAGGTTTAGGAGTTCGAATTTAAAAAGCTATGTCGAGACAATCAAGTAGAAGGCAGAGACAAGAGAAAAGTCAACATGAAGGAAGTCAAGAGGCTTCCTCCGGAGCAAACCAAACTTCAGTCTTCATCACAAGGGAGGAGATGGAGGCAATGATGAGAAGGCAAGAAGTGATGATCCAAAATTTACTCCAAAAGATTGGGCAACTCGGAGCTCATCACCAAGGAGCAACCGGAGTTCAGAATGAGGCAGGACCATCTGGCGCAGTGCCAGAGCTAGGGGGCACTTACCCGGATCATGTTGACCCGATCCCAGGAGCAGTACCAGGAGGAGCCGCGCAGCGCGGCGTCGATAGAGAAGCAAATGCTCGTTCAGGGGAGCAGACTCCAGGAATCCCTCGTGAACTCGGGGGGCAAATCGGAAACGAAGGACCAGGACTACAACTTGGAGATAGTGACAGACTGGCGGAGATGGTCAGACGAGCCATGAGAGGCGGACTAGTGAATAGAGACCTGGAGGATGTGAATAGGAGTCCTTTTACCACAACAATCAGGCGAGCTAGGAACCCACCAGATTTTAAGCTACCATCATTGGATATGTATAATGGAAGGACAGACCCTACGGTTCATCTGACAAAATATATAAGGCATATGGAAGTGCTGGGGGCATCAGAGGAGGTTATGGCCCGGTGCTTTCCATTGTACTTGGCAGATATTGCGGCGTTGTGGTTCAGACAACTGGAAAGTGGATCAATCGGGACATGGAATGATTTGACTCAAAGATTTATGAGGCAATTCAGGGTCCACATTTCAAGGCCCAAGAATGTGATGAGTTTGGCTGCACTAAAGCAAAGAACTGGAGAATCTTTAAGAAGCTTTTTGACGCGATTCAATGCAGCTGCAGCATCAGTGGATCGACCTGATCCATCCATGGTCTTGATGGCGGCTGTGTCAGGCATAGCCGATGGCACAGAGTTCAAGAACTCGCTAACAAGGGATCCACCTATGGATCTGGGGGAATTTTATCATGAGGCTGAAGGGTTCTTACGGTTAGAGGATGCAAATGCCGAAAGAGAGGAAGGAGAAGGAATCGACGTTTATGCGGTCAAGGTTGGAAATCTTCCTGAGAAAGGTACAGAAACTAGCAAGGGAAAGCGGAAGGCCGAGGATAATGATAATAGATCTACACGACCACGAAAAGGACCAAGATTTACCTCATACACGGAGCTGAATGAGACTTTGGAGCGGATCTACCAGGACACCAGGGGACAGGTTCCTTATCGAAAGCCGGTAAGGAGAGATTCGACTGGCAATGAGAGAGAGTCAGACCAATACTGTTCATTCCATGAGTTGAATGGTCACCGCACAAACGACTGCAGACATTTAAAAGATGAAGTCGAGGGGCATATCCGGAATGGTTTGCTATCACAATATGTGAGAAGGAGGGCGCTGACGGTGGAACAAGAACGACCACCGCCCGCACCAACTGAAGACGGCTCGGGATCAAGACGTCAGCTTGTTATCCATTGATTGAAATAACGACGGACGAGCAGCAAACTCCACACTGATACGGTTAAGTTGTTTACACATGTACAGGACCACGAACGATCCTCAGGCATGCTCTGATACAACTATAAACCACATCGATATAGGCGTTTGCACTCCGACGTCACTGCTTTGCTTTTGTTCTTTATTTCTTAAATTTGGATTTGACTTTGCTGAACATTTCTATTTTAAATTTCATCAGTTGAATGGATATTTGATTTTGATAATTCTAAAATGGCTAAGCTACTTACACATGTGCGGGGTCGCGAACGGTCCTTAGGCATGCTCTGAGATGGCAGTAAGCCGCCCTGATAAACGATCCAGGAACTCACTCGAACGTGAACCTGGTATCAATAATACCAAGTCCCTCCCCGGGCACACACAATCTGCCTCGAACGGCACCCGACCTCGAACGGTCACAATTTGCCTCGAACGGCACCCGACCTCGAACGGTCACAATTCGCCTCGAACGGCACCCGACCTCGAACGGTCACAATTCGCCTCGAACGGCACCCGACCTCGAACGGTCACAATTCGCCTCGAACGGCACCCGACCTCGAACGGTCACAATTCGCCTCGAACGGCACCCGACCTCGAACGGTCACAATTCGCCACGAACGGCACACGATCGCGAACGATCACAATTTGCCGCGAACGGCACCCGACCGCGAACGGTCTCATTTCCATATTTGCCGCGAACGGCACCCGACCTCGAACGGTCCCATATTACCTCAAATGACACACGGTCACGAATGACCGTCATTCGTGGCTAGGAAAGATTATCAAGCTCTTTATAGGTTGTTGATAGGATATGAACATCCAGCTCATGGCATTACAAAACACGTCTTCCTACTGCAAGTCATGTTTTGGGGGGCAAAGTGTTATCCCATTTTTGGTCAAAACTGGAATATCAGTGTTGGGTGCGTTTCCTCCACGACTGAACCAAGAAGAAGCAGCCAGCAAGCGTATATAAGTCTGGGATTTCACTCATGATTCAAGTATAAAAGTCCATTCGGTATCAAAGGTTTAAAGTTTCATTCGGTAATCAGCATCACCAAGGTCATTCGGCATTCACCTTCCTAATATCATTCGGCATTCAAGATGCCTTGGTTCATCCGGCATTCCTAGTACAATAGCTCATTCGGCACTCCCAAATATAGAAGTTCATTCGGCATCTCACTGCCGAACCAGCTGCACCTCCATGAACCACCGAATCACCTCCACCGAGTCACCTCCACCGAACCAAGGAGTACCGGACCAACACTGCCAGGCCAGATTGCATCAGGCCAGGCCCACTAGCAGCTATCTACATCCAAGACCCCTACCCCCAGCCTCACTCTATAAATAGAGGGGCAAGGGTACAACAATGGAGGAGAAGTTTGAGAGCTCAAGCACGGAGAGAACTTTCAAACAACTTTCTTTTACTTGTATCAAAGCTGTGTACTTGTAATCTAAAGAAGAGAAGAGAAATAACATATAAAGTGGACGTAGGCACATTCTGGCTGAACCACTATAAATCTGCGTGTCTTTTTACAGTTTAGCCCCTGCTTTTCATATATTGGCATCCAAATCACTAAGAACAACATAAGATCTACTAAGTCATACAACTTTGAGGTGTTTGTCCATTTTTTGTGCAAACACCATGTACTCTTGCTTGGAGCATGCTAGAACCTTCAACAACGATGAGACCCAAGCCTCCTAGTCATCCTCCTCGACGACTATTCTCATATCCATCCATTATCCTCAACCCGAACCATTTCACCGAGTTATCAACATGCTTGGAATGATTCCGTCTGGATTAAACCAAGTCTTCATCACATGATTGCCTCGCTTCATCACATCCTCGCAAGGCCTCATCTCAACATCACATCAAATCTATGCATAAGAGCTTCATCATCCCGCTACATATGCCACGAGCAGCTTTCCCAATTCAAGAGCCTTTCTCTTAGCTTTTGACTCATCTTCGGTCTAAATCAAATCATCAATCATCTAATTCATAACAATCAATCAAATCAAACATTAATCCAAGTAATCAAGCATTCAAATATGATCTAAGTAGACAATTATAACAATAATGGCATTTTCGTAATTAAAGAGTTGAAAGTCCATCAAGCATGAAAACATGAACAATATCTTTATAAACTTGATGAATGAACTTGCATAGGTTAACATGTGATAAAATGGAGGTAACATTATCATGAACAATGAATCTATATGGATCTACACTTAGGATGAAGAAAATGCATGGAAATCACTATTTTAACACCAAATCAAGCCAACGATCTGATATACTCCTTTGGATCCGTGTGAGAGATAATCACCACTCACCAAATCACCTAAACAACCCAAAAGCAACACACTTCAGATCTGGACAGCGAAGGATCAATCTCGATCTATCACCAATCCGCTTCAAACGATGAAATCTCACTTCAAAGGATGCAGATCTTCAATCTAAGCTCTTGAATCTTCAATTTGATCTTCAACTTGGATGGAAGGAATCACTAGATTAGAGTGGAGAAAAGAAGTGAAGAAGTGTAGAAGTCGAGCTCTCAAAATGGCAGCACTTCGTCGCTTCAAAATCCGGATCCCAAAAAGTGAAGTAGAACCATGTATTTATAGGCTGGAAATCCTTAGGTCGTCCACGACCTAAAATGTCGACCTAAAAAGTCGACCTAAAATGTCGACCTAAAATGTCGACCTAAAATGTCGACCTAAAAAGTCGACCTAAAATGTCGACCTAAAATGTCGACCTAAAAAGTCGACCTAAAAAGTCGACCTAAAATGTCGACCTAAAATGTCGACCTAAAAAGTCGACCTAAAATGTCGACCTAAAAAGTCGACCTAAAATGTCGACCTAAAAAGTCGACCTAAAATGTCGACCTAAAAAGTCGACCTAAAAAGTCGACCTAAAAAGTCGACCTAAAATGTCGACCTAAAATGTCGACCTAAAAAGTCGACCTAAAAAGTCGACCTAAAATGTCGACCTAAAATGTCGACCTAAAAAGTCGACCTAAAATGTCGACCTAAAAAGTCGACCTAAAATGTCGACCTAAAATGTCGACCTAAAATGTCGACCTAGGACTTAAACAATATTTTCCTAAAATCTGAAATGGCTCAACAACACTAAAAATTCCAGATTTTGACAAACTTTTCGATCCGTAAAATACGGGTCGTTACATTCTCTCCCCCTTAGGAATTTCTCCCCCGAAATTCCAAACAAACAAAGCAATCAAAAACTATTCTGCACGCCTACCATCCATAGCAATCAACAAACCATGCATCCAATTCTAGCTTAGCATGCAGAATTCTAAAACTAGAACAAGTTTCAATTTCGTTAGATGACACGACACCTTAGGGCCATACCTCGAAGAGTTCAGGATGAGCTGCCTTCATCCTCTCTTCCACCTCCCATGTACAGTCGTTATCATCATCACTCCATTGTATCTTGAGCAACCTAACTACCTTCCTCCTAAGCTGTTTCGTGTCGGTTTCCACAACACGAAGCGGCTTACGAGGTCTCTCAACAACTGGATCGACTTCAAAATCTTCACAGCTATCAGCAGAAACCACTATATTCGAGTCGTGCACATACTTTCGTAGATACGATACGTGAAAAACATTGTGCACACCCGACATCTTCTCTGGTAACTCCAATCTATAGGCGAGCTTTCCAATTCGCTCGATAATCGGGAATGGTCCAACAAATCTCGGAGTCAATTTTCCTTTCTTTCCGAATCGAATAACATTCTTCAGTGGAGAAATCTTCACAAAGACCATATCTCCTACGTCGAATTCCAAATCCTTTCGATGCTTATCGGCATAACTCTTCTGACGGTCTTGGGCTACCTTCATTCGTTGCCGAATGATCTCTATACAATCTGAAGTCTGTCGAATCATCTCTGGCCCAAGTATCAGCTTTTCTCCGGCCTCTAACCAACATGTCGGAGAGTTACACGGTCTTCCATACAATGCCTCATACGGTGCCATACCAATGCTTGACTGGTAACTGTTGTTGTATGAAAACTCCACCAAATGAAGGTGATCTTCCCATGATCCTCCGAAATCCAAAACACAAGCTCTGAGGAGATCTTCCAAAACTCGGTTGACTCTCTCAGTCTGACCATCTGTTTGAGGATGATAGGCTGTACTCAAACACAACTCGGTTCCCAAAACTTCCTGAAAGCTCTTCCAAAATCCACTAGTGAACAATGGATCTCGATCGCTCACTATACTCTTTGGAATACCATGGAATCGAACTATCCACTTAACATACAACTCAGCTAACTTTGATGCAGTCCTAGTCGATCGAACAGGAATGAATCTTGCACTCTTAGTTAGACGATCTACGATGACCCAAATCCCTTCATTTCCCGTTCTTGTTCTCGGTAACCCATCGATAAAATCCATCGATATTTGCTCCCACTTCCATGTAGGAACTTCTAATGGCTGAAGCAATCCACTTGGCTTCTTCTGTTCAGCCTTTACCAACTGGCAGTTCATGCACTTGGAAATGAAATTTCCAACATCCTTCTTCATGCCTTCCCAGTAATAGGTTCTCTTCATATCCCGATACATCTTATTTCCACCTGGATGAATCGTCAACTTCGAGTGATGACTTTCCTTCAGAACTTCACTCCTCAATTCATCTATATCGGGAACAACTAGTCGTCCTTGCTTCCGAAGCCAACCTTCTTGATCGACCTCGAATCCTTTATCCTTCTCTAGTTCCAATCTAGATTCCAAATCACGGATAATCTTGACAAGCTTATCATCTCGCTTTTGACTCTCGCCAATTCTCTCCACAAGAGTCGGTCTTATCGATAAGTTTGCCAACATCTCAGGTTCTAATTCGCATCTAGGCCTGAAGTCAAATCCAGCTAAATACTCGAGATTCTTCCATTCCAAAAACATGGCTCCCAATCCTGCATGTCTTTGACTTAACGCATCTGCCACTGCGTTACCCTTTCCCGGAGTATAAGCTATACCAAAATCATACGATGCTAAAAACTCTAACCAACGTTGCTGCCGAAGATTCAAATCCTTTTGGGAGAAAAGATACTTCAACGACTTATGATCTGTAAACAACTCGAATTGAACTCTCAATAGATAATGTCTCCACATCTTCAGAGCAAAAACAATTGCCGCTAACTCCAAATCATGAGTCGGGTAATTCCTTTCATGCGGCTTCAGTTGTCGACTTGCATACGCAACAACTTTATCTCTCTACATCAGTACTGCTCCAAGTCCAGTACCACATGCGTCGGTGTAAACCACCATCTCATCATTCCCACTTGGAATAGTCAAAACAGGAGCACTTGACAATCGCTCTTTCAGGATTCTGAAAGCTTGCTCACACTTATCATCCCATCTGAACACTTGGTTCTTTTTCGTCAACCCTGTTAACGGTGCAGCTACCTTGGAGAAGTCTTTGATAAACCGTCGATAATATCCTGCTAATCCAAGAAAACTTCTCACATCAGATGCATTCTTAGGTCTAACCCAATCCTGGATTGCTGCCACCTTAGCGGGATCAACCGCTATTCCATTTCCAGAAATCACATGGCCTAAGAACCTCACTTCACTCTTCCAGAAGTGACACTTCGAAAACTTAGCCTTCAGCTGATGTTTCCACAAGATTTCCAAAACAATACGCAAGTGCGTCTTGTGCTCTTCTTCAGTTCTGGAATAAATCAGAATATCATCCACGAACACTAGCACGAACTTACTCAACTGATCCATGAACACTCTATTCATAAGATCCACAAAATATGCTGGCGCATTAGTCAATCCAAACGGCATTACCATCCACTCAAAGAAACCGGATGGTGTCCTAAAAGTAGTCTTCGGCACACTATCCTTAGCCACTCTCAACTGGTGAAATCCCGTTGCCAAATCCATCTGAGAAAACACCTTAGCTTCGTGAAGCTGATCAAACAAGTCATCTATTCTTGGCAATGGATACTTGTTCTTCTTAGTCACCTTATTCAGCTCACGATAATCCACACACAACCTCAACGACCCATCTGCTTTGGTTGCGAACACAACTGGTGCACCCCATTCGGACACACTACGCCGAATGAATCCTTTCTGCAAAAGATCATCAACCTGCACCCTCAACTCCTGCTGTTCCCTAGGCGCCATCCGCCTAAGAGGCATCACAACAGGTCTGGCTCCTTCAACTAGATCTATACGAAACTCGATTTCTCTATGCGGCGGTAACCCTTTGACCTCGTCAAAGACATCCTCAAATCCATTAGCGATTGGCACAGATGACAGTCCATCCCGTGGAACAACCAGCGAATACATGAAGCTCATGAAGACGCCTTCTTCATGCTTACATCGTATCACAATCTTTCTCCCCTCCACATTCTCGACTGTCACCTCCAACCTTTCACAATCAACCTTTGCCGCATACTTCCTAAGCCAGTCCATACCCAAAATAATTCTGAACCCCGCAAAGTTCAGAACAAAACAATCACAAACAAAAGAGCAACCATGACTCGATACAATCAAACCACGGCATAGCATACACAAACAAGACGAACCCCCAACTGGATTAGTCACAACCAATGGCCTATCAACAATATCCAGTTCTAAACCCAACCGTCCTACAAGTTCATTACAAACAAAAGAATGCGACGCCCCGGTATCAAACAACACTCTAACTGGAACACCACAAATGGAAAGAGTACCCTGAACCACCACGCTCTTTCCTTTCTCTTCAGCGGTAGGAGCTTTTGAAGATGATGGAACAGCTCCCAAAGCATAAGCTTGCACAATCTGCTTGTCCCTCCGTGGTTCTGGACAATTCTTCCTAGTATGCCCCGGTTTGTCACAACTGTGACACTTCATCGGTACCTTCGGATTCTTACAATCCCTGGAGAAATGGCCCTTCTGCTGACAATTGTAGCAGGTCACTTCGCCCTTCTGCTTCTTCTGGCCACCCTTCCCCTTTTGCTACTGCTGCTTCCTTTTCTTGTTTCCACTCTGCTGGGGTTTAGACTCTTCCCTGGTCACAGCAACAACAGATCCTTCCTTAGGAAATAGATTCTCGTGTCTGAGAGCTTCCTCCACAAGCTTCTCAAATGAATCGTCCATATGACCCACCGGTCTTGGAGCCTGAACTTGATCTCCAACATCTACTAATGGCCCCGGGGATGACATCCTTCTCATGATCGAAGTCATCATGGCTTCGAACATAGCAACATAATCAGCAGCCCCTTCAGTAGCACGACCCCTAGCAGCTGGTCTCCCTCTTCGACTCATCCTTAATATATATAAAAAGGAATGATTAGCACACCTAGAGAAACGACTGCATAAAGGACTCAAACTCTACTAAGCTACTATATTATATATAGTAATCATCCATCAAAATACAATTACGTCTCTCATACGTAGTTACGTCAGCGAGCGTTGGGTAAAATCGATTAACCAAAGCTCTGATACCAAATGTGACGACCGCCCATGACCCCTGCACCGAACCTAGACAAAGTGCGCTGTAAAGTGTGCCAGGCGACCATGGACGATTGTCAGGGTAAAATAAAACAACAGAATCTATCGTATTACTCACAGCGCATGGACAAAATACAATAGAACATATGTATATAGTTAAGCTTCACAGAATAGAATCTCATCAATAAAACTTCATAATAGTTGAATACAAGCATCTGAATAGTCAAGTCATCAGAATACATCAAGCCTTACTACAACACTCGGAGAAAATACAGACAGCGGAACACCCAGTACATATAGTAAGAAGATAATATGCAACCCTCTAGCTCGTCTTCGATATCAGCATCGTGAGAAGCAAGAACAGCACCTGTCACCTGCTACCTAGTCTGCCCGTCCCAAAAATGGACGAACAGCCCAAGGCAATAAGAATTAAAATATAAAGCCTTGAGTCAGACAACAGTCTTAGTGAGCAGTAAATTAACTAACAACATACCAAAAGAGCATAAAGGAAAAGGAATAGGGATACAGCCCTCCCACTCCAACCTCATTCTACAGTGATAGCCCCCAGACACACACTAAGCAGAAGCAAGCGTAGCAAAGCATACAATTTAAAGTAAAGCAATTATCACTCGAGTCAAGAGCGATGTTTTCCAAGTACAAATCCCAAGGTCTAAACCAAGGTCAGATAAGCACCCAGGAAATACCGCTCTTGAGACCGAATGACGATACAACCAAACATCCATGACTCTGGCTATCACTGTTATCATTGCTTCGATTTCACCGTTAATTGAATGACCGGCACATTCTTTCAGCCGTCCGTCAAGGGCTAATGGAAACCCCGGTTCTAGACATAACTCCCGCACGTCGTCGTGACCCGTGCCTAGGATTATCGAATCTGCCCAGAGTACTCGACCATCAACGGTTAGTCTTTTGGGCATCCCCATGTACTCTTGCTTGGAGCATGCTAGAACCTTCAACAACGATGAGACCCAAGCCTCCTAGTCATCCTCCTCGACGACTATTCTCATATCCATCCATTATCCTCAACCCGAACCATTTCACCGAGTTATCAACATGCTTGGAATGATTCCGTCTGGATTAAACCAAGTCTTCATCACATGATTGCCTCGCTTCATCACATCCTCGCAAGGCCTCATCTCAACATCACATCAAATCTATGCATAAGAGCTTCATCATCCCGCTACATATGCCACGAGCAGCTTTCCCAATTCAAGAGCCTTTCTCTTAGCTTTTGACTCATCTTCGGTCTAAATCAAATCATCAATCATCTAATTCATAACAATCAATCAAATCAAACATTAATCCAAGTAATCAAGCATTCAAATATGATCTAAGTAGACAATTATAACAATAATGGCATTTTCGTAATTAAAGAGTTGAAAGTCCATCAAGCATGAAAACATGAACAATATCTTTATAAACTTGATGAATGAACTTGCATAGGTTAACATGTGATAAAATGGAGGTAACATTATCATGAACAATGAATCTATATGGATCTACACTTAGGATGAAGAAAATGCATGGAAATCACTATTTTAACACCAAATCAAGCCAACGATCTGATATACTCCTTTGGATCCGTGTGAGAGATAATCACCACTCACCAAATCACCTAAACAACCCAAAAGCAACACACTTCAGATCTGGACAGCGAAGGATCAATCTCGATCTATCACCAATCCGCTTCAAACGATGAAATCTCACTTCAAAGGATGCAGATCTTCAATCTAAGCTCTTGAATCTTCAATTTGATCTTCAACTTGGATGGAAGGAATCACTAGATTAGAGTGGAGAAAAGAAGTGAAGAAGTGTAGAAGTCGAGCTCTCAAAATGGCAGCACTTCGTCGCTTCAAAATCCGGATCCCAAAAAGTGAAGTAGAACCATGTATTTATAGGCTGGAAATCCTTAGGTCGTCCACGACCTAAAATGTCGACCTAAAAAGTCGACCTAAAATGTCGACCTAAAATGTCGACCTAAAATGTCGACCTAAAAAGTCGACCTAAAATGTCGACCTAAAATGTCGACCTAAAAAGTCGACCTAAAAAGTCGACCTAAAATGTCGACCTAAAATGTCGACCTAAAAAGTCGACCTAAAATGTCGACCTAAAAAGTCGACCTAAAATGTCGACCTAAAAAGTCGACCTAAAATGTCGACCTAAAAAGTCGACCTAAAAAGTCGACCTAAAAAGTCGACCTAAAATGTCGACCTAAAATGTCGACCTAAAAAGTCGACCTAAAAAGTCGACCTAAAATGTCGACCTAAAATGTCGACCTAAAAAGTCGACCTAAAATGTCGACCTAAAAAGTCGACCTAAAATGTCGACCTAAAATGTCGACCTAAAATGTCGACCTAGGACTTAAACAATATTTTCCTAAAATCTGAAATGGCTCAACAACACTAAAAATTCCAGATTTTGACAAACTTTTCGATCCGTAAAATACGGGTCGTTACATTCTCTCCCCCTTAGGAATTTCTCCCCCGAAATTCCAAACAAACAAAGCAATCAAAAACTATTCTGCACGCCTACCATCCATAGCAATCAACAAACCATGCATCCAATTCTAGCTTAGCATGCAGAATTCTAAAACTAGAACAAGTTTCAATTTCGTTAGATGACACGACACCTTAGGGCCATACCTCGAAGAGTTCAGGATGAGCTGCCTTCATCCTCTCTTCCACCTCCCATGTACAGTCGTTATCATCATCACTCCATTGTATCTTGAGCAACCTAACTACCTTCCTCCTAAGCTGTTTCGTGTCGGTTTCCACAACACGAAGCGGCTTACGAGGTCTCTCAACAACTGGATCGACTTCAAAATCTTCACAGCTATCAGCAGAAACCACTATATTCGAGTCGTGCACATACTTTCGTAGATACGATACGTGAAAAACATTGTGCACACCCGACATCTTCTCTGGTAACTCCAATCTATAGGCGAGCTTTCCAATTCGCTCGATAATCGGGAATGGTCCAACAAATCTCGGAGTCAATTTTCCTTTCTTTCCGAATCGAATAACATTCTTCAGTGGAGAAATCTTCACAAAGACCATATCTCCTACGTCGAATTCCAAATCCTTTCGACGCTTATCGGCATAACTCTTCTGACGGTCTTGGGCTGCCTTCATTCGTTGCCGAATGATCTCTATACAATCTGAAGTCTGTCGAATCATCTCTGGCCCAAGTATCAGCTTTTCTCCGGCCTCTAACCAACATGTCGGAGAGTTACACGGTCTTCCATACAATGCCTCATACGGTGCCATACCAATGCTTGACTGGTAACTGTTGTTGTATGAAAACTCCACCAAATGAAGGTGATCTTCCCATGATCCTCCGAAATCCAAAACACAAGCTCTGAGGAGATCTTCCAAAACTCGGTTGACTCTCTCAGTCTGACCATCTGTTTGAGGATGATAGGCTGTACTCAAACACAACTCGGTTCCCAAAACTTCCTGAAAGCTCTTCCAAAATCCACTAGTGAACAATGGATCTCGATCGCTCACTATACTCTTTGGAATACCATGGAATCGAACTATCCACTTAACATACAACTCAGCTAACTTTGATGCAGTCCTAGTCGATCGAACAGGAATGAATCTTGCACTCTTAGTTAGACGATCTACGATGACCCAAATCCCTTCATTTCCCGTTCTTGTTCTCGGTAACCCATCGATAAAATCCATCGATATTTGCTCCCACTTCCATGTAGGAACTTCTAATGGCTGAAGCAATCCACTTGGCTTCTTCTGTTCAGCCTTTACCAACTGGCAGTTCATGCACTTGGAAATGAAATTTCCAACATCCTTCTTCATGCCTTCCCAGTAATAGGTTCTCTTCATATCCCGATACATCTTATTTCCACCTGGATGAATCGTCAACTTCGAGTGATGACTTTCCTTCAGAACTTCACTCCTCAATTCATCTATATCGGGAACAACTAGTCGTCCTTGCTTCCGAAGCCAACCTTCTTGATCGACCTCGAATCCTTTATCCTTCTCTAGTTCCAATCTAGATTCCAAATCACGGATAATCTTGACAAGCTTATCATCTCGCTTTTGACTCTCGCCAATTCTCTCCACAAGAGTCGGTCTTATCGATAAGTTTGCCAACATCTCAGGTTCTAATTCGCATCTAGGCCTGAAGTCAAATCCAGCTAAATACTCGAGATTCTTCCATTCCAAAAACATGGCTCCCAATCCTGCATGTCTTTGACTTAACGCATCTGCCACTGCGTTACCCTTTCCCGGAGTATAAGCTATACCAAAATCATACGATGCTAAAAACTCTAACCAACGTTGCTGCCGAAGATTCAAATCCTTTTGGGAGAAAAGATACTTCAACGACTTATGATCTGTAAACAACTCGAATTGAACTCTCAATAGATAATGTCTCCACATCTTCAGAGCAAAAACAATTGCCGCTAACTCCAAATCATGAGTCGGGTAATTCCTTTCATGCGGCTTCAGTTGTCGACTTGCATACGCAACAACTTTATCTCTCTACATCAGTACTGCTCCAAGTCCAGTACCACATGCGTCGGTGTAAACCACCATCTCATCATTCCCACTTGGAATAGTCAAAACAGGAGCACTTGACAATCGCTCTTTCAGGATTCTGAAAGCTTGCTCACACTTATCATCCCATCTGAACACTTGGTTCTTTTTCGTCAACCCTGTTAACGGTGCAGCTACCTTGGAGAAGTCTTTGATAAACCGTCGATAATATCCTGCTAATCCAAGAAAACTTCTCACATCAGATGCATTCTTAGGTCTAACCCAATCCTGGATTGCTGCCACCTTAGCGGGATCAACCGCTATTCCATTTCCAGAAATCACATGGCCTAAGAACCTCACTTCACTCTTCCAGAAGTGACACTTCGAAAACTTAGCCTTCAGCTGATGTTTCCACAAGATTTCCAAAACAATACGCAAGTGCGTCTTGTGCTCTTCTTCAGTTCTGGAATAAATCAGAATATCATCCACGAACACTAGCACGAACTTACTCAACTGATCCATGAACACTCTATTCATAAGATCCACAAAATATGCTGGCGCATTAGTCAATCCAAACGGCATTACCATCCACTCAAAGAAACCGGATGGTGTCCTAAAAGTAGTCTTCGGCACACTATCCTTAGCCACTCTCAACTGGTGAAATCCCGTTGCCAAATCCATCTGAGAAAACACCTTAGCTTCGTGAAGCTGATCAAACAAGTCATCTATTCTTGGCAATGGATACTTGTTCTTCTTAGTCACCTTATTCAGCTCACGATAATCCACACACAACCTCAACGACCCATCTGCTTTGGTTGCGAACACAACTGGTGCACCCCATTCGGACACACTACGCCGAATGAATCCTTTCTGCAAAAGATCATCAACCTGCACCCTCAACTCCTGCTGTTCCCTAGGCGCCATCCGCCTAAGAGGCATCACAACAGGTCTGGCTCCTTCAACTAGATCTATACGAAACTCGATTTCTCTATGCGGCGGTAACCCTTTGACCTCGTCAAAGACATCCTCAAATCCATTAGCGATTGGCACAGATGACAGTCCATCCCGTGGAACAACCAGCGAATACATGAAGCTCATGAAGACGCCTTCTTCATGCTTACATCGTATCACAATCTTTCTCCCCTCCACATTCTCGACTGTCACCTCCAACCTTTCACAATCAACCTTTGCCGCATACTTCCTAAGCCAGTCCATACCCAAAATAATTCTGAACCCCGCAAAGTTCAGAACAAAACAATCACAAACAAAAGAGCAACCATGACTCGATACAATCAAACCACGGCATAGCATACACAAACAAGACGAACCCCCAACTGGATTAGTCACAACCAATGGCCTATCAACAATATCCAGTTCTAAACCCAACCGTCCTACAAGTTCATTACAAACAAAAGAATGCGACGCCCCGGTATCAAACAACACTCTAACTGGAACACCACAAATGGAAAGAGTACCCTGAACCACCACGCTCTTTCCTTTCTCTTCAGCGGTAGGAGCTTTTGAAGATGATGGAACAGCTCCCAAAGCATAAGCTTGCACAATCTGCTTGTCCCTCCGTGGTTCTGGACAATTCTTCCTAGTATGCCCCGGTTTGTCACAACTGTGACACTTCATCGGTACCTTCGGATTCTTACAATCCCTGGAGAAATGGCCCTTCTGCTGACAATTGTAGCAGGTCACTTCGCCCTTCTGCTTCTTCTGGCCACCCTTCCCCTTTTGCTACTGCTGCTTCCTTTTCTTGTTTCCACTCTGCTGGGGTTTAGACTCTTCCCTGGTCACAGCAACAACAGATCCTTCCTTAGGAAATAGATTCTCGTGTCTGAGAGCTTCCTCCACAAGCTTCTCAAATGAATCGTCCATATGACCCACCGGTCTTGGAGCCTGAACTTGATCTCCAACATCTACTAATGGCCCCGGGGATGACATCCTTCTCATGATCGAAGTCATCATGGCTTCGAACATAGCAACATAATCAGCAGCCCCTTCAGTAGCACGACCTTCCCTAGCAGCTGGTCTCCCTCTTCGACTCATCCTTAATATATATAAAAAGGAATGATTAGCACACCTAGAGAAACGACTGCATAAAGGACTCAAACTCTACTAAGCTACTATATTATATATAGTAATCATCCATCAAAATACAATTACGTCTCTCATACGTAGTTACGTCAGCGAGCGTTGGGTAAAATCGATTAACCAAAGCTCTGATACCAAATGTGACGACCGCCCATGACCCCTGCACCGAACCTAGACAAAGTGCACTGTAAAGTGTGCCAGGCGACCATGGACGATTGTCAGGGTAAAATAAAACAACAGAATCTATCGTATTACTCACAGCGCATGGACAAAATACAATAGAACATATGTATATAGTTAAGCTTCACAGAATAGAATCTCATCAATAAAACTTCATAATAGTTGAATACAAGCATCTGAATAGTCAAGTCATCAGAATACATCAAGCCTCACTACAACACTCGGAGAAAATACAGACAGCGGAACACCCAGTACATATAGTAAGAAGATAATATGCAACCCTCTAGCTCGTCTTCGATATCAGCATCGTGAGAAGCAAGAACAGCACCTGTCACCTGCTACCTAGTCTGCCCGTCCCAAAAATGGACGAACAGCCCAAGGCAATAAGAATTAAAATATAAAGCCTTGAGTCAGACAACAGTCTTAGTGAGCAGTAAATTAACTAACAACATACCAAAAGAGCATAAAGGAAAAGGAATAGGGATACAGCCCTCCCACTCCAACCTCATTCTACAGTGATAGCCCCCAGACACACACTAAGCAGAAGCAAGCGTAGCAAAGCATACAATTTAAAGTAAAGCAATTATCACTCGAGTCAAGAGCGATGTTTTCCAAGTACAAATCCCAAGGTCTAAACCAAGGTCAGATAAGCACCCAGGAAATACCGCTCTTGAGACCGAATGACGATACAACCAAACATCCATGACTCTGGCTATCACTGTTATCATTGCTTCGATTTCACCGTTAATTGAATGACCGGCACATTCTTTCAGCCGTCCGTCAAGGGCTAATGGAAACCCCGGTTCTAGACATAACTCCCGCACGTCGTCGTGACCCGTGCCTAGGATTATCGAATCTGCCCAGAGTACTCGACCATCAACGGTTAGTCTTTTGGGCATCCCCATGTACTCTTGCTTGGAGCATGCTAGAACCTTCAACAACGATGAGACCCAAGCCTCCTAGTCATCCTCCTCGACGACTATTCTCATATCCATCCATTATCCTCAACCCGAACCATTTCACCGAGTTATCAACATGCTTGGAATGATCCCGTCTGGATTAAACCAAGTCTTCATCACATGATTGCCTCGCTTCATCACATCCTCGCAAGGCCTCATCTCAACATCACATCAAATCTATGCATAAGAGCTTCATCATCCCGCTACATATGCCATGAGCAGCTTTCCCAATTCAAGAGCCTTTCTCTTAGCTTTTGACTCATCTTCGGTCTAAATCAAATCATCAATCATCTAATTCATAACAATCAATCAAATCAAACATTAATCCAAGTAATCAAGCATTCAAATATGATCTAAGTAGACAATTATAACAATAATGGCATTTTCGAAATTAAAGAGTTGAAAGTCCATCAAGCATGAAAACATGAACAATATCTTTATAAACTTGATGAATGAACTTGCATAGGTTAACATGTGTTAAAATAGTGATTTCCATGCATTTTCTTCATCCTAAGTGTAGATCCATATAGATTCATTGTTCATGATGATGTTACCTCCATTTTATCACATGTTAACCTATGAAAGTTCATTCATCAAGTTTATAAAGATATTGTTCATGTTTTCATGCTTGATGGACTTTCAACTCTTTAATTACGAAAATGCCATTATTGTTATAATTGTCTACTTAGATCATATTTGAATGCTTGATTACTTGGATTAATGTTTGATTTGATTGATTGTTATGAATTAGATGATTGATGATTTGATTTAGACCGAAGATGAGTCAAAAGCTAAGAGAAAGGCTCTTGAATTGGGAAAGCTGCTCGTGGCATATGTAGCGGGATGATGAAGCTCTTATGCATAGATTTGATGTGATGTTGAGATGAGACCTTGCGAGGATGTGATGAAGCGAGGCAATCATGTGATGAAGACTTGGTTTAATCCAGACGGGATCATTCCAAGCATGTTGATAACTCGGTGAAATGGTTCGGGTTGAGGATAATGGATGGATATGAGAATAGTCGTCGAGGAGGATGACTAGGAGGCTTGGGTCTCATCATTGTTGAAGGTTCTAGCATGCTCCAAGCAAGAGTACATGGGGACGCCCAAAAGACTAACTGTTGATGGTCGAGTACTCTGGGCAGATTCGATAATCCTAGGCACGGGTCACGACGACGTGCGGGAGTTATGTCTAGAACCGGGGTTTCCATTAGCCCTTGACGGACGGCTGAAAGAATGTGCCGGTCATTCAATTAACGGTGAAATCGAAGCAATGATAACAGTGATAGCCAGAGTCATGGATGTTTGGTTGTATCGTCATTCGGTCTCAAGAGCGGTATTTCCTGGGTGCTTATCTGACCTTGGTTTAGACCTTGGGATTTGTACTTGGAAAACATCGCTCTTGACTCGAGTGATAATTTCTTTACTTTAAATTGTATGCTTTGCTATGCTTGCTTCTGCTTATTGTGTGTCTGGGGGCTATCAATGTAGAATGAGGTTGGAGTGGGAGGGCTGTATCCCTATTCCTTTTCCTTTATGCTCTTTTGGTATGTTGTTAGTTAATTTACTGCTCACTAAGACTGTTGTCTGACTCAAGGCTTTATGTTTTAATTCTTATTGCCTTGGGCTGTTCGTCCATTTTTGGGACGGGCAGACTAGGTAGCAGGTGACATGTGCTGTTCTTGCTTCTCACGATGCTGATATCGAAGACGAGCTAGAGGGTTGCATATTATCTTCTTACTATATGTACTGGGTGTTCCGCTGTCTGTATTTTCTCTGAGTGTTGTAGTGAGGCTTGATGTATTTTGATGACTTGACTATTCAGATGCTTGTATTCAACTATTATGAAGTTTTATTGATGAGATTCTATTCTGTGAAGCTTCACTATATACATATGTTCTATTGTATTTTGTCCATGCGCTGTGAGTAATACGATAGATTCTGTTGTTTTATTTTACCCTGACAATCGTCCATGGTCGCCTGGCACACTTTACAGCGCACTTTGTCTAGGTTCGGTGCAGGGGTCATGGGCGGTCGTCACAGAATTGATATGAACTTAAAATACGAAGTAATAATAATAAACCTGAGTTGTGTTATATAAAATGTTTATAATAAACTTAAATGGTTTGTAAATGATATTAGTATTAAAGAAAATATATTAAGTGGTAATAAAATAAAATTTAACTTAAACAAGGTTAAATGGGATAATTTTATAAAATGGTTCATAAATGAATTTATATGAAATATGTTAAACAAAAAATTAAACAATTGGAATTTAACAAATTGAATTGAATAAACTGAATGTGAATGAAATAGATGTGAATAAATTTGAAGCAAACTAATCAAATGATAATAAAAATTGAATGTTGAAATGAAGTGTATAAATTAAATATGGATATTGGATAATGTAAATTGATATAGTTATGATCTAATTGAATGAATATTAATGGTTGAATGATTTCTTTTATTGCATTTTTAGCTGTTTTGATTGCATATGATTATTGTATGCGGTGTATTCGTGCTTGTTTTTATGGTTTGGATTCACAATACATGTTATATGATTCTATTAGACTCATATATGTTACTATATCTTTTATAAGTTACTAATATTCTAAAGTGAGATGAGATAGGTACATACGAAGACCGTTTAGTCATATACGTGGATTTTATATGCTTTTGCTTGCTTAATACGAGTGAACTTGCTCGTATTAATAATAATAAGGTACGTATCTCGGAGTACAACTCGCCCTATGGGATGTCTCATCATTGAGATGAGATGTATATTTGATATATTTGGTATATATTTGTGTTATATATTGTATTGGAAAAAAATTTCGATCGAGCTGCGGAAAGGAGACTCTCCCGAAATTTTCCGTAAATCCGGGTACTAAAGAAATTTTGAGTTTTAAAAATTTGTTTCTATATATAAGTTATAATTTCCATAAAACCGATATCGGGGTGGCATAGCGAGAGCATAGTAAAGGTTTTGTAAATAAGATTTTAAAGTGTTATATGTTGATTATTGTGAATAAAATATGTCAAGTGTTAAATTCTTTACTTAGCCCTTTTCGAGGACGAAAAGTTTTGAGTGGGGAAGAATGTAACGACCCGTATTTTTAACTATTTTAAATTATTAAATTTAATGTAATTATTGAATAAAAATGAGTAGAAATAAAATTTAATGATTTATTGATGTAGTTTATTGAATATGAACTTGGATAATATTTTGAATAACAAAATTCAAGAATATAAGAGATTGTATCGTATATTACGAAGTGAATTAAATAATATTGAATTGTAAGTAATTGCATTAATGTTGAATTATTGTAAAGTGAAAGTAGTTTTTTTATTAATTAAATTTGTTTAAAAGTTAAATTTTATAATTTAAATAACTTATATTTAAAATATGGTAATTTATTGGATAATTAAATTATTTAAATTTAATACTTGGAACTATTATATAATTGAATCCCGAATTAAATATCAACGAAAATGATTTTAGAAGTTGATTTAAATTTTATTTAAATAGGATTGATGAGAGTAAACTTTTGTGATTGAATTTAAAGTGATTAAATTAAATTTTGGAAATTACTTGTTTTAATTAACGAGTAAAAATAGTCATTTTGGCTATTGTCTCGGATTTCAACAAAACTAGTTTCATCGGATCCGTAATAGTGAATTATTGTAGGATTTCAAGTTTCATAGCGATCGGACTTATCATTTGGCCGTGCGAGCTTGAAACGCGTAGAAATGAATTAAAGGGATTTAATTAAAAGAAATTGATTTTGAAAAGCTATTTCCTGCATATGATCGAATTAGGTCTCGAGACTAATTCCATTGTGTTTGAAATGGGGGTAAAACATCTAGAATGCCAAGCGGCACGCTTCGTTTGGAGTTCGAGAATTTCGGACGTTAAACGTCAGATTTCCTAATTAAATCATATATATTTACTTCCCTACCCAACCATTCGTACACCCAGCCTCCTTTATGTCTGCCTGTACCCCCCTTTCCTTTATCTTATTTCAAATGGGTAGATCGAACGAGCGAAACAAAAAAAATATATAAAATCAAATCGCGAGCGACGACGTGGTAGGGGACCAGAGCGGCGTATAGCAAGGAGTTAGAGGGCGCGACTTCGACTGGGACAAGGGTTTGGGCGGCATCCAAGGTGGTCGGCAGCAGTTTTCTGAGGCTTGCGTGCTCACGTGCGCAAGTAGGGGGCAAAAGTGATGGAGGCGACGTGGCTACGGGCTGGGGAGGTGGAGTGATTGATGGCATCGCGGTGGTGGTCCGGTCGTCAGGTGACGCGCTTGTGGAGGTCTTGGTCACGTTGCTTTGTTCAATGTCAAATGCTGAGAGTTTAAACAGAGGAGAGGGTAACGGGTTTTCTTTTTTATTATTATTTTATTTTGTTAATTTAAATGTTAATTATTATTGTTAATGCTAATTAAATCGTAACTTTTGCGTACAAGGTCCGTTTCGGACAAAACGAGTTGCAGTGGATTCTATCGACGTCGTCTATAGCATGGAGTGGAAATGGAATTTATTTGAAGCTGAGAAATTTTTTAGTTTCAGATGAAGGTGAGTGTTTTAACGCTCACGACATGCTATAATATTTTTATGTTCGTTAAATTAAGATCGTGAAGTTATTTAATTTTATTGACTGTTGTTTGGAAATGAAATTGACATATGAATTGACTGTAGAAATTAAAATTGACAATTAAATTTGAAATTGGAACTAAATTGTCAGTTAAATACCCGATATTGATAACTATGTAATTGTTATGAATTATTGGCTGATTTGGAACTTGATTGAAATTGAATGCTATTGGTTGATATATTGGATGGTTGGATGTTTATCTATTATATATATATATACACACATATCTTGTTATCACCCTGTGTATTATTTGGCAGTATATAACTGTTATTTGAATTATTTCGAATAAATTAAGAAATAGGTTGAAATGATATATACTTATGACATTTAATTTGGATGGAAATGATATATATCCATCCCTGAAATTAAAATTAAAATAACCGATCACTTGGCCATAGGGCAGAAAATTATATACGGACACCGGATTGGTTAAATTAAATAATTTTAAAAGTTTTGGTTTTGAAATTATTTGAATGATTTTGATTTCAAGGAATAAAAATCGAATTTATGAAGATTGAAATAATTTCGAATTCGAGTTTGAAATATTGGAATTTAATTTAGCCGAAGAAATTGTTTTAAAGAATTTAATTGGAATTTGAAATCATGATGGAAATATGAATTGAATTACTGAAATTGAATGGTTTAAAAGATTTGAACTTTTATTTGAATTGTTTTAAAAGGGTTTGAACTTTTATTTGAACTTTGAAGTTATTTATGTAAAAGTGATATAAACCGATATCTCAAATTTGGACTCCAGAATGGAATTAATTTTAAGATTTGAATCTAAATTCAAAAATTGAAGTTTAATTTGAATTAAGTGATTTAAATTGATATTCTGAAATCGAACTCGAATTTATATAAATCAAAATAGTTTAAAATTGAGAATTGAATTGAAATTAATTCAAATTGGAATTGAATTGGAATTAATTCAAATTTGACTTGAATTGAAATCAGTTGCAATTGAAATCGAAATCGAATTTGATTTGAATTAAAATTGGAATCGAAGTTAATTCGAATTGAAATCGGAATTGAATTGATTTAAATTGATATGGAAATTGAAATTAATTTGAATTGGAAGATTTGGAATTGAATCGGTTTGACTTTGGAACTATTTTCAAATAAATTATTTAAATATAAACTATTAAAATCTATTTTTAAGTATTTATATTATTTTGAGTTTCCAAACTATTTGAGTTTATAAAACATTTAAATTCTTAAATAATTTTATATCAACTATTTAAACTATTTTTAAACAATTTAATTTTTTTCCAAACTATTTTCTACAATTCAAACTGGTCAAAGGCTGGAATGTTTATATTTAAATAGTTGATTTAAATACAAATTAGGTTAAATGAGGTTATAACCTAAATTGAAATCCGGAACAATTTTTGAAGCGAAATCGAGATATTGAGGCGAAAATGATTTTGAAGTGAAATTGTATATTTTGAGTAAATATAATAATTTTGAAATGAAATTGATTTTGAAGAGAACATGATATTTTGATATCAAGTATGAATGGTTTTCGAAATGTAAAATAATCAGCTGGTGTGTAAAACGACGTTCAGTTGTTAAAGAGACCAGGGCATTTTAGTCTTAACACTAAAAAAATATTTATTTTACTGATTAGACATTTTATATAGCGTACTCTACTATATATAAATAATTTGACAGGTCCTTAAGAGATGGAAAATCCCGTAACATCTCTTGAGTTATTGCACGCATGTTATACACTGCATAAGAGATGTGAAACCCCATAAACATCTATGATGCTATTACACTCATGTTATGTGATATCGATTTGACTCACATAATGACATTTTAGTCCTGAATCGAGTGTTTTATCTTTTCATTATGCTCGGGTCAGTCCTGAGTTTTCAGCGCATTGAAAATCAATTATTCTGGAGGACGGAGACGAAGATTTGGTATACTATTACTATTATCATTCCCTGCATCATGTTGTTCTGCTGCATTATTTATTTATCACTGTTGTATATATAACTCTGATAAATGTTGTATAAAATATAATCAAATGTATAATATAAACAGCTTCATGAACTATTTATTTGATTATTATATTTTGTCATTCTACTGCGAGATTCTGTCTTGGTTTTCTTCTTCTTTTCTTATTTTTATTAATTAACCCCATTGATTATCTATGTTCCGGATTGTTGAGTTGGACATGTGTGGATTATTGTCAATTCAAACCTTCTGAAATGTGGGTTGTCACATTTAGTGTAATAATAAATTATTTAAGTAAACCAAAATATGATCTAGTTAATTGAAGGATTTTTTGTAAAAAAAATTCCTCTTTTTACTCTATTGCCGACGAAACTGATCCAACATTTAACAAATTCATTCTATATCCAAATTCATTTAAAACATTTATTAGCAAGATTCTCATCTCTAAAACACCAATTCAAGCTCATTACTCAAGTCGTAACCAATATATGGGTATTTAACATGATTTCTAGCATATTTAGTAGTCATATATCCACCGACTCACCAAATGTATAGAAATCCAAACTTCATGAGACCCACTTTGAAGCTCTCCATTGATTTCTAAAGTCTTGCTCCAAACTTGTGCAAAATATAAACTTAAAGAGATAGATTTTTAATGAATCCTTCAGCTTGAATTTCGATTTTTATTTTGTAATTTTTAGAGAAAAGATAAATAAGTTTTATGATTTTGGTTTTTAAAACCTAGTCTTCTTCCTTAATAAAAGATGAAGAAAAGGAAGAGAATGTGAAATGAACTAGAGATCTCATTTTAGGATTAATAAGACCAATGTATAAATGTGTAACGACCCAGCATTTCTGATAATTAAAATTTGAATATTTAATTGATTTTAAATATTAATAAGTAGAATTAATAAGTCGAATAATTTAAAATTCGAATATCTGGATTTAATTGGATAATTAAATCGATAAATTAATAGTTGAAATTCCAGAAATAATTGAAATTTGGATTAAACGTGAATGAAAATGATTTATAAAGTTATATTAAATCATAATGAAGTTATAGTGATGTTATAGAACTTTTAAAATCGAATTTAGAGTTAATCTGTGGAAATTGAATATTTTAATATTTAATCGACTAGTGAAATTAGCCATTTTTGGGACAGTCTTAGAATTGGACGAAACTAGTTCCATTGGATCCGTAATAGTTTGTTATTATCGGATTTCAATTTTCGTAGCAATCGGAGTTGTCGTTCGACCGTGGCAGCTCGAAACGCATCGAAATTGTTTTAATATTAATTTGGCGAGTTAAAATAGTCATTTTTCAAAAAGTCTCGGATTTCGACGAAACCAGTTTCATCGGATCCGTAATGTTGAATTATTGTATGGTTTCAAATTTCGTGTCAATCGGATTTACCGTTTGTCCGGGGCAACCAAAACGCCTAGAAATTCGCTTAATTGGTTTAATTTAAAATCGATCGTTTATTGCCGTATCTCGCACAGATGATCGAATTAGCTCCCGAAACATGTTCCATTGTGTTCGGAACGTGGGGTAAACTTTACGAATGCCAGGCGGCATACGTGATTTGGAGATTGTTTGAAAAAGTCATTTTAAAATGAATTTAATATTAATTTAATACGTGTATATATATATATACGTTTGCTCAAAACCCTAGCCCTAATATCTTCAGCCGCCACTATCATTTTAATGGCCGAAAATGGCTGAGCTTCTTCCTCTAATATCTCATGATCCATCAACAATTAGAGGAAGTGGTCAACTACAAACTTCTAGAGGACGACGAGAGCTTCGATTCCATACGGTGATGATCGAAAACGGGGCAACGGATCAACGGCAATTGGCGATCAAAGTGGTGTGTTTCTCCTCGTTTTGCATGCAGCAGAGATGGCCGAGCTCCACCATATTGTGGCTGATGGTAGGGCTCTGGTAGGCGCATGTACTGGTGGTAGTTGATCGTCTTCGAGTGGACCGAGGTGGTGGTGATAATTGGATGAAGACGGCGGCTTCTATGGGTTTGAACGTGGGTTTTTCACGTTTGGGAGGAAGAAAGGAGGTGTGGCCAGATCTGTAGTGGAAGAGAATGGACGGCCAAGATGCAATAGGGTTTGAAAATCAAATAAAAAATTGTATATTTATATTATATAAATTCGTACAAACTTTAAAATGCGATAACTTCTTCATACGAGGTCCGTTTTGGACGAAACGAATTGCGTTGGAATCGTATGGTCGAGCACTACGCAATGGAACTAGGTTGGGATTGATTGGAGACAATGAAAATTTTGAGTAAAATTAAACAGCTATTTAATTTTATTCGAAATAAAACGCTGCAACCGTTTTAAAAGCAAAGGTAAGAACTCCTCACTCAATCTAATGTTTTGTTTCGATGTAAATTTTAAATAGTTAGATTTAAAATTGTTAATTGTATGCCTGGATGATAAATTTTATCTGTTATTGACTAAAATAGACATTATACGCCGTTATTAAGCGGAGGTTATTTATTAAAAACATATACCGCGATAATTTCACATTGAAGTGGAATTGGTATTATATATGTATGTAGCAATATATATATATATTGGAATATGTATATATTGGAGTTGATTTCCCGCATTGTATAGCGGATGAGACCCTATTGCGCCGCATAATAGCGGATAATATTTATAAATCTCATATACCACGATAATTTCACTTTGAAGTGAAATTGGTATTGTGCTAACACCTGTGGATGCAGGGAAACAAGTTGGAGGGATTCGACTGGATTCCTCACCGTAGTGATTTATTTACAAATATTGTTGTATATTCTGTTATCATATGATGATATATGATGTTTGGATGCTGTGATTGACTATTTGGTGTTGTTGCATCATCGGATCCATTTTTGAAGTTTAAAAAAAATAACGATTTTGATTTTAAATTGGAATTTTTGAATTATTTTGAACGATTTATATAAAAGATGTACAAAAATTAATATTTTATAAAGTAAGAATACTGGAATTATAAAACGAGTTTTATAAGTGTTAAAATGGAAAAAAATGGATTTCATAAGTGAACGAAATTTATAGACTTATAATTTGTGAAGTTTTAAAAGAACGATTTTGTAAATAAATGGATTATAAGTTCTTAACTTATAATATGGACTTCCGGTATATAATTGAGTTATATAATTTGAATTGGATAATAAAGGAGATTTATAAATCGAAGTTTTATAAATAGATTGTAAATTCGAGAAACGACTTATTTTGATAAGTTAAATTTATATAGCTTATTAAAGGAAGTATATTCACGATTTTGGACAGTGGATAATCCTTTAAATAAAATGTGTAGAAATATTGAGTTTGGATAACGAAGTATATTCATGATTTTGGACAGTGAATATATTATTAGATAAAATGGATATGTTTTGGAGAAGTGATATTACGAAATGAAGTAATTGTTTTAAAAAGATGTTTTAAAACGTGTTAAGTATCGAAAACATAGATTTCAACATTTATTGTTGAAATAGACGTTTCGAGGAATAAGGAAATAGTGGACTATAACACTGTTGTTATAGTAAATGGTTTCCGAAAGGAAATGTTTTATATAGTATTGGGATTTATATATCTATCTAAATTTCGAATCCCTATACTAGTGATTTTGAGTTGTCATAACAATGTTTTACGTAACATTCGTTTTGACTCAAATAAAATTTGTGAAAGAGAATGATTTCCTTAAAGAATAAATATATACTTAACTGTGATTTAAGTATATTGAATATTTTCAAATGTTGAAAATAAATGGATTTGTGAATTACTTATTATTAAATAAGTATGGAAATGTTTTTCCAATATGAAGTGAAATGTTTTGAGATTTTATCTTCAAAGATAAATTGAAATGTAGAAATTGATTTGAAATTGTTTTCAAATGGTTGAAGTGTGGAAATTATATATCTTGTAAAGATATTTTTGGAAGATAAATAATTTGGAAAATTATTTGGAATCTGATTATGTTGTGCAGACCTATTGATAGTTAAATAACCGACTATCAATAATTACCTTGAATGGGTATTTGTTGTGATTTGTTTGAATTTGAATGCCACACTTATTTTTGAATAAGCGGTCACTATTTGGGTTAGCCGGAAAAGGACCTTTGTGTCGTATAACCCATTCCGAATTTGTGATACGACGATATGGATCGTATTGAAGACCGGTGGTGAAGACCGGGTATTTGTGAAAACGATAGGATGACCTATCGATTGTCTCTACACCGTTAGCTACGGTATTGAGATTTCCTTTGTGATGGGAAGTTTTATCGGGATTGTGAATATCCGGATTTCAAGAGCTTCTTTGGAAGTGCCTTCGGTTCTGTTCGAACCCGGAACAGACTTGTATGGTTACGTGTCTGACATTACGTTTTGAGATATAAAGCTGATTTCTTTCAAATACATTTCTGTTGGTGGCAGAGAATTCATTCTCTTAGCTTAACACCCTTCTCTGAGACGTACGAGCTCAGAGGTTATGTAGTTGAAATTTATCAGCGATATATTCCCAATTTGGTAATGTGGCATGCTGAGTGTTGCTGTGATGATGATCATTTATTGATCATTTGTGATCAAAGCGTGGCTTTGTGAAAAAGCGTAGCTTTGTGGACGAGACTTCGTCAGGGCCTCAACAACCGGGAAATGGTCGAAACAGGAATGTTGCGGCAAGGATATGAGGGTCGCGCCCTTTAGGGTATGTCATTTCCTTCTGGAAAGGGGTGGTATCATGGTATGGAGCCCAGATACTTACTCATATGGACACACCTTATTTATTATGTGTGATGATGTTACCGAGCGCTCGGATAAAGGTCCCAAAGGACCGGGGGATGACATATTCGTGAGTTACCTAGTTATAGGGGTAACCCGGCTTTGTTGGCAGAGAGCAGTTTGTCTCTCGGAGCGTTCAGCCAGAGGCGTTTCCTACGTGGCATAGGAAGTTCCTTAGCCTGACCATTTGTTGGAAAATCCAAAGAAACAATACGAACCTTGTACGGTTTTAGTTGTAGAACCTACCATTTACTTATGGTGGCGCCCCACTGTTTAGATGGTAGCTATAGTAGGCATAGTTCGGAATATCTATGTTGGCTAAGGTTAATATTATACTTTCAAAATGGTTTTCTACACTATGCACTAATAATAATAATCCAATGATTTTGCATAGTAAGCATCTTTGACTATCATAAGAAGAAATCTCCTCTAATTCTGCGTTTGCATTGTGTGTGTGGTGGGAGGTCTTATGGTAGTTTCATTTTCCAAAAGCATTGCGGATATTTTCTACTTGCTTTGTTGTTGTTGTTTTAAAGATAAATTGTTTTAGTTCTCACACCAGTCACCATGACTGACCTGGAGTTTATTGTTTCCTTCCTAAACTCTGGGTGCCCCTCATTTTCCACACGGGCAGTCTAGAGTCAGGTTATCACGTCATTCTGGATTCAGGAGATGTTTTGGAGCTCTGTGGCGAGCTGGATGGCAAGACGTATTCCCGTATATGATATTATTTATTCCGCTGTGTATTCTGTATATGGACAAGTTCATATAACTGTCCAATTGTGTTGTATATTCTTGTTGTAAACTCTGATGATGATGTACTGTATAAAATGATATAGTTCTTTGATTTAAAGATTATTCATTTATCTATTATATGTTGTTCCGCTGCGAATGTGAGATTTTGATATTGTTCAGTTATTTCTTCTTTCTTTTCCTTCTATTTTCTTCTACCTCTTCTTTTTCTCCATAACAATTCGGTTTTCCAACATTTGATTGCTCGGCAGTTGATACAGTGGACGTATTAATGTCGATTTTCGAGTGACGAAAAATCGAAGTCGTTACAAAATGACCATTTTTCCTTTACTTTTTTTTCTTATTATTCTATCAATATTATCTGATTTGAACAAACTTTATATTTTCTTTATCTATTATCGTCACGAATGCATTGTAGTCCGTCTCAAGTCTCAATTCATTAATCTTTAAATGTTCCTTTGTTAAGTCATTAGTTTTCTTAACTCAATTAAAATGATTAATTATTTTATTACTAAGCATAAGTATATGTATCATTACAAAAATCATTTTCTTTTATAATTCACTTACACAAGTACTCTTGATAAAAAAATTTAAAACAAGTCTGCAAGAAAATATTGAATGAATTTGGACCACCTCAATCATTTTAAAAGCAGAAATAATGGGTCATCTTATAAATCCAACTGTCCAATTTTAATCCGCTGACTAACATTAATAATTATTATCTTTCTAATCATTTAACGTATCAATAATAAATATTAATTATTGAGAAAATTGATAACCTAAATAATTGATTTTAGGATTTAGTGGTCAGATTTGTAGGATCCTTCTCTAATATTTGTCTTTTCCTCTTTCTTTCCCAAGGTAAATGAGACTAAATGATCCCCTATCATATTTTATTCAAAACATTACGAAGTTTGTACATATATTACTATACTTACACATAAGACAAGAATTGTAACTAATTCACTTATAGATTTACCACTAGCCCACTAATTATAAATTAATATAATTTATTACTTATTTAGTACATGCTAATTTATTCGGTCTTCTTTAGAATTTGTGTGGATTAATCTAGAAATTTGTTGGGAATCGTTGTAGTTTTATCGGGTCTTATCACATATCAATTTTCTCCTAAGCTATCAAGTTCATTTTCATAAGATATGTCCAATCCTAAAGGAAATTATTGTACCACCATATTCATTATATTTATAGGAATATATGGTACAAATTTCATCATTTCGGATCTCATTGGCATCATTATTTATAGATTATTACTTTGTTTGGAGCACAAGATTACCTGATTCAAAATATTCTTCCATTAGTGGCCTGATTGCGATTAATTCTTTTGAAGATTAATCAATTTTTCAAAATCTCATGATGTTCGACAGTATGCATGCACTACATTAACTATTGTTATTTTTCTTAAATAATTGATCGTGCGAATTTAGAAATAATAGTAGTAATGAGTAGAGCAAGAGAATTAAGAAGAATTTCTTTTCATGACAGTGTGATTAAAGAAAGTGATATCATTCGAGTAGTATCTATTAAGTTAATGATTTCTAGCATTCTTATATATCCACATGCTAAATTCCTACCGGTGTAAGAAACTATATGTTAGTGTAATTAGTACAACATTTGGAAGGCAATGAATAAAATATCAACTCTCTCTTATCATCATAATTTCTTACTACAATATGCTATCTCTATAAGTAATATATGTAAAACATCATATCCATGAAAAAATGCAGCAAGATGTGTTGTAGAAGCTAGTGTGTTATCAAACAAAAATACATAAGCATGTCAATTCATATATTGCATAATTATTACACAGGTAGCGATTCAGTAGAAGAAAAAAAGTAAGGAAATTAAAGAAATAAACATGGTTAATTTATGCCAATAAAAATCGATCAAAGATGTCTTTAATGATGTCCTTCTTACAAGATTTAGGCTATATCAATGCACTTCAATGTGTATAACATATACGGATCATCATGTTATTTGACTTGAAAATATCCATTCTTATTCATATTTATACATGAATCATTCTGTATGCTAGATTTTGATGATACAATATTTCATATTTAAGTAGATTTTGGAGATATTTGAGTAAAGATGAATTGTGACTCAAATACATTGCATCTTTTATAGATTTTGTGAATTTAGTAGAGTGGTTAGTTGCCTCTTTTATTGCATTAAAAAGGCAACAAATTATCTACAAGGGAGGGATTTATTTTAAAAGATGGAAGTAACCAAACGTTGATTAACGAAGGAATTTTGTCAAGGATAAAATAAATAAGCATGTATATGGTTCATTATATGTGTGGGGAAAAGTGTATTTTGTTGGGTTTTAGGGATTGAGATTTTTTTTCAATTTTAAGGCTCTCTTTGTAATCTTTTTGGTAAATTAATAAAGGTTTTTGATCGGAGGAATTTATGTGTTTTTTTTCTTCACTTCTTATCTCTTCTAAAATCTGATGTAAGGATCCTCGGAATAACCCTAATAGTTGGTATCAGAGCCTACTGCACAAATTTTTTGAAGAGAGTTTGATTGTGGAGAAGATAAGTGTAGAAAACTTAATAGGAGAAATTGGGGTTAAGAAATGCAAAGATGGAGGATTTTCTATACCTTATTGATCTTCACTAATCATTTGGAGAATAAAGGGGAAAATCCTAGTAATGTATCTGAGGTAAAATGGGAAACTTTGGATAGGAAGGCTGTAGCAGCTATTCATATTTTTCTGGAGAATACGGTGTTTCCATATTATTGCTAATGAAATAACTACTTTTGGAATTTGGAAGAAATTGGAAAGAATTATATAAAGAACTCTGCAATAAATAAGGCTCTTCTCGTAAGAAATTAGTGAATCTAAAGCTTAAGAAAGGTGGATCAATTGGAGAGCATCTCAATGATTTTCAAGCAATTGTGAACTAATTGGTGGCTGTGAATTACAAGGTGGATGATGAGAACCAAGCCTTAATGTTGATGAGTTCATTACTGGAGAGTAGGGATATGCTTGGGATTACATTGAACAACTCAAGTTCGGATGGAGTAGTTTCAATGGGTTTGGTAGTTAGTAGACTGCTTAATAAGAAGACGAGGTGGACGAACCTAATGGAAGAAAAGGATAAGGAGAAAAAGGGAAGTGTAAATCCGATTGAAGAGGTCAATCTTGCAAGGAGGGATAACCATCCAAATATGGAAAGGTGATCAAATAGGTCAAACATGGAAAGGAATTTCATCTTCTATTACTATGAAAATATGGTCATCCATTGAGATTTTGCAACAAGCTTAAAAAGAATAAGGAGAGGATGAAGGAATTGGAAGAAGACTAAAAGAAACAAAAGGATAATAGCAATGGTGAGGTGCATTTTGGCGAAGAATTTGATAACAACGTCCTATGTGTAAATAAAGACAAAAGCAAAAATTGGATGCTTGATTCAGGTGCTTGTTTCCATATATGTAATCAAAGGGAAACATTTATTGATTTTGAAGATCTAGATGATAAAGTGCAATTTGCTAATGGTGGGGATCTGGATGTTAAGGGTATAGGTTCGATTAAATTGAAGATGCATGATGGAAGGGTGTTGAAGCTTATAGGACTTAGGCATATCCTAGAAATTACAAAGATTCTTATTTCAGTAGGATAGTTGGAGGTAAAAAGTTGCAACTTTTCAACTTGAGGTGGAGTCACAAGAGTTTGGAAGGATACTAGGGAGGTGCTGCGTGCTAAAAGAGGAAGCAACAATGTGTACAGTTTGCTTGGGAAAATTTCTCAAAGTTGTCTTGGAGAAACAAATTTTCTGAATCAAGGTGGAGCATGCAACAGAAAACCTCAAAATCTACTTGGATACCTTTGTGGTATTACAAACATTTCTTATTTATTAATGATGTACATCCTGAATTAGGGGAGCATGCATATTTAGGTGGTTTGGAGGTTGCTAAAGTTTTTTTTTTGGAAATGGAGACATTTGTTTCCATGGTAATATTGGAGATTATTTGAAGTTTGAGGTTCTAGGTGGAGCTTGAATGACGTTTTTGGAATATTATATCATGGTGGAGATTGTTAGATTTTGGTGATACAATATTCCATATTTAAATAGATTCTGGAGATATTTGAGTAAAGACAGAATTGTGACTCAAATACATTGCCACTTATAGATTTTTTGGTTTTGGTCGAGTGATTAGTTCCCTCTTTTATTGCATTAAAGAAGGCAACAAATTATCTATATGGGAAGGGTTTATTTTAGAAAATGGAAATTACCAAACATTGATTAATTTTGTCAAGGCTATTATAAATAGACATTTGTAAGGTTCATTATATGTGTGTGGGGAAAAGCGTATTTTGTTGGGTTTTGAGGATTGAGATTTCTTCTCAATTTTAATGCTCTATTTTGTAATCTTTTTGGTGAATTAATAGAGGTTTTTGTTTGGAGGAATTTGTGTGTTTGTTTTTCTTTACTTCTTATCATTTCTAAAATCTAGTTGTGTAGGAATCCTAGGAAAAACTCTAACACCGTATGTTTTATAAATTATGGAATATTTGTTCATGAATTAGGTGTTTGTGAATATTATGTGTTAGAAAATTTTACTTTTACATGAACTAATAAAAAATAGAAATAAAAATTGATCATTTTGTATTACGAAGTTGGAACTTGAAGTTGTAGTTTTCATATTTCTATTTTAATCAATTTATAAACCATAACTTCTATAGTGTCCATTCCACACGATCCAAGACTTGTTCATATGTAGAAATAGCTATTTTCAAACAGGTACAAGAACAACTCTATATTATACCAATCTAACAGGTTTCACTATCTGTTTATAATCTTTTATATGATTTTGGTGGTTTTTATTTGAATGACCCAGTTTGAATGTCCATTTAAATTTGGTAAATGTCATTTTTTTCCTTTCTGTAGTAATTCATAAAATTCAAAGCCTACATGTAATGTTGAATGATACTCTTGCATTTCCAATGCATCATAAGCGCCTTCGAGGATTAGTTTTAAATCTTCATAGTTGTTTTAAATCATTTTGTAGAAGTTGGAAAAATGGATAAATACTCTCCTGTTATATGTGTACATGTTTGAAAATGATATATCACTTAGCTTTTGTACAATTCATAGTAGTGTATTGATATCCACATGGTATTTTCATGATTAAATGATGGATCTACCAAGATTTAATTATGTACATTAACATTACACTATGAGTCCTTACAATATAATGGAATTTACAGTAGTCGCTCACTTTTTAAAGCAAGATTATAGTAACATTTTATTTCCAAAAAAAAAAGAAATAGTATGAAGATCAAATAGGTTCCTTTATCAACCGCTAATTATACATCATGTATTTTGTTCCATAAATAATACTCATATTACTGAGATCTTAATTTTTTTTCCAATAGTTAATGGTGCATTATTTTTAACCTTATTATTTTAATTTTGTTAAACATTAGGAATGAACAATTTTAATTTTGGTTAAATGCCAAAAATCATTTTATCCTTGCCCTTTTCATATTTGCTTTTCTTTTACTGGATTTTTGTTCCGGCTGCAATTTACAGTTCAGGTATGTTTTTTTTCATTTTCACTTCTTATAATTATACTGCTTCTATCAATATTGTATTCTCTCATTTATAAAACACTAATTTTGTGCAAACATAGTGTAAAATTAAAGCAATTTTTCCATATAGTAATCCCATATTGACCATTTTGTTTTTCAGATGTAATTATGTTTTTTCCTATGTTTGTGCTTCCATTAGTGTGTCACGTACACATTTACTTAAGAATGTGGGTACTCTATATTTCTTCACATCAAATAGATTGTCTACATGGTTCATTTTATTTATAATATTAATCAGGAAATTATTGTCAAGGACAAAAAATTTCAGCATTTTTGCCTTAAGGACAAGCCTTCAATATTTTATCCTGAAGGGCAACTTTCTTTAGGTATCAGTTTTTAGTCATTGATAGTATTAGTTTGTAGTTATCGGTAGCAGTTTTTAGGTATCAGTTTTTAGCTTGGTAGCAGTTTTGTTGTCCTTATGAATAATTTTGGAAAATATTTGTCCTTATGAATAATTTTTAGAAGAATGTTTGTCCTTATGGTAAAAATATTGAGGTTGTGTCCTTGAGGCAAAAAATATACAAATCTTTGTCCTTTAAATTAATTCCCCCGGCATTAATCTCCTATCTTGAGCAAGTCATTACTCACTACATGACTAATCTTTTTCCCCATATGCATTTTAACTTAGGCATTAATAATCATCTGGAACTAGGATGATGTAAGTTATAATTTATGCTTTAGTGGTTATGCACGTATATTATAAATTACGCCATAATTTAAGGCTTCATTGTTAACGATGTGACATATGAATTACTTTCTTCAAGGGAAGTTAGTCTTTTAAGATTTTATTATCCAACAACAATCAAAAATTGGAACTGACAAAATTCGCATACAAGCTAAGCAATAGATTTAGGATTAACTGAGGATGAAGGTTGCATATTGATTTAATAATTATCCCCATAAGGTAATTTATTTGCTTCATTACTTATGGAAACATCCACATTCTCTGAAATGGTCTGAATGTATTTTTTTATTAGCCACTTTCTACCAAATACTAATATTAGTTTTAAACTCAAATCATAAATGTTCAATATCTTAAAGACGATCTTCATAATTACCATAATGAACTACGGGCTAGGCGATACTGGTGTACGTGTATTAACCGTTTTCCGTACTTCATACTAACTCAAGCAAATAGAGGGGTTGTCAATGGGTACTCGAAAAATTTGAAATCTGTCCCTATCCGTATTCGAAATATGAAAAATTATCTGATATCTGTAAAACAAATACAGATGTGGATATGGCCATATCTGTATCCAATAATTATCCGTTCTATTTTTATCAAGATTATAGTTATTTTTCATGTATTTTAGTACATAAAATGATTGTCTTTACCATTTTATCTAGGTAAAATAATTAATATATATGTAAATCAATATTTGCCGCTTAAAATTATTTTTCTCGGCGTATTTATTATTTTTTATGCTTTTAGTACTGAAATGGATTTATAATTAATCAAAATTTTGCATTTTTTGTTTAGATTTATTAGTCGTAAACCAATCGAAGGAAATCTGATATTTGAAATAAATTCTGGGTACGGATGCAGATATGGCACTATTCGTATCTGTATCCAACCTCTTACGGTCCTACCAAATAGTGTCAACTTTTTTATCAGTATACAGCTGATGTTAATGACATAAGAAATTTCAAGGATTATGTTGTCGATGATAGATAAAATTCATTGAAATAACTGGCAAAACCCTCATTTTTAAGATTATCACAGGATGTCACTTGTCAATCATAATATGTGCATGCAATCTCATATACATGTCACATTGACATAATATATGCATCAAAACTAAAAGATGTAAGTAAGGAAAACAAAGTATAGATTACGGAATAAAAAAGATAGGATTTCATTAAAATTGCAGGTTGATTACTTTTCAAACATATTCTACATTGCATAGTAGTTTTTTCATCTTATAATGGAAGTTTGGCATAACCCATTGCATGTTTATGTACATACGTTTATTGATCTCTACTAATGAATAATATAAAACTAGCGATACACATAAATAATTTCCTAAACGGATAATCTATGAACAAGAATTTCAAGGAGCTTGAAAACAAAAGAGTCAAAGAAAAATATTTGTCTACGTGGTGGAAACTGATGCAACTCAATACAAGATTATGGTATGTGGCGGACCAATTCTTATCTCTTTTTTCAACTACACGAAAACACAAGCCTCCTATATAATTTACTGTATTTAAATTTATTTTACACATTTAAGTTGTATAATGTTTGGTGATTTTTATAAGATTAATATGTTATGTGATTACTATAGGTTAAGGTAGTATTTGGCATATGCAATAATGTTCAATAGTTTTACATGTTTAAACATTCTTATCAAATACTGTATATTTAACCTATAATGAAATTTATGCAAATCCATTTATATGTATAGATATATTCCTGATTCTTACTTAAGTAGTTTATTTCCATACTCCTAGTAATTAAAAAAACACCAGAAGAAATACCTAATGAACAAAGATTTTCAATTGCTATAATGGAACTAAATATAAAAAATGACAAGTGAATTCTATGTTAATAGAAAAAGAATTAATTTTCTACCGATATCCTTATATGCATTAACTATTTATAAAGCAATACATAATTGATTGAGATTTTTGGTGGTTCTTACTAAAGTACAAGTACAGTATATTAATAATTTAATATTGGTAGTTTTTATTTTGGAAATCAATATGAATTATACCATTATAACGTACATACGTGTGTGTGTATACATACATACATACATACATACATATATTCATGTTTGTATGTATAATAAATCTATTTAAGTCGATTATTTTATTTTGTCACTCTTTTTAAAGGTAATGGGATAAGTTACATACTAAGTTTGTGATATTGCAATGTTTAGTGCTCAATAATATGCTAAGAAATTTCTTTCTCGAAAATACATTCTAAATGTAGTTTTAAAAGAGAATGATACATTGGGAAAATAGTATGCATATAAGTTTCAATTCTCTGGCCTGTAATATTGATCAATGCTCATTCTTACTTATTCCATATGACATTGTTTTGTTTTCTTCTTGTAGCTATGCTATGCTCACTCACGCAAAGAGCGAGTGCCATGTTATTTGAGATGTGATTGGTTCATTAATTTTTCATTTTGGTATTTAAATAAAAAGTGGGTTCTGCTATAATTATCTAGTCATCCCTAGCAAGTACGTGAACGTTCACCATTTAAGCATTTATGCGTAGCAATGGTGTCCATTTAAAGGATCTTTTACTCCTTTACAGTTTTTTATTTTCTAAATTGGTTAAGGGAATGCAGGGAAAATAACGTTGTTATTTTATAATAAATACTTAGTGTAATGACCCATAATTTTCGTCATTAGAAATTGGAATATTTAATTAATTTTAAATATTGAAAAGTTATTTTTATATGTTAAATAACTTGAGTTTCAGATATAGTGATTTATTGGATAATTTAATTGTTGAATTTAATAATTGAAATTGTTTAAATAATTGAATTAAGTTAGATAAAAATAATTTCAAAGCTTATTTAAATTCTATTAATAAGAATAAATATAATAAAAAATTTAAATTGGATTTAAAAGTGATTTAACTAATTTTAAAAATAATTCGTTTTATATAACGAGTGAAAATAGCCTTCCAGGGGCACTGTCTCAGATTTCGCAAAAACCAATTTCATTGGATCTGTAATAGTGAATTATAGTATGTCGTTGAACTTCATGGTGATCAGACGAATCGTTTGGACGTGCAAGATCGAAACGTGTATAAATTAATTTCAAAATTTTTATAATATAATTGAGTTCAAAAAGCTACATTTTACATATGATCGAATTAAGGCTCGAGACAAGTTCCATTACATTCGAAATAGGGGTATAACATATAGAAAGCCTGGCAGCATGTCTCGATAGGAGTTCAAATTTTTTGGACAATTTGTAACTCGATATTTTAAATCGAAAAAAATATATATATTATTTTATAACCATACCTACCTATACACCAGCCCATACTTGCCCATACCATGGCCATACAGCCCATTCCCCTACATTAGCCATACTCCTCTTCCTTTTATATGTCACGTTCATTTCAGAAATTGGTTCCAAAACTTTCAAATTCTTACCTCACCGAATATTAAGGCATGTATTCATCGAAGCCACTACGATCGATTTTGGGCCTCGGCTCCAACTAGGAATTGTCGAGGACTGCTTGAGGAAGGATTTAAACGGTGGAGAAAGGCTGGTGAGGCCGAAGGCCACGGCAGTTCGTAGTTGAATGGTGAGTGGAAGGGGTGACCTTGGCACAACAAATTAGGCGACGGGGGGAGGAGCGGCTGGTGGCGATGGGTAGCTAGGAGGTGGGGCATACTACGGTGATGAGGCGGTGGCCATCCATGGTCGAGGGCGTCGGAACTTTCAGGTTAAACGCCGACCAACTAACAACCCGGGATTTGCATTACCAATTAATAAATAAAAGTTAGGTTTTTTTATTTATTTTAATGAAGCATAAAAGGATTTGGAATAATAAAATTTATTATTTGAAAAGGCTATTTTAATTAAATGGGAAATATGGGATTTTAAAATGAGGATAAAATGTTATTTTTGGAAAGTTAAATATTTGAGGAGAGATTTTAAAATGGGTTTGGATAAGAAAAAATGAGTTTTATAAACATATATGAACACTTAGACTAATTTTTGGAAACATGTAAATAACTCTCTTCTTATTGGGTTACAAAACCTAACCCAATAACCCACCCTAAACCTCCTCTATAAATTATCTTATACTCTCATAACCTCATTCATTCAACCCTAATCAAAACCCTAATCATTTCCTAAAGCTTTCATAACAAAAATGGCCTCTATCTTCATCTCCTTCTAGTTTTAGCTTATGCAAGTCATTATATGCAAAGGTAATGCAAATACTTACCTCAAATCCATTTTTATATCTTTCTTATTTCTGAAATTGATTTGGTAACACATGTTTTATGTGTTTTTTTGATCTTATAGCCTCCTAATCATCTTTTGCTAACTTGGTTTGATGCTATAGTAGTCTTTGTTGCTTTCTAGAGAGATATATTGCTAAAACCTCTTCTAATATGTATTTAATCATCTTTTGATTTCGATAATCAGTTAGTAACACATGTTTTATTATGTAACATGTGAATCATAGCTCTTTGATCATCTTTGCTTTCATTTTGGGGTGTGCACATAAGGTACTTGTAGTATATGCTAGCTGAAATTATAATTAGTTTATTGCTGTTAGTAAATTAAGCATATCTCATTCATCTTAAATCGGAATTAAGATTTTCTTGAAGTTCTGGAAAGCTTATTCTGTACCCTATAACTTTTATGTTTTGTGATTTGCCTAATTTTGAGGTTTGAATGGTCGAAATCATGCTTGTTTGTCGCTGACCTGACAACAAACTACAGGGTTGATAAAATAAAAACCTAAAATTGATTTGGCCATAAGTTACTCGTTTCTTATCCAAATCTAATAATTTTGGATGTTCTGGAAAGCTTAGATTTAGGGCTAAAACTTTTATGTTTTGAGTTTTATGAAATTTCGAAGTTAATTTGGTCAAAACTGTGCATTCTTACCACTATCCCGAGAGCACAACAACAGTGATATAAAAATTAGATCTGAGAATTGTTTTAGTCATAGAATTTTCATCTCTTGTCGGAATTTGACGATCTTGGTCATTCCGGAAAGCTTAGAAACTAAGCTACAACTTTCATTTTATTTATTTTGCAAGAATTTGAAGTTTACTATGCCAAAATTGTGGTTTTTCATCTCTGGCCAGTTAGTGCATAGCTATAGGCCTTAGTCTCTTTTCTCCCGTTGTTTTCAGCGTAGAACCCCGACTTTGCGACGCCATCCCAGGCTCTTCCTTTGTCGGATTTCATTGTTTTTGGTCTCGTTAAAAAGATGAGATCGAGATCTTTAACCATGCAAAGTTTGGTTTAGATCTGGGTGCATTAGATACTTCGTTTCTATTGCCGAAGTAGCACCCAGAAACTGTTTTACAATAGTGATCATTTTCAGTTATCGTCGGACCAACTTTGAAACATTGTCGTTTCAAGTCAAAATCGAACTATTCTTGTTGCATATCAAAGTAGGAGTACTTTACTACGCTCTTGCAAATTTTCATCAAGATCTGAGTTCATGTGACCCTTCGACCATGTCGTCGAAGTGAGACCTTTACATTGTTTTGACACAGTAAAGTTTTATGATTTTTGTCCGACTTTGAGACGACGCCGTTTCTTCGTTTCAAGTCGGAATTTCTCGATTCTTTTTGCAGTTTGGAGCAGGGATGTTGGACTATATACCTACCAATTTTCATGCCATTCGGATTCGGTTTGCTAGTCCGAATAATTTTCCGAACTTGGGTTCGCGTCATTTTTGGACTATTTTCCAACACTTAGAATATTTTCAGTGATTTTCTGGTTTTATTGATTTCTTTGAGATTTGTCTCTAGATTTCGTACACGGGTTTTATGAATTATTTTCAAAGGATTTTTCACTCCTAAATGGCTTTAGAAATTATTATATAATATTATTTTTAATAAATTAATTACTCCATAATAGGAGAGTTTCAAAAGCCGTTTTAAAGTGATTTCAAAATCAATTATAAATCCGTTTCGCACCATTATTTTCTATAATAAAAACCTCACACTCACTTTTTAGCACGTCGAGCGAAGTAGAAAGGTGCTTAAACGGTTAGGAAATCTCCGGCCTATGGAACCGTGTGTATTTTCTTTCCGGTTAATCCCCGACCTATTCGATTGATCGTTTTGACCTTTGGGTCTAGTTTACCGATGATACGAGGTGGACTTTTTATTTTTTGGAGTGTGAGCTTGCTATTGGTTAGTAAACCGTTTAGTGCAAACGTGGGGTATGGGACTCATTGTTAACACTTTACGGGTTCCTCTCCAAGAAGTTGGTGACACATTAGCCTTTGGGCGGCCAGTACTGGACCTCTGGGTCACCACGCCTCTGGGCAACCGTCTCTGGACACCTGCTCTATGGAGCAGTTTATTTTTCGGCATGCGCCTCTGGGCCTTTATCCTTCTGGGAAGGATCTTGCCGTCTCGCGCGTTCCGCATCTGTGCGAGTGATCGATCACAACTCTACAGTACTTGGCAACAACGACTCTGGTCGGTGCACGTGCAATATTGGTATTATTTGATGATTTTTATATCCATTCGAGTACCGCCATTCGGTGTTGGTTCTATGGAACCATACGATGTAAGTGCGATTACCTTGTGAATTCACAGTGTTTCTGGACACTGCTTTTCTGTGTTTGATTTCATTGACTTTTCAGTATATCCCCATTGCTCTTTGGAGCATCGATCTTTGTTTGGGCATTGATTACAGACTCTGGTCACTCTTGGGATTATTGCCTATGGGCATCTTTTTATAGCTTTGGCTACGTCGATGATATGAGGCGATTTTATTTATTCTACACTTTGGTGTTGATTTCTCTTTGGAGATTTTTATTGTTTATTGATGATTAGGGATCGTCATTATATTCATGTGGTTCATAATATACTTCTCCTTGGATAAGTACTGTCTTATTTATGTACCACAGTATTATATATCTCAGTTATTACTGATTGTTTAGCTAGCCTGACCCAAGTGTTTTCTCTCGGGTCAGACCGAGTTGTTTCAGGTTAGGTCTCTGGACTTAGCTTCTGTGCTTCCGCTTGGACATTATCTGCTATGCTGATAGATAGCGCTTTTATTTGTCCACTATTCCGCTACTCTGTTATTTTTCAGACTTTGATATGTACATATTTTTTACTCACATGTGTGAGCAGTGGCTTTGTACCCACTTATAGTATTTGGATCTGTATTGACGATGTATTGTTCTGGGATTTTATATTTGTTATGTGATTCTGTTCTGTGATGTTTTATCATTTATTATTATGCTTTGTCCTGATAGATCTTTAGCCATTTGTAATTTCGTTATTAGTATTTACCGAATATGTCAAACCACTTGAAAAGAAATATAGATACCATCCTTTCGACGTATTCAGTAGATAGTTATAGCTTGATTACAAATGGTCGCTTCCACTATACTCTATTCTCCGCTTTAACAGACAGTATTACTCCCGTAATACTCTTTGTTACAGTGGGTCTCAGAGTGGGGCGTTACAGCTTGGTATCAGAGCAAGGTTCAGAATTAAGCATAATAAAAACAGAACAGATACACTTAGTACAATACATTTTAAATTAGATCTGAATTAAATCAAATCCCTTCCTTAGGTTTATTGATAGATAAGTTAGGAATATGTATAGGAATCCGTTATATTCCGTAGTATTCCTTAATTAATTATCTATCATTGAATCATGGCTACTCTACTGGATTGGCTTGCTCAGTACGATGCCAAAATCATTTGTTCAGAGCGGATTTTATTCATTCATCACCCTGACTCGTCCTCTCCGTTAGCTATTGTTCTTCAAGATGTTGGGCTTTCTGATGATTACTTTATTTTCTCTCGATTCACGAGATGAGGATTTGAACTTATCTCGTATTCCTGTTGTTCAGGATTTCCCCGACGTTTTTGAGCCAGTATCCGGACTGCCGCCAAAGCGAGCTATTGAGTTCCGCATCGATCTCATCCCAGGCTCTCATCCAGTTGGGCATCCTCCCAAGAGGATGTCTACTAAAGAGAATGAGGAACTCAGGAAGCAGTTAGTTGAGCTTAAAGCGAAGCAGTTCATCCGGTCCAGTTCTTCGCCATGGGGTGCTGCTGTGGTCTTCGTTAAGAAGCCCGATGGCTCTCTTAGGCTTTGCATTGACTATCGCAAGCTTAATGAGTTGACCATCAGAAATCGTTATCCATTGCCACGGATAGACGACATGTTTGACCAATTGAGCGGTGCGAAGGTCTTCTCTCAGCTTGACCTTTCCACCGGATTCCATCAGCTACGAGTCGCGGAAGACAGCATTCCTCTTACAGCATTTCGCACTCGTTATGGTTCTTTTGAGTGGTTGGTCATGCCATTCGGCTTGACGAACGCTCCGGCTTTCTGTGTCGATCTTATGAATCGAGTATTCTGGGAATACATCGATAGATTCGTTCTGGTTTTCATCGACGATATTCTTATTTATTCTAGATCCGAGGCAGAGCATGCTCATCATTTGCGGATCGTCTTGGATACTCTTCGTCGGCATCAGCTTAGGGCCAAGCTCTTCAAGTGCCATTTTTGGGAGAGCAAGGTCAAGTTCTTGGGCCATATTGTATCATCTGAGGGTATTTCTGTCGATCCTGCCAAGATCGAAGCTATTCAGAATTGGAAGCAGCCCGAGAACGTTCATGATATTCGCAGCTTCCTTGGGCTGTCGGGTTATTACCGTCGGTTTATCAAGGATTTCTCTCGAGTTGCACTTCCCCTCACGACCCTGATTTTCGCTTTATTTGGTCTGATAAGTGTGAAGTTTCTTTCCAGCGATTGAAGGAACTTCTCACTCATGCTCCTATCCTTGTGGTTCCTGAGAGTAACCAGGATCTTGTTGTTTACACCGACGCTTGTGGTAGCGGCCTCGGTGCTGTGCTTATGTAGAAGGATCGGGTAGTTGCTTATGCTTCTAGGCAGCTACGTCCGAATGAGGTCTGCTATCCGACTCATGATCTTGAGTTGGCAGCTATCGTCTTTGCTTTGAAGACGTGGCATCACTTTCTATTAGGCGAACGCTTCACTCTTTACACCGATCACAAGTCTCTGAAGTATTTATTCAGTCAGAAGGATCTCAATATGAGGCAGCAGCGATGGCTTGAGTTTCTCGCCTCATATGACTTAGACATTCAGTATACCCCTGGCAAGGGTAATCGTGTGGCTGATGCACTCAGTCGCAAACACTCGGCAGTAGTTTCTATAATGATAGCCGAGTGGGATATTCTTGAGACTCTTTCTATGTGTGATATTCGAAATCGAGCTCCGTCTTCTGATCCTCAGATCTTGTTATTCATCTTGGAAGCCCGACCTATTCTATTGGATCGCATTGCCCATGCTCAGCGGCAGAATCCAGACTTGTTGCGATATATTCATCTCCTTGAGTCGGAATCCAGTGATGAGACATTGTTGGATTATTCTATTGATTCTCATCGGTGTCTTCGCAGGAAGAACCGTATTTTGGTACCATCTGATTTATCACTTAGGCATGACATTCTGGACGAGTGTCATCGCACTAAGTACACCATCCATCCCGGTTCGAGCAAGATGTATGCCGATATGTGTCGGGTATATTATTGGGAAGGCATGAAGAGTGATGTTGCAAGTTATGTAAGCCGTTGCATGACTTGTCAACAGATCAAAGCTGAGCACCAGCGTCCATCCGGTCTTCTTCAGCCGCTAGAGATTCCATTGTGGAAATGGGATCAGATATCCATGGATTTTATTGACGGTCTGCCTCGATCGAGGTCAGGCCATACTTCTATTTGGGTCATAGTCGATCGCTTGACCAAATCAGCATTTCATTCCTATTAAGTCCACTCGGACTGCTCCTCAGCTTGCCAAGTTATATGTGAAGGAAGTCGTTCGACTTCATGGCATTCCTAGCTCTATCGTCTGTGGTCGAGACACTATCTTTACTAGTCACTTCTGGAAGTGTCTACAGTCAGCTTTGGGCTCAAAGCTGAATCTCTCGACTGCTTATCATCCTCAGACTGACGGTCAGACGGAGAGGGTGAATCGTGTTTTAGAGGATCTTTTGCGCTGTTGTATTCTGGATTTCGGAGGTAGTTGGGAGGATCACTTACCGCTTGTAGAGTTCTCCTACAACAACAGCTTTCAGTCTAGTATTGGCATGGCTCCTTTCGAGGCTCTTTACGGAAGGCAATGTCGCTCTCCTGCTTGTTGGTTAGAATCTGGCGAGAAGCTCCTTCTTGGTCCAGATTCAGTTCGGGAATCTTCTGAGAAGATTATTCTTATTCGTCAGAGAATGAAAGAGGCGCAGAACCGCCAGAAATCCTACGCGGACAACCGTAGGAAGCCTCTTGAGTTCTCCATTGGCGATTATGTCTTTATTCCGGTCTCTCCCATGAAGGGGGTTGTGCGTTTCAGCTCTACCGGGAAGTTGGCTCCTCGCTATGTTGGACCATTTCCTATTACGGAACGCATTGGCCCCGTTGCTTATCGTGTGGATCTACCTGCTCACTTCTCTGGAATACACGACGTGTTCCATGTTTCCCAGCTTCGCATGTGTGTCCGCGATCCTGATTCTATCATTGAGCCACATGTTGTGCCTGATTTAGAGATCTTACATGATTTATCTTTAGAGCAGCAACCTTTTCGTGTGCTTGATTTGGAGGTTAGACGCCTTCGCAACAAAGAGGTTTCACTCGTGAAGATTCAATGGTCACCGAATCCTAAGGACTACACTTGGGAGACCAGAGAATCTATCGAACGCTCTTATCCTGGCTTTCTCCCATCTTCTTCTGCAGGTGAGAATTCTCTATATTATCTCTATCACTTCTTTTATGGATTTGACGTTATAGACGACATCTATCTTAAGGAATTGCGGGGATGCAATTTTCTTAAGAGGGGAGTCTGTAACAACCCGGGATTTGCATTACCAATTAATAAATAAAAGTTAGGTTTTTTTATTTATTTTAATGAAGCATAAAAGGATTTGGAATAATAAAATTTATTATTTGAAAAGGCTATTTTAATTAAATGGGAAATATGGGATTTTAAAATGAGGATAAAATGTTATTTTTGGAAAGTTAAATATTTGAGGAGAGATTTTAAAATGGGTTTGGATAAGAAAAAATGAGTTTTATAAACATATATGAACACTTAGACTAATTTTTGGAAACATGTAAATAACTCTCTTCTTATTGGGTTACAAAACCTAACCCAATAACCCACCCTAAACCTCCTCTATAAATTATCTTATACTCTCATAACCTCATTCATTCAACCCTAATCAAAACCCTAATCATTTCCTAAAGCTTTCATAACAAAAATGGCCCATATCTTCATCTCCTTCTAGTTTTAGCTTATGCAAGTCATTCTATGCAAAGGTAATGCAAATACCTACCTCAAATCCATTTTTATATCTTTCTTATTTCTGAAATTGATTTGGTAACACATGTTTTATGTGTTTTTTTGATCTTATAGCCTCCTAATCATCTTTTGCTAACTTGGTTTGATGCTATAGTAGTCTTTGTTGTTTTCTAGAGAGGTATATTGCTAAAAACCTCTTCTAATATGTGTTTAATCATCTTTTGATTTCGATAATCAATTAGTAACACATGTTTTATTATGTAACATGTGAATCATAGCTCTTTGATCATCTTTGCTTTCATATTGGGGTGTGCACATAAGGTATTTGTAGTATATGCTAGCTGAAATTATAATTAGTTTATTGCTGTTAGTAAATTAAGCATATCTCATTCATCTTAAATCGGAATTAAGATTTTCTTGAAGTTCTGGAAAGCTTATTCTGTACCCTATAACTTTTATGTTTTGTGCTTTGCCTAATTTGGAGGTTTGAATGGTCGAAATCATGCTTGTTTGTCGCTGACCTGACAACAAACTACAGGGTTGATAAAATAAAAACCTGAAATTGATTTGGCCATAAGTTACTCGTTTCTTATCCAAATCTAATAATTTTGGATGTTCTGGAAAGCTTAGATTTAGGGCTAAAACTTTCATGTTTTGAGTTTCATGAAATTTCGAAGTTAATTTGGTCAAAACTGTGCATTCTTGGCACTGTCCCGAGAGCACAACAACAGTGATATAAAAATTAGATCTGAGAATTGTTTTAGTCATAGAATTTTCATCTCTTGTCGGAATTTGACGATCTTGGTCATTCCGGAAAGCTTAGAAACTAAGCTACAACTTTCATTTTATTTATTTTGCCAGAATTTGAAGTTTACTATGCCAAAATTGTGGTTTTTTATCTTTGGCCAGTTAGTGCATAGCTATAGGCCTTAAGTCTCTTTTCTCCCGTTGTTTTCAGCGTAGAACCCCGACTTTGCGACGCCATCCCGGGCTCGTCCTTTGTCGGATTTCATCGTTTTTGGTCTCGTTAAAAAGATGAGATCGAGATCTTTAACCATGCAAAGTTTGGTTTAGATCTGGGTGCATTAGATACTTCGTTTCTATTGCCGAAGTAGCACCCAGAAACTGTTTTACAATAGTGATCATTTTCAGTTATCGTCGGACCAACTTTGAAACATTGTCGTTTCTTCGTTTCAAGTCAAAACCGAACGATTCTTGTTGCATATCAAAGTAGGAGTACTTTACTACGCTCCTGCAAATTTTCATCAAGATCTGAGTTCATGTGACCCTTCGACCATGTCGTCGAAGTGAGACCTTTACACTGTTTTGACACAGTAAAGTTTTATGATTTTTGTCCGACTTTGAGACGACGCCGTTTCTTCGTTTCAAGTCGGAATTTCCCGATTCTTTTTGCAGTTTGGAGCAGGGATGTTGGACTATATTCCTATTAATTTTCATGCCATTCGGATTCGGTTTGCTGGTCTGAATAATTTTCCGAACTTGGGTTCGTGTCATTTTTGGACTGTTTTCCAACACTTAGAATATTTTCAATGATTTTCTGGTTTTATTGATTTCTTTGAGATTTCTCTAGATTTCGTACACGGGTTTTAAGAATTATTTTCAAAGGATTTTTCACTCCTAAATGGCTTTAGAAATTATTATATAATATTATTTTTAATTATTAAATTAATTACTCCATAATAGGAGAGTTTCAAAAGCCGTTTTAAAGTGATTTCAAAATTAATTATAAATCCATTTCGCACCATTATTTTCTATAATAAAAATCTCACACTCACTTTTTAGCACGTCGAGCGAAGTGGAAAGGTGCTTAAATGGTTAGGAAATCTCCGGCCTATGGAACCGTGTGTATTTTCTTTCCGGTTAATCCCCGACCTATTCGATTGATCATTTTGACCTTTGGGTCTAGTTTACCGATGATACGAGGTGGACTTTTTATTGTTTGGAGTGTGAGCTTTCTATTGGTTAGTAAACCGTTTAGTGCGAACGTGGGGTATGTGTTGAGTCAAGATTTTTATAGAGTTTTGATTTCTGACAAAGGGATAAGCCGTGATCGACAAAAAGAAGTTATTCATTGTTTTAAAGAGACACAAAGAGCTCCATACATTAGAGGTTGATTATTTGGTATGTTAGTAGTGTTATTTATGTTAAAATCTATCCTCAAATAATCTCATACCTTCAATCTTTGAATATAAATGTATATATGTATGAGTGCACATTAACTGTGCAGTCTGGGCTAAACCGGTCGACCGGTTTAAAACAAGGCGGTCGACCGTTTCTGCACAGATAACGTGCACAAGTGTACATAACGTATATATATTCAAATTCCTGTCTACTGGTCCATTTTGACCTGTCGACCGTTTTCAAACAGAAAGCAACCTTTCGTACAGACACTTCCTTTTCTTCAACGGTTGCTTCTCTTTCTCTTCACCAATGATCATGACCTTTGTTTGTATCTTTTCACAAAGGGTTACAATTGTTTATTTCTTATATAAACATCATGAAATCATTATTCCAAATAATCAATTCTATTATTCTAATCTCTATTCTATTGATCTCTGTCTTGAACTCTCAAACATTTCAATTGCTTATTGAATCATTGAAATTATTTCATATCTTTTGATTCAATTAAGTAATATACTTCCTTCAATCTTCACAAAAATCATTCACATACTTTGAGGATAAGATTATAGGAAGGGTGTACTACAAGTGACAAATCAGTGTTATCAAGAGCACAAGTTGTCAACGGCAATTGTATTTGTTTTTGTTGAAGTCCTCGGTGTTGTAAGAGGCACGAAATCCCGTTCGGCTGTTCGGGTGTTGTAAACCTGTTCCTCCGGGTGAAGCGAGGTAGTTGGTTGTGAAAATCCAGATAGGAGTCTGGGACTGGACGTAGGACGGGAGGTCCGAACCAGTATAAAAATCCCTGGTGTGATTTTTACAGTTTACTGCATTTACTATTCTATATCTGTGAACTGCTATATAGTTAGTTTATTTGAATATTTACTTGTATAGCAATTGTAAATAACATTCCACATATATTGTTAGTCCATATTACACGATCCATAATTAGTGTGCCCAAGCATACACACTTTCATTTGGTATCAGAGCACGGTCATCATATAACCGTAACACCGTTATTTGATATATTCTTGTAATATGGCAAATAACGCAAGCACTAGCACTAACACTTACACGGAAGGTCAATCAACACAAAGACCTCCATTCTTTAATGGTCTCAACTATAGCTATTGGGCTACACGTATGTCATTTTTTATGCAATCAAATAGCTATGATGCTTGGAATGCTACTCAAAAAGAAATAGTGAATCCAACAACTGAATATTCAGAATGGACAACGGTTGAGAAAACGGCAGCAGCCGTAAATGCAAAGGCAATAAATATGTTGTTTTGTGCATTAGACCAAAATGAATATAACCATGTTAGTATCTGCACTACTGCATATCAAATTTGGCAAACGCTGAAAACCACTCATGAAGGTACTAACAAGGTTAAACAAACCAAAATAGCCATGCTGAAAAGTCAGTTTCAAAATTTCAAAATGAAACCGAATGAGACAATCAATGATATGTATTCAAGGTTTCAAACTATTCATCATGCACTTATCGGACTAGGACAAAAATATTCAGATTTTGATGTTGTTTCAACAGTCCTACATTCTCTGACTAGTGAATGGGAAGGAAAAGTATTAGCAATTGAAGAAGCTAATGACCTTTCCATCATGAAACCAGATGAATTGATAGGAAATTTAATGTCCTATGAAGCAAATTTGCAGGCTAGAAAAGAACAGAAAGAAGAAAAGAAAAATGTAGCATTTCATGCTGAGAAAGATGAAAATGAATCAGATTCTGAAGATGAAGATTTGGCATTCATTGCAAAAGGATTCAAAAAATTCCTAAAATATCGAAAAGCCAGTCGTTACAACAAAAGGAAACCTGGATCAAACAAACCATCTTCATCAACTATAGAATGTTTCATCTGTCACAAAAAGGGGCACATGCAGAAGGATTGTCCAGAACAGAAGAAGAAGTCAGAAAATGATAAATTCAAACATAAGAAGGACAAGTCAAAGAAACGAGCCTTCTCAGTAACATGGGATGATTCAGACTCATCCTCATCTGAAAGTGAAAGTGATCCGGAGAATGAACAAGCTAATGTTTGTTTTATGGCAACAGAAGATGAGGTACAAATTCCTACATTTGATGAATTACTTGATATAAATTCTGAATTGATAGTCAAATATAAAGACATAAAACGTCAATTAAAAGCAGCCAAAGCAGATTTGAGTAGAGCAGAGTTTGAACGAGATATGTTAAAAGACGAGAAGAAAATATTAGAAGAAGAACTTGAAAAACTTCAAGAATCATCATCTAATGTTGACTCTCAATTATCTCTTTTGAGTCAAGAAATTGAAACTCAAAAAGAGAAAAATGATGCTCTCACTATTGAAAATCATGAGCTTAAGGCAAAAGTCAAAAATCTGGACCTAGAAAAGGCGAGCTTACAAACTAAGTTAGATGACATTACTCAAAATGTTTCTAACTTTAACAAAGGTCGAGAAAATTTGACAAAAATCATTGAAAGTTCACAATCTGTTTCAAATAAACAAGGTTTGGGATATAAGAAACAGGAAACCAAGAAACATCTTGGTAATGAAAGGAAAAAGAAAGTACAAAAGACTGGAGCTAAGAAAAATCTTAGTTTATTATATTCCAAACCAAAACCAGTTGTGAAATTTCAGAAGAAAAATGTCAAGACTATTAAAATATGGGTTCCTAAAACAAATAACAATTTGATTAGGAATAAATATATTCAGAATTTCATGAATACTGTGCATCTTAATACTAATTATATATATAAAGGGGATACCGGACCCGTATGGGTTTGGATTCCTAAGATCTAACTCTTAGGACCCTATAAAAAGTGGGTACCATGGTCTTAATTATATTTTTTGCAGGTACCACTTAAGAAAAGAGGAAAGTGGATATTCTGGTTGATACATTCCTATGATTATCTATTACTCCTTTTTGTCGATGACAAAGGGGGAGAAAGAGCTAACAATTATTTGCAGGAATATATATATATAAAGAATACAGACAAAATCTCAGGGAGATCACATATTCAGGGGGAGATTCAGAACTTCAGATATATGTTGTCATCAATCAAAAAGGGGGAGAATGTTGAGTCAAGATTTTTATAGAGTTTTGATTTCTGACAAAGGGATAAGCCGTGATCGACAAAAAGAAGTTATTCATTGTTTTAAAGAGACACAAAGAGCTCCATACATTAGAGGTTGATTATTTGGTATGTTAGTAGTGTTATTTATGTTAAAATCTATCCTCAAATAATCTCATACCTTCAATCTTTGAATATAAATGTATATATGTATGAGTGCACATTAACTGTGCAGTCTGGGCTAAACCGGTCGACCGGTTTAAAACAAGGCAGTCGACCGTTTCTGCCCAGAATGCACAGATAACGTGCACAAGTGTACATAACGTATATATATTCAAATTCCTGTCTACTGGTCCATTTTGACCTGTCGACCGTTTTCAAACAGAAAGCAACCTTTCGTACAGACACTTCCTTTTCTTCAACGGTTGCTTCTCTTTCTCTTCACCAATGATCATGACCTTTGTTTGTATCTTTTCACAAAGGGTTACAACTGTTTATTTCTTATATAAACATCATGAAATCATTATTCCAAATAACCAATTCTATTATTCTAATCTCTATTCTATTGATCTCTGTCTTGAACTCTCAAACATTTCAATTGCTTATTGAATCATTGAAATTATTTCATATCTTTTGATTCAATTAAGTAATATACTTCCTTCAATCTTCACAAACATCATTCACATACTTTGAGGATAAGATTATAGGAAGGGTGTACTACAAGTGACAAATCAGTATTATCAAGAGCACAAGTTGTCAACGGCAATTGTATTTGTTTTTGTTGAAGTCCTCGGTGTTGTAAGAGGCACGAAATCCCGTTCGGCTGTTCGGGTGTTGTAAACCTGTTCCTCCGGGTGAAGCGAGGTAGTTGGTTGTGAAAATCCAGATAGGAGTCTGGGACTGGACGTAGGACGGGAGGTCCAAACCAGTATAAAAATCCCTGGTGTGATTTTTACAGTTTACTGCATTTACTATTCTATATCTGTGAACTGCTATATAGTTAGTTTATTTGAATATTTACTTGTATAGCAATTGTAAATAACATTTCGCATATATTGTTAGTCCATATTACACGATCCATAATTAGTGTGCACAAGCATACACACTTTCACTATGGGACTCATTGTTAACACTTTACGGGTTCCTCTCCAAGAAGTTGGTGACACATTAGCCTTTGGGCGGCCAATACTGGACCTCTGGGTCACCACGCCTCTGGGCAACCGTCTCTGGACACCTGCTCTATGGAGCAGTTTATTTTTCGGCATGCGCCTCTGGGCCTTTATCCTTCTGGGAAGGATCTTGTCGTCTCGCGCGTTCCGCATCTGTGCGAGTGATCGATCACAACTCTACAGTACTTGGCAACAACGACTCTGGTCGGTGCACGTGCAATATTGGTATTATTTGATGATTTTTATATCCATTCGAGTACCGCCATTCGGTGTTGGTTCTATGGAACCATACGATGTAAGTGCGATTACCTTGTGGATTCACAGTGTCTCTGGACACTGCTTTTCTGTGTTTGATTTCATTGACTTTTCAGTATATCCCCATTGCTCTTTGGAGCATCGATCTTTGCTTGGGCATTGATTACAGACTCTGGTCACTCTTGGGATTATTGCCTATGGGCATCTTTTTATAGCTTTGGCTACGCCGATGATATGAGGCGATTTTATTTATTCTACACTTTGGTGTTGATTTCTCTTTGGAGATTTTTATTGTTTATTGATGATTAGGGATCGTCATTATATTCATGTGGTTCATAATATACTTCTCTTTGGATAAGTACTGTCTTATTTATGTACCGAGTATTATATATCTCAGTAATTACTGATTGTTTAGCTAGCCTGACCCGAGTGTTTTCGCTCGGGTCAGACCGAGTTGTTTCAGGTTAGGTCTCTGGACTTAGCTTCTATGCTTCCGCTTGGACATTATTTGCTATACTGATAGATAGCGCTTTTATTTGTCCACTATTCCGCTACTCTGTTATTTTTCAGACTTTGATATGTACATATTTTTTACTCACATGTGTGAGCAGTGGCTTTGTACCCACTTATAGTATTTGGATCTGTATTGACGATGTATTGTTCTGGGATTTTATATTTGTTATGTGATTCTGTTCTGTGATGTTTTATCATTTATTATTATGCTTTGTCCTGATAGATCTTTAGCCATTTGTAATTTCGTTATTAGTATTTACCGAATATGTCAAACCACTTGAAAAGAAATATAGATACCATCCTTTCGACGTATTCAGTAGATAGTTATAGCTTGATTACAAATGGTCGCTTCCACTATACTCTATTCTCCGCTTTAACAGACAGTATTACTCCCGTAATACTCTTTGTTACAGTGGGTCTCAGAGTGGGGCGTTACAGCTTGGTATCAGAGCAAGGTTCAGAATTAAGCATAATAAAAACAGAACAGATACACTTAGTACAATACATTTTAAATTAGATCTGAATTAAATCAAATCCCTTCCTTAGGTTTATTGATAGATAAGTTAGGAATATGTATAGGAATCCGTTATATTCCGTAGTATTCCTTAATTAATTATCTATCATTGAATCATGGCTACTCTACTGGATTGGCTTGCTCAGTACGATGCCAAAATCATTTGTTCAGAGCGGATTTTATTCATTCATCACCCTGACTCGTCCTCTCCGTTAGCTATTGTTCTTCAAGATGTTGGGCTTTCTGATGATTACTTTATTTTCTCTCGATTCACGAGATGAGGATTTGAACTTATCTCGTATTCCTGTTGTTCAGGATTTCCCCGACGTTTTCGAGCCAGTATCCGGACTGCCGCCAAAGCGAGCTATTGAGTTCCGCATCGATCTCATCCCAGGCTCTCATCCAGTTGGGCATCCTCCCAAGAGGATGTCTACTAAAGAGAATGAGGAACTCAGGAAGCAGTTAGTTGAGCTTAAAGCGAAGCAGTTCATCCGGTCCAGTTCTTCGCCATGGGGTGCTGCTGTGGTCTTCGTTAAGAAGCCCGATGGCTCTCTTAGGCTTTGCATTGACTATCGCAAGCTTAATGAGTTGACCATCAGAAATCGTTATCCATTGCCACGGATAGACGACATGTTTGACCAATTGAGCGGTGCGAAGGTCTTCTCTCAGCTTGACCTTGCCACCGGATTCCATCAGCTACGAGTCGCGGAAGACAGCATTCCTCTTACAGCATTTCGCACTCGTTATGGTTCTTTTGAGTGGTTGGTCATGCCATTCGGCTTGACGAACGCTCCGGCTTTCTGTGTCGATCTTATGAATCGAGTATTCTGGGAATACATCGATAGATTCGTTCTGGTTTTCATCGACGATATTCTTATTTATTCTAGATCCGAGGCAGAGCATGCTCATCATTTGCGGATCGTCTTGGATACTCTTCGTCGGCATCAGCTTAGGGCCAAGCTCTTCAAGTGCCATTTTTGGGAGAGCAAGGTCAAGTTCTTGGGCCATATTGTATCATCTGAGGGTATTTCTGTCGATCCTGCCAAGATCGAAGCTATTCAGAATTGGAAGCAGCCCGAGAACGTTCATGATATTCGCAGCTTCCTTGGGCTGTCGGGTTATTACCGTCGGTTTATCAAGGATTTCTCTCGAGTTGCACTTCCCCTCACGACCCTGATTTTCGCTTTATTTGGTCTGATAAGTGTGAAGTTTCTTTCCAGCGATTGAAGGAACTTCTCACTCATGCTCCTATCCTTGTGGTTCCTGAGAGTAACCAGGATCTTGTTGTTTACACCGACGCTTGTGGTAGCGGCCTCGGTGCTGTGCTTATGTAGAAGGATCGGGTAGTTGCTTATGCTTCTAGGCAGCTACGTCCGAATGAGGTCTGCTATCCGACTCATGATCTTGAGTTGGCAGCTATCGTCTTTGCTTTGAAGACGTGGCATCACTTTCTATTAGGCGAACGCTTCACTCTTTACACCGATCACAAGTCTCTGAAGTATTTATTCAGTCAGAAGGATCTCAATATGAGGCAGCAGCGATGGCTTGAGTTTCTCGCCTCATATGACTTAGACATTCAGTATACCCCTGGCAAGGGTAATCGTGTGGCTGATGCACTCAGTCGCAAACACTCGGCAGTAGTTTCTATAATGATAGCCGAGTGGGATATTCTTGAGACTCTTTCTATGTGTGATATTCGAAATCGAGCTCCGTCTTCTGATCCTCAGATCTTGTTATTCATCTTGGAAGCCCGACCTATTCTATTGGATCGCATTGCCCATGCTCAGCGGCAGAATCCAGACTTGTTGCGATATATTCATCTCCTTGAGTCGGAATCCAGTGATGAGACATTGTTGGATTATTCTATTGATTCTCATCGGTGTCTTCGCAGGAAGAACCGTATTTTGGTACCATCTGATTTATCACTTAGGCATGACATTCTGGACGAGTGTCATCGCACTAAGTACACCATCCATCCCGGTTCGAGCAAGATGTATGCCGATATGTGTCGGGTATATTATTGGGAAGGCATGAAGAGTGATGTTGCAAGTTATGTAAGCCGTTGCATGACTTGTCAACAGATCAAAGCTGAGCACCAGCGTCCATCCGGTCTTCTTCAGCCGCTAGAGATTCCATTGTGGAAATGGGATCAGATATCCATGGATTTTATTGACGGTCTGCCTCGATCGAGGTCAGGCCATACTTCTATTTGGGTCATAGTCGATCGCTTGACCAAATCAGCATTTCATTCCTATTAAGTCCACTCGGACTGCTCCTCAGCTTGCCAAGTTATATGTGAAGGAAGTCGTTCGACTTCATGGCATTCCTAGCTCTATCGTCTGTGGTCGAGACACTATCTTTACTAGTCACTTCTGGAAGTGTCTACAGTCAGCTTTGGGCTCAAAGCTGAATCTCTCGACTGCTTATCATCCTCAGACTGACGGTCAGACGGAGAGGGTGAATCGTGTTTTAGAGGATCTTTTGCGCTGTTGTATTCTGGATTTCGGAGGTAGTTGGGAGGATCACTTACCGCTTGTAGAGTTCTCCTACAACAACAGCTTTCAGTCTAGTATTGGCATGGCTCCTTTCGAGGCTCTTTACGGAAGGCAATGTCGCTCTCCTGCTTGTTGGTTAGAATCTGGCGAGAAGCTCCTTCTTGGTCCAGATTCAGTTCGGGAATCTTCTGAGAAGATTATTCTTATTCGTCAGAGAATGAAAGAGGCGCAGAACCGCCAGAAATCCTACGCGGACAACCGTAGGAAGCCTCTTGAGTTCTCCATTGGCGATTATGTCTTTATTCCGGTCTCTCCCATGAAGGGGGTTGTGCGTTTCAGCTCTACCGGGAAGTTGGCTCCTCGCTATGTTGGACCATTTCCTATTACGGAACGCATTGGCCCCGTTGCTTATCGTGTGGATCTACCTGCTCACTTCTCTGGAATACACGACGTGTTCCATGTTTCCCAGCTTCGCATGTGTGTCCGCGATCCTGATTCTATCATTGAGCCACATGTTGTGCCTGATTTAGAGATCTTACATGATTTATCTTTAGAGCAGCAACCTTTTCGTGTGCTTGATTTGGAGGTTAGACGCCTTCGCAACAAAGAGGTTTCACTCGTGAAGATTCAATGGTCACCGAATCCTAAGGACTACACTTGGGAGACCAGAGAATCTATCGAACGCTCTTATCCTGGCTTTCTCCCATCTTCTTCTGCAGGTGAGAATTCTCTATATTATCTCTATCACTTCTTTTATGGATTTGACGTTATAGACGACATCTATCTTAAGGAATTGCGGGGATGCAATTTTCTTAAGAGGGGAGTCTGTAACAACCCGGGATTTGCATTACCAATTAATAAATAAAAGTTAGGTTTTTTTATTTATTTTAATGAAGCATAAAAGGATTTGGAATAATAAAATTTATTATTTGAAAAGGCTATTTTAATTAAATGGGAAATATGGGATTTTAAAATGAGGATAAAATGTTATTTTTGGAAAGTTAAATATTTGAGGAGAGATTTTAAAATGGGTTTGGATAAGAAAAAATGAGTTTTATAAACATATATGAACACTTAGACTAATTTTTGGAAACATGTAAATAACTCTCTTCTTATTGGGTTACAAAACCTAACCCAATAACCCACCCTAAACCTCCTCTATAAATTATCTTATACTCTCATAACCTCATTCATTCAACCCTAATCAAAACCCTAATCATTTCCTAAAGCTTTCATAACAAAAATGGCCCATATCTTCATCTCCTTCTAGTTTTAGCTTATGCAAGTCATTCTATGCAAAGGTAATGCAAATACCTACCTCAAATCCATTTTTATATCTTTCTTATTTCTGAAATTGATTTGGTAACACATGTTTTATGTGTTTTTTTGATCTTATAGCCTCCTAATCATCTTTTGCTAACTTGGTTTGATGCTATAGTAGTCTTTGTTGTTTTCTAGAGAGGTATATTGCTAAAAACCTCTTCTAATATGTGTTTAATCATCTTTTGATTTCGATAATCAATTAGTAACACATGTTTTATTATGTAACATGTGAATCATAGCTCTTTGATCATCTTTGCTTTCATATTGGGGTGTGCACATAAGGTATTTGTAGTATATGCTAGCTGAAATTATAATTAGTTTATTGCTGTTAGTAAATTAAGCATATCTCATTCATCTTAAATCGGAATTAAGATTTTCTTGAAGTTCTGGAAAGCTTATTCTGTACCCTATAACTTTTATGTTTTGTGCTTTGCCTAATTTGGAGGTTTGAATGGTCGAAATCATGCTTGTTTGTCGCTGACCTGACAACAAACTACAGGGTTGATAAAATAAAAACCTGAAATTGATTTGGCCATAAGTTACTCGTTTCTTATCCAAATCTAATAATTTTGGATGTTCTGGAAAGCTTAGATTTAGGGCTAAAACTTTCATGTTTTGAGTTTCATGAAATTTCGAAGTTAATTTGGTCAAAACTGTGCATTCTTGGCACTGTCCCGAGAGCACAACAACAGTGATATAAAAATTAGATCTGAGAATTGTTTTAGTCATAGAATTTTCATCTCTTGTCGGAATTTGACGATCTTGGTCATTCCGGAAAGCTTAGAAACTAAGCTACAACTTTCATTTTATTTATTTTGCCAGAATTTGAAGTTTACTATGCCAAAATTGTGGTTTTTTATCTTTGGCCAGTTAGTGCATAGCTATAGGCCTTAAGTCTCTTTTCTCCCGTTGTTTTCAGCGTAGAACCCCGACTTTGCGACGCCATCCCGGGCTCGTCCTTTGTCGGATTTCATCGTTTTTGGTCTCGTTAAAAAGATGAGATCGAGATCTTTAACCATGCAAAGTTTGGTTTAGATCTGGGTGCATTAGATACTTCGTTTCTATTGCCGAAGTAGCACCCAGAAACTGTTTTACAATAGTGATCATTTTCAGTTATCGTCGGACCAACTTTGAAACATTGTCGTTTCTTCGTTTCAAGTCAAAACCGAACGATTCTTGTTGCATATCAAAGTAGGAGTACTTTACTACGCTCCTGCAAATTTTCATCAAGATCTGAGTTCATGTGACCCTTCGACCATGTCGTCGAAGTGAGACCTTTACACTGTTTTGACACAGTAAAGTTTTATGATTTTTGTCCGACTTTGAGACGACGCCGTTTCTTCGTTTCAAGTCGGAATTTCCCGATTCTTTTTGCAGTTTGGAGCAGGGATGTTGGACTATATTCCTATTAATTTTCATGCCATTCGGATTCGGTTTGCTGGTCTGAATAATTTTCCGAACTTGGGTTCGTGTCATTTTTGGACTGTTTTCCAACACTTAGAATATTTTCAATGATTTTCTGGTTTTATTGATTTCTTTGAGATTTCTCTAGATTTCGTACACGGGTTTTAAGAATTATTTTCAAAGGATTTTTCACTCCTAAATGGCTTTAGAAATTATTATATAATATTATTTTTAATTATTAAATTAATTACTCCATAATAGGAGAGTTTCAAAAGCCGTTTTAAAGTGATTTCAAAATTAATTATAAATCCATTTCGCACCATTATTTTCTATAATAAAAATCTCACACTCACTTTTTAGCACGTCGAGCGAAGTGGAAAGGTGCTTAAATGGTTAGGAAATCTCCGGCCTATGGAACCGTGTGTATTTTCTTTCCGGTTAATCCCCGACCTATTCGATTGATCATTTTGACCTTTGGGTCTAGTTTACCGATGATACGAGGTGGACTTTTTATTGTTTGGAGTGTGAGCTTTCTATTGGTTAGTAAACCGTTTAGTGCGAACGTGGGGTATGTGTTGAGTCAAGATTTTTATAGAGTTTTGATTTCTGACAAAGGGATAAGCCGTGATCGACAAAAAGAAGTTATTCATTGTTTTAAAGAGACACAAAGAGCTCCATACATTAGAGGTTGATTATTTGGTATGTTAGTAGTGTTATTTATGTTAAAATCTATCCTCAAATAATCTCATACCTTCAATCTTTGAATATAAATGTATATATGTATGAGTGCACATTAACTGTGCAGTCTGGGCTAAACCGGTCGACCGGTTTAAAACAAGGCGGTCGACCGTTTCTGCACAGATAACGTGCACAAGTGTACATAACGTATATATATTCAAATTCCTGTCTACTGGTCCATTTTGACCTGTCGACCGTTTTCAAACAGAAAGCAACCTTTCGTACAGACACTTCCTTTTCTTCAACGGTTGCTTCTCTTTCTCTTCACCAATGATCATGACCTTTGTTTGTATCTTTTCACAAAGGGTTACAATTGTTTATTTCTTATATAAACATCATGAAATCATTATTCCAAATAATCAATTCTATTATTCTAATCTCTATTCTATTGATCTCTGTCTTGAACTCTCAAACATTTCAATTGCTTATTGAATCATTGAAATTATTTCATATCTTTTGATTCAATTAAGTAATATACTTCCTTCAATCTTCACAAAAATCATTCACATACTTTGAGGATAAGATTATAGGAAGGGTGTACTACAAGTGACAAATCAGTGTTATCAAGAGCACAAGTTGTCAACGGCAATTGTATTTGTTTTTGTTGAAGTCCTCGGTGTTGTAAGAGGCACGAAATCCCGTTCGGCTGTTCGGGTGTTGTAAACCTGTTCCTCCGGGTGAAGCGAGGTAGTTGGTTGTGAAAATCCAGATAGGAGTCTGGGACTGGACGTAGGACGGGAGGTCCGAACCAGTATAAAAATCCCTGGTGTGATTTTTACAGTTTACTGCATTTACTATTCTATATCTGTGAACTGCTATATAGTTAGTTTATTTGAATATTTACTTGTATAGCAATTGTAAATAACATTCCACATATATTGTTAGTCCATATTACACGATCCATAATTAGTGTGCCCAAGCATACACACTTTCATTTGGTATCAGAGCACGGTCATCATATAACCGTAACACCGTTATTTGATATATTCTTGTAATATGGCAAATAACGCAAGCACTAGCACTAACACTTACACGGAAGGTCAATCAACACAAAGACCTCCATTCTTTAATGGTCTCAACTATAGCTATTGGGCTACACGTATGTCATTTTTTATGCAATCAAATAGCTATGATGCTTGGAATGCTACTCAAAAAGAAATAGTGAATCCAACAACTGAATATTCAGAATGGACAACGGTTGAGAAAACGGCAGCAGCCGTAAATGCAAAGGCAATAAATATGTTGTTTTGTGCATTAGACCAAAATGAATATAACCATGTTAGTATCTGCACTACTGCATATCAAATTTGGCAAACGCTGAAAACCACTCATGAAGGTACTAACAAGGTTAAACAAACCAAAATAGCCATGCTGAAAAGTCAGTTTCAAAATTTCAAAATGAAACCGAATGAGACAATCAATGATATGTATTCAAGGTTTCAAACTATTCATCATGCACTTATCGGACTAGGACAAAAATATTCAGATTTTGATGTTGTTTCAACAGTCCTACATTCTCTGACTAGTGAATGGGAAGGAAAAGTATTAGCAATTGAAGAAGCTAATGACCTTTCCATCATGAAACCAGATGAATTGATAGGAAATTTAATGTCCTATGAAGCAAATTTGCAGGCTAGAAAAGAACAGAAAGAAGAAAAGAAAAATGTAGCATTTCATGCTGAGAAAGATGAAAATGAATCAGATTCTGAAGATGAAGATTTGGCATTCATTGCAAAAGGATTCAAAAAATTCCTAAAATATCGAAAAGCCAGTCGTTACAACAAAAGGAAACCTGGATCAAACAAACCATCTTCATCAACTATAGAATGTTTCATCTGTCACAAAAAGGGGCACATGCAGAAGGATTGTCCAGAACAGAAGAAGAAGTCAGAAAATGATAAATTCAAACATAAGAAGGACAAGTCAAAGAAACGAGCCTTCTCAGTAACATGGGATGATTCAGACTCATCCTCATCTGAAAGTGAAAGTGATCCGGAGAATGAACAAGCTAATGTTTGTTTTATGGCAACAGAAGATGAGGTACAAATTCCTACATTTGATGAATTACTTGATATAAATTCTGAATTGATAGTCAAATATAAAGACATAAAACGTCAATTAAAAGCAGCCAAAGCAGATTTGAGTAGAGCAGAGTTTGAACGAGATATGTTAAAAGACGAGAAGAAAATATTAGAAGAAGAACTTGAAAAACTTCAAGAATCATCATCTAATGTTGACTCTCAATTATCTCTTTTGAGTCAAGAAATTGAAACTCAAAAAGAGAAAAATGATGCTCTCACTATTGAAAATCATGAGCTTAAGGCAAAAGTCAAAAATCTGGACCTAGAAAAGGCGAGCTTACAAACTAAGTTAGATGACATTACTCAAAATGTTTCTAACTTTAACAAAGGTCGAGAAAATTTGACAAAAATCATTGAAAGTTCACAATCTGTTTCAAATAAACAAGGTTTGGGATATAAGAAACAGGAAACCAAGAAACATCTTGGTAATGAAAGGAAAAAGAAAGTACAAAAGACTGGAGCTAAGAAAAATCTTAGTTTATTATATTCCAAACCAAAACCAGTTGTGAAATTTCAGAAGAAAAATGTCAAGACTATTAAAATATGGGTTCCTAAAACAAATAACAATTTGATTAGGAATAAATATATTCAGAATTTCATGAATACTGTGCATCTTAATACTAATTATATATATAAAGGGGATACCGGACCCGTATGGGTTTGGATTCCTAAGATCTAACTCTTAGGACCCTATAAAAAGTGGGTACCATGGTCTTAATTATATTTTTTGCAGGTACCACTTAAGAAAAGAGGAAAGTGGATATTCTGGTTGATACATTCCTATGATTATCTATTACTCCTTTTTGTCGATGACAAAGGGGGAGAAAGAGCTAACAATTATTTGCAGGAATATATATATATAAAGAATACAGACAAAATCTCAGGGAGATCACATATTCAGGGGGAGATTCAGAACTTCAGATATATGTTGTCATCAATCAAAAAGGGGGAGAATGTTGAGTCAAGATTTTTATAGAGTTTTGATTTCTGACAAAGGGATAAGCCGTGATCGACAAAAAGAAGTTATTCATTGTTTTAAAGAGACACAAAGAGCTCCATACATTAGAGGTTGATTATTTGGTATGTTAGTAGTGTTATTTATGTTAAAATCTATCCTCAAATAATCTCATACCTTCAATCTTTGAATATAAATGTATATATGTATGAGTGCACATTAACTGTGCAGTCTGGGCTAAACCGGTCGACCGGTTTAAAACAAGGCAGTCGACCGTTTCTGCCCAGAATGCACAGATAACGTGCACAAGTGTACATAACGTATATATATTCAAATTCCTGTCTACTGGTCCATTTTGACCTGTCGACCGTTTTCAAACAGAAAGCAACCTTTCGTACAGACACTTCCTTTTCTTCAACGGTTGCTTCTCTTTCTCTTCACCAATGATCATGACCTTTGTTTGTATCTTTTCACAAAGGGTTACAACTGTTTATTTCTTATATAAACATCATGAAATCATTATTCCAAATAACCAATTCTATTATTCTAATCTCTATTCTATTGATCTCTGTCTTGAACTCTCAAACATTTCAATTGCTTATTGAATCATTGAAATTATTTCATATCTTTTGATTCAATTAAGTAATATACTTCCTTCAATCTTCACAAACATCATTCACATACTTTGAGGATAAGATTATAGGAAGGGTGTACTACAAGTGACAAATCAGTATTATCAAGAGCACAAGTTGTCAACGGCAATTGTATTTGTTTTTGTTGAAGTCCTCGGTGTTGTAAGAGGCACGAAATCCCGTTCGGCTGTTCGGGTGTTGTAAACCTGTTCCTCCGGGTGAAGCGAGGTAGTTGGTTGTGAAAATCCAGATAGGAGTCTGGGACTGGACGTAGGACGGGAGGTCCAAACCAGTATAAAAATCCCTGGTGTGATTTTTACAGTTTACTGCATTTACTATTCTATATCTGTGAACTGCTATATAGTTAGTTTATTTGAATATTTACTTGTATAGCAATTGTAAATAACATTTCGCATATATTGTTAGTCCATATTACACGATCCATAATTAGTGTGCACAAGCATACACACTTTCAGTATGGGACTCATTGTTAACACTTTACGGGTTCCTCTCCAAGAAGTTGGTGACACATTAGCCTTTGGGCGGCCAGTACTGGACCTCTGGGTCACCACGCCTCTGGGCAACCGTCTCTGGACACCTGCTCTATGGAGCAGTTTATTTTTCGGCATGCGCCTCTGGGCCTTTATCCTTCTGGGAAGGATCTTGTCGTCTCGCGCGTTCCGCATCTGTGCGAGTGATCGATCACAACTCTACAGTACTTGGCAACAACGACTCTGGTCGGTGCACGTGCAATATTGGTATTATTTGATGATTTTTATATCCATTCGAGTACCGCCATTCGGTGTTGGTTCTATGGAACCATACGATGTAAGTGCGATTACCTTGTGGATTCACAGTGTCTCTGGACACTGCTTTTCTGTGTTTGATTTCATTGACTTTTCAGTATATCCCCATTGCTCTTTGGAGCATCGATCTTTGCTTGGGCATTGATTACAGACTCTGGTCACTCTTGGGATTATTGCCTATGGGCATCTTTTTATAGCTTTGGCTACGCCGATGATATGAGGCGATTTTATTTATTCTACACTTTGGTGTTGATTTCTCTTTGGAGATTTTTATTGTTTATTGATGATTAGGGATCGTCATTATATTCATGTGGTTCATAATATACTTCTCTTTGGATAAGTACTGTCTTATTTATGTACCGAGTATTATATATCTCAGTAATTACTGATTGTTTAGCTAGCCTGACCCGAGTGTTTTCGCTCGGGTCAGACCGAGTTGTTTCAGGTTAGGTCTCTGGACTTAGCTTCTATGCTTCCGCTTGGACATTATTTGCTATACTGATAGATAGCGCTTTTATTTGTCCACTATTCCGCTACTCTATTATTTTTCAGACTTTGATATGTACATATTTTTTACTCACATGTGTGAGCAGTGGCTTTGTACCCACTTATAGTATTTGGATCTGTATTGACGATGTATTGTTTTGGGATTTTATATCTGTTATGTGATTCTATTCTGTGATGTTTTATCATTTATTATTATGCTTTGTCCTGATAGATCTTTAGCCATTTGTGATTTCGTTATAAGTATTTACCGAATATGTCGAACCACTTGAAAAAAAAATAGATACCATCCTTTCGACGTATTCAGTAGATAGTTATAGCTTGATTACAAATGGTCGCTTCCACTATACTCTATTCTCCGCTTTAACAGACAGTATTACTCCCGTAATACTCTTTGTTACAGTGGGTCTCAGAGTGGGGCGTTACAGCATACTACGGTGATGGGGCGGTGGCCATCCATGGTCGAGGGCGTCGGAACTTTCAGGTTAAACGTCGTTCGACGTTTTGAGATTTTCGAGGCGGAGGAAGCAAATTAGGGGACCATACCTTTGGCAATGTCAAAGTCGAGATCAGGGAAGGTGGCAGGCAAAGTTCGGCGGCGCTCGGTGGCATGTGGAGACGACGGCGACGAATTTAAATTCGCCCACCTGGGCTTGGTTTGAATGAGGAAGAAGGGTAAGTGGGGGATTAGGTAATTAATGAATGTAATTAAGTTTTAATTATATCATTTAATTAGAAAATGTTGTCAAATCAATATCTAATCCATCTTACATCCAAATCGAACACGGTCAGTCGCGTTAGAATCGTATTAATGTGGACGACGTTGTGGAATTAAATTGGTGACAAATTGGATTTTGTAGAAATTTTGCGTTAAATCAAATGTTATTCGATTTAGATGGAATCCAGAATGTCCCAGCGACGGTTGGAATAATGGTGAGTTAAACTCACCTTTTTAGTTAACTAGTATGATATATAGTTGATAAAAATTATTAGATGGTTGTTTGAATGAATTACTATATTTATATTAGTTGGATTGAATATTCTCGCCTACTAGAGCGGATGAGACCCTATTGCATTTCCGTGTAAGAGCGGATGACCCTTTGTATATGAATATTGCCTCGAAGCGGTTAATTTATATTTTATGATTGTATAACGTTTATGATGCAGGGGGAAACAGGTTGGAGTGATCCAATGGGATTCCTTGCTACTATTGATTTTTTTTTGATAATATTCCTTTTATATGGATTATTGATAATGAATCTGATTGTGGACATTATGGTTATAATATTGTTCTATGTTTAAAAAAAACCTAGTAATTATAGAAAATCAATATCAATATTGGTTGAGCGTTTGGAGGCTATTGGCAAGAAATTAGTATTTTGAAATACTATAAATTGCCAATTGAATTGAAATTGGGTTTAAGAGAGAAAATTATTTTAAATCCGAAAAAAAGTTTCAGAAATATATTGTTTTATTGAAAAAAAAGATGATTTTTTACATTAATATTGCTTTAAAGTTAATGAATTATAGTAATATTATTTTGAGGTTATTTAATTATATTAATACTATTTTAAGGTTATTTAATTAAATTAATTTTGATTTAAAAGTGTTTAATTACATTAATATCATTTTAAAGTTAATTAATTATGGTAATATTATTTTAAGTTTATTTAATTATATTAGTATTGTTTTAAAGTTATTTGTTTATATTAATATGGTTTTAAAGAATTTATCAAAATATGAAAAGGTTAATTATTTCAAGAATAATTATGGTTTGAAATTAATAATAAGGATTATTAATAAGGTTTTGAAAATAAATTATTATTATTATTATTTATAAAAATGGTAAAGATTAATTATTATTGTTTCTTAAACAATATTTTGAAATTATTAATTATTATTTTAAGATGTTTTAAAATCAAAAAATTTCATTTATTTATAATGTTTTTGTTAATGTTTATTATTATATAATAGTGTTTTGAAATAAAATATTTTTAATTATTTATAAGTGTTTTCAAGACTCATGAATAGAGTTAAAAGACTTAGATTTATAAAGGAGCTTATAAAATGGTTTGGAGACATAAGGAAGATTATTTACAAGGTGAAGAATGCTATAAATGGTTAGATATTTATCAACGGACTTAAGGAATGGGTTTATAGATTTATAAAAGAAGTTTTATAAATGGTTTAGAGATTTATAAAGGATTTATAAATGAGTTTTAGAAATGTACAAAGGGTTCATTTATAAGTGATTGAAATGTATAAAAGAAGTCTTATAATTGTTTCCAAAAGTATTATAAAATGTTTCATAAATGGTTTAGAGAATTATAAGGAGTTTATGAATGATTTTTGAATCAAATACAAAGGGAATCTTTCTTAGTTTGTGGATATACTTATACTGTTGAGATAAGTATATAGATATTTTCTAAGTATTGAAATATAGGGATTTGCGGTTATACTTTTGTAAAAGTATTTTTATACAAGTAGATTACAAAGTGATTTTTTACGAATGAAAGATTTATTAAAGGAGGCTAGTGATTGCTTATGTGCTTAACCAATGTTGATTTCCATATGAAATAAATCCCCGATTGAACATTTGTTATTCGATAGTTAAATAACCGACTATCGAAATTAGACTAAACGTAACTCTAGAAATATCTAGGAGAAACACATGAGTTATATGGCATAGTCATCTTTGATTATACTATACTATGCGTATAAATCTCGTTTCGTTCTCTTAGACAATGATAAGGAAATCCGTCCACTAACGGTTAGGTGATCTCCGACCTTATCTTTGACTGTTTATTTCCTAAAGAACCGAGGTTGAGTTTATTGGAAATTATCGAATATTGTTTCGAAAAGATGGAGATCGGGTATGTTATCTTAAAACTACTTCGAACCAACGAATGTGTTTCGAAGTGAAGACATCTTGAAGATGATAGAGTTAGAGACTGAGCTCTCAAGTATTTCATTCAGTCCCAAAACAAACTTGTATGGATGAACGTTGATATTGCATTGTTGCCTGGGAGGCAATATTAGCATTCCAAGTGGGAAGTGCTATATAAAAGGTAAGATGTAGCCTCGAACCTCATCAACCGAGAATGACTAAAACAGAGGAGATGCAACAGGGCTAAGTGGGTCGCTCCTAAGTAGAGTATGATCATCCCTATCTAGAGTCGCTATTATCTCTCATGGTATGCTTCAGGGCCCATTAATGGAGGGGTGATCATATTCGGTACTATCCAATAAAGGATAGGCTGGACTTGTGTTGGCAGGGGTCGATAGGTTCGACCTCGGTGTTCTTTTATCTAGAGATGCATCGTGACGGGCGGTACCCCGTAGCCCAATCATTGTATGGAATCCATTCTCCAATAAGCGTCGTACGGACTTAGATGTTCCCAAATATGCTGAAACATGATATGCAAGCATTTCAGCTATATTCATATTTTACTTTGACCCCTAGACATTATTATAATATAAATGGATTTTCTATAGAAAAGGTTTTGGTTATTGTAAGGTAAAAACTCGTCCGTGTTTATGTGCGATGTGGTCTTACAAGATACTTTTGGTTTCAAAGATTTTTATAACTTTAAAATCAAGTTGGGTGTGTTTTCTCATGCTGGTTTTCCAGACTGACTCCGGTGTTATTTTATTATAATGCTCGGGTCAGACCGAGCATATTACAGACTAAGTCTGGATGCTTTGGAGCTTCAGGAGACGAGCTGGAGGCCCAGAAACGTATTCACGTATATGATTATTTTTCCATTGCATTTGTTGTTATATTTATCAGCAATTGCAAGAACAGGCTATTATAACTTTCTAAGCTTAATAGGTTAGTATATTCTGATTGATTTCTGTATATATACATATGATAGTTTTGTTTTTGTATAAAGATTTGATGTATATTATAGATTATTCGTTCTTCTATGGGATTCTTTGTTCTTTATTTTTCTTCTTGTCTTTTTCCTTCTTTCTTTTTCCCTAACAATCAGGTTTTTAGGCATTTGATTGCTCGGCACGCAATACAGTGGACGTATTAGTGTCGATTTTCGAGGGTCAAAAATCCTCGGTCGTTACATTTGGTATTAGAGCTGAAGGTTAAGTAAGAACTTTGGCTTGGGTGGGGATTACTCATTAGAGATAGGGTCAGTAGCACCCTAGAAGGGGTTTGAGTTTGTGTGTATATATGAGAGCATATTTGTTAGTGATGTAAAAATGTTTTATATTGTGTTGGTTGATTTGTTGAGTAGCTTATGGATTCTGGTCAATATGAGTAATTAACGTTATTGATAGGGATCTCTAAACACTTGAACAGAGCAGTTCGACATGGTATTGTTTTGAAATCGGGTAAATGAAATAATTTTACCTTTATTATATTTTATATATAAAGGAATAATTTTTCAGAAATTATTATAGTATATATGGTGTGCTTGGTTGTTAGAAAATGATAATATTTGATTACTATCATTTGTTGTTGTTGTGTTCTAATAAAAGTTGTCATTATTATAATGCAAACAAGGTAAACAGTTAAGAAATAGTTTTATATAACCAAAGTGAAATTATATATGGTTTATAAAAGCGGTTTATAAATAAAAAGGTTTTAAAAATTGGGGTTTTGAGAATTTAAATTCCATTAATTTTGTAAATGGTTTTTCAGAGTTTTGTAAAATAATAATAGTATTTTTTGGAAAATATTTTTGAATGGGAATATTTTCAAAAGGAATTTTTAAAGAGATAGAAAGCACTGAACTCACTTCGGTCGCTTGAAAATAATTTCAATGATGACTACAACACCATCGGTATTCATTTTTGGATTTCCAAAGGAGGAATTACTACCATTGGAGTTTTGTTTCGGCATAACTAGTTTTGATTTGAAATTCAAAAAGAATGATTTGATATACCAAGGGGATTTTGTTTATATATAATATTTCAAAATGATTGAAATAAATAGGAACAGGGTGTTTAAACTCGAAAATTTTCATTCAGGTGTTTTATTAAAATATGAGAAAATAATTTTTATAATTTATAAATTTTGGGAACTAGTAAGTTAAAACAACGTTTTGAAATTGTTGAATATGAATGTTAAGAAAAGCAAGTTTGAAATGGAATTTAACTTATGTTAAGTTAAATAAACTAATTTTTGAAATAAATTTGATTGAGATTTGAAACAAATTAGTGGATGAACTAATTAAATAAGTTAGTGAATTAGATATGGTTTAGAATGTGTTTGATAAAATTGAATAGTGGAATTAAACAATGAATTGAGTTACGTAAAATGAAATAATGAAATTGAACAATGAATTGGGTTAAATTGAATTGACTTTGAATTAAAATGTATATGGGTTTAGGTTGTGAAATGGTGATGAACATGAGTGGTATTGTATAGATGTTTGTAATAAACTTAAGTAAAAAAGTGGATGGAATGATGTTTAAGTGATATTAGTATTAAAAGGAATATACTAAGTAAATAATATATGTGAATAAAGCAATGTGAATAATGATTGTAAACAATTGAATGTAAATGAAATGAATGTGAATAAAAAGAATTTGGTATGGCTAAGAAATCGATTGAAATAAATATGTAAGTTGTATGTATATTATTTTATTTGCATAAAGGTTTGATCTAGATTCGAGTACATAATTTCGAGATGATTTACATCGGTCCTAACAAGGATTTTTCTCTCGATTCTCGATGGGGAACACTAGATATGGATTTTGACTGATTTGGGAATTCCTTATCATAGTATATTGCTATGCAAGGGGAATGGTGGTCTCTAAACACGGAACTAGATCTAAGTCCGCACTAAAGTGGCCGTGTGAACGATACTAGTTCGGAAGTGAGATTGTGTGATCGAGCGGGCGATCGGATTTGATATTGCATACGGATGATGTATGTACATCGTACGGGCTTTAGTAAAGTAAATGTTGGAAACTGAAAATGCAAAATAATGTGGTTGTGAACTATATGATTGGATATCATTGGTAATTAAGATGCAGGTATATAAAAGAAAGAGCTAGTTTGATGCCTTTGATTTCATAAGTAGAATTTGGTTGCTCGACAAAAGGTACACGTTTGAATTATTGTTCGATGGTTTTATGATTGAGTCACTTGGCTTTTGTTTTATTTCGTTGGTTTGGGCTCGGAGTGGAAAGATGTAGTTGTTTCGATCTAGCCATGTAAAGGAGACGCTGTTGAAATTTTCCATAAACTAAGGCGTTAGAAAAAAAATTGAGAAATTTTGAAAAAAGTTTTAATAACTAAATTTGATTTTGAGTTACAACCTGAAAAGATTGAATGGGATGATATTAGTTGGAATCTAAGAATGAATTTGGAAACTTAATAAAAGTAATAATAAAGTTTCAACTAATTGATTTTTTGGGAAAAGTTAAAGGCTTAAAAGGATTTGGTAATCTACTTCAAATAATTGATTTTGAAAAGTAAAGGGTTTGGGCATTTTTCTTACCTTGACAATTTCGGGCATGAAATTCTTTTTAAAGGCGGGAGAATGTAATGACCCATAGTTTTTGTCATTTGAAATTGGACTATTTAATAAATTAAATATTGAAAAATTATTTTTATACGTTAAATAACTTGAGTTTCAGATATAGCGATTTATTAGATAATTTAATAATTGAAATTGTTTAAATAATTGAATCTTGGGTTTTAAGTTAGATAAAAATAATTTCAAAGCTTATTTAAATTCTATTAATAAGAATAAAGACAAAAAAATAGGATTTAAAAGTGATTTAACTAATTTTAATAATAATTCATTTATTTAATGAGTGAAAATAGCCTTCCGGGGGCACTGTCTTGGATTTCGATGAAACTAATTTTATTGGATCCGTAATAAAAAATTATAGTATGCCGTTGAATTTCATGACGATTGGACGAATCATTTAGACGTGCGAGATTGAAATGCGTATAGATTAATTTTAGAATTTTATAATATAATTAGGTTCAAAAGGTTATATGTTGCATATGATCGAATTAAGGCTCGAGACAAGTTCCACTGCGTTGAGAGTAGGGGTATAACATATAGAAGCCAAGTGGCATGCCTCAATAGGAGTTCAATTTTTTTGGACGTTTTGTAACTCGATATTTTAAATTGAATATATATATATATATATATATATATAATTTTATAACCATACCTACCCATACACCAGCCCATACTTGCCCATACCATAGACATACTACCCATACCCCTACATTAGCCATAATCCTCTTCCCTTTATATTGTAACACCCCAGATTTTTGGTAACATTATTTAGAATATTTAATTAGCTAAATTAAATAAAATAATGTGTTGATTAGGTGATTGAGATTTGATTCTAATTAAGGTGTAGCCATGCCATTTAAACAATGAATTAAGAAAGAGTTAAATTAAAATATAGGAAGGGTAAAATAGAAAAAAGGCCATTCCTATATCCTCCAAACCTTGGCCGTATATTGGGATACATGTTCATTTCATTTTGAAAATTTTAAAACAAGAGGCCGGCCACCATTAATAAGGAAAAGGGGAAGAAGAGTAAGAAAAGCTAAAGGAAAAGCTAATACAAATCAAATTCATCCAAATCTCAAACTCCTTAATCTCTAAAGCTAAGGTGAATAATGTTTACATCTTATTTTTTATTGTGCTTTCGGTTTTGAGATGAATTCCAAATATTTTGCAATGATTTGCCATGTTTTTGAAATATATATATATATATATATATATATATATATATATATATATATATATCTGTGTGTGTGTATGCTTGTTGATGAATTATGGTTATTCATATTGAATTTAAGATATGTTTTAAGATGAAAGCCCTATTAAATGACATCCAAATGCCTTGCGAATTTTTATGAAGATCTTAAATATTATTTTGGAGATAGGTTTCAATTTTCAGATTAATCTGAATTTTCGTGGAATTAATATGAATTTTCTAGTAAAGAAAATGGTATTTTGGATTATAAATTATTTATGGGTAAATAATTAATTGTTTGGGTCTGAAATTTTTATATGTTAGAAAACACATATAACGTGATTTCCTAGAATTTTCCCAAATTTTTCCTAAGTGTTTTAATGGTTATATAAAATTATTTAAGGTATGGGATTTAAATGTTTTATATAATTAAAAGAGGCGAAGGGGCTTTTTGAAAAATGTTTAAATTGTTAAATCTGGAAAGTCGGTAGCACTTTTGAAAAGAGAAACCTTGCAACCAATCAGATTTAGACAAATAAGGTAGGTTAGATACAAAAGAACAGTTTAGAAGTACAAATAAATAGGTTTTTCACTATTTCGTCTCCTTTAGCACCAGGTTCCGCTTCCATACTATCGCCTTCGACATAGTCAAAACTAATGCATATGGTATCAGGCAACTGGTACGTAATGAATTGGATGTGGGCGAAAGGTATAGGGTCGAAACCAGGGGGTTTCAAAGGGATTGAAGCATTGTTTTGGTTTTAAAGAAAAATGTGTCTGCTTGCTTTCGACTAAGATGCTTTCGACTTAGTTGGCTTTCGACTAGGTCAAATGGTTTAAAAGAATGGTTTCGATTGGGTTGCGCCTTTGTTTTTAAGTGTTTGCTTTCGACTAAGTCGAAACCTTTAGCTGTCGCTTCCTACCTTTCGATCCAGATGGTTTCAAAGGGATTCTTTTTGTTTCCTAAATATGGTCACCACTCCAATGCTTTTGAAGGGATGGTTTCGACACCATCACTTCATTACTTATGAAATGGTTTCGAAGCAAATGCTTTCGACTTAAATGTTTTTAAGACCCTTTCTCTATAATTGGAGTAAAACTCAAATGGTTTCGAAAGAGATAGTTTTAAATGGTTTCGAAACGGATGCTTTCGACTTTAATTGGTTTCTGAACTTTCTGCTCTACTTGAAGGCATAATCCAAATGGTTTCGACCAAGACGATTTTCAAAGGTTTCGAAGGAATGAAATTTTGAATGTTTTCGAAAGGTTTCCACATGTTTTAAATGGAACCCAAAGTGCTTTCGAAAGGATTGAGTTTTGACTGTTTCAAAAGGTTTTAATGAATGGTTTCGATAGGGATGGTTCCCCAGGGTTTCGAAAGGATTGAAAGGAATGGTTTTTTTATGTTTTCGAAAGGCGATATTTAAAGGTTTTAAAGAGGGATGTCTAATGTTTTGAAGCTTTCAGAGGAAAGGCTTTTAATGGTTTTGAAAGGGTCACTTTCAATGGTTTCGAAGGGGTTACCTTCAAGGGTTTCGAAAGGGTTGTTTAAAGGTTTTAAACAAAGGTTTCGAATGTATTGAATAGGCAATATAGCCTAAGTATTTTCAAGTTAAAAATGGTTTTAACTTGTTTTGGAAGGATAGCCAATCCTTATTAAAATTCATCGACATTATTTTGAGTAAAGAGTGTGTGTGTGTGTGTGTGTCATGGCAAAAATGGCTTAGAGTAAAGCCAAAGATATATTTTCCTTGTATATATATGATTTGAAGGACTAAATCATTTTGAAAAAGGTTTTCAAGAAAAATTTAAAGGGTAGTTAACACTAAGAAAATGATTCGGACAGTTAGTCCATTTTAATTCGGACAGTTAGTCCAGTTTGTAGGTAGTCATCCTAGATTTCGGATAGTCAGTCTAGTTTGCGGGTAGTCAGCCCAGTTATATGGATAGATAGTCCATTTGTAGCATAACAGACCTTGCTATTTTGTTGTGGACAGATAGTTCACATATTACCTGTTTTATGGATAGATAATCCATTTATTAGCATAAAGGATATTGCTATTTCGATACAATCAGTTTGATTAACCATTTTGGTTGCAGGAAAGGATTTGCAAAATATATGTTTTGAAAAGGATATTAGTGAGGGGAAACTCGTTCCGCTAAGTGGCGCGGTCTCACATAATATCAGTAAACCGAGATGTGACAGAATTATTCATACCAGGCTTTATGTCTGACTCGAAGTTTTTGTTTCCCCTTAAACTCTCGGTTGCTCGAAATTGATTTGAGTAGGCCGACGGTTAAGGTTTTCATGTTTTGATATTTTGGCGAATAAAGCTTTCAAAGACGAGCATGTGGCTGATGGATAGCTAATTAGGAATACATATTGTTTTGTTTATCTTTCCATTGTGTATATTAAGTCAAATATGACTATATTTCTCTGATCAACCAAGGGGGCATCGTCATATGTCGCTCTTAGCATAGTTTTGTAATGATTATAATTGATCTTTACCTAGGAAAGTGACATGGGATTATATAATTTGAATATGAATTTGTTTGAAATGTAATCAGTAAAATGTCATTTTGGAAATATGTGATTTTGTTCATATTCAAGTGATTCTGATATCTTTAATACCATTAGCATTGCTGTATTTTATCACCAGAAGTTAATACTATAGATGACTGTAGCATCTGTGGCGCTTAGCTTTTGGCCTCCAGATACGAGATATTACAACTTGGTATCAGAGCATAGGTTTAGGAAAAACTTTAACTAAAAATGCTTTTAAAAACATAATCCTAAAGAAGTAGAGTAAGGTTGGGGTATGGGATAACACTATAGTAACATACTTGTATTTGCTATATATAAGTATATGCTTTATCTCTAGTCTACTGTCTTTGTTATGTTATTTTCTGTATCTCATGAGGTTTGAATATAGATATGGAAGGAAGAAGAGGAAGAGTTAACCCAGGAGGGGAAGGCACGGATGGGAATGTCAGGCCTAATGTGAGAAGAGGTAAAGGTCAAGCACAAGCATAGAATGTGGGTGCTGAAGTCCCGCAAGTTGGAATGGAAGCTATGTATCAGTTTTTCAAGAATATGGTGCAAGCGGGAGTTGCAGCTGGAGTGTTAGAAGGAAATGCTGCAGGAGCAGGGGTTCCAGAAGTTCCGGTAGTTAACTATTATGCTAAGCTAAGTGGAGATTACACCAAGCTTGGAGGGAAACCATTTATTGGAAGGGAGGATGCCATTGAGGTAGAGAATTGGTTGTTGCGCTTGTTAGCACCTTAATTGGTCACTAACCCCCTTTAGAAAGATTGTGTAGAGAGATAAATGAAGAAGATAAATTAAAACAGAGAGATATGAACTGAATTAACTGCATAAATCTAGAACACCAAATTTATAGTGGTTCGGCGTAATTGCCTACGTCCACTTTGAAGTTAATCTTTATTGCTTTACTCAACGACTGATTACAGATACAATTCATACACCAACTACTTCAATACAATTGCTAAGTAAAAGGAATGAGTCTTGAATGCAATAGAGTCTCCCCAGTGTTCTCCCAAAAAAGGTCCCTTTCACAGTGCCCATGCCTCTCTATTTATAGACAAAGATGGGTTGGACTTCCCTGGTGGGCCTAGTGGCAAGATACCTTGGCCCAAAACAAGTAACTTCTGTGTGTCGATCCATGAATGCCAAGCGGCAAATGTCGAACGGCAAATACCGAGCAGTGTCTATAAGCCGAATGAGGCAGTACATTGCGTGAAATGTGCTGGCCGAACGAGCTCCGATGTCGATCGAGGGGAGATGCCGAACGAGGCTGAATGCCAGTCGAGACACGAATGCCGATCGAGACCTGAATGCCGATCGGGGCATGAATGCCGATCGAGACCCCGATGCCGATTGAGGGAGGGAATGTCGAACGAGGTTGAATGCCGGTCGAGGCTGAATGCCGAACGAACATGCTATGCCGGACGGCCCTCAATGCCGAACGAGGTCTGGATGCCGAACGGTGTGGAATGACAAACGAGCCTGAATGCCGGTCTAAGCTTGAATGCCGAACGATCCAGTTGTGATGAACGTCCCTAGATGCCGAACGAGCTTGAATGCCGATCGACCCAGTTGTGCCGAACGTCCCTGGATGCCAAACGAGCTTGAATGTCGATCGACCCAGTTGTACCGAACGTCCCTGGATGCCGAATGTGATTGAATGCCGATTGACCCAGTTGCCTGGTCAAACCTCCAGGTAATACTTACGTAGGGAATTACGCCGAACCACTATAAATTTGGTGTTCTAGATTTCTGCAGTTAATTTAGTTCATATCTCTCTATTTTAATTTATCTTCTTCATTTATCTCTCTACACAATCTTTCTAAAGGGGGTTAGTGACCAATTAAGGTGCTAACACTTTGGTGCTTTCACTGAGAATCGAATTCTCAAGCCACAAGGATCTTCTTTGAAGCTACTGGATTGAATAAATCCCCCGAAGGAGATCCGAGTCATTCATAAGACGTCCGTTGATTCTACTCAGAGTTCTTGTCAATAACTCTACAATGGGAAGACCACATACCAGATCAGCCTCTCATAATGCGGACGCCCATGAGACCGCTAGCGTACAACAAATAGGACCTAGCAAGCAAATCTAGGTGCAGGAACTGCCACCCAAGACCAAATAGAAGTTGTCACCAGAACAGAGTTCAACGACTTGATGAGAGAGCTCATGGAAAGCAGGAGACAACTTGGAGAACAGATTCAAGCTAACACCAACCTTATGGCTCAACTCACTCAACAACAGCATCAGAATGCGGGGGGTAGTCCAGCTCCTTAAGCTTCATCCGACAGCTCGACTTCGTCCGATGAACCTCCCAGGCATAGATGCCCCAAGACTGAAACTACGCAGGCAGGTGTTGCCGATCGAACAACTAGGGATCACTTACACCTCGGAGACCGCAACCGAGCAGGAACGGGAAACTTAGGAGCCGGAGCGCGTGTGGAGGTTGGACGCCCGGCTCACCAAGATGCCGATGATGCCGAACCTCAAGATGCATGTTTGGCAGATCGCCAGCAGAGGAGGCATCAACCTGATCAATCCCGTAGGACAGACTCCAACCTTCCATCTTCCATAAATAGCCCAGACCTGACAGCTATGATCAGACAGTTGATGAAAGAGAACCAAGCATTGTCAAATGATGATTGGGGGATATCCAGGAGTCATACTCCGTTCACAGACACTGTCCTATAGGTTGAGTACCCTAGAAAGTTTAGCATGCCAACTATCACGGCCTACGAAGGAAAGACTGATCCTAGGCAGCATGTGATGAGGTACGAATGGATGATGGATTCTGCTAGAGTGAATGATGCAACCATGTGTAGATGCTTCCCAATAACCCTATATGGAATCGCTACCATGTGGTTCACCCGACTTCCTCCGTGGTCCGTATCCAGTTTCGAGGAGTTGGTAACGAAATTTATAGAACGGTTCAGAATACATACTACTCGTCCAAAGGACGTGATGTCGCTATCAAGTGTAATCCAAGCTCCTGGGGAGTCATTGAAGGAGTATTTACAGAGATTCCATGTTGCGGCTACGGAGGTTAGCAACCCTAATGATCACGCAATTCTTATGGCTATGATGCGAAGGGTGGATCCGGATTCAGAGTTTGGAGATTGGTTAGCAGGAAAACCTCCAACTACGCTAGAGCGTTTTTACTCAAAGGCTCATCAGTTCATAAGAAGAGAGGAAGCCAGGTGGATAAGGCGAGATAAGGAACCGGGGCCTGTTCAGGAGACCATGAAAAGCAACGTCGCTGTGAAGCAATCCGGAGACAACTCGGGGAAAGTTTAGGTCAATGTCCATAACAAGCCCGGGCAATCTAAGGAATCCGGAGGAAGAATCAAGGGAAGAAAAGAGAAGCGGGGAAATGGAAGCCGAGAATTCCAACCTACAACGAATACACCCCACTGAATGCATCTCTTGAGAATATTTACCTATCCACTTGTAATACCTTTCAATACAGAAAGCCGCGCCCAAAGGAGTCAACCAAGGAGCGAAAGCGAACTGGGAAGTATTGCCGCTTTCATGAGACTTATGGGCACAATACTGAAGAGTGCAGACACCTACACGACGCTATAGAGAAGTTGATTAGGCAGAAAAAATTATAGGAGTTTGTAAAGAATCCGCAAGAAGGTGGACAGGGAATGTCCAATCCCGGTCACGCACCAGCTCCACGTCACCCTGAGGAGCCTGCTCGGACCGTGGGCAGACTGGTCATAAACACGATCATCGATGGACCTCACCCTGCAGATAAGAACTGGCAAGAAATGGAGCGGTATGCTAATTCCTAGAGTCATGCAGACTTTGAGTGTTGTTCCAACGTGGAGGATGGAACCCCCGCTAAATAGCAACGCATGAAGATAGACGATATAGTATTCAGGGGCAGAGATCCTGACCAGGTGGAGGCTCCTACCATTGACCCGATGGTCATATCTGCGACAATCGGGCCGGCTTTTGTGAAAAGAATTTTGATTGATTGTGGAAGTTCTGTCAATATCATCTTCAAGAAGGCTTATGACCAGATGAAGATGGAGATGAAGGATTTGAAGCCATCTAAAGCTCGTATACATGGCTTTAATGGCGCAGTGACTGATGCAGTGGGGTATGTTGAGTTGCCAGTTGAACTGGGACAAGGTGAGCGTAGGAGGGTGCGAATCCTACCTTTTATAGTTTTGGATGTGGATTCTCCATACAATGTGTTTCTGGGCCGACCGGCCCTGGCTGAGTTTGAGGCACCATTGGCCCTATGGTGTCTGACTTTAAAGTTTCCGACTGACAAAGGAGTAGGTGTTGTTCATGGCGACCAGGCGACCGGTCATGCATGTTATGTGGCTGAGCTCTGAAAGGCCCAGCGGAGAGAAAAAGGAAAGGTTGCGGACAATTCCGTCCGCATTCAAAATACTGACAATTGACAAGTAATGCCCGAGCCCTGGCTCGGGCAAAATTCTCGGATCTACAGAGATATAGATCCGAGAGATGACGATGAGGAACCCAGGGAAGAAAAAGCAGCACCGACTGAACTGACGATTGACATTTCAGTCAGCCGAGACGATCCATCGCGAGTACTGAAGATTGGATCACAACTCAGCCCCTCGATGACTGAGGACCTTAGTGATTTCCTCCGAGCGAATCTCGATGTTTTCGCTTGGACACACTCCGACATGTGTGGGATTTCCTCAGCTATTACGAGTCATATGTTGAACATAGACCCGAGGTACGTTCCAGTTAAACAAAAAGGAGAGGAATGGACCTGGAGTGGTCCGCTGCTCTCAAAGAGGAGGTGGACAAGCTCAAAGCTAATGGGTTTGTCTGCGACGCCCTCTACCCTGAATGGGTGTCAAACCCCGTGCTAGTTAAAAAAGCAAATGGGAAGTGGAGAACTTGCGTAGATTATTCCGATTTAAACAGAGCATGTCCTAAGGACAGTTTCCCATTGCCTAGAATTGATCAGTTGGTTGACTCCACTACAGGACACGAGCTATTGTCATTTATGGATGCGTACTCGGGATACAATCAGATCCCGATGCACATTCCGGACCAGGAACACACTAGTTTTGTCACAGACGTTGGGCTATATTGCTACGTAGTGATGCCTTTTGGATTGAAAAACGCGGGAGCAACCTATCAGCATTTGGTGAATCGAATGTTTAAAGATCAGATTGGTAGAACAATGGAAGTCTATGTGGATGACATGCTCGTGAAGTCACGGCAGTCAAACGACCACATTCGAGACTTAGCAGAGATGTTTGGCATACTCGGATATTATGGGATGAAGATCAACCCTCTGAAGTGTTCCTTCGGCGTTGCGTCAGGGAAGTTTTTAGGATTCATTGTTAATGCCCAAGGAATTGAAGCTAACCCGGAAAAGATTCAAGCTATTCAAGATATACAAGTGCCCAAAACTATAAAACAGGTACAAAGCTTGAATGGAAAGGTGGCTACACTGAGTCGATTCATATCTAGAGCCACAAACAAGTGTATTCCCTTCTTCGATATAATAAAGAAAGGAAAGAGGAATTTCGAATGGACATCCAACTGTGAGGAAGCGTTCCGAGATCTGGTAAGACATTTGGAAAGTCCTCCAGTGCTGTCAAAACCAGTAGACCACGAAATGTTGTACGTATACTTGGCTGTATCCCCGCATGCTATAAGTGCGGCTTTGGTCCGCGAGGAGGACCGAGTTCAAAAGCCGGTGTATTACGTTAGTAAACGTTTAACGGGGGCAGAAAGAAATTATCCTAAAATTGAGAAATTGGCCTATTGCTTGGTGATTGCATCACGTAAGCTGCGCCCATACTTTCAAGCACACTCAGTCAGTATCTATACCGATCAGCCCTTGCGACAGGTACTCCAACGACCAGAAACTTCTGGAAGGATGTTAAAATGTAATATTGAGTTGAGTCAGTTCGATATTACCTACCTACCACGAAGAGCCATACAAGGGCAAGCATTAGCAGATTTCATCGCCGAGTTTACTATATCAGACGAACCAGATGGTCACAGTGTCATTCCCCTCATTCAATGGAAATTGTACACCGATGGGGCATCAAACGACCGTTGCTCCGGGGCTGGTGTAGTCCTTGTGACTCCAGAAAATCGATCGATTTGTTATGCTTTGAAGCTTAATTTCCCGGCTACGAATAATGAAGCTGAATATGAAGCATTGATTGCTGGTTTAAAGCTTGTTGGAGAACTCGGGGTAAAATCAGTTGAAATCTTTTGTGACTCGCAGCTGGTGGTGTACAAAGTGCGAGGAGATTAACAAGAAAGGGGACAAAAGCTTGCTCCGTACCTTGCTCTGGTTCAGGAACTATTGGCGAACTTCGAACATTTTGACATTTCGCATGTCCCGCGTGAACAGAACAAGGAAGCCGACTCGTTGGCCAAATTCGCAAGCACTGGCGATGCACAGCAAATGGGATTAGTTCCCGTTGAAACCTTACATGCTCCAAGCATAGATGTGATGGAAGTCGATTTTGTGTTGGGAACGGAAATCAAGAAGGAGTCGTGGATAACCCCATTCAAACAATACTTGCTAAACGAGACTTTGCCCGAAAGAAGAAGCGAAAGACGACAGGTCATTCGCAAAGCCGCGCGATATGTGATGTAGAGAGGAGTAATGTATCGGAGGGGGTTCTCGGTCCCCTTACTGCGGTGCATTGCCCATGATGAGACAAAGCGGGTCTTGGAGGAGGTTCACGAAGGAGAATGTGGCGACCATACTGGGGGGCAGATACTAGCAAAAAAGATCCTCCGCTACGGATATTATTGGCCAACTGTGAATCGGGATGCTGCAGACTATGTAAGAAAATGTGACAAGTGTCAAAGATACGCAAAAATCTCGAGAGCTCCACCGACGGAACTCACGCAAATGGTTAGTCCATGGCCGTTTGCAATCTGGGGAATCGACATAATCGGTTCTTTGCCTATATCCAAAGGTGGTGCAAAATACGCGATAGTTGCGGTCGACTACTTCACAAAATGGGCCGAGGCAGAGCCTTTAGCCACAATCACCTCCAAGAAGGTCATTAACTTCGTTGTACGAAACATTATATGCCGCTTTGGCCTCCCTCGAACCATCATTACAGACAACGAAACTCAATTTGAAAGTAGGGAATTCAAAGATTTATGTTTAAAGTACGGCATTGAGAAAAAGTTCGCCGTCGTTTCTCATCCAAAGGCTAATGGACAAGTTGAAGCCATGAACAAAATAATCAAGTCCATATTAAAGAAGCGTTTGGAAAAGGCTGGAGGCAAGTGGGTAGATGAACTTCCAACAGCGCTATGGGCTTATAGAACTACCCACAAGTCTGCGACCGGCCACACTCCATTCGCATTGGCATATGGCGCAGAGGCTGTTATACCCGTGGAGCTTGAAGTTCCATCACACCGGGTGATACATTATGATCCTAGGACGAATCAAGATCTCTTGTTGGAATCACTGGACTTCGTTGATGAAAAACGTGAGGAAGCTGAGTTAAGGGCGGCAGCATATAGGCACCGAGTCAAACGATATTATAACGAAAAAGTCCGCCCAAGAATATGTGACGTGGGTGATCTCATTTTGAAACGAGTTTTCCCGGTACCATCACGTTTGAATCCCAACTGGGAGGGTCCGTATGTCGTAGAACGGAAGCTTAGAGAGGGAACTTTCAAGCTAGCGACCGTTGATGGCATGACACTCCCCAAGCATGGAATAGTGAACTTCTGCGACATTATTATATTTAGCTTGTTTCTTTCGTGTTTTAGGTGTAATTATTTCCTGTATGTTTTTGTTCCATTGATTCTTAGTTTCTTTTTAAGCATGTAATCGGACGATTTAGTTTGTTTTTGTTAATAAAGGCTTGAATCCATCTTTCCCATGCATCACTAATGTTTTTATGCATTATAATCTGGTGACAAACAACTAAAGTTACATTATTCTGTCTGACGTACGAACGCGTGATAATGACTTAAATCTCCAAGTCCCCTGAACGCGAACTGGAGTACTCTGAGTCCCCAAAGTGCGGACTAGAGAATAAACGACTTAAAACTCCAAGTCCCCTGAGCGCGGACTGGAGTACTCTAAGTCCCCAGAGTGCGTACTAGAGTATAAACGACTTAAATCTCCAAGTCCCCTGAATGCGGACTGGAGTACTCTGAGTCTCCAGAGTGCGGACTAGAGTATAAACGACTTAAATCTCCAAGTCCCCAAAACGCGGACTGGAGTACTCTGAGTCCTCAGAGTGCAGACTAGAGTATAAACAACTTAAAAATCCAAGTCCCCTGAGCGTGGACTAGAGTACTCTAAGTCCCCAGAGTGTGGAGTAGAGTATAAACGACTTAAATATCCAAGTCCCCTGAACGCGGACTGGAGTACTCTGAGTCCCCAGAGTGCGGACTAGAGTATAGACGACTTAAATCTCCAAGTCCCCTAAACGCGGACTGGAGTACTCTGAGTCCCAAGAGTGCGGACCAGAGTCTAAATGACTTAAATCTCCAAGTCCACTGAACGCGGACTGGAGTACCCTAAGTCCCCAGAGTGCGGATTAAAAAATATTCTAAGTACCAAAAATATGAAATAAGAGATGTACAATTCCAAAGAATCTCCAAGTAATGTGAAAGTGGATTGGGGGTTTATGTGACTCACAAGAACTTGAGTTTCGACCACAATTATACAGAAAGCTAAAAAACAAAAGTCATTTGAAAGACGAAGAAACTAAACTTTATTTATTGAACCAAAATGGGGTTATAAAACCACTCCTCCAAAACGCGGAGTCAAAAGTGTGTCTACATTGACTATGAAGGTAAATAAATGAAAGTAATTACATGATCTAAGCTAACCCTCATTGAACGAGTGTACTGGCTACTTCTTCGATTTCTTTAGTTTCTTTTCCTCCTTTGTTTTCTCGGACGACTCCTCCCCCACACGCTTTCTCTTGGACGTTTTGCTCGCCAAGGAAGCGGTGTCAGTAGTAGGAGGAGGAACATCCAGTGGTTTGGATTTGCCAGGAAGGATGACTTTCAGAGGCATGTTCAACGGGTCGTCAAGTTCTATTACTTGGGACTCGACCTTGATCTCAACCTTCTTCCTTTTCTCTTCCGCAAGTTGCTCCTTCATATTCACTTTCGAAGTGTGTCCTGAGGAACCTGTAATTTCAATTTCATAATTCCCTTCGACGGGGGACGAAGTTTCAGACTTATCATCGTCAAGCGCCCCAATCACCTGAGCATCAGGACTGAGGGTTACTCCCGCGTGAGTAGCATCGCTCGCTTTCCCCATCTCCTCCTTGGCGTCAATGCTCCTTGGAGTCGGTTCAGGATCAGAGCGGCATGCATAAAAACACAAAGGACGAACGTTAGAATACAATAACCTCTCGCCGAAAGCGACGGTTCTTCGAACTTTAAGAAAAAGAGTTATATACCAGTCTCTTGCTGGCTTTCAACCGTCCAAGGAGTCTCACCCTCTAGAATGGGAGATAGCACGTGAATGCCGAGGCCAGGGTCTTCCGAATCGTAACCGGCGTGCTGTTCGAACGGATCAAGTACTGGCCGATCAACCGATTGAGTATGAGGAGGAGCTGAAGGTCCGGTTCCAGACGGACCAACTATGTCATTTTTCTCCTTTGATGGAGAAGAGCCTTTGCCAAAAAGGGCCATTGCTGCAGACAGGTCTGAAGGCTCGTTCCCCCTGAGAAACTCTTTTACTAAAGCATCCTCATCAACCTCCTCGGCACCTGATTCCACCTTTCTAATCTTTATCAAAGTTTCCCATGCCTCAGCTAGAGATTCGAGGTAGCCCTCACCAAGAAAAGTCAAGTCCCGATGCATGAGAACACGGGCGTTGTATTCAGCTATCAGTGGGTCGAACATGCACTTGATCTCCTCTATGCCGGCCTCTGTAGCCGCCTCAAGGCGAGAGTCAATCTTCGCAGATGCTATTCTTTTTCCCTCTTCACGGGCTTCATCCTTCACCATCCCGACCTTAGAAAGCTCATCGTCGAGCTTTTCCTTCAAGAGTCGTGTAGCAACAATCTCGTTGCAGTATCGTTGGGACTCCTCTTGAGCAGCTATCTTCTCTTCCTTCTCCTAAGAGAGTAGCTCTTTCAACTCTTTAACTTGCAGGGCGAGTGAATCCCTTTCTTTTTGAACAGAGTCCTTTTCTAAAGCCAGGGCCCCATAGTGTTGGACTGCTTCATCAAGTTCCTTTTTATGAGTCATCTCTAGATGAGTGACGGCCTCCGCAGTATCTTTAGCGCTTTGTTCGGCAGCCTCGAGTTGGGATTTGTACGAAGAGAGCTCTTCATCCTGATTTTTGATAATGTCTTTATCAAAAATAGCTTCAAGCTTCAGGCGGTCAATTTCGTGTTGACGCTCGACAGAGACTTCCGAGACTTTTCAACTAGATGGACGAACGCGTCATGTTGAACATAAACATCGTTGTTGCAAGCGATGGCACTCTGCTTGACATGCCCCGGAATGTGATGGATCGCTGGAAGGAACTTCAGGCCATCAAAGCAAATTTTGGGAAATTTAACTTTAAGCTCGGCCAGCTTCTCCGATATCGTCGGGTCTGCTGCAGAAACAGGGGGAGGTGGCTTTGAAAGTTCTGTTTTCTTACGATGACCCCGAGACTGCCGTGTGCTAGTTAAACCAGAGTGTTGATCACGGGGAACATTGGATTGAGACCCCTTCTACGAAGACTTCTCTCTGCCTTGCTCTGGTTGAGAAGGAAGATCGCGGGAATATGAAGACTGGCTGTGTGCTTTCCTCCGATAAGTTGATTCTCGGGGACGATTGTCTCAGTCTCCAGAGTCGTCTCTGTCCCGGTGCTTGCCGGTGCCCGAATACTGGCCAGAATAATGAAAAATCGATGAGCCGTGAAGACGATCGAACCCGTGAGTGCGTCCCATGTCACCTGCATAGAATGAGAATAACAACGAGTTAGAAAAGATCAGGGTGATGGCTGAAATTGAAGTGTAGGATGAAGTGCATGTGTCTGTGTGTGTCCTAGTGTTCCCCCCGACGGACCAGTTTCTTTATCTTTACTAATAGGAGTTTTTTCTCCCTGGACATGGGTTAGAGCGCTGCATTGCCTCTGGTGGACAATGAAGCTTAAGCGCCTCTAAGTCGTCGAAACCATAGTTGAGCAGATCATCAGGGATAGTAAGGTTCGATAGACCTTTCAATGAACTTTCTAAGGGTTGGGGGGAAGGTTCTCTCTCCTTTGGAATAAGAGTAACTTTATAAGTTCCACCCACTTTCTTCCTCCTCAACTTGTAGGTCAATTTCTTCTTTCCCTTGGAAGGGGAAGATGACGTCTCAATATCGTGGACTTCGACTATCGGGTCCTGAGTGGGACTAACATTTTCACTCGGTACTTTGGGCGTCTTGCCTTCTCTAATTTCTCCCTCTTCTGGCGTGTCAGGGGCGTTACGTGCTGAAGGCCCAACCTGCTTTTTTCCTTTTCCCGATCAGGTCTGGATAGAGTGATGCCTTGGGGAAGGCTTATTCGGCGACCTTCCGCCAGCAGCCCGAATCTCGTAAGTGACTCATTTGAAATGAGAGATTTGATGTCACGATCTTCTACGGGGAGGGTCCGGATAGTTGCAACAGCTTCGGAGTACCCGAAGCCTTCGGGACGTGGATTGATACCTGAAAAAGTGGATAAAGAGTCAGAAAAGATGCAGATTTCGCCAAATTCAAGTGTTGATCTAGAAAACGAACTTACTCCCTTCTACCCATCTCCTGGCGAAACCGGGAGGATAACGCACGTAGAACCACTCTTGCTTGTACTGGGAAAATTTGGTGCATGCCCCAATCAGGATTTGGCATTTACTATGTGGCTCTAGAAATATGAAAGATGGGCTGTCCGACCGTCTCTTGAAGCGATAGATATAATGAATATCGCCAGAAGTAGGAAGCCTGAAAAGGACACTCATGAAGAGGATGCAAGTCCCGTATATGAATGCATGGCTATTTGGATGTAATTGAGAGGGGGCATTCTCGATATATTGTAGCACGTCGCGAAGAAAGGAATTGAATGGTGGTATGCTGCCAACCCAGCACATAAACCTGTTGCAGGCTGTATATCCGACTAGGGGCAAGTGAGGACGATCATGCCCCGATGGAACTAACACGTCATCAAAAGGGATTCCATGGACAGAGCATATCCGACGGAGTGTACTTTCATTAATCTTTGAGGCCTGGGAATTGATTGGGTCGTCTAAGAAAATCGATGCCTCCAGAGCGTCGGGAGCTAAGTCGACAGACGCCGTTGCAGGACTCGGTAAGTCTTGAGCAAGGGTAGTTGACGGGTTTGAGGTTCCTATAATTTCTTGTCGGGAGGATGGCCCGGGTCTATCCGAGATCGTAGCAGAGCTAGATTTCCTAGACATCTCTGTTAAAGATTGAATCTGACAAAGTACCTGTTTGAACTATACTTGAAAAACAATTAACATTAGACTTAACAACATAAGTATTCCCCCCCCCCCCCCGTGTGGTGTGTGAACTAGTGCGATTATTCAAACGTAAGTGCCAAGCAATGGAAAGACACTGGATTGAGAAAATAAGTTTAAGCTTCAAATTGTCGTCTTCGAAGACCGTCATCGCTGACCGTCTACGAAGGCTTGTCGTAAGACGGTTTATATTTCGAACTTGACATCATCACTGCATTTGAAGGGTTATTAACTATTAAGCAGGATTAAGTCCAAGTTTTCGTTGTTTAAAAACACAGAAGTTATCAGTTCGGATTATTCGATATGCTTTGTTGTTTAAGTCCGTCCTTGTTCATTAACATATGTTCAGGCATGGGATGTGTTAGGTCAACTGTGCATTAGGTTCGACTAGCATTGCTGTTGTGCACAAGTCCTCTATCACCCACCATTGCCGTTCGGCATACGGCAAGGCGTGCCGAACCACAATCATGCCGAGCCGGATCGCTCGGCCTTCCATACTCCCAACTGCTTTCCCCACCGTTTGGCATAAGGGAGTCATGCCGAACCACTACATGCCGAGCCGCATCACTCGGCCTTCCATACTTCCATCTGTCTTCGCCACCGTTCGGCATAAGGGAGTCATGCCGAACCACCTACATTCCGAGCTGCATCACTCGGCATTCTACTCTCAACAACGACACCCTTTAACTTATCAACTCCACCGTTCGGCATGCGGCGTATCGTGCCGAACCGAAGTTACGGCGAGCCGCAACGCTCGGCACCCCGTACTTAACAATAATTTTATCCTTTTCCTCCATCCCTATCGAACGACATGGTCGACTCGTTCGGCAAGTCATACCGGGCTATGTTGATCGGCATTCTAGCCAATTCCTACTCCTCCTCTGCTCTTCCCTCCAACCTCGTTCGGCATGGAGGAACCATGCCGAACCATAGCAGTACATTTCCACTAACTCCCTCCTTCACGTGCCTCTGACCTCTTTTTCTTTCCTCCACACCGCCTAGCCTTGGAACGTATCCTAATCACGATTCGATTCCCTCATCCACGCGACTCCTATTGGCCACGGTTGTACAGAGATTCGCGAACTTGAATCTCGTGCTAAGTTTATTAACCAGGGGTAAGTGTTTAAAGAGACGAGTCATTACCTAGTAAATGGCTCGAAACTTGAGGGAATTCTGGAGTAAGGAGCGCGGTTTAAATTAGATTCGATTGATTTGGGAAAGAAGGAGGCAACGTACAATGTTCGAGGAGGGAAGGGTGGTCAATTCTTTGGAGTCTGTTAAAAAGCAAGGTTCATAAGCACAGGATAGCGGAGGTAAAAGTAAGAAAAGAGAAGAAGAAAGGAAGTGCCGACCTTTATAGGGGGAAGAAGGGAAGTCGAAGGGACCATGACCGGTAGAACCGGTCAAAGCACATCCCTCGTTCGGCATCAGCTCTGTTGCTCGGCATTTGTATGTCTTACGGCATCAGCATGTCGTTCGGCATACATTGCCTCAATCGGTATTCAAGAGAAAATACTATCGAGAAGACTAAGCCAAGGCTCGAAGCGAAGCATGGAGGACTCGTGATTCAAAGCGCATCACGTTGGACCATATGATGCACTTTGGGGAGCAAGTGTTAAATGGAGGTTTGACCAGGCAACTGGGTCGATTGGCATTCAATCACGTTCGGCATCCAGGGACGTTCGACACAACTAGGTAGATCGGCATTCAAGCTCGTTCGGCATCCAGGGACGTTCGGCACAACTGGGTCGATCGGCATTCAAGCTTGTTCGGCATCCAGGGACGTTCGGCACAACTGGATTGTTCGGCATTCAAGCTTCGACCAGCATTCAGGCTCGTTCGTCATTCCACACCGTTCGGCATCCAGACCTCGTTCGACATTGAGGGCCGTCCGGCACAGCATGTTCGTTCAGCATTCAGCCTCGTTCGGCATTCCCTCCCTCAATCGGCATCGGGGTCTCGATCGGCATTCATGCCCCGATCGACATTCAGGTCTCGATCGGCATTCATGTCTCGACCGGCATTCAGCCTCGTTCGGCATCTCCCCTCGATCGACATCGGAGCTCGTTCGGCCAGCACATTTCACGCAACGTATTGCCTCATTCGACTTATAGACACTGCTCGGCATTTGTCGTTCGGCATTCATGGATCGGCACACAGAAGTTACTTGTTTTGGGCTGAGGTATCTTGCCACTAGGCCCACCAGGGAAGTCCAACCCATCTTTGTCTATAAATAGAGAGGCAGGGGCACAGTGAAAGGGACCTTTTTTGGGAGAACACTGGGGAGACTCTACCGCATTCAATAATCATTCCTTTTACTTATCAATTGTATTCAAGTAGTTGGTGTAAGGATTGTATCTGTAATCAGTCGTTGAGTAAAGCAATAAAGATTAACTTCAAAGTGGACGTAGGCAATTACGCCAAACCACTATAAATTTGGTGTTCTAGATTTCTGCAGATAATTCAGTTCATATCTCTCTGTTTTAATTTATCTTCTTCATTTATCTCTCTACACAATCTTTCTAAAGGGGGTTAGTGACCAATTAAGGTGCTAACAGCACTGTAAAAGGATTTTTGTAGATTTGGGGCTCAATGATGAGCAGAAGAGGAGGTTGGAATCCAGACAGCTTCAGGGAGCTGCTTTATTTTGGTGGAATAGTGTGACTGTAGCAGTGGATGAGGAGACTATGACCTGGGAAGATTTCAAGGGAAGGTTCTAGGAGATGTTCATGTCTGCAATGGCACAGTCAGCTCTGATCAGAAAGTTTGCTGAATTAGAGCAGAGAGAGATGTTTGTTCTGGAATATGCTTGGAGGTTCGAGGAGTTGGCCAGATATAGGTATGCTTCAGTGGATACAGTAATGAAGAGGAACGATAAATTTATCAAGGGGTCGAAGCCTAGCCAGGGCTACATTACCTCATATTAGATATCCTTCTGATTTTGTAGTGGAGATGGCCTTAAGACATGAGGAGTTGCTTGATTCTCTAGAGAAGAGTAAGGCTAAAGAAGTCCAGGTTGGGCAGGGTTAGAAGAGGAAGTTCTTTCCTAAGAAAGGTGCTCAGAAGGGTGGAGTAGCTAAGAAGGGGAAGTCTGAGATTGTTTGCTTCAAGTGCGACAAGAATGGGCGTTTTGCTAATGAGTGTCGTGCTGGAAAGGTAAAGGAAGTGGTTGGGAGGAAGAATGTCAGGTGCTTTAATTCTGACCAGATAGTCCACTATAAGAGCCAGTGCAAGGAGCCGCTAAGGAAGGAAAGGGCAAAGTGTATGCATTGGATTCTGCTACTTCGAAGCCAACAGCTCACGAGAAGGGAAAGGTAGTTTTGGGAGGTACGCTTCAGATTCATGGTATGTCTATTAGCGTTTATTTGATACTGGTGCATCGCATTCTTTTATATCTAGATTTTTGATAGATAAACTCAACCTAGAACCCACACATTTAGTTACTTCCTTACGGGTTGTGAATCCAATAGGAGGGTATGCAACTCTAGGGTTGAGATATGACCAGTTAGAGTTTGACTTGTTAGGTCATGCTTTTATTTGTAGTTTGCATGTGTTTGATTTTGTGGGGTTCAGAACCATTCTTGGTAAGGATTGGTTGAATGAGTATGATGCTAGGATGTTTTGCCAGGATAGGAAAATATCGCTTAGGCACTCAGATTGCCATGACAGGATTGTTTATACCGTAGAAGGTTCTTGCGGTGAGATGTACGCCATGTTGGGTGCTATGGAATCGGAAGATGAATTGAGTGGAGTTTTCATGATTAGAGAATTCACAGATGTGTTTGAGCCTACAGTTGGATTGCCACTAAAATGAGCCATTGAGTTTCGGATAGATTTGGTTCCTGGAGCAAAACCAGTGAGTAGACCGCCAAGCAGGATGACCCCTTCAGAGATGAGGGAGTTGAAGGTGCAGTTGGTGAAATTAAAAGGCAAGAGTTTTATCAGGCCGAGTAGTTCGCCTTGAGGAGCAGCCGTAGTGTTTTCTAAGAAGCCATACAGATCATTAAGGCTATGTATCGATTATCGTAAGATGAATGAGAGAACAATAAAGAATCGATATTTGTTGCCGAGGATTGATGATTTGTTTGACCAGTGAGTGGAGCCAAGGTATTTTCGTGGTTGGATTTAGCGATAGGTTTCCATCAGCTCAGAGTAGCGGAGGATAGTATACCTTTGACGGCGTTTAGGACCAGGTATGGGTCGTACGAATAGTTAGCCATGCCGTTTGGACTGACTAATGCGCCAGCTTTCTTTGTGGAATTGATGAACCTGGTTTTCCGAGATCACTTAGATAGGTTCATATTGATTTTCATAGATGATATCTTGATATACTCTAAGGATGAAAGAGAGAATGAAGTTCATCTTAGAGTGGTGCTTGAGATGCTGAAGCAGCATCAGCTGAAAGCAAAGTTTTTGAAGTGTCACTTCTAGAAGAAAGAAGTGAAGTCTCTTGGTTATGTAGTCTCAGAGGAAGGGTTGTCTGTAGATCCGACTAAAATTGAGGCAGTAAATAGTTGGAAGAAACCCGAAACCGTGACGGAGATAAAGAGTTTCCTTAGGATGGCTGGTTATTATCAGAGGTTCATTAAGAATTTTTTGCAGATAGCGGCACTAATAACCAAGATAATAAGAAAGAATGTGAAGTTTGTATGGACGGATAAGTGTGAGGAAGCATTCTAGAGTTTGAAACACTTATTGACCCATACACCTGAGTTGGTTGTTCCGGAACGAAAATAGGATTTGATGGTTTATACCAATGCGTGTGGAACCGGATTAGGAGCTGTGCTGATGCAAAGAGGTAAAGTGATTGTCTTGCTTCTAGACAGCTTAGACCGCATGAGGTCAGATATCCGATGCATGATTTGGAATTGGTTGCGGTTATTTTTGTTTTAAAGGTGTGGAGACATTACCTTTTGGGAAAAAGGTTTGAGTTGTATATAGATCATAAGTCACTGAAGTATTTGTTCTTTCAGAAGGAGTCGAACATGAGACAGCAAAGGTGGGTTAGAGTTTATAAGTCGCTTATGATTTTGGGATTGAGTACACACCGGAGAAAGGCAACAAGGTTTCAGATGCACTTAGGAGGAAACATCAGAATGCAGTTTTGGAGATGGTTGCTGAGTGAAAGGATTTGGAAGCATTAGCAGATTGCAGAGTGCAGTGGAGATTAGAGGCTGGGTCTAGTGGAGATACAGTTGTATTATCTTATTTGGAAGTTCGACCAGTGTTGATCGAAAAGATTGCTTCTAAACAGATGGAGGATCCGATGTTAGCTGAACGGATCAAAAAGTTAAAGGATGGAACCAAGAGCAATGACTTGAAAGATTTCAGTCTTGACAAAAATGGGTGGTTGAGAAAGAAATGGAGATTATGTGTTCCGAGTGTAGGAAAGATAAGGAAAGAAGTCTCGGAAGAATACCATCGTTCAAAGTTCTCTATTCATCAAGGAGGTACTAAGATGTATCAAGATATGAAGAGGAGTTTCTTCTGGGAAGGAATGAAGTGGGATATTGGTTTATGTTTAAAGTAGTGCTTGATTTGCCAGCAGGCAAAGGCCGAACACCAGAAGCCAAGTGGTTTGCTTCAGCCATTAGATATTCCGGTATGGAAATGGGATTCTATATCCATGGATATTATTAACGGGTTACCAAGGTCGAATAGGGGAAATGATAGTATATGGGCCATAGTGGATAGGTTGACCAAGAGTGCCCATTTCATTCCAGTTAATTCAACCAAAACGGCACCTGTTCGGGCGAGGTTATTCCTAAAGAATGTGGTTAGACTGCATGGAATTCCTAGTAGTATAGCTAGTGATATAGATTCTTTGTTCACCGGCGAGTCCTGGAAGTGTAATGATCCATAATTTATAACTATAAAATAGGAATATTTATTTAAGTTTAAATATTAAAAATAGAGTTATTAAAAAAATAATGATCATGATTTAAGTAATAAAATAATAGATCATTTATGTAATATTGACAAATATTGTTAATAGTGGTTTCTGAAAAAAGGATAGATATTCAAATATTACTTTTAAATGGTTAATAATTCATTTTATATATGATAGAATGATAAGAAATAGCTTATAATAATTTATAATAAGTTATAATCATGTTTTGAAAAGATAATAACAATTGTAACATTTTTTAGATTTAAGAGCGTAAATCAGCAGCACTTATGAATATTCAATGTAAAGGATTTTATAATTAATCTAGGGATTTTAATTTATATAAAATAATTGAAATATGATATATAAACTTTGTTTACATCATTATATAGAGAAAAATATAATGGATAATGTGACCAGAAAATAGAATAAGAATACATTGAAAAACGTCACATAAAACGCCGCATAGAAGTCGCTTAACGTCACCGGAATGTCTTATAACCTGCATACAAGTTATTAAAACTTCATGGGCACCCCACCCACATAAGTAATGTGTGTAGCTTGAGTGGATTGGTGTGTGGGCCATGCATAGTGCGTGTAGGGGTGCGTAGGTTTATGTGATGTGATATAAAGGAGGGTATGGCCTTGATTTGATATAAAGGTGGAGGGTATGGATTCAATATGACATAAGGTGAGTGGGTGCGTATCATGGTGTGTTTGATGTGATGGGTTATGAGTGTATAAGAGTAGGGTGTGTAAGTGGGTATGGTAGTGATGTGACCTTTAATGAATATTAAAATGCTTAAGGCTTGGCTATAAATACCTCTCCCTTCTCTTCCTTTCCATTTCTTTTTCTCTTCTTTAATTCTCTCTTCTCTCTCAACCTTTGGCAATGGCTTTCATGGCTTCTACTTAGGAAATTTTCAAGAGAAAATATTTCAAAACCACTTAAAACTTAGATCCGACCATAGATCTAAGCATCTCTCATCATTCCAAAGCCATCTAGCTAAGTTTCAACGTCATCCGAGCTTGGCAGGCCCCTAAACAACACTTGGGCCATGAGCATCATCGAAGGAGGGTGGAGTTTGAGAGCTCCAGTGGAAGAAAAAGAGAAGTAGGTTATGTCGGAGTGAAGGCGTAAAGCACCGGAGGAGTTTGGAAGCGAATAGAAGAGCTAAAGGTCAAATTAGTGCCTAGTACATGGTTAGGCCGAAACATGTTGGGTAGGAGAGGATTTTGGAAGATGGAGGAGTGGAAGCTATGGCAAAATCATCCGAAGAAGCTACGGAGAAGGAGGGAGCTAAGATGGTGAGATCTCGAAAAACAATTCCTATTTATTTTTTAGATAATCACATGCAAGTTCATATAGTTAATTATCTGTTAATATAATTATATGCAAGTATATAAAATTAATTACATAATTATGCATGAATTAGAATGTTTGTTGGTTTTTAATTTGTTGGATACTTGGTTGCTAATGTTGGATGATGACTTGTTTGCAAAACAAAAAGAACATTAAAATGGAGACTAAGAAATGATGATATAAATGGTTAGTTAATTAACCATAAATTTAATTGAAAAGGAATAATCATGTATATGGAAAAGTTAGCCTCTTAATGATTTTGAGATGTTGAAAGTAAGAAAGGAATTTAATATGATTTTAAAATCATATATGAAGTTAAATATAATATTATAATAATATAATATTATATAATATAAAAATATTGGAAATAATATTTTTAAATAGTAAAAAGTAAAAATAGCTGGTTATAATGTTTTATAATCAATTATAAATGATTTTGAAGTGTTTTGGATAAGTTTCGTAATAATTCACCAAACGGTCAAAATTGAGCACTTTCCGTAACGGCGGTACGCGCTAGGCGACCCGTAACTCAAACGGAAGTGTAGAATGCATTTCATGTCGGAACGACTTGAAATTGGAAATGTTTGGTCCTTAAAGTTACTAGCTTTCACATGAATCCAAAAAATCAAGATTTTGATTTATAAATTGCAAGTTATGAGTAAATCGGTTTTTCATAAAGGTCGCTCTACGAGCGACTAAAGGTCAAATTTTATAAGTGGATTTTTATAACTCTAAAAAATATAAAATAGATTTATAAATTCATTATTAATATAATAATGAAGTTTTGAATGATAAAAATGGGTCTACACTTAGTAAAAAAAGTATAGTCTTGGAAAGTGATTGGAAAATCATTATTCACTAGCGATTTGAAAAATTGGATTTTGAATTAAGGTATGTGGAAGGAGTTTATGACCCGAATCATTTGCAAATGCTTTCATAATAATTAATTATGTTTTCTAAGATTTATTTGGGAATTTTCTAAATAATTAAAAAAAGGTCAAATTTTGGAGTCGAACAAATTGTTTAATTAATAAACAATATTTGGAAATAAACTCAGGAGTGACGATAGACTTCGAGGTACGGAAACGGTTTTTATTTAAAGGATAAAGAATGTGATCGAACCAAGGTTTGAGAGGAAATAGCTCCCCAACTTGGAAGGCCTCATTGTTTACTGATAAATAACTTAAGTTTGAAATCGACGACTTAAGTTGCGAATGAGGTATTATCTCTGAATGAGAAGTAAATTAAATAACAAAAAGATGTATGTGGTATACCTAAGAGCATATCTTGTCCCGCCTGTGAGATCTGAGAAAGCAAACAAGGTAGTTAACAAGATGGGGAAATCCATTTGACATGGTTTACTCTTTAGGTGAGGGGGGAACGAATCGAAAGGTAGACCTGGATACTTGACAAAGATCAAGTAAAAGTTTGAAAAGCAAAATTGAAATGGTTTGGGTTTATTGTATTGACGTTTTACGTAGTGTTGTTTTTAACCCGATTAAAAGACAATTTGAAGTTAAGAAATCTTTATTAAAGATAAGAATGAGATTTTGTGATTGATTTTCCAAAGAAGGGAAAGTGATGTTTTGGATTTAATTCCAAAGTTAAAGAATGATTAATTAAACCAAGTAGTTTAGTAATGAGGCTTAATGATTCCATATACTGATAATAAGATAATGGAATAAGTAAAGGGCTATCTCTGTAAAGATATTTAATGAAATAGAAGATAAAAGAATTAGTTGATAGTTGTGATCACTAATAAACTTAAGAACTTTTATCGACGATTGGTTTCGAAGTATTCGGAGTCGAAGTTGGGTTTATTCCCATCCGAAAACCACTTCGTTCCAATATAGATATGTTGGAGTCAGAACGTAAAGCCATGGAGCCTCGAAGATATGAGCATGGATATGTGATCAAAGATTGGAAATCTCTATTATATTGAAAGCAGGAGATCTTTATGATAAGTGGATTTCTTGTTGATAACCTCGGAGTTGCTCACGAGGTAAATGAATAGCGGTGACCCTTGTTGTGGGATCTGTGACGATGCAAGGGCTATGGCTACTGCAATTTGGGATGCAGTAGGATGGTGCTTCGCTTCATCCTGTTCTGGATGACTTGTATGGAAGAGTGTCTGACATTGTACTTCTTAATAGATAAGTTGATCTCTATAAAACGACATTCAGTGGTGGCGGAGAAGGTGACTACTTTTAGCTTAACACCTGTCCCTGAGAAATATGTACCCAGGATGTTTGCATTGTAGAAATAAATTTTGATTAAGAAATAACAAAGTGACATTTAGAGTAGAACAAGTTATTGTTAGATCAAATGAAGCCTCGCGAGCCTCACATCTCGGAAGATATGGGATAACTATTTGGTCTCTAATTACGAGATTGGAAGTATGTGAACGCAGTTAGAACTGACCTCTGAACCTCATTGGTTGTGGTTATGTCAGTACCAGTGGACAAATATGCGCACATAGTTAGAACCGACCTCTGAACCTCATTGGTTGTGGTTATGTCAGTATTGGTGGACAAATTGATAGTGGTATTCGAGATGGATGAAAAGCCACAAGATCAACGGAAGGAAAAAGGGCATTAATTTTCCCTATCATGTTGGAAATCCAATTACCAATACAAGCTTGTACGGATTTGTTTGTTTTCCCAAAATAGTTTTGAATGTCGTGCATGCATTTCAACTACCCCCGTAGGTCGTTTAATTTAATAATGTGACAATTTCGACCATTGAATTATTATATTAAAAAAAATTCTAAAAAGATTGCTAATAATAATAATATCAAAGTGCTTCAGTGTAAAAGCTATTTTGGCTATCATAAGGTAAAATCCCGTCAGCGTTTATGTGCGGCATGGTCTTATGGGATGCTATTCTTTCAATGGTTGCATTTATCCACTCTATGACTCCGTCATATGATTCTATTTCGAGTTTCTCACGCTATTTTATCAAGCCTGACTCGGGTATTTTTAATACTCGGGTTAGCACCGAGTAGTTTCAGGTTAGTTAAGCGAGCTTGGAATTGGGAAGGTAGGATTTTGGAATTTCTTAGATAGAGATCGCTTGGAGCTTTCCAGGGGAGTGTTGGAGATCTTCATCTACGTATGGGCATAGTTTTTCTTATTTCCGCTGTGCTATGTTATTTATTGTTTAGCATTTGTAAGGACGGAGTTTATAACTGTCCAGGCTGATCGTAGGTTAGACTCTGATTTATATGTTATAAGTTTTCCACTGTAAAAAGATTTTTGATTGAATAATATATGTTATTCCTTACGTGTGAGAATCTATTTCTGTTCTGTTCTTGTTTCTTTATTTACATCCCAATATGATTCAGTTTTTTGTGTCTTGAATTTCTGGCACTAGGAGAATTAGTGTGGATTTTGGAGGTATGGAAAAGCGGTTCGTTACAATTGGTATCAAAGCTTATGGTTGAGTGAAAACCTAGGCTTGTTAGGGTATGACTCATCAGAGATAGAGTTAGTAATGCCCTAGGTTGAGTAACTCATTAGAGATGGGGTAAGTGACACACTGGAATGATTTTTGAGAGAATATTATATATATGAGCGCGTATTTGTTAGTGAATATGAAAATGATTTGTGTTAAATAGTCTGTTGAAAGGTTTATGGATTCTGGTCAATACAGAGGGCACCCACTATTGGTAAGGATTCCTGAAAACTTAGACATGACGAATCGACACAAGAAATTTGAAAAAATTATATTTGATATAAATAATATAAGTTTTGTAGGATTGGGGAAATTTTATAGCATATATTCCCTTTGAAGGTTTGTTGAATAAGATGTGATTTAAGTAGTGATAATCAGAATATTTTTATAAGTATCGGTCATATGTTGGCTTGGGAAAATGGTAGTGAATACTTCGTAGATTGTTCTCCTTATCATGAAAGGATCAAGGTAAGTTCAATTCGGACAAATCCAAATTAGATTGTGGATATAGAAAGACACGGATGATTATCTATGCAGATAAGAAATGGTAACACTATCGTTTAGTAAATTGATTGATTTAATTTGGTTAATAAATGATTTATTATCATTTATGATTTTTGAAAACGAAGATTTAACTAGCAAACCCCTTGCGAATTAAGTTTAACGGTTTGACTATAAGGTGTTTGGTAATATCGATTTAAGATCAGGAAATTCATTAAGATAATAAAATGGTAAATAACTTGTTAAAGTTATAAGAAGATTGAAAAAAAACTATGAAGTAATTTAGAAAAAAATCATTTACAAAAAGAATTTGTAGACATAGAACCCATAAGGGTTAATTTTAGAAGAAAGATGTTTGGAAAGTTCGGTACATAAGTTTCGATTTGTTGTATAACGATCAGAATAATCTTCTAAGTGTCAATATGATGTTTGTTTCAGCGGGCGGGATTGTATGCTTAGTAGATTATCCTCTTTATCAATGTGAACGAGTTCAAATACGGACGATCCTAAAGTAAGTAATAACTTGTTAAGGTTATAAGAAGATACTTATAGTATAATTTCAAATAATAGATTTAAAAAAGAAAAGATCTAATGACAACTAGTCGAGTGGTTCGAAAATAGCTGAAAATAGGTAAGAGATTGTGTTCAGATGGTAAATGCTTCCCCTGAGTGTTTCCCTTCTTATTAAGGGAATATATAATACTATCGGTAATATCCAGTTCCTAGTCTTATTTCGGAGTTACTCGATCTATACCATTTTGGGAAGAATAAAAGATAAGTTATCTTTGAAATGTAAATGAATTCTTTTGAGAAGAAATATAAGTGTTTAAACCAAAGATAAGACTTTATGAAATGTTTTTATAAATTTTTTGGCGTTAATAAGTACGTGTGAGGTACATAAATCACTTTATCGCATTGGTCGATCAAAGTTTGGGTACAAAACTTGAGGTGTTTACACCGGTACGAAAGAGTATGGATAACCCGATTCTTAACGGAGAATGTTGATGAGGGTTTTTGAGTAGGATGCTTGAGTTTTCTATCATAGTTGGGTGTTATGCAAGGAAATCAAAGGTTTTTGAAAAAGGGGCCTGATTGGAGTCCGCACTAGAGGATTGAGGGATCGATACTAGTTCGGAAGAAAGGTTTTGGATTCGAATAGTAGATCGAATCATATATTGCATACAGATGGTTTATATACATCATACGAGAATGATTTTTAAAAGAATGTTTGGCTCTCGTTATATTTTTCACTCTAGGTAAATTTCGGGGATGAAATTATTTTAAGTAAGGGAGAATGTAACGACCCAAAATTTTATAACTATAAAATAGGAATATTTAATTATGTTTAAATATTAAAAATATAATGATCATGATTTAAGTAATAAAATAATAGATCATTTATGTAATATTGACAAATACTGTTAATAGTGGTTTCTGAAAAAAGGATAGATAATCAAATATTACTTTTAAATGGTTAATAATTCATTTTATATATGATAAAATGATAAGAAATAGCTTGTAATAATTTATAAGAAGTTATAATCATGTTTTGAAAAGATAATAACAATCGTAATATGTTTTAAATTTAACAGCGTAAATCGGCAGCACTTTTGAATATTCAATATAAAGGATTTTATAATTAATCTAGGGATTTTAATTTATATAAAATAATTGAAATATGATTTATAAAATTTGTTTACATCATTATATAAAGAAAAATATAATGGATAATGTGACCGGAAAACAGAATAAGAATACATTGAAAAACGTCGCATAAAACGTCGTGTAGAAGTCGTCGAATGTCACTGAAATGTCTTATAACTTGCATATAAGTTATTGAAACATCATGTGGACCCCACCCACATGAGTAACATGTGTAGCATGAGTGGATGGGTGTGTGTGCCATGCATAGTGCGTGTAGGGGTTTGTGGGTGTGTGTGATGTGATATAAAGGAGGGTATGGTCTTGATTTGACATAAAGGTAAAGGGTATGGCTTCAATATGACATAAAAAGAGTGAGTGGGTGTCATGGTGTGTATGATGTGATAGGGTATGGATGTGTAAGGGTAGGGTGTGTGTAAGAGGGTATGGTAGTGATGTGACCTTTAATGAATATTAAAATGCTTAAGGCTTGGCTATAAATACCTCTCCCTTCTCTTCCTTTTCATTTCCTTTTCTCTTCTTCAATTCTATATTCTCTCTCAAGCTTTGGCAATAGCTTCCATGGCTTCCACATAGGAAATTTTCAGAAGAAAATAGTTCAAAACCACTAAAAACATAGATCCAAACATAGATCTAAGCATCTCTCAGCATTCCAAAGCCATCTAGCTAAGTTTCAACGTCATTCGAGATTGGCAAGCCCCTAAACACCCCTTGGGCTATGAGCATCATGGAAGGAGGGTGGAGTTTGAGAGCTCCGATGGAAGAAGAAGAGAAGTAGGTTATGTCGGAGTGAAGGCGTAAAGCACCGGAGGAGTTTGGAAGCGAATAGAAGAGCTAAAGGTCAAATTAGTGCCTAGTACATGGTTAGGCCCCATGTGGGAAGGAGAGGATTTTGGAAGCTTATCGAGGAGCGGAAGCTGTGGCAAAATCATCCGAAGAAGCTATGGAGAAGGAGGGAGCTAAGATGGTGAGATCTCGAAAAACAATTCCTATTTATTGTTTAGATAATCACATGCAAGTTCATATAGTTAATTACCTGTTAATATAATTATATGCAAGTATATAAAAGTTAATTACATAATTATGCATGAATTAGAATGTTTGTTGGTTTTTAATTTGTTGTATACTTGGTTGCTAATGTTGGAAGATGACTTGTTTGCAAAAAAACGGACCATTAGAAAAGAGAATAAGAATGATGATATAAACGGTTAGTTAATTAACCATAAAATTAATTAAAAACGAATAATCATGTATACGAAAGAGTTAGCCTCTAAATAATTTTGAGATGTTGAAAGTAAGAAAGGAATTTAATATGATTTTAAAATCATATATGAAGTTAAATATAATATTATAATAATATAATATTATATAATATGAAAATATTGGAAATAATATTTTAAGTTGTAAAAAGTAAAAATAGCTGGTTATAATGTTTTATAATCAATTATAAATGATTTTGAAGTGTTTCGAATGAGTTCCGTAACAATTCACCAAACGGTCAAAATTGAGCACTTTCCATAACGGTAGTACGCGCTATCACGACCCGTAAGTCAAACGGAAGTGTAGAATGCATTTCAAGTCGGAACGACTTGAAACTGGAAATGTTTTGTCCATAAAGTTAGTAGCTTTCACATGAATCCGAAATATCAAGATTACAATTTATAAATGGCAAGTTATAAGTAAATCGGTTTTTTCGTAAAGGTCGCTCCACGAACGACTAATGGTCAAATTTTATAAGTGGAGTTTTATAACTCCGAAAAATATAAAATAAAATTTTTAATTCATTATTAATATAATAATGAAGTTTTTGAATGATGAAAATGGGTTTATACCTGGTAAAAAAATATAGTTTTGAAAAGTGACCGGAAAATCATTATTCACTAGCGATTTGAAAATTTGGATTTTAAATTAAGGTATTTAGAAGAAGTTTATGACCCGAATCTTTTGCAAGTGTTTTCATAATAATTAATTATGATTTTTAAGATTTATTTGGGAATTTTCTAAAGAATTAGAATAATGGTCAAATTTTCGAGTCGAACAAATTGTTTAATTAATAAACAATATTTGGAAATAAACTCTGGAGTGACGATAGACTTCGAAATATGGAAACAGCTGTTATTTAAAGGATAAAGAATGTGATCGGACCAAGGTTTGAGAGGAAACAGTTCCCCAACTTGGAAGGCCTCATTGTTACTGATAAATAACTTAAGTTTGAAATCGAAGACTTAAGTTGCGAATGAGGTATTATCTCTAAATAAGAAGTAAAGTAAAAAACAGAAAGAGGTATGTGGTATACCTAAGAGTACATCTTGTCCCGCCTGTGAGATCTGAGAAAGCAAACAAGGTAGTTAACAAGATAGGGAAATCCGTCTGACCAGGTTTATTCTTTAGACAAGGGGTGGAACGGATCGAAAGGTAGATCTGGATACTTGACAAAGATCAAGTAAAAGTCTGGAATAAAAATGAAATGGTTTGGGTTTATTGTAACGAAGTTTTACAAAGTTTTGTTTTTAACCCGATTAAAACACAATGTGAAGTTAAGAAATCTTTATTAAAGATAAGAAATGAGATTTAGTGATTGATTTTCCTAAGAAGGGAAAGTGATGTTTTGGATTTAATTCCAAGGTTAAAGAATGGATTAATTAAACCAAGGAGTTTATTAATGAGGCTTAATGATTCCATATAATGATAATAAGATAATGGAATAAGTAAAGGGATATATCTGTAAAGATAGTTAATGAAATGGAAGATAAAAGAATTAGATGATGGTTGTGATCGCACGTAAACTTAAGAACTTTTATCGATGATTGTTTCGAAGGAATCGGGGTCGGGGTGGGTTTTATTCCCATCTAAAAACCATTTCGATCCAATATAAATATGTTGGATTCAGAATGTAAAGCCAAGGCGCCTCGAAGATATGAGCATGGATATGTGATCGAAGATATTGAAGATTGGAAGTCTCTGTGATATTGAAGGCCGGAGATCTTTATGATAAGTGGATTGCTTGTTGATAACCTCGGAGTTTCTCCCGAGGTAAATGAATAGCAGTGATCCCTTGTTGTAGGATCTGCGACGATGCAAAGGCTATGGCTACTGCAATTTGAGATGCAGTAGGATGGTGCCTTCGGTTCAACATGTTCCTGGATGACTTGTATGGAAGAGTGTCTGACATTGTACTTCTTAAAAGATAAGTTGATCTCTATAAAACGACATCCAATGGTTGCGGAGAAAGCGACTTCTTTTAGCTTTACACCCATTCCTGAGACGTATGTACCCAAGACGTTTGCATTGTAGAAATAAAGTTTGATTAAGAAATGACAAAGTGGCATTCAGAGTAGAACAAGTTGTGGTTAGATCAAACGAAGCCTCGCAAGCCTCACATCCCGAAAGATATGGGATAACTAGTTGGTCTCGGATTACAAGATTGGAAGTATGTGCACGTAGTTAGAACTGACCTCCAAACCTCATTGGTTGTGGTTATGTCAGTACAAGTAGGCAAATATACGCACACAGTTAGAACTGACCTCTAAACCTCATTGGTTGTGGTTATGTCAGTACCGGTGGACAAACTTGATAGTGGTATCCGAGATGGATGAAAAGCCACAGGATCAAAGGAAGGAAAAAAGGCATTAATTTTCCCTATCATGTTGGAAATCCAATTACCAATACGAGCTTGTACGGATTTGTTTGTATTCCCAAAATAGTTGTGAATGTCATGCACGCATTTCAACTACCCCCATTGGTTGTTAAATTTAATAATGTGACAATTTCGACCATTGAATTATTATATTGAAAAGTGGTTTTCTAAAAAGATTGCTAATAATAATAATATCAAAGTGCTTCAGTGTAAAAGATATTTTGGCTATCATAAGGTAAAAACTTGTCCGCGTTTATGTGCGGCGTGGTCTTATGAGATGCTATTCTTTCAAGGGTTGCATTTATCCGATCTATGACTCTGTCAGATGAGTGGTTCCAGTTTATCACGCTGCTTTATCAAGCCTGGCCTAGGTATTTTTAATACTCGGGTCAGCGCTGAGTAGTTTCAGGTTAGTTAAGCGAGCTAGGAATTGGGAAGGTAGGATTTTGGAATTTCTTAGATAGAGATCGCTTGGAGCTTTCTAGAGGAGTGCTGGAGATCTTCATCTACGTATGGGCATAGTTTTTCTTATTTCCGTTGTGCTATGTTATTTATTGTTTAGCATTTGTAAGGACAGAGTTCATAACTATCCAGGCTGATCGTAGGTTAGACTCTGATTTATATGTTAAAAGTTTTCCGCTGTAAAAATATTTTTGATTGAATAATATATGTTGTTCCTTACGTAGAATCTATTTCTTTTCTGTTCTTGTTTCTTTATTTACATCCCAATAATGATTTAGTTTTTCGTGTCTTGAATTTCTGGCAGTAGGAGTATTAGTGTGGATTTTCGGGGTATGGAAAAGCGGTTCTTTATAGGAAGAGACCGCAAAAAGTTTTGGGAACCAAGCTTAAGAAGAGTACCGCTTACCATTCGCAGACAGATGGGAAAACGGAAAGAGTTAACAAAATCTTGGAGGATTTGTTAAGAGCTTGTGTTCTATATTTCTAGGGATCATAGGAAGAGCATCTGCATTTAGTCGAGTTTTCGTATAACAACAGTTATCAGACTGGTGTTGGGAAGGAACCATTTAAAGCTTTTTATGGAAGGCCATGCAAATCTCATGTATGTTGGTTAGAGACCGGAGATAGGTTAGTTATTGGTCTAGATTTGGTTAGAGAAGCTGCAGAAAAGATTGAGGTCATTTGGGCTAGAATGAAGGAGGATCGGTCTAGGCAGAAAAGTTGTGCGAAAGACAGAAAGACCTAGAGTTCTCAGTTGGAGATCAGGTTTTCGTCAAAGTGACACTGATGAAGGGTGTGATTAGATTTGGGAAATCAGGGAAGTTATCACCGAGATTCGTTGGACCTTTTCCTATTGTTGAGAGGATTGGGAAACTCGATATAGAGTTGAGTTACCGAGCAGTTTGATAGGAGTCCTCGATGTTTTCCATATTTCTCATCTCAAAAAGTGTGTTAGAGATCCGGAGACTATTATTGCACCGACTGTGCTAGAGGACTTAGTAGTAAAAACGGACTTGACTATAGTGAGGAATCCTATTTGTATTGTTGCAAGAGATGAGAAGAAGCTTAGAACCAAGACGGTCAGATTAGTCAAAGTTCAGTGGGGCGACGATAACAGGGACTATACTAGGGAGATTGAGAGCAGGATTAGAGATACTAATCCTGACTTATTTGGTGGTATGTTTTACCTCATTGTTTTATTTATTGTGTACCTTATCGTAATTTCGAGGACGAAATTCTTTAAGGAGGGGAGTCTGTAATGCCCTAGATTTTTGGTAACATTATATAGAATTTTTAATTAGCTAAATTAAATAAAATAATGTGTTGATTAGAGGATTGAGATTTGATTCTAATTAAGGTGTAGCCGTGCCATTTAAACAATGAATTAACAAAGAGTTAAATTGAAATAGAGGAGGGGTAATATAGGAAAGAGGCCATTCCTATATCCTCCAAATCTTAGCCATGTATTAGAATACACATTCATTTCATTTTGAAAATTTTAAAATAAGAGGTCGGCCACCAATAACAAGGAAAAGGGGAAGAAGAGTAAGAAAAGCTAATAGAAATCAAATTCTTCCAAGTCTCAAGCTCTTTAATCTCTAAAGCTAAGGTGAATAATGTTTACATCTCATTTTTTATTGTGCTTTTTAAGATGAATTCCGAATATTTTGCAATGATTTACCATGTTTTTGAATGATGGAATGAATATATATATATATATATATATATATATATGCCTGTTGATGAATTATGGTTATTCATATTGAATTTATGATATGTTTAATATGAAAACCCTATTAAAAACATCCAAATGCCTTGCGAATTTTTATGAAGGTCATAAATATTATTTTGGAGATGGGTTTCAATTTTCAGATTTTTTTGAATTTTCGTGGAATTAATATGAATTTTCAAGTAAATAAAATGGTATTTTGGGTTATATGGGTAAATAACTAATTATTTGGGTTTGAAATTTTTATATGTTAGAAAACATATATATTGTGATTTCTTAGAATTTTTCTAGATTTTTCCTAAGTGTTTTAATGGTTATATAAAATTATTTAAGGTATAGGACTTAAATGTTATATATAATTAAAGGAGGAGAAGGGGCTTTTTGAAAAATGTTTAAATTGTTAAATCTCGACTGTCGGTAGCACTTTTGAAAAGAGATAACCTTGCAACCAATCAAATTTAGACAAATAAGGTAGTTTAAAAGTACAAATAAATAGGTTTTTCACTGTTTCATCTCCTTCGGCACCAGGTTCCACCTCTAGACTATCGCCTCCAACACGGTCGAAACTAATGCATATGGTATCTGGTAACTGGTACGTAATGAATTGGATGTAGGCGTAAGGTATAGGGTCGAAACCAGGGGGTTTCGAAGGGGTTGAAGCATTGTTTTGGTTTTAAAGAAAAATGCGTCTACTTGCTTTCGACTAAGATGCTTTCGACTTAGTTGGCTTTCGACAAGGTCAAATGGTTTTAAAAAATGGTTTTGATTGGGTTGCGCCTTTGCTTTTAAATGATTGCTTTCGACTGAGTCGAAACCTTTAGCTGCTGCTTCCTACCTTTCGATCCAGATGGTTTCGAAGGGGTTCTTTTTGTTTCCTAAAATATGGCCATCTCTCCAATGCTTTCGAAGGGATGGTTTCGACACCATCACTTCATTACTTAGGAAATGGTTTCAAAGTAGATGCTTTCGACTTAAATATTTTTAAGACCCTTTTTCTATAATTGGAGTAAAATCCAAATGGTTTCGAAAGAGATAGTTTTAAATGGTTTCGGAACAGAGATGCTTTCGACTTTAATGGGTTTCTGATCCTTTTGCACTACTTGAAGGCATAATCCAAATGGTTTCGACCGAGATGATTTTCAAAGGTTTCGAAGGAATGAAATTTTGAATGGTTTCGAAAGGTTTCCACATGTTTTAAATTGAACCCAAAGTGCTTTCGAAAGGATTGAGTTTTGACTATTTCGAAAGATTTTAATGAATGGTTTCGAAAGAGGTGGTTCCCCAGGGCTTCGAAAGGATTTAAAGGAATGGTTTTTTTTATGTTTTCGAAAGGCAATATTTAAAGGTTTTAAAGAGGGATGTCTAATGTTTTAAAGCTTTCAAAGGAAAGGCTTTTAATGGTTTCAAAAGGGTCACTTTCAATAGTTTCGAAGGGGTTACCTTCAAGGGTTTCGAAAGGGTTATTTAAAGGTTTTAAACAAAGGTTTCGAATGTACTGAATAGGAAATATAGCCTAAGTATTTTCAACTTAAAAAGGGTTTTAACTTGTTTTGGAAGGATAGCTAATCCATATTAAAATTCATCAACATTATTTTGAGTAAAGAATATATACATATCATGGAAAAAATGGCTTAGAGTAAAGCTAAAGATATATTTTCCTTGTATATATATGATTTGAAGGACTAAATCATTTTGAAAATGGTTTTCAAGGAAAATTTAAAGGGTAGTTAACCCTAAGAAAATGGCTCGGACGTTAGTCCATTTTGATTCGGACAGTTAGTCTAGTTTGCAGGCAGTCAGCCTAGGTTTCGGACAGTTAGTCCAGTTTGCGGGCAATTAGCCCAGTTGTATGGACAGATAGTCCATTTTTAGCATAAAGGACCTTGCTATTTTGTTGTGGACAGATAGTTCTCATATTACCTGTTTTATGGACAGATAGTCCATTTATTAGCATAAAGGATATTGCTATTTTGATATAATCGGTTTGATTAACCAGTTTGGTTGTAGGAAAGGATCTGCAAAATATATGTTTTGAAAAGGATATTAGGGAGAGGAACCTTTTCCGCTAAGCGGCATGGTCTCAGTTAATATCAGTAAACTGAGATGTAATAGAATTATTCACACCAGACTTTATGTCTGACTCGAAGTTTTTGTTTCCGCTTAAGCTCTCGGGTGCTCAAAATTGATTTGAGTAGGCCGAGGGTTAAGGTTTTCAGGTTTTGATATTTTGGTGATTAAAGCTTTCGAAGATGAGCAGGTGGCTGATATTTACAATGTCACCTCACTACATATTCACTCAACACTCGTATTTGATCTTCAACTCTATTCAAGTTTGTATCCCGCATCTGAATTATTTGCAAAATAAATACTGACGCAGTAAAATTGAAAAAGAAATATTTTTGCAGTGTACAATGAAGTGTGTGTTTGAAAATATTATTTGCCTCGGTTAATTAGGTTGTTCGTCATCATTTATTTTTAATCCATCATACATAAACAACTCGTGACATGCACAGTGTATCACTGTACATGCCACAAGGTCATGCACACCGATATACACTTGCTTAAAACTGCAAGGACAGGTGAGCACAAGGTCAAACCCAACCAAATGGTGGACTCAACTCAGGTACAAACAAATATACACAGAGTGAAGCCAGTGAAACAATAACAAATTAAACTCGAGCAAATCACCAGATGTAAAAGCCAGTGAAACAATAACAAGAACTCAACAAGGCTCAACCAAATGTAAAAGCTAGTGAAAACAATAGGCAGAGTGCACCAGATCAGACTTCAAGACCACAAAACAACAACAAAGTTTTAGAACTAGAATCACTTCAAGTGAAAACAAGACCATAAATATACTCACAAGTTCAATGCACAGTGTAGACTTCAAATCAGAACAGTTATCACAATTACAACATATTGCAGACTTATGAAGACCAACAAAACTCAAATGCATATGACCATTCAACATGAACCAACACCACATGAAGACTCGATGTCTGAAAACAATGCAAGCAAAATGGAGCATGGATATGTACACAATTCAACTCCAAGCAAAAACAGTGACAAACATATGCAATGTTATAACAGGGGAGCAATTTACATATTTACAGTAAATACCAGTAGCAAGTTCGAACAAGTAGAAAAATATAGCAGTGAAGAGGAAATGAGTAACAAGTCAAAATATATCTCAAATATTCAAATACCAAAGTCGTAGTTCAAAATAAGGAGCAGGTTTGAAAAAGAAATGATCAAGTCAAAGTCATAGGAGAAAGAACGGAGCAAGTTCAAATTCATGAAGCAACGTACCAACGAAATGAACAAGTCAAATTTATCACCATCGTTCCATCACGGCCGAGCAAAACATTTGAAGAAATCAAATAAAAATATATGAACGTAAAAATAGAAAATTTATCCCTATTTAATCCCACATCATCATCGACAATTATGGTATTCGAGTTCAAGCAAATCAGAGAGAAAGCACTGAATAAAATCACGAAACTCGAATCGAAGTAGAGTGTAATCAAAATCGAAAAGGGGATAAAATTGCATACCATTCTTATCATTCATGCTCGACAAAATTGGAGCCACTGTATGCAATCAAAGCCAGCAAATTGAATGACGAAGCAACCAGAATCAGAAGCATACTTCAATCGATCGAGAGTTCAAGCGGTAACTTCAATCAAACAGAACCATAGCTCTTTGAAGAGAAATAAAGGAACGACCAAAGTAATTCCACGAAAATAAAAAAGAGACGTCTCAAATCTGAAGTGGGCCGAACACAAAAAAAAAGGGGAAAACATTTTTTTTATCTATTTGGGCCGATCCTTGTTTATTTTATATAGGGCTTAATTTTATTAGGGTTTTGTTTTGTTTAATTTGTAATTTTCTTTTAAATTTGTGAAACTCTAGTTATGTAACTAGGTTACGAACTACGGTGGTGTAGTTCGAGAATTCGCAACTCACTGGCTGAGTTGTGGTAGGGTTTTGAGCGTAGAGTTAGGTTAGTCAAGTAGCGGGTGTCGCAAGTTTACGTGTGTAAGCATCTGACTACTTAATTTCTAGTAGAAACCTTGGGGCAGCACGTAGGCAGGGTTTTGCCGAAGCGGGGTAAATTTGTGTGTGATCTCTTCTGCATTATTTTCTGTTATTGTTATTATTTGCGCATTAATTTTTATTATTGTTAGTATCACCCTATTTACCCCCCCCCCCCTCTAGGGTGAAAACGATCCTACAAGTGGTATCAGAGTTAGGAACAAAAACCATTTTTTATTAAAAATTTAAAATTTTTCTTTCAATTAAAATTTTGATTTTTTAAATGGCTTCTTTTAATAATGCTTTTGCTGAGGGTCAGTCCATAGTTAGACCACCTATGTTCAATGGTGAATACGCATATTGGAAAAATAGAATGAAAATTTTTCTGAAAACTATTGATGCATGGAATATTGTTGAAATGGGATATAGGACACCAACTATATTGGTAGATAATCAAGAAATTGAAAAATCGATGGATCAATGGACAGACCTTGAAAATAAACTACAGAATGCTAACGCTAAAGCTATGAATTCTATTATTTGTTCATTGGATCAAATTGAATTTAACCGTGTTTCACATTATCTAACTGCGTAAGAAATCTGGCACACACTTGAAGTGACTCACGAAGGAACCTCCCAAGTCAAAGAAACTCGCCTTGCCTTGCTCAGTAGTGAATATGAGAACTTCACAATGGAAAAGGATGAAAGTGTCAAAGAAATGTATGGACGAGTTCATAATCTCATATACAAATCAAAAGCTCTCGAAAAACCATACACATAATTGGAAATAGTCCAAAAAATCCTCAGAATACTACCACGAAATTTTGAAGCAAAAGTCACTGCCATTCAAGAATCAAAAGATCTGAAACAAATTAAAGTTGAAGAACTCATCGAAAATCTTACCACTTATGAGCTAGAAATCAAATTCAAGGAAGAACGCGAAGAAGGTGATACGCGAAAGAAATCAATAGCTCTCAAAGGAACAACGAAAAGTGATGATGATGACGATGATGATGGAGCAGCTAAATTGGCACTGATAATAAAGAGATTCTAAAGGTGGAACTGCAAATATGGAAATCCAGCCCTAAATCAAAAATTGAAGAGTGGAATCGTCAAAATTATAGACAATTCAGAAGAGCAGGAGATCATTTGTCACAACTGCAATAGACCTGGTAACATCAAGCCCAATTGTCCTCAAAATCAACTCAGCAAAGGAAAGAAACCGAAGTGGAGAAGTTTTGTAACCACTTGGGATGAAAGTGATGAAGATAAAGATGAAAGCACCGGCAGTGAGAGTGAAAAAGCAAAACTGTGTTTTCAAGGAGAAATAAGTGATAGCGATGATGACGAGCCAAGCAAGGTATCAAAACTTACTCATTCCGAATAACTTATATATTTTCATGAGGTAAATGGCTGTTTCGAAAGACTTAGGGAGAAGTACGCTAAAATTGAATCACAAGGAAATAGTTTGATAGAACTAAATAAACAGCTTGATCAATTGGTTAAAAACTATCGAAATAAGAGCCCTAAGTGTGATAAGTTTCCATCACTTGAAGAAGAAATTAACAAATCAAAAATTAAAATTAAATCACTTGAAAATGAAATTCTGATTTTGAAAGAAAGTGAAAATACTAGAAGAGAAAATTTTATTAAAAAGTGCACTCTGTTATTGAACGAAAATGAATCTCTCAAAACACAAGTCCAACAATTGTCTACAACTTTAGGGAAATTCTCCAAAGGAGAAAAATCACTAAATATGCTATCAGGAAATTAAACTGTTAATACTGTTAGGCAAGGACTTGGGTATACTCAATCTGAAAATGCTAGAAGTGAAACTAATCCTGTCAACTCAAAGTGCATGATTTGTGAAAAATTGGACATAATCACAACAATTGTTGGTATAGACCCAAACACGTGAAAACCATACCAATTTGGGTCCATAAAGGCACGAATATAAAATTCCTTAAAATTGAACAAATCTGGGTGCCAAAAGGAACAAATATAGACTGTTTTGGTTCTACACAAACTTGTATTTCAAAATCTTCTATCACTAACAATCATGGACCTATAAAAACATATAGGTCATAAAAATCTTTTCTCGTGTAGGTGTGGTGGCAGGCTAAGGAACAACAAGAGTGATACCAGGATTCTGGCTGTTCCAGGCACACGACGGGCGACAAATCAAAGTTTCCTTAGCTTAGAGAACTACAAAAGTGGCAGAATCAAAATGGGCAACAAACGATGTATTATATGTTGAAAATCTACACCATAATCAGATAATAATCAGACAGTGATCAACTGAGAAAAATTGAGCACCACAATTAAATTTGAAAAGGATGAAAAAAGTAAGGTGGTTGATCAAAAGAAATATCGAGGTATGATTGATCACTTCTTCATCTTACTGCTTCTAGACATTATGTTCTCTACTTACTTGTGTGCACGGTTTCAATCAAATTCAAAAGAATCTTATTTTAAAAGATGTAAAATGATTATTAGGTATTTGTTGCACACCTCACGGTTTGGTCTATGATATATATCTATTGATAACTTTGAGTCAAAGGAGAATTCAGATGTAGATTATACTGGTAGCCTAGTTGATAGAAAAAGTACTAGTGGAACGTGTTTTATGTTGAGACATTCATTAGTTGCATCACATTTTTCAAAGAAAATATCTGCATAATTTTTATTTCAACTGATTTTCAATTGGCTGCCAAAGTAGTTCAACGAAAATAAAAAAGAGATGTCTCAAATTTGAAGTGGGTCGAACACAAAAAAAAGGGGGAAACATTTTTTCTATTTGGGCTGATCCTTGTTTATTTTATATAGGGCTTAATTTTATTAGGGTTTTGTTTTGTTTAATTTGTAATTTTCTTTTAAATTTGTAATACTCTAGCTGTGTAACTAGGTTACGAACTACGGTGGTGTAGTTCGATAATTCGCAACTCACTGGCTGAGTTGCGGTAGGGTTTAGAGCGTAGAGTTAGGTTAGTCAAGTAGCGGGTGTCGCAAGTTTATGTGTGTAAGCGTCTGACTACTTAATTTCTAATAGAAACCTTGGGGGCAGCACGTAGGCAGAGTTTTGCCGAAGCTGGGTAAATTTGTGTGTGATCACTTCTGTATTATTTTCTATTATTGTTTTTATTTGCACATTAATTTTTATTATTGTTAGTATCACCCTATTCACCCCCCTCTAGGGTGAAAACGATCCTACAAGGTAAACTCGCCTTTTTGGTTAATTAGTATTATATAGTTAATAAAAATTGTTGGATGATTGTTTGAATGAATTACTATATTTATATTAGTTGGATTGAATATTCCTGCTTATTGGAGCGGATGAGACCCTATTGCGTTCTTGTGTAAGAGGGGATGACCCTTTGTATACGAATCCTTCCTCGAAGCGGTTGATTTATATTTTATAATTATATAACGTTTGTGATGTAGGAAGAAATAGGTTGGAGGGATCCAACGGAATTTCTCGCTATTGTTGAATTGCTTCAATAATATTCCTTTTTATAGATTATTGAATAATGAACCTGATTGTGGACATTATGGTTATAACATTGTTCTATGTTTAAAAACAAAAACCTAGCGATTATAGAAAATCAATATCAATATTGGTTGAGTGTTTGGCGGCTATTGGCCTGAAATTAGTATTTTGAATACTATAAATTACCAATTGAATTGAAGTTGGGTTTAAGACAGAAAATGATTTTAAATTCGAAAATGGTTTCAGAAATATATTGTTTTAAAAAAATAATGACTTATTTACATTAATATTGTTTTAAAGTTCATTAATTATAGTAATATTATTTTAAAGTTATTTAACTATATTAATATTATTTTAAGGTTATTTAACTATATTAATATTATCTTAAAAGTGTTTATTTAAATTAATATTGTTTTAAAGTTAATTAATTACATTAATATTGTTTTAAAGTTAATTAATTATAGAAATATTATTTAAGGTTATTTAATTATATTAGTACCGTTTTAAAGTTATTTGTTTATAGTAATATGGTTTTAAAGAATTTATCAAATTGTGAAAAGGTTAATTATTTCAAGAATAATTATGGTTTGAAATTAATAATAAGGATTATTAATAAGGTTTTGAAAATAAATTCTTATTATTATTTATAAAAACGGTAAAGATTAATTATTATTGCTTCTTAAACAATAATTTGTAATTATTAATTATTATTTTTAAGATGTTTTAAAAGTAAAAATTTCATTTATTTATAATGTTTCTGTTAATTTTTATTATTATATAATAGTGTTTTGAAGTAAAAGATTTTTAATTATTTATAAGTGTTTTCAAGACCTATGAATAGAGTTGAAAGACTAGGATTTATAAAGGAGCTAATAAAATGGTTTGGAGAAGTAAGGAAGATTATTTACAAGGTGAAGAGTGTTATAAATGGTTAGATATTCATAAATGGACTTAAGGAATGGGTTTATAGATTTATAAAAGTAGTTTTATAAATGGTTTAGAGATTTATAAAGGATATATAAGTGAGTTTTAGAAATGTACAAAGGGGATTTATAAGTGATTGAAATGTATAAAAGAAGTTTTATAAATGGTTCCATAAGTTTTATAAAATGGTTCGTAAATGATTACAGAATTATAAGGAGTTTATGAATGATTTTTGAATCAAATACAAAGGGAATTTTTCTTAGTTTGTGAATATACTTATACCATTGAGATAAGTATATGGATAGGGATTCGTGGTTATACCGTTGTAAATGTATTTTTATACAAGTAGAATAAAAAGTGATTTTTTTTATGAATGAAGGATTTATTAAAGGAGGCTAATGATTGCTTACGTGCTTAACCAATGTTGATTTTCCCTATGAAATAAATTTTGGATTGAATATTTGTTATTTGATAGTTAAATAATCGACTATCAAAATTAGACCCAAACGTAATTCTGGAAATATTTAGGAGAAACACGTGAGTTATATGGCACAGTCATCTTTGATGATGATGTACTATGCGTATAAATCTTTGCTTCATTCTCCTAGGACAATGATAAGGAAATCCGCCCACTAACGGTTAGGAGGTGATCTCCGGTCTTATCTTTGACTGTTTATTTCCTAAAGAAGGGTTGAGTTTATTGGAAATTATCGAATGTTGTTTCGAAGAGACGGGGATCAGGTATGTTATCGGAAAACCACTTCGATCCAACGAATGTGTTTTAAAGTGAAGACAACTTGAAGATGATGGAATTGGAGATGAAGCTCTCAAATGTTTCGTTCAGTCCCATAACGAACTTGTATGGATGAATGCTGATATTCCATTGTTGCCTGAAAGACAGTATTAGTATTCCAAGTGGGAAGTGCTATATAAAAGGTAAAACATAGCCTCAAGCCTCATCAACCGGTAATGATTAACCAGGGGAGATGTAGCAGGACTAAGTGGGTCGCTCCCAAGTAGGGTATGATCATCCCTATCTAGAGTCGTTATTATCTCTCATTGTATGCTTCGGGGCCCATTAACGGAGGGGTGATCATATTCGGTACTATCCATTAAAGGGTAGGCCGGTCTTGTGTTGGCAAGGGTCGATAGGTTCGACCTCGATGTTATTTTATCTAGAGATGTACCGTGATAGGCGGTACCCCGGTAGTCCAATCATTGTATGGCATCCATTTTGCAATAAGCGTCGTACGGACTTAAATATGCCCAACTATGCTGAAACATGAGATGCAAGCATTTCAGTTATATTCATATTTTACTTTGACCCCTAGACATTATTATTATTATTATATAAATGGATTTTCTATAGAAAATGTTTTGGTTATCATAAGGAGAAAACCCATTTGTGTTTATGTGCGGCGTGGTCTTACGAGATACTTTTGATTTCAAAGGTTTTTGTAACTTTAAAATCCAGTTGGGTGTGTTTTCTCATGCTGGTTTTACAGACTGACTCCGGTGTTATTTTATTATAATGCTCGGGTTAGACTGAGTATATTAAGTTTGGATGCTTCGGAGCTTTAGGAGACGAGCTGGAGGCCCAGAGACGTATTCACGTATTTGGTTATTTTTCCGCTGCATTTGTTGTTGTATTTATCAGCAATTGTAAGGACAGGCTATTATAACTGTCCAGGCTGAATAGGTTAGTATACTCTGATTGATTTCTGCATATGTACATATGGAAATTTTATTTTTGTGTAAAGATTTGATGTATATTATAGATTATTCATTCCGTTGTGAGATTTTTTGTTGTTTAGTTTTCTTCTTATCTTCTTCCTTCTTTCTTTTTCCTTAACAATTGGGTTTTTCAGCATGCAATTACCCGGCACGCAATACAGTGGACATATTAGTGTCGATTTTCGAGGGTCAAAAATCCCTGATTGTTACACTATGAATGATGACTAATTTGATTTATGTAAAATAAATTAGGATTTGGATGTTCATTTCCTTCAAACCTTTTCCAAACGTTTATTTTTACCAAATTACACGTTGATGTCGCAAATCACATCCGGTAAATGATAAAGAGTTGATGTGCTCCAAATAGTAAGTTTTCGATTAGGTTAATGATTAATTAATAAAGTTACTAATATTTATCTTTTTGTAATTGTTCTTTTTGGTAAACATTATTTATACATATTTAATTTGCTAATTGAACTCGTTGTACATTTTTCCAATATGTTTTATGTATTATGCATAGATTCAATACATCATCACAAACTATCAAAATATTGTGATTTTCTAAAGAACATGATTCAAAATGAAGGAAATATTAAATCGTTTTTTAATATTATTTACTAGCGGTTGTGTTATATATTGTTTACATTTGTGTACAATGATTATGAATAGTGTGAATATGAATGTATGAATTTGCATCCTTATCAAAATGAGCTATTGAGTAGTGAACATGGAAATTAAATGAATTTGAGAAGCGAAGATCTTCGAAGTGGTTATTTCCCAACTTTTAATCATAATTTTGTTTAGTAAATCACTTTTGGTTTGTCCAAATCTTTTGTATATTTTTAAATTAACATTTTTTATCCAACTGTGTATGAAGCACGGGTTCGTACTTATGTAAGGAATTTCTCTAATGTTTGTAATTTATTCTATGATATAAAAAAGGATATTTATTAAATCGAAATGGTTTCAATACTCGAGTTTCTTATTCTTGCAATCTTCAATGTTTCAACGTTGAAATAAGTGGGCATGTTGAGAACATATCAAGGTAAAATTCAGTTATTAAATTTATTTGTTTTGGATTTTGTTTAACTTTTTGATTGTCGTTCTTAATTTCTTATTTAAGAATGATAAAACTAAATGTATGAATCCAAAGCTTTTAGTTTTCATAAATTTGTATCTAAGTAGCTAATATCGGTATCGGGTAGCATATCGGTCAAGTACCAATATGAGGTATTTTTAAATTTCGTGATAATATGAGATAATATTGGTGGTATATCAGACATGTTTAGAACATGCTAAAAACCATATCGTACTATTTTATAATATTATAATGAGATTATGTTTAGTATTTCCAAATTGCTATTAAAGAGTGATGGCATATAGTTTACATATTACAATATGTTTACTAGGATATTCTATTAAACACAAGTCATAGAATAAGCTTATAAAAATCAAGAAATCCATATAAGGCGCATCTTTATTACTTCATTCATTTTTATACTATATTCGTTTTTTTATTTCTAATCATCTATATTAATTTGTAATTTTTTCCATATCTATAGTTTCTTCATTTTCATTTTCACTTAATTTATCAAATAAGTAATGTTGGTTTGACATCGATTACAACTTCTAGTCTATTCTTTATCGACTTTTTGAATGTAAACTTTACTACCCTTCAAATTTTTAGTTCTTGGTGCATGATAATAACTAATAAAATCAATTTTCATAATCTAACTTACCAGTTACAAATGGTGAACCAAAATATAATTAAAAAATAAGTAGCTCTTAAACGATCTAGTTTTTAGTGGTAAAGTCTTCACAAGTAATAAAACAAATAAAATAATGGACTGAACAGAATTTTCTTTGTTAAAAGATGAATGAAATAGACAAAAAAATTATGGTTAAAACTAAAAAAAATTAGTGCACGCGGATTTCTACATATTATCATTCACCATATACTAAAAACAAATATTGAGAATGTGAGATATTTATTTATAAATTTATTTCTCCTAGACTTACAATAATGAACGATATTCTTAAAATATATTGGAATTTTACATTAGATAACGGAGCAATATATCGGTAAATATCGGACGATATATCGACGATGATATTTTTAAGTGATATTTTGGAAAAAAATATCGGTTAAGGAGCGATATAAAATATATCGATGATATAGCAGTGATATTATCTTTATATTAACTACATAGATTTGTATATCTAGTTGCCCACTTTCCCTTTTAGTTTAATTAGACGAATATCCACGTATAAATAAAGAATTCAAATATCATGATTTAGTGGTTGTATGTCATTTTCTATCATACAATCCGTTAGATTATTGACTTAATTAGTTATTTCGTTATAGCTACTTTTAACTATTAGTTAATTCTATTCATACAGCAAAAATTACTGAACATACACCAAAAAATATAATAAATCACTATACACCAAATGTTACTTTTCATGCACATGTCTTTTACAAAATTACCCCTATTATAATCTTCTTCATCTTCTCTCTTCCAAACTTAAAATTTATTTAAATAAAATTTAAAATTCCTTACACAAAATTAAGTTAAAATTTAACAAAATGAACTTTAATTTTTGCATTAATATTGTAACTTTTTTAATTTTTTCAAAAATTTCTCAATTTCAACAAAATCAACTCTAATTTTTAAAAAACAAGACACTTTTAAGCTACAACAATCAGCTGTGAAAATTGTCTTAATTGAAATTTTAGGTTTCATGATAAAATAACTCATTAACTTGTTCATCAAAATATATAGATTAGACCAAATATCATTAATTTTAGGGTTAATTTGATGGGTTATATAAAAAATATTAAAAATGGCAATCAAAAATGGGTATTTTAGTAATGAATTTTTGTAGAAGAAAATAATGTGTATGTTAAGTAATTTTTGGTATATGAATAGAATTTTCCTTAACTATTATCCATTTATCTTTACCACAATTAGCTGCAATATATGTCTAAAAAAGTTCATAGAATTTCGAAGCTAAGTTTTCTAATATTACATTAAGAAACATAAATTTATAAATCCAATGTTGCTTTTTCAAATTTGTAGATTTAGTTATGATCGCTTTTAATTTTATGCGAAATCAAGTGATAATCGTCGTAAAAATTCAAATGTAATTTGATAAGTCCAATTACTTTTTATTGGTTTATGGCATGATTTTTTTGATTTGATAATTTTGTATTGAAAATCGTTATCAGATTTGTTCGCAATTATATTCACTTTTCTATCATCTACTCAAATGGATCATCAACTTTGTTATTTGTTTCATTTTAACCGCGTTTAACTTTTATGCATTTATATTTGTATTATGTAGTTATAACTAAAGACACATCTTGGTCGTAATAGATGTACTTAAATTTTAATTGCTCAAAAGTTTTGTGTTATGTTAATTTTTAAATTCATACTTTGTATTTTTGGTTTTTATCATACAATTTTTAGTAATCATATTTAACACTGTTTTTTGTTGATAACTTACTAACTGATTTGGTATGTTATAATAATGTTAGGTGTGCTTAAGTTCAGACATTTTTGATAGATAACTTACTTATTCGTACTATAGATACTATTCTACATTATGTAGGATTAAATTGTTACCTAAATTTTTTTTCTTCTCTATTCTTTTATTTATGTTGTATTGGCTATTTCTTAATTTTATTATCAAATTTTTATTCAAATCTTTATTTCCCCTTCCTCTTTTTTTCCAATAGCCGATATTTCATCAATTCCATATTGATTTGTTTGTTAACGGGAAAGAAAAGTAATGCTAGAGAATTCAAATCTTAGCATTAAATATGCAAGATAACGGTACTCATAAACAATAAGACCGTTATGATTTATTGTAATTTATTATAATTTAATTAATTAATTTAGTAATAAATACAATTCATAATGCTCATAAATAGTTAGACTATTATGATTCATAGTAATTTATTATAATTTAATTAATTAATTTAGTAATAAATACAATTCACAGTATGCATTTATTCTTATATGAAAAGTTCAATTTTCTGACTATTTGTATTATCTTTCTCATAATTTCGAGAATAATTCCTAATATTTTAGCATCTTTATTTTACATATTTCCTCCTACAACATTCTTATTTCCATCTATCTCACTTCTTGCGTTCATTATTCTTATCCAGTCTACTTGAGTTCTCTTCCTCTACTAACCATGTGCCATACTAAAAATATTCTTATTTCCTCAAATTTTCTCATCTTTAATTTCTCCACCTTCTCTCACAATCGTGTTTCTTCCCCATCTCTAGCTTCACATCAAATATTCAATTCTAAATTGGATTTTTTTTCAGAGATTTTTTTTCTTTCCATATAATTTGTTTATTTATCTCCTAATTTCACTAACATGATTATGACTTGATATAATTCACCTATAGTTCTTCATCTTATCTATTCACCTTAATTGTTTTTTGTTTGATTCATATTATGAAGTGGTTGTATTTATACATGTTGCTCTTAAGGCTATGAATATTATGGACAAATTATCTAAATGCTACCAAAGGCTTTGACTTACAGGATCAATAATCTTGATCTAAAGGTTAGATCTTTATTTTATAATGTCTTTTATTTTAATTCAACGTTGAATTTTATGTTTTAATCCAAAATTTATGATTTCATATCTTTGGTTCGAATTATGTGTCCTAAAATTTTGGTTTCCTCAAATTATTGTTTTGATTAGTACGGCTGTGAACTTGATTTCATCGTTTATTTTACAAGAGTTTATTGAATCTATTAATTCGTAGGCACTATAGAAGCTTCTGTTGTTCTATAACTATATTTACTTCTCACATTGATATCATATTCTATTTACATATTTTTGTTTATATTGGTACTATTATGAATTTGGGTTTCTTCATTTATTTTGGAGGGAGTTATTAATTTGTTAATTTATAAAAAATCTTATTTTTCTCTATAATAAAATATCAGTAAATTTGATCTTTATCTCATTCTCAAACATAAGTATATAAGAAAATCAATTTGAAAGAAAAACATTATACATGTAGTAAAACGATATTCAATAATAAATTTCATATTGTATTATGACTTGAAGTATAAATATTTAAACAACACTTTTGTTCAGCTATTAGTAGATAATTTTAAAATTTTGTTAAAGTTTTGTTTTAGATACATGTTTGGAAATACTTTAAATATGTAGTCTTGGCCGGTCTCACTTTTTTTTATAAATTTTGACATTGTTCTTCTTAATCGATCTAGGCTTTCAATATTTTTTCTATTGTGTTATCCAATAAGCTATGAAATGTTCATGAGCAAAACTCATTCTTATACAATTTTTATACAACAATGAGTTGTTTTGGTTATGTAGTTTGTGGTAATTTTTGTAAGTAACTATAAATTGTAGATATAGTTATTCATAATGGTTATATGTCAACTATTTTTAAATAGGGAGGAACATATTAGATATTGTTACCATGCAATAAATAAAAGTAATTAATTTCTTTGAATTTAGATCAATATGAATTTAAATTAATTTCACAACTAAACTATAATTCAATTTAAGAAGAGAATAAATTACAGTGTCTTTAATGCTAATAAATTATAAATTTAAAATGCTGCCAATTAATTCATTTATTACTCTCTTTTATCAGCAAAATTTCAAATCGATAATAACCCAAGAAGCTTCCGTTGTTATATAAAATATGTTGCAAGTAAAGTTGAACTATTTCTTCTTTCTCACGTCTTATATTAAATTCCATTTTCGTTTTTTTTCATTAGTAAGACTATGAGTATGGGTTCCTTGGTTTATTAACACATAGACACAAAAAAAACATTTAACATTTCTACATAATCAATAGAGGTCAACTTGATCTTTGTTCCATTCCCAAATATAAGTATATAAGAAAATTAAGTTGGAATAAAAACATTATATCTGAAGTAAAATTATATTCAATTAACACATTTCATACTGTACTTTTGGAAAAGGTATAAATGTATAAGAAACATTTTTGTTCTTCCTTTGATAGATAATTTGAAATTTTGGTTACTAATTTAATTTTAAATAAGTGTTTGAAAATTTATTTATTTCCAAACGTTTTATGAATTTTGAGCCAATATGAACTTATTCTCTTTTGTAAATTATGGCATTGTCTTTCTTAGTCAATCTAGACTTCTAATATTTTCCTATTATGTTAAATAAAATATGAAATTTATGTAGGCGACGCACATTCATGACTATCATTAAATTCTTGATGATCTTTCGCAACAATGAGATAATTATTTATGATTTTTTACTAAATTTGTTTTTTGTTACATTATTCGGAATTTTTCGCGGTTTGAATATATTTATAGATAAGTGTAAATTAAATACATTATTGCTCATAATGGTTCTAAGTTAACTATTTTTAAGTAGCAAGGATCAAGCCAAATATAATTACGATACAATAAAGAAAAAAATTGATTGCTTTTAATTATAATTAGTTTGAATTCAAACTACAAACATTAATTCAATTTAATGTGGGAACTACATATTAGTTCTCTTTAATGCTAATCGATTGTAGAACTAATATATAATCAGTCGATTCAATTTATTTATTTCTCTTTATCGGTATCATCTCGAATGCATAACTCTATGAGGAACATGTAACATGAAGTGTTTTACAAATTTAACAAATATTTCTATGATGTAATTTGAAATATGATTTTGAGAAGGTATATTTTGGAAAAATATAACGGATAGTTGGCTCCGTTCTTTTTTTCACATGTATGTTTAACAAATACAAATTTTATCTTGAAAATGCATTTATGTTTTCAACCTTTTTTATTTAACAAGATAAATAAACATAATTAACTATTGTGAGTAGGTTTATCTCGATTGATTGATGGTTCAGACTGCAGGACTTAACAACACGAGTTCGAGTCTGAAACTAACACTGTTGTCATTAAATACTATGTCAAAATAAATATAGAAAACATAATTAATTACCTCTCATTTCATCTAAGCAATGAGGCGATAATTAATTTACCATATAACATTAATTCAATTTAACGTGGGAACTGCATATTAGTTCTCTTTAATGATAATCGATTGTAGAACTAATATATAATCAGTCGATTCAATTTATTTATTTCTCTTTATCGGTACCATCTCGAATGCATAGCTCTATGACGAATATGTAACATGAAATATGATTTTGAGAAGGTATATTTTGGAAAAATATAACGGATATTTGGCTCCGTTCTTTTTTTCACATGTTTAACAAATACAAATTTTATCTTGAAAATGTATTTATGTTTTCAACCTTTTTTATTTAACAAGATAAATAAACATAATTAACTATTGTGAGTAGGTTTATCTCGATTGATTGATGGTTCAAACTGCACCACTTAACAACACGAGTTCGAGTCCGAAACTAACACGTCATTAAATACTATGTCAAAATAAATATAGAAAACATAATTAATTACCTCTCATTTCATGGCAATAATTAATTTACCATATAACATAAGCTTTTGCTCTACTCACTTTAGTTTTGTCATTACACATTCATTTGAGTATATTTTTATTGTTACGCTTTTTGCCGCCATTGATATTTTCAACTCTCCACATTCTCAAATTTAAATACATATTTTTCACTTAATTCGTTCAGTATTCAAAACAATCATCCAATAAAATATAAACTTTTCATTTGCAGATCCAAGAAATATAACATCTTTTATGCATGTATGTTTCAAACTGATCTATAAATATTTAGTTTTCAATATTAGTTTCTCTAATCGGAATAAATAAACATAATCGGTTACAATTTAATTCGGCAAAACAATATGGAGCATTTCACCAGAATGACAAACTATGCAGTCCAATTAGTTTCTAGGACTCACATTCAAAGAAATTACTTTCAATGTCAAAGTCAACAGAATAATTACTTTCAAGGACAAAGTCAACAGTTCAAATACATAATTTCATAGGTTTTTAGACCATAAAAACTAATTATTTTATGTTTTGTCCTTGAAAGTAATTATTTCAGTTATGTGTCTAGAAACTAATTACACTTACTAAAAAGGCCATTATGGCTAATTTCAACTAAAAATAAAACAAAAACTAATCTCATATACAAAATATTTAACATTCTCTACAAGACTATCAAATAAGAATAGTACAATTTCTGTATGGCAATATTAGGCTTCCAAACAAGCGCATGGAACGGGTGAATCCATTCATGCTCCAAAGGAACACTTGACCCCTCTCAAAATTCATTACAGTAATGCTACTTTGTGTTTTATTAATAAACCAGTACACTATTAAATAAATTTTAGCTAAAATATATTTTCACTAAAAGGCAACCCACAAGGTTGCCAAAACAATCTTGAAGGTCATGCGTATAACCAGCTGTTATAAAAGCCACCATAGCCAATTTTATAAAAGCCGGTTATATACATATAATAACAACCGTCAAAAAATTAACCGTTGCCATTTAACCAGCAATTAATTTGTAATCGTCGTTTCATACACAAATATCAACCAAATTTAGCCAGATAACATGGAATATAACTCATGACAGAAAAAATAATCTTGAACAAATGTCTAGTATAACAACTAGTAAAACCTTCAACCATTTAAACCTCAACTACAATCCTCTTCTACATCATATCCATTCACATAAACCTATGCTACAAATAGAAGCAAATCATATCCAAGTCCATATATGAATTAACTTATATACACATCTAAGGAAGGGTGCATTTACCTGCATACACTACAAACCGTTCGAGCACAAAAAAGAGTCAAAGTCGCAACAAGCTATGTGCGTACACTTTGGAAAGAAGGCATTCCTGTGTTTGGATATGTATATTCACTCTTAACCGGCAAGCAGTGAACTGGAAAAACTCAAAGCAAGAAGATGCTATCATCTGGAGTCATCAGAGCTAGAAGATTCTGAAGTATCGACTTCTCCTTCTTCTCCTCCTCCTCCTCCTCCTCCTCCTCCTCCCCCGCCTCCTCCTTTTGAATGCGCTGCATTTTCTTTGCTTTCATCATCCTCGCTCAAAGCTGCATTATTAGACTTATCATCATTATCGCTATCACTTGAAGAGTCGCAAGATCCAGAGTTAGTAGCGTTCCTCCTCTTTTTATTTCTTCGATTTTTCAATTCTAACCCTCTACGTTTGAGTGCGACTTTTTTGCCTTTTGGAGATTCAGCTTCGTGGCATGGGTCCCTCTTTTTTGATTCTGCTTCTATTGATGTGGACGATGATTTGCTTTTCGCATCTTCTTCCTTCTCTGATTCTTCTGCTGTGGATGTGTCTTTGCGCTTCCTCTTCGCTGAATTTGTCTGCGATGCATATGATGGTATGATAAAGGAGTTTGGGCATATAAATAAAAGAATAAACTAAATTGGTTAGAATCTTAATACTGATCTTCGATATTGATACATATCCACAATCCTAGGGGACACCAGGTATTTTCTTCCTCCCCCCCCCCCCCCCCTTTTTTTCCTTTTTTGGCAACAGACAATAGAGATCAGGCAGTGCAAAAATAAAGGTTCGCAATGAAAATGTTCAGAAAATTTCAGGCACAAAAGTTGCCAAAACTTGGGTTAAGAGGTTGGCAGACATGTGCTGTATACAGCCAGTAAAACTCAGGAATATTTTGCATCACTTCCCCTTTTCACTAAAAAAATGGTGGCACCCAAAAAGATTAAAGCAAATAACACTAATGACCACCACCGATTAGTGGATGCCACTAATATTACTAGTAACCAAGGTTCAAGATTTTGGTCGGCCCGCCGGATCAGGCAATTTCGATCTGGTTCTGGCGTTGACCAGCCGGAATCCCCTCCAAAACCCGGTTCTGGAAAACGAGAGTAAGAAGAAAGGGTTTGATTGTAAAAAAAAATTGGAGGAAAGAAGATCAGTTTTGAGCACAAAAATCTTAATTCAAACCGTAGTAATTTCATTTTGAGGTAGCAGATTCATCTTTGAGCTTCATTGAGCAAGCTAGGGTTTTTCTGTCCCACCAGCAGATTCATTATCGTGCTTGCAAGCTAGGTTTTTTTTCCTGAAGGAAGACTATTTCGGAATTTTTGTAGTATAAGCATAAACAAGATGATGGTGATGTTGTAACGAGAGAGAAATTGAGATTCTTTAGACTAAAAGACAAGAAATTATACGTGAACAAGTAGTTTGCAGCCAGAAAAAAGAGTCAAATGACTTTATTTTATAATAAAATAAAGTTAAACATGTAGACAAAATATTGGAGATGAAGAGTTTGTTCTTCTTCCTTCTGGTTGATTATGTACATTTTTCAATGTTTACCTTGTGTTCAACGCATACAGTTTAAAGTTTCGAAGTAGAATTTGTGTTCTTTTTTTTCCCCTCCTTTTTTTTTACCTCATGCCTTAGAAATGGTTAATGTAACCAAATGCAACATATTATAATCTAACACAATGTAATCAATGAGGAATCATATGCTCAAAAAAAATACCTTTTGCTATCAAAATTGCTATTATGTTTCCATCAAATTGTGCATCTTGTAACTCGATCAATGTACTATAAGTTTATGTTGGTATTGATTACTTAATTATTAATTATTACTGTAATATAAAAACATTCTCAGAATTGGCAAATCGAAATAACAGCGGAATTCCTGGAATTTCCGAAATGGAAACGAAATTCAAACTTAACCAACGACCGAAACAAAAACGGAATTTTGATCCTTGCTAGTAACCCAGCATGCATAATTGCATGTTTGTGCGTGTACAAATGTGTGTATATGTAACTTACAGGTTTATACCAAAGTAAAAGGTATAAATTAGAAGCAGAAAAAAAGCACTAATAAATTAGATTTGTTTACACAATTCCTTTGATTATTTAAATAATTATTTTTGTTTACAAACCTTAAAATTATGCACTTATTTTGAAAGAACGGCAACAAGTTTGTAGATAGGAAATAATTATTTTCTCACAGTAGACGAAAAGTATTAAAAAAAACATTAAAAATAATGCGAAGAGAAATTTGCTACTTGGAATGGAGAAACTTTGAATATTAACTGTAATTAAGAAATACATGTAGCATATGCTAAAAAAGGAAATTTAGTTTAGAAAAGAAACCAATCGTAGGAAATTAGTTATGTTTTTGCAAGTAGTAAAGATGAACCGTGCTTATAGTCATGAGCACAATATTAAACATTAAATGTGCAATTTCTACTGGCTGGATCAACAATTGACACGGTAAATTGCCACAATCCGGTTTCCAAATTTTATATACACTAGAAAATTTTCGCCAGTCAAGCATAAAAGTAAATGCATAATCCATTGCAATCATGTCAACCACATAAAAAAATTAAATGTCGTTTTGCAAAGTCGAAATATCGTGCAAATTTCCAAATGCATTACCTTGGCTCTATGTCCAATGAGATATGCCCATTGACTCCTGTTTCTCAAGCAGTCCATAACAGCATGTTTATGACTTGGATAAGCATAACGACATCCATTCGGCTTCCTACAATTCTTCCAATGCTGTAAAAAAAAGGAGAAAGAAAGAATGAATACAATATAAAGATCACTAAAGCCTTCAATTGTTTAAAACTACATACTGGGCGGACAGCATCACATAATTCCTCATAAGTAGAGCAGTTCTGCTTGCTCATAATATCATCAATCAAAGCTGAAAACAAACTATAAAGGATAAATATAACCAGAAAATAATCTAAGTGGAGATCGAACTAATCATCAGTTATAAATTCAAACCATACCAGGCAGGGTACGGGTAGCAATAGCACTATTATCTGAATCACTCCTTGGAGAGAACCTTGTACTCAATGTATCACTTCTCTCGTGTTCATTGAGTCTGCCTGGTGTGCTTTTTCTCGTGGACACTGCAGTATCAGGCGACCTATAACATGAATCCTTTTTAGAAGACTCTCGATATTTACGGTCTCTACCACTCCTTTTTGTTTCATCAATGGACTCTTGAGAATTTTGAGAAGTGTCTTTAGATGCATCTTCCCGGCTCTTCTTCTTAGAATTCTGACAAAATATAGAAAAAATCATACGGTATTTGATGTAAAAGGATGATTCCCCCCCCCCCCCCCTTTTTTGGACCACATTCTAAAATTTGTAACAAAAATAGATCTGTTTAAAAACATATGAAAAACCATAAGCACTTTTTGCCAATGTGGTTAAAGTAGACTATCTGTATTAGCGTTATTTGAAATTGTGCAGCATAATTTTTATTGACTTCACACCGGTGTTATTTCAAATGGAGCAAGTGCAACTTTCATACTAATTTTGTACTGGCTTCATTTATTTTCAGGAACAAATGTACTGCAATGATTTCAAATCACACTAGTATAAGTAGCCGATTTCGCTATACTGATAGGGGCATGTATATCAAATATGTTTTATATATTTGTGATGTGCTCAAACCAGTGGCTTGAAATGACGAGAAATCCAACAAAAATATATTTAAACTTAATTCAAAGCCAATGGTACTGAAGAGTTTGCACCTGTTCTTTCCCTCCAGAACTTGAAGAGCGCTTTGAAAGCGCGCTAGAAGCATGCTGTGAAATTAACTGTCCATCAGATGCTCGAAGCATGCGAGAGACCCGAGGAACACGAGGAGAGCTGTTTAGTTGTTGATGTAAAAGTAATGCAAGCTGTACAATTAATGGCAGAAGAAAATAATGTTACAATGGAAATGATTGGACCAATTATGAAACTTATACGTCATTAGGTTATATATGCACCTCTTGATCGCTCAAAGTGGTTGTAACAGTTGGTGGAATCATAGAATAAGTGGATACCGATGTTAATTGAGATACATGCTGATTCATCCTTTCATTTTTCCCGCGAGTACCATTCTGCATCTGTGATGACTCAGTTTTATCATACGATAATGCCTTAGAAGATGCTCCAAGCGTATGATCTTTTGACCCTGATGTAACATGCTTAGACACAGAAGCATGAGAAATTTTGCTTGTATGACAAGATTTTCCAGAGCTTTTAGAGTCGCCTTTTACCAAATGTCTTGACCTTTGAACCAAAGAATCTTTTTTAAAGCTTTGTTGTCCAGAGTCATTCGATGAATCTAAAGCCTTCACTGTAATCGAGGTTGTTGTGGCACTTCTTGGTTTTTGACTTATAGGAATTAGTTTCTCACTTGTTAAAGAGCTTTTCCTAAACTCTTTTGATTTATTCAATTTAGAACTGTTTAGTTGTTCCTCTTCCTCTACTTGGTTATGTTGCTTTGGTCCATTATTTACGATTTTCTCCTCTGTTGCATTTCCAGCACAACCTTGATTATTGGCATCGTCTTCTACATCAGGGTCCACACACTTATGAGCATTGGAAGGCAAACTTGTAGTCATCTGCAGATGTGTTTCAGGTATATTCAAATGATTAGTGTTGTCTGAATTGTCATCAGTATCACAAATTAAGTTTGTTTGCATGTCTTCAGGACCTTTTGAAATGGGTACATTATTTTCAATATTGTGCTTCAGAAGATCTGTACATGCAGAGATAGCACCATCTGAACTGGGAACCTTCTGTTTGCCAATGTCAATCTTTGAATTTTCTGACTCTAAGACAACAGAACAAGAACCTTTGTTTATAGTTTCGTCCATTTGGCTTTCATCCTTGGATCGGTTTAAATCATGCATGATTTTATTTTTAATTCCCTGGTTCAGAATTAACATTACTGTCAGTTATTACACAAGTTATATGGTATGAAGATTGAATGGTTCCAATAATAGAACATAAGGTGAGCTCTCATACGGAAAGCATGGATTATCTCTAGACATCGGAAAGATTACACTTACATATATACCTACATACATACAATAAGATTAAGACTTCAATCCTGCTAGCCACATCCTATTATGTGTGATTTATTCTGATTGAGTGGAGTTGGGTACTGCTCTCTCTTTCACATAGCAGACCAATACACTTTTGTACCCCTGGGTTTCTTTAAAATAACTTAATTATCTAGTTGGTTCTGTATGGATCATGTCTCGATTTATGTGCACATATCTATTAGATAATAGTAAAGTACAAGAATTCGACATCTTCTCATTTATTCTAAACAGTTTCCAAGTTTTTCCTTAATTCTCTCAAAATATTTTACATTCAAATTCATGTAAGTTATAATTTTCATAATTATTTCTTCTAGTTCACTATTACTATTTTATGTTAAGTCCACAAGTTTTTATTCAAAAATTGGAATTTCATAAAAACAATAAACACACATATGTGTGCGCGATAGGACTGTAAATTTTGTATGATTGTCCGATGTCCGGCTCGGTCCGAAGCTGTAAGACGTCCGGTCTGTGTCCATATGATTCTCATTTAATAGATATGTTCGTCGAAATTGTTCGATGTTTTTCTATTGTCCGAACATTGTCCGTATGTCTTATAGGATAGGGCTAGGACACACTTTTGTCCGATCCGATCCGTTTACACCCTACGTGCCGCACACACACACAATCTATTCAATCTTTTACTTTTTCATTGTTTTAGGCTTTCCAGTGAACGAAATTCTAATAGTTAGAAAGTTTATAATGCATAATATATATATTTTCCATTGCTACTACACTTTCCGATTTAGATTTGTTTATCAATATTTCAATGAACGTTTGAAATTAAATCAAATCATTTATCTAGTTAACTGTGTCAAACATGAGATATCGGATTTAAAATTGTCTTAATCAATACTATCTAAGAATATTAGCAGATCTTACAAATTAACATAATTAACCATCCACACACACATGCATATACATATATAAACACAAATAATTATCAAATAATATTAAAACAAAACAAAAAAACACACACAGAGATATACATATACATATACGTATATGTATTCATGCTTCTCTTCAATTATATTACATTGAAGTCCCTCATAATTTAAAGTTCTCATTCAAGTTACTAACTTTATGTTACTATCCTCTTTTTTTCCCTTTTTTTTCCATATCAAGGTTAATTTTCATCACAATGAGTCGGTAAAATATGATTATATATCTATTTACATCACTCTTTTTTATTTTTGAATTAACAAAGTTTTGTTTTTATGGATTAACATCAGCTAAAATAATAAATTAACAATTACCGAATTATATTTTTAGATAAATGATTTACTACAAAGGAAAATTATTGAAAATATGAAATAATCAGTTAAAAACTATAACAAAATTGAGAAAGCTAAAATAGAAGTCCGATCCCTCACATCTTAAATTTTGTTGCCACTTTCAACTATTTTTCCAATTTTTAGCTAAAACTTATGTCATAGTTTTCATTTTAGTATGCTTTCATTTTAGATGAATGTTTTGATATTTGCTATGAAGTTTTTACAATGCATAAAATAAGTTAATTCATTGTTATTACACTTTCAGCTTTAGATCTGTTTATCACTAATATTTGGAATTAAATTTATAACCCGTTTATCTAATCAATTGTATCAAACATGAAATATCGAATTCAAAATTTTGTCTTAATAAATGCTTAAATAAAATAATAACAAATTGAAAAAAATTTAATCAACCAAATAAATGTAGTTAATTAGTAGGACAAATTTTGCTTACAGGCCCGAGACAAAAATATTTCAACTTTAGGCCTCGGTCAAAACTTATTACAAAAATAAGCCTCTTTTTACATATACAAGCATTTTACACTTGCGCAATCCAAATTTGCACGAGCACAAATTTTTTAAAAAAAAAATTACGCTTGTGCAATCCAAATTTGCACGTGCACAAATTTTTTTGAAAAAATAACACACTTGCGCAAATTTGAATTGTGCAAAACTAGACCTATTATTATAATGAGTTTTGAACGAGACCAAGTTGAAATGATTTTTTTCCTTAGGCCTATTAGTAAAATTTGTCCTAATTAACATTTATTTGATTAGCAGTTTTAAATAGGAAAAAATAACAAAGTATTTTAGCTCATTTATATGAACATAAATAACAAGCTTATTCTTTGTTCTAAATATCTCATCTAACAAAAATTATATCCTAACATAAAACAGGATCGAATTGTTAGCAAATATGTATTAATAAATTCACCATACATTGCATATACTAATTCAACAATATTTTTAAAATTTAGTGTGTACTGTGTATTTATGGCACAAGATGCAAGAAAAGATTTCACCATTAGCATCACATTGCTCAATTCTTAAAGGTAAAAGACATCACGTGTGATAATTTAACAAGGGGAGTGATAGCTGATAAATACACTTCCTTTTCAATATCTTTTACCACTCGCACTTCTATTTTCTTTGTAATACTATGCATGAAAGGTGGAGTGCTAGTGATAAAGGGGGAGTATTTATAACTCTCTATAATAATACCCAAAACAATATTGCATATCATCATCAATTCATATCATATCAAACTTCAAGAATTTGGTATCATTCCGGTTCTATTTGTATATGATATAATTGCTCTGAAATGATTCATGTAATTATAGTAAGTTTGACATAACTTAAAGTTTTTTGCTTAGTCATTTACATATATTTACATATATACATATAGATAAGAAAGAATTCATCTGCACATCTCTCCGCTACACATCATTTACACCTTTACAATTTTTCAAATTACACAACTTAAAATAAAACAAAAATTTGTAGATATGTTCTTGCATACCTCAAGAGTATATTCATACAATTTTGATTAATTAATAGTCTTTTTTATATGTTTCAAATCAACGCTTAAAATAAATGTTTACGGTTATATAAACTTACCATTTTAAAACCCTTAAAAGTTCCTAATCGAACTCTTTTTTTTACAATATGTTCATAGTGTGGATTGAACATTTCCAAGTTTCATTTGATTTCTAATACTTCAGCGGTAAAAATTATGAAGGTGTATAAGGTGTGGCGAAAAAAAGGTGCAGCGGACAGTGGTATAAAGGCGCATGCCTAGACACATAAAGGCCTAGGCGCAATAGTTGCGCCATTATGGAAGCTAAGGCGCTCGATCCATTCAAGGCGTCCAAAAAGCGCGCTTTTTTCTAAGGTGGTGAAGCCACAATGTGCCTAAATGTGCATCTCAACTAGGGTTTAATTCTTAGGTTGAAAAATGAATACTTCCTTGGTCCAATTAATTCAAACTCGTTCTCAACCCTACATTAAGTCAAAACTTAATCAACTTCAATTTCGAGTGCACAAAAAAAAACCTACCGCAAATCTTGCTCCGAGCCCCCATTTTTTTGTCACCGCAACCTAAGCCATCGCCGCCGCAAACGCCGTAGCTTCCTTTGCCTCATCTTCTCAACTTAAATATTGTTTTTCTATATGTATTTAACTAAGTTAATTAAAATTTAAGTTATCATATTAAAGGTAATTAATGTTTAAAAGTCAAATTTAAGTTAAATCTAAACTTATAAACTAGGTTATATTTGAGTTAGTGATTAAAAGTAATTAGTTTAATTTTAACTTTAATTTTAAATTTAGTTTAATGTTTAGTTAATTTTAAATTTAACGTTTAGTTACTTTTAATTTTAGTTCATTTTGATTAATTTTAATTTTAAATTTAGTTAATTTTGATGTTTTAGGGTAAATAGATGCATGGTCCGTAAATCATTCAGTCATATTTATTCTATTATATATAAAAAAGAATGTGAAACCATTGGTATTCTATCTTCTCGATCAATCTCAAATCATATATTCACCTCTCCTTAATTTGAGTAAACTTTTTATTATTATGTCCTACCGTTAATTTTATATGACAATCAATACTATCGCTATTTACCTATTTTTTAAAATCAAGAGTTGCATTATACCTTCAATTATTTGGTTTAGCTTATTGTTGCTCTTTCTCATTAATTTTTTACTATCCTGGTCAAATTATTTTCGTTTTCTCGTATCCTCACTTCAATGGCTTTCACTACATCTTCTCCATACTCTAACCATCTTGTATACTTCATTATCCCCCTAATTGTTTTGCTTCTTTGAAAAGCAAAATTAATTTCTCAGGAATTTAATGAACTTTTTCACTGTGTTATGCATTAGAATCTCAAATTTTCTCAAGCAAATTCTATGTGCATTCCATTCCATTTGTCATCACCGAAGGTAATATTTGCACTAAATTTTCAACTGTATATTTTTTTCCATCAAAATTGGATTTTATTATAGATTTTAAGTTATGATTATCAGTTTCATTAATTTTCTGGGTCTTGTGTTATGCATTAAAATCTCAAATTTTCTTAAGAAAAATTTATGTGTGTTCCATTCCATCTATCATCACCGATGGTATATTTTACACTAATTTTTCAACTGCATATTTTTCTCCATCAAAATTAAATTTTATTGTAGATTTTAAGCCATGATTATCAGTTTCATTTATTTTTCGGGTTTTCAAATATTGCTATGAAAATATCTCCATTATCACCCAAACTCAAATTTTTATTTGCATTTCTTATCGAGGTTCAATATTGGAGTGGTGCTTTAAGTAGTATGATTTCTTAGGTGGTTAGGTTTTAATAATTTATTTTTCTTCGTTATGCTAAACTTGAGTTGATCGTATTAGGACTTGATTTATTATATATTTATCATTATGAAAAATGAGTTAATATCTACACACACCAAATATACACATCTCACCCCCTTTTTTCACATCCATAAAATTGTTCCACACACCCACCCACACTCACCGTTTTATGTGAATAGCCAAATTAATCAACCTATAAAGTAAAAAGATTAGCAGCTTTTTTAGTAAATAATGCAAACGGTTTTGCAAACTACAACAAAATATGATTTTGCGAAAACGTTCAATTCCAGAACCCAGTTTTTTGAATTAAAAATTAAATTTCATATATGATATTATTTTAACCAAAATTATTTATATTACATGCTATCTTAAAAATAGACAACCATACCTACTACAATAAATTCAACCTTGAATTTAATGTGATTATAGCACGAATAAATACCTTGTATAGATTGAATTGTAATAGAAAAAACAATCAATTCATACAATGATTTTTCAACAACAATAAATTAGATCTTATTTAAATTATTAATTTCAATATGCTCTATGATTAATTGCTGATAGGGAAGCTATTATAGTGTTTATAATTAAAGTTTGGTTTTTTTTATTTGCAAAACTGTGTGACTATTTTTTCACTTAGTTTTGTATAACCGACCAAAATAGTTTTTGTAGTATTTTATCTCAATTAATTTTAGGATCCATTTAAGTGGCATTAACTGTTTAGGGGTGTAGATAATAACACCCATGAAAAAAATTTCGTTAATGTTCACATATATACAATGAACAACAAAATATGATCCTAACGATGTAAAAAAGATTTATGAATCACAATTGACTGTGCTTGAAATATGACATTAGAAGAGTCATTACACATACGTCCTTTAAGTAGAACAATAAAAGAAATGTTTAGCATATATTTGAATTACGTTATTCAATTATTTTCAAATTTGGTAATTGAATCAAAATATAAAAGTCAACCTCACATTTTTGCCTCTATGCTCATTCAATCTCAATTGAAATGTTGATCTCTCCTTAGTTTAAATGATATTTTTGCATTTAGTCCCTTAATTCTTTTCCTCCTCAAAGTTTCCTATTTCAAAATAAATTCTCCAATTAATGTTCAAACGTTTCCATCCTAAATCCTTCCACCCATTATTCTATTTTTTTATCTATGTATCATATCGTATATAAAAGAGGATATCTGACCATTTGTATTCTTTGCTCTTATTCATTCTCAACTTCAATCTTCAATTCTTCTTGATTTTAGGTAAATTTTGCATTCAAGTCGTTCTATTTCTTCTTTATTTTTCAAAATGCCTAAAGCATTGAACTCCAAAATTTAATGCACATTAATTAATCATATACTCGTTCTTTTTAACTCTTTTTTTACGTTGCTCTTTTCTTATTCCTAACAATTGTACCTAAACATTTGAAGAAAAAATACCTACGATTATAACATTTGTGCAAATTCTACTTCTTTAGCTTAGTTCTCTTTCAATTTCAAAGCAACTCTCAAAAGATGAAAAATAAAAAAATTCATTTCAAAACTTGTTCTTTGATTATAACAAATGCAATTTGATTAAACAGATTCGAAGAAGTTTAATCAATTTTATCTTCGTTCATCCTTTTTCCAACGAATATTTTTAATCCTATATTAACCTCAACTTTAAATTAGTTCAATATTGAAGATGTGAATGTTTGAATTGCTAAATGTACTATTAAATTCAATTATCAATTTTATTTTAGTTGTATATATTTATAACAAAATTGTAGGAAAATTGAATTCAACTAATAACTTTTAAGGTATCTATTATTATATATATATATATAAATAAAATATGCAACAGTTTCCCTTCTTTGCTAACAATCATTTTCAATCCAAATGTTGCATTCTCCATAGTTTGAGGTTTCACTCTACATTTGACATCTACCATGTTTCACATTTATGAATTCAACCCGGAGATTAAAGATTCAAATTAAGGCTGCAGCATACAAAAGTGATCGAACGCCTCAGTTGTATAATGTTGGAGGCATTAGTTTCATTCGGTGCCTAAGATTTTTGGATCTAGCTTGAGAGAATTAGAGCAAGAAAAAAAGAGAAAACTATCATAACATGAAAGAACTTAATATATTCAAATCTAATGCAATGTATTGTGAGAAAATAAGAGATTAAACGTGGAATTAATTAGAGGCAATAAAAGCAATTAATCCATCTTGAGATAATTAAAGCAAGAGAAAATGAGAAAACTATTATAAAAGAAAAGATTGTTTCAGATTTGGACCCGATGTACAGTGAGAAAATGTGAGAATGAATATGAAATTAATTGGAGGTAATAAAAATAATTAATCTTCTTGAGAGAACAAAAGCAAGAAACAAGGAGAAAACTATTATAACATAAAAGAACACAGAAGATTATACATGTTGCAATGTGAGAAAATGAGAGACTAAATGTGGGATTAGGCCTGTCAACGGATGGTTTCGGATGCGGATAATGCCATATCTACATCCGCATCCAAAATCATTTTCGGATATCGAATATCTGCATCCGCGGATACGGACGGATATCAGATAATTATCATATCCGCTAACGACCGATAAATCAAGAATTATAAAAGGAAAATTTTAGTTAATATAAACATTTTCGATTTCATTGATGGTAAAAGTGCTAAAAATTAACAAATATGATGATAATAAATAGTTTCGAACAGTTAATAAACATTAAGTGCATATAATATAAACTGCTAACTTAATAAAATAATAAAAGAATATTTTTCATTACACTACAATACACATAATTTAAACTATAATCTTGACAAAAATCGAACGGAAGACATCTGCATCCGTCTTTTCGGATATCGGATATTTATCCGATTTTCGGATGCGGACGGATTTCGGATTTTTCGGGTATCCATTGACAGCCCTATGTGGGATTAATTAAAGGTAAAAAAATTAACATTTTGTATGTTGCAGCCTTAATTTGATTCTTTTCTTTAATGTCTAGGTTGAAGTGTTAGAAAATGGTAGCTTAAAATGTAGAATTAATTAAAGGTAATAAAAGATTAACAATTTGTGTGTTGCAGCCTTAATTTGATTCTTTGATCTTTGGGTTGAATTCATAAATGTAAAACATGAAGATGTCAAATGGAAAGTGAAACCCCAAATTGTGGAGAAGGCGACGTTTGGACTGAAAATGATTGTGAGTAAAGAAGTCAACATTTGGCTAATTACATATTTTGCATATTATGTGTTTAGAAGTTTTACCCCGCACGCACGCACACAGATATATATACATAATAGTTTGGAAGCTAATGTTCCAATTTTTGTTGTATATTTCAAAACTAATTTTCAAATTATATCTTCAATGATGTCCTTACATGCTTTAGGTTGTACCCATGCACTTCAATGTATATAACCTATACGGATCATCATGTTATTTGACTTGGAATATCCATTTTGATTCATGTTTATACATGAATCATTCTGTATGTTTTATAAATTATAGAATATTTGTTCGTGAATTAGGTATTTTGTGAATATTATGTGTGAGAAAATTTTACTTTCATATGAACTAACAAAAAATAGAAATAAAAACCGATCGTTTTGTGCTACGAAGTTGAAACCTAAAGTTGTAGTTTTCATTATTATGTTTTAATCAATTTATAAATCATAACTTTTATAGTGTCCATTCCCCAAGATCCAATTCTCCAAGCCTTATCCATATGCTTTTAGAAATAGCTATTTTCAAACAGGTATAAAAACAATTCTATAATACACCAATCTAACAGTTTTCACTATCAATTTACAATCTTTTGTAGGATTTCAGTGGTTTTTATTTAAATGACCCAGTTTGAATGTCCATTTATCAATTTAAATTTGAAAAATGTCATTTTTTCCCCTTACTGTAGTAATTCATAAAATTCAAAGCCTACATCTTGTTAAATGATACTCTTACATTTTCAATCCATCATAAGGGCTTTCCAAAATTAATTTTACATCTATCCTGAATCTTGATGGTCGTTTTAAATCATTTTTGTAGAAGTTGCAAAAAAAGGATAAATACTCTCTTGTTATATGTTTACATGTTTGAAAATGGTATATCATCTAGCTTTTGTCCAATTCATGGTAATGTACCAATATCCACATGGTATTTTCGTGATTGAATGATGGATCTACTAAGATTTAATTGTGCACATATGCTTTATGTTATGAGTCCTTACGATATAATGGAATTCACGGTAGCCACCCACTTTTTAAAGCAGGATTATAGTAGAATTTTGTTCCAAAAACAAGAAATTGCATGAAGATCAAACAGGTTCTTTTAGTAACCTTTGTTAACTATACATCATGTATTTTGTTTCATAAATAATAATCATGATTTTGCCAATAGCTAATGATGCATTATTTTTAACCTATATTATTTTAACTTTGTTAAACATTAGGAATGAACAATTTTAACTTTGGTTAAATGTCAAAAATCATTTTGTCTTCTCTTTTTCATATTTGCTTTTCGTTTATTGAATTTTTGTTTCAGCTGCGATTTACAGTTCAGGTATGGTTTTTTCATTTTTACTTCTTTTAGTTGTATTACTTCTATAAAATTTGTATCTCTCATTAAAAAATGTTTATTTTGTGCAAAACATAGAGTGGAATCAAAGCAATCTTTTCACGTAGAAATCTCATATTGATCATTTTTTTTCAGGTACAATTACATTTTTTTCTTCGTATGTTCATGCTTCCATTAGTGTGTCAAGTACACATTAAATAGATTATCCACATGGTTCATTTTATTTATAATATTAATCTTCTACGTTGAGTAAATCATTAGTCGCTACATAACTAATCTTTAAAGTCCCCATATGCATTTTAACTTGGCATTAATAATCATCTAGAACTAGGATTGATGTAAGCTACAATATATGCTTTAGTGATTGCGCACGTATTATATATTACGCCGTGAGTTAAGGCTTCATAGCCAGTGATACGACATATGAATTATTAGCTTCAAGGGAAGTTAATCTTTTAAGGTTTTATGACAATCAAAAATGGAAACTGAAGAAATTAGTATACAAGCTAAGCAATAAATTCAAGATTAATTGAGGATAAAGGTTGCATGTTGGTTTAATATTTGCCCCTCTAAGATAGTTTATTTGTTTCATTACTTATGGAAACATCCACATTATATGAAATAGTATAGATGTATATTTTCTGATTAGCCACTTTCTGCCAAATACTAATATCAATTTCCAACTCAAAGCATAAATGTTCAATATCTTGAAGATCTTCAGAATTACCATAATGAACTGTGGGCTAGGTGGTACTGATGTATGTGTATTAACCGTTTTCGGTACTTCATATCAACTCAAGCAAATAGTGTCAACTTTTTTTTACTAATGTACGGTTGATGTCAATGACATAAGAAAGTTCTTGGATTATGTTGCTGATGATAACTAAAATTCATTGGAAAAACTAGCAAAACCATCTTTTTTTAGGTCATCATTGTATGTCACTTGGAAGTCATAATGCGTGCATGCAATCTCCTATACATGGCACATAGACATAATATATGTTCCACAACTGAAAGATGTGAACAAGGATAACAAATTATAGATTACGGAATAAACAAGTTGGGTTTTTATAAAAATTGCAAGTTGATTGCTTTTTAAACATACTCTGACATTACATAGTAGTTTTTTTCATTTTATAATATAAGTTTGATATAAACCACTGCATGTTTATGTACACATATGTTTATTGATCTCTACTAACGAATAATATAAAACTAGCGACACACAAATAACTTGCTACGTGGATAATCTATGAACAAGAATTTCAAGGTGCTTGAAAACAAAGGAGTCGGAGAAAACTATTTTTCTACATGACGGAAAATGATGCATCTCAATACAAGATTATGGCATGTGGCGGACTAATTCTTTATCTCTTTTTTCAACCATTCGAAAATCCAAGCCTCCTGATAGTTTAAAAAATGCTTTATTGTATTTGAATTTACTTTTCATTTGAGTTGTATGATGTTTGGTGATTTCCATAAGATTAATATGTCATGTGATTACTTGGGGTAAAGGTAGCGTATGTCATATTTAACAATGTTCAATAGTTTCACGTTAAACATTCTTATCCAATACTGTATATTTAACATAAAATAAAAAATATGCAAATCCATTTATAGGTATAGATATATTCTTGATTCTTACCTAATTAATTTATTTCTATATTCCTAACAATTAAAGAAACGCTTGGAGAACTACCCTAGTGAAGTTCTAGTGTTCAAAGACTATCAACTGCTATAATGGAACTAAATATAAAAATTATAGATGAATTCTATGTTTAAAAGAAAAGGAATTGATTTCATTATATGCATTAACTATTAACTATTTATAAAGCTATACATAATTGATTGAGATGTCTGGTATTTCTTACCAAAGTACAAGTACAGTATGTTAATATTGGCAGTTCTTATTTTGGAAATCAATGTGAATTATACTATTGTATTGTACATGAATATATATATAAGGTAGATTTATTTAAAATGATCAGTCGATCGATTGATTTATTTTGTCAATCTTCTTAAAGGTAATAGGATAATTTACATGCTAAATTTGTGATATTGCAATGTTCAGTGCTCAATAATATGTTAAAAAAAATCTCTCTCGAAAATACTTTCTAATGTAGTTTTAAATGGGAATGATATGTAAAGAAAATGGTATGCATATAAGTTTCGATTTTCTGGTCTGATACTGTATTAACATATAGTAAGAAAATGTTATGTATGATGAAGGAAACCACTAGACCAAGGTGTAAGGTTCCAGCCGGAACCACGAGATTCCTTTCTGTTAGCCTTTTTTTGCGTGAGAAGGGTTTTCTGCTAATGTATGTTCTGGGGGGTTCTTTTTTTAAATGCAGATGAAGAAGTGTTTGTAAATAGATGGGCTTAGACTTGAAATTTAATATGTTTGGGCTGAATAATTATCAAAGGACTTGAACATGTTAACTTGAAAATGGACCTGAATATTAAACTTCAATACGAACTTGAGTATGTTCAACATAGAATATGCAGTATATATATGGTTTGCATCGTTTATCGTTACTTTTTCATTAAAAATAAAAAAATACGATATCAGGGCCGAAACCGAAACTTCTGGAACTTCCGGAATTGACCGAAACCGAAACTTCTGGAACTTCCGGAATTGACCGAAACCGAAACTTCTGGAACTTCCGGAATTGACCGAAACTAATAAAATTTCAAATGGCTGAAACCGAAACCGAAACCAAGTTCTCGAACCTTGCACTAGACTTTATCAAATTAATTAACAAAAGTGTTTTAAAATATTTTCCTCTATTGATCATTCTTATATTTCACGGTATATAAGTTAGTTTGATATTCTTTTGTTGAGTCCATGTAATATATTTTTGATTTTGCAATCTTTTTAACTCATTTCATATCTGTAACCATCCAGAAATTATAGAATCTCCAAGATTTTTTTCTCTAAGTGTCTTTTGCATTATATTCTAATGGACGTAGTACATATATTTATTTCTACATATATTCTCATTGAATTTTATATTTAGCTTTGAAGATGACAAAGCTTGGGAATTCATTAATGCTTTAAGATGTTAGGTTTTGATGATACAATATTTCATACTTAAGTAGATTCTGAAGATATTTGAGTCTGTGAAATTGTGACTCAAATACATTGTCTTTTTTATAGATTTTGAAAAGTGATTAATTGTCTCTTTTATTATATTAAAGAAGATAATGAATTTACAATGAAAAGATTTATAGAAGTATTCAATAGCTTCTTAAAGAAGATATTTTGTCAAGACCGTTATAAACAAGCATGTTATGGTTCATTGGATGTGAATGAGAAAAGGTTTATTTTTCTATGCTTTTAGGGGTTGAGATATCTTCTCAATTTTTAGGCTTCTCTTATAATCTAATGGTAAATTAATAAAAGTTTTGTTTGGAGCAATATATTTATCGTTATTTTTCTTTACTTCTTATCTCTTCTAAAATTTAATTGTGTACAGATCATATGAAAAACTCTAACAGTTGATATCGAAGCATGCTACACAAATTTCTTGAAAAGAAATTTGGTTATGGGGAAGATAAGTGTTGAAAAACTTAATATGAGAAATTGAAGATTATGCAAGGCGAAGATGGAGGATTTTCTACATCTCAATGATCTTCATCAACCATTGAAGAGCAAAGGGGAGAACTTTGTAATATATTTGAAACAAAATAGGAAATTTTGGATAGGAAAGCTGCGACGGCTATTCGATATTTTTTGAAGAATACGGTGTTTCATATTGCTGCTAATGAAACATCCGCTTATTCGATTTGGAAGGAAGGAGTTTATGCAAAAGAACTCTGCAACAAATAAGGCTTCTTATGAAAGATGGATGATGAGACACCGGCCTTGATATTGATGAGTTCATTACCGAAGAATTGGGAAACGTTTGTGGTTGCATTGAACAACTCAAATTTAGATGGAGTTGATTCAATGGGTTCAGTGGTTAGTAGCCTACTTAATGAGAAAATGCGGAGGATGAACCTCATGGAAGGAAAAGATAAGGAGAAAAGGGAAGTAGAATAATAATTAAATAAGTTCATCTTGCAAGGAGGGCTAATCATCCAAATATGAAGAAAAAATCAAAAAGATCAAATAGAAAGGGATTTCATCTGCTATCACTGTGAAAAACATAGTCATCCGTTGAAATTTTACAATAAGCTTAAAAAGGACAAGAGGATGAAGGCATTAAAAGAAGACCAAACTAAACGAAAAGATAAAGCGATGATGAGGTACATTTTGATGAGGAATTTAATCACAATGCTTTATGTATGGATAAAAGCAAAAGCAAGATTGGATGCTTGATTCATGGACTTGTTTCCACATATGCAATCAAAAGGAATAATTTATTGATTATGAAGAGAAAGATGCCAAAGTAAAATCTGCTAATTGTGGAGATCTGAATGTTAAGGGCATAAGTTCCGTTATATTGAAAATGCACAACGGAAGGGTGGAGTTAGGGACATCCCAAAAATTATAAAAAAATCTTATTTTAATAAGACAGTTGTAGGTAAAAGACTGCAATTTTTCAACTTAAGGTGGAGCATAAGAGTTTGAAAGGGTATTAAGGAGGTGTTGCGCGCAAAAGAAGGAAGCAACAATGTATATAAATTGCTTGAAAAAACGGTGGAGACTGTGAGACTTCTCAAAGTAGTGTTTGAGGGTCAAATTTGCCTGAATTAAAGTGGAGCTAACAACGAAAAGCCATAAAGATCGCATGAAGGCCATTGTAGTATTACAAACCGGTCTGATTTATTGATGACAAGTGTTACGGCACGCGCTTCCCGCGTGAATTGTTTTTCTTATAAATTGTATATGTTCAAACCAGTCAAAAAGTGATTTTTTTTTATTTTCAAATGATATTAAAATTGTATATTTGTAAACAATTATTTTAAATTTGTAAAGGAAGTTTACTTTTAGAAGCGTTTTGAATTTGTAAAGCATGGTTAATTGTTAGATCCTACTTTTAGGAGCGTTTGAATTTGTAAAAAAAGTTTAATATTAGATCTTATTTTTAAGTGATTAAGATTTGATAATATATAGAGGGGCATTTTTGGTAGTTCATTGTTCACGTTGATACCAAAAAAGTGACACCAAAGTTATCACAACTATTATTAAAAATATGCATGTTCAATTTGAGGACACGCGTAATTAAACGGTTTGGAGTTTTGTTAATTTTTGAAATGGTAACATTTGTTTCCATGATAATATTGGAGATCGTTTAGAGTTTGAAGTTTTATGTAGAACTTGAATGATATTTATGGAATATCGTATCAAGGTGGAGTTTGTTAGATTTTGGTGATACAATATCTCATATTTAAGTATATTTTGAAGATATTTGAGTCTAGATGGAATTGTGACTCAAACATATTCTCTATAAATTTTGAAGAATGATTAATTGCCACTTTTATTGCATTAAAGAAGGCATGGATTATCTACAAGGAAAAGATTTATGAAAGTATTCAGTAACTTATTAAAAATGATATTTTATCAAAACCATTGTAAACGGACATGTATATGGTTCATTAGATGTACGTGGGAAAAGGTTTATTTATCTAAAGTTTTAGGGATTGAGATATCTTCTTAATTTTTAGGTTTTCTCTTATAATCTTGTGGTAAATTAATAAAGCTTGTGTTTGAAGGAATATATTTGTCATTATTTTTCTTCAATGGAGATGGTTATGTCTTTTGCATTTAATCTTTGACTTGATTCCCAATTTATTAATGCTCATTCCTACTTTATTCCATATGATATTGTTTTGTTTTCTTCTTGAAGCTATATATGCTCACACTCACGTAAAGCGCAAGTATCATGTTATTTGAGATGTGACCGGTTCGTTTATTTTTTTTTCATTTTGGTTTAAAGAGGGTTCCATTACAAATATCTAGCAACCCTATGCAAGTAGGTGAACAGTCGCCATTTAAGCATTTATGCATACATAGTAATGGTGTCCATTTAAAGGATCTTTTACGCCTTTAAAGTTTTTTATTTTCTAAATTAGTTGAAGGAAGGCAGGAAAAGTGTCATTTTATAGTGAATAGTATGGAAGATGACTAATTTGATTTGTGTAAAATAAATTAGGTTTTGGATGTTCATTTCCTTCAAAACTTTTTCAAACGTTTATTTGTGTTCCATCTTATAGCATCAAACATTATTTTTTCTCTCAACCAGGCACTCAAGCATTTTGAATTCTCCCTCCTGAGTCTTAAATCAAACCAAAACATGCGTATTTTATCTAACAATCATCAAGACGAAATCTTATAATTCATCTCCAAGTAAATCCCAGTCAAAAGTCTTCTTCTCGTCAACCAAAGTAGTCAAGTATTTTTATTGTCGTCGATGATATCTATACCATCGTCTTTGCATTGTTTATTTATTTTGATTCCTAATTTTAATGTCGCCTGAAACAATAACGTCGAAGACATAAAACACTATATCGAGAGATATGAGAACGTATAAAAAAACAATCAAAAACCGTAAATAACATATCTATGATTGATTTGTAGAAGAAAAATAAACTTTGACACATGAAAAGAAAACCAACATCTTTGTGATTATCACAATATCCACTAAACATTCATCTTGCACCATCTATTAGGCAAAAAAATTAGGGTTTAGGGTTTGAAATTTTTGAAAAGTACGAAAGATTTGTTGAGAAGAGATACGAAGTAGGATCGTCTAGGGCTAAGTTGAATGAATAGAATATGATGGCCAGAAGTACATGAAAAATATTGATATCTAATAAAATTATAATGATGGCCGAAAAGAAAAAAATTGGATGCCAATAGTAGCACGCATTATTTATTATTTTTTACAAAATTTGTTTTTTGTTACATTATTTTGAATTTTTCGTAGTTTGAACATGTTTATAGATAACTATAAAGACATTGTTGCTCATAATGGTTCTAAGTTAACTATTTTTAAGTAGGAATGATCATATCAAATATAATTACGATAGAATAAAGAAAAAATTAATTACTTTTAATTTTAACGAGGAATTCAAATCATAAACATTAATTCAATTTAATGTGAGAACTACATATTAGTTCTCTTTAATGCTAATCGATTGTAGAATTAATATATAATCAGTCGATTCAATTTATTTCTCTTTATCAGTACCATTTCGAACGCATAGCTCTGTGAGGAAACATGTAACATGAAGTGGTCTACAAATTTAACAAATATTTCATCGATGTAATAAGTATGTGTATCAAAGAAAAATAGTAAAGTGCGAACTCAATGCCTATTCATAATAAATAATTTCCTTTTTCTTTAACAAGGTCGTAAAAAATGATTGAGAAGAAATATATTTATAGATAATTTTATTAAACAGATTTACCGAACTAATATTAGGGAAATACTTGCTTCTGCTTTTAAGGCAGCATGATATTCTTGACATATTAGTTAATGCTTGAAAGAAAACATTTTATATTCAATACTGAATATATTTTAAATCGCAATTATAATTTTATCTAACATGCATAAAAATTGTACTGGTTATAAATATTATATTGTGTCGGTGTTGGATGTACAAATAATTTTTTTACAAGCATTCATAGTGGGATATAATTGCATGATATTTTAATTGTTTGCTACGTTGAACAAAATTTTGATCTTATGGTTATCTTAAATGTTGTTTCATCTGTATATTTTATATGTATCCACATGTAATTTTTCTCATAGTGATATTATTTTTCTTTGAATTTTGTTAAATTTTGTATTGTTCGATTATTATGGTGGTATGATTATTTGAAGTAATGAAAAAAATTATTTGATTGTTCCAGAAATTAAATTGATGTCCATGACTGGTAACTTGGCATTAGAGATAATGAAGAGGTGCAAGGATCGAATCTCAACAACATTAAATCAATTTGTTAATTACCTAAAGTAGGAGGATTCTGTGGTGTACTCTCTCAAAAACTAATAAAACAGTCAGTTTACCTAGGTATTATAAAAAGATAGTCTACATAATGTTTGTGGTTTACGTATATTTCTTATGTTATATTGTATTATATGCATCAAAAAATTTTAACTTTTCAAGCTACTGATGTTAGAATATTGTTTATTTCAGCCAAATTTGAAACATTATTTATCTCTTAGCATGATTACTTTATGCCATATGTATATGGAATGTTATTTATCTCTTATTATGATTTCTTAATGCCATCAAATGTGTACATGTTTAAATTTATATTCCATATAAGATAAATGATATATAAGATAAACCCGTGTTGAATATATGCATTGCATAATAAATAGCCATGCTCGGTAATGGAATGATTACTAAGTAAGGAATGATTGATAGCTGACATTAATGATTTTTTTTAAAAATCCCTTATTCCCTAAACAGAGTTGTTATAATTTGTTTGCTCAGTAATTAGCAAATTTATTAAATAATGTTTATCAATAGTGTTCAAGGAAAAAACCAATTTAAAAAAATTTGGTACATACTACGTGTTCTTATTTTTACATAACTAATAAAATCAAAAAACATACCACTAAAATTCATGTGGTGAACCCTGTGTGCAGCACGAGTTAGCACTAGTTAGATATATATAGTATAAAAAGATGAAAATGCAAGGGCATTGAGCCCACCCACTAACATAGTAGCCAACAAGCCTGGCTACATAGCAAACAACCAAAAAAACAAAAAGGCTAACATACATAATTGAATATAGCACAAGAATTGCATTTAGCCTTGGTCATAAAGAACTACATTGCATATGACCAATACATAAGGTATGAAAAACTAAATGACAAAGACATTTAAGGAGTAGAAGCAACTCCAATCTAGAGCCCGCTAAACCTCTAAAACCATCCGATGAGCTCAGGGCAATATCCTGGAGTACGAGAGGAGAAAATAAACTTTTGATCTTAGTCTGTCGCAGCTAGGATCTCTTCATTATTTGTGACGTATTCACCTTCATTACATAAGCCTAACTCGTTGTCATAGATCTTGTAGAAAAATTCTCTTTTATCAATTTCATTGTACAAGATCCATTTCGAAAAAATGTTCCATCTTGAATGATAACAAATACCGCTTTCCAAGTGGATCCAAGCTCCTGCTTTTTGGCTCCAACTGAGTAGAATCATGTCGAAGAGCCTATCAACCAACTCTTATGATAACTGCTCCACATTAGGGGATCAGATTTGTAGGCAACAATGAGGCGTTTCTTAATATGGGAAATCAAAGAGTCGGAAAGGGATGACCGGCACGGGAGGGGCAACCTGTAGGACGAGACAGATAGTGTGGAATGTAGGGCAAGTTTCACCCGACATATACTTGCAGGTGATTTCGCGAGGGGGAAAGTTTAATCAATTTTAATTTAAAGTTCAGTTAATTTTAATTTAATTTGAAATTTAGTTAATTCTAATTTTAATTTTAGTTAATGTTAATTTAATTTTAATTTTAGTCAATGTTAATTTGATTTTACTTCTAGTTTGAATTAAGTTCAGTTAAATTAAAATCCGGATATTAATGATTATAAGTTGAATTAAATTTGAAGTGTTGTTTTGAACACTTGTACTTGACCATCTTTATGATTTATGGCTTTTTATTGTCGTATTTTCTATGTTTTCGGTGTTGTAGACTTGAATTTGACATCATTTTGGTCAAGTTTATCATTTGTGACATCATTTCTATTAACTAGTGCTTTCTTATTTGAAAAAGGTTATAAACATGTTTTAACATTAAAATTATTTTTAATGTTAATTTACAGTGCATTATTTTCAGAGATAAAAAATGCAAAATTGTGTAAAAAGCGCGCAAAAGAACCCAAAGCGCAAGCTTGCCCCCTTTTGCGCCTTAACTACCTTGGTAGCAGCTCCTTACCATAATTACATTCATACATATATGAATCAAGAAGGATCCATACTTCATAGCCCCTTATTTTTGTCCATTTGATATTAACCATTAGATTAAAAAAATTAATTGTTCAATTTGACCTAAATATTTAATACTCTCTCATCGTTTCTCTTTTACATCATTATCAAATTCATCCGTTTGTTTGTTTCATTTAATGGTTGATATCAAGAGCTACAAAGGGGTTATAGGATATATATACACACACACACACAATAATTAGTAAATATGTTCATTTCATATTTAAGATTATCTCCACAAAAAATGGACCCGTTTGAATATATTTCTAACACAATAAAACACATATTTGAAGAAAAAACGTATAAAATATATGTTGTGACGGACTTATAATTCTGAAGGAGAAATTTTATATATAAAAGTGTCTATTTTTTATACAAAATGATATTCATTATATAAGACTGAACATCTTTGGAATTTTGTAGCAACTTGAATCGTGCAAGTCAAGATATGATTGAGGTGCTACATAAAAGGGGTGTGATCAATTTTCCCTTTGCCATGTCCCCCCATGTGATATATGTGTGTGTGTGTGTTATTAGTTTCAGATACCAAATGATATAAAACACATATAAACAGAGAATGAAACGGAAAGAGAAAGAATCGATGGAATAATCGCAAACTTACAATTATCAAAAACCTGGTTACGAATGCTATAATTTTGGTCCAAGTCAATCAACATGCAAAAACACCTTACTGTTATCAATTAAGAATACATTACTCATTGTGATGCACACAAGGTTTTAAATTTCAGGTTTCGATCGCATCTCGTGAGTTTTACACACAATATCTCGTACCGAACATATCTCGGACGAGATGAGTGTCTTGGGTTTATATCTCGGATTGACATCTCGAATTTTAAAGTCTATCTCGGGGACATCTTGAAGTATTTTAAGCTTCTAAAATTGACATTTTAAAGACATTTGTAATAATTATTATTGAAATATAAATTTTTTAACATAAATTATATATATATAACTTTTATCAAAAAAAATTGATATAAAACAATAATACTAATTTTCCTTTTTTGAGGAGTGGTAACAGGATTGATTTGACATTTAATTGGATGGATTCTATTCATTTGAATATTATAAATAAAAAGTCTTTTATTTTTACTTACTCGTTATAAATTAAAAAATAATAAAATTATAGGGCCGGTAAAAAAATTATTAAAGTGCAATTTCATTTGGCTTGCATAAGAAGTAAAAAAATATGTAAATGGAAAAAACATAAAACTTCATATGACATTTTCTATTGAGATCTTATCTCAAATTATGCTTGAGTTCTCAATATCATGGACGAGATGGATGTCAAATAAAATATGCACAAAATTTAATATCTCGTTTCGTTAAATCTCGTTTTGTTCAAGTTCAAAAATGAAATCTCAAGCGAGATCTCAAGTGTGATAAACGAGATTTGAAACAATGAATGTACATCTAGGATTAGGTGTTACAATGTTCAAATACCAAGGATCAGTTGGGTGCTGTAGTTTAAGTCTAATTAATGTCATATAATTTTAACCAAAATGTAACCAATATCTGGATTATTATAGACTTTGCTCCAACAACTAGCAGATTGGAAAGCTAGTTTTCTTCTCTTTGTATTATGCAGTAAGGACTATATGCTGAAATGAACATATCTCCAACCATATCAGTTAAACGCATAAAACAATAATTCTAAATTCAAGGTATAATATGCATATACAAAGATGTGATTGCTAAACATTACGCCGTATTTATAAAAGAAATGTTTCACCGACTAGATCTAAGCAATTGAACATACCCAAAATGAATCTACCTGAAAATTTGCTAGAGTTGTATTAATATCGGACTTCTTACTGGAAAGACATTTAGATTGAAGTGTCTTTTTTGGTAGTTCTGTTACACCTACTGACATTTTTATGTGTAACAAACATTAATCCTAGATGTTTTTTGCGAGTAATCTAGAGTGTTGCAATACATAAAGTATAAACTATCAACAAGCTACTTAAGTGTGGTTGGGCAAAGACAGTACTAAGATGTGTGACCTCAAAGAAGACAATAAGTTGCACAAAATGAGTGAAGAAAACGCAATGGAACCTAAGCTGATGCAACCATTTAAATACCAAATGCATTATCATGGTAACACGTAACTGTGATATTAGGTTTAAGCAAATCAAGCCCAAACCATAATTCTGAGGTTCATAATGTTAGTTGGTCAAGGTTTCTCTCAAGCACTCAATACAACACATTCTAGCTTTCTCATTGCCTAATTTTATATGTAATAGAAACTGTTATCCAGACAATAGGAACTAATATGGTAACTGAATTTGACAACATAAATTAAGATACCACAATTTCAACATTTTTTTGAAAATGATCCAACATTACAGTCATGAGTCTCATGACTTCGATTTATTGAATGTTTATACCTAAAATAGGTAAGTGTACAATCTGTGATTAACAAAAATGTGTCAACAAGGCAATGCAGCGAGCGTCATATACTGATTTTCATGTGTAATTAGCATTATGGTTCTTTATCTAAATTTTGTTCAAATCGGTCAAATATATAAACTAGCTAGTACTCTATAGCATTGCTGTAATCAGGTTCATGTGGTTTCCTCTCTAAGTCGACCGCTATGAACTACCTAACAAATTAAATATGTTTTCAAGTTTCAACAATAGATGGTCTATGATGAAGAAACTATGATAAGGATACCGGTACTGATGAAGATGGTGTAAGCATTAGCATCGTTTTATGTCAAATGAATTTAATAATAATGCACATTTAGACCAACTAGAAGTTAGAAATTTTAGTAAGATAGCAACTGTATATACATGAAAGCGTGTAAAAGTTCCAAAGCTATACAAGTTGTAGTGATTTGGCAAAGTTAAACTTCACATCATGTGTATTACATGTTTCTCTCTCTACATACGCACACATATGTATATGCATGTGTGTGGGGGTTTGGGGGGGGGGGGGGTATATGTATATATATGTACGTATGTAGATGTGTGCGCGCGTCTGTATTTGTATGTATGTGTAGATACAAATAATATATGAACCAAATTATTCCTCTGACTATACATGAAGCATCTGGAAAGTGCATATACTATATGATCATTTGCCCAGAAGAAGAAAACAAATATCCTTAAATGGGTAAACACTCAGCATATTAGCAAGTTTCATAATGGCTTTGTTCATCAACTAAATGAACCAACTAATAATTCATTAAACTCAATCGAACAAATGATGAAGTTTTGTCAACCTAATAATCAAATAATGAAGTAAACAGATAGTAGGGATCTAACCTCGCCTTTGTCAACATTTTCGGCAATGTTAGAAGGATCAACTTTTATTGAAATCTCATCTGTTGCACCTGCAGTCTCAAAGTTTGCAGACATTTCTAAGTTGTTATTATGTCCCTGCATCTCCACACCCATACCGCTTTTAGATGGCTTAATGATGAATATATGTTTTGGCTTGCTGTCAGGGGCATCAACTTGATGCCCAAAATTGGATTGTGGAAGACCGTACTCTTTATTTTCTTCCGTCTTCACACCCGTGTTATAAACCTTTTTAGCATCCGACTCTATATCTGGAAAAGGCTTGTCCCCGGAGAAACTATTTGTGTTCATTTGGCTATTTATAGTGGAACCTGCCAAAATATGTGTATTGATTTAAACATAAAGATAAATTGGAACAAAGTGTTTCTAAGCACTAAATCATCGATCACCGGAATGAACAAAAAACAAAACAAAAAAACAAAACAAAAATAAAACAAAATGATGATATTATTTATCAGTTACTTTCATATATCTATTCAGTGCACAGTCGTTTTGCTTCTGTGTTTGATGTATAATGCATATTAATTAGTTGGATATCTTACTTTACAGGCATATAGCAAAACATGTCATATGCCACACGGTATGCTTTAAAAATGTAAACCTACTATGAGTATCGATCTCAAACGCAATGTTGAAACTGGCTTTTGTGAACACTTGTTATGATGACCAAGTATAAAAAAAAAAGATTCCCACTGATGGAGTTTCAAACACAATGTTGAAACTTTCCAATAATGGGTTTTAACTCTCCAAACATGCATTAAGATCCCCCACAAACAAGAGTCATGTGCACTAGATAGATGATGATAATGATTTAGTGGATAATCTTCTTTGGAGTTGAATGGCACTAGAAAAACAAAAATTTGTAAAGCTACTTCACCTCTTAATTTGAACTTATGATCCATATCGTTTTCTTCCTTAATTTTATCTTAGACCATGAATCTACATTACCACAACTACTGCAGAGCATTAATAAAGTTTCCAAAACATGCAAGATGACAAAAGTGGTATAATTGAGGGAATGTGGGTGCTATGAGAAATTTCGCTAGAGGAAATAATAGGAACATCAACATGATTTCCTAAACATGAAATGCGAAAACTAGTCATTTTCCTAACTTTCCGATGTGAAATACTGGGAGCAAAAGAAAATATTTCACCTATGGTGTTACGAGCTACAAAACCATTATGTCTCAGTCTAAATAATAGAGCTTAGGTGGAGACTAATGGAAACAAGGTGGATTGGAACATAACCCTTAGTCTTCACAAACCAACACTCCAATTAAAAGAAGGGATCTGTGTACAGCCAGACCGAAATATATCCAACTTGCAATTTTAAGCCTTACATCATAAGAAGAGTGTTCGTAAGAATGCATGTTTGCACAAGCCGTCTTTTACAGCAAAATCAAGCACAGATTTTGTACATACAAACTAAACCTATTCTCATGATCTAAACTCTAAGTGTGAAATAAAAAGTGAAAATAAAAATTATACCTATTTTCTTGAACTCCGCCGCAACTTTACCAATATTGCTCGCCTTCCTCCTCCCACTCCTTTCTTTTCTACTCAAACCAAACCAGAAACTCCTTGTCTTATTCCTTTCTTTCTTAACCCAAGTATTCAACCTTCCACTAAACAAAACCTTCTCCTCCTCCTTCTCCGCCTCCTTCAGCTCAACACATGGCACTACTGGGGCCATTACCACCTCCTTCGACAATGAAAAAAGCACATCAGCCCCTTCACTTTCAATATTCTCATCCTCATCCCTCTCCACGTTTTCAGCCTCACCCTCCCAACACTCAAAATCTCTATACCTAATATTGAATTTCTTTGGCACATATCCACTACACTTCCACAACTGCCTACCAAAAATAGATGCATTCTTACTGAAAAAACCTAGATCTCCGCCTGGAACGCCCTGCACGTGCACACGGTCAGCCAGAGGCGCCTCCGCCCACATCCTCACCGGATTTTTGTACTGCAACGGCGGGAAGGTGTCGGTTTTGTTGGGCAGGTCGACTAACAATTGGGCGACCTCGCTTTCTTCGTTGCTTTTGTCGCAGTTGTGGCACAAAAACGTCGAGGACTTGTGTTTCACGAATCGGAAGCAGCGCGTGTGGACCCACACGCCGCACTCGTCGCAGCTAACCATTTCCTCGCCATCGTCGAAGGTTACACCGCAGGAGCAGTCGACTGTCCACGATTCAGATACCCACTCGTCAGGAGGATCGGACGGCTGGATGCGGTGAGAGCGGGATTTCATTATTTCGGAGATAGGGTTGAGGTTTTTGCGAGATCGAAAATTTCTGAGGTTTTGGGATTTCTATTTTGATTTTGGGGAAATGTAGAAGAGAAATGGAATTGCGGTACAGTGAATTATTTTGGCTACTGTTGCGTTCACTTGCTCGTATTAAACTGGGCTGGGTTGGAGCCTAGATGGACACGGGTAGGCGGGGGTGCTTTCTCACTGCTAAGAGCATTCACTGTCATTTACCCATATTTTGATCTAGTTAATGTGCTGGGGTGATTATCTAATTTGGTACATGTATCTAATCTAGCTCGATAACTAATCTTTTTTACCATAAAAGATGTTTTCTTCCTATTTTATACTTAATATAATATATTATATTAATTAATTAATTTAATTAAAAGTATATTTAATAGAAAATCCACAAATAGTATATTTTGTAATAGTAGTTACAATGCGTTATAACCACAAATAGTTTGACACGTGCGATGCACGTGCACAGGAAGAATTGGTATTAAAAAACACTGTCTGTAAGGTTGTTTGTACGTTATAAAATCCCGTGGACGTATGTGTTGGTGTAATGTTTTTGTGTGTGAGGAGGAGCGAATCAATTGTTTATCTAACGTGGCAATGAGAGATAGTTATTTTACGAAATTGTTAAACAGGTAAAGAAAGTAGTCAGATGTTACATGAATATGTAGAGAAATATAACTAATAGTAAAATTAGCGCTTCCAGTAAATGGGGAGAAGTGTGCAATATGCTATGCTAAAAATCAGGAGCAGAGTAGCAGACCAATGTGACTGTTTAATGCGGAAGAGAGTGTATTATTGTAACGTAACAGTTCGTCATTCCAGCACTAATTGGGTGCTCGGCGCACAGGAGTACCACTGATGCATAAGTTTTGACGGTTAGTGGTTTAAAAGTCGAAACGTTACAACCGGGAAGGTCGTGTAAAAAAGTGGAATTTGTTAATACACGTACAGCTCATGTGATAATGTCACGTTGTTTTATGTTCAAGGTCAGGTAACTAAAACTTTGAAATATGTCATCCAAAGTTTATAACTGGTGGACCTGCACAACTTCTTTAGTCGTCAATGGCAGCAAAGGTTAAAATACAACAATTAGTTGTAATGTCTTTTTCTGCACTGGCAGAATTGATGTAAAGCAGGTCGGTTAACATAAATAAGGTTTATCCATGTGCTGCTTTTTCGTAAGCTTGTTGCGTTGCTCTGAAATATGGAATAAGCATGTAACAATCCGCATATTTTATGATTGTATATTTAAATGTTTTATTTAAATATAGCATCGTTAATCGGATTAAAGTCTGAAAAGCTACTTTTTGTAAACAGTCGAATTGGGGCTCGAAACCACTTCCATTGAGTCCAAAATGGCGTTTATAACTTTTTTGAGTATAAACATCGATATGTTTGGAGTTGAGTAGAATTTGCTATTTTTCTACTTAGGGCTTTGGGCTTGGGTTTGGATTTCAGCCCACTAACCCAACTCATCCTATATCCTAACTCCACCCCCTCTCCTCTTCATTCATTCTATTATTTTCCTAACACTTCAAGCTTTAGAAAAATTGGGGAAGAGAAAAGGAATTAGAAATTCCTAAGCCCTAGATTTATTTGCAAACTCAAGTTCTAGCTCCAAAATCTAAGAGAAATTTAGGTAAGCATCCTCTTCATCTTCTCCATCTCATTTCCTCTTCAATTTCAGAAATTTCCTAAACCCTAACTTAGGAAATGTTTTTCTTTTGAGCTTAGATTGAAGCTTCTTAGGTTAAAATTGAAGAGTGATTGTTCTTGTCTTCCTCTATAGCTTCTCTCTTGTGTTTTTGGGTTTAAAGGTGGGTTTTTGAACTCACATCTACGTCTATAGATTTCGTTGTTGTTAGGTATGAATTCCTAACATCTATTCATGTTCATTTGTTTTTTATTTGGATTGATTTGGTGAATTTTCCAATTTTTGGTTTTTGAAGTCCAATTTTGTGAAAATCCTTTTATGGGTGTTTGAACATGTTTACCGGGTTTATCGAAGAGCCTATTAGGCTGGGTTGTCGCTTGGCATAAATCCCTAGTCGTCGTTGCTCGATCGATCATTTTCGGTAGAATTTTGCCTCGCTTAGGGGGCTAGGCTGATTTTGCTCTGGAAGCAGGTTCAGTCGACTGAACTAGTAGGTCAGTCGACTGAACCAGGGGCAGAAAACATTCTGTCCCTGTATCAGTCGACTGACCTCTGTGTTCAGTCGACTGAACCTGGGGACAGAAGATTCCTGTCCCCGTATCAGTCGACTGACCACCTGGGTCAGTCGACTGACCTGAAAACCGAAAGTTTCCAGGCATGGGTCAGCCGACTAACCACCTGGTTCAGTCGACTGATCTGCTTGTCTCAGCCCAATTTACCTATTTTGCTTGGGTTTCCAATTTTAATCGATTCGTGTTGATCTGATTTGTTGTTATCATTTATTATTGACTTTGATGACTTCTTTTTTGGGATGTTTGGGAATATCCATTTTGATGGATTCGGTATCGATTTATATGGATTTGATTCACGTCTTCGTATGTGAATTTTTGGTTGGTCGATTGTTTCTACAATCGTTTTCTGTAATTTGTCACTTTTAAAAATACAAAGATTTCTATACTAGTAGTAAATATTTAAACTCTTTCACAAAGATGATTCCAACTCTATTTTTAATATAAACCTCATTTATAAAACCGTTTTCCAATTTATTAGTATATACAAACCTTTACCTTATTCGTATGAGAAATCTAATTAAACGGCTTAGCAAAACAAGTGGTATGAAACGCTTGTGTTTACTTTGTCGGTTAATTCTTAGACTTGTTCGATTGAAACTTTTGTGATAATTTTCGAGTGGAAATCTACAATTTGTTCGTAAATATTTAAGTTAAGCCAGTGGTTATGGGACATGAAGCTAAACTCATTTATTTACTAGCTTAGTGTAATCGACACTTCTTATTGATCAATGATGATCATTTTATGATTCAGACTAGCAATGTGTGATGTCTCTTTGTCTGCGTGGGGGACTATACCCCGTTATGTTGAGCTTCATCTCATTTCTTTTATGGGTTAGCGACCCATGTTCTTATTTGAGTTTTGGTTCATCTGACGTACCGTTATTGCTGCGTCGTTGTTCCGAATTATTTGAGTTTTGGTTCATCGGACGTACCGTTATTGCTGCGTCGTTGTTCCGAATTATTTGAGTTTTGGTTCATCGAACGTACCGTTATTGTACTGCGTCGTTGTTCCGAATTATTTGAGTTTCGGTTCATCGGACATACCGTTATTGTACTGCGTCGTTGTTCCGAATTATTTGAGTTTCGGTTCATCGGACGTACCGTTATTGTGCTGCGTCGTTGCATCGGCTCATTTTATGGATTAGCGTTCCATTTGCATTTTTGGATTACTAGTTGATGATTTCTAGAATTTATGTTTCACCAATTTTCGTGGATTGCATTGATAAGCTCTATCAATATTTGTGTTTGGTGAATAATTTAAAGAACATGACATTCTATTGGTGTTTGAGAATATTTGGGATATTGTATGATTTTTGTTGTTATTTGATGTATACTTATCGCAGTATGACATTATTGTTATCATACGTTTTTGTCATATCTCTTATCCTATCTCATTTTATCTGATATTTATAGCTAGACTGATCTGTTTATTATTTTCTTCTTAAATAATATTCGGGTCAGACCGAGATATTTCAGGTGCTCCTGCTTGACTTCTTATCAGGGTCCTTAACCTGACTTTTGGCTAACTACTTTAGCATAGTAGTTTTTGTTAGTATATATTTGAGTTAGAGACTCCTTGATGTATACTTATTCTTTTGTCTAACACTTGTAGATATTCTTTTGTGATGAAGTGGATCTTGTTTGACCACTACTTTGATGTACACTTCTATGTGTTATATTCATATATGTTTCCGCCTTTGTGATATGAATATCTGTGACCGATTTGTGTTATGTTTATTTCTATATTTGTTTCCGAAGGACTCATAGCCACTGTGTGGTAGCTTTGAGTTTGTATTTGATATGTCGGATTTCCTCTTGAAATGAAATGTAAGTTATATTATCTGACCTATCGGTACTCGCACAAAGCAATTACACAGATGGTCGCTCCTCAACAGTCTTATTCTTCATGCTAGTCGACGGCATTACCTCGTAGTGTCCTTGGCTAGTGCGAGTATAGAGGTGGGGCATCACAAAGCAAGTTTCTCATATTTTGAGTCAAAGCAGGGAGCAAATAAGCAATCCATTTGTGAAAATAACCAAATTTGATGGATGGGTATGCTGTATATAGTTTATGAGGTAGGTACGGATGCAATCGCATTGCGGACTTGGAAGTAAATTTTGGTCAAATGGCAAAAAAATTACGTTTATTAGCAAGTCGAAGCAATTCCAAGTCAAAGCTTAAGTCGTACTAAGGTGTGCAGTTTATGTAGTATCTATCTGCAAGTTGGGAAAAAAAGGAAAAAGCCAACATGGCAACATGACCTGGAGGTCAAATGTTGCAGTGTAAAAGCTCACATATCAGACCATATATTATAAATTATGATAGGTTCCAAAATGGGAGGAGAAAGACAATTGCAGAAGGATGATATAATCGGGATTTAAACCATGATGCTATGGAGGACCGCAGTTATAATTTTATAAGGTGTAACAGGTAAGAATGTTGGTCAAAGTTGTAGAACACAGAGCAGAAATGTGAGTGCAAAATTGTAAACTGCAGCGGTGGTAAAGTAGTGTTGAAAATTACAATGGTTATTTGAAAGAGGAAAAAATACATAAAGTTGCAATGGTGAACAAACTTATTAAAACAGATGCGGAACGGTGGAAAAGAAGGTAAAAACGGTGCTTGAAGTAGGAGCGTTAGCGTGAACGGTCTACGAGGAAACAATCAGCAATCTGATCACATTGCTCAATCTGCAAGAGGGAAAAAAAGAATGATTGGTAAAATAGCAGTAAATGTGATGAGGCGCATGCAGGTATTTGGTCATATGCTAACATATGGGTATGTATAGGTATACAGACAAACATGTATATACATATATACACAGATATGTATATATACATATTCGTATGTATATGTACGAATATATATGTGTGTGTGTAGCAATGAATAGAGAAGTAAATAAATAGGAAAATACCACTTCAGAAGTAAAAAAACATCCCAATTATCATTGTTAGAACATTGGGAAAGAAGTTGCGGTTTAGCGGGTAGTGGCATTTGTACATCATTGTCGTGGAAGAGAAAATTTCTCATTTTTTTCAATGTATTTTTCAGTAAGTGGATGTAGTGGTAGGTGAACGCCGTTGTTCGACTTGTTATGATGTTCTGAATCAGCGTGAAGAACAGTACGGTTTAGGACGGTGTCTGAAGCTCCTACCTTTTCATCACTAAATGAGTAAACTTGCTTGCTTAGACGTGAGCTTTTACGTTCGATTTTTATCTATGGAAGTGGATGTTGTAATGTCTTTGTTGTGCAGTAAAGATTTGCGCTGCGTGGTGGAAAATTAAATGTCAGCTGACAGTTAAAATAAAACATGTCATAGAAAAAAAACCGTAGAAAATTGATGACAGTGCCGAAGGTGACAGTCAAGGGCAGTAGGTAATCTGTAGGGTTTGAAGGAGAGAAATTAAAAAATAAGTGGTGAAGGAAGAGAGAAGGAAGTGTTACCTTTGTCATTCTGTTGTGGAGGAAAAGTGAAGGCAGTTTTGGAGGAGGTGGAAAGCAAGCAGAGCTTATATAGTTAAAAAATAATGGAACGGGGACATGTAGTGCGATGTGGGGTGATAAGGGCCGTATAGTGGGGAGGGAAAATGGGAGTTGAAAGTGGAATGAGTTGAATTTGTTATTAATGAAAGATGCAGACTTGTAGTTCTGTGTTGTACGCAAGGGACTTAGAAGATGTAACAAAAGCTGACTATGACAGAGGGAAAATGTAAGAGATGTGCTGGTTTACCCTAGCATACAGCATAAAGATGTATGGCGTATATAATAGCATTGTATATTTGCTTTTGGCCACAGCAAGGTACGTAATAGCGGGCTATTTACCAAATATGAGCATGGTACAGTTAGCTGTACAGTACGGTTAATATAGTAGGAGCAGGGTGTGAGTAATGTGAAGGTGGACCACAGCTGTAAGTAATAAGTAGTTATTGGTGAGGAAAAGTTATAAATTTTATTGTGTTTTCTGTACCACAGACGTACGTAAAGTATCACTCAAAAGTCAGATGAACATGTAAAGGAACAGTTGATAAAAAATGTAGACCACAAAAAATCAAATACGAATAGGAGAGAAAAGAAAGTACACGTGTTTAAGAGCAGTTATTGGTGACGCACAGGTAAAAATGTTAGTATGTTTTGTGTACCACAGTCGTTCGTACAATAGTACTCAAAAGCAAGATGAACATGTAAAGGAACAGTGAGTAAAAAATGCGAACAACAAAAAATCAAATGCGAATATGAGAGAGAAGAAAGTACATGTGTTTATTAAATACGCAGTTGTTGGTGACGCAAAGCTAAAAAAATTATTATGTTTTATGTACCACAGTCGTTCGTCAACTATTACTCAAAATGCAAGTGAACATATGCAGTAACGGGTAGTAAAAAATGTAAACCACAAAATTTCAAATGGGAATAGCAGAGAGAAGAAAGTACATGTGTTTAAGCATACATAATAGGTGGCTTGCATTCAGTGCAACTACATACTTGCGAAATAGTGAGTAATAAAGAATAGTTGACAAAAGTATATTAAACTGAAGTAAAGGTGCAGCAAGCCGTTGGTCGAAGAACTGCCTCCACCCGGGTATTTCGATTCTTATATTCCAAAGAGCAGCACGCAGCTGCTCACAATTTGTTTTAGCAGGCTTTTGCAGTCGTAACTTTATGTTCGCCTTCGACAACGTAACTCTGCACCGGCTTGGAAAAGCTTATTGGCTTTCATGTCAAACTGAGAAATTCAACCATGTCTCATGCTGAACCCTTTGGATTGCCCGTACATGATGGAGTAATAGAGAACATGCCCTTTCTTGTGGATAATATAGTATGTATTCGGCAAAGTTATTTTCAACTGCATATTGAGATAACCTGTAAGAGATGTATGTGAAACTGGAATACTATTCACTGTACGTCACCAATATGTTTAATATATATGTGTTTGTGCGTCAGAGTTGTGTGTAATGTGTTATAATGTTAGTAGTGCAAAAGAGGGTTTGAAATGTTGATAAGTTGAACAACATGAAATTGACGGTAGTTCAACTGTTGTACATGTAAAAGATATGTGTAAGTGGTAAATGGTCAGTGAGAGCAGCAGATGTGGGCAGAAAATTGACATATGGGATGGTGTGAAATTAGTTGCATTTGAATCATGTACGGTGTTGATATACAATGTGTAAAAAAATGGTAAGAAAGACATACCTACTGAGTGGATTGTCAACTGTCAGGTGATGGTATGCAGTGGCAGTCGTCGGTGTTGAAAAAGATTGAAAAATAAAAGTACAGCAGGCTTATTAGTATGGTAAAAATAATTGCATGCAATAAGGTTATGATGAGTGAGTCATGTTTTGAGTACATGTGAGTAAAACATCTGTGTAAACTACATTTTTGGTATAAGTTCCTTTTTACCTTTGAATTTTTCCATTTTGCACTAAAACCTTTGTTGTTTGTCATCCAATACCTACCGACAAAGCTACATACAGTTGACCGTGACTGAAAACATGTTGCGGAAGATAGATGCAATGTTTGGGCCTTGAGACTTGTTAATTGTTATTGCAAAAGCTAATTTTATTGGGAATTGTTTTTGAATTAGGGTGAAAGGCATGTTGACATTTTCTGAAGGCTTTAATGGTATGCGGGGGATAAATACTGTTGTGTCATGAAAATGGCCAGCTGCAATTTCAACATCTATAAGATTTCTATGGAAAACACGGCATATTAACCGGACTCCATTGCACAATCCATTTTTAGGGTCAATATTTCTAAGCAGCATGATAGGGGATCCTACTTTAAGAGTTAGTTTATGAGGGGGTAATCCACCTGGAGCTAGAGAATGCAAGAATTCAGGTTGGTATAGATTATTCATATCATCTTCAACTGAATCGAAGGAATAATAAATGTGGTCAATGCCTGGGAACATGGTTATTACTTTACTATTAAGTTCATCAACTATCTCATTTGTTGGTGCTAATATGGCTCTACTCATAATATAATCAATATCGTACAATCTGGTAGCAAGATTGGGGAAAACGGAGTTAATCAAAGAGTGAACGGAGTTTGAGTTAATCCAATTTGTAACAATATCATCTGGGACTTTGATCATGTCATCTTGTGCATAAGGTTCCTCCCCATTTCCAACACGTAAAAGAAAATCTGCGTAAGAATAATCATTTCTAGCATGCATATTTTCTATTAGCTGTATGACGTGAATGGATGACCATAAGTATGATCGTACTATGCATGCATCAACTGTTTGAGCCCTAGTACCGTTCGGAACTATGGGCAAAACTTGATGGAAATCACCGCCTAAAATGATAACTTTACCACCAAATGGTTTATCGGTATTGGTTAGATCTCTTAACGTTCTGTCTACTGCCTTAAACACATGGTGATGAGCCATTGTAGCTTCAACCCATAGTATAATAGTTTATTCGCATAGTAATTTAGCTGTATCGGATTGTTTGGGAATGTAACAGGTGGAGAAAGAATCAAGATGTATTGGTATTTTTAATCGAGAATGCGCAGTTCGACCACCGGGTAAAGCTATAGAAGCAATTCATGAAGTGGCAACTGTAATTGCAATGAGACCGTGACTCCTTGAGTGAGCTAAAATTGCACGGTATAAATATGTTTTTCCGGTTCCACCTGGACCGTCCATGAAGTAAATCGAATTTGTTCGCAAGTTTATTAAGTTCATTATCATACTGAAAGCCTCCTTCTATTGTAAGTTGAAGTTATTTATGGAATCTATGTCGTGTAGAGGCATTTTGATTGATTTTTCTTGTAAATAATGGTTGAGGTACTATAATCGGTAGAGTAATTAAGAGTACATGAGGTAAGTTGTAATCAAAAACTGATTTATTATATTGGTTGAGCAGGTCGTTAAGATCAGAAAGACATTGAAGTAATAAATAGGCATTGGTAGATGTGGTAGTAGAAGTATGATGATAATCTTCGATTAAATGTGGACAAAACTCATCCCACAGCTATCGCACATGACTTGGCTCACGGTATACCAAAATCACGACGAATAATCTTCGTAGTGCAGCGGGCATATGTGTGTTTGAAGCATCCGTCAAACAATCTTTAATACTATCATCATTTTCTAGTAAACCTCTATGTTCAGCTGCTTCTTTGAATGTATGATAGTGTATTCCACCAATGATACGCAAATCAGTAAAGGATAATGGTCCCTTAACATGCGTTAGTAAAAGTCTTAAGAAATAACGATCGCCTTCTAGGGGGGATACCGTGAACATTCTACCTATTACCCTAAGATTATTTCATCTATGAATCCACTTCTTTTGTTTACAGTCCCATAAATATTTCTGTGGGAACTTATGATAAAATTATTGTCGTGCGTCGGCAGAAGTAACATTTGTATGAAAGAATTCAGTAAGCTTTGTTTTAGATCTGTTCCGATCATTCAGAACATGTTGCAACTGTTCAGAAGGAGAAAAGTGAATGGACTGTCTGTTTGGTAGATGTATTTGTAAACCAATAATGGAGGGGGAAATATTACTGAGAGAAAATTTAAATATTCTCCATAAGGCCTCCTGAGCACAGACCCATCGTGCATTAGTGAATTTTGAAATTTCATCCCTGTTATCATCTGGTGCTGTAGTTACACCAACTGACACATGGTCTGACCCCTTGTAAACGTACTTGTATAAATATTTTATGGATTTAATATTGGAGCAAATTTCAACATTTATATAACAGTCATATTTCAAAATTAAATAGGGATTATAAGGAACTACCCAACGGTTGTCAGTTGTGTGTTCAACTATTTGACCCTGAATCTCGTTATCGATGCATCTGTAAATTGGATAGGAGTCATTTCCTTGTAAAGTGATAGGAGCAAAAGCTTTGGGAAACCCTTTCTTAGACACGCCGTTTTTCATACAAATGGCGTTTGGATTAAAGCGACCACAGGGACGATGAATCATGTGTTTCATGACAGCAGTATACAAATCAGGTTCAACGTCTTTGATTGGAAGTTCAGCTCTAACTTAAGCATCGTATTCATTGGGACTACCAATCTTATCATATTCCACTAAAATAAGCAGAATATGTGAGTGTGGTAGTCCTCTTTTCTGAAATTCAATGACATGGACATGAGCGATGACTTTACCTAGAACGCCTTTGTCAAATAAATCATGTTTTAACTATTCTAATTTAGCATGGAAAATTCTTGTCGTTAAATCTGGTCTGTCGTGTGGTTGTCGACCAGGAAGAAGTTCATTAGTAATTTCAACCCATTTGGCATTACAGGTTACAGTAATAAATAAATCAGGTTTTTCATACCTTTGCACTACTGCCATTGCATCTTGATACCACTGGTGCATATCATGTGGACTGTCAGTATAAGATGATGGAAAAAAATTTCTAACGCCAATATTACCTGAGTTGATGAGTGTTTAAATTGGTTAGAAATAAAGGCTGTAGAGAATAAGTAGTAACTGCTTAATATGACGGGGTGAACATGAAGAACGTACTGGTCGATGTCTCTCCCATGGTGAGAGCATCCTGTAAACCTTGATATAGATCAGACCTAATGGTATCTTAGTTATTACGAAGAAATCTAAGGCGCATGGTTTCTATTTTCACAAACATATCAATTGCATATTGTTGAAACAGCCGTCCACCGAGTAAAATAAGTGATCTATCTCCTGGTCGGATCTAGGGCGATAATAATATGTTAGTATGCTGTTGAATTAGTGAAACAGGATGTAACGGATAACAGTGGAGGAGGTATAAAATATTTGTAGATTAAATGATACATTTAAAATGTCTGAAAATATTGGTAGTTGTGTTTGGAACATAGAATTTTTGTGAAGGTGAAAAGAAAGGCAGAATTGTTTTGGTGCAAAATGAATATTCGTTATTGTATTGATAATTAATAGCGAACCATATATACCTGTATAAGATGGGAGTAGTAAGATGCGCAACTAATGCGATTGTTTCCATTATCGTGAACGTTCAAATCCCACCCATGTTCACCATATGGGAGTAAGAGAGGATATTGGAGTGGGTCATAAAATCCGGCAGTATCTGGTACACATTGTAGATTTCCACTTCTTGTTTCAACTATGATATCTCGACCGTGCAAGTCATTAGATTCGTCGCCTACAACTATCCCAGCTACTTGTGATGCAGTTGGTAATTCATGAAGATGTCGGTTTACTGTAATCTCCTTTATTTTAATTCTACAAATTCCAATATCATCACGTTTCCCAAGTTGACGGAAGATGGATACGTAAGGGTTGTATGTATCTAAAATGTGTTGTAAACGAAGAAGTACATCCGATCTGAGTGCCTCATTATCGAGTTGTCTATTTTTAATCTCATGCTCTGTGTCATAGATATAAAGTTGTAAATATCTTGGTCTACTTTCAGTTGTCGGTAAAACGCTTCCAATACGATGATATATAGAACCCTATGCACGGTAGGAATAAATTCCAACCGTTGAATTTGCTAGGTTTATATCTATATGTGCACCCATAGATGTAAAAGCAAATGCATTATTATATGCTCTGATGTGGGTTCTGTAATGCATACCAACTTCACCTTAGTCCGTAAATAAGTTAGCTAATTGGTTTGGAGTAGTAGGTCGACAAGCGGTAATATTTCCACTGGAACAACAGTTTTGTGAAGTTTCAGCATATAACTTTTTGGCTGCACAGAATGAGCAGTTTATGGGTTCTGGCAGTAGGGGATTACGAAGAGCATAGTTTGCAATAAAGTTTCGACCGCAATTGTGATTGGTGGGAAAATGTGGCAAAGGTTCTATAACTTCGTGATTTTCAGAGGCTGCAATTCCTACAGATGCATTGGAAGTGAGATAAATAAAAAAGTACTGAAATAGAAAGTCGAAGGTGTATGGTAGACATGATGATGTATCAAATATATATGTATTGCTATTGCATGGTAAGGAAGTGGTAATAATTATTGGTGTGTATTAGTTCCATTTCGGTTGAGTGTCCATAATGTTGTATGTGAGGATAGAGGAAGGGGGAGGTGAATTAGATTAAATCAAGTTAGCCGTGGACAACAGGAAAAAGTATACGTCGACAAATATTTTGTAATGAGAGTTAAATTTGGCAAAATTTATTAACGTATTGAACGAACATGAAGTCATAAGGTATGGAGTTAGTGGATGAATGCATAATTTAGTCATTGCAGAAACGGTAAATTGTATTTTGCGTTAATTTAGTTCAAAATGTTATTTGAAAATATATTTTGGAAATATCAGCGAAGAATTTACTGGGTAGTTAATCAAACTAAAATTGTAATACTGTTTATGAAATTTGTAGTTGTATGTAGGGAGTTTGTGGAGTCAGTGTGAAGTAATAGTTCATGAAAAGGGGACAGGAGATATAGGGAGCAAAAATAGGGAACTGGAGAGTAGTATAGAAAAGAGTGAAATAGGTAATCCTGTATCAAAAAGGTTATACAACTAAAAAAGGTAATCATGTAGGTAAAACCAAAACTGAGTATACGCAGAACTATAGAAAAGGTTTTTTAATACAGTATATTAGAGTCAATGGTAGTTGTTTATGTGTTTGAAATACTATGGTATGTAACCAAAGTTTTTGGTTTGGAAGTGTGATGGTACATAGCCAAAGTGTTGCGTCGTCCAAAATTGTAGTTCATTGGGAAGTTGGAGATTTAGAGTTTTGTGGGGGGGGGGGAAAAACTGTATATGATGGTTAATACATTTCCAAAATCGTATATGTACCTGAAAGTTTGTACTGTCAGAATCACTTTATTTTTAGAATCTGCATTTGCAGTCAAACCTATGTGTAAAAGTGCGTATATTGAAAAGGTGAACATAGTACGTAGACGTGAATGTTGAAACCAAAGTTTATGCATGTGTATTTGAAATTACAATTTCAAAAGTGGATGTATTACATATAGTTGAAACGTTCATATATGTTGAAATTGTATATGCCAAAAGTTAAATCTTTCGAAACGTGTTCAAAATAAGATAAGAGCTTCAAGCTCAGAAGTGGAACACATATTTAAAGTAGGTTAATGCGGCTGGCATACAGGTCGCAGTAAACCAAACTGCATTTTCAAAAAGGCAGACTGCTTGTACAATTTGTATTTTTAATCAAAGGTATGTACAAAACTGCATATGTTAAAAAGGTGAACATATTGTGGAACCGAATAGACCGGAATTTTGCAGCCGAACTTGTTGCATTTATGTTTGAAATTACATTTTTAAAAATTGGTATATTATACATCTATGAAAGTTTCATATATATTTTGAAATTGTATATGTGTAACCTAAATCCGTTGAAACCATTTGTGCTTCCAAATGAAGACATGTTGGTTAAAGTAAATACTCATTTGAAATTCTGATAGTTCAAATAGATATTGAAGAGCGTAAAAATATATATGTTGTAAAGCTGATGTACAAAACAACATAAGAGTTTCAAGGTGTGAAGTCGGACACATTTAAACCGTGTTACTTTGAAATACAGCTGACATGCATTTAAAAATAGACCAAAGTGCGTATTACAAAAGTGTTATGAGTTGCAGAATCTGTATTTTTAATTGAGCCTATGTACAAAACTGCTTATATTCAAAAGGTGAACTTATTATGGAACCGAATAGGCCTGATTGTTGCAACCAAACTTCTTGCATTTATGTTTGAAACCATATTTTAAAACGGTGATGTATTATATATCTGGGAAACTGTCATATATTTTCAAATTGTATATGCCGAAAACTGGAACTTTTGAAACATGTAGTGTTACCAAACGAAGACAGGTAGATTACAGTCAGTAGTCGTTTAAAATTTTTGCAGTTCAAACTTTCCTGAACGCGAAAATCTATTTTGTTGAAAGTAGATGTTTAAAATAGGTTTAGAGGTTGAAGCTGAGAAGTGGAACACATATTTAAAGTTTGTTAGTTTGAAATATAGGTGGGATACATTTAGAAATAAACCAAACTGCATATTGATAAATTCGTTTGCCTATTTTAGAGCTTTTGGTTTTTAAAACCTGGTGAGCTACCGTACATGTGTGACAGCAACATGTAAATAAACATACAAATTACTGGTGTGTAATATATTAGTTGAGAAGTAAGAGAAAACTATGTCGTAATGATTTATTGCACCAAAATTTGAATGTAATTTATTGAAGTATAGAATACAGATTTGATAATGTACACGTTATTAGTATGGACATAACCAACTGTATCCCATGTGGTTTTAAGGAAGTACAAGTATCGTGTTTTCGAACATCTTATTCAAATTCCAGAACAGTATGCATTTTCAGTATTTGTATTTTTGCTATGTGGAACGTTGTTTTTCGGAAAGGCGAAAAACAGAAGGGGAGGGTGAACTAAATACAGTACCTGTTGTAGGTGGTTGTTCCAATTCAGATATGGGCACCCGTTCCACACGTCGTTGTCGTCTACGGTTAGCAAGCTGAAGTTGTCGCGCATCATTGGACAATCTTTCATGTCGTGGCCGTTGTGCCAACCGACGTTGTTCCCGTTGCTGATCGTCCATCTGTATGGCAGCCGAAGGAGGGAAAAATATTGAAATCAGTAAATGTTGAATAAAAATGGAAATAAAGTGAGATAAAGGTGATGTAATGAAACAAAGTGTTGACGTGCAAGAGTGGGTGAGAAATGAGGAATGAGAATGTAACAATTAGTCAGGAGGGAGTGTAGTTTGAACCAGTCATGAAAAAAAAAACTAAAAAGGGAATGGAATACCTTGCTGCATCAGGAGTGTAGACGTATGCAGATAGGGAAGAGGAAGCATTGTTTAAGTAGAGTGGATATTTTTGACGTTAAGTAGGAAAGGGAAAAAAAGAAGGAGATATTTTGGAGTTTGAATGGTTAAAAAACCGAACTACTCAACATGGAATAGGTCAGAACTGACTAACCGAAATATTTTGTAACAGTCAATTGGAAACCGATGTATATTTGAAACCATAAAACCGCATATATATGTATAAACAGAAATATTATATATTTTTTAACCTGACATATTCGAAATGTTTGTGCATTTATAATCTGATATGTACATTCTTAACGTTATACTTATACTGACATAAGGTCATATGTCCATAAATTGGTAGATCCCAAAACACTGACATGCCTAAAACTGTGTAAGGTCGATAGTTGCAAATACCCAAATATATGACGTTGTAATTATATATATAGAGAAAAATAAACCCACCCAGAACCACATTTTAATCCAGTAATATAAACTAACCAATGTACAGTCGATACGAAAGTTCAGAAATACAGATTATGTGTTTAAGCTTTAACCCTTTAGTCACTTCGTATTTTAGACCGTTAAAATGAAATGTTCGAAATGAAATCTGAAATAGATAGAGTATTTCAAGTTCGAAATGCAATATATTTTTAAAATCCACATTTTTGGAATCCCAAATTTGAAAATTCAACTTTTTTGGATTCAAACTTTTGGAAGTAATAAATTTGAGAACTATTTTTGTTAATTAAATGTTTCAAAAGTTTAAGATAGAAAATTAATAGTAAAAAATAGAGGTAAAAAGCCTTACATCTGGAAATTATAATGCCGAACAACATAAATTTATATATTTAATACTGCTAATAATTTAAGCTTTCAAAATTAACATTTTTTAAATCATTTTTAGTAGTCTAAATTTTATTAATTCAAACCTTTTTTTCGTTTAAAATATTGAAAAAAATACAAATTTCTCCTTTTAGTAATCAATATTTAAAAAACCAATTAATGTAGAGGGTTATTATTAACAAATTTCTCCTTTTAATAATCAATATTTTAAAAAAATTAATATAGAGTGCTACTATTATCAGAATAAACATATTTTCTTAATTTTAATCAGAAGTTTTAAAATACAAACAAACATATTGCTTATTCAAAATTCAGAATCAGGACCCATATTTTCACTCCATTTTTTCTAACTGAATTTTCAACATTCAAAAATTATTTTGAATACCAAACAGTTTAAATATTCAAATTCTTAACATTAACGCTTAAAAAATTATAATTCAATTTTTCCACGATTAATTATTACAAAATTGGACTATTTGAAAATCATACAAATTCAAAACTAATATGTAAACAAAGAAATCAAAACACGAATTTTGAAAGTGTAGACCCACTCAAAACCGCATTTTAATCCAGTAAGTTAGACGAAGCATGATACTTTTAACAACAGAGTACATATATGCAATTTATGTGTTTACGCGTGAAGGCTTTAGTCAGTTTGAAACCAAAGTACAGGTATGAATCCTATCCCAAGTAAAACTTGCAATTATGCCTGAAAACATATATGCAGATACGGATGAAACATGCATACAAATACATGATATTAGTAGGCTTGAAAATCCAGATAGTCAGAATCCCAAAATCAAAGTCCATGACAATCGTAATTGAGTTAAGAAGTCAAGTTTATGTTGAATTCCTCATTTTTGGAAATAGTATATCAGCTTATATGAGCAGATAAGCTTGGAATTTGTTGGTTTTTTAGATTGTTAAAATGCAATGGGTGAAATGAAATTTGAAATATATAGAGGTATTGAAGTTTGAATGCTTTAAAAAGTCATCTGTTTACAGTTGAAAATCGCCAGAATGGAAATATTAAGATCGAGTAAAAAATCCCATACCTTGACCGAGACCATGATAGTTGATTGTCGGGGTCACAATGGAATGAGCGGTGTTGGTTACCACTGACATTGACGTAGACAGGCGGCATCGATTACCTCTATAATTGGCAAACAACGACAACAGCTATGACTTCGAAGTCAAAAATAGTTAAAGAATCTCGATGACTTTGATGTTACTCGATCTGTTGTGACTTTGTCGAGGAGCTTAAGCATGTTTCTTACTGCAGCTGAATTTCGCCTCGGATTAATCGAGGAGGGTGGAAGCCAGTGAGTTGATGACTTCGTTGTTGTTTCGTAAGCTTCAGTACACCTCCATGATTTTGTTACTAAGGGATGAACTTCGTCGAGCGTCCTTCACCGTAAGCGTCGAAGTAGGCTATGTACACTGTGAAAAAATATGTATAAAGTTAACAAAAGTAAAAAGAGTGGTTTAGAAATGTTAAAAATTGAAACTCATAACGTATAACTCATATAACGCATCCATTATCTGCACAGGTGGGTGATGATTTTGAACAAATTTTGTTTTAAACTTGTGTAACCACTTTTCTATTATGAGTGATAATGTCCAAGTGCACTTGGGAGATTCGTCATATGTGTACAATAAGCTTCATGGTATACATATGATGCGTGTAGAAAAAATACGAACATTTGGTATTAAGAAAACTAAATAATGATATGTTATATATTTCCACACAATTGTAAGCGTTAACAGACAAAAAGCTGCATAATGCATATAGACAGTACAGATTTTCGAAGTCAGACCGAGGATTGTAATAATCACAGAAACATGGATCATGTTTAAAGTTCGAAAGTCATGGTTGTTGCTTGGTGTGTATCCAGTATGATCATTCAAGCATTGTATATGCGCATAGACTCTTGCATTTTGTACAAAATTAAAATTGAGGAACTGTCAAAAGTGTGATGGTGTTTTGTAGAAGCTGTAAATGCTAGTTAGGTGCAAGATAATTGGGGAGAAAAGGAAATAATTACAGCCAGAATATAGCACTTACAGAAGTCAAAGCAATTTGACACTACGGTTAGTGATTTTAAGAGTATTTATTTCTTTTCACATCTCCCAAAGGATTAGTTTGTTCAAAGACAGTGTTGTTAAGTGGGTTATGAAATCAACTTTATGTCCAATTCCTCAGTTTTGAAAGCAAGACATAAGCTTGTATAGAAGCAAAAAAGGTAGGCATATGTTGGTTTTTTAGATTTGTAAATTGCAATGGCCAGTAGTAAATCTAGAATACCTACAGTAGTTGCGGCCATGTAAAACTTGCAAGTTGGTATGAAAACATATATGCGGATACATGATGAAAACGCGGACATTCTTATTCAATCACAAAGGTAAGAGGATTGTGAAATCAATTGAGAACTGTTTTTGTTAATTAAATGTTTCAAAAGTTTAAGATAGAAAACTAAAAGTAAAAAATAGTGGTAAAAAGCCTTACTTTTGGAAATCATAATGCCGAACAACAGAAATTTATATATTTAATACTTCTAATAATTTAAACTTTCAAAATTAACATTTTTTAAATCATTTTTAGTAGTCAAAATTTTCTTAATTCAAACCTTTTTGTCGTTAAAAATATTGAAAAAAATACAAATTTCTCCTTTTAATAATCAATATTTAAAATACTAATTAATGTAGAGGGTTATTGTTAACAAATTTCTCCTTTTAATAATCAATATTTTAAAAACTAATTAATGTAGAGGGTTATTGTTAACAAATTTCTCCTTTTAATAATCAATATTTTAAAAAATTTAATGTAGAGGGGTACTATTATCAAAATAAAATATTTTCTTAATTTAATCAAAAGGTTTAAAACACAAACTAACATATTGATTATTAAAATTTTAGAATCAATACCCACATTTTCACTCCATTTTTTCTAATTGAATTTTAAAAACTAAAAAATTATTTTGAATACCAAACAGTTTAAATGTTCAAATTCTTAACAATAACGCTTAAAAATTATAATACAATTTTTCCATGATTAATTATTACAAAATTGGAATATTTCAAAATCAAACAGATTAAGAACTAATATTTAAACAAAAGAAATTAAAACACGAATTTTGGAATACCTATAGTAGTTGAGGCCATGTAAAACTTGCATGTTGGTATGAAAACATATATGCGAATACAGGATGAAAATGCAGACATTCTTAATCAATCACAAAGGTAAGAGGCTTGTGAAATCAAGTTTGTGTACAATTCCTCATTTTTGAAAATAATATTTAAGCTTGTATAACTGGAACAGTAGTTGGAACTTGTTTGTTTTTTAGATTTGTAAACTGCGATGGTTGAAATTAAATGTGGAATACCAACAGCAGTCGTAAGTTGAATGCTTTATAAATAAATGTGAAATACCTTGACCGAGACCACCAGTACTGATTGTCGACTTGTCGGGGACATGAACGGTGCCGATTAGCAGTTACGTTGAGGCGGCGAGGCGACATCCTTTACGTCTGTAATTGGGTAATAGGGACATCATGTATGACTTTGAAGTCAAACAGTAGTAATTTAAAGCTGAATTTTGCATCGGCTTCATGGAGGGATGTGGGAAGTTGGACGATTATGGTATTAATCGGTGAACTTTGTCGACCGTCATTCAACCTGAGCCTGCAAGTTACTTCGCCCAACAGCAGATTCAGACCTTACAATGCGATAGTGGAAACCAAATGATGTCGACCGTCATTCAACCTGAGCCTGCAAGTTACTTCGCCTAGCAGCAGATCCGGACCTTAGAATGCGACAACGGGAACCGAATGATACCCGTGTCCCTATGTCGGCGAAGCCAAAAAATCGCAGATCGAATTAGGGCCACGAGAGGCAGTGGACGTGTAGGCGGAGAGAAATAGCGGGAGGAGAAAGTGGGGAGAGGAGGTAAAGTAGTTTGGAGAAGAGCAGTGTGGTTTACGTTGTGGTGGGAAGGGAAGAAAGAGAAGGAGGTTAGAGGCAGTTGAGGCGGAGTAGGGTTGAGGAAAGGCGGTTGACATGTTTGGGGGAGAAAACATAGTGCGGAGAAAGTGGGTAGAGGAGATACGGGGAATGAATGAAAATGGTTGATATTTTAGTGGGAGTAAAAAGTGGGTATGAGAAAAGGCAGATATTCCCTCTTCCCTTTATTTGTATGTAGTTGTGGCTGCAGCAGGGAGAAGGGTTTGTTGGGAAGTTCGAAAAAGCTTCACCACAACAAATTATTTGTATTATCAGTATAGATGATTGATATAGTTTTGACGAGAGAATTGGGGTGAATAATAGTCACAATCGGGTAACGGTTAACAAAGTAAAATTGTATTTTTACTGACAGCAAGTAAGACCAATATGTCACATCACATGCTAAGTGATGTGTGAACGTTAATATTCGAATAGTTCGATATCAGTCGCTGACCAAATTTACATCTAACGGGTCACACAACCAAACGTTGAATACTCCTTTGACCAAACGATTTAACTAATTTGTAATTGTTATAAATTAGTTAAATTAATTAATATTTACGAAATATTAATTATAAAATTCTATTTTGATTTGATGAACAAATATTATTAAATAAGTTTATAATAGTTATGAATATATTAGTCGATATACGATATCGATACGCGTTTAAATTTAACATAATTTGTTCGGGCTTTAAATGGGTTTGAAGCCCATATGGGGGCTGATCGGCCATGATAGACCATGATGGGATGCGGCCATATCTATATATATATAATATGAATACTAGGTTTTAAAGCTTTTAAAGTTACGAAATTATCCTTTTAAAAGCTAGCACCAAATAGAGGTCATTTTCGTCATTTGCTTGCCACGCCACAGCACGTTGTAATAACCGCATCATTTCCCACATTCTCTTCTCTTAAGGAAAATCTAAACCCAATTATCATTGCTCATTGCGAAATCATGAAGGGATCCTTTTTCTAAGATTTGGATAAACAACTTCTTCAATTTTTAGTTCCCTAATTTGTCGGATATAAATCTTCAACTACAAATGAGCGCTTGATTATTATTTAATTACTCTTGGTTTTCAATTGATTACAGCGACAATTGTTTTATTTCTTTGTTTGTGATTATAAAGAATAAATAAGTTTTGGAGGGTTCAGTTCCGTTAACAGCATGTGGCGACGAAGTTTAGTGCCACAATTTTGTCGGGAGTGGTGTGACATTGAATGAGGGGTTGCACGACATGGTGGTGTGGCTATTGCGTGTGGCTATTCTAAAAAATCACTTTACATATGTTTTCTAACATGTAAAAATTTCAGACCTAAACAATCAATTATTTACCCATAAATAATTTATAACCCAAAATACCATTTTCTTTACTAGAAAATTCATATTAATTCCACGAAAATTCAGAAAAATCTGAAATTTGAAACCCGTTTCCAAAATATTGTTTATGATCTTCATAAAAATTCGCAAGGAATTTGATGTCATTTAATTGGGTTTTCATCTTAAAACTTGTCATAAATTCATTATGAAAAACCATAATTCATCAACAAGTATATATATATTCATTCCATCATTCAAAAACACGGCAAACCATTGTAAAATATTCTGTAATCGTCTTAAAACCAAAAACACAATAACCTTTGTGATTAAAGAGATTAAGATATGAATAGATTTGATCTGCTTAAGCTTTTCCTTTAGATTTTCTTACTCTTCTTCCCCTTTCCCTTGTTAATGGTGGCCGACCTCTTGTTTTAGATTTTTCAAAATGAAATGAACGTGTATTCTAATACACCTCCAAGGTTTGGAGGATATAGGAATGGCCTCTTTCCTATTTTACCCCTCCTCCAAATCGATTTAACTCTTATTTTAATTCATTGTTAAATGGCACGGCTACACCTTAATTAAAATTAAATCTCAATCCCCTAATCAACATATTGTTTTATTTAATTTAACTAATTAAATATTCTAAATAATGTTACCAAAAATCTAGGGTGTTACAAACTCCCCTCCTTAAAGAGTTTCGTCCTCGAAATTACGATAAGGTACACAATTGTAACGACCCGTAAATTTTAACTGTTTTAATAACGTAATTAGTTGAAATTTTGTGAAATTTTAAACGATAAAATTTTGAAATAAAAATTTAATATTTGAAATGCGTCTAGTTAAACATAGCAACCGGTAAATTTTCATCCGAAAATATGGAAGTTTATTTCGTGTGTAATTTTATTTCAATCTAATTAGTTAGGAATTGATGAAAATAAAATGTTTTCGAAACCTAAATATTTTTATATAGAAAAATTCTAAATCATCTTCTGAGCAAGACGACATTTTTCGTTTTTCCAAATTCGGACATCTTTAGCTCCGTCGATTTTATATTTTAGCGTTTTTGCTGCATTAATTCGAATTTTTGTAATTCAATCGTACCACTGATATCCATATTCCGTTTTAATCGTCTCATCGTGTTGATCTCTGCGGTATATTTATTTCTATATTGTGAAACCCGATTCGCAGCAAAATCCATAGAAACGGTTACCGTATCGGTACGGTTTTGTGACGTTTGCTTTTTATGACCATTTGAATTCATTGTGCATTCAACTTTTCTTCGTAAAACTCAATAGCCGATTGATATTAATTTTCACTGAATTCAACTCGTGACTCTTTATTTCCTAACTGTTGAAATTTATATCTACTATTCATTTTATAACTTTGGCTTCGTCCTTTTATTTCTAGTCTCCTCCTCTCCTTCTTTATTTGTTCTTTCCCTTTTGCCTGTGCATTCTTTCTTCTACATTTTTTTCGGCCTCACCAGAACACCCCATTTCCCCTTCCTTGCAGCCCTTCACCAAACATTAGCAACCACTTATCGGCCTTCCCTCTTCCTAAGCCTCATCATCCCCTTGCCGTTCCTCTCCTCTTCCTCTCCAACACCTAGCAACCTCGATCTGGAAGCCGCCTCCGCCTCTACACCGCCTTCCACCATTCTAAAACCGCAGTAATCTCTGACACAACCAACTGAGACAGCTTTCCCACTGAAGCTTGTGCCCACCTCCTCAGTCCGTCGCCTACACTTCCTGCCACCAACCGGAGCCCAAGCCCAGCAGCGCCGAGATCCCCTCTTCTTTCAGTTTGCATCCGTTCTCCCCTCCCTCCACTACCCGGTCATCCACCGACCTCCGCCTTCCCTTTTCATTTGCTCCGCCTCGGCCTATTGCCGATCCACCCTGCTCCGGCCTTGTTTTTCCCGCCGCCCAGTCCCGTGTGCCGACCACCGCGCCAACCCCTCCCCTCTTCTCACTCTGCCACTGCCCAGCCCAGTCGCTACTCCACCGTCTGGCCTCCCACGTTCTTCCTTGCCGTGCTCCGTCTGCACGTGAAACCCACACAATAGCAGCTCCGCTCATCGGCCGAGCACTCCCCTTCACTGACCGGTCAAACCCGACCACATCTTCATCTCCAGGCCAAGCACAGCCTTGCTCCGCCACGACTGTACTTTTGCCCTGCCTTCTTCTCATCTGACCATGTTGGTACGTGTATCGATTTGTATCAGTACTGTTTTGCCTAGAATGTGTTAGCTAGATTTCATATATTACTACAGCTTGCATTGCTTAATATATATGTTATATTTTATATATGATTTTATATAAAATCTGTTCAATTAGATATAATAGTGTTTATATTAAAGGTACACGTTACTTTATATTTTATGGGTTGATTTTTTTTTGTAACTTGCTTTGGTCAGTTGTATCTTGCTGTGTCAGTGATTATATATGTTAAGAGTATATATAGTATAATTTTAAATGGTTCAAGTGTTATAAGCTTATACATATTAGTTATATATTTTACTCTGTCTTTATAAGTTGGTTTAATCAATATTATAATTATTGTTTGGCTATAGCTATACAGGTGTGATCTTTCTGTTATAGGTTGCGTATGAGATATTGCATGTTAGTATTTGGATTTTTAAATATTTGTTTAGCCTACATTTATATAAGACTTTAACAATTACATACAGTAGATTATGTTTGGATTCTTTATTAGCCTGTATATATATATTTATATATGTTGCATACTTATTTGGGTATATTCCTCTGTTAACTTATAAAGTTTTTTTTCTCTGTTGTGTTGTATAAAGTTAGTATGTACTAGTATTTTATATCTACCTATATATATGTAAGTATAGATTTTAATACAAATCATATATATCTTTGATAATTTAAGAACGGTGATTTCAATTATACATATAAATTACTTTGTTTAAATCAAATATTGATTTTGTAGATATAATAGTGATGTGTATTTGTTGTTTCTATCAAATCGTTCTGATTGTTTCATCGGTTCCTTATTTATCAGATTTTCCCGTCGTGATTGGTTTTCTCCATCGAATTCGTGCTAATCTTGCTTGCTTTGAAATTCGTGCTTGGGTTCGTAACTCATTTCGGTGTCAACTCTCTCTAGCCTCGAAAGGTGAGCAATCACTCACGATTAATGTTCTTTTATTTATTAAATTTGATTTCAATTGAAACGACAATTAAAAAATATACTACTGTTGGTTATTTACACTGTTATATATGCTATTACCTGTATCTGTTCACCCATGACATCTGACACCATTATCTGTAATTATTTATGCGATGATAATACAGTTTGATTGATAATTGATTGATTGATTGTTGTTTATATTGGATGTTGAATTGTAATGTATAAAGTGATAAATATTATGCAATTGAATTTGACGTAGGATAGTTAAAAATTTGAATCGACATATGTGTTGAATTTGTTTAGTTAAATTTGTATAATATGACCCCTTAAATGTTTAGTTATTTGACACATAGAAAAATAGTTAATTACCCTTGAACCATTTTAATTTATGTTGTATTATTTTATGAAGTATGAAATTGAATAATTGATGTTAAGTGTAGAATTGCATAGAATAATAAGTGTAATAATCTTTAATCTACATGAAATGATAGTGTAGATTCTAGAAATAATCATATTAATTTGCACAAACAACAATGTAAATTAATACGATTATTTCGGGATTATTTGAATTAATTATTGGATTGTTGTTGATGTTGCTATTGCTTGTTTATTTACTTTGACACCATCCCAGTTATCACACTGCAAGTTCCCTTTGCTATGCTTTGGTTTTTGAAATGAAATGGAATCGGGTTGAAATGATATATACCCAATTTAAAATTTGACTTAGGATAGAGAATTAAATAAAAACCCGATTGGTCAATAATTCGATTAAAAAATAAATAAAGTTTTTATTTGAATAAATAATAAGATTTGAAATGAAGTTGGAATTTGAATTTTAATGAAAGGAAAATGTTACTATTTGATAATTTGAAACAAATATTAACAGAGTAATTGATGAAAGATCGTTGTCAAATTTAAGAATTTGTTGGATTAGTTTTGAAATTATTTAATAATTGAGTTTTGAAATTATTTAATAATTAAATAAGATAGAATTATTGATAATTAAATAAGAATTTGAATTCTTTGATAAGAAAATTTAAAATTTTGAATAAGTGAATTTGAACTTCGTTAATAAATAAAATTGGGTTTCTTTATTTATTAATTTTTGGAAAAATTATTTAAGTAAGTTAATGAGTGAAATTGAACTTTTGAATAAGTGAATCTGAACTTCATAAATAAATGAAATTGAGTTTCTTTATTAATTAAGTTTTGGAAAATTATTTAAGTAAGTAAATAAGTGGAATTGAATTTCTTAACAAGGAATAAATGTGATTTATTGAAATTAATGAAAGACTTGAAATTTAAAGAATTTAATTCGAAAATTTAATTTAATTCGATTTGAGGTTTTGATATAATGGAGTTGAAGTTAAGTAATTGATTTAATGAATTGGAAATTAAATAAAAATTGTTTGAATGACAAATTTACTTAATGGATATTGAATAAAATAGATAAATGAATTTAAATTGATTTGAATGTTAAATTAAATTAATTTAAATGATTTCGGAATGAAACTGATATACGAACTTGAATCAATATTTGAAGTGTTTTAAATAAAAATTGAAATTGAATTGTAAGATCTTGAAATGGTAATTTGGAGGTTTTAAACGTAATTATGGAAATTGATATAGAAGTCGAATGAAATGTTGATTTATAAATTCTAACTGAAATTGAAATTGATTTGGTTTTCGAAATATATAAATGACCAATCGGTGTAATAATTTCTAAAGTTATTAAACAGACCGGAATCGGTTAGGGACATACTCAATGTCTAAACCGAAAACCACTTTAATAACTATACGTGGAGTGTGATCCAGAATGAAGTGGTTGGAATGATGTACGAGATGACTGAAGAAAGAGAACGACAATGGATAGCCTTGACACTTGTGTCAAATTGGAAATGACTAAAACAGGAGCCGTGCCGGGCCAGTGAGGTTAGCTACCTCTAGTGGACACACTTCTTCGAAAACTACTCATTACTTGTTGTCGATTGGTGCACCCTCGAAATTTTGGGAGTGTTGTTTCGCGGTGTTGCGATCGCTGCGGCGATGCGTTCTCACCAGTCCGGATCAGGCAAACGGTAGTTTCACTACCTTGGGTATTGCCTCATGTGCCTTGTCATACTTGTATCCCTATACGCGACCACTACGATTTGTTTTGTGTTATACCTATGGAGTACTCCCTGATATCCCACTAGTTTACGGTGGAGTTTACAGTGCTGTATAGACTATAACGCTTATATAAAATGTGTTAAGGGGAATAATGGTAACGCCTTAACACTATTTTGATACTTTATATTACTGATAGGCATTATCTACTTATTGTACACTACTACATAGTAGATAGTTAAACGGATCCTTAAAGGATGGTTATTCCAAACATCCTTTGAGTTATTTGTATTCCAGTTGCTATTTCACTTGAGTTGGATTTAATGATATAAGAATGTTAATCCTGACTCGAGTGTTTTGTGTTTTGCTTTACGCTCGGGTCAGACTGAGTGTACCAGTATTCGAGACTCACCTTTGGAGTTGGAGCTTCGCTTGGAGATCCAACTATCTATCCAGCTTTCAGATATTCAGTTGATTCCAGAGATGTATTCTGATATTGTATTTGATTATTGTATTCGAGACCTCTGTTGTACCTTATTTAACTCTGATATGTATATAATAGCTTCATGAACTACTATCTTTTGTTTCCGCTGCATTTATTACTCTGTGTCTGTGATCTGTGATTATTTTACTGTATATGTTCAGTTTTGCCAAATTTAAATTAACAATTCGGTATTTTGAATTATTCAAGTCCGACATGTGCGGATGCGAATGGTCCAAAATAGCGGGACGTTATAGTAAATCAGATAATGAGGTAAAACATACCATCAAACAAGTCAGGATAGGTATTTCTAATCCTGCTCTCAACCTCCCAAGTATAGTCCCTGTCATCGTCACTCCACTGAACTTTGACTAATCTAACCTTCTTGGTCTAAGCCTTTTCTCATCTCTCGCAACTATGCGAACTGGCTTCCTCACTATGGTCAAGTCCGGTTCTACCACTAAATCATCTAGCACAGTCGGTGCAATAGCAGTCTCCGGGTCTCTAACACACTTTCTGAGATGAGAAACATGAAAAACATCGTGGACTCCTACCAAACTGCTCGGTAACTCAACTCTATATGCGAGTTTCCCAATCCTCTAAATAATAGGAAAAGGTCCAATGAATCTCGATGATAACTTCCCCGATTTTCCAAACCTAATTAGACCCTTCATCAGTGTCACTTTGATGAGAACCTGGTCTCCAACTGAGAACTATAGATCTTTCCGTCTCTTATTTGCATAACTTTTCTGTCTAGACCGAGCCTCCTTCATTCTAGCCTGAATGACCTCAATTATTTCTGTAGCTTCTCTGACTAAATCTGGACCAAGAACCAACCTATCTCAGTCTCTAACCAACATATAGGAGATTTGCATGGCCTTCCATATAAAGCATTAAACGGTGCCATTTCAATACTACTCTGATAACTGTTGTTATATGAAAAATTGACTAAATGCAGATGGTCTTCCCATGATCCCCTGAAATCTAGAACACAAGCTCTTAACAAATCTTCCAAGATCTTGTTAACTCTCTCAGTTTGTCCATCTATCTGCGGATGGTAAGTGGTACTCATCTTGAGCTTGGTCCCCAAAACTTCCTGCAGACTCTTCCAGAACACGCTAGTGAATAAGGGATCTTTATCCCTTACTATGCTATTAGGAATTCCATACAGTCTAACCACATTCCTCATAAACAACTTTGCCAAAATAGATGCCGTTCTGGTTGACTTAATTGGAATGAAATAGGCACTCTTGGTCAATCTGTCCACTATGACCCATATACTATCATTTCCCTTGTTCGACCTTGGCAACCCGTCAACAAAATCCATGGAGATATACTCCCACTTCCATACTGGAATATCTAATGGCTGAAGCAATCCACTTTGTTTCTGGTGTTTGGACTTTGCCTATTGGCAATTCAAGCACTGCTTCACACTTAAACCAATATCCCGCTTCATACCTTCCCAGAAGAAACCCCTCTTCATATCCTGATACATCTTAGTACCTCCTAGATGAATGGTGAACTTCGAATGACGACATTCCTCCAAGAATTTTTTCCTTATGTTTCCTACACTCGAAACACATAATCTTCCTTTCTTACTCAACCACCCATTTTGATCAAGACTAAAATCTTTCAAGTCATCGCTCTCAGTTCCTTCTCTTAGCTTCCTGATCCATTCGGCTAACACCAGATCCTCCATCTATTTAGAAGCAATATTTTTTATCAACACCGGTCGAACTTCCAAACTAGATAATACAACTGTATCTCCACTAGACCCAGCCTTGGATCTCCACTGCACTATGCAATCTGCTAATGCTTCCAAATACTTCCACTCAGCAATCATCACTAAAATTGCATTCTGATGTTTCCTGATAAGTGCATCTGCAACCTTGTTGCTTTTCCCCGGTGTGCTCTCAATCCCAAAATCATAAGCGGCTATAAACTCTAACTATCTTTGCTGTCTCATGTTCGACTCCTTCTGAGAGAACAAATACTTCAATGATTTATGATCTGTATATAACTCAAACCTTTCTCCAAAAAGGTAATGAATCCATACCTTCAAAGCAAAAATAACTGCAGCCAACTCTAAATCATGTGTTGGATATCTGATCTCATACGGTTTAAGTTGTCTAGAAGCGTAGGCAATCACTTTACCCCTCTGCATCAGCACAACTCCTAATCCTATTCCACATGCATCGGTATAAACCACCAAATCCTGATTCCCATTTGGAATAACCAAAACGGGTGCATGGGTCAGTAAGTGTTTCAAACTATGGAATGCTTCTTCAAACTTATCGATCCACACAAACTTAACATCCTTTCTTGTCAACTTGGTCATTGGTGCCACTATCCGCGAAAATTCCTTAACAGACCTCTGATAATAACTAGCCAACCCAAGGAAACTCTTTATCTCGGTTACTGTCTTGGGTCTCTTCCAACTGTTTACTGCCTCAATCTTAGTCGGATCTACAGACAACCCTTCCTCTAATATTACATGACCAAGAAACTTCACTTCTTTCTTCCAGAAGTGACACTTCGAAAACTTAGCTTTCAGCTGATGCTGCCTTAGCGCCTCAAGCACCACTCTAAGATGAACTTCATGCTCTCTTTCATCCTTAGAGTATATCAATATATCATCCATGAAAACCAATATGAACCTATCCAAGTGCTCTCGGAAAACCTGGTTCATCAAATCCACAAAGAAAGCTGGCACATTAGTCAGTCCGAATGGCATGACTAACCATTCGTATGACTCATACCTGGTTCTAAACGCCATCAAAGGTATACTATCCTCTGCTACTCTAAGCTAATGGAAACCTGTCGCTAAATCCAACTGCAAAAATACCTTGGCTCCACTCAACTGGTCGAACAAATAGTCAATCCTGGGCAATGGATATCGATTCTTTATCGTCCTTTCATTCAACTTACGATAATTGATGCAAAGCCTCAATGATCCATCCGGCTTCTTAGAAAACACTACAGTCTCTCCCCAAGGTGAACTACTCGACCTGATAAAACTCTTCCTTCTAATCCACCAACTGCACCTTCAACTCCCTCATCTCTGAAGGGGTCATCCTGCTTGGCGGTCTACTCACTGGTTCTGCTTCTGGAACCAAATCTATCTGAAGCTTAATGGCACATTTCAGTGGCAATCCTACTACAGGCTCAAAAACATCTGTGAATTCTCTAACCACGAAAACTCAACTCATCCTTTGACTCCATAGCACCCAACAAGGCATACATCTCACCGTAAGAACCTTCTATGGTATAAACAATCCTGTTACCACAATCTGGGTGTCTAAGTGATATTTTGCTATCCTGGCAAAATATCCTATGTTACCTGAAGATTTGACCACGCAACTAGGCACTCGGCACTTACATACTATTCGGCATTAAGAGTCGTTCGGTATTGTATATCGTTCGACATCAGACCCTGTTTAGCATTTGGGAACGTTTGGCACTCAGAGAGCGTCCGGTATTTAGGAACGTTCGACATTCGAGAGTGTTCGGCATACATGGGTCGTTCGGCATTCGAGAGTGTTCGGCATACATGGTTCGTTCGGCATTCGAGAGTGTTCGGCATATGTAGAGCATTTGACACTCCATACTGCTCGGCATCCACACCTCGTTCGGCACTCCATACTGCTCGGCATCCACACCTCGTTCGACACTCAATCTCGTTCGGCATAAATCACGGTCGACATTCGAGATCGTTCGGCATCCAGAGGTGTTCGGCATTCAGGGTTGTTTGGCATCTAGAGATGTTCGGCATCCAGAGGTGTCCGACATTCATCCAATCTCATCTGGCTTTGACTATTGCTCGGCCTGCACTCTCCACTCAATGCATCACTTCGTTCGGCATGACGATATCGTTCGGCATCACTTCGTTCGGCATGACGATATCGTTCGGCATCACTTCATTCGGCATGAATGGTTCGGCACACAGAGCTCACTCTTTTTGGGCCGAGGTATTTAGCTGTCAGGCCCACCAAGGAAGTCCAACCCATCTTTGTCTATAAATAGAGAGGCAGGGGCACAGTGAAAGGGACTTGGTTTTTGGAGAACACCGGGGAGACTCTATCGCTTTCAAGACTCATTCTCTTTACTTCGCAATTGTATTCAAGTAGTTGGTGTACGGATTGTATCTGTAATCAATTATCAAGTAAAGCAATAAAGATTAACCTCAAAGTGGACGTAGGCAGTTATGCCGAACCACTATAAATCCGGTGCTCTCATCTTTGCATTCAATTTAGCATATTGCTCCTGGTTTAAATTTACTTTCATCATTTATCTCTCTACACAATCTTTCTCAACGAGGTTAGTGACCAATTTTGGTGCTAACACTTTGGTGCTTTCACTGAGAATCGAATTCTCAGACCTCAAGGATTTGCTTTGAAGCTACTGGATTGAATAAATCCCCCGAAGAAGATCCGAGTTATTCGCAGGACGTCCGTTGATTCTACTCAGAGTTCATACCAATAACTCTACAATAGGAAGACCACGTACCAGATTGGCCTCTCATAATGCAGACGCCCATGAGACTGCTAGCGTACAACAAGCAGGGCCTAGCAATCAGCAAGAAAATCTAGGTGCAGGGACTACCGCCCAGGACCAAATGCCAGTTATCACCAGAATAGAGTTCAACGACTTGATGAGAGAGCTCAGGGAAAGCAGGAGACAACTCGGAGAGTAGATGCAAGCTAACGCCAACCTTATGGCACAGCTCACTCAACAACAACATCAGAATGCTGGGGGCAGTCCAGCTCCTTATTCTTCATCTGATAGCTCGACTTCGTCCAATGAACCTCCCAGGCGTAGACGCCGCAAGACTGAAACTACGCAAGCAGGTGCTGCTGTCCGAACAGTTGGGGACCATTTACACCTCGGAGACTGTGACCAAGCAGAAACTGGAAACTTAGGAGCTGGAGTGTAGGTGGAGGCTAGACGCCTGACCCACCAAAATGCCGATGATGTCGAACCTCAAGATGCACGTTTGGCAGATCGCCAACAGAGGAGGCATCAACCTGATCAATCCCGTAGGACAGACTCCAACCTTCCATCTTCCATACAAACCCCAGATCTAACAGCTATGATCAGACAGTTGATGAAAGAGAATCAAGGCTTAATGAATGATGATTGGGGGGGGTATCCAGGAGTCATACTCCGTTCACAGACACTGTCCTACGGGCTGAGTACCCCAGGAAGTTTAGCATTCCAACTATCCAGGCTTATGAAGGAAAGACTGATTCCAGGCAGCATGTGATGAGGTACGAATGGATGATGGATTCAGCTAGAGCAAATGATGCAACCAAGTGCCGGTGATTTCCAATAACTCTATTTGGGATCGCTACCATGCGGTTCACCCGACTCCCTCCACAGTCTGTATCCAGTTTCGAGGTGTTGGTAAAGAAATTTATAGAATAATTCAGAATACATACTACTCGTCCCAAGGACGTGATGTCACTATCAAGTGTAATCCAAGCACCTGGGGAGTCGTTGAAGGAGTATTTACAGAGATTCCATGTTGCGGCTACTGAAGTAAGTAATCCCAATGATCATGCAATTCTTGTGGTTGTGATGCGAGGTGTGGATCCAGATTCAGAGTTTGGAGATTGGTTGGCAGGAAAACCTCCAACTACGCTAGAGCGTTTTTACTCAAAGGCACATCAGTTCATAAGAAGAGAGGAAGCCAGGTGGATAATGCGAGATAAGGCACCGGGGCCTGTTCAGGAGTCCGTAAAAAGCAACATTGCTGTGAAGCAGTCTGGAGACAACTCCGGGAAAGTTCAGGTCAATGTCCAGAACAAGCCCGGGCAATCTAAGGAATCCAGAGGAAGAAATCAAGGGAAGAAGAGAGAAGCGGGGAAATGGAAGCCGAGGATCCAACCTACAACAAGTACACCCCACTGAATGCATCCCTTGAGAACATTTACCTATCAACCTGCAATACCTTTCAATACAGAAAGTCGTGCCCAAAGGAGTCAACCGAGGAGCAAAAGCAGACTGGGAAGTACTGCCGCTTCCATGAAACATATGGGCACAATACTGAAGAGTGCAGACACCTACATGATGCTATAGAAAAGTTGATTAGACAGAAAAAGTTACAGGAGTTTGTGAAGAATCCGCAAGAAGGTGGACAGGGAACATCCAATCCCGATCGTGCACCAGCTCCACGTCATCCCAAGGAGCTTGCTCGAACCGTGGGCAGACTAGTCATAAACACGATCATCGGCGGACCTCACCCTGCGGATAAGAACTTGTAAGAGATGGAGTGGTATGCTAATCCCCTGAGGCATGCATACTTCGAGTGTTGTTCCAACGTAGAGGATGGGACCCCTGCTAAACAGCTGCGCATGATGGCAGACGATATAGTATTTAGGAGCAGAGATGCTGACCATGTGGAGGCTCCTACCATTGACCCGATGGTCATATCTGCGACAATCGGACCGGCTTATGTGAAAATAATTTTGATTGATTGTGGAAGTTCTGTCAATATCATCTTCAAGAAGGCTTATGACCAGATGAAGATGGAGACGAAGGATTTGAAGCCATCTAAAGCTCGTATACATGGCTTTAATGGCGCAGCGACCGATGCAGTGGGATATCTTGAGTTGCCAGTTGAACTGGGACAAGGTGCGCGTAGGAGGGTGCGAATCCTACCTTTCGTAGTTTTGGATGTGGATTCTCCGTACAATGTGTTTGTGGGCCGACAGGCCCTGGCTGAGTTTAGGGTAGCATTAGCCCCGTGGTGTTTGACTTTAAAATTTCCGACTGACATAGGAGTAGGTGTTGTTCATGGCGACCAGGCGACCGGTCGTGCATGTTATGTGGCTAAGCTCCGAGATGCCCATCGGAGGGAGAAAGGAAAGGTTGCGGACAATCCCATCCGCATCCAGCATACTAACAATTGACAAGTAATGCCCGAGCCCTGGCTTGGGCATGATTCTCGGATCTTTAGAGACATAGATCTGAGAGACGACGATGAGGAACCCAGGGAGGAGAAAGCAGCACCGGCTGAACTGACGATTGACATTTTAGTCAGTCGAGACGATCCATCGAGAGTACTGAAGATTGGATCACAACTCAGCCCCGCAATGACTGAAGACCTTAGTGATTTCCTCTGAGCGAATCTCGATGTTTTTGCTTGGACACATTCTGACATGTGTGGGATCTCTCCCGCTATTACGAGTCATATGTTGAACATAGACCCGAGGTATGTCCCCGTTAAGCAAAAGAGGAGAGGAATGGACCCGGAGAGGTCCGCTGCTCTTAGAGAGGAGGTGGACAAACTCAAAGCCAATGAGTTCGTCCGCGATGCCCTCTACCCTGAATGGGTATCAAACCCCGTGCTAGTGAAAAAGGCGAACGGGAAATGGAGAACTTGCATAGATTATTCCGATTTGAACAAAGCATGCCCCAAGGACAGTTTCCCATTACCTAGGATTGATCAGTTGGTCGACTCCACTGTAGGACACGAGTTGTTGTCATTCATGGATGCGTACTCGGGATACAATCAGATCCCGATGCACATTCCGGACCAGGAACACACCAGTTTCGTCACAGACGTTGGGCTATATTGCTATGTAGTAATGCCTTTTGGATTGAAAAACGCAGGAGCGACCTATCAGCGTTTGGTGAATCGAATGTTCAAAGACTAGATTGGTAGAACGATGGAAGTCTATGTGGATAACATGCTCGTGAAGTCATGATAGTCAAACGACCACATTCGAGACTTAGCAGAGATGTTCGGTATACTCAAATATTATGGGATGAAGATCAACCCTCTGAAGTGTTCCTTCGGCGTTGTGTTGGGGAAGTTTTTGGGATTCATTGTTAATGCCAGGGGAATTGTAGCTAACCCGGAAAAGATTCAAGCTATTCGAGATGTGCAAGTGCCCAGAACTATAAAACAGGTACAAAGCTTAAATGGAAAGGTGGCTGCGCTGAGTCGATTTATATCCAGAGCCACAGACAAGTGCATTCCCTTCTTTGATATAATAAAGAAAGGAAAGAGGAATTTCGAATGGACATCCAACTGTGAGGAAGCATTCCGAGATCTGGTGAGGCATTTGGAGAGTCCTCCAATGCTGTCAAAACCAGTAGACCACGAGATGTTGTACGTATACTTGGCCGTATCCTCGCATGCTATAAGTGCGGCTTTGGTCCGCGAGGAGGACCGAGTTCAAAAGCCGGTGTATTACGTTTGTAAACGTTTAACGGGGGCAGAGAGGAATTATCCTAAAATTGAGAAATTAGCCTATTGCTTGGTGATTGCATCACGCAAGCTGCGTCCATACTTTCAAGCGCACTCAGTCAGTATTTATACCGATCAGCCCTTGCGATAGGTACTCCAACGACCAGAAACTTCTGGAAGGATGTTAAAATGGAATATCGAATTGAGTCAGTTCGATATTACCTACCTGCCGCGAAGAGCCATACAAGGGCAAGAATTAGCAGATTTCATCGCTGAGTTTACTGTACCAGATGAACCAGATGGTCACAATGTCATTCCTCCCATTCAATGGAAATTGTACACCGATGGGGCGTCAAACGACTGTTGCTCCGGGGCTGGTGTTATCCTTGTGACTCTACAAAATCGATCAATTTGTTATGCTTTGAAGCTCAATTTCACGGCTACGAATAATGAAGCAGAATATGAAGCATTGATTGGTGGCTTAAAGCTCGTTGGAGAACTCAGGGTAAAATCAGTTGAAACCTTTTGTGACTCACAGCTGGTGGTGTACCAAATGCGAGGAGACTACCAAGCAAGGGGACAAAAGCTTGCTCCATACCTTGCTCTGGTTCAGGAACTATTGGCGAGCTTCGAACATTATGATATTTCGCATGTCCCACGTGAGTAGAACATGGAAGCCGACTCGTTGGCCAAATTCGCAAGCACTGGCAATGCGTAGCAAATGGGATTAGTTCCCGTTGAAACCTTGCACGCTCCAAGCATAGATGTGATGGAAGTCGATTTTGCGTTGGAAATGGAAATCGAGGAGGAGTCGTGGATAAACCCATTCAAACAATACCTGCTAAACGGGACTTTGCCCGAAAGAAGAAGAGAAAGACGACAGGTCATTCACAAAGCCGCGCGATATGTGATGCAGGGAGGAGTAATGTATCGGAGAGGATTCTCGGTCCCTTAACTACGGTGCATTGCCCGTGATGAGACAAAGCGGGTCTTGGAGGAGGTTCACGAAGGAGAATGTGGCGACCACACTGGGGGGCAGACGCTAGCAAAAAAGATCCTCCGCTATGGATACTATTGGCCGACTATGAATCGGGATGCTGCAGACTATGTAAGAAAGTGTGACAAGTGTCAAAGATATGCAAAAATCCCGAGAGCTCCACCGACGGAACTCACGCAAATGGTTAGTCCATGGCCGTTTGCAATCTGGGGAATCGACATAATCGGTTCCTTGCCTATATCCAAAGGTGGTGCAAAATACGCCATAGTTGCGGTCGACTACTTCATGAAATGGGCCAAGGCAGAGCCTCTGGCCACAATCTCCTCCAAGAAAGTCATTAATTTCATTGTACGAAACATTATATGCCGCTTTGGCCTCCCGTGAACCATCATTACAGACAACGGAACTCAGTTTGAAAGTAGAGAATTCAAAGATTTCTGTTTAAAGTACGGCATTGAGAAAAAGTTCGCCGCCATTGCTCATCCGAAGGCTAACGGACAAGTCGAGGCCGTGAACAAAATAATCAAGTCCATATTGAAGAAGCGTTTGGAAAAGGCTGGAGGCAAGTGGGTAGATGAACTCCCTACATCGCTAAGGGCTTATAGAACTACCCACAAGTCCGCGATTGGCCACACTCCATTCGCATTGGCATACGGCTCGGAAGCTGTTATACCTATGGAGCTTGAATTTCCATCGCATTGAGTGCCATATTATGATTCTAAGATGAATTAGGATCTCTTATTGGAATCACTGGACTGCATCGATGAAAAAAGTGAAGAAGCTAAATTAAGGGCGGTAGCATATATGCACCGAGTCAAGCGATATTACGACGACAAAGTCCATCCAAGAATCTTTGATGTGGGTGATCTCGTTTTGAAAAGAGTTTTCCCAGTACCATCACGCATGAATCCCAACTAGGAAGGTCCATATGTCATTGAACGGAAGCTTGGAGAGGGAACTTTCAAGCTAGCGACCGTTGATGGCATGAAACTCCCCCGGGCGTGGAACAGTGAACATTTGCGACGTTATTATATTTAGCCTGTCTCTTTTCTGTTTTAGGTGCAATTGTTTCCCGTATATGTATATTCCATTGATTCTTAGTTTCCTTTTTAGAATGTAATCGGAAGATTTAGTTTGTTTTCATTAATAAAGGCTTGAAGCCATCCTTTCTATGAATTATTGATGTTTCTGAACCTTATAGTCCGGTGATAAACAACTGAAGTTGCATTATTCTACCTGACGTACAAACTCGTATAAACGACTTGAATCTCCGAGTCCCTTGAATGCGGACCGGAGCACTCTAAGTCCCCGGAGCGCGGACTAGAGTATAAACAACTTGAATCTCCGAGTCCCCTAAATGCGGACCGGAGTACTCTAAGTCCCCGGAGCGCGGACTAGAGTATAAACGACTTGAATCTCTGAGTCCCCTAAATGCGGACCGGAGTACTCTAAGTCCCCGGAGCACGGACTAGAGTATAAACGACTTGAATCTCCGAGTCCCCTGAATGCAGATCGGAGTACTCTAAGTCCCCGGAGCATGGACTAGAGTATAAACGACTTGAATCTCCGAGTCCCCTGAATGCGGATCGGAGTACTCTAAGTCCCCAAAGCGCGGACTAGAGTATAAACGACTTGAATCTCTGAGTCCCCTAAACGCGGATCGGAGTACTCTAAGTCCCCGGAGCGCGGACTAGAGTATAAACGACTTGAATCTCCGAGTCCCCTGAATGCGGACCGGAATACTCTAAGTCCCCGGAGCGTGGATAGAGTATAAACGACTTGAATCTCCGAGTCCCCTGAATGCGGACCGGATTACTCTAAGTCCCCGAAGCGTAGATTAAAAAATATTCTAAGTACCAAAAGTGTGAAACAAGAGATGTACAATTCCAAAGAATGTCCGAACAATGTAAGAACGGATTGGGAATTTATGTAACTCATAAGAACTTGAGTTTCGACCACAGTTATACAGAAAGCTAAAAAGCAGAAATCGTTCAAATGACAAAGAAACTAAACTTTATTCAATAATCCAAAATGGGGTTATACAACCACTCCTCCAAAACTTGGTGTTAAAATTCTTTCTACATAAGCTACGAAAACGAAAAAGTAAAAAGTAGCTACATGACTTAAGCTAAACTTCGCTAAACGAGTATAGTGGCTACTTCTTCGACTTCTTTAGTTTCTTGTCCTCCTTTGCTTTCTCGGATGACTCCTCTCCCTCATGCTTTCTCTTGGACTTTTTGCTCGCCAAAGAAGCAGAGTCAGGAGTGGGAGGAGGATGCGAAGACCCAAATTATTGAGATAAGAATAATTTTAATAAAATCAGAGAAAGGAGAATTTTCAAGGAAAAATATAGTTTGAAAATAAATATTGAGAATGAGTTAAAAATATATGAAGGGGATAGTTGTTTTCAGTAAAATAATAATGAGAAGAAAATAACTAAGTATGAGTAAGTCTTATATTAATATGTATATATATCTTGAATATAAATAGTCAGAAAAGAATAAAATGATAAAAGTAGACTTTTATAGTAATTAAAAATAAATAATAAGAAGGAAATGGTATTTCAAAGGGAAGGAATAAGGAAATATGACTAAGTGTATATATGGATTATACATTACCATATGTTATATTTTTACACCCAGGAAAAATATAAAGTAATAAGGAAAACACTATGGTAATTAAATATATGAATACATTTTATATATCAAGAGAAAACAAATAGCTTGAAACATTAACAAGGAGTTAATTGATAAAAGGATATACATGTATACATTACAGATTAGCCTTAAGAAAATAAACAATGTAATAAAGTCACATGAAAATAGGGTGTGTGTATGAAACATGCAAATAGCATGCAAACCAGAAAAAAAAGCTAAAGCAACTGAAAATACCCGAAATGGAAATAAAAAAGAAAATGGCATTCCTAGCCATAACATCATATGTAGAATTCTCACATTTGTGTGGGGATAAGATGGGTTTTTCACTATACTAAAACTCTAAATAATGTTTTAAAAATTAAAGGGGGTAGCAGTAGTCTCATTTCAGAAAAACAGAAAATATTAAGAAAAGAAAGAAGAGAAAACCAAAGCCATTTTTCAAGTTAAAGTATTCTCGGGGAAAAGAGGAAGGAAGGTGAGTGATTAATCAATCTTATGAAGTTTAAGGCATTAAGACCCAAGTTAAGGGCAACCATATTATTTTATAAAAACCATATCATGTTTGTGCTTAATCTATTTTTCTGAATAAATGAATGCTGAGAATGGTTGGTGTTTTGGATAAATCTTTGGTTGATGCTTTGATTTGTTTTGATTGATTGTTTGATAAGAAAAAATATATACCATGATCACTGATATGGATCCAGTACCTTAAAACATCAGTTTATAAATATGTTTAGTGAGATAAATACATTTTATTGTGAAGTAGGGTATTACTGGGAAATAAACTAGGCAGTGTGAATAAAGGAGATTCATGCTTATGTCTAGATTGTTTTAAAAAATGAGATGAACAATGCAATAAATTATTTATGTGCTGATTTGTTCAGATCTTAAGCTAAAATGTTTTATGGATTTTTCTCAAAAAACTTACCCTATGTTTACAGTAAAATTGAGTATAAGGATTTTATATGATTTCACTAGATTTGTTTAAGTGATCATGATATTCCCTAATATAGGAGATATGAAAGTGTTAAAACATATTTTGAATAAAATAACTGGAAAATGAGATATGGTATTCTTTTCATGAATGTTTAGTATGGTTGGCTGAAATCCCTGAGTGAGTTTAACTCTCTTTGATTTATGAAAAAGAAGAATAGAATATAAAAGCATTTCAAGAGTTAATGAATTTTTCTAAAAAATAATGAGAATGGTCACTAGATTATAAAGCTAATCTAGGCGTAGAGCCTTGATCTATTCATCATAAGGGGGATGATGGGTATGTGCATGACTTGTTTAAGTCCTGTAGGCCTCTGTGCAGGGGTTAATAGAATTGAGTCCCTTGCAATGCACACATGGTGTTCAATGGCAAAAAATTAAGACCAAATTAATTTGATAAATTGAGATTGAGAGTTGAGCTATGGTATTAAAATGAGTTAATCCATGGGAGTATGTGTACAAGTGTACTGAATTAAATGGATGAATGGATGCTTGTGTGCATGAGTGTTAGTAGGGGCTTATATATATATATCCAGTTTACATTATAAATCCAAATAAGCATTAAGTATATGAATTCTCTGCACAATAACTAGAAAATGACAAGTTATTATATTTTGATTTCACTCATACCAGAATTTATTTCTGACCCTATTTGTTGCCTTTGCAATATTTGGGGTGTCTCATTTTTATGGAGGCAGTTCAAAGTATTGCTGCAGGGAAGGATGCATGAGTAGCTTGCTTGCATGGATAATTGAAGATCTGGATGAATTTAAAATACTTAAGAAAAGTAGCAGTATTATTGTAATAAATAAGTTAGGCAAACTCTTTTATGTCTTAAGTATTTCTCAGCATTTGATGTTTATTGGGGTTTGAAAAGAACTTGTAAAAACTGAGGTATTGTATGTGCTTGAGGATAGTTGATTTAAGCAATAGATGTGTTTCTGAGCTATGGGTTTAACAATAGCTTCTGAAGTGATCTGACGGATTGAGATGGATGGGAACATGCCATATAATCTGATATGTGGATATGTTCTCCTGGACATATTGGTTTGGCTTCAGTTATAATATTGAAATAGTTCATGAATAAATAGGTGTCAAAGTTTTAAGTAAATGGGTAGAATAAAGTCTTGGTTAACCAGTAGAACTTAATCATGACTTGTAACTAATACAAGCAGTTGCAAGAGTTTGAAGACATAGCCTGTAATCCTATCTGGACATTTGATTTTCCAGTAGAAACATTTATTGTTTTGGGTAATAAGTTCATATGCATGCTTAGTATTGGAAGGCTACACTGCAACTATACTGAATTACACCCCAATATCTAGGTACTTGATTCAAGTCTGGTTGCATTTGGTTATAGTCAAACCTGCTGTAGATTGTAGTGTCATGTGATCTGGTTAGTAATAAGCATGTCCATTACTCCATAGCATACTGACTTCTATCATTTGTTATTTGCTTAGAGATTATTAGTTGTCTGCACCAAATGTTCATCTGGAAGTTTTCATTGATCTGATTTTTACATTACCTTGACCATGTATATGCTAAGCCTTCATTTAGTATGTATGTTTGCATTTGCACTTTGCTTAAATGTATTGTTTTCCTCTGCTTGGCCTTCAATCCAGTTTAGCACTTGATTATTCATATGATTCTTGCATACTATATAAACCAAAATATGAGTATTTTTACCTGACATAAAATTGTTTGAATATGAAATATGAATCTCGGGCTAAACCAATATGCATGAGTTATTTTAAACACCCTTTATTTAATATAGAACAATAAGTAGTAAATTACAAAATCCCAGAGTTCAAATGTATGGCTTGTAAATCCAGGAATCAATTAATTTGAGAAGTAAAGCAAGAAAATAAGAGAAGTGGTAATATTTGATCCTAAAATTAATTAAGCTTGAGCTCTAAGAAAAAAAAATAGAAATGGCTATGTGTCACCAAATCTCTGAAATATGAGAATTAAGGTGTGATAAAATTTCTTTGCCATTTTAAATTGCTCTGATAGGCAAAGAAACATTTATATATCTTCATATATATAAATGACCTGATTTGATTTATATACTAGTATTTTTATATTGGTAAAATTCTGGATCTTGGGAAATTTATTAAGAAAAGTGATCTATTGATATATATATTGTAAAAAAAACTCAACAGAAAATTCACTAAAAATAAATCTAAAAGAAGTGGGTCACTTCAGTTGGTATCAGAGCTATGTTATTAAACATAGCAGAAATAAAGATCAAATTCTCTTATAGGAATAAAATCTCATGAGACCAAATACATAACAATATTTTCAGCATAAATAAAACCACTGAAATAATTAAATTACAAATTAAACTAACTAGTTATGTAAATTGTATAGCAAATCATGGTAGAAGGCCACCAAATCATGGAGCAGGACCCTCCAATGCAACACCATTAGTCAATTTGCAAGATTTGGTGAGGGCATTTAGGGAAGGAGCAGTGCACAGGGAAGATAATCCTCATGAGGAGTTGTCTAAGCTACTGAAAACATTCTCAAACTTAGGGGGCAAGGATTTTGAAGGTACTGAAGGAGTTATGGGTGTGCAAACATGGCTAAGAACTTTGGATAGGATATTTGCATACATGCAAATAAATGATCAAAGGAAAAGGAAAATTGCTTCCAGAAGACTCAAAGGAGCAGCACTTGATTGGTGGGAGGTTATTATCACAGGGAGGCCAGAAAATGAGATAACATGGGATCAATTTAAGGACATGCTTGAGGCCAGATTTGTCCCAGCAACAGCTAAGGCATCATTGCTTGAGGAGTTCATAAGATTGAGGCAAGGATCAATGAGTGTAACTGAATACACACAAAAATTTGAGAGTTTATCTAAGTATGGAACCATGCTCATAGGGAATGAAGAATTAAAGAATTCCAGATTTATTCAAGGACTTAATGCTAATTTAAGTAGAGCAATGCTACCCTACAAAGACAAAACATTTGATCAAGTCATCGATCTCACTCTCTCTTTTGAACAACATGATAATGCCAGAGAAAAATTCAGGAGCATGAGGGTTAACAACAACAATAAGAAGGGGAAAATAGAGCTTACCCTTATGACAAGAAGAATTCAAATCAGAAGGTTGAAGGAGAAACCAGTGGAGAAGCCAAGAAGAAGATCATTTGCTACAATTGTGGCAAGGAAGGACACATGAGTAATAGGTGTCAAGCAGCTAAGAAAACCCCATTCAGTTGCTACAACTATGGGAAAGAAAGTCATATTAAAAAGAATTTCCCAGAATTCAAAAAAGGAGCAAAGGTAGGAGCACTTGAGGGCAAAGCAAAAGCAACTACAGTGGGAAATTCTGGACAATTGGAAGGTATACTTCTAATTAAAGATCACCCCATCTCAGTTATATATAACACTGGAGCAACACATTCACTAATATCCCAAGACATAGTGAATAAATTGACTCTCACATGCTATTTAGTTGATAATCCCTTGTTTATTCAAAGCCCACTAGGTAGTTCTTGCATGTTAGGGATTAAATGTTTGGGAGTAGAGTTAAACATAGGTGGAAATATGTTTAATTCTGATTTGTTTGTGCTAAAATATCATGGAATAGGAATTATTCTAGGAGTAGATTGGCTAAGAAAATACAAAGCAATTTTAAACTTAGAAAATTTTGCTATTTCTCTGAAAACAGAAAATGGTAAAAATATTATAGTCATGAGTGAAATTGCTAAAATCAATTACCTTAACCAAATATGTAGCATGACTGAGAAAGAATTAACACTGGAAGACATAAAAATTATAAATGAATACCCAGATGTCTTTGGTGAAGTCATAGGTGTTCCAGAAAATAGGCAAGTAGAATTTCAAATAAGGCTAATCCCAGGAGCAAGCCCAATCATCAAGAAGCCTACTAGAATGGGTCCTAAAGAATTAGTGGAATTGAAACATCAGTTGGAAGAGTTGGAGCAGAAAGGCTTCATAAGGCCTAGTAGTTCAAACTGGGGTTCTCCAGTTGTATTTGTAAAGAAGCATGATGGTACTTTGAGAATGTGCATTGATTATAGAGAATTAAACAAAGTAACCATTAAAAATAAATATCCACTTCCCAGAATTGATGATTTGTTTGATCAATTAAATGGGGCAAGAATTTTCTCAAGGCTAGACTTAGCCTCTGGATTTCACCAAATGAAGGTTGAAGAGGAGAGTATTAAATACACAGCATTCAACACAAGGTATGGGTTATATGAATATTTAGTAATGCCTTTTGGGTTGACAAATGCACCATATTATTTTGTAGATCTAATGAATAGGACATTTAGAGATTTTCTAGACAAATTTGTGGTTGTCTTTATTGATGACATATTGGTGTATTCAAAATCAGAAGAGGAACATGCAAAACATTTACATCTGGTTTTGTTTAGACTAAGGGCACATGATTTAAAGGCCAAATTCTCTAAATGCATATTTTGGTAGAATGAAGTAAAATTTTTGGGACACATTATATCACAACAAGGAGTTAGTGTAGACCCAACTAAGGTGATAGCAGTGCAATCTTGGAGTAGGCCAAAATCAGTGACTGAAGTAAGATCATTTCTAGGGATGGCAGGTTACTATAGAAGGTTCATAAAGGACTTTGCAAGAATAGCTATTCCACTAACCAAGTTAACCAGAAAAGAGCAACCTTATGTGTGGACAGAGAAGTGTGAGCAAGCTTTTGAATCATTGAAGAAAGCATTGATGGAAGCTCCAGTCTTGCAAGTGCCAGAAGGAAATGAAGGCTTAGCGGTGTACACTGATGCTAGTGGGACTGGTTTAGGGGCAGTACTCATGCAACATGGGAGGGTTATAGCCTATGCATCAAGGCAACTCAAGCCAAATGAAACCAGATATGCCACACATGATTTAGAGTTAGCTTCCATAGTTTATGCATTGAAGCTATGGAGACACTACTTATTGGGTACTAAATTTGAATTGTTTACAGACCATAAATCACTCAAGTATTTTTTTTAGCCAAAAAGACTTGAATATGAGACAACATAGGTGGGTGGAATTTTTAGCTACCTATGATTTAGATATATTGTATACTCCTGGGAAGGCTAATAGAGTGGCAGATGCATTGAGTAGACATCAAGCAAGGTTAGCAAGCTTAATGATGACTGAGTTTAAGGATTTAACAATCCTTAGTGAAGTGGAGATGAAGGAAGAAATTAGTGCACCGGACAATGTGCATAATGATATGATTGAATATGGAAGATTGAGTCTTATCTCCTTAAGGTCAACACTGGTTGATAAAATAGGAAATATGCAAGATCAAGACTCGAATTTAAAGGAGAAGAAAGACATGATTTCACAAGGAATATTAGTGGAAAATTATGAAGTAGATGATAGAGGCTACCTAAGGAAGAGAGGGAGACTCTATGTACCTAGTGTAGAAGAACTGAAGCAAGAAGTTATGGATGAACATCATAAGACAAAATACACTATACATCCAGGTGGTACTAAAATGTATCATGATCTTAAAAGAAATTATTGGTGGCCAGGAATGAAAGGGGCAGTAGCCAGATATGTGGCAAAATGTATAACATGCCAACAAGTCAAGGCAGATTATCAAAGACCTTCAGGCCTACTACAACCTTTGGAAGTGCCTACCTGGAAATGGGAAATCATTTCAATGGATTTTGTGGATGATTTGCCAAGAACAAGAAGAGGTAATGATAGTATTTGGGTAGTAGTTGATAGACTCACAAAGTCAGCCCACTTTATTCCAGTGAACTCTAACAGAAATGCTCACAAATTAGCACAATTATTTGTGAAGGAGATAGTAAAATTAGTGATAGAGATACCTTGTTTACCTCAAGGTTCTGGGGAATATTTCAAGAGACAATGGGGACAGAATTGTGTCTAAGCACAGCATACCACCCCCAAACAGATGGTCAAACAGAGATTGTTAACAAGATTTTAGAGGATTTGCTTAGAGCATGTATACTTGATTTTGGTGGCAACTAGGAAGATCATCTTCATTTAGCTGAGTTTGCTTACAACAATAGCTACCAATCCACTATAAGTATGGCTCCATATGAGGCTTTATATGGAAGGCCTTGTTTGTCTCCTGCATGTTGGATGGAGGCAGGTGAAAGAGTGTTGCTAGGACCAGATCACATCAAAGAAACCTCTGCAAGAATTGAACTGGTGAGGCAGAGAATGAAGGCAGCACAAGAAAGGCAAAAGACATATGCAGATAGAGGAAGGAGGCCAGTGGAGTATGAAGTGGGAGATTATGTATTTCTCAAAGTTTCACCAATGAGAAAAATATTAAGGTTTGGCAAGGCAGGAAAATTGTCTCCAAGATTTATAGGGCCATATGAGATAATTCAAAGAGTAGGAAATTTGGCTTATAAGCTGAAGTTGCCAGAGGAATTGAGTAATATCCATGATGTATTTCATGTATCTCAATTGAGGAAATGGGTACATGATAAGGAAGCAATTCTGGAATCACCTACACAAGTTGAAATTCAAGAAAATCTGGTTTATAGGAAGGAACCAGTGGGTATTATGGCTAGAGAAGAAAAGAAATTGAGGAATAAAATAATTAAATTGGTAAAAATTCGGTGGAGTCTGGATGAGAATGATTGTACATGGGAGGCTGAAGATAAGATGAAGGATAAATATCCTAATCTATTTTCTGCTTAAAGGTATGTTTAAAATCATGATGAAACCTTAATATTATTTATGTGTGTTTGATTGATTTTGAATGAATGAGTTTCTGAAATTTCATTCAATTGAAATTATGCTTTGTATACATTTGGATGGAAATGTATGAGAGAATAATTGTGGGACACAATTCCTTTTAGGAGGAGAGTATGCGAAGACCCAAATTATTGAGATAAGAATAATTTTAATAAAATCAGAGAAAGGAGAATTTTCAAGGAAAAATATAGTTTGAAAATAAATATTGAGAATGAGTTAAAAATATAATGAAGGGGATAGTTGTTTTCAGTAAAATAATAATGAGAAGAAAATAACTAAGTATGAGTAAGTCTTATATTCATATGTATATATATCTTGAATATAAATAGTCAGAAAAGAATAAAATGATAAAAGTAGACTTTTATAGTAATTAAAAATAAATAATAAGAAGGAAATGGTATTTCAGAGGGAAGGAATAAGGAAATATGACTGAGTGTATATATGGATTATACATTACCATATGTTATATTTTTACACCCAGGAAAAATATAAAGTAATAAGGAAAACACTATGGTAATTAAATATATGAATACATTTTATATATCAAGAGAAAACAAATAGCTTGAAACATTAACAAGGAGTTAATTGATAAAAGGATATACAAGTATACATTACAGATTAGCCTTAAGAAAATAAATAATGTAAGAAAGTCACATGAAAATAAGGTGTGTGTATGAAACATGCAAATAGCATGCAAACCAGAAAAAAAGAAGCTAAAGCAACTGAAAATACCCGAAATGGAAATCAAAAAGAAAATGGCATTCCTAGCCATAACATCATATGTAGAATTCTCTCATTTGTGTGGGGATAAGATGGGTTTTTCACTCTACTAAAACCCTAAACAATGTTTTAAAAATTAAAGGGGGTAGCAGCAGTCTCATTTCAAAAAAACAGAAAATATTAAGAAAAGAAAGAAGAGCAAACCAAAGCCATTTTTCAAGTTAAAGTATTCTCGGGGAAAAGAGGAAGGAAGGTGAGTGATTAATCAATCTTATGAGGTTTAAGGCATTAAGACCCAAGTTAAGGGCAGCCATATTATTTTATAAAAACCATATCATGTTTGTGCTTGATCTATTTTTCTGAATAAATGAATGCTGAGAATGGTTGGTGTTTTGGATAAATCTTTGGTTGATGCTTTGATTTGTTTTGATTGATTGTTTGATAAGAAAAAAAATATACCATGATCACTGATATGGATCAAGTACCTTAAAACATTAGTTTATAAATATGTTTAGTGAGATAAATACATTTTATTGTGAAGTAGGGTATTACTGGGAAATAAACTAGGCAGTGTGAATAAAGGAGATTCATGCTTATGTATAGATTGTTTTAAAAAATGAGATGAACAATGCAATAAATTATTTATGTGCTGATTTGTTCAGATCTTAAGCTAAAATGTTTTATGGGTTTTTCTCAAAAACCCTACCCTATGTTCACAGTAAAATTGAGTATAAGGATTTTATATGATTTCACTAGATTTGTTTAAGTGATCATGATATTCCTGAATATAGGAGATATGCAAGCGTTAAAACATATTTTGAATAAAATAACTGGAAAATGAGATATGGTATTCTTTTCATGAATGTTTAGTATGGTTGGCTGAAATCCCTGAGTGAGTTTAACTCTCTTTGATTTATGAAAAAGAAGAAAAGAATATAAAAGCATTTCAAGAGTTAATGAATTTTTTTGAAAAATAATGAGAATGGTCACTAGATTATAAAGCTAATCTAGGAGTAGAGCCTTGATCTATTCATCATAAGGGGGATGATGGGTATGTGCATGACTTGTTTAAGTCCTGTAGGCCTCTGTGTAGGGGTTAACAGAATTGAGTCCCTTGCAATGCACACATGGTGTTCAATGGCAAAGAATTAAGACCAAATTAAATTGATAAATTGAGATTGAGAGTTGAGCTATGGTATTAAAATGAGTTAATCCATGGGAGTATGTGTACAAGTGTACTGAATTAAATGGATGAATGGATGCTTGTGTGCATGAGTGTTAGTAGGGGCTTATATATATATCCAGTTTACATTATAAATCCAAATAAGCATCAAGTATATGAATTCTCTGCACAATAACTAGAAAATGACAAGTTATTATATTTTGATTTCACTCATACCAGAATTTATTTCTGACCCTATTTGTTGCCTTTGCAATATTTGGGGTGTCTCATTTTTATGGAGGCAGTTCAAAGTATTGCTGCAGGGAAGGATGCATGAGTAGCTTGCTTGCATGGATAATTGAAGATCTTGATGAATTTAAAATACTTAAGAAAAGTAGCAGTATGATTGTAATAAATAAGTTAGGCAAACTCTTTTATGTCTTAAGTATTTCTCAGCATTTGATGTTTATTGGGTTTTGAAAAGAACTTGTAAAAACTGAGGTATTGTATGTGCTTGAGGATAGTTGATTTAAGCATCAGATGTGTTTGTTAGCTATGGGTTTAAAAATAGCTTCTGAAGTGATCTGATGGATTGAGATGGATGGGAACATGCCATATAATCTGATATGTGGATATGTTCTCCTGGACATATTGGTTTGGCTTCAGTTATAATATTGAAATAGTTCATGAATAAATAGGTGTCAAAGTTTTAAGTAAATGGGTAGAATAAAGTCTTGGTTAACCAGTAGAACTTAATCATGACTTGTAACTAATACAAGCAGTTGCAAGAGTTTGAAGACATAGCCTGTAATCCTATCTGGACATTTGATTTTCCAGTAGAAACTTGTATTGTTTTGGGTAATAAGTTCATATGCATGCTTAGTATTGGAAGGCTACACTGCAACTATACTGAATTACACCCCAATATCTAGATACTTGATTCAAGTCTGGTTGCATTTGGTTATAGTCAAACCTACTGTAGATTGTAGTGTCATGTGATCTGGTTAGTAATAAGCATGTCCATTACTCCATAGCATACTGACTTCTATCATTTGTTATTTGCTTAGAGATTATCAGTTGTCTGCACCATATGTTCATCTGGAAGTTTGCATTGATCTGATTTTTACATTACCTTGACCATGTATATGCTAAGCCTTCATTTAGTATGTGTGTTTGCATATGCACTTTGCTTAAATGTATTGTTTTCCTCTGCTTGGCCTTCAATCCAGTTTAGCACTTGATTATTCATATGATTCTTGCATACTATATAAACCAAAATATGAGTATTTTTACCTGACATAAAATTGTTTGAATATGAAATATGAATCCCGGGATAAACCAATATGCATGAGTTATTTTAAACACCCTTTATTTAATATATAACAATAAGTAGTAAATTACAAAATCCCAGAATTCAAATGCATGGCTTGTAAATCCCGGAATCAATTAATTTGAGAAGTAAAGCAAGAAAATAAGAGAAGTGGTAATATTTGATCCTAAAATTAATTAAGCTTGAGCTCTAAGGAAAAAAAAATAGAAATGGCTATGTGTCACCAAATCTCTGAAATATGAGAATTAAGGTGTGATAAAATTTCTTTGCCATTTTAAATTGCTCTGATAGGCAAAGAAACATTTATATATCTTCATATATATAAATGACCTGATTTGATTTATATACTAGTATTTTTATATTGGTAAAATTCTGGATCTTGGGAAATTTATTAAGAAAAGTGAACCATTGATATATAGATATATATATTGTGTAAAAAAAACTCAATAGAAAATTCACTAAAAATAAATCTAAAAGAAGTGGGTCACTTCAGAGGAACATCCACTGGTTTGGATTTGCCGGGAAGAATGACTTTCAGAGGCCTGTTCAGCGGGTCGTTAAGTTCTATTACTTGAGGCTCGACCTTGATCTCAACTTTCTTCCTTTTCTCTTCCGCGAGTCGCTCCTTCATACTCACCTTCGAAGTGTGTTCTGAGGCGCCCGTGATTGCAATTTCATAACTCCCTTCAACTGGGGATGAAGTTTCAGACTTATCATCATCTAGCGCCCCGATCACTTGAGCATCAGGACCGGGGGTTACTCCCGCGTGAGTAGCATCGCTTGTTTTCCCCGTCTCCTCCTTGGCGTCATCGCTCATCGGAGTCGGTTCAGGATCAAAGCGGCCTGCATAAAAACATAAAGAACGAACATTAGAACCAATAACCGTTTGCAGATAGCGACAGATCTTTGAACTTCTAGAAGAAAGATTTTATACCGGTTTCTTGCTGGCTTTCAGCTGTGCGCGGCACGTGAATGCCGAGACCGGGGTCTTCCGGATCATAGCCGGCGTGCTGCTCGAATGGGTCAAGTGCTTGCCGATCGGCCGATTGAGTAGAAGGAGGAGCTGCAGCCTCAGTTCTAGATGAACCAGCTTTTTCATCTTTCTCCTTTGATGGAGGAGAGCCTTTACCAAAGAGAGCCATTGCTGCAGACAAGTCCGATGGCTTATTCCCCGAGGAACTCTTTCACTAAAGCCTCCTCGTCGACCTCCTCGGTGCCCGACTCCACCTTTCTGATCTTTATTAAAGTCTCCCAAGCCTCGGCCAAAGATTCAAGGTAGCACTCGTCTAAGAAAGTCAAGTCCCGGTGCATGTAACAACCCAAAACTTTTAGTGATTTTATTTATTAAATTAATTGAAATTGTGTGAAATTTTAAACAATAAAATTTGAAAATAAAAATGTAATATTTGTCAGCTAAATCAATAGGTGACCGTTGCTTTTAAAAATGCTCATATTCAATTTGGTACGTTAAAATTCTATTTGTTCCGTTCTTTTCCCTATTGCTTTTTTCATTCCTTGATTTTTGGTGCTATTGGCTTGTAATGCCCCAGAAATTCATGGAATCTTATTTTAGTTGAATTTTGAAAATATTTGAAATTATTTGTATAAGAATATATGGAGTTAATTGTGTGCAAGTATGTGTGCATGTGTGCACGTGCACACTGATATGGCACAAGGAAGAACTCCAGATTTCTTGAATTTAAAACAAGAATTAAAAAGCAATACAAACATGATTTTGCAACATGGATATTTGAATTCTGGAATTATATGGATCATCCCAGAAAATAAGAAAAGTAAGTTTTATTTTAAATCAGTAAACAGATTTTTAAAATCCAGAGAAAAAAATATATACACATATATGTTATAAGGATTTGAAAACCTGTATACATATAGGTGCATATGTTTCTGAAATTAAGAGGAATTAAATAAGCCTAGATAAGATATGTATACAAATATACATTTTCAAGTACTGAAAGGTATACATAAGCAAGTGAAACTATAACACTAAAATGGCAAAAGACGAATTGCAAGCAAAATAATTGCTTTAGGCAGAAAATAGAAAGGAGGATTTTAGAAAATAAACAAGTAAACAATGTCACACAATTATCATGACTTGGTAAGAATATAATATATATATTCTGGAAAAGAAAAAGGGGAGGCATGTCTCACATATGGCCGGGATATTAAAGGTGAAAAATAAACAAATTTGAAATGCAAAATGCATGAGTTTTGGCCAGGGTAGAAATGAGATTTTACAATGATAAAACCCTAGAAAACCTCTCTTATAAACTCAAGTATAAACCAGAAAAAAATCATTTACTACCCAAAAACATTTAAGAAAACAAAGGAGAAAATACTTACAAGCAGAAAAACAAGTTTTGAAAAGGATTCTTTTCTGAGTTAGCAAGAGAAGCATTTTTCTGTGAGTAATCTCACTAAACCCATGGCATTAAGTCCTGTTATGAGGCAGCCAGATTTATGTTATTTTTCTACATGTTTTTGATTCCATTACTATGGTTTTAATGGATGCTTCAATGGATGTTTTAATGGGTGTTTCTGGATGTTTTGATTGATTTGATGATTGAATGTTTTGCTCTGTTTGGTTACACCCAGAAAGGTAAAGTATAAAATCATGAAAGTAAATAGAGAATACTTGTAACTGGTTTAGATATGGCATGGAAAACATAGAAACCAAAATTTATATGAGTTGCATTACACTTGTGTAAGTGCTGAGGCTCAAATGAAAGATTCAAGGTTGCAATGGAAATATCCAAAAGTGCTGAACCCTTGATCAAATAGAAAATCCATGAGCCAGAAATCTTGTTTAAGCTAGATCTTGAATTTAGTTCAAACATGGTTGCTTATGAAACAATAATAACCCACATGCCTAGTCTTTATTCCCAGTTGTAATTATTCTCGTATTTTCTTTAAGCCAAAACACTTGAAAATATGATTTTCCCTGGACATGAATGTTAGATTGTTCTTGAGTTATGCTTGTAAACTCTATGTAATGTTTCATGTATACTGGGATTTAGTCACCTAGCTATCTCACGATAGGATTAAACATGAACACTTAGTAAATAAACTAAGGATTGTGAGCCAAGAAGACTGCTGGAATGCTTGTCATATTTGAAGTATGCAAGTTGGCACATGGTTTGTTTAAGCCCTGAGATCTTTGTGCAATATTGTGAATTATTTTATTGCAATGTGTCCCCGTGATTCCTTTATGGCAGATGAGGCTAGGAATTAATTTGGTAAATGCAACCTTAAATTGATGAAGTAGGAACTTGAGTTATTCCTAAGATGGTTGGACTGGAACTATGATAGTTCCTGAGTATTTCTATTTGAAACCTATGTTTGCATGGTTGAATATGTGTATATAATTAGTCATAAACAAGTCAGGCAAATTGATCGAAGATGATATGCCCACTTGAACAAAATATTTATGTCTCACTCATTTACCTAATATCATGGAATTTTTGATTTTACTCATACCAGATCTTGTATCTGACCCTTGTTTGCTTATGGCATCTGGGGTGTCTCATCTAAAATGGGGCAGCCTCTAATGTTCTTTCAGGGAATGCTGGATCTAAATAGGAAGCTGCTGTGGCTAATGAGAGTGATTATATAAGCATGCTAAATTAGAATTAAATAAGAACTTAGAATGAAATATTTGCATGTAATCTGGGAAGTTTTCATAGTTCTGTTTTGGTTGTTATGTAATGATCTTAAAGGTTTGGATTTATTAGTCGTTCTAAATGAATCTAGTGATGTATTAAGTTTGGGATTAATCTAAAGACTTGGTTGAATTTTTGCAAGAAAATATATATATTTGGGTATTGTGATGAAAATCTGTAAATGGTATATGCCTGTATTTGAGAAATAGAAATGTGTATGTATATACATTGTATTAGATAATTTCAAGTTACTTAAAACCTTAAGTTTGAAGGTTAAAAATCTGAGTCTAGCTATAAAAACCTGGAATTATTCTTGTGGATATTTTTAAGTTTATATAAATTAGATATGCATAGGATTTACTGACTTGTTACAAATATTCAAAAGAATATAGTAATTAACCTTAGTCAGAATTGCTAGAATCCAAATCAAGCAGGATACACTTGTTTAACAAATATATATATACTCTGAATTTAAACAAGATAAACACTTACATCCTCATATGTATGTGTATAGTACTAAGGATGCACTGATATATTTATATTGGTAATAAGTTTTGAATCCTGGTTGAATTGTTTGAAAAGAAAATGACTCTGATAGTTCAAAGGAAGTTTAAATCAAACTTAAAAGTGTAAATGAACGTAGGTGGACATCCAGACACATATAAATTGAATGTGAATATGCATGTACATAGAGATCAAATTTAGACGGCAGTCTTAATAATTTAGACGTCTGAGATTAAACTTGGACGTCTGTCATAATAATTTAGACGTCTGAGATCTAATTTAGATGTCTGTCAATAAAAATTTAGATGTCTGAATTTAGTTCAAAATGTTTTCTACTCTCTGTTTAAAATTTAGACACCCTGAGACGTCTGTCATAAAAATTTAGTCGTCTGAGATCGAATCTAGACGTCTGTCATAGAAATTTAGACGTCTGAACTGCTGATTTTGCCTAATTTGCCTATTTTCGAGTAAATTCTCAAGGTTTATCAATTTTTGTCAATTCAACTTATTGTTATTAATTAATATCAACTTTGATAACTATCATGAGATCAAGTAAATACTATTTTAGAGTTAAATAGAATTATCTAGGCAAGATAAATATATATATGTGTTAGTATTTGTCAAAGTGCACCTATGGCAGTAGAACAAGACTTAGAAAAGAAATAAGTGGCTATGTCAATAGCTTGTATGGCATTTTGATTTATATTTGATTTAAATTCCCTTTGATGAAAAAAAAATCCTTATGAAATTAAGGTAGAAAGAGGAGGGTCATTTCAGTTGGTATCAGAGCACTTGGTTGCATTGATTGCTAAGTATTATAGAAATGTATTTTGTCTGTTTGTTTTGGATGAAATAATTTAGATAAGAAAATAGTAATTATTGAAGTACTCATAATATACTAATACCATTTGCCCAGAACTTAGTTAGCAGACCATGGTAGGAAGAGGATCTCATCACCATGCAGGATCAAGTGCACCACAAATGCTTGATATGCAAGACTTTATGAGGGCTTTAAGGGATGGAATTGGGCATAGGCCTGAGAACCCACATGAAGAACTTTCAAAACTACTGAAGACTTATTCCAATTTGGGAGGCAGGAGTTTTGAAGGAACTGAGAATGTGATGGAAATTCAAGCATGGTTGAGAACACTGGACAGAGTTTTCAATGACATGCAATTGGATGATCAAAGGAAGAGGCAAGTAGCCTCAAGACAACTGAAAGGGGTAGCTTTAAGCTGGTGGGAGGTGATCATAGCTGGAAGAAATGAAAATGAGATCACTTGGAATCAATTCAAGGAGATGTTGGAAGCTAGATTTATTCCAGCATCAGCCAAAACCCTATTGCTTGAAGAATTCATCAGGCTTAGGCAGGGAACTTTTAATGTGACTGAATATACTCAGAGGTTTGAGAGCTTGTCTAAGTATGGAGCTATGCTTGTAGCTGATGAGGCATCAAAGAATGATAGGTATATTAAGGGTTTAAACCCAGGGCTTAGTAGGGCTATGTTGCCATATGCAGATAAAACTTTTGATCAAATCATTGATCTGGCCTTAAAATTTGAGCAACATGACAAGGAGAGGGAGAAGTATAAGAATTTTAAGAATAATAACAACAAGAAAAATAAGGGAAGGTATCATCCCTATGACAAAAAGAAGGAGGAGACAGAAGGCAAGAAAACCAATGATACTAAGACCACTGAAACAAAGAGAAAAATAACATGTCATCATTGTGGAAAAGAGGGACATATCAAACCAAGGTGCCCAGAATTGAAGGGAGGAGCTTTCAAATGCTACCTATGTGGTAAGGAGGGACATATCAAGAGAAACTGCCCTGAGTATAAACAGCAAGGGAAGCTAGCAAGTTTGGAAAGCAGAAGCAAATCCACAGTAGAGGCTAATGCAGAAAACCATGGCCAAGTGGAAGGTACTTTATTTATTTGTACCCTACCCATATCAGTAGTGTATGATACAGGGGCAACACATTCTCTGATTTCCCATGAGTTAGTTGCATTGCTTAAATTAAATTGCATACTGGTTGAAACCCCCTTGTTAGTGCAAAGCCCATTGGGAAGTTCTAGTGTTTTAAACATGATGTGTGTGGATGTGGAATTAAACATAGGAGGAAATGTTTTTATTTCCAATTTATATGTTTTAAATTACCCAAATATAGGTGTTATATTGGGTGTAGACTGGTTAAGACAATACAAAGCCATAATTAATTTAGACTCATCCACCATATCATTACAAAATTCTAGAGGTCAAAGAATCACAATTTTGTGTGAAATAACCAAGGAAAGAAAATTATATCACTTGATTGACTTAAGTAAGGATTCCAGTGAGCCTTCTATTGAAAAAATCCCCATAATTAACAAATACTTAGATGTGTTTGGAGAAGTTAAGGGTGTTCCACACCACAGACCAGTGGAATTTCAGATTAATCTGATACCAGGAGCAAGTCCAATTATTAAGAAACCCACTAGGATGGGGCCAAGTGAGTTGAAGGAATTGAAGAAACAGTTAGAAGAGTTGGAAAGCAAAGGATTTATAAGACCAAGTAATTCATGCTGGGGTGCTCCAGTAGTATTTGTAAGGAAACATGATGGTACTTTAAGAATGTGCATAGATTACAAGGAGCTAAACAAAGTCACTATCAAAAACAAGTACCCCTTACCTAGAATTGATGATCTTTTTTATCAACTTAGTGGAGCAAAAATATTTTCTAGGTTAGACTTGGCATCTGGATTCCATCAGATGAAGGTTGAGGACTCAAGTGTTAAGTACACAGCCTTTAACACTAGGTATGGTTTATATGAGTTTCTTGTCATGCCATTTGGGTTGACAAATGCTCCATCATACTTTGTAGACTTGATGAATAGGATATTCAGGGATTATTTAGACAAGTTTGTTTTGATTTTTATTGATGATATTTTGATCTATTCTAAAACAGTAGAGGAACATGAAAATCACTTACACCTTGTTTTGTCTAGATTAAGAGAAAAAGATTTAAAAGCAAAATTTTCTAAGTGTGCATTTTGGAAAGAAGAAGTGCATTTCCTTGGGCATGTTATATCTGCCAAAGGCATTTCTGTAAATCCCAATAAAATTGTGGCAATCCAAGCATGGAAAAGGCTAAGCACAGTGGGAGAAGTTAGGTCATTTATGGGAATGGCAGGGTATTATAGGAGGTTTATAAAAGATTTTTCTAAGATGTCATCACCTCTTACCAACCTAACTAGAAAGAACCAACCCTTTATATGGACTGAGAAATGTGAACAAGCCTTTAGTAGAATCAAGGAGGCCTTAGTCAATGCACCAGTATTGAAAGTACCAGAAGGAAATGAGGATTTGATTGTGTATACTGATGCAAGTGGTTTTGGGCTAGGAGCTGTATTGATGCAGCAAGATCAAGTTATAGCCTATGCATCAAGACAATTGAAGCCACATGAATCAAAGTATGCAACCCATGATCTTGAGTTGGCAGCAGTGGTATATGCACTAAAGCTCTGGAGACATTATCTTCTAGGTGCTAAGTTTATTTTGTACACAGACCATAAGGCATTGAAATATCTCTTTTCACAAAAAGATTTGAATATGAGGCAACATAGATGGGTTGAGTTTCTAGCAGCATATGATTTAGACATACTTTATACTCCAGGAAAAGCTAATAAGGTTGCAGATGCTTTGAGTAGGCAGCATGCAAAAGTAGCCATGCTAATGATAGAAGAGTTTAGAAATTTATCTCTACTTACTGATTTGGAAATTGAGGAAAACAGTGAGGTAAACATGGAGATGATTGAAGAAGGGAGTAAAGGAAAATTAAGTTTGATAACTTTGCAATCAGATTTAATTTTGAAAGTGGGAAAAATGCAAGGGGGAGATCCAGATTTATTAGAAAAGAAGACTTTAATAGAAAAAGGAGAAGAAGTAGCAAACTACCACATTGATAAGAATGGTTACTTAAGGAATAAAGGTAGAATATGTGTTCCAAAGGATATAGAATTGAAGGAAGAGATACTTAATGAATATCATAGGAGCAAATATTCTATACACCCAGGCAGCACCAAGATGTACCAAAATTTGAAGAGGAATTATTGGTGGAGAGGGATGAAAACTGATGTGGCCAAACATGTTGCAAAGTGTATGACTTGCCAACAAGTCAAAGCAGAAACCCAAAGACCCTCAGGTATATTACAACCCCTAAGTATACCACAGTGGAAGTGGGAAGATATATCTATGGATTTCATAGATGGTCTGCCTAGGTCAAAAAGAGGAAACACAGGCATTTGGGTAGTAGTTGATAGATTGACTAAAGTGGCACACTTTATACCAGTGAAGGCAGAAAGAAATGCACCTAAACTAGCTCAAATATTCATGAGAGAAATAGTAAGGTTGCATGGAATCCCTAAGACTATAGTGAGTGATAGGGACACAATCTTTATATCCAGATTTTGGAAGAGCTTTCAAGAAGCCATGGGAAGTGAGTTATGCTTGAGTACTGCATACCACCCCTAATCAGATGGTCAAACTGAAGTGATAAATAAAGTTTTGGAGGATTTGTTGAGGGCATGTGCATTGGACTTTGGAGGTAATTGGGAAGATCACCTCCATTTGGCTGAATTTACATATAACAATAGTTATCAAAGCACCATAGGTATGGCACCATTTGAAGCCTTGTATGGAAAACCATGTTTGTCACCAATATGTTGGGTTGAAGCAGGAGAAAAGGCTGTCTTAGGGCCTGAGTATGTTAAAGAGACTACAGAGAAAATTGAATTGGTGAGGAGAAGAATGGCAGCAGCTCAAGATAGGCAAAAGAAGTTTGCAGACATGAGGAGGAAGCAGGTAGAATATGAAGTTGGTGATTATGTTTTCATCAAAGTTTCACCTATGAAGAAGGTGTTGAGGTTTGGCAAGCAGGGAAAACTTACCCCAAGATATGTTGGACCTTACAAGATTTTGGAAAAAATAGGTTCATTAGCATATAAGTTGGAGCTACCTGAAGAGATGAGTGCAATGCACAATGTATTTCATGTATCACAACTTAGGAGATGGGTGCATGATAAAGAGGCAATTCTAGAAAAACCAACTCAAGTTCAAATAAATCCTGTGTAACGACCCGTATTTTTACGGATCAAAACATTCTAAAATGATTGACCTTTGGTTGTATTGTTGTTAAGTCATTTCAGGTTTTGGCAGAATTTTGCTTAAGTCCTAAGTCGTAGCCGACTTAGGAGTTTTGGACGAGTTAAGCAACAAGTCTGGGCGAGTTAATGACTAAGGTGTAGGTCGGTGACGACCTAAGGTAGATAGGGGAGTGGTTTAGGTCGGTTGACAGTTTGGGGCGACTTAAAGGTTGTACCGAGTTAACGACTCATAGGATGGACCGACCTAAGATTTAGACGACCTAAGAGTTTCTCCGACTTATTGTAGTTAGCGGTTTACTGGGGTAAGCGAGTTAGTGGGATGACCGACCCATAGGAGTACCGACTTATAAGCGAGTTAAGGACAGGTCGGCAGAGTAATTGAGTCGGTAGGTCGCCTCCTGTGTTAAGTCGTAACCCAGTTACGAGTTAAGTCGTAGTTGTATTCCTTCGTATGTCATAGGTCGGCAAGGCACTTAGGTCGGCAACGACCTAAGTTAAGTCGCGCCTATGTGTTAAGTCGCAGATGCGCATTGTTGTAGGTCGTTAGGACTTGGGTTTTTAGGCTGTATGATGAGTCTGAGACTTCGTTAGGTCGGCAAAGCTTTAGGTCGTAGGTCGGCATGGTGTTAAGTCGGCAGTGACTTAAGAAGGCAGCCGAGTTAAGGATTTCTGCTATAAATAGGAGGGGGTTGGCTTCATTTTTGGGATCCGGATTTTGAAGCGACGAAGTGCTGCCATTTTGAGAGCTCGACTTCTACACTTCTTCACTTCTTTTCTCCACTCTAATCTAGTGCTTCCATCCATCCAAATCGAAGATCAAGATTGAAGATTCAAGAGCTTAGATTGAAGATCTTCATATTTTCAAGAGAGATTTCTTCATTTGAAGCGGATTTGTGATAGATCAAGCTTGATCCTTCGCTGTCCAGATCTGAAGCGTATTGATTTGGGTTTGTTTAGGTGATTTGGTGAGTGGTGATTATCTCTCACACGGATCCAAAGGAGTATATCGGATTGTTGGCTCGATTTGGTGTTAAAATAGTGATTTCCATGCATTTTCTTCATCCTATGTGTAGATCCGTATAGATCCATTGTTCATGATGATGTTACACCCATTTTATCATATGTTAACCTATGCAAGTTCATTCATCAAGTTTGTAGAGATATAATCCATGTTTTCATGCTTATTGGACTTTCAACTCTTTAATTACGAAAATGCCATTATTGTTATAATTGTCTACTTAGATCATTTTAGAATGCTTGATTGCTTGGATTGATGTTTGATTTGATTGATTGTTATGAACTAGATGATTGATGATTAGATTTAGATCGAAGATGATTCAAAAGCTAAGGGAAAGGCTCTTGAATTGGGAAAGCTGCTTGTGGCATATGTAGCGGGATGATGAAGCTCGTATGCATAGATTTGATGATGTGATGATGAGATGAGGCTTTGCGAGGATGTAATGAAGCGAGGCAATCATGTGATGAAGACTTGGTCTAATCCAGACGAGATCATTCCAAGCATGTTGATAACTCGGTGATATGATTCGAGTTGAGGATAATGAATGGATATGAGAATAGTCGTCGAGGAGGATGACTAGGAGGCTTGGATAGCATCGTTGTTGAAGGTTCTAGCATGCTCTAAGCAAGAGTACGTTTGGGCAGATTCGATAGTCCCAACGGCCAACTGTTGATGGTTGAGTACTCTGGGCAGATTCGATAGTCCTAGGCACGGGCTGCGACGACGTGCGGGAGTTATGTCTAGAACCGGGGTTTCCATTAGCCCTTGACGGACGGCTGAAAGAATGTGCCGGTCATTCAATTAACGGTGATATCGAAGCAATGATAACAGTGATAGCCAGAGTCATGGATGTTTGGTTGTATCGTCATTCGGACTCAAGAGCGGTATTTTCTGGGTGCTTATCTGATTTAGGCCTTGGTACTTGGAAAACATCGCCCTTGACTCGAGTGATAGTAGCTTTACTTTAAAATTGTATGCTCTGCTATGTTGTTTCTGCTTAGTGTGTGTCTGGGGGCTATCACTGTAGAATGAGGTTGGAGTGGGAGGGTTGTATTCCTATTCTTTTTCCTTTATGCTCTTTTGGTATGATGTTAGTTAATTTACTGCTCACTAAGACTGTTGTCTGACTCAAGGCTTTATGTTTTAATTCTTATTGCCTTGGGCTGTTCGTCCATTTTGGGACGGGCAGACTAGGTAGCGGGTGACAGGTGCTGTTCTCTTCTCACGATGCTGATATCGAAGATGAGCTAGAGGGTTGCATATTATCTTCTTATATGTACTGGATATTCCGCTGTTTTGTATTCTCTGAGAGATATGTAGTGAGGCTTGATGTATTGACTATTTGGATGCTTGTACTCAACTATTATGGAGTTTTATATGATGTCATTTTGTTCTGTAAAGCTTCACTATACATATGTTCTATTGTATTTTATCCATGCGCTGTGAGTAATACGATAGATTCTGTTGTTTTAAATCTTACCTTGACAATCGTCCATGGTCGCCTGGCACACTTTACAGCGCTCAATCTTTAGATTCGGTGCAGGGTCATGGGCGGTCGTCACATTTGGTATCAGAGCATTGGTTAATCGATTTTACCCAACGCTCGTCGTCGTAACTACGTATGAGAGACGTAATTGTATTTTGATGGATGAATACTATATATAATATAGTAGTTTAGTAGAGTTGAGTCCTTTATGCAGTTGTTTCTCTAGATGTTCTAATCATTCCTTTTTATAGACATTGAGAATGAGTCGAAGAGGGAGACCAGCTGCTAGGGAAGGCCGTGCTACCGAAGAGACTGCTGATTATGCAGCCATGTTCGAAGCTATGATGACTTCGATCATGAGAAGGATACCAGTTCCGGGAGCAGCAGTTGATGTTGGAGTTCAAGTCCAAACTCCGAAACCAGTGGATTTTGCTAAGCTGTGCAAGGATTATACTGCTCTTGGAGGGAAAGTTTTCTTGGGAACAGAATCTACCATTGAGGTCCAGAGGTGGATAGATGCTTGTAGAAGGATCTTTGGTGATTTGGGAATTGATGATGCAACTAAGAGGAAGTTGGCATCGAGGCAGCTTCAAGGGAGAGCCTCTGATTGGTGGAACTCTATTACCATCACTACTCCGGAAGAAGAGATTACTTGGGAGCAATTCCAAGTCAGATTTGAAGCTAAGTTTATTTCTACAGCTCAGAAGTCTGTTCTGTTCAAGAAGTTTGTAGAGCTCAAGCAGGGTGGAAGATCCGTTCTTGAGTATGTTTCTGAGTTTGAAGCTTTGTCCAAATATGCTCGGTCATATATTGAATCTGCTTATCAGAAGAATGAGAAGTTTGTGACCGGCTTGGATAGTTATCTTGGGAGGCAGTTGGTGGATCATTTGGACGATTCATTTGAGAAGCTTGTGGAGAAAGCTCTTAGGCATGAGAGTCTGTTTCCTAAGGAAGGACCTGTTGTTGCTGTTACCAGGGGAGAGTCTAAACCACAGCAGGGTGGAAACCAGAAGAGGAAGCAGCAGCAGCAGAAGGGTAAGGATGGCCAGAAGAAGCCGAAAGGCGAGGTGACTTGCTACAATTGTCAGCAGAAGGGCCATTTCTCTAAGGATTGTAAGAATCCTAAGGTGCCGATGAAGTGTCACAACTGTGACAAGCCGGGGCATTTCAGGAAGAATTGTCCAGAACCAAGGAAGGACAGGCAGATTGTGCAAGCCTATGCTTTGGGGGCTGTTCCGTCGTCTTCGAAAGCTCCTACTGCTGAAGAGAAGGGAAAGAGTGTGGTGGTTCAAGGTACTCTTTTCCTATGCGGTATTCCAGTTAGAGTTTTGTTTGATACTGGAGCATCGCATTCGTTTGTTTGTAATGAACTAGTAGGCCGGTTAGATTTGAAGCCGGATATTGTTGATAGGCCATTGGTTGTGACTAATCCAGTTGGGGGTTCGTCTTGTTTGTGTATGTTATGCCGTGGTCTAGTTGTGTCGAGTCATGGTTGCTCTTTTGTTTGTGATTGCTTTGTTCTAAACTTTGCGGGGTTCGGAATTATCTTGGGCATGGACTGGCTTAGGAAGTATGCGGCTAAGGTTGATTGTGAGAGGCTGGAGGTGACAGTCGAGAATGTGGAAGGGCGAAAGATTGTGATACGATGTAAGCATGAGGAAGGCGTCTTCATGAGCTTCATGTATTCGCTAGTTGTTCCACGGGATGGACTGTCTTTAGTGCCAATCGCAAATGGATTCGAGGATGTCTTTGACGAAGTCAAAGGGTTGCCGCCGCATAGAGAGATCGAGTTTCGTATAGATCTAGTTGAAGGAGCCAGACCTGTTGTGATGCCTCTTAGGCGGATGGCGCCTAGGGAACAGCAGGAGTTGAGGGTGCAAGTTGATGACCTTTTACAGAAAGGATTCATTCGGCGTAGTGTGTCCGAGTGGGGTGCACCAGTTGTGTTCGCAACCAAGGCAGATGGGTCGTTGAGATTGTGCGTCGATTATCGTGAGCTGAATAAGGTGACTAAGAAGAACAAGTATCCATTGCCGAGAATAGATGACTTGTTTGATCAGCTTCACGAAGCTAAGGTGTTTTCTCAGATGGATTTGGCAACGGGATTTCACCAGTTGAGAGTGGCTAAGGATAGTGTACCGAAGACTGCTTTTAGGACACCATCCGGTTTCTTTGAGTGGCTGGTAATGCCGTTTGGATTGACTAACGCGCCAGCATATTTTGTGGATCTTATGAATAGAGTGTTCAGAGATCAGTTGAACAAGTTCGTACTTGTGTTCGTGGATGATATTCTGATTTATTCCAGAACGGAAGAAGAGCACAAGACGCACTTGCGTATTGTTTTGGAGATCTTACGGAAACATCAGTTGAAGGCTAAGTTTTCGAAGTGTCACTTCTGGAAGAGTGAAGTGAGGTTCTTAGGCCATGTGATTTCTGGAAATGGAATAGCGGTTGATCCCGCTAAGGTGGCAGCAATCCAGGATTGGGTTAGAACTAAGAATGCATCAGACGTGAGAAGTTTTCTTGGATTAGCAGGATATTATCGACGGTTTATCAAAGACTTCTCCAAGATAGCTGCACCGTTAACAGGATTGACGAAGAAGAATCAAGTGTTCAGTTGGGATGCTAAGTGTGAGCAAGCTTTCGGAATCCTGAAAGAGAGATTGACGAGTGCTCCTGTTTTGACTATTCCAAGTGGGAATGATGAGATGGTGGTTTACACCGACGCATGTGGTACTGGACTTGGAGCAGTGCTGATGCAGAAGGATAAAGTTGTTGCGTATGCTAGCCGACAACTGAAGCCGCATGAAAGGAATTACCCAACTCATGATTTGGAATTGGCGGCGATTGTATTTGCTCTGAAGATGTGGAGACATTATCTGTTGGGAGTTCGATTCGAGTTGTTTACGGATCACAAGTCGTTGAAGTATCTTTTCTCCCAAAAGGATTTGAATCTTCGGCAGCAACGTTGGCTAGAGTTTTTGGCATCGTATGATTTTGGTATAGCTTATACTCCGGGAAAAGGTAACGCAGTGGCTGATGCGTTAAGTCGAAAACATGCAGGATTGGGAGCCATGTTTTCTGAATGGAAGAATCTCAAGTATTTAGCTGGATTTGACTTCAGGCCTAGATGCGAATTGGAACCTGAGATGTTGTCAAACTTATCAATAAGACCCACTCTTGTGGAAAGGATTGGCGAGGGCCAAAAGCGAGATGATAAGCTTGTCAAGATTATCCGTGAATTGGGATCTGGATTGGATCCAGAAAAGGATAAAGGATTCGAGGTTAATCGAGAGGGTTGGCTTCGAAAGCAAGGACGACTAGTTGTTCCCGATATAGATGAATTGAGGAGCGAAGTTCTGAAGGAAAGTCATCACTCGAAGTTGAAAATTCATCCAGGTGGAAACAAGATGTATCGGGATATGAAGAGAACCTACTACTGGGAAGGTATGAAGAAGGATGTTGGAAATTTTATTTCCAAGTGTATGAACTGCCAGTTGGTTAAAGCCGAACAGAAGAAGCCAAGCGGATTGCTTCAACCATTAGAAGTTCCTACATGGAAGTGGGAACAAGTGTCGATGGATTTTATCGATGGATTGCCTAGAACCAGAACGGGAAATGAAGGGATTTGGGTCATTGTGGATCGTCTGACTAAGAGTGCACGATTCATTCCTGTTCGATCGACTAGGACTGCATCAAAGTTGGCTGAGTTGTATGTTAAGTGGATAGTTCGATTCCATGGTATTCCGAAGAGTATAGTGAGCGATCGAGATCCTTTGTTCACTAGTGGATTTTGGAAGAGCTTCCAGGAAGTTTTGGGAACCAAGTTGTGTTTGAGTACAGCTTATCACCCTCAAACAGATGGTCAGACTGAGAGAGTCAACCGAGTTTTGGAAGATCTCCTCAGAGCTTGTGTTTTGGACTTCGGAGGATCATGGGAAGATCACCTTCATTTGGTGGAGTTTTCATACAACAACAGTTACCAGTCAAGTATTGGTATGGCACCGTATGAGGCGTTGTATGGAAGACCGTGTAACTCTCCGACATGTTGGATAGAGACAGGAGAAAAGCTGATGCTTGGGCCAGAGATGATTCGCCAGACTTCAGACTATATAGAGATCATTCGGCAACGAATGAAGGCAGCCCAAGACCGTCAGAAGAGTTATGCCGATAAGCGTCGAAAGGATTTGAAATTTGACGTAGGAGATATGGTTTTTGTGAAGATTTCTCCACTGAAGAATGTTATTCGATTCGGGAAGAAAGGAAAATTGACTCCGAGATTTGTTGGACCATTCCCGATTATCGAGCGAATTGGAAATCTCGCTTATAGATTGGAATTAACGGAGAAGATGTCGGGTGTGCACAATGTTTTTCATGTATCGTATCTACGGAAGTATGTGCACGACTCGAGTACAGTGGTTTCTGCTGATAGCTGTGAAGACTTCGAAGTTGACCCAGTCGATAGAAGATCTCGTAAGCCGCTTCGTGTTGTTGGAACCGACACGAAACAACTTAGGAGGAAGATAGTTAAGTTGCTCAAGATACAATGGAGTGACGATGATAACGACTGTACGTGGGAGGTGGAAGAGAGGATGAAAGCAGCTCATCCTGAACTCTTCGAGGTATGGCCCTAAGGTGTCGTGTCATCTAACGAAATTGTAACTTGTTCTAAGTCTTAGAATTCTGTACGCTAAGCTAGAATTGGATGCATGGTTTATTGATTGTTATGGATGATAGGCGTACAGAATAGCTTTGATTGCCTTGTTTGTTTGGAATTTCGGGGGCGAAATTCCTAAGGGGGAGAGAATGTAACGACCCGTATTTTTACGGATCAAAACATTCTAAAATGATTGACCTTTGGTTGTATTGTTGTTAAGTCATTTCAGGTTTTGGCAGAATTTTGCTTAAGTCCTAAGTCGTAGCCGACTTAGGAGTTTTGGACGAGTTAAGCAACAAGTCTGGGCGAGTTAATGACTAAGGTGTAGGTCGGTGACGACCTAAGGTAGATAGGGGAGTGGTTTAGGTCGGTTGACAGTTTGGGGCGACTTAAAGGTTGTACCGAGTTAACGACTCATAGGATGGACCGACCTAAGATTTAGACGACCTAAGAGTTTCTCCGACTTATTGTAGTTAGCGGTTTACTGGGGTAAGCGAGTTAGTGGGATGACCGACCCATAGGAGTACCGACTTATAAGCGAGTTAAGGACAGGTCGGCAGAGTAATTGAGTCGGTAGGTCGCCTCCTGTGTTAAGTCGTAACCCAGTTACGAGTTAAGTCGTAGTTGTATTCCTTCGTATGTCATAGGTCGGCAAGGCACTTAGGTCGGCAACGACCTAAGTTAAGTCGCGCCTATGTGTTAAGTCGCAGATGCGCATTGTTGTAGGTCGTTAGGACTTGGGTTTTTAGGCTGTATGATGAGTCTGAGACTTCGTTAGGTCGGCAAAGCTTTAGGTCGTAGGTCGGCATGGTGTTAAGTCGGCAGCGACTTAAGAAGGCAGCCGAGTTAAGGATTTCTGCTATAAATAGGAGGGGGTTGGCTTCATTTTTGGGATCCGGATTTTGAAGCGACGAAGTGCTGCCATTTTGAGAGCTCGACTTCTACACTTCTTCACTTCTTTTCTCCACTCTAATCTAGTGCTTCCATCCATCCAAATCGAAGATCAAGATTGAAGATTCAAGAGCTTAGATTGAAGATCTTCATCTTTTCAAGAGAGATTTCTTCATTTGAAGCGGATTTGTGATAGATCAAGCTTGATCCTTCGCTGTCCAGATCTGAAGCATATTGATTTGGGTTTGTTTAGGTGATTTGGTGAGTGGTGATTATCTCTCACACGGATCCAAAGGAGTATATCGGATTGTTGGCTCGATTTGGTGTTAAAATAGTGATTTCCATGCATTTTCTTCATCCTATGTGTAGATCCGTATAGATCCATTGTTCATGATGATGTTACACCCATTTTATCATATGTTAACCTATGCAAGTTCATTCATCAAGTTTGTAGAGATATAATCCATGTTTTCATGCTTATTGGACTTTCAACTCTTTAATTACAAAAATGCCATTATTGTTATAATTGTCTACTTAGATCATTTTAGAATGCTTGATTGCTTGGATTGATGTTTGATTTGATTGATTGTTATGAACTAGATGATTGATGATTAGATTTAGATCGAAGATGATTCAAAAGCTAAGGGAAAGGCTCTTGAATTGGGAAAGCTGCTTGTGGCATATGTAGCGGGATGATGAAGCTCGTATGCATAGATTTGATGATGTGATGATGAGATGAGGCTTTGCGAGGATGTAATGAAGCGAGGCAATCATGTGATGAAGACTTGGTCTAATCCAGACGGGATCATTCCAAGCATGTTGATAACTCGGTGATATGATTCGAGTTGAGGATAATGAATGGATATGAGAATAGTCGTCGAGGAGGATGACTAGGAGGCTTGGATAGCATCGTTGTTGAAGGTTCTAGCATGCTCTAAGCAAGAGTACGTTTGGGCAGATTCGATAGTCCCAACGGCCAACTGTTGATGGTCGAGTACTCTGGGCAGATTCGATAGTCCTAGGCACGGGCTACGACGACGTGCGGGAGTTATGTCTAGAACCGGGGTTTCCATTAGCCCTTGACGGACGGCTGAAAGAATGTGCCGGTCATTCAATTAACGGTGATATCGAAGCAATGATAACAGTGATAGCCAGAGTCATGGATGTTTGGTTGTATCGTCATTCGGACTCAAGAGCGGTATTTTCTGGGTGCTTATCTGATTTAGGCCTTGGTACTTGGAAAACATCGCCCTTGACTCGAGTGATAGTAGCTTTACTTTAAAATTGTATGCTCTGCTATGTTGTTTCTGCTTAGTGTGTGTCTAGGGGTTATCACTGTAGAATGAGGTTGGAGTGGGAGGGTTGTATTCCTATTCTTTTTCCTTTATGCTCTTTTGGTATGATGTTAGTTAATTTACTGCTCACTAAGACTGTTGTCTGACTCAAGGCTTTATGTTTTAATTCTTATTGCCTTGGGCTGTTCGTCCATTTTGGGACGGGCAGACTAGGTAGCGGGTGACAGGTGCTGTTCTCTTCTCACGATGCTGATATCGAAGACGAGCTAGAGGGTTGCATATTATCTTCTTATATGTACTGGATATTCCGCTGTTTTGTATTCTCTGAGAGATATGTAGTGAGGCTTGATGTATTGACTATTTGGATGCTTGTACTCAACTATTATGGAGTTTTATATGATGTCATTTTGTTCTGTAAAGCTTCACTATACATATGTTCTATTGTATTTTATCCATGCGCTGTGAGTAATACGATAGATTCTGTTGTTTTAAATCTTACCTTGACAATCGTCCATGGTCGCCTGGCACACTTTACAGCGCTCTATCTTTAGATTCGGTGCAGGGTCATGGGCGGTCGTCACATCCTGACTTGGTCTATGAGAAAGAACCAGTGGGGATTTTAGCTAAAGAGGAAAAGAAGTTGAGGAGCAAAACTTTGAAATTGGTAAAGGTTCAATGGAGCCTAGACCCTAATGATTGTACATGGGAGTTAGAGGATAAGATAAAGATGGATTACCCTAAGCTTTTTGCAGTGGAAGGTAAAAATCTAAATCCCTAAAAAGTTTAATATGTATGATTGTTTTGACTGAATTGTTTGCTTATGCTATGTTTGATAGATTTTATAAAATCTGGACATGTTTAAAGTCAAATGAGAAAAATTGTGAGGACACAATTCCTAAAAAGGTGGGGTGATTGTAATGCCCCAGAAATTCATGGAATCTTATTTTAGTTGAATTTTGAAAATATTTGAAATTATTTGTATAGGAATATATGGAGTTAATTGTGTGCAAGTATGTGTGCATGTGTGCACGTGCACACTGATATGGCACAAGGAAGAACTCCAGATTTCTTGAATTTAAAACAAGAATTAAAAAGCAATACAAACATGATTTTGCAACATGGATATTTGATTTCTGGAATTATATGGATCATCCCAGAAAATAAGAAAAGTAAGTTTTATTTTAAATCAGTAAACAGATTTTTAAAATCCAGAGAAAAAAAATATACACATATATGTTATAAGGATTTGAAAACCTGTATACATATAGGTGCATATGTTTCTGAAATTAAGAGGAATTAAATAAGCCTAGATAAGATATGTATACAAATATACATTTTCAAGTACTGAAAGGTATACATAAGCAAGTGAAACTATAACACTAAAATGGCAAAAGACGAATTGCAAGCAAAATAATTGCTTTAGGCAGAAAATAGAAAGGAGGATTTTAGAAAATAAACAAGTAAACAATGTCACACAATTATCATGACTTGGTAAGAATATAATATATATATTCTGGAAAAGAAAAAGGGGAGGCATGTCTCACATATGGCCGGGATATTAAAGGTGAAAAATAAACAAATTTGAAATGCAAAATGCATGAGTTTTGGCCAGGGTAGAAATGAGATTTTACAATGATAAAACCCTAGAAAACCTCTCTTATAAACCCAAGTATAAACCAGAAAAAAATCATTTACTACCCAAAAACATTTAAGAAAACAAAGGAGAAAATACTTAAAAGCAGAAAAACAAGTTTTGAAAAGGATTCTTTTCTGAGTTAGCAAGAGAAGCATTTTTCTGTAAGTAATCTCACTAAACCCATGGCATTAAGTCCTGTTATGAGGCAGCCAGATTTATGTTATTTTTCTACATGTTTTTGATTCCATTACTATGGTTTTAATGGATGCTTCAATGGATGTTTTAATGGGTGTTTCTGGATGTTTTGATTGATTTGATGATTGAATGTTTTGCTCTGTTTGGTTACACCCAGAAAGGTAAAGTATAAAATCATGAAAGTAAATAGAGAATACTTGTAACTGGTTTAGATATGGCATGGAAAACATAGAAACCAAAATGTATATGAGTTGCATTACACTTGTGTAAGTGCTGAGGCTCAAATGAAAGATTCAAGGTTGCAATGGAAATATCCAAAAGTGCTGAACCCTTGATCAAATAGAAAATCCATGAGCCAGAAATCTTGTTTAAGCTAGATCTTGAATTTAGTTCAAACATGGTTGCTTATGAAACAATAATAACCCACATGCCTAGTCTTTATTCCCAGTTGTAATTATTCTCGTATTTTCTTTAAGCCAAAACACTTGAAAATATGATTTTCCCTGGACATGAATGTTAGATTGTTCTTGAGTTATGCTTGTAAACTCTATGTAATGTTTCATGTATACTGGGATTTAGTCACCTAGCTATCTCACGATAGGATTAAACATGAACACTTAGTAAATAAACTAAGGATTGTGAGCCAAGAAGACTGCTGGAATGCTTGTCATATTTGAAGTATGCAAGTTGGCACATGATTTGTTTAAGCCCTGAGATCTTTGTGCAATATTGTGAATTATTTTATTGCAATGTGTCCCCGTGATTCCTTTATGGCAGATGAGGCTAGGAATTAATTTGGTAAATGCAACCTTAAATTGATGAAGTAGGAACTTGAGTTATTCCTAAGATGGTTGGACTGGAACTATGATAGTTCCTGAGTATTTCTATTTGAAACCTATGTTTGCATGGTTGAATATGTGTATATAATTAGTCATAAACAAGTCAGGCAAATTGATCGAAGATGATATGCCCACTTGAACAAAATATTTATGTCTCACTCATTTACCTAATATCATGGAATTTTTGATTTTACTCATACCAGATCTTGTATCTGACCCTTGTTTGCTTATGGCATCTGGGGTGTCTCATCTAAAATGGGGCAGCCTCTAATGTTCTTTCAGGGAATGCTGGATCTAAATAGGAAGCTGCTGTGGCTAATGAGAGTGATTATATAAGCATGCTAAATTAGAATTAAATAAGAACTTAGAATGAAATATTTGCATGTAATCTGGGAAGTTTTCATAGTTCTGTTTTGGTTGTTATGTAATGATCTTAAAGGTTTGGATTTATTAGTTGTTCTAAATGAATCTAGTGATGTATTAAGTTTGGGATTAATCTAAAGACTTGGTTGAATTTTTGCAAGAAAATATATATATTTGGGTATTGTGATGAAAATCTGTAAATGGTATATGCCTGTATTTGAGAAATAGAAATGTGTATGTATATACATTGTATTAGATAATTTCAAGTTACTTAAAACCTTAAGTTTGAAGGTTAAAAATCTGAGTCTAGCTATAAAAACCTGGAATTATTCTTGTGGATATTTTTAAGTTTATATAAATTAGATATGCATAGGATTTACTGACTTGTTACAAATATTCAAAAGAATATAGTAATTAACCTTAGTCAGAATTGCTAGAATCCAAATCAAGCAGGATACACTTGTTTAACAAATATATATATACTCTGAATTTAAACAAGATAAACACTTACATCCTCATATGTATGTGTATAGTACTAAGGATGCACTGATATATTTATATTGGTAATAAGTTTTGAATCCTGGTTGAATTGTTTGAAAAGAAAATGACTCTGATAGTTCAAAGGAAGTTTAAATCAAACTTAAAAGTGTAAATGAACGTAGGTGGACATCCAGACACATATAAATTGAATGTGAATATGCATGTACATAGAGATCAAATTTAGACGTCTGAGATTAAACTTGGACATCTGTCATAATAATTTAGACGTCTGAGATCTAATTTAGACGTCTGTCAATAAAAATTTAGATGTCTAAATTTAGTTCAAAATGTTTTCTACTCTCTGTTTAAAATTTAGACACCCTGAGACGTCTGTCATAAAAATTTAGTCGTCTGAGATCGAATCTAGACGTCTGTCATAGAAATTTAGACGTCTGAACTGCTGATTTTGCCTAATTTGCCTATTTTCGAGTAAATTTCCAAGGTTTATCAATTTTTGTCAATTCAACTTATTGTTATTAATTAATATCAACTTTGATAACTATCATGAGATCAAGTAAATACTATTTTAGAGTTAAATAGAATTATCTAGGCAAGATAAATATATATATGTGTTAGTATTTGTCAAAGTGCACCTATGGCAGTAGAACAAGACTTAGAAAAGAAATAAGTGGCTATGTCAATAGCTTGTATGGCATTTTGATTTATATTTGATTTAAATTCTCTTGGATGAAAAAAAAAATCCTTATGAAATTAAGGTAGAAAGAGGAGGGTCATTTCATGGCTTCAACAAACGTATCATATTTAGTACAAATTATATATATATATTCCTTACCTTACCTGTGTCTTTTCTTTGTCTTCTCCTCTTCTTTACAAGCAAATTATAAAGTGCATTAAATAGCTTTTTAGCTGAAATCAAGGGGATTGAACCGTTGCCATTATTTTGTTTATATATTTCAGGTTCTCTGTTGCTTTCGGAAGGAAATATACGTTGCCTTCTTTGTGTATTATTCCACCTGCTTAATTTTAGCGTGCGTTTCTATTATTTTTCTTTTCTCTTACCTGAAGCATTTATTTTGACTCTTCAATCTCCTTCTGTTTAAAAAAAAAATTCAAAACTTCTTGTCCAATCAAATTTATTGCTTTAATAATCTTTCCTGAATCAATGCTTCTAATCGTTGCTATTTCATTGCAGCAAATCATTCATTACTTTACATTTATATCAGTACCTTTAATTGTGACAGTTAATTTCCCTTCGGTTTTAAATTTTGAAACGTGCTGCACACGCATATCAATTGCTTAATAAACTGCGTCAATCAAGTGTTTATGTTACTTCTCATTTATTTGATTGCCAACAGTACAAATTCAAACGGTCATCTAGCTTTATTACTCCCTTTATCTTTTGTTCTGCACGATCACTTGAAGAAACGTATAACATACGTACGTTTTTCCTTTTTTTCATTATTTGATTTGGCTGCAGCTCATATTTTATTTGCGTGTATAAATCAACGTGAATATTTATTGCCTAAAATCCTCACCCGCTACTTTATATTTATTATTTATGTGATACGTTTCCCAATTTGTGCCTATTCGTTTTTCCTACATTACTTGTTTTAACCGCTAAAACATTTTTAACCTTTTGACAGTTCAGTTTTTCCACTCTACCCATTTTATATATTTCTTTTCTTCCCCCTCTCCCTGTTCTCTGCTTTCAATATAAATTTGCCAAATCCACCTTCATATTTTCACTCGACAAAAAAAAATTATAAAAATAAAAGCATCGCTGCTTCATCTTTTGCCGCCTAGATCTCGTTGCCTTCGCCAATTCCAAAACAAGCCTTCTGCTTCCTTCCCCTCATTTATATACTTATATAAGTAAGTAAGTTGTTTTAAAACTTATTTTGGGTTAATATGCAGTTTTGTTATCAAGATTTGCATGGTTTTGTTATAATATATTTCTTTTTATCAAATCATTTTATATGGTGTTATAAGTCGCTTCTTTTTTTTGTATGATGCGTGTGTTACATATAATAGTATAGTATATTATATCATAGTATATTTTATCACTGTTGTTTATGATTTTAAAGTACATATATATAATTTACTGTATGTATATGTTAGTTTTGGATCAAAATACATTAGTATATATAGATATAACTCAGAGCTTTCTATTTCGGGTTAATATATGTACAAACTTATATTTTGTTTTGCTTATGAGTTCTATCTGTTATATATATAAAGGTAGTATATATTCTATTTTCGTTTATATCAATACTTTGCTTTTTGATTTTTTATATGTACGTTTTAATATAATATATATAAACTTATATAAATTTTAAATATGTCTGTTATACAAATTTTACCAGTCATGCATATATTAATTATGTTATAGTATGTTATATTAAAATTGGTTATAGTTTTATATTAGTAATGTGTTTAATTAGATATATATAACAGTTTTGATTTTTATTATACATCAATGTTTTGATTCTTTAATAAATATATGTATATATTAGGGAGCAGTAGTCTTTTGTCGTGTAAAGAAATTTGTGTAAAATTTTGCTTTAAACTTTTATTTTGTTTGAGTTAGTGAGGAGTTTTATAAACATTGGTTTAAATAGGAAAAATAAACTTTTTGTTAGTGTTGTAACTCATTGTTAAAGTTAAAATATATAGTTATTTTGTTTTGATCGGCTATTTTAAGTATTATATATTTGGTTTGTTTTAAAACGACATCTTATTTTTTTAGGCGTCAGCATGAATTTTTTTAGGTCTGCATATTTTATACTTGTTAAGTTGTTCATATTCTAAGATATGTATTCAGTATATTTTTAAGTATGCTTAAAAGCTTGTATATAAGATGAGTACTGACTTTAGGTAAATGTAGGTGTTTTAGATAAATTGTGTTTTATTCTAAAACAATGGATTTTGGAATGTGTGTGTATATAGATATAATATGTGTTTAAGAAATTGTTGTGGGAAATAGTTTAAGTACATAAAAAAAACTTTGATTTTTAATGCTTGAGTTAAGAATGATGATTTAGAAATTTTAATATTATTTTGATGTCTATTTTCAATTTATGTCAAACTGACCCTAATCGTTCCATCGATTCCTCATTATCAGTTATCCGTCGTGCCTGTTTTCTTCATCGAATCATATCCATCCAGCGTTGCTTTGGAATTCTTAGCTCGTTTCCTTGTCAAATTTCTCTAGCCTCGAAAGGTGAGTAATCACTCACGATTAACGTTCTTATATTTATTAAATTTGATTTAAATTAAAACGACAATGGAAATAAGCTGCTGTATTTATTTAAATAGTCATCTATGCTATTATCTATAACCGTTCACATGTGGGATATGACACCATATCCTGTTGTTTATATTACATTGTTATTGATAATATATGCCTGTTGTTATATTTTATATCATCTGTTATCACTCTGCAAGTTCCCTGTTAGTATAGAATTCACTATGGGTTGAAATGATACATACCCGAACGGACTTTAGAATAGGAGAAAATCGTTATGGGTTGAAATGATAGACCCAAGCGATTTTCAATTGATTTGAATTTGGGATTACGGGTCGAAATGATATCTACCTGTATGTATTTAAAATTTACAGATTGAAATGATAAATATCCGTATCACTTGACCATAAATAGGAAATTATATACAGACACCGTTGGTCCATATATAAATATTTTGAAATAAATTCTATGGTTTTGGAAAGAAATATATGGTTTTAATAAAGGTTGATTCTTAAATTATTATATATAAGTGGTAATGATATATATAGATTTAATAATGATATTCAATTTAATTAAGATGGATTTAATACATATAATATGTTGAAGTATAAAATTTATATTTCAAAATAGATTTTGGTAATAATTTCAATAAGTTAAGGTTGGGAAGATAATTTGAATTTAGTTGAAATTGTATTCATTAAAGAATTTTTTTTAATTAAACTGATTTGAAACTTATTGAAATTAAGATTTAAGATATGATTTATAACTTGGGTTTGATTTAAATAATTTAATGAATATTTCTTGTTTAAATAAATTTAAGGAAATATTTAGTAAAAATGAAATTTAAGGCTAGTCAAATGATATTGAATTTATTAAGTGAATATTCCCTGATTAAATAATAATAAAGTTAAATCAATAACTATATGAAACTGTTAAATTTAACTTTGAAAATGTTGAATATTAAATCTTTGAAATATATTGAAAATTTAAATGGTATGTTTAAACCTAAATTGAATTAATGAATTTAGCTTTGAATAAATTTGAATTTGAAATTTGGGTGGATGTGAAGCAATTTGTGAGACTTAAGGAAATTATAAATACTTTACTTTTAAATTATTTAACTTATATATACTATTTTGGAAAATAGATATATTTGAAATGAAATGATATTTTTGTTTTGAAGTATAAATTAATTTGGAACGACCACGGTGTTATAATGTATATTTCCACCTTGTAGATAGTTCCGCAGATCCTTAGAGGATGGTTATCCCAAACATCCTTTAAGTTAATTGTATTTCAGTTGATATTTCACTTGAGTTGGATTTATTGATATAAGAATGTTAATCCTGACTCGAGTGTTTTGTGTTTTGCTTTACGCTCGGGTCAGACCGAGTGATACAGTATTTGAGACTCACCTTTGAAGTTTGAAGCTTCGTTTGGAGATTCAACTATCGATTCGGTTCTCAGTTTTTCCAGTTGATTTTTTCAGAGAGGTCATCTGTTGTACTGGAGACTTCACTGCATTTGAAATATTCTGCTGTATTTTATTTCTAACTCTGATGTTTATATAGTAGCTTCATGAACTACTATTTATTTATTCCGCTGCGTATTATTGTATTTCTCTGTGTTTGTGATTCTGTGATTGATTTATTTACTGTATATTATGAGTTTTGCCAAATTTAAATTAACAATCTATTGTTTTGAATTATTCAAGTCCGACATGTGTGGATTTATTGTCGATTTGAATGGTCCAAAATAGCGGGTCGTTACAGTTGGTATCAGAGCTTTGGCTCTAGGCAAACTTAGCATATATAGTAAATTTATTTACAGAATCACTTTCGTTCGAGTTTGAATCTCTTCCGTTTGACTCGATTTCCTTTGAACTTTGGAACGTTTCTTGCGGTTCCAAAATTCATTCTTGTCTCTCCCTATTTGTATTCTTTTGATTCTGGAGTATCCCATAACTCCACTTCGAATGATCTCTATAAGAATAGGATCCCACCAATCTTTGAATGATTTGTGAAGGGGTGAAACTCCTTCATAATTGGCATTGATTCACCGGAGATTTCTATATCTTTGGTTTAGATGCCGCTATCTCTTGCAATCGAATGTTGATTTTTCTTGGAATTCTGCATCGATCTTGTTCCTGAAGTCACGGTTGACCCTAGGGTCATCCGCGATTTATATAAGTATATTCATCTTCTATTTTGAAATTTAATTATCTCATCTTCGTTCGAGCTTATCTTCGAATCATAATTCTATTTGATTAAGAGTTCCTCTAATTTGAATCTCTATCTTTGTTTGAAATCCATTCTTAAATCATCCTTTGAAAATCGGGTTTGTTTGTATTCTAGAAATTGATTTCTAAACCGAAATTATTATTTTGATAAGTATGATTATATTCTATATATAAAAGTGAAATGTAGACGATAAAGATTATATACCCTTTTTAAAATGAGAATTTGAGGTTTCGAAAGGATTTGTAATTTTGAATTTTTTTATAAGAAATTGGATTTATCTAAAAATGATTTATAACTGAAGGATTTTAAATTTGAAATTCGAGAATTGAACTCCGGTGTTTTGAAATTGGTTTTAAGATTTTGAAATATATAATAATAATATGATTTAAAAGTATTTTCCGAATAAGAAATGTTTCAAATGACTTCTAATGATTTTCGAATGATTTCGAAGAAATTTCAAAAGAAGTTTGAGAAAATAGAAGTCCAGAACTCACTTATGTCGCTGGAAAATAATTTCGGTGATGAGTGCACGCATCATCGACATTATTTTCGAGTTTCAGAGTGGGGGATAGGCCACTTCAGTAGCTTTGCTATGCGAGTGATTTTGTGAAACCATTTTGATTTCAAATTCCGAAGTAAGATTTGATATTCGAAAGATAGATGTATATATATATATATATATATATATATATATATATTTGAAATGATGTGAAGTAAGCCGGTGTTCAGTCCTCGAGTTTCGGATTTGATATAACCCTATCTATTAAAATTGATTTACTGATTTGTTGCGGATTTCCAACTCTTGAATTTGAAAATGTTTTCTTCAACTATTTCGAAGGTTCGAGCACTTCCAAATCAAGGTTAACTTTTCAAAGCTAAGAAATTTTGAAAAATATAAAGTATATAAGTTTGGTATGTATGTTAAAGTATGTAGTAATATGATTTAAATTAGTTGAAACTGTTTTGTTAAGTAAATGAATAAGGCAATTTTAAAATTTTCTAATATGAAATTTAGATTTGAAATGTTTTGAAAAGAATTTGGTCTTCAAAATATTTCGAATAAAATTTAGTTTAAATGTTTTAACTTAGTAACATCTTTATGAAACTATATATTTAACAAGTTGGAATAAATATATAGGTTGTACGTATGCTGTTTTATTTGCATAATTAATTTGATCCAGGTTTGAGTACACAAGTTCGAGGTGAATTACACCATTTCGTGTTAGGATTTTTCATTTGTTCTTGATGGCGAATATTTGATATGGATTTTGGGCTCGATTCTAGAATTCTCTATCATAGTATATGGCTATGCAAGGAGACTGATGGCTTCTAGTCGAGAAACCATATCGAAGTCCGCATTAGGGAAGTCGAATGGACAATACTAGTTCGAAAGCGAACTTGTGTGATCGAGCGAGCGATCAAAATGTGATTTTGCGAAATGATGACGTATGTACATCTTATATTCTAATATCATTGATATATTTTGACGCTGAAATTGAAAGCTGTCGGGTTAGAACATCTTTGCTTACTAAAAGAAAATTTCCTATTTAAATTACAAAGATATATAACCCATAAAAGCAAAGATATTCAATCCCATATGGCTCTTCATATAGCAAAATTTATTTTTGGAAAATTTTGATCCTTATATAAGATGGACTTTATGTAAATATAAGATGATTTTGGAAATGAATTGTTTGACTTAAATTACATTGATTTGGAAATTTGGATTTATTTTCTAAATTTATTATTTTGTAAACTTTAAAACTGAAGATATTTAAATTGAGAAGAAATAATTTGGTGGAATTGTATATGATTTTGAAATTGAACTGATATTGAAACAAATTGAAATTGAGAACCTTGTGTTACTATAAACTTGATTTGGGAGTTATCAAACTTATATAAAAAGAATTTGGTCTGTATAAGTAGGATGTTGATTCGAAAACTATGGATTTGAAAAGGTACTCAATTTGAAAAGTGAAATCTTATATAATTGAAGTCTATATAAGTGTGATTTGATATACTTTTGATTTTGGAAAAGTATTTGATTTGAAAATTTAATCTTATATATAATGGACTTTATATAAGTATGATATTTGAAATTAATTTGAAAGGTACTATATGATACATATTTTCGAAGTAAAGATATGGAAAGTGCCTTCTGCTTGATATCCGATTTGTGGCCACATCTTGGATTCATTCTATCGATATTATTCTCTCTGATTTTTTGGTTTTCCAGATATGATACTCGAGTGTCCTTCGAATTCCATGGCGTTACCCATGGTCTTACGAGCGCGACTGCATAGCGCAACAGCCTGGCTGAGATAGCCTAGGGGTACGGATTGTTTCCTGGGGGATCCAGGCGTAATCATTGTGTATCCTGCACTCTATGTAGGTCGCATTAGTAGCGAAACCGCCTGGCTGAGATGGCCTAGGGGTACAGATTGTTTCCTGGGGGATCCAGGCGTAACCATTGTGTATCCTGCATTCTACTAGTCATCATGGCGTAACTCGCAAGGCTGAGAAAGCTTACGGATATGGATTGTTTCCTGGGGGATCCAGGTGTAACCATTGTGTATCTACGAACCATGGTTAGACAAAGGTTTTGTTTGTTTTTATTTGAATTGTAATTTCCATATCTGTTTTTAAAAAGTTATTCCAGTATTTTCACTAGGTGTTAAAACAAGTCTACTAAGTACCTGGAGAATTCTAGTTTTGCGCCTGATCAACGCACTACCAGAGTCTACAGGAACAAGGATAAACTTGTTGAAACATCGAGTTATAAAAGTATTTTCGGAAGGAAAATTTGTTTTCGATATAAAAGTATTTTATTATAAAGGTATTTTATTATAAAAGTATTTCCAACAAAGAAATTCTGTATTAATATTCGAAATTGAAATTCTCATGGTTTAAATTAATTATTCGTGCCCGATTCTATTCTTTTGAATCTACCTTATCTGCTCAGCTTTATTTATTCACCTATATTCTGTTTTTCCAAATCCTCCTTCTTTTCCTTGTTGACTATATCCTTTTTAAATATTGTTATTTAAATACTACATGGTTTAATAGAAAATTTTAGTGTTATAAATATTTAGAAGTTATTAATTAAATAAAGCATATTTAAGGTAAATGATTATTGATTTATTTGAAAAGTATCTTGAGATAAAGATTAATAAATTTATGAATTATGGATTTAATGTTTTCAAATAGCTTCTTTGTAAATATAAGTAATAATGTAAATAATTGTTTTCAAATAGTTTTCATATATTTATAAAGGTGTTAATTAAACATATAAATGGTATTTATAAGGTAATCAAGAAATTTTACAAATAGGTTTGAAAAATATTAAAGTATTAAAGATAATTGAATTGCAAATGAAGTTTTCAAATGAATATTTCAAGTAATTTTTTTTATAGTTTCAAATTAATTGTTTAACCTTGACTTTCAATCTACTTTTATGTCTGGTTGTTCTATTCTCCTACCTCCTTCCTTTTCGGGGATGAAAAGTTTTAGGTGGGGGAGAGTGTAACAACCCAAAACTTTTAGTGATTTTATTTATTAAATTAATTGAAATTGTGTGAAATTTTAAACAATAAAATTTGAAAATAAAAATGTAATATTTGTCAGCTAAATCAATGGGTGACCGTTGCTTTTAAAACTGCTCATATTCAATTTGGTACGTTAAATTTCTATTTGTTCCATTCTTTTCCTTATTGCTTTTTTCATTCCTTGATTTTTGGTGCTATTGGCTTCAACAAACGTATCATATTTAGTACAAATTATATATATATATTCCTTACCTTACCTGTGTCTTTTCTTTGTCTGCTCCTCTTCTTTACAAGCAAATTATAAAGTGCATTAAATAGCTTTTCAGCTAAAATCAAGGGGATTGAACCGTTGCTATTATTTTGTTTATATATTTCAGGTTCTCTGTTGCTTTCGGAAGGAAATATACGTTGCCTTCTTTGTGTATTATTCCACCTGCTTAATTTTAGCGTGCGTTTCTATTATTTTTCTTTTCTCTTACCTAAAGCATTTATTATGACTCTTCAATCTCCTTCTGTTTAAAAAAAAAATTTCAAAACTTCTTGTCCAATCAAATTTATTGCTTTAATAATCTTTCCTGAATCAATGCTTCTAATCGTTGCTATTTCATTGCAGCAAATCATTCATTACTTTACATTTATATCAGTACCTTTAATTGTGACATTTAATTTCCCATCGGTTTTAAATTTTGAAACGTGCTGCACACACATATCAATTGCTTAATAAACTGCGTCAATCAAGTGTTTATGTTACTTCTCATTTATTTAATTGCCAACAGTACAAATTCAAACGGTCATCTAGCTTTATTACTCCCTTTATCTTTTGTTCTGCACGATCACTTGAAGAAACGTATAACGTACGTACGTTTTTCCTTTCTTTCATTATTTGATTTGGCTGCAGCTCATATTTTATTTGCGTGTATAAATCAACGTGAATATTTATTGCCTAAAATCCTCACCCGCTACTTTATATTTATTATTTATGTGATACGTTTCCCAATTTGTGCCTATTCGTTTTTCCTACATTACTTGTTTTAACCGCTGAAACATTTTTAACCTTTTGATAGTTCAGTTTTTCCACTCTACCCATTTTATATATTTCTTTTCTTCCCCCTCTCCCTGTTCTCTGCTTTCAATATAAATTTGCCAAATCCACCTTCATATTTTCACTCGACAAAAAAATAAAAAAAAAATAAAAGCATCGCTGCTTCATCTTTTGCCGCCTGGATCTCGTTGCCTTCGCCAATTCCAGAACAAGCCTTCTGCTTCCTTCCCCTCATTTATATACTTATATAAGTAAGTAAGTTGTTTTAAAACTTATTTTGGGTTAATATGCAGTTTTGTTATCAAGATTTGCATGGTTTTGTTATAATATATTTCTTTTTATCAAATCATTTTATATTGTTATAAGTCGCTTCTTCTTTTTTGTACGATGCGTGTGTTACATATAATAGTATAGTATATTATATCATAGTATATTTTATCACTGTTGTTTATGATTTTAAAGTACATATATATAATTTACTGTATGTATATGTTAGTTTTGGATCAAAATACATTAGTATATATAGATATAACTCAGAGCTTTCTATTTTGGGTTAATATATGTACAAACTTATATTTTGTTTTGCTTATGAGTTCTATCTATTATATATATAAAGGTAGTATATATTATATTTTCGTTTATATCAATAATTTGCTTCCTAATTTTTTATATGTGCGTTTTAATATAATATATATAAACTTATATAAATTTTAAATATGTCTGTTATACAAATTTTACCAGTCATGCATATATTAATTATGTTATAGTATGTTATATTAAAATTGGTTATAGTTTTATATTAGTAATGTGTTTAATTAGATATATATAACAGTTTTGATTTTTATTATACATCAATGTTTTGATTCTTTAATAAATATATGTATATATTAGGGAGCAGTAGTCTTTTGTCGTGTAAAGAAATTTGTGTAAAATTTTGCTTTAAACTTTTATTTTGTTTGAGTTAGTGAGGAGTTTTATAAACATTGGTTTAAATAGGAAAAATAAAATTTTTGTTAGTGTTGTAACTCATTGTTAAAGTTAAAATATATAGTTATTTTGTTTTGATCGGCTATTTTAAGTATTATATATTTGGTTTGTTTTAAAACGACATCTTATTTTTTTAGGCGTCAGCATGAATTTTTTTAGGTCTGCATATTTTATACTTGTTAAGTTGTTCATATTCTAAGATATGTATTCAGTATATTTTTAAGTATGCTTAAAAGCTTGTATATAAGATGAGTACTGACTTTAGGTAAATGTAGGTGTTTTAGATAAATTGTGTTTTATTCTAAAACAATGGATTTTGGAATGTGTGTGTATATAGATATAATATGTGTTTAAGAAATTGTTGTGGGAAATAGTTTAAGTATATAAAAAAAACTTTGATTTTTAATGCTTGAGTTAAGAATGATGATTTAGAAATTTTAATATTATTTTGATGTCTATTTTCAATTTATGTCAAACTGACCCTAATCGTTCCATCGATTCCTCATTATCAGTTATCCGTCGTGCCTGTTTTCTTCATCGAATCATATCCATCCAGCGTTGCTTTGGAATTCTTAGCTCGTTTCCTTGTCAAATTTCTCTAGCCTCGAAAGGTGAGTAATCACTCACGATTAACGTTCTTATATTTATTAAATTTGATTTAAATTAAAACGACAATGGAAATAAGCTGCTGTATTTATTTAAATAGTCATCTATGCTATTATCTATAACCGTTCACATGTGGGATATGACACCATATCCTGTTGTTTATATTACATTGTTATTGATAATATATGCATGTTGTTATATTTTATATCATCTGTTATCACTCTGCAAGTTCCCTGTTAGTATAGAATTCACTATGGGTTGAAATGATACATACCCGAACGGACTTTAGAATAGGAGAAAATCGTTATGGGTTGAAATGATAGACCCAAGCGATTTTCAATTGATTTGAATTTGGGATTACGGGTCGAAATGATATCTACCTGTATGTATTTAAAATTTACAGATTGAAATGATAAATATCCGTATCACTTGACCATAAATAGGAAATTATATACAGACACCGTTGGTCCATATATAAATATTTTGAAATAAATTCTATGGTTTTGGAAAGAAATATATGGTTTTAATAAAGGTTGATTCTTAAATTATTATATATAAGTGGTAATGATATATATAGATTTAATAATGATATTCAATTTAATTAAGATGGATTTAATACATATAATATGTTGAAGTATAAAATTTATATTTCAAAATAGATTTTGGTAATAATTTCAATAAGTTAAGGTTGGGAAGATAATTTGAATTTAGTTGAAATTGTATTCATTAAAGAAATTTTTTTAATTAAACTGATTTGAAACTTATTGAAATTGAGATTTAAGATATGATTTATAACTTGGGTTTGATTTAAATAATTTAATGAATATTTCTTGTTTAAATAAATTTAAGGAAATATTTACTAGTCAAATGATATTGAATTTATTAAGTGAATATTCCCTGATTAAATAATAATAAAGTTAAATCAATAACTATATGAAACTGTTAAATTTAACTTTGAAAATGTTGAATATTAAATCTTTGAAATATATTGAAAATTTAAATGGTATGTTTAGACCTAAATTGAATTGATGAATTTAGCTTTGAATAAATTTGAATTTGGAATTTGGGTGGATGTGAAGCAATTTGTGAGACTTAAGGAAATTATAAATACTTTACTTTTAAATTATTTAACTTATATATACTATTTTGGAAAATAGATATATTTGAAATGAAATGATATTTTGGTTTTGAAGTATAAATTAATTTGGAACGACCACAGTGTTATAATGTATATTTCCACCGTGTAGATAGTTCCGCGGATCCTTAGAGGATGGTTATCCCAAACATCCTTTAAGTTAATTGTATTTCAGTTGATATTTCACTTGAGTTGGATTTATTGATATAAGAATGTTAATCCTGACTCGAGTGTTTTGTGTTTTGCTTTACGCTCGGGTCAGACCGAGTGATACAGTATTTGAGACTCACCTTTGGAGTTTGAAGCTTCGTTTGGAGATTCAACTATCGATTCAGTTCTCAGTTTTTCCAGTTGATTTGTTCAGAGAGGTCATCTATTGTACTGGAGACTTCACTGCATTTGAAATATTCTGCTGTATTTTATTTCTAACTCTGATGTTTATATAGTAGCTTCATGAACTACTATTTACTTATTCCGCTGCGTATTATTGTATTTCTCTGTGTCTGTGATTTTGTGATTGATTTATTTACTGTATATTCTGAATTTTGCCAAATTTAAATTAACAATCTATTGTTTTGAATTATTCAAGTCCGACATGTGTGGATTTATTGTCGATTTGAATGGTCCAAAATAGCGGGTCGTTACAGTGCATGAGGACACGGGCATTGTATTCGGCTATCAGTGGGTCGAACATACACTTGATCTCTTCTCTGCCGGCCTCTGCAGCTGCTTCAAGGCGGGAGTCGATCTCTGCAGAAGCTATTCTCTTGCTCTCCTCGTGGGCTTCATCCTTCATTGTCCCAACCTTAGAAAGCTCATCGTCGAGCTTTGCCTTTAAGAGACGTTTATCGACAATCTCGTTACAGTACCGTTGAGACTCCTCTTGAGCCGCTATCTTCTCTTCCCTCTCCTTAGAGAGTAGCTCCTTCAACTCTTTAACCTGCAGGGCGAGTGCATCCCTTTCTTTTGAATAGAATCTTTTTCTAAAGCTAGGGCCCCACTACGTTGGACCGCGACGTCAAGTTCCTTCTTATGAGTCGTCTCAAGACGAGCGACAGCCTCCGCAGTTTCCATAACACTCTGTTCTGCAGCTTCAAGTTTGGACTTGTACGAAGCGAGCTCTTCATCTTGATTTTTGATGATGTCTTTATCAAAGATAGCTTCGAGCTTCAAGCAGTCGATCTCTTGTTGGTGCTCAACGGATATTTCCGAGACTTTTTCAACTAAATGAACAAACGCGTCATGTTGAACATAGACGTCGTTGTTGCAAGCGATGACACTCTGCTTGACATGCCCCGGAATGTGGTGAATAGCTGGGAGGAACTTCAGACCATCAAAGCAGATTATGGGGAATTTAGCTTTATGTTCGGCCAGCTTCTCCGATATCGTTGGGTCTACCGCAGGAGCAGGGGGAGGAGGTTTTGAAAGTTCTATTCTCTTACGATGTTCTCGAGATTGCCGTGTGCTTAAAGAGCCCTTCAGCGAAGGCTTTTCTCTACCTTGCTCTATTTGAGGAGGAGGATCGCGAGAGTATGAAGACTGGCTGTGAGATTTCTTTTGATAAGACGACTCTCGGGGACGGTAGTCTCGGTCTCCGGAGTCGTCTCTATCGCGGCGATTGCCGGAGCCCGAATCCCGGCCAAAATGGTGAAAGATGGATGAACCGTGAAGACGATCAAACCCGTGGGAGCGTCCCATGTCACCTGCATAAAATGAGAATAACGACAAGTTAGAAAAGATCAGCGTGACGGCCAAGATTGAAGTGCAGGGTGAAGTGCACGACGTGTCCGTGTGTGTCTTAGTGTTTCCCTCCGACGGACCAGTTTCTTTACTAATCAGAGTTTTATCTCCCTGGACTTGGGCTTGAACTCCCGTACTGCCTCTAGCGGGCGAATGAAGCTTGAGGGCCTCTGGATCGTCAAAACCGTAGTTGAGTAAATCATCAGGAATGGTAATGTTCGACAGGCCCTTCAGAGAACTTTCTAAGTGCTCCGAGGAAGTTTCTTTTTCCATTGGAATAAGGGTAACTTTAGAAGTTCCGCCCACAGTTTTCTTCCTTAGCTTGCACGTCAGTTTCTTCTCTCTCTTCGAAGGGGAAGACGACGTTTCTATGTCATGAACTTCAACTGTCGGTCCCCGGGATGGACTAATATTCTCGCCCTGTACCTCGGGCGTCTCAGTCTCCTTAATTTCCCCCTCTTCTAGTGCATCGGAAGCATTGCATGCTGAAGACTCAGCTTGTTTTTTCCCTTTACCAGAGCCAGGCTTGGGAATGGTGACGCCTTGAGGAAGGCTTATCCGACGGCCTTCTGCCAACAGTCCGAGCCTTGTAAGTGACTCATTCGAAATGAGAGTTCTAATGTCCCGTTCTTCGGCAGGAAGGGCTCGAATGGCTTCGATGGCATCAGAATATCCGCGGCCGTCGGGACGTGGGCTAATACCTGAAAAGATGGGTAAAGTTTAGAAAAGGTACGGCTTCGACTAAACATGAGTAATAGTCCAAGAAAAAGGCTTACTTCCTTCAACCCATCTACTCGCAAAGCCGGGAGGACAACGCACATAAAACCATTCCTGTTTATACAAGGCGAACTTGGTCCACGCCCCAGTTAAGATTTGACATTTGTTATGCGGCTCGAGAAACATGAATGATGGGCTATCCTTCCACTTCTTGATGAAATATAAGTATTGGATATCGCTCGGAGTTGGAAGCCTAGAGAAGACATTCATGAAGAGGATGCAAGTACCGTAAAGGAATGCATGGCCGTTCGGGTGCAGTTGCGATGGGGCAATGTCAATATATTGCAGCACATCCCGAAGAAACGAGTTGAACGGTGGCACACTGCCAACCCAGCACATGAGTTTATTACAGGCTGTATATCCGACTGGGGGCAAATGTGGATGATCGTGCCCCGATGGAACAAGCATGTCATCGAAGGGGATTCCGTGGACAGAGCATATCCAACGGAGTGTACTTTCATTAATCTTTGAAGCATGTGAATCGATAGGGTTGTCCAAGAGAATTGTTGCCTCCAGAGCATCGGGAGCTAAGTCATGTGCAGGGGAAGTTGACGGGTTTGAAGTATCTGCGACTTCTCGTCGGGAGGACGGCCCAGGCCTATCCGAATTCGTGGCGGAGCTAGATTTCCTAGACATCGCTGATAAAGATTGAATCTAGCAAAGTACCTGTTCGAACTATACTTAAAAAATAATCGACGTTAGACTTAACAATACGAATATTTCCCCCTTGTAGTGTGTGAACTAGTGCGATCATTCAGGTGTAAATGCTGAGAAATTATAAGTCACAGAATTGATGGTATAAAGTTGAGCTTTGAACTGTCGTCTTCGAAGACCGTCATCGCTGACCGTCTCCGAAAGCCAGCATTACAATGTTTTCAATTTTGAACTCGGACATTGGCACTGCGTGTTAAAAGCTTTAATATGTTTTTATTGGTTTAAGTTCAGGCTTGTGATTATTGAAACTAGGAAGTTAACAGTCTAGATTAGTTCAATATGCTAGTATGCTTAGGTCCTTGTCCTTGTGTTTGTTATATGATTAGGCAAGGTGAATAGGAGTTCGGTCAAAATTCTGTTCGGCTTAAGTTCTGTTCGGCCAAAATTCTGTTCGGCTTAAATTCTGTTCGGCTTGAATTCTGTTCGGCTTAAATTCTGTTCGGCTTAAATTCTGTTCGGCCATCGTTATGATCGGCCAGAATTCTGTTCGACCTCCCTTCTGTTCGGCTTGAAAACGAGTGCACGCGGCAATTCATGCCGAGCCGATTCGCTCGGCCTTCTGCCCTTAACATCACTTCTCTTCTTTTTCTCCATCTCTCCCGACCGGCATGACCAAGTCTTTCAGCAAGCCATGTCAAACCATGGTCATGCCGATCCACTTCACTAGGCCTTACCTCCAATTCCGTGCACCCTTATACTCACACGGCTTTAGAGATCGTGCCGAGCCACAACAGTTCATCACACACATGCCTCTTACCCCTTTAATCTACGAAGAGTTTACGAATTCGAGTTTTGTGTTATGCTTCCTAATTCGAGAAAACGATTGAAAGGTTCTTACCGAAGAAAACAGCAGGAGCTTGGGAATCTGTGGACTTAAGATTGAAAGATTGTTCGAGCTTAACTTGGAAAGGGCTTGTTGGATTCGAAGTGAGAAGGAAAGATCGTAAGAGGTGAATAAAACTTAAGGGAGGTAAGTTATGTATTCTTGGAGAGTCGCGGAGATGAAAAGTGAAAAAGAGAAGAAGAAGAAGAATGCTAGCCTTTATAGGAAAGGAGAGGAAGCTGAAGAGGCAATAACCGGTAGAACCGGTCAAAACGACATTGTTCGGCATCGGCTATGTCGTTCGGCATCCAGGGCGCTCGGCTTCGACTATGTTGTTCGGTATTTGAATATCGTTTGGCACACATCGCCTCACCTGGAATGTGAGAGAAGATAATATCGTGAAGATTAAACTATGGCTTGAACCAAGGCACGATGGATTCATGACTCAAAGCACATCACGTTTAACCACATGATGCACTTTGGGGGGCAAGTGTTACCTGAAGATTTGACCAGGCAACTAGGCACTCAGCACTTACATACTATTCGACATTAAGAGTCGTTCGGTATTGTATATCGTTCGGCATCAGACCCTGTTCGGCATTTGGGAACGTTTGGCACTCAGAGAGCGTCCGGTATTCAGGAACGTTCGGCATTCGAGAGTGTTCGGCATACATGGTTCGTTCGGCATTCGAGAGTGTTCAGCATACGTAGAGCATTCGACACTCCATACTGCTCGGCATCCACACCTCGTTCGGCACTCCATACCGCTCGGCATCCACACCTCGTTCGGCACTCAATCTCGTTCGGCATAAATCACGGTCGGCATTCGAGATCGTTCGGCATCCAGAGGTGTTCGGCATTCAGGGTTGTTCGGCATCTAGAGATGTTCGGCATCGAGAGGTGTCCGGCATTCATCCAATCTCATCCGGCTTCGACTATTGCTCGACCTGCACTCTCCACTCAGCGCATCACTTCGTTCGGCATGAATGGTTCGGCACACAGAGCTCACTCTTTTTGGGCCGAGGTATTTAGCTGCCAGGCCTACCAAGGAAGTCCAACCCATCTTTGTCTATAAATAGAGAGGCAGGGGCACAGTGAAAGGGACTTGGTTTTTGGAGAACACTGGGGAGACTCTGTCGCTTTCAAGACTCATTCTCTTTACTTAGCAATTGTATTCAAGTAGTTGGTGTACGGATTGTATCTGTAATCAATTATCAAGTAAAGCAATAAAGGTAAACCTCAAAGTGGACGTAGGCAGTTACGCCGAACCACTATAAATCCGGTGTTCTCATCTTTGCATTCAATTTAGCATATTGCTCCTGGTTTAAATTTACTTTCATCATTTATCTCTCTACACAATCTTTCTCAACGAGGTTAGTGACCAATTTTGGTGCTAACATCCTAACATCGTACTCACTTAACCAATCCATCCCAAGAATGATCCTGAACCCCACAAAATCAAACACATGCAAATTGCAAACAAAAGTATGACCCAATAGGTCAAACTCTAACTGGTCACATCTCAACCCTAGCGTTGCATACCCTCCTATTGGATTCGCAACCCATAAGGAAGTAACTAAATATGTGGGTTCTAGGTTAAGCTTATCTATCAAACATCTAGATTTAAAAGAATGCGATGCACTAGTATCAAATAGAACGCTAACAGTCATACCATAAATCTGAAGCGTACCTCCCAAAACCGCCTTTCCCTTTTCCTGAGCTGTTGGCTTTGAAGTAGCAGGTTCCAATGCATACATTTGCCCTTTCCATCCTTAGCGGGCTCCTTGTACTGGCTCTTATAGTGGCCTATCTGGTAATAGTTGTAGCACCTGACATTTTTCTTCCCAGCCACTTCCTTAGCCTTCCTAGCACGGCACTCATTGGCAAAGTGCCTCTTCTTATCGCACTTGAAACAGACAATCTCAGACTTCCCTCTTAGCTGCTTCACCCTTCTGAACACCATTTTTAGGAAAGAACTTCCTCTTCTGACCCTACCTAACCGGGACTCCTTTAGCCTTACTCTTCTCTAAAGAATCAAGCAACTCCTCATGCCTTAAGGCCATCCCCACAACAAATTCAGAAGGATCCCTAATATGAGGTAATGTAGCCCTGGCTAACTCAGGCTTCAACCCCCTGATAAACTTCTCGTTCCTCTTCATGACTGTGTCCACTGAAGCATACCCATACCAGGCCAAATCCTCAAACTTTCTAGCATACTCCATAACTGACATCTCCCCCTGCTCTAATTCAGCAAACTTTTTTATCAGAGCTGACTGTGCCATTGTAGACATGAACCTCTCCTGGAACCTTCCCTTGAAATCTTCATAGGTCATAGCCTCCTCATCCACCGCCACAATCACACTTTTCCACCAGAACAAAGTAGCTCCTGAAGTTGTCTGGATGCCAACCTCCTCTTCTGCTCATCATTGAACCCCAAATTTGCAAAAATCCTTTCGTAGGACAACAACCAATTCTCTACCTCAATGGCATCGTCCGTTCCAACAAACAGCTTCTCTCCAAGCTTAATGTAGTCCCCACTCAACTTAGCATAGTCGTTGACAACTGGAGCTCCTGGAACTCCTTCTCCTCCTACTCCAGCAACAACACCTGCCTGCACCATATTCATGAAGAAATGATACATAGCTTCCATTCCAACTTGCGGGACTCCAGCACCCACATTCTTTACTTGTGCCTAACCTTGACCACTTCTTACATTAGGCATGGCATTCCTATTGGTGCCTTCCCCTCATGAGTTAACTCTTCCTCTTCTTCTTTCCATATCTGTTTTCAAACTTCATGGGAGATAGAAAATAACCTAACAAAGATAGGGGAATAGAGATAAAGCGTATACTTATATATAGCAAATACAAGTACGTTATTGCAACATTATCCCGTACCCTATCCTTACTCTAATTCCTTAGGATTATGTTTTTGAAAAGCATTTTAGTTCAAAGTTTTTCATAAACCTATACCCTGATACGAAGTTTTAACATCCCGTATCTAGAGGCCAAAAGCTAAGCGCTACAGATGCTGCAGTCATATATAGTATTAACTTCTGGTGATAAAATACAGCTATGTTAATGGTATCCATAATATCAAAAGCACTTGAATATGAACTAAATCACAGATTTTCAAAGCAAACATTTTTACCGATTCATTTCAAACAATATCATATCCAAGTTACAAAATCCTAAAACGTTTCCCAAGCATTGATCAAATATAATTTACAGTAATATGCCATATGTCGATGCCCCCTTGGATGATCAAAGCAATATAGTCATATCTGACTTAATACACAGCGGAATCAAATAAAATAATCTATGATCCTAATTAGCTATCCGTCAGCCACCTGCTCGTCTTTGGAAGCTTTATTCGCCAAAAGACTAAAACCTGAAAACCTTAATCCTTAGCCTACTCAAATCAAATTTTGAGCACCCAAGAGCTTAAGGGGAAACAAAAACTTCGAGTCAGACATAAAGCCTAGTGTGAATAATTCTATTATATCTCGGTTTACTAATGTTAAGTGAGACCACGCCGCTTAGCGGAACGGGTTTCCCTTCACTAATATCCTTGTAAAAACATATATTTTGCAAATCCTTTCCTGCAACCAAACTGGTAAATCAAACTGATTATATCAAAATAGCAATATCCTTTATGTTAATAAATGGACTATCTATCCATAAAACAAGTAATATGAGAGCTATCTGCCCACACATAATAGCAAGGTCCGTTATGCTAACCAAATAGACTAACTGTCCGAAAAACAATAGCAAGGTCCATTATGCTAAAATGGACGTACTGTCCATAAAACTGGGCTGACTGTTGCTAACTGGACTAACTGTCCAAATTAAAATGGACTAACTGCCCGAATCATTTACTTTGGGTTGACTACCCTTTAAATTTTCCTTGAAAACCTTTTAAAATGATTTAGTCCTTCAAATCATATATATACAAGGAAAATATATCTTTAGCTTTACTCTAAGCCATTTTGCCATGATATATATACTTTACTCAAATAATGTTGATGAATTTTAATGAGGATTAGGTATCCTTCCTAAAATAAGTTAAAATCCTTTTTAACTTGAAACACTTAGGCTATATTGCCTATTCAATATATTCGAAACCTATGTTTAAAACCTTTAAACACCCATTCGAAACCCTTGAAGGTAACCCCTTCAAAACCATTGAAAGAAACTCTTTCAAAACCCATATAAGTATTTCCTTCGAAAGATTTAACACATTACACATCCTCCTTTAAAACCTTTTAAACCCTGCCTTTCGAAAATATAGGAAAAACCTTCCTTTTCAACTCCGTCGAAACCCTGGGGAACCACCCCTTTCGAAACCGTTCACTAAAACCTTTCGAAAGCTTCAAAACTCAATCCTTTTGAAATCACTTTGTGTTAAATTTAAAATATACGGAAAACTTTCAAAACCATTTAAAGTTAACTCATTCGAAACCCTTTAAAAACGTCTCGGTCAAAACCATTTGGATTCTGACTTCAAGTAGAGCAAAATGATCATAAATCCATTAAAGTCGAAAGCATCTGCTTCGAAACCATTTAAAACTATCTCTTTCGAAACCAATTTGGGTTTTACTTTAAACATAGAAAAAGGATCTTAAAAACATTTAAGGCAAAAGCATCTGCTTCGAAACCATTTCCTAAGTAATGAAGTAGTGGTGTCGAAACCATCCTCTCAAAAGCATTGGAGAGGTGGGCAGATTTTCTAAAACAAAACAACCCCTTCGAAACCTACTAGGCCGAGAGGTAAAAAGGTGGCAGTTAGGTGTTTTGACTTAGCCGAAAGCATTTATTTTAAACAAAGATGTAATCCAATCGAAACAATTTCCTTTTAAACCATTTGACCTAGTCGAAACCCAACCAGGTCGAAAGCATCTTAGTCGAAAGCAAGCATGCGCATTTTCCTTAAAAACTAACACAAAGCTTCAAACCTTTCGGAACCCCATGGTTTCGACCCTATACCTTTTTTCCACATACAAGTCATTACATACCAGTTATCTGATACCATATGCGTTGGTTTCAACTGTGTCAGAGCAAAACCTTGTGCCAAAGGAGACGAAACAGTGAAAAACCTATTTATTTGTACTTTTAAACTATTTCTTTTATACCTAACCTGCCTGTTTGTCTAAATCTGATTGGTTACCATATTACTTTTTCAAAAGTGCTGCCATTTTCCAAAATTAACAATTTCAAATTATTTACAAAAAGCCCCTTCTTCATTTTAAAATATATAAAACATTCAAGTCTCATACCTTATATAATTTTATATACCTATCAAAACTCTTAGGAAAAATCTGGAAAAATTCCAGAAAATCACTTTACATATGTTTTCTAACATACAAAAATTTCAGACCCAAACAATCAATTATTTGATAGAGTTAGGGGTATGCCCTAGGGGCAATTATGTAATTTGTTACATATATCTAACTCGTTGACCAATCTTGATAAAAGGTATTTTCTTCCTATTATATACTTGATATAATGTGATTATATTAATTAATTAACTTAATTAAAAGTATATTTAATAGAAAAATCCATAAATGGTATATTTTGTGATAGTAGTTACAAAGTGTTGTAACCATGAGTAATTTATCACAACGAAACAAATATACCATTTTAAATGTTCCTAGTCAAAATGCATCGAGACTGGATATCGATGTATCCGTTGAGATTGGAGTACGTAACGCTCTCTAAATGTTGGGCAGTGTATTACTCATGACTGCTAGGGGGCACTTAGGGGTTACGTACTAATAATTATTGGATAACTATGGAGCGGCTCACTCGATAGTTTTCTGTTAGTTAATATAACTAAGGTCAAACAGAAAATATCGATGTGACTGATTTACACAGATCCCTTGACTTGAGAATACCGTGGATCTTCAATATGAAAGCTCTGCTTTGATTATAGCCAAATCATGGCATGACGTCCATCGAATGACTATAGTTGGGTCGAGTGGAAGTATTGGAAGTGAAGCACTATTCAAGGGAGGATTCGTCTCTCTGTTATATGCGGTTAGTATCACAGTCAACTCAAAGTCAAAGTCTCTGGCCAGAGCATTTCGGTTAATAATAATTGTTATTATTAAACCAAGGACTTTGTATTTAGACTATAAAGTTGAATGTGGATGAGGTTGGAATTTGACCATTACCAAATTCCGTACGTTCAAAGTGACAAAGTTTTGACTTAGAGAATTGGTGTAAACAAATGTCACAATCGGGTAACGCTTATTAAACTAAAATTGGATTTTACTGAAAATGAGTAAGCGATAAATTTGGTCATAATGTCACATCACCTGCTAAGTGACGTGTGAACGTTAACATTAGAATAGTTTGATGTTAATCGCTGACCAAATTTACACCCAAGAGTTACACGGCCGAAATGATGATTTCCCTTAAGATCGAACGATTTAATTAGTTTATAATTGTTATAAATTAATTAAATTAATTAATATTTATGAAATATTAATTATAAAATTTGAATATGATTTGAGAAATAAATAATGTTATATATATTTATAATAGTTATAAATATATCGATCAATATACAATATCGACAAGCGATTAAATTAGATTTAATTGCAAAGTATTTTGGCTTGGGCTTAGATGAGTTTAAGGACCATCATTAGGGCTGCAAAATTTAGGTTTTGGGAAGGTCTAGGGGTGGCTAAAACATAGGGAATTGGCTTGGAGATAATGGGTTGAGATAAAGTGAGAATGAGTAAAAAGATTTTTCTCATTTCTCTCTAATACAACCCTATATATATATATCTGTGTGTGTGTGTATCTCTAAAAATAATTACTAACCTTTTTGGCCACCATTACCTTCTACAATGCTGGTTAAAACATAGCTCTCAATCCACTCCAAAATTCTCAAATATATTTCAAATTAAAATAATACTATTCGATAGTTAGAGGTCAGTGATTCCGGACTTGCAATCTGACGAATCATGAACTGTAAAAGGAAAGGAAGTCATTGCTTCAACGTGGATTCAAAGGCTTCATTAAATTGGTAATTTTAATTCATATTACAATAATTAAATTATATTCTATGATCCTATAATGAGCAATTTCATATTTGTTTAAATATATTGCTACTATATGTTTAGTTAGGTGAGATTTTGTAAGTAGATGTGGTTATCACAAATCAGTTTGGTTATGTGCATAATTTGTTTATATACTATTTGATTTATGTATAAACAAATGTTGTTTACTGTACAAAATTAAATTTTTTCATTAATAATTTTTTTATATATATTTATTAACAAATTCATATATATATATATATATATTAGTGTAGTTTTCTCTTTCAAAATAGCATATATGCATATATAAGATATATATATGATTTAAAAAATTTTGTACACTTATTTATATATAATATGAATTTAAAAATTCGAAAATTAATTATCATACATATATTCATATTTTAAATTAACATTTATTGAAATTTTGAATTGTTTATTATATATAAAAGAATCATTACATTAAAAGTTCAATTTTATATTTAAAAAAAATATTATATCATTTCAGAAACATATAGAAAAAATTTAGGAATTTTTCAATGAAGTTTATTATTTTTAATAATTAATATTATTTCGAAAAAACTTTTTATGATTTATTAAAAATAATAATTTAGTTTAAAAATTCTTCAAATTTTTCGTAACCTTTTATTCATGATACTAGAATTTATAAAATTTAAAATTTAAATTTTTTAATAATATATTATTTTATATTAAATAATTATTTCCGAAATTAATGTATTTATTTTTAAAAATAATAATTCAACTTTGAAAAATCTCCAAATTTTTCCTAAGCTCTATTTTATGATCCTAGATTTTTGAAAATTGTAAAATTTGAATTTTCATCAATGGATTATTTTATGTTAATTATTTATGGATGAAAAACATTATTTTATTCATAATATATACAAACTAAAATACTAAAATTATTTTGTTTGCAAAACTAAGTTAATTTTGAAATATAAATAACTTTTAATAATTTTTCTCTCTTTTTCTATATATATATTTATCTATATATAAATGTTTTATGTTCATATATTATATATAATGTATTTATACATACAGGTGTGTGTGTATTTTGTAACACATATACATGCACTTATTTGGACAACATACATGACATACAAAATGAGTTGATATGTCTGTTGCGAGTAAATCCCAACATCTTTATATGGGCATATTATACATTTCACGAATTATTATGTTATACATGCACTCACACATATATATACGGTACATTTATGTATAAACTAAATCAATTAAAATTAATTTCATATCTTAATATATTTGAATTTAAATAAAATAAATGATTTTATTTAAATGAAATTTAGAAATGTTCTAATTCAGTTAGACTTCATAGGCCCAATAAAAGATCCAATATGGTAAATTTTTTGAAATTCTCCCATAACTTCCCTTGCGGTCTAGTCTAGTTCCAACAATTGTATCGTAGCCCAATAGTGTGACGACCCGGAATTTTTGTATATTTGAAATTTGAATATTTAATTTATTTTAAATATCCGAAGGTTAAATTTTAACTTTAATTTCAAATATACAGTATTTATTTGGATAATTAATTATTAAATTTAATTATCGGGATTGGGTAAAATATTGAATCTTGATTTTAAGCCTGTTAAAAATAGTTCAAAGGTTCAGAAAATTTATATTGTTAATACTGAAGATGATAGAACTTTTAAAATGGAATTTTAAAAGAGTTTTGTTCAGTTTTAAAAATATATCGTTGAAATTAAATTTAAAAAAATAGCCGTCCGAGGCACAGTCTCGGAATTCAGCGAAACCAGTTCCATTGGATCCGTAATATTGTATTATTATTGGATTTCAATTTTCGTAGTATTTGGAGTTGTCGTGTGATCGTACGGAATGTAAACGCGCTGAAATTTTATCGGAAATTTAATATTTTAACTGGTCGATATTTCTTTTCATATCCAGACTACGAGCCTTCTGGATCACGCTGTTTGTCCACGCGTTGAAACATCTGTACACGCGTCTCCTTCTCCTTTACAACTTTTCAACCGAGCCTCTCAGTTAAAAGAAAATTTGAAATAGCTGAAGCCTTTCGTTCCAAAGATAATGGCTGAACGACACCAGTTCACCTCTTTCCCAAAATTTATATTTCGTTCGCCCTCTTTTAATCTAAATCAAATATCCCTCTTCAACGCAATTCAGTAAATCAATTCGAAAAAGAAAAGAGGATGGCAGGCGAGAAAATCGTGTATCCCTCTTCAACGCAATTCAGTAAATCAATTCGAAAAAGAAAAGAGGATGGCAGGCGAGAAAATCGTGTATCCCTCCTCAGATAAAAATCAAATTCGTTCAGTTAGAAATGTAAATCGCGACTTGTATTTGAATTTCAAAATCGATTGCGAGTTAGTCGATTCAGCTCGAGGGCTTCGCTGGGTCTCGCGTTCGGTCGAAGGGATCGCGTAACTCAATTCGAGTCTCGAGAGCAGAGAGGAGAAGGGGGCGGCTCCGCTGGTTCGTGGTGGCATGTTTGTTGTCGCGAGGTGGAGGCAGTCCTGAGGAAGGGCACGCGACCTGATGATGGAAGCGTTGGTCTGGCATATCGAGGCAGTTGACCACGATTGGGCGTGGGCTTGGTAATGGAGGCTGTGAAGTGTGGGATTGAGCTCGTCACAGGCTGTGATTGGATTTAACTGTAAGGTATAAAAATTTATTTCTTTTAAGAATTTTTTTATAACTCAAAGATTGATTTTTCAGTATGAAAGATATATGCATGTAGATAAAGTATATAACTGAGATTTTAAAATTTGTAGTGAAATTTCAAAGACAGAACCGTTTTGAAATTTTAATACGTATATAGGTTAAATAGAAATTTTTATAGAATTTGAGAAAAATAGTTTTAAATATATACATGTACACTTTTAGATTTGAAGACATCCATGAAGAACTATATATAGAATTGGTTCAGGTTTATGTATATATTACTTACTGTTTAACTTTAATTTAAGGAAATTAAAACTTTAATTCATTTAGTTGGTTAGTCAGTAGGGTTAACTAGTTTATCTTAAATAAGAAATTAAGGTGATTCACTTGTTTAAAATTAACTTATTTAATTATTTTTACTAGAGATTTCAAAGGGGAAAATTGGGTTAAATCAAATTATAAGTTAAAATTTAAACCTATTAAGTGGTAATGAATTGTTTGGTAAGTTCAAATATTAATAAATCGTATAATGTTATTCAAGGTTTAAAATTCGAGAAGGAAGCAAGCTCAATTGGAAATGAGATGCTAATAGATCAAAGGTGAGTTAATCTCACTCAGTTGAATTAAAATTTAAATGGTTAAATTTAAATAATTGATTGGATGATTGTATTGATTGATGTGCTATATATATATAGTAGTATATATAAATATATACATATTGGCATATGTATATATTTGAGTTGTTGATATTCCCGCATTTATATAGCGGATGAGACCCTATGCGCCGCATAATAGCGGATGATATTTTATAAAACCCATATACCGCGATATTCCACCTCGAAGTGGAATTGGTATTGTGCTAACGTTTGTGGATGCAGGGAAACAGGTTGGAGGGATCCAACTGGATTCCTCAAAATATTTAAGTTTTGTTTAAATATTCTGTGATATGAATATTGATATCCTGTGATGATTTTATTGATGATTGAAATATTGGATGATATGGTTGGATTGAATATTTCAATAAAAGGAGTTATCAAAATATATTGAATTGGATTTTGAAAGAAATAAAAGAGTAAAATTTAAGTAAATAATTTAAGTGAATTGGAATAAGGGAATTTCGAAATAACAAGGGAAATATTAACTTTAAACTAAAGTGATATTAAATTTAAAGAATAAAGGATTTATTTTGAATGTAAGGATTAAATTTAATTAAAGGCTAAAGAAGGAATTTTGGAAGTTTAAAAATTGGTATTTTCAGTTAAAAAGGGTTTTAACTCAAATAAAGGAATAAATCTAAAAGTTAATGTATTTTGAAATAAATGAAGTAGTAAAGGAAATTTATTTCAAAGTAAAGTAAAGTAAATTGGAAAATCAATTGGAAATTGATTTAGTTGTTTAAAATTGGAATTTTAAAAGAGAAGTGAGATTTTGGAGATATAAACTGGGTTTATAAAGTAAAATAAAATATCAGTGGATATTTGAATATAAATTCAAGGTGGGAATTTAAAAAAAAAATATGGTTTGGTTTAAAAATAAATGTTGATTTATTTTTTAAAAAAAAGATGGAAATGAGAAGTGTATTTCTCTAGATAGCCAAGTACGTTTTCCAAGCAATTTAAATATAAGTTAAAAAGTTTTAAGTATGTTTTAAAAAGCATGTTTTAGAAAATTGATTATTTCTAAATGTTAATTTTCAAAGTAGGTATTTTTAAAATCTATTAGTGTAGTAATTATATAAAAGTGATTTGCTATTCTGTTTTAAAAAGAGAAATTTAGTTTATATTTATAAAGTAGTTTATTTTAAAGTATATATTTTTAATAAAGTATTAAAGTAGTTTGATTTCAATGTTATAAAATATATTTAAAATAAAGTGTTTTTAAATTATTTTAAAAATAAAAGTATTTTGTACTTGGTGATTCAGTGGAAATAATTATTTGGGAAATGTTTTTCCGTAAGCGGAAACTGTTTTGAAATTGTTTTCAAATGAGCTTTGAAAATTGGAAATATATCTTGGAAAGATGTTTGGGCAAATAAATAATGTGGGAAATTATTTAATTGTGTGATGGTTGCTTGTGGATGTTAATTGATAGTTAAATAACCGACTATCAATATTGGCCAAATGCGCTGATCGTTTCGAAGAGACCGGGATCGGGTTTCCGTATACCGGGATTCTAGGTCTGGAGACCCGAATACCACTTCGATCCGGTTTGTACGTTTCGTGTAACGATTTCGGAGTCGAAGATGGAGCTGTGAAATGCAAGGGCTAGTCGCTACTAATCCTGAGGATATTTCCAAAATGGATGTAGTAGGAATAGTGCCTTCGGTTCCGTTCAAACCCGGGACGGACTGGTATGGACGAATGCTTGCGAAACATCGTCAGCGGACGATGGGCATTCTAAGGGATATGTTCTCTAAAAGGTATCGTTTAGCCTCGAACCTCATCAACCGGGAATGACTGAAAATCAGGGGTTATGCAGCAAGGCTTCGTGGGTAGCTCCCACTGGAGGGTAAGGTCATCCCTGTCTAGATGTCCCTTTTTATTTCGGCTTAGTGGTGCGGTTGCTGATCCCAACCGTGGGGTGATTTTATTCGGGATCATCCAGTAAGGGATGGTTCCGGCCTTGTGTTGCAGGGGAGCGGGCGTACTCCTCGGTACGGTGATCTAGGCCATGTACTGTGACAGGTGGTACCCCAGTGCCTAGTCATTCGTTGGAAATCCATTCTCCCTACGTGCCTTGTACGGTTTTGATTGTGCCCAACTATTGTTGAAATGTGAGATGCAAGCATTTCAGCTAGATTCTATTTTACTTTCTGTAGACACTATTATAATATCAGAGGATTTTGATATAAAGTGTTTTAGCTATCGTAAGGTAAAAACCCGACATGTTTATTTGTGGCGTGGTCTTACGAGATGCTTTTTCAAAGGATTTTGAAACTTTAATAATCAATTTGAGTGTGATTTTCTCACGCTGGTATTCCAGACTGACTCGGGTATTGTTTTATATGATGCTCGGGTCAGACCGAGTATTATAAATTACAGGAAATGATGCTGTGGAGCTGGATGGCGATACGTACTTTCGTATTTGAGTTATATATTCCGCTGTGTATTCAGATTGTGAGGACAAGTTATGATTACTGTCCAGTTGTATGATATTGATGTGATGTACTCTGATGATGTATTGGGATGATGTATATATAAACAGATATAGATTTCTTTTTCTGTAAAGATCTGTTATTACCTATTATAGTTTATTCCGCTGCGTATGAGAGATTCTGTTGTTGTTTTCTATTTTTCTTCTTCTTCTACCTCTTCTTCTTAACTAAAATGGTCCGGTTTTTCGTGTAGAAAAACTCGGGTTGTGACAGTGGTATCAGAGCTTAGGTTGGCGATAACCTTGGCTCTGGTGGGAATTTTGAGAGTATTAATAGATATGAGCGCGTATTTGTTAGTGAATATAAAATGGTTTTATATTGTGTTGGTTGGTTTATTGAGTGGTATATGAACCTTCGTCGGCACAGTCTGTACAACTGTATCGAAGGGGTTTCTAAACACTTGAATAGAACAGTTCGACACAGTATTGTTTTAAATAGGGTGAATGAAATAATTTTGCCCAAATTATTTTTATATATAAAAGGATAACTTTTGTAAATTATATATATATGGTTGCTTGGTTGTTAGGAAGCAATGATATTAAATTATTATCATCATTGTGTAAAAATTGAATCAGAAATTGGAAAAGTATAACCAAAGTTGAAGAATAAATTTATATAACAAGATGGAATTTGAAATATAGACTATAAATGAAATTTATAAATTGGGATAAACTTTATATACAAATGTGAATTACAAATGTGATTTATAATCAAATGAGATTAATTCATAAACAAATGAAATTTGTAAATGTAAATTTGTAAATGTGACTTATAACTTGAAATAAAATGTGATAGAATTCTAGAGAAATGTTTGGATATAAAAAAATTGGATGGATTTTGAATTTGAAGTTTTGGGAAAGGTTTAAATTCCTTTGGATTTAAAAATAGTTTTTAAAGGTTTTGGGGAAATAATGGTGACATTATTTCATGAATATTTTTGAAATTGAATTGAAATCTGGTGGGATTTGGAATTTAAAAATGTTTGAAAAGTTTTAAAGTGATAAAAGCAAAAATTCTCTTTCGGTCGCTGGAAAATAATTTCGGTGATGACTGCAGCATCATCGATGTCTATTTTCGAGTTTCCAAAGAGAAATTGCTACCAAACTGTTTTAAATTGGAAATAATTGTGAACTGGATTGGTTTTGAAATTCAAAAAGGAAAATTGTTTGGTAAAAGCAGATTGTTTTGGAAATTGGGATTTGAGGTGATATACCAGATATGTATGAGTTATTTATGGATTCAAAATGGTTTTTGAAATAAAACCGGGCAATTAAATTCTGGAAATTCTATTTTAAATATAAATGTGGAAATTTAAATGAATCAACAATATAAAGTATAGAATGAAGTTGATTGAAATAAGATGGGAATGAAAGCTTAATTCTGGGATTATAATTATGAGATGGAAATAACTAAATAAGTAATATAAGTTGGTAGATAAAAGAATTAGAGAACTTGAAGGTGAATGAATTGTAAAACTTATATAAAATTGTATCCTAGAATTAAAATTTAATTCGAGTATATGAAGGTGAATAAAATATATTTGAATTTAACTTAAGATGAGTTAAATAAAGTTGAGAATTGGAATTGAATTAAATGTAAGTAAGTTGAAGTCGAATTGAATTGGATATAAAGGTAATGTAAAATGCTTATAATTGTGTAAAGAAATTCATATTCTTAAGTTCTTAAGTGTAATAATTTGAGATTTGATTGTAAAGATGGAAATGGACTTAAATAAATAGTCCTAGATCTTAAGTAAGTAAGTTAAAACTTATGAATAGAAATGAAATTGTAAGTCATAAATGGGAATTCATTTCTTTGAACCATTAAGAGTTATAATTTGAAATTGTAATTATCAAATGGAAATGACTAAGATGAGCAATCTTAATAAATCCAAACTTGAATTATAAAATATATTGAACTTAAGAAAATTAAGTGAAGTGATATCTGGAATTAAAAAGCAAGTATTTAATTTTAACCAGCAAAGGAACTAATGAGATAATAAATTAGTTAATGGAATTGGATTAAAATAATGATGGTTTGGATTGCGAATGAAATCCAAATAAGTGAAAATAAATTGGAAATGGCCTGGTTATTAATAAAATAAAATTCATAATGATTGAGTGAATGAACCACTTATATTAAATAAATAAATGGATGGAATTTGATTAAAAAGGAATCAAATGAAAGATGGAAATAAAACTTTAAAGGGTTGATTAAATGGAAAATAAACTTAAGTTATTGACTTAAGTAAATGTTGAATGGAAACTGAACTCAAACAGAGGAGTGGTTTAAATAAGTTGAGAAATAGTTATTTAATGAATTAACTTGGATTGTTGTCGAGCTAAATAAAATTCAATTTTTGGAAGTTGGAGATGAATTGAATTTAAGGAAAAAAATTGGAAATGAAGTAGTAAATTGAAGTAAGTTGGAATTCATATGAAATGGGAGTTCAATTTGAATATATACACTTCGGTGGTGAAGTAGTAAATAAGTATAAGAAAATTTATATTGAACTTAAGAATTGAAGAATGAAATTCTTAAGAAAATTTGTATTGGAAATATACTTAGTAATTTTGGAAAAAATATATATATATATACTAAGTGAATAGTTGAATGAAGACTAAAACTGAAGTTGTGAAATGTGATAGTTGTGAATAAAGGGATAACAATCAAAAAGAAATGTGAATAAAGGAGAATTGATATAATTGGTAATCAATTGAAATTAATACGTAAGGTGTACGTATATTATTTTATTCGCATAGCTATTTGATCCGGATTCGAACACAGAATTTCGAGATAGTTTTATCGATCCGAATCAGGATTTTTCACTCGATTTTCAACGGCGAACCTGGATATGGATTGTTGATTGATTCTGGATATTCTCTATCATAGTTTGTGGCTATGCAAGGAGAATGACGGTTTCTGATCGAGAAACCAGATCTGAGTCCGCACTAGGAAGTCGGGTGGACGATACTAGTTCGGAAGTGGAATTGTGTGATCGATTGAGCGATCGAATGTGATATTGCGTACGGATGATATATGTGCATCGTACGGGCTTAAGTAAAGCAAATATTGAAAATTTGTAAAGAAAAGTATAAAATGACTTTGGGATTGTGATTGAATATTATTGCTTAGTAGGATATACAGGTGTATAAAAGCAATGGATAAATTGGGATTTTTGATTTAGAAGATAAAATTTAATGGCCCGACAAAAAGGTATGTATTTGAATTTCTATATGAAATTTGATTGGGTTTTGGATCCAGCCACTTGGCTTTTTGTTTTCTTTTTGAGATTGGGAGGCCGTAGAGCCATTTTGTAGTAGTACCGAGCTAGCCGCGCAAAGGAGACGCTGGCGAAATTTTTCGGAAATTTAGGGAGTTAGAAAAATTTCGAGAAAAATTTGATAATTCAAAATTTGAATTCAAATTTAAATTTGAACTGATAAGAAAGATAATATTGTTTGGGACTTAGGAGTAAGTTTGAAAGGTTAGAAAGAGGGATAATGTATCTCTATTAAAGGATTTGTTTTGGGAGGTGGTTAAAACTATTTGGGGTTAAGGAAATAGTTAATGGGGATTGAATCATTCCTCTTAACTAGTAATTTCGGGGACGAAATTCTTTTAAGGGGGAAGGAATGTGACGACCCGGAATTTTTGTATATTTGAAATTTGAATATTTAATTTATTTTAAATATCCGAAGGTTAAATTTTAACTTTAATTTCAAATATACAGTATTTATTTGGATAATTAATTATTAAATTTAATTATCGGGATTGGGTAAAATATTGAATCTTGATTTTAAGCCTGTTAAAAATAGTTCAAAGGTTCAGAAAATTTATATTGTTAATACTGAAGATGATAGAACTTTTAAAATGGAATTTTAAAAGAGTTTTGTTCAGTTTTAAAAATATATCGTTGAAATTAAATTTAAAAAAATAGCCGTCCGAGGCACAGTCTCGGAATTCAGCGAAACCAGTTCCATTGGATCCGTAATATTGTATTATTATTGGATTTCAATTTTCGTAGTATTTGGAGTTGTCGTGTGATCGTACGGAATGTAAACGCGCTGAAATTTTATCGGAAATTTAATATTTTAACTGGTCGATATTTCTTTCCATATCCAGACTACGAGCCTTCTGGATCACGCTGTTTGTCCACGCGTTGAAACATCTGTACACGCGTCTCCTTCTCCTTTACAACTTTTCAACCGAGCCTCTCAGTTAAAAGAAAATTTGAAATAGCTGAAGCCTTTCGTTCCAAAGATAATGGCTGAACGACACCAGTTCACCTTGTAACATCCCGAAAATTTTCGACTTTCGAAAATTCAACATCGATACTCACTTTATCGACTGCTGAGCCATCGAATGCCGGAAACCCGAAAAGTTATGGTTTTAAGAAAGAAGGAAAGGTAGAGGTAGAAGAAAAGATAGAAGAAAAGAGAAAGAAGAAAGAAGAACAACAAAACAACAACAGATACAGAGCAGAGACAATATCAGAATCTTACACATCGCAGCGGAACAATATATAATAGATAAATGAATAATCTTTAAAACAAAGAACTATATCATTTTATACATACATCAATCATCAGAGTCAATATACAACAATGGACAGTTATATAACTTGTCCTCATACAGAATACACAGCGGAATAAATACTATCAGATACAAATACTACGTCTCGTCATCCAGCTTGCTTCCAAAGTTCCAGAATATCCAGAATATCCTGATAATATAACTCTAGGCTGCCCGTGTGGAAATTTGTGGGCACCCAGAGTTTAGAAGGGAAACAATAAACTCCGAGTCAGTCATGGTGACTGGTGTGAGATCGTAAAACAGTTATTCTTTAAATTAAACAACAGAAATATTTTTAAAGTCAATTCGCAATGCTTTTGGAAAATGAAACTACCATAAGACCTCCCACCACACACACAATGCAAACGCAGAATTGGAGGAGATTTCTTCTTATGATAGTCAAAGATGCTTACTACGCAAAAATCAAACTCTTTTTGATATTATTATTAGTGCATAGTGTAGAAAACATTTCGAAAGTATAATATTAATCTTAGCCAGCATAGGCATTCCGCACTTATGCCTACTATAGCTACTATGTTCAATAGCAGGTTACCGCCACATTCCATAGCAGGTAATACAACTAAAACCGTACACGTCACGTATTGTTTCTTTGGATTTCCAACAAATGGTCAGGCTAAGGAACTTCCTATCCACGATGGGTACGTCCTTGGAATAGACGACCCGAGAACCTAACCGGATCTCTGCCAACACAAGGCCGGGTTACCTCTGCAAAAATAGGTAACTACTGACACGCGTATGCCATCCCCCGATCGTCACCGATCTTCCCGAGGATCCCCGATTTCCAACAAACCACAAAGTAATAATAACTGTGCAGCAACCACAGAGGTTAAGTATCTGGGCTCCATACCATGATACCACCTTTATCCAGAAGGAATGACATACACTAAGGGGCGCTACTCCCTAGAACCTTGCCGCATCCTTCCTGTTTCGACCATTTCCGGGGTGTGAGGCTCGACGAAGTCTCGTCCACAAAGCTACGCTTTCTCAAAAAGCCCTGCTTCGGGTCAAACAAAATGATCAACCTATGATCACAAAGATATAAGATCAAACAAATGATCATATCACAAATGATCAAACACTGATCATTTCACAGCAACACTCAGTATGCCACGTTACCAAATTGGGATATATCGCTGATAAATTTCAACTACATAACCTCTGAGCTCGTACGTCTCAGAGAAGGGTGTTAAGCTAAGAGAATAAATTCTCCGCCACCAACAGAAATGTATTTGAAAGAAATCAGCTTTATATCTCAAATTGTAACGTCAGACACACAATCCATACAAGTCTGTTCCGGGATCGAACAGAACCGAAGGCACTTCTCACGAAGCCCTTGCATTTCCGGATAAATTTCTAATCACGTCAGGACTTCCCGTCACTAAGGGTGATAAAACCTCTAAATCGAAGATCAGTCGATGTAGAGTAACTCGACGGTAATCCTTCCGTTTTCAAAAATATCCGGTCTTCAACACCGGTCTTCAAATGCAATTCATAACGACGTATCACATATTCGGAATGGGTTATACGACCCCATGGTCCTTTCCCGGCTAACCCGAATAGTGAGCGATTATTTAAAAACAAGTGTGGCATTCAAATTCATCCAATCACAACAAATACCTATCTAAAGGTAATTATTGATAGTCGGTTATTTAACTATCAATAAAGATGCGCAACATCATCAGATTCCAAAATTTTTTCCAAATTATTTATTTTCCAAAAATATCTTTACAAGATATAAAATTCCCACACTTAAAAATAAATCAACGTTTATTTTTAAACAACTTCCCTTTCTTTTATAAATTCCATAGTGAATTTATATTTCAAAATATCTACTGATATACGATTCTCAAATCGATTTCAAATATTCAATTTCAATTTATCTTTAAGAAGATAAAATCTCAAAACGTTCATTTCATATTGGAAAAGCATTTCCCTACTTATTTAATAATAAGTATTTCACAAATCATTTATTTTCAACATTGGAAAATGTTCGATATACTTAAATCAGTATTAAGTATACATTCATTCTTTTAAGGAAATCATTCTCTTTAAATACATTTATTTGAGTCAAAAAGAATGTTACGTAAAACATCGTTACGACGACTCAAAATCACTAGTATAGGGATTCAGATTTAAGATAGATATATGAATCCCAATACTATACAAAAATATTTCCTTTTGGAAACCATTTACTATAACAACAGTGTTATAGTCCACCATTTCCTTCTACTTCTCGAAAACGTCTATTTCAACAATAAATGTTGAAATCTATGTATTCGATACTTATCACGTTTTAAAACATCTTTTAAAACAATTACTTCATTTCTGTAATATCGCTTTCCCAAAACAAGTTCATTTTACTTAACAATATATTCACTATCCAAAATCGTGAATATACTTTACTATTTACATTTCACTATTTTCTACACGTTTTATTTTGATAATAATTCGCTATCCAAAATCGCGAATATATCTCCTTTGATAATCTTCTATATTAAATTTATCAAATTCAATCGATTGGTTTCCGAATTTATAAAACAACGTTTATAAATTCCAATTTCTATTTTCTATAACAACTCCGGTTTATAAATCTCATTTTATTAACTTCAAAAATCCACTTATAAGAATAAGTGATTTCGGATTTATAAAACAACGTTTATAAGTCACATTTGTACTTTATAACGATTTCAACTTACAAAATCATTTCATTTAGCAATTTCTATTTATATCCCAATTTCGTGCAAAAATCTAATTTATAAGTAAATTACTTATGAATCGTTTATTCTACAACCTCTATTCACTTTATAACTTCACGTTATAAATCTATTTATTTCATTCACTTATGAAATCCTTTTTATACTTCTTTTTAACACTTATAAAAATTCGTTTTATAAGTCCAATATTTCGATTTACAAAATATCAATTTTACGAATCTTTTTATACAAATCTTTTATAGTTATTCAAAAATCCCCACTTAAACCATTTTATAAATAAATCGACTTTTATTTCAAAAACGACACATCGGTTATATTTCACTAAAAATTATAACTTTTATAACTTTAAAAATTTACGTTATAAATCGATTCAAAAATTCCATAAAACGTATATTTTCAAAAATCACTTTAAAAAAAACCTTTTAAAGTAAAAGTCGTTATTTTTACATTTCAAAACTGAATCCGATGATGCAACAACACCAATCAGTCCATCACAACAGTCAATATCATATATCAATATGATAACAGAATATATCACAATATCTGTAAATAAATAACTACTGGTGAGGAATCAAGTTGGATCCCTCCAACCTGTTTCCCTGCATCCAAAGACGTTAGCACAATACCAATTCCGCTCCAGTACGGAATTATCGCGGTATATGGGTTTTTATAAATCCGCTTACTAACGGCGCAATAGGGTCTCATCCGCTATACGAGGCGGGAAATCAATCAATCCAATATATACATATGCCAATATGTATATACTGCTATATATATATAGATATATCCTATCATATCTAATAGCACATTCAAACAGTCAATCATCAATCAATAACTGTAAATAATTCCACATTCAAATTTGAGTGAGAAGATCTCACCGTGATTTTAATTCTGATTCCAGCGTTTATTTCGAATAAAATTAAACACGCGTTTAATTTTACCCGAAATTCCAACTAGCTCCAAACGACTCTAAACCAATTGCATCGCGTAGTATTCGACGATACGAAGCCAACGCTTTTCGTTTCGTAATTTTCTGACAATATATGACAAAGTTATGATATTTTAAACTTAATACAAATTTAAATACAATTTCTTTTATAATTTTTAAACATCAACCTAATCTGGCCATTAGATCTGCTACCCCCCTAATCTCGGTCGTTCGTGCCTTCTTCCCCAATACGTGAATAAATTGAACGGCACACCCATCAGCCGCCATAGAACCCTAATACACGCGACCGCTTCGATGACTTCGACGACGATCAGGAAGTGCCGTTCCACTCGCCTCCACGTGCTCCACCAACAACCGGAGTGGCTTCGAACTCGGTGGTCCCCTCAGCTCCAAAAAACGTACGAAAGCGAGCACGAACGCGACCAGATTCCGGCCTCCTCGTCGAGTGATACGCCTCTTCACCGTACGGATCTGTCGAGCTCGAGATGCTCTTTAACTTTGTTGTTGGAAGATTTTGCAAATTGTTTATGGATTTTAAGAAATGAAAGGAAGAACGAGGGAACTTGCTGGCCGTTCGTTTCAATGGAGGCGGCTGCAGTTTTTTTTTAAAAGCCCTAGGGTTGAATTTTCTTTGCAAATGAAAGAGTGGAGGGGTTTATATAGAAAAAAACGACGAACACTATTCACTCCGGATTTTCCGAACTCGAAATCGAGCGTGCCGGTTAGCGTTTCTAAGGTTTACCCCGCGTTCCGAACGCAATGGAACAGGTTTCGGAAGCTAATTCGATCGTATGTGTGAGATATGACAATAAACGATCAATTTAAATTAAACCGATTCAAATCGATTTCGAGGCGTTTTAATTTGTACCGGACAAACGGTAAATCCAAAAATTACGAAATTTGAAATCTTACAATAATATCACATTACGGATCCGATGAAACTGGTTTCGTCGAAATCCGAGACCGTTTGAAAAATGACTATTTTAACTCGACGATTTAAAGTTAAAATAATATCGATGCGTTTCGAGTTGCCACGGTCAAATGACAACTTCGATTGCTACGAAAATTGAAATCCGATAATAACTAACTATTACGGATCTAATGGAACTGGTCTCGTTCAATTCTGAGACTGTTCAAAAATTGGCTATTTTACCGTCGATAATTAAATATTAAAATATTCAATTTTCACAGTTTAACTTTAAATTCGATTCTGGAAGTTCTATAACCTTTCTATAACTCCAGTATGATTAAAATAAAATTTCCCAAATCATTTTCAATCATTTTAAACTCGATTTTCCATTATCTCTGGAATTTCACTATTTAATTTATCGATTTAATTATCCAATTAAATCCAATATTCGAAAAATAAATCATTCGACTTCTTAATTCCATTTATTAATATTAAAAATCAATTAATTATTCGAATTTTAATTACCAAAAATTCTGGGTCGTTACAGACTTCCCCCCTTAAAAGAATTTCGTCCTCGAAATTACAAGTTAGGGAAAAAGGTCCTTAACTCGTCTACTATCTTCCACAATCTAATAGTTTTATCAATTTATCAAAACAAATCTTTCTATTAAAGATTCATTATCATTCAACTCGTTTTCCAACTTCAATTATAAGTTTCAAACAACATTGTTTAACTTCTCAATTCAAATTCGAGTTTAAATCCAGATTTTTAAACTTCAAAATTTTCTCAAAAATTCCTGACGCCTTAAATTTTCAGAAAATTTCGCCAGCGTCTCCTTTGCGCGGCTAATACAGCACGACTACAAAACGTCCCTCCGGACTCTCAGATTTCAAAAAGAAAAAGAAAAAGCCAAGCGGCTAGAGAAATAAGTCATCAAATCTCATATTCAAATTTAAATACATACCTTTAGTCGAGCAATTCAAATTATCTTCGAAATCAAAATTCCAATTCCTTTTATACACCTGTATATCCTACTAGCCATAATATCTAGTTACATATATTCAAACCATTTTGTACATTCAATTACAAAATTTTCGATACAAACTGCTTATATCATTTTTAGCTTACTATTGAAGTTGCATATTCAATTTCGTTCAATCTTTACATTTCACATTCATTTGAATTCCATTCACAATTTCAATTCTATTTGAATTTAGTTCACTTCCTGAATATTGAATTTCTATCAATTGACTTTCATTCACAACTGATTATTTCGAATTAGTTCTAATTACCAATTCATTACGAATTCCAATTCATTTTCAAATTATATTTACCTTGTCATTCCTTCAATTAGTTTCGCATACTAATTTTATTTCAATACTTCACTTTGTTTATCACAAATCAAATCCAGTTTTCCAATATTCAGCTTGAATTTCATTTACTAACAAATTTCAAATATTTTATAAGTCTTCGACTTATCTACATTCCAATTTCATTCCTTTAATGAATTTTAATTCCAATTATCTTCTTTGAAATTTCACTTTCATTTATTCAAATTTATGCACTTATACTTCCTTTAATTTAACTCCATTCTTTAAGTTAAATTTATTCTATCAACATTCAATTTGTATAAGTTATCAACTTAATAATATTTCATAAATATGGTATTCCAGAGTCTTTAAATCTTTTTCAAAAACCATTTTTGAAAACAATTCAAATTTTCCTTTGAATTTCAAAACAAAATCCCATTTTTTTCAAACAACTTCTATTCAAAACAATTTGGCAGCAATTTCTCTTTTGGAAACCCGAAAATGAACACCAACGATGCCGCGGTCATCATCGAAGTTATTTTCCAGCGACCGAAAAGAGTTTAGAGCCTTTATCTTTCCAAAATACTTTTCAAAATCTTCGAAATTCATTTTCAAATCAAAAATGATTTAACTTTCCAAATCTCCAAAATTTTCAAATTCTTTTCAAACATTTCCAAAAACTTTTCTGGAATTCCGTTTTAAATTACAAATCACATTTATAATTTACATTCTTTAAATTTCATTTGTATGTGAATTTATTTCTTAACTTTGGAGTTACAGTTTCAATTTCTTATTCAATTTCAATGATAATAATTTACTATTATTACTTCCTAACATCCATGCAATCATATACTATGATAATTCATAGAAAATCATTTCTTTTATATACAAAAATAGTTTTGGGCAAAATTATCTCATTCACCCTATTCAAAAACAATACTGTGCCGAATTGTTCTATTCAAGTGTTTAGAGATCCCTATCGATAGAGTTGTACGGACAATACCGACCAGAATCCATATACCACCCAACAAACCAATCATCACAATATAAAACAATTTTATATTCACATAACAAATACGCGCTCATATCTATTATTACACTCAACTCATTCTAGAGTATTACTGACTCTATCTCTAATGAGTAACACCCAACAGAGCAGGGTTGTCGCTTAACCATATGCTCTGATACCAAATGTAACATCCCGAAAATTTTCGACTTTCGAAAATTCAACATCGATACTCACTTTATCGACTGCTGAGCCATCGAATGCCGGAAACCCGAAAAGTTATGGTTTTAAGAAAGAAGGAAAGGTAGAGGTAGAAGAAAAGATAGAAGAAAAGAGAAAGAAGAAAGAAGAACAACAAAACAACAACAGATACAGAGCAGAGACAATATCAGAATCTTACACATCGCAGCGGAACAATATATAATAGATAAATGAATAATCTTTAAAACAAAGAACTATATCATTTTATACATACATCAATCATCAGAGTCAATATACAACAATGGACAGTTATATAACTTGTCCTCATACAGAATACACAGCGGAATAAATACTATCAGATACAAATACTACGTCTCGTCATCCAGCTTGCTTCCAAAGTTCCAGAATATCCTGATAATATAACTCTAGGCTGCCCGTGTGGAAATTTGTGGGCACCCAGAGTTTAGAAGGGAAACAATAAACTCCGAGTCAGTCATGGTGACTGGTGTGAGATCGTAAAACAGTTATTCTTTAAATTAAACAACAGAAATATTTTTAAAGTCAATTCGCAATGCTTTTGGAAAATGAAACTACCATAAGACCTCCCACCACACACACAATGCAAACGCAGAATTGGAGGAGATTTCTTCTTATGATAGTCAAAGATGCTTACTACGCAAAAATCAAACTCTTTTTGATATTATTATTAGTGCATAGTGTAGAAAACATTTCGAAAGTATAATATTAATCTTAGCCAGCATAGGCATTCCGCACTTATGCCTACTATAGCTACTATGTTCAATAGCAGGTTACCGCCACATTCCATAGCAGGTAATACAACTAAAACCGTACACGTCACGTATTGTTTCTTTGGATTTCCAACAAATGGTCAGGCTAAGGAACTTCCTATCCACGATGGGTACGTCCCTGGAATAGACGACCCGAGAACCTAACCGGATCTCTGCCAACACAAGGCCGGGTTACCTCTGCAAAAATAGGTAACTACTGACACGCGTATGCCATCCCCCGATCGTCACCGATCTTCCCGAGGATCCCCGATTTCCAATAAACCACAAAGTAATAATAACTGTGCAGCAACCACAGAGGTTAAGTATCTGGGCTCCATACCATGATACCACCTTTATCCAGAAGGAATGACATACACTAAGGGGCGCTACTCCCTAGAACCTTGCCGCATCCTTCCTGTTTCGACCATTTCCGGGGTGTGAGGCTCGACGAAGTCTCGTCCACAAAGCTACGCTTTCTCAAAAAGCCCTGCTTCGGGTCAAACAAAATGATCAACCTATGATCACAAAGATATAAGATCAAACAAATGATCATATCACAAATGATCAAACACTGATCATTTCACAGCAACACTCAGTATGCCACGTTACCAAATTGGGATATATCGCTGATAAATTTCAACTACATAACCTCTGAGTTCGTACGTCTCAGAGAAGGGTGTTAAGCTAAGAGAATAAATTCTCCGCCACCAACAGAAATGTATTTGAAAGAAATCAGCTTTATATCTCAAATTGTAACGTCAGACACACAATCCATACAAGTCTGTTCCGGGATCGAACAGAACCGAAGGCACTTCTCACGAAGCCCTTGCATTTCCGGATAAATTTCTAATCACGTCAGGACTTCCCGTCACTAAGGGTGATAAAACCTCTAAATCGAAGATCAGTCGATGTAGAGTAACTCGACGGTAATCCTTCCGTTTTCAAAAATATCCGGTCTTCAACACCGGTCTTCAAATGCAATTCATAACGACGTATCACATATTCGGAATGGGTTATACGACCCCATGGTCCTTTCCCGGCTAACCCGAATAGTGAGCGATTATTTAAAAACAAGTGTGGCATTCAAATTCATCCAATCACAACAAATACCTATCTAAAGGTAATTATTGATAGTCGGTTATTTAACTATCAATAAAGATGCGCAACATCATCAGATTCCAAAAAATTTTCCAAATTATTTATTTTCCAAAAATATCTTTACAAGATATAAAATTCCCACACTTAAAAATAAATCAACGTTTATTTTTAAACAACTTCCCTTTCTTTTATAAATTCCATAGTGAATTTATATTTCAAAATATCTACTGATATACGATTCTCAAATCGATTTCAAATATTCAATTTCAATTTATCTTTAAGAAGATAAAATCTCAAAACGTTCATTTCATATTGGAAAAGCATTTCCCTACTTATTTAATAATAAGTATTTCACAAATCATTTATTTTCAACATTGGAAAATGTTCGATATACTTAAATCAGTATTAAGTATACATTCATTCTTTTAAGGAAATCATTCTCTTTAAATACATTTATTTGAGTCAAAACGAATGTTACGTAAAACATCGTTACGACGACTCAAAATCACTAGTATAGGGATTCGGATTTAAGATAGATATATGAATCCCAATACTATACAAAAATATTTCCTTTTGGAAACCATTTACTATAACAACAGTGTTATAGTCCACCATTTCCTTCTACTTCTCGAAAACGTCTATTTCAACAATAAATGTTGAAATCTATGTATTCGATACTTATCACGTTTTAAAACATCTTTTAAAACAATTACTTCATTTCTGTAATATCGCTTTCCCAAAACAAGTTCATTTTACTTAACAATATATTCACTATCCAAAATCGTGAATATACTTTACTATTTACATTTCACTATTTTCTACACGTTTTATTTTGATAATAATTCGCTATCCAAAATCGCGAATATATCTCCTTTGATAATCTTCTATATTAAATTTATCAAATTCAATCGATTGGTTTCCGAATTTATAAAACAACGTTTATAAATTCCAATTTCTATTTTCTATAACAACTCCGGTTTATAAATCTCATTTTATTAACTTCAAAAATCCACTTATAAGAATAAGTGATTTCGGATTTATAAAACAACGTTTATAAGTCACATTTGTACTTTATAACGATTTCAACTTACAAAATCATTTCATTTAGCAATTTCTATTTATATCCCAATTTCGTGCAAAAATCTAATTTATAAGTAAATTACTTATGAATCGTTTATTCTACAACCTCTATTCACTTTATAACTTCACGTTATAAATCTATTTATTTCATTCACTTATGAAATCCTTTTTATACTTCTTTTTAACACTTATAAAAATTCGTTTTATAAGTCCAATATTTCGATTTACAAAATATCAATTTTACGAATCTTTTTATACAAATCTTTTATAGTTATTCAAAAATCCCCACTTAAACCATTTTATAAATAAATCGACTTTTATTTCAAAAACGACACATCGGTTATATTTCACTAAAAATTATAACTTTTATAACTTTAAAAATTTACGTTATAAATCGATTCAAAAATTCCATAAAACGTATATTTTCAAAAATCACTTTAAAAAAAACCTTTTAAAGTAAAAGTCGTTATTTTTACATTTCAAAACTGAATCCGATGATGCAACAACACCAATCAGTCCATCACAACGGTCAATATCATATATCAATATGATAACAGAATATATCACAATATCTGTAAATAAATAACTACTGGTGAGGAATCCAGTTGGATCCCTCCAACCTGTTTCCCTGCATCCAAAGACGTTAGCACAATACCAATTCCGCTCCAGTACGGAATTATCGCGGTATATGGGTTTTTATAAATCCGCTTACTAACGGCGCAATAGGGTCTCATCCGCTATACGAGGCGGGAAATCAATCAATCCAATATATACATATGCCAATATGTATATACTGCTATATATATATAGATATATCCTATCATATCTAATAGCACATTCAAACAGTCAATCATCAATCAATAACTGTAAATAATTCCACATTCAAATTTGAGTGAGAAGATCTCACCGTGATTTTAATTCTGATTCCAGCGTTTATTTCGAATAAAATTAAACACGCGTTTAATTTTACCCGAAATTCCAACTAGCTCCAAACGACTCTAAACCAATTGCATCGCGTAGTATTCGACGATACGAAGCCAACGCTTTTCGTTTCGTAATTTTCTGACAATATATGACAAAGTTATGATATTTTAAACTTAATACAAATTTAAATACAATTTCTTTTATAATTTTTAAACATCAACCTAATCTGGCCATTAGATCTGCTACCCCCCTAATCTCGGTCGTTCGTGCCTTCTTCCCCAATACGTGAATAAATTGAACGGCACACCCATCAGCCGCCATAGAACCCTAATACACGCGACCGCTTCGATGACTTCGACGACGATCAGGAAGTGCCGTTCCACTCGCCTCCACGTGCTCCACCAACAACCGGAGTGGCTTCGAACTCGGTGGTCCCCTCAGCTCCAAAAAACGTACGAAAGCGAGCACGAACGCGACCAGATTCCGGCCTCCTCGTCGAGTGATACGCCTCTTCACCGTACGGATCTGTCGAGCTCGAGATGCTCTTTAACTTTGTTGTTGGAAGATTTTGCAAATTGTTTATGGATTTTAAGAAATGAAAGGAAGAACGAGGGAACTTGCTGGCCGTTCGTTTCAATGGAGGCGGCTGCAGTTTTTTTTTAAAAGCCCTAGGGTTGAATTTTCTTTGCAAATGAAAGAGTGGAGGGGTTTATATAGAAAAAAACGACGAACACTATTCACTCCGGATTTTCCGAACTCGAAATCGAGCGTGCCGGTTAGCGTTTCTAAGGTTTACCCCGCGTTCCGAACGCAATGGAACAGGTTTCGGAAGCTAATTCGATCGTATGTGTGAGATATGACAATAAACGATCAATTTAAATTAAACCGATTCAAATCGATTTCGAGGCGTTTTAATTTGTACCGGACAAACGGTAAATCCAAAAATTACGAAATTTGAAATCTTACAATAATATCACATTATGGATCCGATGAAACTGGTTTCGTCGAAATCCGAGACCGTTTGAAAAATGACTATTTTAACTCGACGATTTAAAGTTAAAATAATATCGATGCGTTTCGAGTTGCCACGGTCAAATGACAACTTCGATTGCTACGAAAATTGAAATCCGATAATAACTAACTATTACGGATCTAATGGAACTGGTCTCGTTCAATTCTGAGACTGTTCAAAAATTGGCTATTTTACCGTCGATAATTAAATATTAAAATATTCAATTTTCACAGTTTAACTTTAAATTCGATTCTGGAAGTTCTATGACCTTTCTATAACTCCAGTATGATTAAAATAAAATTTCCCAAATCATTTTCAATCATTTTAAACTCGATTTTCCATTATCTCTGGAATTTCACTATTTAATTTATCGATTTAATTATCCAATTAAATCCAATATTCGAAAAATAAATCATTCGACTTCTTAATTCCATTTATTAATATTAAAAATCAATTAATTATTCGAATTTTAATTACCAAAAATTCTGGGTCGTTACAGACTTCCCCCCTTAAAAGAATTTCGTCCTCGAAATTACAAGTTAGGGAAAAAGGTCCTTAACTCGTCTACTATCTTCCACAATCTAATAGTTTTATCAATTTATCAAAACAAATCTTTCTATTAAAGATTCATTATCATTCAACTCGTTTTCCAACTTCAATTATAAGTTTCAAACAACATTGTTTAACTTCTCAATTCAAATTCGAGTTTAAATCCAGATTTTTAAACTTCAAAATTTTCTCAAAAATTCCTGACGCCTTAAATTTTCAGAAAATTTCGCCAGCGTCTCCTTTGCGCGGCTAATACGGCACGACTACAAAACGTCCCTCCGGACTCTCAGATTTCAAAAAGAAAAAGAAAAAGCCAAGCGGCTAGAGAAATAAGTCATCAAATCTCATATTCAAATTTAAATACATACCTTTAGTCGAGCAATTCAAATTATCTTCGAAATCAAAATTCCAATTCCTTTTATACACCTGTATATCCTACTAGCCATAATATCTAGTTACATATATTCAAACCATTTTGTACATTCAATTACAAAATTTTCGATACAAACTGCTTATATCATTTTTAGCTTACTATTGAAGTTGCATATTCAATTTCGTTCAATCTTTACATTTCACATTCATTTGAATTCCATTCACAATTTCAATTCTATTTGAATTTAGTTCACTTCCTGAATATTGAATTTCTATCAATTGACTTTCATTCACAACTGATTATTTCGAATTAGTTCTAATTACCAATTCATTACGAATTCCAATTCATTTTCAAATTATATTTACAACCCTATAGTTGGGTCGAGTGGAAGTATTGGAAGTGAAGCACTATTCAAGGGAGGATTCGTCTCTCTGTTATATGCGGTTAGTATCACAGTCAACTCAAAGTCAAAGTCTCTGGCCAGAGCATTTCGGTTAATAATAATTGTTATTATTAAACCAAGGACTTTGTATTTAGACTATAAAGTTGAATGTGGATGAGGTTGGAATTTGACCATTACCAAATTCCGTACGTTCAAAGTGACAAAGTTTTGACTTAGAGAATTGGTGTAAACAAATGTCACAATCGGGTAACGCTTATTAAACTAAAATTGGATTTTACTGAAAATGAGTAAGCGATAAATTTGGTCATAATGTCACATCACCTGCTAAGTGACGTGTGAACGTTAACATTAGAATAGTTTGATGTTAATCGCTGACCAAATTTACACCCAAGAGTTACACGGCCGAAATGATGATTTCCCTTAAGATCGAACGATTTAATTAGTTTATAATTGTTATAAATTAATTAAATTAATTAATATTTATGAAATATTAATTATAAAATTTGAATATGATTTGAGAAATAAATAATGTTATATATATTTATAATAGTTATAAATATATCGATCAATATACAATATCGACAAGCGATTAAATTAGATTTAATTGCAAAGTATTTTGGCTTGGGCTTAGATGAGTTTAAGGACCATCATTAGGGCTGCAAAATTTAGGTTTTGGGAAGGTCTAGGGGTGGCTAAAACATAGGGAATTGGCTTGGAGATAATGGGTTGAGATAAAGTGAGAATGAGTAAAAAGATTTTTCTCATTTCTCTCTAATACAACCCTATATATATATATCTGTGTGTGTGTGTATCTCTAAAAATAATTACTAACCTTTTTGGCCACCATTACCTTCTACAATGCTGGTTAAAACATAGCTCTCAATCCACTCCAAAATTCTCAAATATATTTCAAATTAAAATAATACTATTCGATAGTTAGAGGTCAGTGATTCCGGACTTGCAATCTGACGAATCATGAACTGTAAAAGGAAAGGAAGTCATTGCTTCAACGTGGATTCAAAGGCTTCATTAAATTGGTAATTTTAATTCATATTACAGTAATTAAATTATATTCTATGATCCTATAATGAGCAATTTCATATTTGTTTAAATATATTGCTACTATATGTTTAGTTAGGTGAGATTTTGTAAGTAGATGTGGTTATCACAAATCAGTTTGGTTATGTGCATAATTTGTTTATATACTATTTGATTTATGTATAAACAAATGTTGTTTACTGTACAAAATTAAATTTTTTCATTAATAATTTTTTTATATATATTTATTAACAAATTCATATATATATATATATATATTAGTGTAGTTTTCTCTTTCAAAATAGCATATATGCATATATAAGATATATATATGATTTAAAAAATTTTGTACACTTATTTATATATAATATGAATTTAAAAATTCGAAAATTAATTATCATACATATATTCATATTTTAAATTAACATTTATTGAAATTTTGAATTGTTTATTATATATAAAAGAATCATTACATTAAAAGTTCAATTTTATATTTAAAAAAAATATTATATCATTTCAGAAACATATAGAAAAAATTTAGGAATTTTTCAATGAAGTTTATTATTTTTAATAATTAATATTATTTCGAAAAAACTTTTTATGATTTATTAAAAATAATAATTTAGTTTAAAAATTCTTCAAATTTTTCGTAACCTTTTATTCATGATACTAGAATTTATAAAATTTAAAATTTAAATTTTTTAATAATATATTATTTTATATTAAATAATTATTGCCGAAATTAATGTATTTATTTTTAAAAATAATAATTCAACTTTGAAAAATCTCCAAATTTTTCCTAAGCTCTATTTTATGATCCTAGATTTTTGAAAATTGTAAAATTTGAATTTTCATCAATGGATTATTTTATGTTAATTATTTATGGATGAAAAACATTATTTTATTCATAATATATACAAACTAAAATACTAAAATTATTTTGTTTGCAAAACTAAGTTAATTTTGAAATATAAATAACTTTTAATAATTTTTCTCTCTTTTTCTATATATATATTTATCTATATATAAATGTTTTATGTTCATATATTATATATAATGTATTTATACATACAGGTGTGTGTGTATTTTGTAACACATATACATGCACTTATTTGGACAACATACATGACATACAAAATGAGTTGATATGTCTGTTGCGAGTAAATCCCAACATCTTTATATGGGCATATTATACATTTCACGAATTATTATGTTATACATGCACTCACACATATATATACGGTACATTTATGTATAAACTAAATCAATTAAAATTAATTTCATATCTTAATATATTTGAATTTAAATAAAATAAATGATTTTATTTAAATGAAATTTAGAAATGTTCTAATTCAGTTAGACTTCATAGGCCCAATAAAAGATCCAATATGGTAAATTTTTTGAAATTCTCCCATAACTTCCCTTGCGGTCTAGTCTAGTTCCAACAATTGTATCGTAGCCCAATAGTGTGACGACCCGGAATTTTTGTATATTTGAAATTTGAATATTTAATTTATTTTAAATATCCGAAGGTTAAATTTTAACTTTAATTTCAAATATACAGTATTTATTTGGATAATTAATTATTAAATTTAATTATCGGGATTGGGTAAAATATTGAATCTTGATTTTAATCCTGTTAAAAATAGTTCAAAGGTTCAGAAAATTTATATTGTTAATACTGAAGATGATAGAACTTTTAAAATGGAATTTTAAAAGAGTTTTGTTCAGTTTTAAAAATATATCGTTGAAATTAAATTTAAAAAAATAGCCGTCCGAGGCACAGTCTCGGAATTCAGCGAAACCAGTTCCATTGGATCCGTAATATTGTATTATTATTGGATTTCAATTTTCGTAGTATTTGGAGTTGTCGTGTGATCGTACGGAATGTAAACGCGCTGAAATTTTATCGGAAATTTAATATTTTAACTGGTCGATATTTCTTTCCATATCCAGACTACGAGCCTTCTGGATCACGCTGTTTGTCCACGCGTTGAAACATCTGTACACGCGTCTCCTTCTCCTTTACAACTTTTCAACCGAGCCTCTCAGTTAAAAGAAAATTTGAAATAGCTGAAGCCTTTCGTTCCAAAGATAATGGCTGAACGACACCAGTTCACCTCTTTCCCAAAATTTATATTTCGTTCGCCCTCTTTTAATCTAAATCAAATATCCCTCTTCAACGCAATTCAGTAAATCAATTCGAAAAAGAAAAGAGGATGGCAGGCGAGAAAATCGTGTATCCCTCTTCAACGCAATTCAGTAAATCAATTCGAAAAAGAAAAGAGGATGGCAGGCGAGAAAATCGTGTATCCCTCCTCAGATAAAAATCAAATTCGTTCAGTTAGAAATGTAAATCGCGACTTGTATTTGAATTTCAAAATCGATTGCGAGTTAGTCGATTCAGCTCGAGGGCTTCGCTGGGTCTCGCGTTCGGTCGAAGGGATCGCGTAACTCAATTCGAGTCTCGAGAGCAGAGAGGAGAAGGGGGCGGCTCCGCTGGTTCGTGGTGGCATGTTTGTTGTCGCGAGGTGGAGGCAGTCCTGAGGAAGGGCACGCGACCTGATGATGGAAGCGTTGGTCTGGCATATCGAGGCAGTTGACCACGAATTGGCGTGGGCTTGGTAATGGAGGCTGTGAAGTGTGGGATTGAGCTCGTCACAGGCTGTGATTGGATTTAACTGTAAGGTATAAAAATTTATTTCTTTTAAGAATTTTTTTATAACTCAAAGATTGATTTTTCAGTATGAAAGATATATGCATGTAGATAAAGTATATAACTGAGATTTTAAAATTTGTAGTGAAATTTCAAAGACAGAACCGTTTTGAAATTTTAATACGTATATAGGTTAAATAGAAATTTTTATAGAATTTGAGAAAAATAGTTTTAAATATATACATGTACACTTTTAGATTTGAAGACATCCATGAAGAACTATATATAGAATTGGTTCAGGTTTATGTATATATTACTTACTGTTTAACTTTAATTTAAGGAAATTAAAACTTTAATTCATTTAGTTGGTTAGTCAGTAGGGTTAACTAGTTTATCTTAAATAAGAAATTAAGGTGATTCACTTGTTTAAAATTAACTTATTTAATTATTTTTACTAGAGATTTCAAAGGGGAAAATTGGGTTAAATCAAATTATAAGTTAAAATTTAAACCTATTAAGTGGTAATGAATTGTTTGGTAAGTTCAAATATTAATAAATCGTATAATGTTATTCAAGGTTTAAAATTCGAGAAGGAAGCAAGCTCAATTGGAAATGAGATGCTAATAGATCAAAGGTGAGTTAATCTCACTCAGTTGAATTAAAATTTAAATGGTTAAATTTAAATAATTGATTGGATGATTGTATTGATTGATGTGCTATATATATATAGTAGTATATATAAATATATACATATTGGCATATGTATATATTTGAGTTGTTGATATTCCCGCATTTATATAGCGGATGAGACCCTATGCGCCGCATAATAGCGGATGATATTTTATAAAACCCATATACCGCGATATTCCACCTCGAAGTGGAATTGGTATTGTGCTAACGTTTGTGGATGCAGGGAAACAGGTTGGAGGGATCCAACTGGATTCCTCAAAATATTTAAGTTTTGTTTAAATATTCTGTGATATGAATATTGATATCCTGTGATGATTTTATTGATGATTGAAATATTGGATGATATGGTTGGATTGAATATTTCAATAAAAGGAGTTATCAAAATATATTGAATTGGATTTTGAAAGAAATAAAAGAGTAAAATTTAAGTAAATAATTTAAGTGAATTGGAATAAGGGAATTTCGAAATAACAAGGGAAATATTAACTTTAAACTAAAGTGATATTAAATTTAAAGAATAAAGGATTTATTTTGAATGTAAGGATTAAATTTAATTAAAGGCTAAAGAAGGAATTTTGGAAGTTTAAAAATTGGTATTTTCAGTTAAAAAGGGTTTTAACTCAAATAAAGGAATAAATCTAAAAGTTAATGTATTTTGAAATAAATGAAGTAGTAAAGGAAATTTATTTCAAAGTAAAGTAAAGTAAATTGGAAAATCAATTGGAAATTGATTTAGTTGTTTAAAATTGGAATTTTAAAAGAGAAGTGAGATTTTGGAGATATAAACTGGGTTTATAAAGTAAAATAAAATATCAGTGGATATTTGAATATAAATTCAAGGTGGGAATTTAAAAAAAAAGATATGGTTTGGTTTAAAAATAAATGTTGATTTATTTTAAAAAAAAAAGATGGAAATGAGAAGTGTATTTCTCTGGATAGCCAAGTACGTTTTCCAAGCAATTTAAATATAAGTTAAAAAGTTTTAAGTATGTTTTAAAAAGCATGTTTTAGAAAATTGATTATTTCTAAATGTTAATTTTCAAAGTAGGTATTTTTAAAATCTATTAGTGTAGTAATTATATAAAAGTGATTTGCTATTCTGTTTTAAAAAGAGAAATTTAGTTTATATTTATAAAGTAGTTTATTTTAAAGTATATATTTTTAATAAAGTATTAAAGTAGTTTGATTTCAATGTTATAAAATATATTTAAAATAAAGTGTTTTTAAATTATTTTAAAAATAAAAGTATTTTGTACTTGGTGATTCAGTGGAAATAATTATTTGGGAAATGTTTTTCCGTAAGCGGAAACTGTTTTGAAATTGTTTTCAAATGAGCTTTGAAAATTGGAAATATATCTTGGAAAGATATTTGGGCAAATAAATAATGTGGGAAATTATTTAATTGTGTGATGGTTGCTTGTGGATGTTAATTGATAGTTAAATAACCGACTATCAATATTGGCCAAATGCGCTGATCGTTTCGAAGAGACCGGGATCGGGTTTCCGTATACCGGGATTCTAGGTCTGGAGACCCGAATACCACTTCGATCCGGTTTGTACGTTTCGTGTAACGATTTCGGAGTCGAAGATGGAGCTATGAAATGCAAGGGCTAGTCGCTACTAATCCTGAGGATATTTCCAAAATGGATGTAGTAGGAATAGTGCCTTCGGTTCCGTTCAAACCCGGGACGGACTGGTATGGACGAATGCTTGCGAAACATCGTCAGCGGACGATGGGCATTCTAAGGGATATGTTCTCTAAAAGGTATCGTTTAGCCTCGAACCTCATCAACCGGGAATGACTGAAAATCAGGGGTTATGCAGCAAGGCTTCGTGGGTAGCTCCCACTGGAGGGTAAGGTCATCCCTGTCTAGATGTCCCTTTTTATTTCGGCTTAGTGGTGCGGTTGCTGATCCCAACCGTGGGGTGATTTTATTCGGGATCATCCAGTAAGGGATGGTTCCGGCCTTGTGTTGCAGGGGAGCGGGCGTACTCCTCGGTACGGTGATCTAGGCCACGTACTGTGACAGGTGGTACCCCAGTGCCTAGTCATTCGTTGGAAATCCATTCTCCCTACGTGCCTTGTACGGTTTTGATTGTGCCCAACTATTGTTGAAATGTGAGATGCAAGCATTTCAGCTAGATTCTATTTTACTTTCTGTAGACACTATTATAATATCAGAGGATTTTGATATAAAGTGTTTTAGCTATCGTAAGGTAAAAACCCGACATGTTTATTTGTGGCGTGGTCTTACGAGATGCTTTTTCAAAGGATTTTGAAACTTTAATAATCAATTTGAGTGTGATTTTCTCACGCTGGTATTCCAGACTGACTCGGGTATTGTTTTATATGATGCTCGGGTCAGACCGAGTATTATAAATTACAGGAAATGATGCTGTGGAGCTGGATGGCGATACGTACTTTCGTATTTGAGTTATATATTCCGCTGTGTATTCAGATTGTGAGGACAAGTTATGATTACTGTCCAGTTGTATGATATTGATGTGATGTACTCTGATGATGTATTGGGATGATGTATATATAAACAGATATAGATTTCTTTTTGTGTAAAGATCTGTTATTACCTATTATAGTTTATTCCGCTGCGTATGAGAGATTCTGTTGTTGTTTTCTATTTTTCTTCTTCTTCTACCTCTTCTTCTTAACTAAAATGGTCCGGTTTTTCGTGTAGAAAAACTCGGGTTGTGACAAATAGCCTATGCGGTCTCTAAATTATTCATATTAGGGCTAACTATTTAAGCTTACCCACTTAGTACGGTGTCTAAAAAGGTAATGTATAGGATTGGAATTGGGTAATCAAGTACCCTGTCCTACCTAGTTACCGGTCTGGCCCGAAAGGTGAAGTGGGCCCAAAGGTTGCTCCTAATAGAAAAAGGCCCAACTTTATTTGGGCCTTGGGCTAATTTTCAAAACCATTATAAAAATTAATGTTAAAGATTTTAAGTTTAATAGTTAAATTTAAAATAAAACATGTTTATTATAAAAAGTATAATAATACATAAGTTCTCAAAATGTTTGAAAGGACAATGATATTTTCAAAATGTTTGAAAATATATTTATATAACAATTTCAAATTTCAAATTTATTAATAAGATTAATAAAATAAATTAATTAAATATGTTAATTAATTAATGCATATATGCATGTATTACATATGTTGATATATGTTTTGTTATTTTAAAATGTTTAAGATAACATAAGTATACGTGTATGTATACAAGATAAATTTTGAAATTAATAAATATTGTTTAATTGAATAAATTAATTAAAGGTTAATTAATTAAATAAAATACATATATATATATATACGATATATGTGTGTTACACTGTAAAGGTTATAGTATACACTATAGATATTATAGTAGATATGTCCAATATAAAAGTTATATTGGAATACTAATTTAAAATTAATTAAAGAGTTAATTGATTAAAATTAATTAGATAAGATTTAATTAATGATATATTATATGTAAGACTATCATATAAGTAATATGAAATATAAAAGTTATATAACAATAAAACTTATATGATATGTGTATAAACTAAATGTGGAATATTAAAGAAACCCAAATAGACTTGAGAAATAAATACATATGTAAATGTACATATACCGTGATTTATGATGTGTCTGACACTAGAATCGCTGGGGTATTACATAAGAAATATATTATTCTATAAGTCGATATCACTCAATATATATATTGAAGATTACGAATCTTCAATATAATGTTGTCCTCTACCATATATATTAATAAATTACTTACATACTCCTTAGTTGTTGAGCAAACTCAAGCTAGGGATGTTATGCGTAGTATTATTAATATATTGAACATATGAGGTAAGATAACTATATGTATTTGTTGAGCAAACTCAAGGTACATATACTATACTTATGCCACCACGATATGGTAGGTATGGGTGAATAATCTCTTTTGATTTGTTGAGCAAACTCAAGGTAGAAATGAGATTAGAACAAGGAAAAATGGGTTAGAAGTTATATATGATACAACCGATAAGGAGTTATCCATCGTTTGTGGGGCTATGATTTGTTGAGCAAACTCAAGGTCAGAATACCAAAACAAACGAGTCCTAACACTCACTAGTGAAGTTGTAAGACTTCTATATTTTATCTTAAGGTTTGGAGAAATATACGAGACTAGTGGGAGCCTTATTAGAAAAATGAAATGGTAACATTTAACCTTTCTAATATTGTAAGAACATATGCTATATAATGTTATAATTATCTACAATGATAAATTTGTGCATTTAATACGATTGATAAAACGTTTGTCAATTAACATATATAAACAAACTGAATTGCAAGTTGACAAATAGAAATATAATATATACTTACTAATAATTCTAATTGCATGTTATATAATGTTTCTATATCCATGCAAGTGCCCAATTTCAACTACTTAATACATTTGTAAGTTGGTCACTTATATGTTTGTTTGGTTTAGACCGTGTCTTGCATTTTATAAGTTTTTGAACTCTAAATGCAATTCAAGACTATGGATATTTGATCCATATACTTTCACATATAAATGTTATATGGTGAACAGTCATAGTTTATGGGGTACAATATTTCGATGAAGTTAGTTCATTCGAAGTAAGCCAATAAACAGTATTTTAAGATCATGTATTCAACTTGAATGATTTCAAAAGGATCATATTGTGTTAATGTAACACAAGACCATAAACTATGAGATACATCTAAGAACTCGATCGTTGAAATGTCATCTTGATCGCTTTACATAAAGCGCAACATATTTGATGTCTTAAATGTTAAGAATAATCGAATGCACTTTTGTAAAAGGTTTGTTATGATATTGTAGTAAGGTTTTCTTTTGAATAGTTTGACTATTTGAAAGAAAAACGAATGTATAAGAATAGATGTAATTTAAGGTAAAGTTGGAATGAAGAGAATGAATAGTAACTTCTGCTTCATAGAGAAACATTGGAAACAAGAATTGTGATAATAACTGATACTTAATATTGGAATATGAAATATGATTTTTATTCCAAGATGTATTTTCATATAGAAAATTGTTTTCTATAACATTTATTTCTTTAAGTTCAAGATATTTGGTCAAAGAACTCTCCTCTTTAAACTAGTTGTAGCATACGAAATAAGTAAACAATATTAGCAATATTAAGTGAATGGTGGACCTCTAAATTTAGTACGCTATTATAGTAATGGCGGAAATAGACGGAGCATGCCATATAACACCTAATGATTGCATCAAATTTCGAAAATTGTTTTCGTAAATGTACCGAACATTATTTGTGAAATAATGTTTATTTTTGGTATTGACTGAAAAATAGATATAACTATATTTCAATATGAGTATTATGAATATTCATTATGAAATAGAACTATATTATGGAATTTGTTTCCATAGTAAAAGTGATGCAACAAAAATACATATGCATCTAATATTATTTACAGTTGTTTTGGAATTATAGACTAAGCCGTAGTTTTGAGAAATAATTTTACTATATGATTATGAATCATATGATACAGGCTAATTATATCTCAAACAATTAATGGCTATGCACCCATTTAGTGGGAGCATCATAAGAGTTAGTTTCTTTCTATAAGGTCGTGTACTTAAGATTAGTACACAAGGTTGATATTATTTCATCTAAACAACAATTTACAAAATCATACAAGTAAGGGTTTGTAAGAAATCCCAACATATCCTAGGCCAAGGAGTTGGCAGGTTGTGCGAGTCGAAAGATTGCACGTATTAATTGTTCATGAGGGATCTTATATGAATCTACAAAAGGTTTTTTGGAAAGGTCCATCATCAAATGAATATTTATGTTTTGAACATAATTTTTGTAAACTAAAATCAATTTTATAAATAAAAAGGTTCATAAAGCGTTTATGAATTCCTATTCTATTTGCACTAAGAAACAATTATTGTTTCAAGATATATCAACTTCATTGTGAAGGAATTTCTTTGAGAAATTTTTGGTAGTTAAATGGAATTGGATCCGATCCATAGATAGAACTGATTATATAAGATGAAGTGAAATTAACTAACCTAAATGAACACATAGTATTAGAACGTCTAATAAGTATTCTCGTACATCGAAGAGAAACTATGAGTTTCTTATTAATGTCGAAAATATACATTACCCTCGGTTGTTCAGTTAAACCATTAAGATTGTTGACTCTATATGGTATGATGCACAGATCTGAAAGAATTTCAAGTACGCTACCAAAATATGATTTTGGTGGTCGTAACCGAAGAGATGTGATCCATCGGCCGAGATTGTGTCTTTATTGGAAAGACTAATGTGGTTGGAATTAAATAAGCGATGTTGATAAGAATAATATCGCAAATTTCAATTGTTGAAATTAGCATAACAGATTCAGTATTCAACATGCTCAAGTTAATTCAGATTTACTCACAAAATTATCGCTCGATAAGACTTATTGTTTAGTACTTATGTATTGAAACAGAAAATTCTAGATAATGATTTAGAGTAAGCCATTTACACATATTAACCAAAAATGCCTCAAAGTCAGTGGGAGCGATATTGGGTTTGTGAGTCTTTGGATATGATCCAAGAAATGATATGAATGTATCATTTTATAAGCATCAAGATTGAATAAGTATTTTGATAGAAATATCAAATAGTTTAATTTTCAATCAAAGTGCAGAGGAAGCGTGTGTTCATAAGAAAGAACGTTAAAAGGTACATTGATATTTCTAAACTATAAGTAAACAACACATTGTTGATTTTAACAATATGCTTGTATTAAATCAACTTTAGTTGTTTTAATACTCAATTTTGGATTGTAAATGATGTCTTTTATGGTGAGTATAAAAGATATAGGGATTGTCCCACAACGATATACAAGAGCACCTTATTAAAAGGGAACATGTAAGTTGGATTCCTTATGCATTAGCAATAGGAATTATCATACAAGTTATGTTGTGTATGATATTGTGTTTCGTTTATGTATTAGAAACATGAAGCAAATATAAAATCCAAATTAATATCACTAAATGGTTATTTGAGGTGTTCTCGTGTATTTATGAAATACTAGAGAATTGTTTATAGAAACAACGAACTCGTTATGATGGAACGTTTGGACATAAACTTTTATAAGTGATATTGAGTATAACATGTCAATGATATAATTCAAGTTAAAATCTTTAATTTGAAAATGTTTCAAAATAAAAGTGATTGTGGTCGATTCAACGAAATGTTGAGAACATTAACTTGAATAGCGCTACAATAAACCAATGTATATAGATATAAATGCACAAATTTATAATTGAGCCAAAGGTGATTCCAAATGTTGAGAATCCCACAATATTGTTATAAGATAACAATGTCATGAAATTGGTCATGATAGAACTTAAAGCTCACTAGAAGTCGAAAGACATACTTTGAATCATTCCACATGATAAAGGCAATTTATCAATGTTAGAGAGAGTTAATCGACAAAGTAGATAATTAAAACATAATAGCATACCCATTCACTAAGGGACTGACCTAATTGGTTTTGAGAAAACTGATTGGAAAAGTTGGAATTAGATTCCATAATTGACCCCAAGTGCAAGATTGATAGAGTTAGGGGTATGCCCTAGGGGCAATTATGTAATTTGTTACATATATCTAACTCGTCGATCAATCTTATTCGAAATAAAAGGTATTTTCTTCCTATTATATACTTGATATAATGTGATTATATTAATCAATTAACTTAATTAAAAGTATATTTAATAGAAAAATCCATAAATGGTATATTTTGTGATAGTAGTTACAAAGTGTTGTAACCGTGAGTAATTTATTACAACGAAACAAATATACCATTTTAAATGTTCCTAGTCAAGATGCATCGAGACAGGATATCGATGTATCCGTTGAGACTGGAGTATGTAACGCTCTCCAAATGTTGGGCAGTGTATTACTCATGACTGCTGGAGGCACCTAGGGGTTACGTACTAATAGTTATTGGATAACCATGGAATGACTCACTCGATAGTTTTCTGTTGGTTAATATAACTAATGTCAAACAGAAAATATCGATGTGACTGATTTACACAGATCTCTCGACTTGAGAATACTGTGGATCTTCAGTATGAAAGCTCCGCTTTGATTATAGCCAAATCACGGCATGACGTCCATCGAGTGACTATAGTTGGGTCGAGTGGAAGTATTGGAAGTGAAACAATATTCAAGAGAGGATTCGTCTCCTCTGTTATATGTGGTTAGTATCACAGGTAACTCAAGTCAACTCAAAGTCTCTGGCCAGAGCATTTTGGTTAATAATAATTGTTATTATTGAACCAAGGACTTTGTATTTAGACTATAAAGTTGAATGTGGATGAGGTTAGAATTTTGACCATTACCGAATTCCATAAGTCCAAAGTGATATAGTTTTGATGAAGAGAATTGGTGTAAACAAATATCACAACTGGGTAACGCTTATTAAACTAAAATTGGATTTTATCGAAAATGAGTAAGCGAAAAATTTGGCCATAATGTCACACTACCTGCTAAGTGACGTATGAACGTTAACATTAGAATAGTTCGATGTTAATCGCTGACCAAATTTACACCCAAGAGTTACACAACCAAAATGATGAATTCCCTTAAGACCGAATGATTTAATTAGTTTATAATTGTTATAAATTAACTAAATTAATTAATATTTTTGAAATATTAATTATAAAATTTGAATATGATTTGAGAAACAAATAATGTTATATATATTTATAACAGTTATACATATATAGATCGATATACAATATCGACAAGCGATTAAATTAGATTTAATTGCATAGTATTTTGGCTTGCGCTTAGATGGGTTTAAGGCCCATCATTAGGACTGCAAAATTTCGGTTTTGGGAAGGTCTAGGGGTGGCTAAAACATAGAGAATTGGCTTGGAGATAATGGGTTGAGATAAAGTGAGAATGGGTAAAAAGGTTTTCCTAGTTTCTCTATAATACAACCCTATATGTATGTATGTATGTATCTCTAAAAACAATTACTAACCTTTTTGGCCACCATTACCTTCTACATTGCTGGTTAAAACATAGCACTCAATCCACTCCTAAATTCTCAAATATATTTCAAATTAAAATAATACTATTCGATAGTTAAAGGTCGGTGATTCTGGACTTGCAATCTGATGAATCAAGAACGGTAAAAGGAAGGGAAGTCATTGCTTCAATGTGGATTCAAAGGCATCATTAAATTGGTAATTTTAATTCATATTATAGTAATTAAATTATATTCTATGATCCTATAATGAGCAATTTCATATCTATTTAAATATATTGCTACTATATGTTTAGTTAGGTGAGATTTTGTAAGTAGATGTGGTTGTCACAAATCAGTTTGGTTATGTTCATAATTTGTTTATTATACTATTTGATTTATGTATAGATAAATAAATCAATTTTCGTCATTAATAATTGTTTTATATATATATTTATTAATAAATTCATATATATATATATATACGAGTGTATATGCACGCCCGGATGGACCTGCAAATCACAATGTGCATGCATTTATAGTTATACCCCAAAAAGTAAATTTGATAGTATCATTGTCTGCATAAATTGAACCTAAAACAACATTTGAGAAGGTCAAAACAACTGAAGAACAGCCATGAACCAAATTTTTATAATACTAAAGTTTTGTTATTCGTTTCTTTTGTTTTAGTTTATTTTATACTACCGGAAATGGAAATGATACTTGTACTTATAAATCCATATGCTCTTTTAGCTAATATGGAAACATATTATATGCATCATCATTTCACAATATGGCTTCATCTCTTCTATCTTTTCTTCTATCTAGTCTAGTAATAGGGAGAATTCAATGCATAAGACTTTCACCATGGCTTTTGTTATACATATGAACTTCTATCCGTGGTTATGACATTTGACTCTTGTTTATAAAAATATTTTTTAAAAAAAATTAAAAAGTAAAGAAGAAGCGAAACTAAACTACTATCGAGCTTTACATCAATAAAGTAGTCGAGTCTTAATAATTCAATTCACAAAGCGATTAAAGCAATCAATTTCTAAGTTGATGAAATTGCACTAAGTTTTATACAAATTTCAAAGTAAACTGTGTTTATATGTCGATTAATAAATGATGTATAAATTAGAAAGTTTTTAATTACATGTTCTATATGTAATTATTGTATTTTGTTTGAACCGCTTTGGATGTTTAATGTTTCTTATTTAAATGTTCGACATATATTATTATATATTTAATTTTTTAGTATGTATGTGTATAACATTTACATGAAAATGTTTTGCCTCAACCTTGAAACTTAAGCGTTACCTTAGAACAAAAAAAATATCTCGTGTAAGCCTTCACCTCTTAGAACATTGATACACACACACACAGTTGCTCACTAAAGTAATGCTGAATTTGTTCAAATGGATATTCAAATATAATTGATAATGGATAAATAGAGATGTGGCAAATGTTTAATTATATAATTTCAAGAATAATATTTTTTTGTATATTTTCATTAATTCGGTTAAATATTGAATCATTATACATTGAAAAAACTTAGAATATAAATAGATTGCATATGAGAATTTTTTCCCAGTACTATTGATCTTTTCTGAATTTGCAGCTCCATTCCTTTTTGATGCATATGCTCATTTGGAAAAATGTTTTTGTCTAATTGACCGAATGGCGTATACTGTAGAAAAAGGAAATGAGATTAATACAATAACGAAGGATACATCTATTAATGATTAAAATGAGACCTAAAGGATAGTATAGCAATATTACAAAATAGCAACACAATAGGTATGATTAATAACTATTGAATGTAAACCAAAACACAGATAAAACTGGTCACATATTACTACCCAACTTAATAAATAAAATGTCTTTCCCTAGCTTGTATTACAACATTAAGAAGTTGGTTGTTTCTTATTTCCTTACTCTGGGGTTTAACGTTCAAAGTTTCTACCGTCACACTCCAAATTATTTGTGTTTCGTGAATCAAGCCGATGAGATTCAAGCACCTTGAAATAGAAAGGATAAAAAACAAATAAAAAACCATAAATATAAACCGTGTACTATAACTAATACATATTTCTAATTACTGCGTGAAATAACATTCGCCTGTATTTTTAAGAATCTGTCTTGACAACTTAGTGCACTACCATCCGATTACGGCAAGAAGTAACAAATGCATATAAACTATGTACTATAACTAATACATATATTTCTAAGCAAGCATAAATAAATTAAATATCATTCATCCCATCTATATTTTTTATATGCCTAACTAAATACATAGTACATGCCCCATAACCAGATTTCTAATCAAATCATATCTTGTACAACTATATTATATGCATTCACATTCAGGTGTTTTAAAGTAGATAACCATCAGGAAAAAAGGAAAAACCATTTCTTCTATTAGAGAAACTTCCTAAGTAAAGAGAAAAAGAAGTCGTCGCCTACAAATTGTCTAATGGGTTTGAATTTTTTGCCTACTACTTTCTGATCTACAAACATTCAAAAAAAAAACAATGATAAGATATCATGGAAAGATATATAGATACCCATGTACTATGCTTTGTTTATGCTAGGAAGTTTATACCATGATGCTTATTAAATACATGATTTTTAATATAGTTTAAGATAGAAACGGATTAATGTTTGGATAAACATGCCGATTTACTATTATTAATGTACTTACCAAAAGTAGTAAGATGTGATGTAAGAGGTCTAATCAATTTATTTTATATGCAGTTGTACTATACTTGTTATGATAGAAGTGTTGCATCCTTGTGCATATCGAGAATGCCCTTTTCCACCCTTAGTCTCTTTGAGCTTCGCAAGTGGATAATTTTATTAATGTTTAAATAAGGCACTGACCATCCAAAATTTAAAATGTTATTTCTATCTCACCTTTTAGCCTTGCCTACATGATATAAAAAATAATTTGTCAATAATATTTTCCATGTATAGATGATTAAACTAAACAGGTACTAACACATACAAAATTATTATTTGTAGTGGAATCCAAGAGGTAGAGGGCGAACATATCTAATATTTTCTGTTTATAGCACAGAGAGATATGGCAGTGTACTTTTTTTTAGTATATTGCAATATTAAAACCATAAGAAAACTGGTAGACCCTAGAAAATCATATACAAAAAATTTCAGTCAATTTACCTTGTATTTATTACTATATAGTTCTGCATCCGCATGAGCTAGCATGATAAATTGCTAACCCAAGTATATATGGCTCAATGCTGGGACTGCACATGTTGCATTTTCCTTCTTCCCCAAGGTGCACAACGACCACTTGCTCACATTATTCTTTTATTTGACCAATTGAATTTTCCAAACGATACCTCCCTCCATCATCATTACGAATATTATCAGCATTGATTGCAATTATGTTTAAAGAAGAAAGAATAGTAACATGCATATGTGATGGAGAAGAATATGCTTCATTAAGAAAAGCGGGAAGGTCATGGTTGTAGGGTGAAGTTACATCAACCAACAGCCTCAAAGGCTCATTGAGTTAAAGAACTACAAACCAAGTCATAAACAGAAAGAACCGTTCAAATAACCTAAGTTGTTTGGCCAGGTAACCTAGTAAGCCATGCTACCAATAACACTCCGTCTAACCCAATCCAAGTGGTATAAGCATTGGCATGAATTAGAATACCTCCTAACCAAGTCTGGTACATGTCGCCCATGCCTATGGCTTGGATTAAAATTTTCCCAGTATAACTTATAATGTTATGCGTCGATATGTGCAATTTGATGGATGTTAAATTTATTATACAAAAGGAGCATGTACTCCTTTTTTGTGTGGTCTGTACAAAAACTAAGAAGATTACATCTCTACCTCTCTCAAAACCATTTGAATTCCAATTTTTGCAATTATACAATGACCTTGTTATTCATAAGTCAAAAGATAGAGAACAATTTGCACCTCATATGCTTTGATATATTTGATTACTCCACATAAATAACAAATCCAAAAGCCTATGTGCTTCATGGGTATGAAAATTTGAGCTATACATTTTTATTGCAAAATTTTGGTAACATTTCTACCATTCACTGTAAAATAGTTTACTCAACTTTACGTAACAATCTCTTCTTAAATTCAAACCGCTATGCACTTAATGATTTCAAATTTTCAAGGCCCAGATTATCTTCTGATAAAAAAATGAATAAGGTGTTTAGATAAAAACAAATCCAATTTCATATATAATGCTAATTTAGTAATTGCCAGAAACTCTCAGGCTAAGACAATTAAATAGAAATTGGCAATTGAACGCAGTGTTGCTAATAATTTCTATTTTTAGCAAAACCTTTGCAACTTTTCATTTTATTTCATAAACTAACCAAACTATTAAAAGCATTATCATCCAAATTGCACTAATTATTCTTACTTCTTTGCAATAAAGTCTTCTACTCATTTTCAATATTTGCATTGTTCTCTTCAATCCCTTATGCGTTCTTTTTGCTTCTTTTCAATCATGTCCATCAAGGAGCTGCAAATAAAATACATATTCTTCTTCTTGAGTATATGGAAGAAAGAATTGCCTTGCGATAACAATATTTATATTATTTTAATTACCTATGGTAACAAATAATAAAGAGCTATATACAAAACATTATATATCATGAACTCATATAAGATCTAAGATACTAATCTTTGTCAAATCTAGAAAGTAGTGTTTGTGTGTGTGACCACATACCATATGCATTAGAAGATTAAAGGAATGGATTACCGAATTAGGTTGCTAATTTTTTTTTACTTGAGTAAGTCAACTGCCTTTGAGGAGTAAGATCCTCATTTAACTCAGTCACATTATGATAAGCCTGAGTTAGCACCAACCCATCCTAAGAGAGCCATCACGACCCCAGCCAGATATTTGGGGTAGCGGCAACAACAATAACTTTATAAATAAGAGGCATATCAGTATATCATGCATGCACTAAAGCTAAATTCTACTTTTATAACTAAATTGTTATAAAGGAATGGCTGAGAATGATTATATAAGTATTGGCTGTAATAGTGCTACTTGGCATAATTTGATTATAGTAGAATTTGTAAATGGTTTTTAAATATTGGCTAGTAGAAATGAAATTTCATGTTGTGTTAACAAAACTTATTATCCTCCTTGATCTTAGGTAAAGAAAGTGACCCATGCAGGTATAACTGGTTATTGATATGAAAATGGATTCAACCATTGTAACACGGTATGCTCCTAGTCCTCTGGAGCATGCAGCTTCAATTCTTCACAGTATGCTTTGGCAAATGCTATGAATAAATGCAATTCAATGTATATGGGTAGACAATATGAATTGATAAATATTCATAATATTTATCGAGACAAAACTCTTATGAAAGAGCACCAAGGAACCTTGTATCAACTAAAAGTGGGTTTTCAACATATTCCATAACCTCTATCGGATCAATTCAACCATCATCAATAATTATGAAACACTTTCAAAAGTATATTAACATCTTGCCAATTGTTTGGTTTCCTTTTTGACATATAACCTTTAATAACATATCTACAATTTTCAATATCTACAATCCATATCTCAATTATTTTATTGCTTAATCGAACATTGCTTAGTAATATCGTACATTTTGCATAATCTAAATGATCATTATGCGTCAACGAAATCTCCGATTTGGGTTGCAAATGACATTCACATCGAATAAAAAAATCAGAAAAGAACAGAGGTCAAGATGCCATATTAAATTCATGTGGTTAGCAGTAGTGAGACGAACTCGACAACCCAAAGAAAACAGATCTAAATTGAGTTTCAAATTTGATTACACATTGAAATTTTGGGACAAACCATTTGGGTCTTTAATTTCTGATAAAAATAGGAAACTTTATCTCATGTTTTATTCATGTTTGAAAGAGTATCAAAAAGGTTAGGGAATTAGTAAATGTTGTAAGCAGTGCTAGTTCATGCACTAACTTGAAGATATCAAATACTACTTCAGTCTACCGAGCAAAATAGTCGAGAATGAAATGGTTCCTTGTGCATGTGAAATAATATTATTAAATCGAAAGATACCTTCTATGAATAGAGAAGTATTTTGGGCACTGGATCCATATTAAGGTACTGTCTAAAATAGTTCTATAGATTTTAGCAAAGTGTTTTACATAAACATCACAATAGAATACCAATTTTGATTAAAATTAGTAAATCTATTTATAAAAGATTGAATAAATGAAAGAAATAGAAACCATATTTTAGCAGCATATATCAAAATATTCACCGACTCCAATACTTATACGTGACAGAAAATAACGACCTTCCTGAATTACCTACAGAATGAAACTAAGAGTGAAAAAAAATTCATCTACTTACCAAGAAGTTGACAGCGCTAGCCAGTTTGTCCACTCGCTCACTATACTCAGCTGCAATCAAATTGCAAAAATTAAAAGGTTAATAATAGTGAATGGTTCATATTAAAAAATAATAACATAAAATGCACTTAAACATACAATTATTGTAATAGGAAGTAGTGATAAACTATAAACAAAGCAAAAGTAGACATACCTGCTTCTGAGATAGGGTGGTATCTCTCTGTCATATTGACTTGCTTCACTTTTAAGTTCCATTTGTTGGTTCTCTAACTCTGCAAAAAAATTATAACTATATAATTGTTAATCGATGGAATTTCTATCGGATTAGAAAACCGTCGAAAAATTTCGAATTAAAATTTAACCGCAAGCGCACGGCGTACACTTGTAGTACGTGGCGAATACGAGTCGATCCGCAGGGAATTGATGATTTTAAAAATCTGTTCAATCAAATTAAACCAAAGTCGAGTGAAAGTTAAGCTAAAGAATTAGAAAATTAGCAAACTAACTAAAAGAAAAGAGATGCAAATATAAATGTTAAAAAACAATTTAGAGAATAAATCCACTCTTTAGATTATGTAGTTCAACACATATGAAATCATAATCTCTCTTTTATGGTCCTTAGTGCTTTAATTGATGTGTATATCATAAGTATGACATATTTGTGCTATTAGTTAGCCAACATAAGCCATCAAACTTTAACGCACCCCTTAAACCACTTACTAACTTTCATGAAATTTGACAATGAAAATGAAAATGAAATCTATTTTAAGTATGGCCTATTAACTATTGATTAGAAATATAGACCATCAAATTTTAATTTCAAATCACTTTCTTATGTCATAATCATATTTTGATGAAGAGGCATTTATGTTAGTGATTGTTTAAGTATAGCCTATTTGGTGTCAATAATATAGACTATCAAATTCAAGGCAAAAACAACAAATATAACTCTTTAATCATTCTTCATTAAGCACAAAAAGAGAGCATGAATTAACAAATAGTTGAAGCTACATAATTAGAGAACTTCATTATCCCTAATTGAAGGGGTTTAGCCTCTCATATTTGTCATTTTATTAACAAATGTAACTAGCAACATGAAAGAAAAAAGAAAGGAAAATGAAAGCAAATGGAAAAGAAAACTACTCTAATTACATAAAAGAAAATCTACACTACTAGCATGAAAGGAAATGAACATGTAAAAGGAAACACTAATTAACATTGCATAAAAAAAGGAAAAGTATATGAAATAAAAATGGCTAAGTAGCCATGAAAAGAGAATTTCTTTTATTTGATCTAAACTAAACTAAAGAGAAGGAGGCCTAAGAGAGACTAAGGGAGGAGGGTTACATGAAGATATGGGGTATTTATACAAGTGTTAAACCCTAATCATATTTTTGGAGAATGCCCAAAATACCCTCTTAGGAAGTGTGGAGGCCAAGTAATCATTAGCTTCAAATAATCCTCATTTAGATGTGCATGAAGCTTTAAACTCTATTAGCATGTGCATTAGCCACTAATTTGTACATGAAGGTGTATGGGTAGGTGGGGTCCTCCATTATGTTCACTTTGAATTATTTCCATCTTCATTTGTTCTCTTCACTCTTGTGTATGCATATATCATCATGAAACCACTTTTATATGAATTCAAATTCCTACAAAACAACATAGAAAATTCCAAGTAAATTTTCACAATTTAATAAATGCATAAAAATGACCATTTTACCCCTATATGAAGATGAATATGTGACAATTTGGAAATAATTTGAATTTTGGTTTAAACAAGTTAAATACCCAATATGATCATTTATTTAATTTAAATAGATCAAATATGGTGGTAAAAATATGCACATTTACGTGCACATTAAATACCCCCACACTTATCTTTTTATTCATCCTCGAATAAAGAAAAACTAAGATAAATCCATTTTCGTAGGGAGCACGATTGCATTGAGCGTATGCAACAAGCCGTTAAACCTCTAGGTGTCCCCAGTAGGACGAGTGTTGTCTCGTGAGGGTTTTCAGCGGATACTACCCACAAAATGCAAATGCAGAATGAAAATATTTACAAAATGCAAGATTTATTTACAAAGAGATGAATGCGAGTTTCTAAAAATATTTACAAATGAAAGATTTATTTTTAAATTAACACGAATAAGTTAAATATAGGTTTGGTTATTATCTTGAAAACTTAAGTCATTTACTTGTCAAAATGTCCAGCAAAAATGAAGTTATCATAACAAATAGACAATAGTTTAACTCGTTGTTTTGTTTGATAACACGGTGTAATTTGAAATGGATCCTTAGTTGATTATCAAAGTTTTTCAAAGTGGTAATTTTATTTCTTTTCAATAACAAGTCAAATCAAATAAGTTAAAATAGTGCTTGGATTTCATTTGCTTACTCTTTCCATTTTTTCTTTTGAAAATTTAGTTGATATTAACAATATTTACATATGCCTAACTCAGATAAACTGAGGCCAGATATATTACCCATGCACTGCCTTGCAGACTGATGTGAGGGGAATACAGAGCGTGGCGAGTGAACACACAAGTGTGAACACTTATTGACTATAGGCGTCATTAGTAAAATAATTTTTATATACACTCACCTAACTCAGATAAACTGAGGCCAGATATACCAATCGTGCACCACCTTTCGGGCTTACGTGAGAAGGGTACAGAGCATGGCGAGTGAACACACGAGTGTGAACACATGACTCAAGGTGTTTATTAAGAAAATATATACATATATACAAGAAATATTTATTTATTCTTATTTTTTTTTGTGTTTTTGTTTTTTTTTTGTTTTTTTTGAGAGAGAGAGTTTCGCAAAATCATCTTAGCATTATTTAACTTAGAAGACAAAAAAAATGTTATATCCTTTACTTTAAATCAACCACTTTTTAAAACAAAGATTTTCAATTAGGATATATTTTACAATTAACACGTATGAATCTTCCTATATACTAGTTAAACCATTGTTATTTGTAATCAAACTTCAATTTATTTTTGTTAAGACAAATAAATTTTCAAAAATTTCAATTTAATAAACCAAAACCATATATTTATCCTATAGTGTTTCTTTAAAAATACATCAAAATGCTTTTTTTTCCTCTAAATTTGTTTTGACATTTTTTTTAAATTTTGGAAAGAAAATAAAAATAAAAATAAATAACCATGAAAAATCGAAAATGATGATGAGTCTCCCCCCCACACTTGGTTTTGACTGTGTCCCCACAGTCAACCCAAGTGGAAGGAGAAAAATAAAAATAAAAATGGCCTTTATTTATATGAAAATGAATGGTATTTACACGAAATCAGAAAGTATATCGTCAAAAAGTAAATGAAACGGTCTTCCAAAGACCGATTCATTTGTCTCATTAAGTATACGAGACACAGCTTAAGCTCGGAAAACCAAACCATACAAGATTTTGAAGTTGAATTTGGATTTGGAAAAACGAAAGCCGTTTTATTAAAAATTGTACGAGTCGTTTTATTTTCAATGATTTTTGGGGTTGATAAAACGATTGATTGAAGTTCAAGTTTATTTTCACCAAATTGAAATTCAAGCTGTTCATTGAAAAATTCTTCAGAATTATCGATTTCAAAATCAAATTGGTGATTTAAATCTTCCCTATAAGAGTTTAACGGCTCGTATTCAAAAAGTCCATAAAACTCGTGTTCGTTAAATTCGACTTCCTTTGTTGGATTATCAACAACTTCATTGCGTATCTCAAGTTCAAAATCCAAAGTTGTTGTATTCAAATTTTCAGAAAAAGGAAGATCGAAATTTAAATCGAGTTTCTCACCCTCAAAAGAATTGAAATCCAAGTCAATCACCAAATTTTCAACAACTTCGTTAAGATCATTATTTTCAATTTCAAAAGTTGTTATTTGAAAATTGTAAATTTGGGTAAAAGATGGATTACTGTTTGACTTGTCACACGTTGGAATTTAATTTTGTTTTCAAGTTGTTTCATATATGTTTCAAACAATGAATTTGTGTGATCATCGTAAATTTCGTTCATTTGCTCAACAGAATCCAATTTATAATTATTAACATGAGGATTTTCACTTGAAATTGTTGAGAACAAAGATTTTCAATCGTAACGTGGTTAAGATTATTCCCATTGCCAAATTCGTTTGAAAAGTTGTTTCCATTTTCATTTTGAGTTTGAAATTCATTTTGGAGTTCGAAATTGAATTGGCATGGGTTATAATCGAAACCGTTTGAATTTTGAATTGAATTCAAATTTTGAAATCCTTGACTCGAGTTGTTACACAAATATGAATTACACAAATCATTTATCATTTGATTTTGTTGTGTAGAGATTTCAAGTAGAGATGAAATGCTATTTTCGAGATTCGAGGGTTGGTCATCGTTTTGAAAACTTTGTTGTTCAAAATTCGAATTGTTTAAACAATAATTGGTGTTAAAATATCCATACGAATTTAGAGTGAAATCATTTGGATTATATTGATTTTCACAACTATTGTAAAATTCATGTGAGTGGGGAAACTCGGACATTTTCAAGAATGTTTTTTTTATAAAGGAAAAATATTTACAAATGAAATTTATTTTTCATAAGGGAAATTGATTTTTGTTTTGTTTTTTGGTTTTTCAAAAAATTTTTATTTGTTTTTGAGAAGGTTTTATAATTTGTTTTTTGAATTTTTGATTTTGATTATAAAAACTATGTAATTTTTTTTTGGAATTTTGATTTGAAAATTTTTAAAGTAAAAGGAAAAAACTAAGTTAAGAAATATTTACAATTTTTTTTTAAATATGCATGAACTAATGCAACTAAATGAATGCAGCGGTTAATTACAAATGATTTATCCTAAGTTAACCCAAAATTGTAGAATCACACTTTGTCTTAGATAAACAAGATAGTTCTCGGTCAGGTAACAGACATGATTTATCGGTGCACCACGAATCACCGTAGCAATACAGCCGAAGGTTTAAGTACCTTCAGAGGAACAACCACTATAATATTTACGAATCACCGTAATATTTATAAATGGTTATTACTCTGCCGTAGCCTAGACACCAAGAAAGTAAACTGTTCAAAGAAGACAACTTGTCAATCTACAATTAAGAGCTATCAATGTCTAACCGTTATTATTAACAAATTCTAGGATGAAATGCAAAGCAGAAATTAAACGTGTATTAACAATGCAACTACGAATGAAATTTCTGTTTTTGTTTTTTGGTTTTTTTGATTTTTTTTTCTAAAATGCAAGCAAACAACAATGCAAGGAAAATACAAACTAGAGATCAAAGCAATTTTTTTTTAAATAAGCAAGCGGAGCAGTTTTATAGCATCAACTCCTCTTCTTTTGAAATTCTGCTTTGTCAACCTAAAATAAAAACAAAATATAAACAATTTTTTATATCAAAGAAAGACTAAAACAAATGAAAAAAAATAGTACAAACTAAACCTAAACAAATTCAAAACAATCCCACCTTTTTTTAAACAAATTCTAAAGTTTTTTTTATCAAAGAAGAAATTAAGAAAAATGAAAACAAAACAGAAATGAACCTAAAACAAAACCAATGAAGCTAGAACAAATGAAAACAAAATTAAATCTAACTTGTTTGTTTGTTGTCCTTTTTTTAATATTAAAGAAGGGGAAAAAAATTAAAAATCTTTAATGCTTAAAATCTTTTTTTTATTAAAAGACACGGCCTTGCTCACCCGGCCCACTAAAGAAAATAAAACCACAAACTTAATTCTCAATCAAATGTAACTTTCTGAAAATCAACTCACGAATCAAAATTAACTCTCGAGTCGAATCAAAATTGACTAAAATCGAGAGTGGCTTGGAGGCGCTGTTTGAATTGCAGGTTATATGTATTGCGATTTGAATTGCAGACTTAGGCGATTTGGGTTTGCGATGCTGGATTTGGGGATTCGCGGTGGTAATTTCAGGTGATGAAGGTTGTGGCTCAGTTCAACGATTGCAATGGGAAATTTCGGTTTTATGGCGATTGATCGTTCGAAGTTAGCTGTCTTTGGGTGAGGCAATTGCTGATTCGATGTGCACAGTTGTATAGTTGGTTGGTGGCAGCAGCACAACTGTTGATGGATGGCAGTGGTCTGGGTATGTAGGGGTTTGCTGGGTTTAATGGGCACTTGATATGGTGGATGGGCAGAGCTGTGATGAAGTGAACTTGTTGATAGGGGTTGGTTAAAGAAGTCTGCTGATGGGTGACTGTTGTAACAGTGAGGATGTTGGATGTTGGGAAGAGTTTGGTTGTGTGCACAGTGGAGTGTAATGGTGGGAAGGTTATTAGCAGAGATTCTGTGCAGTTCGAACCTGGAAGTGTTGACGAAGGTTGGTGGTGAAATGGAGTTAGAGGCAAAGCAGTGTCTCAGTGCACTGTACAGAGGAGGTAGTGGCAAGTGTATGTTCAGTGCTTTGTTGACAGTTATAATGGGATGTATGGAGTGTGATTGTATTGACAATTGAATATGGTTGGACCGTTGACAGCAGTTTTGAGGTGAAGTGGTGGAGGATTGGTGGGTTTCTGTTGCACCGCAGGAGATAGATGTTAGTGATGAAGTTTTTGATGTCTATTGACAGTAATTTGTATATGAGCAGTGTAATGGTGAAGGGGAAGAATAGATGAATGCAGCAGTTGTGTGAATGATGGTATGGTTGCAGTCGAAGTGGTATGGTTAGTATGACAGTTTGTATGGGATTTCGAGGAGGAGTATGAATGAAGGTGAATGTGCACAGTTGCAACAGTTGTAACTGGCAGTAAGAAGAAGGAGATGAGGCATGCAGTGGTGGAGTGGGGGATGGTCTGTGATTATGGTGGAGGTGGAATTGAAGTGAAGTTGTTTGTGGTCAAGTTGTTGAACTTGCAGTATTGACAGTTTGGTTTTGTGATATTGTTTTTGAAGTAGAGTTTGTCGAATTTGTAGATGAAGAGCGAGGTTGTGCTGGTGGTATATGTTTGTAGTGGAGGCACTGTGATCAGGTAGAAGTGGAATTGTATGGTAGATGAAGAAGTTGAGGTCTCGAGTGATGACAACGGTATTGGCAGTGACTTGTAAGGATGGGATTGTGTAGAGGCTGTGATGAGTATTTGCAGTTTTGGGTTGTGCACAGTGACAGTTTGGTATAGCAACAAAGAAGTGTCAAAATGCAATGTATATGTAATTGCAATTGAAAATTGTAATTGGAATTGACATTTGACAATGAAAATTGAAAAATGCAATGATTTTTTTTTCTTTTCAAATGAAATTGTGTATGTTTTTTTGTATAGAAAATGCAAGTGCTAAAAAAAAGAACTAGCAAACTACAAACAACAAAATCAAAATACACACAAACACACAATTTTTTTTAATGTACAACACACAAAATAAAAATCACACACAAATCAAACAAACTAATAATTCGAAGAATAGAAAATTAAAATCAAAACAACTCGCCGGCAACGGCGTGAAAAACTTGTTAATCGACGGAATTTCTATCGGATTAGAAAACCATCGAAAAATTTCGAATTAAAATTTAACCGCAAGCGCACGGCGTACACTTGTAGTATGTGGCGAATACAGGTCAATGCGTAGGGAATTGATGATTTTAAAAATCCATTCAATCAAATAAACCAAAGTCGAGTGAAAGTTAAGCTAGAGAATTATAAAATTAGCAAACTAACTAAAATAAAAGAGATGCAAATATAAGAGTTAAATAACAATTTAGAGAATAAATCCACTCTCTAGATTATGTAGTTCAACACATATGAAATCATAATTTCTCTTTTATGGTCGTTAGTGCTTTAATTGATGTGTCTATCATAAGTATGGCATATTTGTGCTATTAGTTAGCCAACATAAGCCATCAAACTTTAACACACCCTTAGACCACTTACCAACTTTCATGAAATTTGACAATGAAAATGAAATCTATTTTAAGTATGGCCTATTAACTATTGATAATATAGACCATCAAATTTTAATTTCAAATCACTTTCTTATGCCATAATCATATTTTGATGAAGAGGCATTTGTGTTAGTGATTGTTTAAGTATAGCCTATTTGGTGTCAACAATATAGACTATCAAATTCAAGGCAAAACAACAAATAAAACACTTCAATCATTCTTCATTAAGCATAAAAAGAGAGCATGAATTAACAAATAGTTGAAGCTACATAATTAGAGAGCTTCATTATCCCTAATTGAAGGGGTTTAGCCTCTCATATTTGTCATTTTATTAACAAATGTAGCTAGCAACATGAAAGCAAAAAGAAAGGAAAATGAAAGCAAATGGAAAAGAAAACTAATCTAATTGCATAAAAGAAAATCTACACTACTAGCATGAAAGGAAATGAACATGTAAGTAAAAGGAAACACTAATTAACATTGCATAAAAAAGGAAAAGTATATGAAATAAAAATGGCTAAGTAGCCATGAAAAGAGAATGAGAGCTTTCTTTTATTTGATCTAAACTAAACTAAAGAGAAGGAGGCCTAAGAGAGACTAAGGGAGGAGGGTTACATGAAGATATGGGGTATTTATACAAGTGTTAAACCCTAATCATATTTTTGGGGAATGCCCAAAATACCCTCTTAGGAAGTGTGGAGGCCAAGTAATCATTAGCTTCAAATAATCCTCATTTAGATGTGCATGAAGCTTTAAACTCTATTAGCATGTGCATTAGCCACTAATTTGTACATGAAGGTGTGTGGGTAGGTGGGGTCCTCCATTATCTTCACTTTGAATTATTTCCATCTTCATTTGTTCTCTTCACTCTTGTGCATGCATATATCATCATGAAACCACTTTTATATGAATTCAAATTCCTACAAAACAACATAGAAAATTCCAAGTAAATTTTCACAATTTAATAAATGCATAAAAATGACCATTTTACCCCTATATGAAGATGAATATGTGACAATTTGGAAATAATTTTAATTTTGGTTTAAACAAGTTAAAATACCCGATATGATCATTTATTTAATTTAAATAGATCAAATATTACGGTAAAAATATGCACATTTACATGTACATCAATAATCAACACAAACATGATAATATAATATAGTTACTGAACTGAATAATCATAAGTGCAAACATGTAAACCATTACAGCATATCAAATAAATAAAAAATTGTCTGGGTAATAATAGAAAATGGTTTGTTTCACTGAAACTCTCATAAATAAAAAATTAATATTGCTTAACATAAATCAATAAAGTCATTTTTCAAAAGTTATTGTTAAAGGGAAGAATTTTTTGTTCTGTAATAGTTCCTAAAAGATCTACACAACGTACATGCATGTTATAACAATATTGTAGTGATAATTGTCCAAAGTTTTAGTCACCATGTAGTTATGTAAATATTGATTTATTTTATGCTTTAAGTGTAATTGAGTAGGGTTGTTTGGAGATAAAAATGTGTAAGCTGCCCGATGTTACATCATATATTGCACAAAAGCTAATTTTCAATAGAACATATTTTTGAAAAAGAAAGTACAAATACCTCAAGAAGTATATTTTGTTATTCCTAGTATTTTTAAGAAACATGATATATCCATGGCCGCATTTTGGTGTGGAATATTTTTGTTTTGTATTATACTTTCTGGCAATTGTCTTAATTTCTTCAAGGAACCTCTCTTATCAGTTTCTCTTGATGTAGTCTGAGATAGGAACATAGAACAATTAATAAATGTGGTTTTTTCCTATTTGTTACAGCGATATATTATAGTAAAGCATTATATCTTCAGCCAACTGCAGCAAGCCTTCTAATTATAGTATTTGTGTTGAAGCCATCACATGGAAGATTAAAAGAAAGAAGGGAAGAACTAAACTTCATATTATGAAATTGGGTGTTTTAACTCCTTACATGGATTAGGAGTTCGTATAAAAGGGTTGAATCACGTGCTAATGTGTGTACAAAGCTGAACATGTCAAAGATATACTTGCAAGTTTAAAAAAATAATATGATGCTGTCCGCGGGTGCGACGTATTGGAAAGGAGGCTTGGGTTATGGTAAAAAGACCCAGGTTCGATTCCTACCATGTGCTTCCCTATCCTATATAAATTTACCCGGAGGTATAGAGGCTTGGATCAGCGGACGGCTTTACTATACCCTCCTCAGGAGTTTACCGGCCCTAAACGTATAAGAAGTTTACCTTTGATATTACAGAAATGATTTATAATTACTATACTGGCATCACTCCGCACAATTGGTTTAATCATGCAAATTTGAAGAAATGAGATATACCGGCTAGCTTTTACTTTAAATTATGAGCAAAGCATTTGAGCATAGCATTTATAATTACGAAATCGACTGCATTAAATGTTAAGTTAGATCAAGGATTATTGCCTATCATTTTGTTAAAATAAGTCGCTGAAAGTTTGAATATGAATTATCATCACATTACAGGGTTTGTGGCATCAGTTTGAAGACATAAGCATATAATGGTACAAACCTAAAGTGCCCAACTGACGTTTCCAATGATAAGACTAAAATATTATTATGAAACTGGTGTATGGAAATGAATATAATGGTAGTATTTCTGATCTTTACTGCAAAATTATAAACAATTGATTTTAAAAAAAAAGGGATATTCAACAGTAAATCAATTACCATTTTGGATCATCTGCTTATGCTAACTTGAAGAGCTCATGCACCTCATCAATTGGTATAACTTGAAGAGCAGTAGCCAAGACAAAAAACTATTCATTAAGGCTAAGAGAAACAATTCCAAATGTCAATGTAAGGAACGGGATATAAAATGTTATGAAGTCCAAATGACTTGATAGTGTTTTATATTACTTACAGTATTTGCTCCATCAATTGTGCCATGAGCCTTCTAAATTTCTCAAGTCATGGCTTGTTTTCCTTCACACACTTAAAGAAAGAAATAAGTTTAACCAAGTTACACAATAATGCAATAAACATTTTTTCAAATACCTTATGTGTATACAAATATGAATGAAAACATAAACCAAATAAACCTCAATGTCAACCTATTAAAAATCATTAGCATTGGAACTTCCCAATTTATAAGCAGTCATTATCAAAATTTTCAGTAGCAGTCAACTAAAATATAGCGATTTACGAAGAGTACAAATTAAAAACTCATCGCTCTGAATCAGGATTAACAATAGTATAAAATTGAAAACGCTGATATGAAATAGAGAGAAATACCTTAAATGTCAAGGGTGAAATAGTGGTTGAAGAGCGAATGAACCATTAACAGATATCGACACGAGAGTAGTGTGTTTAAAACTGCTTGAAAATGAATTTGTGGAAAGGATGATGGTGAGTGGAATATTGGAGAGGTTTCAGAACCGCTGAAAAGACAAAGGAATTGCGATTAGATGAGGGAGGTGAAAAATGGTGCAGGACAGCGTAGGAGCAAGTGTGAGTAGAAGATAAAAAACATGGATGAAGAGATTTCGGCTCGAGCTCGGCGGTGGAGGAGTTGTGGATGTGAGATTTCGGCTCGAGCTCGACGGTGGAGGAGTTGTGGATGAAGAGAGGATTCGATTTAGAGATGTAGAATGATTGCGTGGCGGAGAGGGGGAAGGAAGGACGGAAGAGGTTGGATCTAAGAATGATTTAGGGTTTGATGGGAAGTAACCATCAGTGATTTTCATGGAAGGGTATTTGTGGTAATCCAAAAAGACACGGTTGAAGTTAGTTTATGAAATTCTCATTATTAGTAGTAAAGATATATATATATATATATATATATATATTAATGTATATTTCTCTCTCATAATAGCATATATGCATATATAAAAAATATATATGATTTAAAAATTTTAGTACACTTATTTACATATAATATGAATTTAAAAATTCAAAAATTAATTATCATACATATATTCATATTTTTAAATTAACATTTATTGACTTTTTGAAATGTTTATTATACATAAAATAATTATTACATTAAAATTCAATTTTATATTTTATAAAAATATTATATCATTTCAGAAACATGTAGAAAAAATTTAGGAAGTTTTCAATAAAGTTTATTATTTTTAATAATTAATATTATTTTGAAAAAAATGTTTATGATTTATTAAAAATAATAATTTAATAGAAAAATTCTTCAAAAATTTTTATAACCTTTCATTCATGATCCTAGAATTTCTAAAATTTTATAATTTGAATTTTTAATAATATAATGTTTTATATTAAATAATTATTGCTGAAATCAATGTATTGATTTTTAAAAATAATAATTCAACTTTGAAAAATCTCCAGATTTTTCATAAGCTCTATTTTATGATCCTAGATTTTTGAAAATTTTAATTTTCATCAATATATTATTTTATTTTAATTATTTATGGATTAAAATACTAAAATTATCATGTTTGCAAAACTAAGTTAATTTTGAATTATAAATAAATTTTAATAATTGTTCTCTCTCTTTCTATATATATTTATCTATATATAAATGTTTTATGTTCATATATTATATATAATATATTTATACATACATGTGCATGTGTGTATTTTGTAACACATATACATGCACATATTTGGACAACATACATGACATACAAAATGAGCTAATATGTCTGTTGCGATGTAAATCCCAACATCTATATATGGGCATATTATACCTTTCACGGATTATTATGTTACACATGTACTCACACATATATGTATATGATACATTTATGTATAAAGTAAATCATATAAAATTAATTTCATATCTTAATATATTTAAATTTACATAAAATAAATGATTTTATTTAAATGAAATTTAGAAATGTTCTAATTCAGATAGACTTCATAGGCCCAATAAAATATCCATAGGGTAAATTTTTTGAAATTCACCCATAACTTCCGCTGCGGGCTAGTCCAGTTCCAACATTATTTACCCGTAAATAATTTATAACCCAAAATACCATTTTATTTACTAGAAAATTCATATTAATTCCACGAAAATTCAAAATAATATGAAAATTGAAACCCATTTCCAAAATATTATTTATGATCTTCATAAAAATTCGCAAGGCATTTGGATATCATTTAATAGGGTTTTCATCTTAAAACATATCATAAATTCATTATGAAAAACTATAATTCATCAACAAGTATATATATTCATTCCATCATTCAAAAACATGGCAAATCATTGCAAAATATTCAACGGTCATCTTAAAATTGAAAACACAATAAAAAATGAGATGTAAATATTATTCACCTTAACCTTGCTGATTAAAGATATTGAGATATGACTAGATTTGATTTGCTTAAGCTTTTTACTTTAGCTTTTCTTACTCTTCTTCCCCTTTCCCTTGTTAATGGTGGTCAGCCTCTTGTTTTAGAATTTTCAAAATGAAATGAACGTGTATTCTAGTACACGTCCAAGGTTTGGAGGATATAGGAATGGCCTCTTTCCTATGTTACCCCTCCTCTAAGTCAATTTAACTCTTATTTTAACTCATTGTTAAATGGCACAACTACAGCTTAATTAAAATAAATCTCAATCCCCTAATCAATACATTATTTTATTTTATTTAACTAGTTAAATATTCTAAATAACGTTACAAAAAATCTGGGGTGTTACAGTGATGTATCCATGTTATGTGTTTGAGTACCGTATATATGATGGAAGATGAAAGTATTCGTATACAAATATAGTTGAATTGATTATAACATACTAATGAGACATAGTGCTAGATAAGATCTCCCAATAGATTCAAGAAACAAATTATGTTTGTTTTCAGTTTGACTGCAAGTATTACCGAGGTCTATCTTTTCCTAAATACAAGTTATTATTATACATTTTGCCTACAACCTGAATACCGAGCTTAAATTTTGTGCAAAAATTTATTTAAATTTCATTAAATAAAGTTGAAGTTTATTAGAATTTGAGGAAATGTATGTTAGGATTTGAATAATTTAATATAATTGGCACTTTCATCAAATGGAAACCATTCGCATAGGATATAATGAAATTAATAAAATGATTTGATTTGTTATGAAATTTGTGAAGTATGATAATTTACCTTTATGTTTGCTACAAAATTCTTCCTTTGTGCTGATTGAACAACCTGTGATTGCTCTCTTTTTAATTACTTTCAAGTGCATAGGGTATAATGGAGCGTATAATGGACCCCAAGACAACAAAAATCAAATTGCAATGACTATAAATAGTATAAACAAAGAGTTAACAAAGTTGAAGTTTATCTTTTATTTAATGTTTCAAGTGCATATTATATAAAGAACATGTTTCAAAATATAAAGAATATTTATTATTTCTTTTAGGACAATCAATCATGGAAGAAAGAGAACAATCAACTCAAACACGTAGGAGACCAAGGATTTTAACATCTTATGTTCCAGGTAATTTTCTTCAATTAAACTAATCACCATCTCATTTAATTTTAATTTTTGTCATTCCAATCATTCCAACGTTGGTAATCATTTTCATCTGACTATGAAGAAGAAATGATAACCCAATCCATTTTCATGACAAACTATAATTGTGGTCGAAACTTTATCGCTACACAGTATTTTCACAAGCACATGCTACCTGCTCCTACTTCCTGCCTATTTTGTGGCCCAAAGATATTATTTCATGAGACATTAGAGATTTGCCGTAAGAATTGTAAAATTACCATTCAAAGACCAACAACACCTCAACAGCTACTAGATTTGTATTTTGATCAAACTGAAGTTGGTATGCATTTTAGAAGTAACATAAGATCTTATAACAATGCTTTTGCTTTTACATCGATGGGTGCTAACATTGATCATAGCTTAGCAAATGCAACAAATGGAGTTTATTAATATCGTGCACAAGGCTCCGTATATCATAACATCGATAGTTCTTTACCTATGGATGGAATGAGACCAAGATATTTGCAGTTATATATTTATGATACTGACCACGCGATTGAAAATAGACAACATGATAATGCAGTAATGAGGCCAGACCTACTTTTGACATTAAAACAAATTTTAGCTATCCATAATCCTTTTGTACAAGTATTTCGACATTTGAGCCAGCGGGATGATATAAAAAATTGTAGAATAAAAATAAAAGAGCTTGTAGTAAATAGACACATTCATGAGTTACCAACTGCGTCAAAAGTAGCAGGTATCATTGTAGGAGACGAAAAAGATACCAATTTGAATAATAGGGATATTATAATTCAAACAAGAAGTGGAAATTTACAAAGGGTTCAAGATACTATAGGGTTTTATGATCCATTACAATATCCACTTTTATTACTATATGGTGAACATGGATGGGATCTACACATACATGACAATGGAGCCACAATAATAAGTTGTAGAGCTTATTATTCTCATCTTTTATAGGTAAATAACAATTTACCTTCACTTACTTTTATTTTCATAATCATTAGTGATTTGTTTATGTGTTTAGATACGACCAATGGAGATGTCACTAATTTTGCATGGCGGTCGCCTATTGCAGCAGTATGTGGTTGACAATTATGTTAAAATAGAAACTATGAGACTAAGGTACCTCCGTAACAATCAAGATACTATTAGAGTTGAATTATATCAAGGTTTAGAGGATGCTCTAACTTCTGGAGAGACAACTGCTGGTTAGTAATACTTCATAATCAATTATGTATTATGTTTCTGTAACTTTATATGAAAATTATAATTTGTAATTTTATTTCATTTTACTATAACCTTTAGGAAATCTTAGGGTTCGAAAAATTCTTCCTTCATCTCACACCGGTAGTCCTTGAGATATGCATAATCGATATCAAGATGCAATGGCAATAGTGCGAAGGTATGGAAAACCTGATTTATTTATTACTATCACATGTAATGTTAAGTGGTTAGATATTACAAGAACTACTACCGGTCAACAAGCACAAGAAAGACCCGATTTAACAACAAGGATATTTCATGCAAAATTAGAACAACTAAAACACGACTTATATGAAAAAAGCGTATTAGATAAAGTCATTGTGCATGTGCACGTCATTGAGTTTCAAAAGGGAGGTCTACCCCATTCACATATATTAATTATTCTATATGAAAATGATAAGATTAACAACCCTGACGATTATGATGCTTTAGTGAGGGCTGAAATCCCAGATAAAGATTTAGAACCAGAATTACATATTGTAGTTATAAAACAAATGGTTCATACTCCATGCGGTGGTTTCAATGCTAATGCCATGTGCATGAAAAATAATCAATGTAAGAAAGGATTTCCAAAGTCTTTTGCGCCTATAACTTTACAAGGAAGTGATTCGTATTTGATTTATAGAAGACATGACAATGGAATAAAAGTACAAAGATGTGGACAAATAATTGACAATTGTTGGGTCGTTCCTTATAATCCTTATTTACTACTAAAATATGATTGTTATATAAATGTTGAAATTTGTTCAAGTATTACATCTGTAAAATATTTATATAAATATGTTTATAAAGGGTCGGATCGTGTTTCTGTAAACGTATCATCTAACACAAACGATGAGGATGAAATTTCTTAGTTTGTTAATGCTAGATGGATTTGTGCACCTGAGTCAGTATGGCGAATATTTAAATTTCCACTCAGTTCCATTTCTCCTTCTATTATAGAACTACAAATACATTTCCAAATAGACAACAACTACAATTTAGTGCAAACGAAAACTTAGAAACTATTTTGAGTGATGAACATAGATCTAAGACAATGCTTACTGAATTTTTCACTAAGAATATTAACGATGTAAATGCACGTCCATAATTATACTACGAATTTCCTAAAAAATATTAGTAGGAATATAAACAAAAAGAATGGATATGTAGATGAAACAATCATAAGGTAATTGGTCGAATTTATACAGTATCTCCTACAGAAGGTGATCGATTTTATTTACGATTACTTTTAAACCATGTTAAGGCCCAAAATCTTTTATTACCGTTAATGAAACTCACTATAACATCTTTAAAGAAGCCGCAAAACATAGAGGTTTGCTCGAAAATGATAATAGTATAAAGGGATGTTTACAAGATGCTTCAAACACACACATGCCCATCGCTTTAAGAAGATTGTTCGTCACAATTTTAGTGTATTGTGAGCCTTGCACGGCGAGAGAACTATGAGATGAGTTTTACCATATTTAATTAAAGATTATCCTTCTATGCAAACCATTAACCAAAATAATACATATTTAATAAACTGATGTCTTTTCGAACTTAATAACCTCCTAAAACAATATAACAAAACTATTTTTGACTATGACATCCCTCATAACAATCTAGATTTTTCCCATCACTATAATAGTTCAACGATTATTTTAGAAGAACAATCTACAGAGATACCACAAACCGATATAGATTCTGTAAATAACTTAAACACAAAACAAAATGATGCATTTCAAATGATCATGCATTCAGTAAAAGAAAAAAATAACTCGATATATTTCATAGATGGTCCAAGAGGTACAGGAAAAACGTATCTTTATAAAGCAATTTTAGCCCATATACGAATCAGGTCTTATTGTTATTATGGTTGCTACCTCTGGAATTACTTCTCTAGCGTTGCCTGGAGGTCGAACTGCGCACTCTAGATTTAAAATTCCTATCAAATTGGATTCTTTGTCAACATGTTACATTCCTAAACAATCTGATAATGCAAAACTATTACATGTGGCCACTGTTATACTATGGGATGAAGCAACAATGACTCATCGTTATGCATTTGAAGCCTTGGATAGAACAGTAAGTGACCTAACAGCTATAAATACATCATTTGGTGGGAAGATTATTATATTAAGTAGTGATTTTCGAAAAGTACTACCCATTGTCGTAAAAGGTACTAGAGCTTAGTCGATTCATGTATAGTACGATCATATTTATGGAAAAGTGTACATGTAATTCATTTAACACAAAATATGCGAGCGAGAAATGATCAATCATATGCTGAATTACTTTTACGTTTTGGAAATGGAACTGAACCTTATGTATAAGATGACCTTATTAAACTCCCAGATGATATTGTTATATCCAACACCAATGCAAGTTCTTTATATTGTTTAATTTAGGAAGTCTTCCCTACACTCCATGAAAAATTAGGTGACACTAATTATATAATGAATAGAGCAATATTAACACCAAGAAATTAAACAATAGATGAGATAAATAATACAATCATACATATGTTTCCAGGAGAGGAACATGTTTATTATTCTTTTGATAGAGTTGAAGATGCTACTCTAATTTGTATCAGTCAGAATTTCTAAACTCGCATGCTCTAGGTGGCTTGCCACCGCATAAACCAACACTTAAAGTCGGATCCCTAATAATGTTACTTAGAAATATTAACCCAAAAATTGGATTATGTAATGGAACAAGATTAATATGTCGTATCTTCCATAGAAATCTCATTGATGTAGAAATTACAATTCGTCATTATGGTGGTACAAGGGTATTTATTCCACGTATACCCCTAAAGCCTTCTGAAAATATTAACATGCCTTTTAATTTAATTCGCAAATAATTCCCAATTAAATTATCATTTGCTTTAACGATTAATAAATCACAAGGACAAACCATTCCTCATGTTGGAATTTATCTTCCAGAGCATATTTTTAGTCATGGTCAACTATATATGGCGTTATCCAGAGGAGTTTCACGAAACTCAACATAGATTTTAGTACAAAATGGAAAAATTCCACGTAACAAGGGAACTCGCACTAGAAACGTAGTATACAAAGATATTTTATTATCATGTAATCAAAACCTAAACTAATTAGAATTAAAAGTATCTTTTCCATCAAACTTTTTTTATATAAATTATTCATTATCAAATTCTTTTTGAATATTGTCATTCTATATTTACCAAAGGGACTTCATGATTTCACTTATATTTCATTTACTAGTGTCAACCCATGCTACGCACACGGTTTTGTTTGAAAATATATGTACTTTTTAAATCCATACTTGCCTAACAAAATAAACTACTTATATCAATATATAGCTTCCTGCATTGATTAACGTGATAGAAATATATATAGTAGCGCTTAAGAAGAAAAGTGGATATAAATTATTATCATAGTTCTAGTAACACAATAGATTATGGTCTACAACCGCTAATTTTAAAAGGATCACATTAGAAAATATCGGAAAAATAATGATGCTCATTTTATTTTTATTCCAATGCAGCATATCATCTCCTTAACATTTCATAGAACATACCATATCCTCTTCTCGTAAATAGATGAATATCAAATGCTGTAAACCTTACCAAATCAGTCATGTGTGGGTCCGTAACTTTTTTTAACATTATCAGATAGTGTAAATATTAAAAAATGTATCATATGCAGATATACATGCACATTAGATAATAAACCTGAAATAGAGATTCAATCATCAAATCATCTTTCTTTCCTTTAAAACGTATGGAAAACAAAAGAGAAACAAAGTTATAGACCTAACTTACAAATATCATTACTTCATCGTAAAAGAAGGAATAAAAATTATAAACATAGTGTAATTAGCATATTCCATTAATATCATTTACAACAAACCTGAGGACATGTAAGTCAATGACTTCAAATTAGTCATTTCAATGTCGGGCTGATTTATAACCTAAAAGTCTTTATCACTTCTGTCTAACAATCTGCATTGAGGAAATTTCCAGGATGTGATACCTGAATACAAAGTAATCCAAAATTAAAAGTTCGATGTTAAATGATAGGTGAAATTATAATGATATTTTGAAGTTATAATTTCATTTTAACCACCATTTTAAATGGAGGAAGGCCTTTATTTGAGTGTTAGGTTTATCTAAAAGCATCGTGATAGTGCATTAATGGAATTATTAGATGATAGATGGCGTCTTTATTCATTATCATTAAACAGAAAACATCTCTAGTAATATTAGAGTTTCACCAGTTAACATGCAACAACTTAATTCATCAAATGGAAACCATTGACAAAAGCAAATCGATAGTAAAGGATGAACATTAGCAGAGTATAGACATGCTCTTCATCCTACTACCATCAATATTAATGAAAAGTTAAACTATGTAAATAAATTAGCTTTCCATAACAATAGACTGAAACAATTTTGTGAGAAATATGCACTCACTACAATAAAGAATCTATCAAGACTTAAAAACACTGACCAAACTGTGCTTAAACATTAGATGTTAGGAAGTTGTGTAGTTCAACCTGCAAAGAAGTAAGGTTAAGCGAATTTGTAAAATTTCAAATGATGGATCCCTAAAAAGAAAAACTATTAATGATAGTTGCATCGACTCAATATGATACAACTTGCACAAATGTATAGAGAGGATTTTCTAAGGAATATTTATAAACTTTGATATGTTGTATTAATTTGCCCATTTTGGAAACCACTTAATATCAATATATGTTAGCCCTACTCCACGATCCCTTTGAGATTAGCAAGAGGCTCCAAAAATTGAAAGGTTTAGTCACTGTATTAATATACTAAATTCTATGAATATGTCAAATAATAATGTTATAAAAGGCGCTAAATTTCTTTGTACCATAGGTCCTTAGACTCATTCAAGTTTGTGTGAACATTTTGAATTCAAATGGCATCACACGTCACTTGGAAGTATCATAACCTGCATATTTATCTCTATAATATGAAATTATGCATTCTTGAATATAGAGGTTGGACTTAATTTTATGTTGAGGCAACCAAAAATGGACACATTGGTAGCAGTTTTATAGACAATTTGAAAATTAGTAGGGAGGTTGTGCTGTGTATAATCGGGACAAAAGATGTATACAATATTATTCTAAGTCAAATTTCAAATTTGTACTTAATCCATTTTACTAAAAACCATAATTTAGCACCACAAAAAAATGTATCTTGCTACCTAATCATAAAATGAATAAATAGTTTATCATGAAAATTGAACAACAATTGAGGATAATCCTATGAGATCCGTATTTACAATTACCATAGATATACTACCTACCATATACCCACCCATTATTGTTTTACATAAATTAGTTGGAAAACAATAGCGTTAATATTACTTTGTTTATTTGTTATAGTCATCCTTAAATCTAAAATTTGTACGAACGTCAGTTTTGTATGAAAATCCTTTGGACTTGTATGTTTATTGACATAATCACTATATACTTTATTTAATAATTCTTAATAGTTCCTTTTTTCAAGTTGTTGATTTGTATACCTTTTATTTTACTTCCTGCATCTAGCTATGAACTAACATTTTCAAATTGCATGTTACAACAATACCTTTGTAGAGCTCCCAGAATGTTTGTGCATTTCAGGTAAACTAACATAAACTTACATCATCAATGAATATTAATTATAATCAAATTAAAACATACCAAGCAAGTAGATCTAAATATATTTTCATAGAAATAATCAAAATGTTTGCTTACCAAAAGTGTCTCTTTGGGGTAGTGGTACCAAGGAGCCTGGATTCAAGAACCAACCTCTTTTCATCAAGAGCATTCCTTTATCCCATGATTAGTTTTTTCCCATCACTCTCTATCTGAATTATTAGATATTGTGCGTACACATAATGGACCTTAGGACATATTCCTTGTTCGCTTGCACAAAAAAACCTACATATGTAGATCATAAATTAATCCCTGATCAATTAAGACTACCAAATTAAAAATACTTAAGCATAATATATCTACCTATTTTAGCTATAAATCGATCTACAAAAATCAGTACGTGATTCTAATCAATAGTTCATTGCGTCTTTTTTCTGTAAAATTTCATATGCGAAAAATGTTAACTACTTAGATTCTGGATTTCAAGCTAGAATTATAACGATGCATTAAAATTTAACACATCAAAACGGTAAAACTATTGAATAATCATTGTTGTCAATTGTGAACTTCGCACATGCACACATGTGGATTAATCCTCAAATTTATGTTGTAAACATACAGTACATGCATATAAGGAAAATTACACTCATTGTAGTTTCCTTCTATAAAAATTGTCGCCTTCTCTTATCATTTATATATATTGTAAAAGAAAAGGCAATTTCTTTTATTTTAAAAAGGGCAAAGTAAACCACCATCATTTCTTAAATCATCGTGATAATCATATTTAAAAAATGTCATGGAAAGAATCATAAAAACATGATTAAACATATGAAAATTTAATAGATTTTTTAAATGAAATATGGACATCTCATGAAATAAATGGAGCTCCTAAACACAAGGAATTCATTATAGAGCAGCTGCAATTTTTTTTACTAAGAAGTAAGAAAGATATAAATACATATTTTTGAATGAAACAAAAAAAGATTATAAAACCCAATGAAAGCACGTATATGTCTTACCTTTGGTAATATATTGAATGAAACAAAAACATAACTAATTTTTAGTGGTACTGCTCATTTAATATTTTTGAACTTTCAAATATAAAGTAAAAAACAGCTTTTCCTTTGGGAATCATTTGAGCTTTTGAATATATCAATTTCTTTATAACTTTGTATTAACTAAAATAAAAGTATTATAATCAAACACAATATTTTACTATAGCCATAATCTTTTATGATACTTCTGTAATTCAAACCAAGTTACATGTCTCATAGAGTAATTCAAATGGTATTATAAAAACTAATACTATTACATGGTATTTTCTTTCAAAAATAATAATTTTAATCAAATTCAAGCCTTAGAAAATGTGATACTGGTAAATAAAGCTGACCAAAGAGAAATTTACTTGCTATTTATTAAATATCTGGGTAAACTAAGAAGCACTCTAAATACATAGCATTATATGGAAATATAATATACATTGAAGAAATTAAAATGCCTAACTCCTTTTCATTTTTAACTTTTCACATGTATACTCAAAACTCGTTACGAATTCGAATAAATCAAATTTGTAAAAATAATTGTATGTTCTCAAAAATTTTATGTCATTTATTTGGAATCTCATTATATGTTACTTTATAGTTGCCATTTTATATTATACTTAGGTCAAACAGTGTTTATTCAAATGGCATATTGATTGATATTCAACCTTGTCCAAATTTAGATATGCTGTAACAGACATCCAGCTTTACACAGAACTCAAAACGTTTTCAAGTCCACCAGCTATCCAAAGCTGATGTACTTTGGATTCTTTTTTCTTTAGATCATGTATTTCAGCATGAGCTTATGACAAAGGCTTTTTAGTATGAACATATGACAAAGCAAGACTAAAGATTTAACAAAGTATGATGTAATATGATAGAGGCATTGGTGTTTAGTGAAACATGAATTTAAGTTAAGAAAAAAGAAAAAGAAAAAACCATCTTGACTTGAAAGACAAAGAAAAACTCATAAAAATGGACGTACCTATCCAGGAAATCTTGTAAAATCGTCCAAATTCTTTCCACCAAAAGAATATCAGCCTTTAAAGTGAAGCATACATAAATAAGGAAAGAACTACATAAATGAAGTGAAATTTAGTTAATTATAACCTAAAATAAGGAAAGAATTTTCAATTGAGCTACACTGCATACTGGACCTTAATACATCATCATGAGGCATATAATTATTTTCAAAATTATGTCAGATTTCTCATATTGCAAGTATCATTTGATATATGAAAAATTCAAACTATGTCATTAAGCTTTTTAAATATTTAGAATGCTGGAACTATTGATTATATTGTTTTTCATATCACATCTAAATCAAGTTCTTAGTTAATTCAATACTTTGCTAACCTAGTCACCAAAATATGTAAGAATGCATGTGTGATAACATTATACTGTCATATATAACAAACGTTTGAAAAGAACTAAGAAGTCCGTATTTATTTATATAAAAGTACAATGCTAACTCAATGTGTGATTACGATAACCATTGATACTACAATTATCTTTTACACCTGTAGGTATGTAGTGGGTCTTTATGTCTTAATGTGATATATCATTACTCTTGCAGACATGCCCAACCCCATCTTCCCTCTAACAGTCCTTAAAGCAACCATATAGATCTTCTTTTCATAGATAACAAAGAAGGTATAAAATTTCAAAAGGTGAAACGGTTAGCCAAAAGCATGGACATATGAGGTTGTTAAGAAATATAAATCTTATTAAGGAAAAGGATTGTTAAGATCACTGTAAGGGTTTGAAAACCTTAGATTCTAAAGAAAAGGAGAGACTCTTTTGTTTTTTGTATTAATAGTTTACTTTTATTGATTTCGGGAACTATGCATGTAATTTTGCAAATTCTGATACATGGGTGGTTAGAAACTCTGATTCAGAAGTTGCCAATGTATTGTTCTTTCTTTGTACATAGATATGCTTAAATAGAAATAATGCTATTTACCTATATGTTCACACTTTTGTCAACTCTTACTCAAGAAACTATTGATTGTTTTTTCCTAAGCTTATTTTGTAGGATATTTTGATTGCACTGAAAACCTTGCAGAAAAATAAAAATTATAGGTAGTCCATATGTTTTTCGTAAGCCACCATGATAGATGGTTCTAGTAAAAAAAAACTAAAAAGCACAAATACCAAGCTTACACTTCAAATATGTTTCACACAGATTTAGGTCACAATTTCATTATGTTATCTCTTATCACCATATCCTTAACAATGAGGCATAATAAACTTCCAACAATCCTGTACCTGAAGCATTATTGTTGACACCACCGATTTTGCAATATCCATATGTCAAAACGCCTCACACACCACTGTTTGAAGGCAGAAGTAAGAATTGTAAGACTATACGTATATCAAGTCAGTGAGTAATATGTCTAGAAACAAACCCGATTCGAAGATCCTACCCAACCACTACTGTTGTACACATGAAATCTGGACGAAATTCACACGGTGACATGAATTTCAATGCTATATTTAAATCAAGTTAGAGATTAATAAATCAAGTTAAAGTGACCATCTAGAAACCACTCCGATTACATAATCCTACCGAATTAACTACTAACGTAAAGATGAAATCAGAAGACCGAATTCGGGTAGAAATGAAAACAACGATGAAAAACTGAATCACGCAAGCCAACATTAGGGTTTTTACCTCTTGTAAAATAGACTATTGGGTCAACAAAGATAAAGCGTAATCCAGACGACAAACGCAAACAGGTCGCCTCAGAGATGTAGTCAGAGGACGATACTACAACCGTCGGAAATAGCGGCTGGAAAAGAGGCGAAACGGCGGTCGAGGCAGGCGTAAGTAACAAAGAATGGAGAAACGGGACGGCGGCGATATGCAGGGGTGGCCCTTCGAACACGAACTTGGCTGATTTCACATTAATGAAAAATAGGGTTAGATGGTAAAAGAGAATGTGCGAAGGAATTACAATAGAGGACCGCGACTGTTCGGTGCGGGAATATAGGTGGAAGAAGCTTACTTAATGAGAAATGCAGGGGGCTTGAGAGCTCGGTATTTCCCACTCAGTATTAATATTTGCAAAGGCGTGCTATCCAGAATAAGTGTAGACATGTCTGTAATTATTCGCTAAAATTGCATACATGTCTGCAAGCATTCCTAAAGCATACTGTTTCTTATTTTTTTCACTTTTCATCCTTGTTTTTTGATTTTTTTTGACATGAATACGAAGATAAATATTAATTGAAATAATTTTTGAAATTTGGATGTTTTTTTTGTTTTATTTTTTATGTTTTTTGACGATTTTCGAAAAATAAGGACCAAATTTAGGTAAAATTTTCCACTGAGGTTTTTGTAAATTTTGAAACCTATCAGGGATCTGTGCCAAAAGCACCCTATTATATATTAAATTCATGGCATAAACCATTAGAATATTATATGATGACAAATAGTACTAAATAATAAAGAAGAGGAAAATTAGTATGAGCAACTATGTTAAATTTTCCATCGACTACCAATTCAAACCATTGATTTGGTATATATGGTATAAACCAAATGGAAATTCGAAAACTCAAAAAGGAAAAAATAACTCAATGTGGATCACTTTTCTTTCTGAATAACTTGGGAGAATAAATTGTCATATCCATTTGCAAATAGAGTAAAACATGTTCATTAGATCTGAACAAAGTTTACCAACGAAAGCATAACAGGTATGCATAGCTAAATAATGGAAATGTTAGGGAAAAAATGCACTAATGAAACATAAAAAAAAAAGAAGCTAAGAAATCATGTTTAATGATGGGACAAAGGTAGATTTCACTATAAATGCTATTCGAAAATAAGTCTTAACATTTGAAATCTCTGTAATGAAATTTAATCTAAAATTTCTAATTGTTGAAACAAATTACTAACAGAAAATTTTGCCTGGAAATAACTAATAAATAAAAAATAACTGATAATTCACCATAAATACCATCTAATTCTCATAAACATATTTGAACGACGACCTAATTGGAAATTAGTCACAAGGGCCTCTTCAACAAGTGAAATTAGTTTCTAGGACACACAACTGAAATAATTATTTTCAAGGGCAAAACGCAAAATAATTAGTTTCTAAGGCCTAAAAACCAATGAATATGTCCTTGAAAGTAATTGGACTGCTGACTTTGTCCTTGAAAGTAATTTTTCTGCTGAGTTTGGCCTTGAAAGTAATTTATTTGAATGTGTGTCCTAGAAACTAATTGGACTGCAAATTTTTTCCTTCTGGTGAAATTCCCTGAATAAATTCATTATTTGTAAAAGGAAATAGAAAGGGTTACTACTAAAGAATGATCACACTATGTAATAACATCCACTTTCCACATAAGAAATAAACACCAATAATTGAATTTTGAAGTTTTAATTTTGGTTGATATTATATTTCAAGTAACCAAAACACATCAATATAGTAATAAAGAAGATTATAAATAAAAAACTAAAAGTTATGGACAATGCGTTTATTAGTTAAACATATAAAATTCCAGTCTAGGTTTATTGTCATATAAACGCAAAAGTAACTGAAATAATCTATTCTTTCCGGCAAAAATAACTGATAAGTCACCGCGAATGTCATTTAATTATCATAAACAAAATTGAATGGGCAATTATAACTCCTGTATATTTGAAAGGTATTTAAAAAATAGCAACTCTTGGGCTCTTCTGGTGGCCACTTATAATCAAAGCTAACACTCAAAATTGATTTTCTTACAACCATAAAATAGTTCCAAAAGGTTGGTTCATCATCAACTATAAGGTTTAAGAAATAAATGATAATTTTTCTGTAATTATTAAACGTTCGTTGTGGTTAATCATCGGAAAACCAATTTATTTATTTGGTTTACTCAACAAAAAAAACCATGAATGTCAATCAACTAATAAAAATCTGACAATGATTTTGCTATGGACCGTCACCTTTACCAATTCCAAGGTTCATAAATTTCAACTATATATAGGTACAAAAATGCTAAAAAAATTTCTTTTACCTGAAAATAGTATATTTCTAACATGCACAAGTAGTGTAACTCTGAACTATGAACACATGGTAGGAAAATTTGCAATAGTATCCATTTAGTAATCTTTTATCAAGAAAAGAAGGTTCATTTATCTGTTATAATAAATTATTGAATTATGAATAACAAAAGTAAACTTAAAAATAACCAATGAGTTGCATAAGTCAATGAACTTTTTGAACCATAAAAATAGTTGCTAAAATAAGGAGTGTTTTAAATATAGGAAATTAACAGGTCTTCACAGTTGGTCTACACTGAACTTAGACATAATGTATATTATTTAACGCAGCAACCACCAAACATAGAATTTGCGACTTTCATTAAATCAACATGGCAAAAGAGAAATTATACTCTACAGAAAAAACAAATATCATATCCTTTTTCGAAATGGCCAAACCCTTTTTCTAGATTTGTTTATGACTTTGTCTTATAAAAGACCAAAACGCTATATTCAAACGCTTTAAATTTAAATTATATTCATAGTAAATCTTTCAAAATCTTTCGCATAAACATGCAAACCATATCCTTTATTTGCAGAACACATCGTTCTCCCCAAGGATATCACACAAAAAACATAGTTAATTCATGACTTGACAAATAGAAAATGCAATCATCTAAATAGAACAGTATTTAACATAGACATAGTAGACAATATTTAACAAATTTCTAACCAAGAAAATAAAATCATCCAAATTTAAATGCAATTGAACTAAGACATTATATATACACACACACATACACACAACGTAGCAACCACCACATATAGAAGTTGTGAGTTTCATTAAATCAACACAGAAAAAGAGAAATTATACTTTATGGAAAAAACAAAGATCTCAAAATAAAATATCTGAAAACTAAGTGGTAACGCATCAAAAAAATTTCAAGCCAACAAAAAACACTCCAAGATAAAACCTATGAAAACATGAGCGCCGAAACAGGGAAAAAAGTTCAAGGCAGACAATTTTAATTTTCAAATCCTAGCCGAAACCGAACCTAAGAATGGAACCGCAGTAAGTCATTGCAATCAAACAACTACCCAATCAACCCAAATCGAAAAAACTAAGAAGAAGAGGAACTGAACTAATTCACAATCAGATGCTAAAAAGAAGTAATAACTGGTGCTTACATCGTGAGAAGAGCGAGTAATTCTGAAGAAAACCCTCTGCTGAACTGATCCCAACCACTCGGAATTTTGCAGAGGACGTCGATTGGAAGTGCGAACAACAGGGGGTAGAGCATATAAGCATCAAATGAAGGGGCGATATCATTCAGGTTTAGGAAAAGGTAGATTGGGAAATAGAGGAAAAGGAGGAAAGGCAGCCACGTCAGTTTTATCGGAGAAAAGGTAGGAAGGGCGGACAACCGCGGCAAAGCGGAAGAGCAACAAATCGGAGAAGAGGCACAGTGGAAGAAGAAGAAAATCAGAATTATGGGGAGAGACTGCCTTTTTTTCTTTATGGGAAAGGAGGATGAAGGAGAGAGAAAGGTCGGGACGGGAAAAAGTATAAAGCGCGACGCTCCATTTCACAAAACACCAAGGGGACTTCTGTGCCCTCGAAATCTAACTCAGTAATAATATAATAGTACAGATTTTTCTTAACCTATATTAATTTATGCTCAAATTTGAAACTTTCGTTTACGTAAAATATATAAAAACAATAATTTTTATGGTCATTATAGAAATAGAATCCAAATTGATTTACTTTGGACTCCAAAATTGTGACGACCCGTAATTTCGAGTAGTTTAAGATGACAATAATCCACACATGTCAACGTAAATTACTCATAACTACGAATTATCAATGGAGTTTATAAATGAAAATCAACACATATCACAGACACAGAATAAGTTACAAAGTTCGCAGCGGAATACAAATAGTACATAAGTAGTTCATGAAGCTACTCAATAAGTTACAACAAAGTTCCAAATCAAAAGAGCTGAAATAGAAATACATAGATGTCTAATAATAGTACATGCAAACTGAAATAGGGAAATAATAGATAGATGGGGTCTTCAAAGTCTTCGGCTCCTCAAAATATGCTCCTCAAAATAGTGCAATCCTCAGGCTGACCCGAGCATACAGAAAGCAAACACTCGAGTCAGGACTAATGTTCTTATCAAGTCAAATAACTCAAGTGCAATAAGATACAATGTAACTCAGGGTAATTATGGTATTTCCTCCTTGAGGATCCGTTAAATCATTCAAAAAAAGTAGAATACGCTATATATGTAATGTCTATCAAGTAAAATAAATATTTTTCATAGTGTTAAGGCTTTACATTGATCCCCCTTAACACATTTTTTTAAGCCCTAGTGTACAGTTTGCATATAACACACCAGTAAACCGTCGGTGGATAGTGACGCGCCGTGATACACTAACACTAAATCAAAATCGTAGTGGTCGCGCATAAGGTTAAAAGTATGACAAGGCACGTGAGGCAATGCCCAAGGTAGGATACTACCGTTTCGCGTCTCCGGCTGGTGGTAACGCATCGCTGCTACGATCGCCCACCGCATCACATCACTCCCAAATCAAGGGTGATCACCAATCGACAACAAAGTAGATATAGTATACGAAGGAGTGTGAATGCTAGAGGTAGCTAACCTCACTGGCACGGGTATGGCTCCTGTTTTAGTCATTTCAAATTTGACACGAGTGTCAAGGCATCCATTAACGTTCTCTTACTTCAAATCAGCAACGTACATCAAGTCCAACCACTTCGTTCTGGATCAACTCCACGAATATAGTTATTAAAGTGGTTCCGGTATCGACAGAGAGTATGTCCATATCCGGCCCCGGTCTCTTTAATAACTAACGTTATTATTTCACCGATTGGTCATTTAATTTAACAAAATTTGTTTTCATTCGATATAATCTTTCACCCATTCATGAATAAAGAATCCATCATTCACTTTCAAAATATTATTTCATCCGAAATTTAGTTGACAAAATTCGAATTAGTTACAATTTCCAATTAGATTTAGTTTCAATCAATCATTTAATTTTACCAAATTAAATATTTGAACACAAGCCATTTATCAATTCAACTTAGGTTTCAATTTAACTTAGTTTCAAGTCTAGTATCTACATCTCAAAACTCATTTATTTACCAATTTAATTAAATCAAAGTTTAATTAAATTATCAATTTATTAAGTTAGAAAAATTTCAATCTATCCCCTTTTCATTATTTCAATCTACTATTAAATTCCCAATTTAATTTATAACAAGATACAAATGTATTCCTATCACTTAATAATTTACCCACTTGAACAATTTATAAAATTTTATTACGACAAATCTTATAATTTCATTCGAAACAATCTCTTAATAAAATTCCCCTTTAAACAATTTCACAAATTTAGTTTTACACTAAATTAATTAAGATAAAGTCTTGATATTTAAATTCTTAAATTTTATCTTAACTTTATTATGATTCAAAACATCCCAAATTCCATTTTCCACAACGTTCATTTTTTTTAATCAATTCAAGTGTTTTTAGAATCTATTCCATTCACTTTATTCCTAATCAATTTAAATAAATTCCAAAACCATTTTTATTTATTTTGATTTTAAGAATACACTTAACAAATTTTCAAAATTTGTTCATTTGTTTTTTATTTCTAAAAATCCATTTACCATAATTTTAAAATCAATTCATTTGTTCGTTTTTAAATAATAGTTTCAAAAATCAATTTACTTGACCAAATCGGTGATTTTTATTTTAAATTTTCTAACCTAGGCCAAGTGATTTAAATTTTTGGGTATATCATTTCAACCCTTATCCAAATTTGGATTTCAAGGTTTTTGGTTCACAATCATATAATATGGGAACTTGTAGTGTTATAACAGGGATGGTGTCAAAGTAAATTACATAAAGTAAATGCATAAATTAAATAAACAATCATCACAATATCCATATTGGTCAATATTATCAATTTCGTATAATTTCTAACACATATTACTATGTGAAGATGAGGTAAAATTTATGTACACAAATTTTATTCAAAAATTTTATAGGTCAAAATTTTTCTAAGTGTTAACAACTGCTAATATTAACATATTACTCTAGTTGTCACTTCATATAAAATAATTCATATGTCAAATTTTTCAGTAAAATTTGTTATGCTATGAATTACTCAGAAAAAAAAGTGTTGGGTCAATCCGAGTAATATAGCTCGTCATTTCATGTGATTTACGACTCAATTTCAACAAATTTGAACTTGTTCGAACAGGTCTGGGTTCAACTTGGTGACAGTTTTTAGGTACTGTATTGGTGTCCAAATGTCATGAAATTTTACAGGCATAAAGTTCAAGATGTCTACTTTAAACTGCAGAAAGATTTACTTCATTTAGCTAAAAGACCTGAGAGTTATGACGTCTCAAAGTTGGACTCAGGCTCTGTTTTTACACTAAAGTTCAGAGTTTAAATTGGTTTCGGGTGCTACTTTCAGATATATTTTGCACTACCAAACGACAGTATTTTTCTGTAAAAATTTGCAGAATTAAACTATGAAACATTGTCTATTTTTCACAATTGGAATCGTCAAATTCCGGTGAGCCATTAGTGAGATACAAGGCCTTAAAGTTGGGGTTTTATCGCCGTTTCAGCACTTAGAAATTTTTTTTACCGTTTTCACAATTTCGGTTATAACTAAATTTAACCAACAATTCACTACAACATCCATATACAAACATATTAACAAGCAAGAACATTAGTCGTGAACGATATTCACCTTTTCGTGGTTAGTGAAACTAGATCGACGAAGGTGAGAAGAGGCACGAATAGAAGCACGGTGATCCCTACTAGAACTCAACTTGAACACTCCAACTAATTTCGACGAACAAGGCTCGCTGCGATCAAATGGAAATGAACACAAATTTAGTATTATAACCAAATATACATATATTCATATGTATACAATTATGGATATAGTACTTACATTACGACACGAGCAAGAGGGAGGCTAGTGTGATGTAGCACGAGCGATGAGTTAATGGAGTTGTTGTTGAGGTCAAGGCGGAGCAGTGGGAGGCGCTGCCGTGGGTTGCGGGAGGTGCAGCGGGGTGTTGGATGGCTGGGCGCGCGGAGGAGGGGATTGGGCAGAGCAGCAGGCGCGGGTGAAGGTGGAAAGGTTGGTGGCAAGGCGTGAGCTGGGTAGGGAAAGAGAGTTTGGGTTCTTCCCTTTTTTTTTTCTTTGTTTGTTTTAATTTTTTTCTTTTTGAGTTATAATGTTTGCTGTTGAATGAAAAGAGAAGTGAGGGGAGGAAGTATACGGGTGTTGAAGGCAGGTTTATTTTTGAGGAGATGAGTTGTACAGTGTACAGTGTATGGCAGCAGCACCTCTTCTGCTGGCCAATAGGAGAAGGAGGTGGGTAATCATGTTATGGGGAAGCCCAAAAGGCTTAGATTTTGTTCTGATGGGTGGAGATATTGTCTCAGGTGTGGACGGCTGATGTGGCAGTGACGGGGCAGCTGAGGTGGAAGGTGAGGTGGCTGCTGAGTTGGAAGAAGTGTGCACCGATACGGACGACGTTTTACTCATTTCGTCGCGAACCGGGTGTCAAAATACGCAAATGAATATACCGAAAAATTCGCCGCGACGAGACGGTCGTAATGATATACAGATATTTGCGTTTCGACAGACGGATCAAAATGGCGTTAGGGACGTCGATTTCTCTGATTTGAATTTAAGTATATTTGCTCTATGTTTGAAGCTGAAACAAAATTAGCCATAACTTCTTCGTTTCTTTACCGAATTTGATAATTTTGGATGTTTTGGAAAGCTTAGAAACTTAGCTACAACTTTTGTTTTATTTATTTTGTCTGATTTCGGAGTTATCTATGTTAAAATTCCAATTATTCGTCGCTGTCCTCCAAATGCATAAGTTCAGTCTAAGTTTGATGTTTTTAGTAAAATGATCATAACTTTTGAACCAATGATCGGAATTCGATGATCTTGGTCATTCTGGAAACCTTGAATTATATGCAACAACTTTCATTCAGATTGTTTTAAACAATTTCAATGTTTGCTAGCTCAAAATAGCGGATTTTATCCGCTATCCTGTGTTTTGTTCCATGTGTTAGTGCACTTATTGTTTTCGAACCACTTGAAAATTGTTTTGCATCGTTAAAATGAGCAAACGGAATCGGAATTGGACGAAACGAATTGCGTTATTTTTATTAGAAAACTTTCTACGACTTTTCTGTGAAAAAAAAAATTTGGATTTTAAATTTGGACAAATTTCACTAAACGGCTTGCTAATTGACGTACAAAATTTGTGAACGTACAAATTTTGTATATTTCAAAAATTAAAATTTTATTCAGGCGACTTCATTTAGACGTATTCACTATTTAAATTTTTAATTTCATATTCATGGTTTAAATTTTTAACTCATTAACGTTTATTTATTTATTTTTCATGAAAATTCAACTCAACTTTCATTAATTTTTTTTTTTAAATTGGGTCTGAAATTCAGGTTGTTACAATCTCCCCTACTCAAAACTTTTCGTCCTCGAAAAGGAACAAGATAGGAGAATAGAATAGAATAGAGCAGAAAGATATAACAGATTTGAAATAAGTTGTACCTGTCATTGTTTCAAACAATTCAGGATTTGAATCGCGAACACTCTCCTCGGTTTCCCAAGTGCAATCACGATCATCGGTACTCCATTGAACTTTGATTAGATTGACTGTCTTTCTTCTAAGCTGCTTCGTACCTCTATCGACAATACGAAGTGGTGTACGCTCAACCGTGAGATTTGGCTCAATATCTAGATCTTCCAATAGAGCTGGTTGAACAATCATGGATGGGTCGTGCAAGTATTTCCGAAGATTAGAGACATGGAAAACATCGTGCACGCCAGAAAGTTTTTCTGGTAATTCAACTCTATAAGCTAATGTCCCAATCCTTTCAGAGATGCGGAAAGGTCCAATGAATCTAGGAGTTAGTTTTCCCTTCCTTCCAAAGCGGATTACATTTTTCCATGGAGAAATTTTGAGAAACACTTGATCTCCCACCGAAAATTCTAGATCCTTCCTTCTTCTGTCGGTGTATTTCCTTTGCCTATCTTGGGCAATTTTCATATTCCTTCTGATTTCTTCTACTTTCTCAGAGGCTTCCATAATCATATCGGGACCAAGCATGATTCGGTCGCCTGATTCTATCCAACAAGCTGGAGATCTACACGGTCGTCCGTATAGAACCTCGAATGGAGCCATCTTGATGGTAGCCCGAGTTTCAAAGATAAAATTCATTGGTTGACAATTTATTATCATCTTTATTATTTTAAATTCAAATTTATTACCTGGTAGCTGTTGTTATAAGTGAATTCAACAAGATGAAGGTGGTCTTCCCAAGATCCACCGAAGTCTAAGATACACGCTCTAAGAAGGTCTTCGAGAATTTGATTTACCCTCTCGGTTTGCCCATCAGTCTGAGGATGGTAGGCGGTACTCAGATTCAGCCTAGAGCCCAATAAATTTTGGAATACTTCCCAAAATTTGCTAGTGAATATGGGATCTCTATCGCAAACAATGCTAGTAGGAACACCATGAAGTCGAACAATCTCCTTCATATAAATCTCAGCTAAACTCGAAGCTGTACGAGTAGCTTTTACTGGGATAAAATGAGCCGACTTGGTCAGTCTGCCTACGATTACCCATATGCTCACATTACCTCTTCTGGTTCTTGGCAAACCATCTATGAAGTCCATAGATATCTGTTCCCACTTCCAACTAGGAATCTCAAGTGGTTGTAGCAAACCGGCAGTCTTCTGGTGACTAGCTTTTACTTGTTGGCAAGTAGCACATCTAGTAATGAAAGTAGAAATATCACGCTTCATTCCACTCCACCAGTATAGTTTCTTCATATTCTGAAACATTTTATTGACCCCTGGATGGATAGAGAGTACGGAATGATGATTTTCTTTAAGCACTTCCTGCCTTAGACCATCAACATTTGGAACACAAATTCGATTATTGATTTTCAAAACTCCATCTCTATCGATATGTGCACCCCAGTCCTTATTCTCACCACCTTCTTTGTTAAGAATAACTTCTTTGATATGCTTGAGCAACGTATCCTCATATTGTTTAGCCACAATGCGGTCCATAAGAGTTGGGGAGATAACAAGCTGATACATCATCGCTTCAACAAGATTATTAAGCATTGCATTGTTTCTACTCAAAGCATCGGCTACCACATTAGCCTTGCCCAGAGTATAATTAATGTCAAGGTCATATGAAGCTAGAAATTCGAGCCATCGAACTTGTCTTTGGTTGAGATCTTTTTGGGAGAAGATATACTTGAGAGATTTGTGATCGGTGAAGAGTTCGAATTTAGTTCCTAAGAGATGGTGTCTCCATAGCTTTAGAGCAAAGACAACCGCAAGGAGTTCTAGATCATGGGCTGCATAGTTGACCTCGTGGATCTTTAATTGTCGCTCCGCATAGGCAATGACTTTACCATGTTGCATTAGGACGGCTCCTAATCCTTCTCTGCAAGCATCTGTGTATACGGTTAATCCTTCGCTCCCATCAATAACAGTGAGGACAGGGGCGGAGGTTAGCTTGCGTTTGAGCTCATTGAAAGCGGCTTCACACTTCTCATTCCAATTGAATTTTACACCCTTTCGGGTTAATGCAGTGAGAGGTGCAGAAATTCGAGCAAAATTTTCTATGAATCTTCGATAATACCCCGCAAGACCTAAGAAGCTACGGATATCCGTAGGAGTCTTGGGAGTTTCCCAATCCTGCAAATTCGAGAGAAGTGAATTTCGAATTTAATAAGATATGAAGGTTTGGTTTAAAAGAAAGAATAAGATAGAGCTTACATTGATTACGGCGATCTTAGCTGGATCAACCGAAATCCCATTTTCAGAAACAACATGACCAAGGAATCTGACTTCATCTCTCCAAAAGTGGCATTTGGAGAACTTGGCCTTCAACTGATGATTTTGAAGAGTTTCAAGAACGAACTTTAGTTGTTTTTCGTGCTCCTTCTCGGTTTTAGAAAAGACCAATATATCATCAATGAAAACTAGAACAAATTTGTTGAGAACATCTCGAAATACTCGGTTCATGAGGTCCACAAAATAAGCTGGAGCATTAGTTAAGCCGAACGGCATAACTAACCATTCATAAAAGCCATCCTCTGTACGGAAAGCTGTCTTAGGAATGCTTTCCTCAGAAATTATGAGTTGATGGAAACCGGTTGCAAGATCAAGTTGAGAAAATACTTTGGCTCCATGGAGCTGATCGAACATGTCATTGTTACGAGGCATGGGATAGCGGTTTTTGTGGGTGAGCTTGTTCAGCTCTCGGTAATCTACGCACATCCTTAATGAGCCATCAGATTTTGTGACGAAAACGACTGCTGCTCCCTATTCTGATCGGCTTCTCCGAATGAGTCCTTTAGAGAATAGATCTTCAATTTGGACTTTCAATTCAAATTTCTCTTTGGGTGCCATTCTTCTTGGAGGGAGAACTACGGGTCTAGCTCCAGGAATTAGATCAATGCGAAACTCAATTTCGCGGTGAGGCGGTAAAGAAGTGACTTCACCGAATACATCTGGGAAGAGTTTGACAACCGGAGTAGAGCCAAGGTCATCAAGATGAGAGTCAAGTGAGAAAATAAAACTTCCCACACATTCTTGAGGTGATTTGCATTTGATTATCAAAGGTGTACCATTGTCATTGATTAGAGAGACAATACGGTCCTTGCAAGAAATAACTGCTTCGAATTTTTTTAGCCAATCCGCACCAAGTAATATATCAAAAGCATCGAAGCCAAGGACATAGAAATTTGCAGTGAATGAATGTCGGCCTGTTGTGAGCCTTACTTCTTCACAAATCATATGAAGATGGGCTGGACCGCCAATTGGATTTGATACACATAAAGATTTGGATGCATATTCGGGTTTTAGAATTTTTTCAAGTTTGTTGCATAAATGTGTAGATACGAAACTATGAGATGCACCTGTATCAAATAAAACACGAACAGGGCTAAGATGTAAAGAGAAGGTGCCTTGAAGAGTACCTTTTTCGTCATCTGGCTTAGGAGCTGAGGTGGAAATAGCAACTGGGGTGGAAATAGCAAAGATTCCAGAAGGTGTGCCCCGCTTCTGAAAAGGACATTCCTTCTTGATATGGCCCGGTTGCAAACATACATGGCAAAGGTCTTTCCTAGTCTGCTGTGGTGGTGGAACTGCAGCTCTTGCTGAAACTGGGCAGCTATTGGCATAATGCCCCTTCTGGTGGCAGTTGAAGCAGGTGATGGAAGAGATGTCAATAGGCTTCTTCTGAAAATAGCCTATGCCAGTGGTCCTCTGCCAATTCTTCTTTTGTTGCTCGAAGTTCGGCTTCCTCTTCCCAGTATGGCTGGAAGACGGCTGAGAAATAGGGGCTTTTCCCCCCGGTGTAACCTTCAGATTCTCATATCTGAGGGCCATGTCCATCAAGGCTGTGAAGGTGCCATGGATGTGACTAGTGAGGTAGCTCTGGAATTCTGGACGAGCTCCTGAAATGAACTTCTCATTTTTCTTGAGAGGTGTGTCGATCAAGCTGAGACCAAATATGGATAGCTCGTTGAACTTGCGCTCATACTCTGAAATAGTCATGTTTCCCTGTCGGAGATCCATGAAAGTCCGGTAAAGTTGGGATTTCCCGGCTTCGGGCATCCACTGAGTGATGAATGAGTCCCTGTACCATGGTATGAGGTTGAGTCAAAATTTGAAGAAATAGAAACAAATGAAAAGGAATTTTCTTATAGTATAATTTCACCTAAACTGGGCCCAAGTGATGTCTTCCTCGGCGGTCTGGGCGGTAACGGATTCCCACCAATCATGGGCGGCATCCTGAAGTTGCCATGCGGCAAGCTGGCGCTTCTGCGCGTCTGTAACCTCTAGCCCGGTAAATATCCTCTCAATGCTCTTAAGCCACTGCTGGGCTTCTATGATGCCCTCGGAACCTGTGAATTTGGTTCCTCCTAGTTGAGAGTACTCCTTACTAAGGATGGTGAAACGGACAGCTGGGGCTGGTGCAACGGGTGCAGGTGCATTTCCACGACCCCTACCACGAACATTCCTACGGTTGTTCATCCTGAAAAGTTAAGAGTGGATTAGAATCAAAAATAGATAAATTCAACTTAAGGAATCTTAAGCAAATTAATTCAAGCTACGGAAGTGGATACAAATGAATAGAATTCAAAAGAGATTTGAAGCTTAAAGCATGTGTTCTCAATGGTGATTTCTACTCATTCTAGGGTATGATTACCCCATCTCTAATGAGTTTAAACTCCACAGGCTAAGATTTTCGGGAACCAAAGCTCTGATACCAACTGTGACGACCCGTAATTTCGAGTAGTTTAAGATGACAATAATCCACACATGTCAACGTAAATTACTCATAACTACGAATTATCAATGGAGTTTATAAATGAAAATCAACACATATCACAGACACAGAATAAGTTACAAAGTTCGCAGCGGAATACAAATAGTACATAAGTAGTTCATGAAGCTACTCAATAAGTTACAACAAAGTTCCAAATCAAAAGAGCTGAAATAGAAATACATAGATGTCTAATAATAGTACATGCAAACTGAAATAGGGAAATAATAGATAGATGGGGTCTTCAAAGTCTTCGGCTCCTCAAAATATGCTCCTCAAAATAGTGCAATCCTCAGGCTGACCCGAGCATACAGAAAGCAAACACTCGAGTCAGGACTAATGTTCTTATCAAGTCAAATAACTCAAGTGCAATAAGATACAATGTAACTCAGGGTAATTATGGTATTTCCTCCTTGAGGATCCGTTAAATCATTCAAAAAAAGTAGAATACGCTATATATGTAATGTCTATCAAGTAAAATAAATATTTTTCATAGTGTTAAGGCTTTACATTGATCCCCCTTAACACATTTTTTTAAGCCCTAGTGTACAGTTTGCATATAACACACCAGTAAACCGTCGGTGGATAGTGACGCGCCGTGATACACTAACACTAAATCAAAATCGTAGTGGTCGCACATAAGGTTAAAAGTATGACAAGGCACGTGAGGCAATGCCCAAGGTAGGATACTACCATTTCGCATCTCCGGCTGGTGGTAACGCATCGCTGCTACGATCGCCCACCGCATCACATCACTCCCAAATCAAGGGTGATCACCAATCGACAACAAAGTAGATATAGTATACGAAGGAGTGTGAATGCTAGAGGTAGCTAACCTCACTGGCACGGGTATGGCTCCTGTTTTAGTCATTTCAAATTTGACACGAGTGTCAAGGCATCCATTAACGTTCTCTTACTTCAAATCAGCAACGTACATCAAGTCCAACCACTTCGTTCTGGATCAACTCCACGAATATAGTTATTAAAGTGGTTCCGGTATCGACAGAGAGTATGTCCATATCCGGCCCCGGTCTCTTTAATAACTAACGTTATTATTTCACCGATTGGTCATTTAATTTAACAAAATTTGTTTTCATTCGATATAATCTTTCACCCATTCATGAATAAAGAATCCATCATTCACTTTCAAAATATTATTTCATCCGAAATTTAGTTGACAAAATTCGAATTAGTTACAATTTCCAATTAGATTTAGTTTCAATCAATTATTTAATTTTACCAAATTAAATATTTGAACACAAGCCATTTATCAATTCAACTTAGGTTTCAATTCAACTTAGTTTCAAGTCTAGTATCTACATCTCAAAACTCATTTATTTACCAATTTAATTAAATCAAAGTTTAATTAAATTATCAATTTATTAAGTTAGAAAAATTTCAATCTATCCCCTTTTCATTATTTCAATCTACTATTAAATTCCCAATTTAATTTATAACAAGATACAAATGTATTCCTATCACTTAATAATTTACCCACTTGAACAATTTATAAAATTTTATTACGACAAATCTTATAATTTCATTCTAAACAATCTCTTAATAAAATTCCCCTTTAAACAATTTCACAAATTTAGTTTTACACTAAATTAATTAAGATAAAGTCTTGATATTTAAATTCTTAAATTTTATCTTAACTTTATTATGATTCAAAACATCTCAAATTCCATTTTCCACAACGTTCATTTTTTTTTAATCAATTCAAGTGTTTTTAGAATCTATTCCATTCACTTTATTCCTAATCAATTTAAATAAATTCCAAAACCATTTTTATTTATTTTGATTTTAAGAATACACTTAACAAATTTTCAAAATTTGTTCATTTGTTTTTTATTTCTAAAAATCCATTTACCATAATTTTAAAATCAATTCATTTGTTCGTTTTTAAATAATAGTTTCAAAAATCAATTTACTTGACCAAATCGGTGATTTTTATTTTAAATTTTCTAACCTAGGCCAAGTGATTTAAATTTTTGGGTATATCATTTCAACCCTTATCCAAATTTGGATTTCAAGGTTTTTGGTTCACAATCATATAATATGGGAACTTGCAGTGTTCTAACAGGGATGGTGTCAAAGTAAATTACATAAAGTAAATGCATAAATTAAATAAACAATCATCACAATATCCATATTGGTCAATATTATCAATTTCGTATAATTTCTAACACATATTACTATGTGAAGATGAGGTAAAATTTATGTACACAAATTTTATTCAAAAATTTTATAGGTCAAAATTTTTCTAAGTGTTAACAACTGCTAATATTAACATATTACTCTAGTTGTCACTTCATATAAAATAATTCAAATGTCAAATTTTTCAGTAAAATTTGTTATGCTATGAATTACTCAGAAAAAAAAGTGTCGGGTCAATCCGAGTAATATAGCTCGTCATTTCATGTGATTTACGACTCAATTTCTACAAATTTGAACTTGTTCGAACAGGTCTGGGTTCAACTTGGTGACAGTTTTTAGGTACTGTAATGGTGTCCAAATGTCATGAAATTTTACAGGCATAAAGTGCAAGATGTCTACTTTAAACTGTAAAAAGATTTACTTCATTTGGGTAAAAGACCAGAGAGTTATGACGTCTCAAAGTTGGACTCAGGCTCTGTTTTTACACTAAAGTTCAGAGTTTAAATTGGTTTCGGGTGCTACTTTCAGATATATTTTGCACAACCAAACGACAGTATTTTTCTGTAAAATTTGCAGAATTAAACTATGAAACATTGTCTATTTTTCACAATTGGAATCGTCAAATTCCGGTGAGCCATTAGTGAGATACAAGGCCTTAAAGTTGGGGTTTTATCGCCGTTTCAGCACTTAGAAATTTTTTTTACCGTTTTCACAATTTCGGTTATAACTAAATTTAACCAACAATTCACTACAACATCCATATACAAACATATTAACAAGCAAGAACATTAGTCGTGAACGATATTCACCTTTTCGTGGTTAGTGAAACTAGATCGACGAAGGTGAGAAGAGGCACGAATAGAAGCACGGTGATCCCTACTAGAACTCAACTTGAACACTCCAACTAATTTCGACGAACAAGGCTCGCTGCGATCAAATGGAAATGAACACAAATTTAGTATTATAACCAAATATACATATATTCATATGTATACAATTATGGATATAGTACTTACACTACGACACGAGCAAGAGGGAGGCTAGTGTGATGTAGCACGAGCGATGAGTTGATGGAGTTGTTGTTGAGGTCAAGGCGGAGCAGTGGGAGGCGCTGTAGTGGGTTGCGGGAGGTGCAGCGGGGTGTTGGATGGCTGGGCGCGCGGAGGAGGGGATTGGGCAGAGCAGCAGGCGCGGGTGAAGGTGGAAAGGTTGGTGGCAAGGCGTGAGCTGGGTAGGGAAAGAGAGTTTGGGTTCTTCCCTTTTTTTTTCTTTGTTTGTTTTAATTTTTTTCTTTTTGAGTTATAATGTTTGCTGTTGAATGAAAAGAGAAGTGAGGGGAGGAAGTATACGGGTGTTGAAGGCAGGTTTATTTTTGAGGAGATGAGTTGTACAGTGTACAGTGTATGGCAGCAGCACCTCTTCTGCTGGCCAATAGGAGAAGGAGGTGGGTAATCATGTTATGGGGAAGCCCAAAAGGCTTAGATTTTGTTCTGATGGGTGGAGATATTGTCTTAGGTGTGGACGGCTGATGTAGCAGTGACGGGGCAGCTGAGGTGGAAGGTGAGGTGGCTGCTGAGTTGGAAGAAGTGTGCACCGATACGGACGACGTTTTACTCATTTCGTCGCGAACCGGGTGTCAAAATACGCAAATGAATATACCGAAAAATTCGCCGCGACGAGACGGTCGCAATGGTATACATATATTTGCGTTTCGACAGACGGATCAAAATGGCGTTAGGGACACCGATTTCTCTGATTTGAATTTAAGTATATTTGCTCTATGTTTGAAGCTGAAACAAAATTAGCCATAACTTCTTCGTTTCTTTACCGAATTTGATAATTTTGGATGTTTTGGAAAGCTTAGAAACTTAGCTACAACTTTTGTTTTATTTATTTTGTCTGATTTCGGAGTTATCTATGTTAAAATTCCAATTATTCGTCGCTGTCCTCCAAATGCATAAGTTCAGTCTAAGTTTGATGTTTTTAGTAAAATGATCATAACTTTTGAACCAATGATCGGAATTCGATGATCTTGGTCATTCTGGAAACCTTGAATTATATGCAACAACTTTCATTCAGATTGTTTTAAACAATTTCAATGTTTGCTAGCTCAAAATAGCGGATTTTATCCGCTGTCCTGTGTTTTGTTCCATGTGTTAGTGCACTTATTGTTTTCGAACCACTTGAAAATTGTTTTGCATCGTTAAAATGAGCAAACGGAATCGGAATTGGACGAAACGAATTGCGTTATTTTTATTAGAAAACTTTCTACGACTTTTCTGTGAAAAAAAAAATTTGGATTTTAAATTTGGACAAATTTCACTAAACGGCTTGCTAGTTGACGTACAAAATTTGTGAACGTACAAATTTTGTATATTTCAAAAATTAAAATTTTATTCAGGCGACTTCATTTAGACGTATTCACTATTTAAATTTTTAATTTCATATTCATGGTTTAAATTTTTAACTCATTAACGTTTATTTATTTATTTTTCATGAAAATTCAACTCAACTTTCATTAATTTTTTTTTTTTAAATTGGCTCCGAAATTCAGGTTGTTACAAAAATCTTCAAATCCAAAAAGCATCTATCTACTTTATTAAAGTAGCAGACTATGCAACCTGGCTTAAATTATTTATCTGCCTTATTAAAGTATTATGCCCATTTGCAATTGCTGGCGAGAATGCTGTCTAATCAGTCTTACTATTTTTCCTTTGTCTTGTCCCATATTGTGGGCCTCCTTTTCAATCTTGTCAAATATTTTGGCAAAATTGTTATCATTGAGGCCTGAATATTAATCATCTTCAGCTATGTCATTTACTTTTGAAGATGTCATTGATGTGTCTGATTTTGCGTCTTCTTTTCCAAGATTCTTTATTAAATCTTTCTTTATTTCTTCAATATACTCATAAAGAATGTCTTCTTTAGTGATTACTCCTTTATGCATTTTCAATTTTCTGGTAATATGTTGGAATGGACTTGGAGCTGGTTTCTGCTACTTCATATTTTCTTGCTCCTGATAGACTTTTATCTTTTTACCTATTTTTGATATCATTTCCTGGTCTAGAATTTAGTAAAGAAACATCTTTGTAGACAAGTAATTTCCTTTTCGGTATAATATATTTCTTGTTTCCATTTCCAAATCTAAGGAATGGATGGGCCAGATCCTGATATCATTAGGTATTGGTCAAGATCATTTATTTTGGGTGAAACAACAACCCATTCAGCATATAATTCTTTTAATTTTTTAGGAAGAATATCAATGACTGGTCAATAATTTGTCCGTCATTCTATAAACCACTTTGGCATAGGACATTTATAAACTCCCCCACAAATTTTAATAAATCATGAATGCTTCCTTTTATTATTTTCATAAAGAACTACTTTATTTATTGGCTCAATACAATCCCAATAATTATACCTAATGGTAACCTTTTTACCAAGTATAAATATTTCTTTTTCTTTAAGGGTAGATGACCCCCATTCTTCTGGCAATATTAGCCTTTTAATAATTATATTGCTGAAGCTATAAACATTAGAATCAGCTGCATTAAAATGTGTTATTTCACATGTTTCAAATGCTTTTATTATTGCCTCATAGTATCCTTTTTGCTTATATGTTGTAACAGCAAATGATGATGTATAAAGAAACCTTTGCATTAGGTTCAAGGGTTCATTTTCCCTTTTAAATTTCTAAACTCTATAAGAAGTATCACTTCTTTGTTAGGGTTTTCTGCATAGAAGTTATATTTGTTGGAACTGGGCCCGTTTGCAGCGGAAGATATGAGTGAATTTAAAAAAAAAATCCCTTATTGGCTCTATATTGGGCCTATGAAGTCTACTTTATTTAGAACATTTCTAAATTTTATTTAAATAAAATCTCTTATTTTATTTAAATTTATAAATTATATACGGTTTTTATTAATTTATATTTAATTAAATATAAAAGTACATATATGTATCATATAAATGAATGTATGTGTGTGCAGTGTAAGATAATAATTGAATGTTGAGATTTACATTGCAACAGACATGTTAGCTCATCCTATATGTATTAAATATTGTCTATATATATGTATGTATGTAAACTTGTTATTTATATAAATATTAAAAACTATGTAAATATATACATATGTATGTATGTATGTCTGTATGTATATAACTTATATGTAAAAACATTAATGATTTATATTTATATACCATTGCATTAAATATTAACTATATGTGTGTGTATACATAATATAATTAAAAAAATCATTTTACACGTATGCATGTATGAATTACAATAACAAAATTATTATTATATTATTTAAATATATATATATATATAAGTATATTTCTAATAACCAAATATGTATATATGTACATATATATAGTATATAAATTATTATGTATTTAATATATATAAACCTTTCCAGATCGAATACATGACACAAAAAAGTTATATTTTATTACACTAATATATATATATACATATATATTAATTTCAAAATACAAAAAAATAATAAAAAATATTTTTGTGTTATAATATTCAAATTTTAAATTTTTTGAAAATCAAGCATGATATTTTAAAGTTACAATTTTTTTCAGAATTTTCTCAATCAAAATAATATTTTTAATTTGTTAAATAAATTTTAGCCGTTCATTAAATTGATTGTTCTTAAAATATAAAAATGAATTTTCTAATTTTTTGGCTGAGAGGTTATATGATGATAATTTTTTTTATAAAATTGTGGTTTTAATTTTCAAAACATATTTTATTTTCTATGATTCATTTAATTTGTATAGTGATTTAAATAATATTAAATAATGGTAAATAAATATTGAAAATCAATTTGCAGCCATCGGAAAATATAATCTACGTAGATATGCATTTATAAAATATAAGTTCAATTATTAACATGATATGATGATATAATTAAATACAAGTCATATAATTATAATTAGGTAGAATATATATACATACATATATGTATATATATTAATTTTATAATAATTAAAATAAATTTATTTGGTTGTGCACTTGAGATCTATATATAAAATGTGTTTTTATAATAAATTAAAACATACATATAACCGATTTAATATGTGACAACATTTATGATACATATAAGAATCTCATTTAACTAGCAATATATATATATATATATATATATATATTATCCATAAATTCATATAGTATAGTAAATACATACCTAATACAAATGCTTTAGAGCACACCTTGTAATGATGAATTCTTCCTTATTGGAAATCTTCTCGATTCGGCAGATTGCTAATTCTTGAACCGTAGACATTAGCTATCCAATAACTGTTGGCTTTTGAATTGATTTGAGATGAATTTGTTGGAGCTCCTTGTTGATGAGGTCGACCAGCAATAATGGGGAAATGGTAGCTAAAAGTTCTTTTTGCATTAGGGTTAGGGGTCCTTTTACAGTGGAAGAAATAAAGAGAAATATAGATCACGTCTCATACTATTTCTCATCAAATTTCAACCATCCATTTCCAAACCCCTCTAGCCTTTTTAGCTGCCTCCTTCAAGCCTATTTGCAACGACCCAGAATTTTTGACATTTGAAATTGGAATATTTTTTTTGAGTTCATGGGAAACCTTAAGATCATGGTATTCATTGATACTCACTTAAGTAAACCACGCCGTGTGTCTACCCCGCTTTTATTTAGTCGTCGCACACGGATGCTTAACGTTGAAACTCCCACTGATGGTTTGGCGTTGGGATTCGAACCTGCCCGGACGCAGTCCTTTGGTTCCCATCTCCCAGCTCCCAAACACACCGAGCTACGAACGGCGGGTGAAATTGGAATATTTAATTTATTTTAAATATTAACAACTGGAATTACTTAAGTCGAATAATTTAAAATTCGAATATCTGGATTTAATTGGATAATTAAATCGATAATTTAATAGTTGAAATTCCAGAAATAATTGAAATCTAAATTAAATGTGGATAAAAATGATTTATAAAGTTATATTAAATCATATTGGAGTTATAATGATGTTATAGAAATTTTAAAATCAAATTTAGAGTTAATTTGTGAAAATTGAATATTTTAATATTTAATCGACTAGTGAAATTAGCCATTTTTCAAACAGTCTCGGAATTCGACGAAACAAGTTTCATCAGATCCATAATGTTGAATTATTATAAGGTTTCAAATTTCGTGTCAATCGGATGTACGGTTTGTCCGGGGCAAGCCAAAACGCATCGAAATCGGTTTAAATCGATTTGATTTAAAATTGATCGTTTATTTCCATAACTCGCACAGATGACCGAATTAGCTCCCAAAACACATTCCATTGTGTTCGGAATGCGGGGTAAACCTTACGAATGCCAGGCGGCATGCGTTGTTTGGAGATCGTTTATAAAAGTTGCTTTAAATGGATTTAATATTAAAATATTGTTTATATACATATATATATATATTCACGTTATAAACGAAACCCTAATTCTTCTTCACGTAGCCGCCAGAGAACATTTTAATGGCCGAAAATCATTCTTCTTCTTCCTCTAACATCTTCCAATCCACCAACAATTATCAAAAACGTTCAACTGCAATGTTGTAGAGCACGTCGAGAACTATAAATTCAACGGTGGAGATCGAATTTTGTCGACCGGAGTGGGAGCTAAGGGGCCGCGTTCGGCTGCTGTTGGTGCACGCATTCCCAGGTCAGGGCCGAGCTTGGTGCTATTTGGGGTGAAGGTGGAGTAGGCAATGGCCGTTCGAATGATGGTGTTTGATCGGAGGCTAGGTGATCGATGGTGGTTGCGTTTGGAACCCTAGATGGCGGCCTTTGGGTTCTTTGTACGTGAAAAGGAACGTGATATTCACGTAGAGGAGAAGACAAAGGTCACGGCCAGGATCTTGGCTCTGAAAATCAAGGGCCCAGATCGAATTTAGGTTTAAAATTATAAATAGAATTGTAAATTTGATTATATTAAAATGTGTACGAACTTTAAAATGTCATAACTTTTTCATACGAGGTCCATTTTGGACGAATACTACGCTATGGAACTGGATTGGAGTCATTTGGAGCTAGTGTGAATTTCGGGTAAAATTAAACGTTTGTTTAATTTTATTCGAAATAAAACGCTACAACTATTATCGGAAATTCAAGGTGAGAACTCCTCACTCAATCGAATGTTGTGTTTCGATTTAAATTTTATATAGTTGAGATTTAAAATTGTTGATAGTGTTAATTGTGATGATTGAATGATGATTGCTATTTATTGTGATAAATAGACATTATACGCCGTATATTAAGCAGAGGTTATTTATTTAAAACATATACCGCGATAATTTCACATTGAAGTGGAATTGGTATTATATATGTATATAGCAATATATATATTGGAATATGTATATATTGGAGTTGATTTCCCGCATTGTATAGCGGATGAGACCCTATTGCGCCGCATAATAGCGGATAATATTTATAAATCCCATATACCGCGATAATTTCACATTGACGTGAAATTGGTATTGTGCTAACATCTGTGGATGCAGCGAAACAGGTTATAGGGATCCAACTGGATTCCTCAAACATTTGAATTTATTTCATATGTTGTGTGTTGTTTATTTATAATCGCCGTATGATTATAATTATGAAATTGGAATTGTAAAAGGCTGTAATTTAGCCGTATATATTTTTGGTATCGATGGATACTAGAAATATTTAAAAATTGAATTTTTGAAAATATAAGTTGGAAATTTATTGTGAAAAGTTATTTTTGATAATTGGATAAATTTAAAAGGAGTTTAAAAGATAAAAGTATTATTTTTGAGCCATATTGCATTTAATTTCAAATTTGGGAAAAAGAGCTTAATAAATGGATTTTGTATTTTTAAATAGGTTTGAAGAGCTAAAGGAATTTATTTTAAAAGGAAATAATTTTTGAAATGTTTATAAATTTATTTGATTTAAATTAATCAGATAATCGAATTAATACTATCTATGGATGTTTGGATTTTATTGGATGTTGAATTGTTTGACATCTTTGATGTGTGATGCTTTGTGATATATTCTGATTTGTGTGTGATTTGTGATCTATTTATTTGTGATATATATCTGTGATCCGTGAATGAAGATAAGCGTTATAATTTATACCGCTTATCAATTATATTGTTATATTTGATCTGTGATGATTGAATGCTGTTGCACTATTGTGTTAAACCCTTGGACTACACCATACACACACAAAAGTGGATTTCACGTGGAAATCGGTTAAGTCACAGATTTTTATCAATTTTGGAAAATTGAGTTTTTGAATCCAAAATAGTTTTGGAATTGGAATCGAATGTTTTGAAATGAGTTTCAAAAATAAAAGTTATTTTTAAATAACTTAATAGAATTGGAATTTAAATCTTTTGATTTAAATTTGAATTCAATATTTTGAAATTGAATTCAATGAATTGGGAATTTTGGTTTAAAAGATTATATAAATTATAAAGGATGTTTATATGGGTTTTTTTAACCATTTAAAATATGATTTTGGAAATTTGAATTTATATTCAAGTTTATACTTGAATGGCTTTAACCTATGTAAATGTAACCAGTTTTTCCCAAAAACGAAAACTATCTATTTTCAAATGATAATAGCTTTCATAAAGTGTAAAGATTTCCAATTTTGTATTGAAAACATTTCAAGTTGAAATGAAATTGTAAATAGTTTGGAAAACTATGAATTAACCTTTGTGACGATAATTAAACTTTATTTTGAAATAAAGGAGTATTTCAAAAGGTGTATCTTTTATAGTATAAAAGACTTGAATTGTGAATAGTTTTGAAAGCTATAGATTAAATCTTGATTTAAAGATTTAATGGGTTAATTCAAATTGAAATGGAAATTGATTTGGAAATCTGTAAATGAAACTTTGTGAAGTAAATCTTTTTGTTTAAAGATTTAAAATGATGATTTGTTAAACCATTTAAAGGAAAGGATTTGGGTAATAAGTTGTGACTTAATTGAAATCCCAAAATTCATATGTTTTGAATATTTGTGTTCACTATTCGGGTTAGCCGGGAAAGGACCTTTGGGTCATATAACCCATTCCGAATTTGTGATACGACGATATGGATCGTATTGAAGACCGTTGGTGAAGACCGGGTATTTGTGAAAACGATAGGATGGCCTATCGATTGTCTCTGCACCGTTAGCTACAATATAGAGATTTCCTTTGTGATGGGAAGTTTTATCGGGATTGTGAATACCCGAATTGCAAGGGCTTCTTTGGAAGTGCCTTCGGTTCTGTTCGAACCCGGAATAGACTTGTATGGTTACATGTCTGACATTACGCTTTGAGATATAAAGCAGATTTCTTTCAAATACATTTCTGTTGGTGGCGGAGAATTTATTCTCTTAGCTTAACACCCTTCTCTGAGACATACGAGCTCAGAGGTTATGTAGTTGAAATTTATCAGCGATATATTCCCAATTTGGTAATGTGGCATGCTGAGTATTGCTGTGATGATGATCATTTATTGATCATTTGTGATCAAAGCGTGGCTTTGTGAAAAGGCGTAGCTTTGTGGAAGAGACTTCGTCAGGGCCTCACAACCCGGAAATGGTCGAAACAGGAATGTTGCGGCAAGGTTATGAGGGTCGCGCCCTTTAGGGTATGTCATTTCCTTCTGAAAATGGGTGGTATCATGGTATGGAGCCCAGATACTTACTCATGTGGACACACTTTATTTATTATGTGTGATGTGGTTACCGAGCGCTCGGATAAAGGTCCCAAAGGACCGGGGGATGGCATATTCGTGAGTTACCTAGTTACAGGGGTAACCCGGCCTTGTTGGCAGATAGCAGTTTGTCTCTCGGAGCGTCCAGCCAGAGGCGTTTTCTTTCGTGGCATAGGAAGTTCCTTAGCCTGACCATTTGTTGGAAATCCATTTCCAAATACAAAACTTGTACGGTTTTAGTTGTAAAACTTGCCATTTACTTATGGTGGTGCCCCACTGTTTAGATGGTAGCTATAGTAGGCATAGTTCGAAATGTCTATGCTGGCTAAGATTAATATTATATTTTCGAAATGTTTTCTGCACTATGCACTAATAATAATAATCCAATGATTTGCGTAGTAAGCATGTTTGACTATCATAAGAAGAAATCTTCTCCAATTCTGCGTTTGCATTGTGTGTGTGGCGGGAGGTCTTATGGTAGTTTCATTTTCCAAAAACATTGCGAAATTGTTTGTTTCCTTTGTTGTTGTTTTTAAAGATAAATAACTGTTTTAGTTCTCACACCAGTCACCATGACTGACCTGGAGTTTATTGTTTCCTTCCTAAACTCTGGGTGCCCATCATTTTCCACACGGGCAGTCTAGAGTTAGGTTATCAGGTCATTCTGGATTCGGGATGCTGTGGAGCTTAGTGGCGAGCTGGATGGCGAGACGTATCACTTGTATATGATATTATTTATTCCGCTGTGTATTTTGTATGAGGACAAGTTTATACAACTGTCCAGTGTGTTGTATATTGTTTTTGTAAACTCTGATGATGATGATGTAATGTATAAAATGATATAGTTCTTTGAATTTAAAGATTATTCATTTATCTATTATATGTTGTTCCACTGCGATATGTGAGATTCTGATATTATTTCCGTTTCTGTGTTTTCTGTTGTTTCTTCTTTCTTTTTCTTCTGTCTTCTTCTACCTTTTCTTTTTCTCCATAACAATTCGGTTTTCCGGCATTAGATTGCTCGGCAGTTGATACAGTGAATGTATTAATGTCGATTTTTGAGCGACGAAAAATCGCGGTCCGTTACACTATTACTATTGAAATAACATCTTAACATCATGGGGTAATAGCCATTTAAGCCCATATAAATATTATTAATTTAATCTAATTTAATTGCTTGTCGATATCGCATATCGATCGATATATAACCATTATAAATATATGCAATAGTTTTTATTCCTCAAATCATATTCAAAATTTTATAATTAATATTTCATAAATATTAATTAATTTAATTAATTTATAAAAATTATAAACTAATTAAATCATTTGGTCTGAAGAGAATTCATCATTCTCGTTGTGTGACTCGTTGGGTGTAAATTTGGTCAACGATTAATATCGAACTATTCGGACGTTAATGTTCATACATCATTTAGCAGGTGGTGTGACATTTTGGCCAAATTTATCATTTACTTAGTCTTGGTAAAATCCAATTTTATATTATTAAGTGTTTCCCGGCTCTGAAATTTATTTACATTAATTATGTAACGATCCAGAATTTCAGTCATTTGAATTTAGAATATTAAATTAATCTTAAATATTGAAAAGTTAATTTTATAACTTAAATAACTTATATTTCAAATATAGTGATTTATTTGATAATTAAATGGTTAAATCAAACAATTGGAATTGCTTAAATAATTGAATCTTAAATTTAATGTGGATAAAAATGATTTCGAAAACTGATTTAAATTCTGTTTAAACAATAATGAAGATAGTAAACTTTTAAATTTGAATTAAAAGTGAATGAACTATTTTTAATAATAATTCACTTTAATTAATGTGTAAAAATAACCTTCTAGGCCACTGTCTTGGATTTCGACGAAACCAGTTTTATTGGATCCATAATAGTGAATTATTATATGCCGTCAAATTTCGTGGCGATCAGTCGTATCGTTTTGTCGTGCGAGTTCGAAACGCGAAGAAATTAATTAAAGAAATTTAATTTTGTACAATTTGATTTTGAAAGTTAACTTCTATATACGATGGAATTGGGTCCTGATATATATTTATTGTGTTCGAAATGAGGGTATAACATATAGAACGCCAGGTGGAACACTTCATTTGAAGTTCGAAATTTTAGCGAGTGAATAGTGCCTTTAAAATTTTATAAAAAAGGGCATTAGATTTCTTCATTTGCAAAACCCTAACATTAAAGCTCCAGCTGCCATTTCCCAAATCCTAACATCCAACGACCATAATTTCTCCGACTCATCCAGGCCAAATTAGCCAAAACCTTCAACATTAAAGTTGTTGCTCTCATCCTCACAAACCCATCCATATAGTTCGATCGTCGATTGACGAACCATGGCGGCGGCTGCGGGGCACGTTTGAAGTGGCTGGTGGGCTCGTTTTCTACAAGTGGGAGCGCACGTGGCGAGGCGGCAAGGCGTGTGGCAGCAGGTGCGCGCAAGCAGGCGTGGATGGCAGCGACGACGTTTGAGTTTGTCGCAATCAATTAATAAAAAAAAGAGAACATGAGCCTGGAATCGTGTACGAGAGGGAGAAGGGGAAAGGTGATTTAGGATTAAAAGTTAATTAATTTTAAGTTAATTATAATATAAATGATATCAACATTCATTATTTCATTGATAATTCGTACCAGGTCCAAATCGAGAGCGACAAGTTACGTTGCGATCGTATCGACAAATTCTACGTTATGTAGTTGGATTGGATAGATTCAGAGCTAGTAGGAATTTTGGGTTAAATTGAAAGACCATTCAATTTTAATTCAAACCGAAGCGCTTTGGCGATTTCTGAAATTTCTATAAGGAAACTCACCTCTCTGGCCCACTTATATTTTTATATAAGTGTGGATAATTTTATTTATGTTGTTTATTGCTTTTTTAGATTATTTACTATTTTATTAGTTGATTTGGATATATTTTCGACTATGGACCGGATGAGACCCTATTACGTTCCCATGTATGAGCGGATGACCCTTTGTATACGATCCCGCCTCGTAGCGGTTGATTTATATTATTTAATTATATAATGCATTTGATGCAAGGGGAAAGGTTGGAAGGATCCAATAGGATTCCTCACAACTATTGATTTTACTTTTCATATATTTAGATGTATGATTTGTTGGATGTCATATTTGCTTACATGGATTGTTTTGCTTATTTAGTGCTATAGTAGCACTGGGCCATATTTTTAGTATTATGAAATACTATAAAATAGTGATTTTGAGTTGAAATGATATTTAAAGAGATTTTGGAAGTATTTATGTTTTAATAATTTTAAATTATTAAAAGGAATGAATTTATTTTCAAACAAATAAAAAGTATGATTTTTAATGTTATGAAAGTATAGTTTTAAGAGAGCTTTAAATAGAGATTTTTGAATAAGTTTATATAAAGGATTTATAAAAGTGATATTTTATAAATAAAGAAATAGATTTATAATCGGAATTTATAGATATTTTGTAAATGGATTTGAAATTTATTTGGTACATGCATTTATAAATGGATTTTATAACTAAATTAGATTTATAAAGAAATGGATTTATAAATGGATTTTGATAGTTAAATGAGTTTTTTATAAAAGAATGATTTATAAAAGAATTTAATAAATAAAGAGATTTTATAAAATATAAGTTTTATAAAATAGAAAGAATATTTATAAGCATAGTTTTATAAATATGGAATGATTTATATTGAGTTTAAATGTGGATTTTTATATAAAGGAAATATATTCAATTTTTAAGAGTTAAATAAACTTTTAAAGGAATGTTTGGTAGGAATATTTTTGATGTAGTTAATACTTTTTAAAGTGATAATCTATAAAGGTAAAGTTTTGAAAGTAATAATTCCAAATGGAATTTAATAGTTTAAAAAATGATTTAAAATGTGATAAATATCAAAAACATAGATTTCAACATTTATTGTTGTAATAGACGTTTTCGAGGAAGTACAAAAGGAATGGACTATAACACTATTGTTATAGTAAATGATTTCCTAAAGGAAATGTTTTATATAGTATACGGGATTTATATATAGATATATATAATTAATCAAATCCCAATACTAGTGTTTTTAGATTTTCGTGATGTTTTACGCAACATTCGTTTTGACCCAATAAATGATGCTTCGACCTTCCATTGTGAAAGACACAAATTGGTTCTGGTCGTACCAAAGGCTTGGTGGTTTTGGAAGCATTGCTTCTTATACTTAACACCCGTTCATAGGCATATGAACTCGAAAGTTGTACAATTATAGAAATCTATTTGGCCTGTCTCCAAAATGGTAGTGTTATTAAATATACTTATATCGTTGATATAAGTATATGAAAATGTTTTCTAATATTGAAAGATTAAAATGGTTTTGAGGATATATCCTTTTAAAAGATAATTTAAAGCAAATATTTAGAAATTGATTTAATTAATAAAAGATTAATTAAATGGTTCTAGTGATTGCTTATGTGCTAGATATTGTTTGTTGTTTTGATAGTTAAATAATCGACTATCAAATTTGGCCATTTTTGGTTCCTTAACTTGATGTGGGAACTGATTAGTCGTGCACCTAGCTTGAAGCCGATTGTGTAGGCTTGATTATCGTTTAGATTAAGAATGTTGATTAAAATAGTGCAGAGTGTCTATGGTACTACTGGGCTTCCTTCTTGGCCAAAGGATAGCAAGTTGAGAGTTGGAAACGTGGTAAGTCTACAAGACTTAGTTTTCATATGAGGTTGAGGGCCTCTTTATTATTGTTGGTCCGGAGAGACCGGGATCGGATTTATTCGAGAACCACTTTAGACCAATACATGTGTTAGGAAGTGTAGGTTTATAATGATGATTTTGAAGACGGAGATCTTCATGATGCAGGACTACTTACCACTAGACCCGCGATGCATATTATATATATATGGTGGCAGTAGTGCTTCGTTATGAAAATCTTTGATATGAAAGAACTTCTCGCTACTAATCCTAGGGGTAATTCCCAACAGGATGTTGTATGAGAGTACCTTCGGTTTGTCTTGTTCCTAGACAACTTGTACGGATGAATATCTGACGTTGCATTTCTAATTACATGGATTGATCTCTATGAACGTATCATCTATTTGGTAGCTGAGAAGGCAACTTCTCTTAGCTTAACACCCTTTCCTAAGACATATGAGCTCAGTAGTCATACGGTTGTAGAAATCAGTTGTGTGATTGTGGGAATGGCAGTGTAGCATTCAAAGTAGAATGTGCTATGTGACAGGTAGACGATACCTTAAGCCTCAACACCTGGTAATGGCCTAAACAGGGTATGCCTTGAGGCTATGTGGTTCACAACCATTAGGGTATGATCATCAGCTTTCTAGATAAGCCTTTATATATCGGGTATGTGGTGTATGCTATGAGACTTCTCGGATAGGTCGGTAACAACTGGGGTGATGACATATTCAGTTTCTATCTAGGACATGTCTGAGTGTCAAATATGGATAGACTGGTTTTTTCAGATGCGGAGGATTGTTTGTGTATCATCGGTACATTCCTTTAGAGATGTATTGTACGAAAGGTAGTCCCTTACCTTCCATTGTATGGAAATCCATTCTCCAATAAGTGCCTGTCATTTTGTTTGTAAACCTATTATGCCATCAAATTTAACTAATGTAACCATTTCGGCTATTTTAATATATTATTTGTATACTAGACACTTGTATAATATAACATAATCTGATATGAAATGTTTTGGTTATCGTAAGGTAAAAATCCGTCCGTGTTTATGTGTAGCGTGGCCTTACGAGATACCTTTGTTTCAATAAAGAAAAGTTTTTATAATTTAAAAATTCAGTTGAGATGTGTTTTCTTATGCTGGTTTACCTTACTGATCCAGGCGTTCTTCCCTTTCAATGCTTGGGTCAGGCCGAGCATATTTACAGATTTAGATTTGAATGCTTTGGAGCTTCAACAGACGAGTTGAAGGTCTTCAGGTCGTATTCATGTATATGTTTATTTTCCACTGCATTTTTGTTTAAATTATCAGCATTTGTGAGGACAGGTTATCATAACTGTCCAGACTAATGATAAGTGATATGTTGTTGTACTCTGATGGATGTATGTAAAATATACTATAGTTTCTCCTTTTGTAAAGATCATTGATATTATATTATATGTTTTTCCACTGCGATTGTAAGATTCTGTGTTGTTTTAGTTTTTCTTTTTCTTTTTCTTCTCTTCTTCTTTCTTCTTTCTTTCCCATAACTATCCGTCTTTTCGTCAATTTGGCTTGGACATGTGTGGTTTATTATCAACTTGAATTGTGCACATTTGCAGGTCATTTCAGCTGGTATCAGAGCTTAGGTTGTTCGAACACCTAGGCTTAGGTGGAATACTCATTATTGATAGGGTCAGTAGCATCCTAGAATGAGTTTGAGTATATTATGGATATGAGCTCGTGTAATGACCCAAAATTTGACCAATTTAAAATATACTATTTAAAGTGATTTTAATATAAATTAGGCAAGGTTATATGATACAAACAATATTAGATAGAATTTGGAAAGAGAAGTATACACAAAAATAGTTACATTTGCCTATATCGACAAAAGTGACAAAATGCTGATTTTAGACAAGTAAGTTTCAATGGTTAAATAAATTATTTTAATTTATTTATAAATGTTTATATTTTTAAATAGAAATATACAAATTTATTTTTAAATTTGGTTTACATAAATAAATAATTTAACTAAAACGTCAAAATATGACCGTAAAACATTTTGTCGAAAATCAACGTTTTGTCGATTAAAAGTTGTCGCAACATTGTCGCACCTTTGTTAACATGCTTCAAAATATATATTACACATTTTAATAACTAAACATGTTTACCTTTACTAAATATAATTAGAAAACTTCTAGAAGTAATTAGTAAAAGTAAGTAAGAATTAACTAAAGAAAGAAAAAGTAAACATCAAATCAATATCATATCACAAACCAACATAATTATTATTTTACTTAGCTTAGTTCATAAGGGATTAAGACATAAAGTAAGAAGTGACAGGATGATGTTAAGTATTGAAAAAGTGAAGGTTGCTTTAGATTGAAGTAAGGTTAGTTTGGTAATTTGGTAAGATGTTATTTTGGTAAATTTACCACTTCTTTCTTTTTCTATAAATACCCACCTCCTTCTTCACTTTCATTCACCTTTCTTCTTATTCTTTTTTTCTCAAGCTTCTTCATATTCTTCCTCTCCTCTTTAATGGCTTCTAAGCCATAGAAAAATTTTAGAAATAAATAATGTCAAAATATTTACAAAATATTCAAAAGAAATCAATGTTCATTCTCTTCAAATCAAACTCATCTTTTTTCCATATTTTATCTCTTCTTCCCTCGGACATAACTTCTTCAAAGCAGAATCAAAATGCAAAATTATTTTTTTCAAATCATGTATTTTTCCAGTGGTTACATCTTCCATATTGACCACTTTGTCTCATTTTAAACGTAACTATATCAAAAATCCACTTCTTTCCAGTGCATTCTCTGGTCCAGTTTTTTAGATAGAGAATAGCCTATTTTGTTTTGATAATAACTTGATAATAACTGATCCAAATTAAGAAATCCTTTTATCCAAATCGTTTAATTTTTTAGTGGCTATAACTTTCATGTTGAGCACTTTTTCCAGTTTTGAGGTTTGCTATACCTAAAACTCAATTCTTTTAAGTGCATTTTCGGGCTTCATTTTTGTCAATCCTACAATACCTCTTCTTCATTCTGTCATATCTCCCTAAAAATTACTTGGATTCAAATGATTCTTTTTTTCAAATTCAAGAGAAAAGAATTTTCAACAACTTTCCTTTTAATAACTTTCCAAATTTGGAGATTTATAGGGCCTAATTAGATACAAGATAACATATTTTTTGGATCTAATTTTAAGAATTCAAGTCAAAGCTCTAAGACTTCTTCTCTATACCTTCAGCCAACCTCCATCTCAAGCCTTGGCTAAGCTATTGGAAGGAAGAGGGTGTTTCTTGCTAGTGTTTAATGGAGTAGGAAGTAGTTAGTGAAGTGTTGGTTGATTAGAATGTTGGTAGGAAGTTTATCGCTATGGTTTATGGTGAGAAACTCTATTTAATATCTTTATTTATATACATGTTTGATGATGTGTTATGATTGCTATGGATTCTTATATATTATTTTATCATCAATTATTGATTGTTTTATATGATTGTTAAATTGTTTTAAAAAGTCATGTTTATAACACATCGATAAGCACAAAAGAAATCACTTTCCTTTTAAAAATGAAATGGTGTATATGGAATGCTTAAACCTTTTGGAAATAGTTTTAAAATGAGTTAGAAATGTTTTATAAACATTTAAATATGTTTAAAGAAATAAGAAAGAAAATCAAGATGTCATCTTGTATATTTTAAATATGTCCAAAACAATTTTCCAAAAAATCGCGCTTTTGCACTAAAGTGACCAAAGTTTAAAATTGATATTTTAAATGTTTTAAAAATTTGAAATAAATTCTATAAATCTTTAAAATGTTTTAAAAGAGATTTAAGTAGAAAAAATGGATTTTTAAATAATATAAAAGTCGTTTTGAAGAATATAGCTTTTAAAACACTATTTGCAACACTTTTCGAAACGCTTTTCACAGCAGTTTTAAATAACTTTTGAAATGTAGTTTTAAACTCAACAATTCTTCCCTAAATCTTTTGTGAATGATTTTTAAAGAATAATTAAGTAATTTAAATATGATTTGTAAGTTTTAATAAGAGTTTGAATAAATGGTTAAGAGGAATTGTTTATACCACTTAAACAAAAAGTGAAGAATATTGAATGTAGTAACAAACTAAGTATGCAGAAACGACTAGTATGATCTGGGAAGATAAAACAATGTGTTTTACTAAGGTTAGGAATGAAGAAACCAGTGCCCTGAACTTACCTGGCCTATATTTTCTCTTCTTAGGCGAGGGGTGGAACAGATCGAAAGGAAATCTCAGATGCTCTATAAGATCATGTTTAAGTTTTTTTTCCAAGATAAAAAGAAACAAATTTTAGAATATTAATTAACCACTTAACATCTTTTTATCGATGACTAGCATGAAGGAACCGGGATCAGATATGGATGATTCCTATCCGAAGAACCGGGATCGGATTTGGGCGATTCCTATCCGAAAACCCCTTCAAACTAATTTTCGAAATAAAACATATTGAAGACAAAGATCATTGAAGACGGAGATCTTCATGATATAAGATTACTTGCCACTAGTCCCTGGAGGTGAAATTTACCATATCTAAGGTGGCAGTAGTGCTCTGTTATGAAAATCTTCGATTTGCAAGAATATGATTTGAAGTTAAGAAAGAAATCTTTGATTAGATTTAGTAAATGATTTGGGAATATTTTTCCTAAGTTAAAAGTCATAGCTTGAATATAAGAAATCTTTGATTAAGATTTAATGAATGATTCAGAAAGGTTTTCCTAAGTAAAAGAGAAAATGATTTGGAATTATTCCAGGATTTAAGAAAGGTTTAAATAAATCAAATTATTTAATAAACGAGGCCTAATTATTCCATATACTCTTGAAAAGAAAATGGAATAAATTGAAAAGAATATATCTAAGAAAGATATTTGAATTAAGTAAAAGATGAAGTAATTGATTGATGATTAATATCCACGTATGAACATAACATCTTTTTATCGATAATTGGCTTCGAAGGAACCGAGGTCGGATTTGGGTGATCCCTATCCGAAAACCACTTCGAACCAATGTATACCTTCGAAAGTGAAGACATATTGAAGATGATGATTATTGAAGACCAAGGATCTTCATAGCGTGAGGACTGCTTGTTGACATGCTCTGGGTCGCTCCCATTATAGAGTTATTTATAGCAGTGGTCTCCTCGTTGTGGAGATTTTTACGGATTGCAAGGGCTTATCGCCTAGTAATGGCCGAGGAAAGTGCCTTCGGTTTCGTTCAGTCCCAGAACGAACTTGTATGGATGTTTGTCTGACATTGTATTCTAAATCACATTTGAGTGGTTTTTATAAATGTATATCAGTTGGTGGCGGAGAAGGCAACTTCTTTTAGCTTAACATCCTTTCCCGAGACATACGAGCTCAGGAAGTTATACTTTTCTAGAAATCAGTCATGTGACGTGGAATGACAATGTGACATTCAAAGTGGAACCTGTTATGATTAAAGCGTGGTTTTGTATGAAAAGCGTGGCTTTGAAGAAATTGAGCATAGCCTCACTAGCCTCACATCCCGGAAGATTATATGGGATACTACGTGGTCTGACAGAGACAAATTCGAAATAAGTGAGTATGTATGGTGGTGTCCAATACGTTGGGCCCTTTGGGGGAAAACATCCCTCAAGGAAATTATTACCCCATTTTGATAAAGTGGTTAGCTTGAGAAAAGCAAGGAACTACCGGTTATCAGTAGTAGTGTGGCAAGTACAGTTCCAAGTGACTTGCTTGAGAAAAGCGATTAAGGCACAGTGGGAACTATGTTTGTTATGCATGGATCAGAGAAAAAGGCCACCAGTTCCCTATCATGTTGGAAATCCAATTCCAATACGAGATTTACGGTTTTGATTATAGTCCCAAAACAACTGTAATGCTTTGCAAACATTTCAGCTACCCCTTTTCGTATCATATATTCCGTCTGGTATATTCCGTTGACCCAGTCCGGATATATTACCTTAGACTTAGTCCGGGTATTGAATCCTTATTTGAATAAGTTTATTTGAAAAGTGTTTTCAAAGGAATGTCATTAAAAATAATATCAAGTGTATTTTGGTATAAAAGTGTTTTGGTTATCATAAGGTAAATCCCATCCGTGTTTATATATGGGCGTGGTCTTATGAGATACCCTTCTTTCCAAAGGTTTTGATTGCATCGTCATGATCTATGCATTTAAAATTTCGAGTATCTCACGCTGGTTTATCAAGCTCGATCCGGGTATTCTTAATACTCAGGTCAGATTCGAGTAGTTTCAGGTTTAGTTGAAGACGGTTGGAGTTTCCAAAGGAGAGCTGGAGATCTTCATCATCGTATGGACAAATTCTATTATCCGCTACATCTATTGCATTTGTTTTGTTGTTTTTAGCATTTGTAAGGACAAGGGTTTATAACTAACCAGGCTGAATCTAGGTTAGACTTTGATATTGTATTTTAAAATTTTCTGCTGTAAAGATTATTATTGAAACTAGTATACAATGCGCGTACGTGTATCTAATATCTGTTTACCTTGCATGGATGTGTGTTTTAAGTGCAAATGTTTTTGTAGTCATAACACATGTTAAGTTGTTTTGTTGGTGATTTCAAGGACAAATTGATAGTAAAATTCTATTGGTGGATAGTCGGAAATGGTGGTAAGATTTCATTTACGAAGAGGGGTAATTTTGAAATTTCAAAAAGATACCATGTAAATCATGTTGATTGAATTCTCTTTATTAACAGTATAGATATAACAATATGGTTCATTAATCAATTCTAATATATGTATATATGAACTTAAGTTCTAAATTTTAGTTCGGTAACTGGACTAATTTCACTTCGGTTGTAAATTTTAACCTTACACACAAAGATACATACGTGTGTGTGTGACAAAACATCTTCTAAAATGACTATTTTGTTATATTTTTAACACAAATGACTTATAGTTTGTATAAAATTGTGCATATAGCATATAATAGTAACATTAATAGTTTCGAGTGTGCATGTTTAAGACAAATGACTTATAACATGTAACATATAAATTTCATATAAATCAATATATTCAGTTCTTAACAACATGTTCTTACTGTCAATCGTGCATGTTCTAAACTAACTTCACTTCAACGTGTTTTGTTATATGTTTTAACACAACTTAATGTTCTTAACTGTGCGCGTTCAGTTCTAACTGTAGTTTAATAACCAACAATATGTATGTGTTCAAATATTTCGAGTTAAACAATATGCCTATACAGTTTCAATTATATGTATTCAGTTAATATATGCCCATATATGTGTGTTAAACAATATGCATGTATATATATTCGGTTCAGTTAAACAATTTAGTTCATATATATTCAGTTAATATAAGCCTACATGTGTGTGTCTTAGATCTTCTTGGCTTGGCTGTTGTAGTGTCTACTGAAAACTGAAGTATACCTACATATGGTTTCTGTAATTTGGGTCGCTACTGTCTGCTAGAGATTGAAGTATGTATGAAGTTTTATGTAATATGTATGAACTTCGAAGTAAGGTTCTGTGATGATATGTTCAGTTAATTTGTATTATGTAATACTAAACAGACGCAAGGAAATGGGGATAAGGATGCAAGGGTATTATTGGTAATCCAAAAAGACACGATTGAAATTAGTTCATGAAATTCTCATTATTAGTAGTAAAGATAATATATGTTATTCCATTCGTGTGAGATTCTGTTCTATCTTTATTTTCTTTCTACCCTTAATGATCCGCTTATTCGTGCAATTTGAGTTGGACTTGTGTGGTTTATTGTCGATTCAAAGGGTACGGAAAACGGCCCGTTACAGCTCGTATTTGTTAGTGATTATATTTTTTTATATTGTGTTAATTTATCTGTTGAGTGACTTATGAATTATGGTCAGTGCATGGGATGCCACGATATCGGCATGGATTTCTAAACACTTGAATAAGGCAAACCGATGAAGTATTGTTTTGAGAATTGGGTAAATGAAATAATTTTACCTTGATTATATTTTATATATAAAGGGATAATTTTTCAGAAATTATTGTAGTTATATGTGGTGTGTTTGGTTGTTAGTGAGTGTTTCCTGGGGATTTGACCAGGCAACTAGTACTCGGTAATAAGTGCTCGGCATCAGAGAGCGACCGGCATCAAGGAGTGTTCGGCGAAGCACTGGCCATCCAGGAGTGTTCGGCGAAGCAACTGACATCCATGAGTACTCGGCATAGTACTCGGCGTCCATTAGTGTCCGGCATCGAGACTGTTCGGCGTACCAGAGTACTCGGCGTCAAGGCTGCTCGGCATACAGGAGTACTCGGCATCCCATGGTGTTCGGCGAGGCACTTGACAGCCAGGAGTGTTCGGCGAGGCACCCAACATCCAACGAGTGCTCGGCGACAAGTGTACTCGGCATCAAGACTGCTCGGCATACGAGACTGGTCGGCATGTAGGAGTACTCGGCGTAGTACCCGGTGGGATTAGGAGTACTCGGCGTAAGGGCACTCGGCGTCAAGAAGAGCGTTCGGCTTCAACTGACTAACACCCTACACTTCCCAAACATCAACCACCTCGTTCGGCATAGAAGGGATGATTCGGCGCAGAGCGTTCGGCCTCAACAGACAACCATCCTACACTTCCCACGACACCAACATACCGTTCGGCATAGAAGGGATGGTTCGGCGCAGAGCGTTCGGCGAAACTTGCTCGGCATACGGTGACCGCTGTACTCGGGCTGGAGCGTTCAGCAATCAGCCCACTTGGGAAGTCCAGCCCATCTTTGCCTATAAATAGAGGGGCAGGGTCACAGTGAAATGGATCCTTTTTTGGAGAGAAAACACCGGGGAGACTCTGCCATTTTCAAGACTCATCTTCTCTACTTAACAACTTCATTCAGGCATTTGATTCACGAATTGTATTTGTAATCAACTATAAAGAAGATCAATAAAGTTTAACCTCAAAGTGGACGTAGGCAATTACGCTGAACCACTATAAATTTGGTGTTCTTACTTTCTGTATTTAGATTAGCACTGTCTTCTCTGTTTAATTTGATTTCATCACTTATATCTCTTCACAATCTTCTTCTACGAGGTTAGTGACCAATTTTGGTGCTAACACTTTGGTGCTTTCACTGAGAATCGAATTCTCAGACCTCAAGGATCTGCTTTGAAGCTACTGGATTGAACAAATCCCCCAAAGAAGATCCGACTTACTGATAGGACATCCGTTGATTCTACTCAGAGTGCATACCAATAACTCTACAATGGCAAGACCACGTACCAGGTCAGCTTCTCTTAATGCAGATGCCCGAGAGACTGCTAGCGTGCAACAAGCAGGACCTAGCAATCAACCAGCGATCCCGAGTGTAGGGATTGCCGCTCAAGAACAGACTTCGGTTGTCACCAGAGTGGAGTTCAATGACTTGATGAGAGAACTTAGGGAAAGCAGGAGACAACTGGGAGAACAGATGCAAGCTAATGCCAACCTGATGGCACAACTCACTCAACAGCAGCAACAGAATGCTGGGGGCAATCCAGCTGCTTATTCCTCTTCTGACAGCTCTACTTCTTCTGATGAACCACCCAGGCGTAGACGCCGTAAGACTGAAGCTGCAAGGGCGGATGCTACTGTTCGAACAGCTGGAGACCGCGACCAAGCCAGAACTGGAAGCTTCCGAACCGGAGTACAGATGGAGGATGGAGCTCCCGATCATCAAAATGCTAACAATGTTGAACCTCACGACGCACGATTGGCAGATCGTCAGGAAAGGAGGCATCAGCATGGACAGGCGCGGAGAACTGACTCCAACCTCCCAGCTTCCATACAGACACCCGATCTGACAGCCATGATCAGGCAACTGATGAAAGAAAATCAGGGCTTATCAAATGACGACTGGGGAGTGTCAAAATGTCATACTCCGTTCACGGATGTTGTGCTGCAAGCGGCGTACCCCAAGAAGTTTAGCATGCTAACCATTCCTGCATACGAAGGAAAGACTGACCCCAGACAACATGTAATGAGGTATGAATGGATGATGGATTCAGCCAGAGCAAATGATGCCACCAAGTGTAGGTGCTTTCCGATTACTCTATCTGGAATCGCTACTATGTGGTTCACCCGACTTCCTCCGCGATCCGTATCAAGCTTCGAGGAGTTGGCAAAGAAGTTTATTGAGCAGTTCAGGATACACACTACACGCCCGAAGGACGTGATGTCCCTGTCAAGTGTAATCCAAAATCCCGGAGAGTCTCTGAAGGAGTACTTACAAAGATTCCACGTTGCGGCAACTGAAGTCAGTAATCCCAATGACCATGCAATTCTAATGGCTGTAATGAGAGGTGTAGATCCGGATTCTGAGTTTGGAGACTGGCTGGCAGGAAAACCTCCGGCTACGCTAGAGCGTTTCTACTCCAAGGCACACCAGTTCATAAGAAGAGAGGAAGCTAGGTGGGTACGACGAGATAAGGCACCGGGACCTGCCCAAGAGTCAATCAAGAGCAACATTGCTGTGAAGCAATCTGGAGACAATTCGGGAAAGGTCCAAGTCAATGTCCAGAGTAAGCCTATGCAGCCGAAAGAGTCCAAAGGAAGAAGTCAAGGAAAGAGGAAAGAAGTGGGAAAGTGGAAGTCGAGAATTCCAAGCTACAGCGAGTACACTCCGCTAAACGCCCCACTTGAGAACATTTACCTATCCACATGCAATACTTTTCAATACAGAAAACCACGTCCAAAAGAATCAACTGAAGAACAGAAACGGACTGGGAAGTATTACCGCTTCCATGAAACTTATGGACACAACACGGAAGAATGCAGACACCTACATGACGCTATCGAGAAATTGATCAGACAAAAGAAGTTGCAAGAATTTGTAAAGGATCCACAGGAAGGAGGACAGGGAACGTCCAACCCAGGTCGTGCACCAGCTCCACGTCATCCTGAGGAAGCTGCCCGGACTGTTGGAAGACTGGTCATAAATACAATTATCGGCGGACCTCATCCCGCAGATAAGAACTGGCAAGAGATGGAACGATATGCAAGCTCCTTGAAGCATGCAGATTTTGAGTGCTGTTCGAACGTAGAGGACGGGGCCCCTGCTAAGCAGCAGCGCATGATGATAGATGATATTGTGTTCAGGAACAGAGACGCTGATCAGGTAGAGGCTCCGACCATCGATCCCATGGTCATATCTGCATCGATCGGACCAGCATATGTAAAAAGAATTTTGATTGATTGTGGAAGTTCAGTCAACATCATCTTCAAGAAGGCCTATGATCAGATGAAGCTAGAGACAAAAGACTTGAAACCATCCAAAGCTCGTATCCACGGCTTTAACGGCGCTGCGACTGATGCAGTAGGATATGTCGAGTTACCAGTTGAACTGGGACAAGGCGAGCGTCGGAGGGTACGAATTCTACCCTTTGTAGTTTTGGATGTGGACTCTCCGTATAATGTTTTCTTGGGTCGGCCGGCCCTGGCTGAATTTAGGGCGGCACTAGCCCCGTGGTGCTTGACTTTGAAGTTTCCGACTGACAAAGGAGTAGGCATTGTTCACGGTGACCAAGCAGCTGGTCGTTCTTGTTATGTGGCCGAGCTCCGAGAGGCCCACCGGAGGGAGAAAGGAAAGGTTGCGGACAATCCCGTCCGCATCCTCAATACAAATAATTGACAAGTAGTGCCCGAGCCCTGGCTCGGGCATAGTTCTCGGATCTACGGAGATATAGATCCGAGAGACGACGATGAGAAACCCAGGGAAGAGAAGGCGGCACCGGCTGAATTAACAATTGACATTTCAGTTAGCCGTGACGACCCTTCGCGAATACTGAAGATCGGATCACAGTTAGGCCCCGCAATGACTGAAGACCTTAGCGACTTCCTCCGCGCAAACCTTGATGTTTTTGCCTGGACGCATTCTGATATGTGTGGGATTTCTCCCGCCATCACGAGTCATATGTTGAACATAGACCCGAAATACGTCCCAGTCAAGCAAAAAAGGAGAGGAATGGATCCGGAGAGATCCGCCGCTCTTGGAGAGGAGGTGGACAAACTCAAAGCAAATGGGTTCGTCCGCGACGCCCTCTACCCGGAGTGGGTCTCCAACCCCGTGCTAGTAAAGAAGGCGAATGGGAAATGGAGGACTTGCGTAGATTATTCCGACTTGAACAAAGCATGCCCTAAGGACAGTTTCCCGTTGCCTAGGATCGATCAGTTGGTCGATTCCACAGCAGGACACGAATTATTGTCATTCATGGATGCGTACTCAGGATACAACCAAATCCCAATGCATATTCCGGACCAAGAACACACCAGCTTTGTTACAAATGTCGGGCTGTACTGCTATGTAGTGATGCCCTTTGGATTGAAGAATGCTGGAGCAACTTACCAACGTCTGGTGAATCGAATGTTCAAGGACCAGCTGGGCAAAACCATGGAAGTCTATGTGGATGACATGCTCGTGAAGTCACGACGGTCAAACGACCACATTCAAGACTTGGCTGAAATGTTCGACATACTCAGGTTTTACGGCATGAAGATCAACCCGTTAAAGTGTTCTTTCGGCGTTGCATCAGGGAAGTTTTTGGGATTCATCGTCAACGCTAGGGGAATCGAAGCCAACCCAGAAAAGGTCCAAGCTATTCGAGATGTACAAGCGCCCCGAACTATAAAGCAGGTACAGAGCTTGAACGGAAAAGTAGCTGCGCTGAGTCGATTTATATCCAAGGCAACTGACAAGTGCATCCCGTTCTTTGACATAATAAAGAAAGGAAAGAGGAATTTGGAATGGACATCTAACTGCAAGGAAGCATTCCGGAATCTGGTAAGGCATCTGGAGAGCCCACCGATGCTATCTAAACCAGTTGACCATGAGATGCTATACGTTTACTTGGCTATATCCCCTCATGCGATAAGCGCAGCTTTGGTTCGTGAGGAGGATCGAGTCCAGAAGCCGGTATATTATGTTAGCAAGCGTTTGACGGGGGCAGAGAAGAATTACCCTAAAATCGAGAAATTGGCTTATTGCTTGGTGATTGCATCACGCAAGCTGCGCCCATACTTTCAAGCACATTCAATCGGTGTTTATACCGATCAACCCCTGAGGCAAGTACTTCAACGACCGGAAACTTCTGGAAGATTGCTAAAATGGAACATCGAGTTGAGCCAATTCGATATCGCGTACTTACCATGGAGAGCCATCCGAGGGCAAGCGTTAGCAGACTTCATCGCTGAATTTACCATACCCATCAAACCGGACGATCACGACATCATTCCCCCCATTCGATGGAAATTATACACTGACGGTGCATCAAACGACCGTTGCTCCGGGGCGGGCGTAGTTCTTATAACTCCGGAAAACCGATCAATCTGTTATGCCCTGAAGCTCGATGTCCCGGCTACAAACAACGAAGCTGAATATGAAGCACTAATCGCTGGCTTGAAGCTCATCAAAGAACTCGGGATCGAATCAGTCGAAATCTTTTGTGACTCGCAGTTAGTGGTTTACCAAGTACGAGGAGACTACCAAGCAAAAGGACGAAAGCTTGCTCCATACCTCGTTCAGGTCCAAGAACTACTATCAAATCTTGAGCGTTATGACATTTCACATATCCCGCGAGAACAGAACAAAGAAGCCGACTTGTTGGCTAAGTTCGCAAGTACCAACGATGCTCAACAAATGGGATTGTATCCCGTTGAAGTCTTGCATGCCCCGAGCGTAGACGAGATGAAAATCGATCGCGTGTTGGAAACAGAGATCGAGAAGGACTCATGGATAACCCCATTCAAACTGTACCTGACAACCGGGGCTTTACCAGAAAAAAGAAGCGAAAGACGACAGGTCCTTCGAAAGGCTGCGCGGTACGTAATGCAGGGTGGATCCATGTACCGAAAAGGATTCTCAGTCCCATTATTACGGTGCATCGCTCATGATGAAACAAAGCGAGTCTTGAGGGAAGTTCACGAAGGGGAATGTGGCGACCATACTGGGGGGAAAACGCTAGCAAAGAAGATCCTCCGCTATGGATATTACTGGCCCACCGCAAATCGGGATGCCGCGGACTACGCAAGAAAATGCGACAAGTGTCAAAGATATGCAAAAATCCCGAGGGCTCCATCAACGGAACTCACACAAATGGTCTGTCCTTGGCCATTTGCGATCTGGGGAATCGACATAATCGGCTCTTTGCCTCTATCCAAAGGTGGTGCGAAATACGCAATAGTTGCAGTCGACTATTTCACGAAATGGGCTGAGGCAGAACCTTTGGCCACTATCACCTCTAAGAAGGTCATTAACTTCGTTGTGCGAAACATTATATGCCGCTTTGGCCTTCCACGCACCATCATTACAGACAACGGAACGCAATTCGAAAGTAGAGAGTTCAAAGAGTTCTGTTTAAAGTACGACATCGAGAAAAAGTTCGCTGCCGTTGCACACCCAAAAGCTAACGGACAAGTCGAGGCCGTTAACAAAATAATCAAATCCATACTAAAGAAGCGTCTGGAGAAGGTTGGAGGCAAGTGGGTAGATGAACTCCCGACAGCATTATGGGCGTATAGAACTACCCACAAGTCCGCGACCGGCCACACTCCGTTCGCCTTGGCATACGGCTCTGAAGCCGTTATACCCGTGGAACTTGAAGTTCCATCGCACCGAGTGACATACTATGACCCCAAGACGAACCAAAACCTCTTGCTGGAATCACTGGACTGCATCGACGAAAAGCGTGAAGAAGCTGAGTTAAGGGCGGCAGCGCACAGACATCGAGTCAAGCGTTACTACGACGGCAGAGTCCGCCCAAGAATCTTTGATGTGGGTGATCTCGTTCTGAAACGAGTCTTCCCAGTACCATCACGCATGAATCCCAGCTGGGAAGGTCCATACGCCATTGAACGGAAGCTTGGAGAAGGAACATTCAAGCTAGCGACCATTGATGGCGCGACACTCCCCCGAGCATGGAACAGTGAACATCTGCGGCACTATTACATTTAGCATGTTTTCCTTTTTTGTTGTAGGCACTGTTATTTCCTGCATGTTTCCATTCAATAATGACTTAGTTTCCTTTTGAAAGTTGTAATCAAGCAATTTAGTTGATCTTCGTTAATAAAGGCTTGAAGCCATATTTTCTATGAAGTTTCTATATCTCTTAATTGGATGATAAATTACATTATCCTGCGCGACATACAGACTCGTACGAACGATTCCAAATCTCCGAATCCCCAGAGTGCGGAGCGGAGTACTCTAAGTCCCCAGAGCGCGGACTAGAGTATAAACGATTTCCAATCTCCGAATCCCCAGAGTGCGGAGCGGAGTACTCTAAGTCCCCAGAGCGCGGACAAGAGTATAAACGATTTCCAATCTCCGAATCCCCAGAGTGCGGAGCGGAGTACTCTAAGTCCCCAGAGCGCGGACTAGAGTATAAACGATTTCCAAATTCCGAATCCCCAGAGTGCGGAGCGGAGTACTCTAAGTCCCCAGAGCGCGGACTAGTGTATAAACGATTTCCAATCTCTGAATCCCCAGAGTGCGGAGCGGAGTACTCTAAGTCCCCAGAGCGCGGACTAGAGTATAAACGATTTCCAAATTCCGAATTCCCAGAGTGCGGAGCGGAGTACTCTAAGTCCCCAGAGCGCGGACTAGTGTATAAACGATTTCCAATCTCCGAATCCCCAGAGTGCGGAGCGGAGTACTCTAAGTCCCCAGAGCGCGGACTAGAGTATAAACGATTTCCAATCTCCGAATCCCCAGAGTGCGGAGCGGAGTACTCTAAGTCCCCAGAGCGCGGACTAGAGTATAAACGATTTCCAATCTCCGAATCCCCATAGTGCGGAGCGGAGTACTCTAAGTCCCCAGAGCGCGGACTAGAGTATAAACGATTTCCAAATTCCGAATCCCCAGAGTGCGGAGCGGAGTACTCTAAGTCCCCAGAGCGTGGACTAGAGTATAAACGATTTCCAATCTCCGAATCCCCAGAGTGCGGAGCGGGGTACTCTAAGTCCCCAGAATGCGGACTAGAGTATGAACAGTCTCAAGTCTCCAAGTCCTCGGAGCACAGTGTCAGCAAACCAAATAAAGACAAGAGAATCATTCAAACAGAAAGAAACTAAAATTTTATTCGATAAGTCCAAAATGGGGATACAAGATTACTCCTACAAAATTCGGGCCTATACAAACTACAAGTTGTGGAAGATAGAAACAATTACAAAACTTAAGCAGGAAACTTGTTGAACAAGTGCATCGATCATTTCTTCGACTTCTTCTTCTTGTCCTCCTTCCGTGTCTCCGACGACTCCTCTCCCTCACGCTTTTTCTTGGACTTTTTGCTTGCTAGAGAAGCAGAGTCAGGAGTAGGAGACGGAACATCTAGTGGTTTGGACCTGCCCGGGAGAATGATTTTCAAAGGTCTGTTCCGCGGGTCAGTGAGTTCCAGGACTTCAGATTCAACTTTGACTTTGACCTTTCTCTTCTCCTCGTCGACGAGACGCTCCTTCATGCTCATCTCTGAAGTATGTTCAGAGGCGCCAGTGATTTTAACTTCGTCGCTTCCTTCGGCAGGAGACGAAGTGTCAAGTTTGTCATCATCAAGCGCCCCGATCACTTGAGCATCTGGACCGGGAGTTACCCCTGCGTGAGCAACGTCGCTTGTTTTCCCTGCTTCCTCCTTGGCGTCATCGCTCCTCGGAGTTAGCTCGGCGTCAGAACGACCTGCACGAAAATATAAGAAGTGGGCATTAGAACGAATAACCACTGCTGAAAAATGACGGGATCTCTTCAACTTCTAGAGAAAGAAGAATTTCCTACCAGGATCCGGTTGGCTATCGGTGGCGCACGGGGTTTCACCCTCCAGGATAGGTGACAGCACATGAACGCCGAGCCCGGGATCTTCGGGATCATAACTGGCATGCTGCTCGAATGGATCAAGCGTCGACCGACTGGCCGATTGAGCAGCATAAGGAGCGGCGATGTGAGGAGTAGTAGCGTCGGCCTCTGACGGGCTAGCCTCGTCGTTCTTCTCTTTCGAAGGGGAAGAGCCTTTGCCATAAAGAGCCAATGCTGCGGATAAATCCGATGGCTCATTCCCCCTCAGGAACTCCTTCACCAATGCATCCTCGTCGATTTCTTCAGAGCCTGACTCGACTTTCTTGATCTTTATCAGAGTTTCCCATGCCTCAGCCAGGGATTCGTGGTAGCCGTCGCCCAAGAATGTTAAGTCGCGGTGCATAAGGACGCGGGCTCCGTACTCGGCGATCAACGGGTCAAACATACTTTTGACCTCTTCCCTGCCGGCCTCTGCGGCCGCCTCAAGGCGAGAATCAAGCTCCTCCACAGCCATTCTTTTGCCCTCCTCACGGGCCTCATCCTTCATTTTCTCGACCCCGGCAAGTTCACCGTCGAGCTTTGTCTTCAGGAGTCGGGTAGCAACAATCTCATCACAATACCGCTGTGATTCTTCCTCAGCAGCTATTTTGTCTTCTTTCTCCTTGGAGAGTTGTTCTTTCAGCTCTTTGACTTGAGTAGCGAGCGCGTCCCTTTCTTTTTGGACAGAGTCTTTTTCTAGGGCAAGGGCGCCGCTGCGCTGAACTGCTTCGTCAAGCTCCTTTTTGTGAGCCACCTCTAAGCGAGTAACTGCCTCAGCAGTATCTTTTGCACCTTGTTCAGCGGCTTCTAGCTTTGACTTATAAGAGGCGAGTTCTTCGTCTTGGAGTTTGATAATTTTCTTATCGCTGTCAGCCTCCAGATTCAGACGGTCAATCTCGTGTTGACGCTCGACAGATACTTCCGAGATCTTCTCCACCAAGTGCACGAATGCGTCACGTTGAACATAGACGTCATTGTTGCAGGCAATGGCACTTTGCTTCACGTGCCCAGGAATGTGATGGATGGCCGGGAGGAATTTCAAACCGTCAAAACAGATTTTCAGAAACTTGGCCTTAAGGTCGACCATCTTTTCCGCAACAGTTGGGTCCACGGCAGGAATAGGAGCAGGAGGCTTAGAGAATTCCGTTCTTTTACGCTGCTCTCGAACTTGCCTCGTACTCGATGAACTGGAATGTTGTTCTCGAGCAGCATCAGACTGATAACCCTTCTGCAAAGACTTCTCTTTATCCGGCTCAGTTGGAGGAGGAAGATCGCGGGATTGGGAAGATTGAGAGTGTGCTTTCTTGCGGTGAGACGACTCGCGCGGACGATTGTCCCTATCTTCGTAATCACCTCGGTCCCGGCGTCTGCCTGAACCGGAATCCCGCCCGGAGTGATGGAATATAGAAGACCCCTGAAGGCGATCAAGTCCATGTGAGCGGCCCATATCACCTGCAAAGAAGGGAGATAACAACGAGTTAAGGAGAATTCACGAATTAAAAAGACTTGAAGTATATTATGGAATGCGCATGTGCGTGTGTGTCCTAAGTGTTCCCCCCGACGGACCCGTTCGTTTATCTTTGCTAATCGGAGTATTGTCTCTTTGAGCCGGGAGTTGAACTCCTACATTGCCTCTAGCGGGCAAAGAGAATTTGAGAGCTTCAGGATCATCGAACCCGTAATTAAGTATGTCTTCGGGAATAGAAAGGTTCGATAGACCTCTCAAGGAACTTTCCAGATGCTGCGAAGAAGCCTCTTTCTCAGGAGGGGTAGGCGTAACTTTTGAGGTGCCACCAACTTTCTCCTTTTGAACCGTGTATTTCAACTTCTTCTTTCCCTTCGAAGGGGAGGATGATGTCTCAATATCCTGAACTTCGATTGTCGGATTCCAAGCGGGACCCACGTTCTCGCCCTGAGTTTCAGGGGCATCATCCTCTTTGCGCTCGCCTTCTTCATGCGTGTCGGGAGCGCGACGCGACGACGGTCCGGCAAGTTTTTTCCCTTTACCAGATGAAGGTTTGGGAATTGTAACACCTTCTGGAAGGCTGATCCGACGACCAGGGGCTAGCAAGCCGAACCCCGATAGCGATTCATTTGAAATGATAGCTCGGATATCTCGATCCTCGGCCGGAAGAGCTCTAATCGCATCGACAGCATCAGAATATCCTCGGCCTTCCGGGCGTGGGCTGATACCTGAAAAGATGAAACGGAAAGTTAGGAAAGACATGCTCGGGTTAAATACGAATAGTAACTCGGCAGAGAGACTTACTGCCTTCAACCCATCTCCTAGCGAAACCGAAAGGGCAGCGCACATAGAACCATTCCTGTTTGTACAGGGCGAATTTGCTACAGGCCCCTGTCAAGATCTGGCACTTGTGGTATGGCTCGAGGAACATGAAGGAAGGGCTATCTTTCCGTCTCTTGAACATATAAATGTATCGGATATCATCGGGGGTTGGAGGTCTGGAGAAGACAGCCATGAAAAGTAAATAAGTCCCATATAGAAACGCATGGCCGTTCGGGTGCAGCTGCGACGGAGCTATGTCTATATACTGCAGCACATCCCGGAGAAATAAATTGAACGGAGGCACGCTGCCCATCCAACACATGAACTTGTTGCAGGCTGTGTACCCGACTGGGGGCAGATGAGGGCGGTCTTGTCTCGAAGGAACTAACACGTCAGCAAAGGGAATCCCGTGAATGGAACATATCCGTCGCAGAGCGGCCTCGTTGATCTTCGAGGCTTGAGAATCGATCGGATTGTCCAGTAAGATGGTTGACTCCAGAGCATCGGGCGCCAAGTTATGTGCGGGAGAAATTGACGGGTTGGAAGCATCTGCGGCTCCTTGCCTTGCTAACGGCCCAGGCCTGTCAGATATGGTGGCAGAACTAGATTTTCTCGACATCTCGAATAAATAATGAACCTGGTTAAATGCTTGAGAGAGCTATACTTAAAAAACGTTGAATGTTAGAATTAGCAACACGATTTTTCCCCCCATGTGGTGTGTGAACTAGTGCAAGCAATTGTGTGCAGGCAATAAGAATCTAAAGGTTCTAAAGATGTAACATTTAGCTTCGAGTCATCGCCTTCGAAGACCGTCATCGCTGACCGTCTCAGAAAGCTCGCCTTGAGGAGATTACAGTCCCAGATTCAGAAGACATTTGATTTCTAAAGTAACCGGCTTAAAGTGTAGTTAGACACTTATCCTGTTCGGCATTTTTAATGTTGTTCGGCATTTGTATTGACCGGCTAAAGACATTATCCGGTCCAAGAATTGTCCGGCAACTGCTTTGTTTGACTAAGGTAATGGTTCGACCTAAGGGTTGTTCGGCTGAAGTCAGTGTTCGGCATGTCAGTTATACTGTTTGGCTAAAGTCATCGTTCGGCATGTCAGTTATACTGTTCGGTTAAAGTCATCGTTCGGCATGTCAGTTATACTGTTCGGCTAAAGTCATCGTTCGGCATGTCAGTTATACTGTTCGGTTAAATTCATCGTTCGGCATGTCAGTTATATTGTTCGGCTAAAGTCATTGTTCGGCATGTCAATTATATTGTTCGGCTAAAGTCAATGTTCGGCGTATCAACCATATTGGTCGGCTAATGTCATCGTTCGGCTAAAAGTGGTGCTCCACCACGATTTCAACTCCAACCTACACCTTCTCCATCCACCCCGAACGACAGAGACGGATCACCCGGCAAAGACTACGCCGTTCAACACCCCATCTACCCTTCTATCGTTCGGCACAGAGGAGCTATCCCCAATCAGACAACTCGAAACGAGCAAACCGCTCCTACCAGCCACGCGTTTACAACTAAAGTCCATAAGATGAACCTAAAAGTTAGAGGAAGGATACCTAATTCGACGATCGAAGTTGAGAATGGATTATATAGGCTTTATATCTGGTAGGATAGGAAGAGTTGAAAGTCTCTAAGGAATGGCTGAAAAGAAGGCGTAAAGGGAAAAGAGACGGTGAGGACCTGGTTATATAGAGGGAGGTAGAAGTTGAAGAGGCTATACCCGGTAGAACCGGTCAACACCGAAGGGTTCGGCATCGTAGCAGTGTGACGTTCGGCACACGAGGTACGTTCGGCTTCGAGCGTATCGTTCGGCATCTAAATCTCGTTCGTCTTGCACCTCCTTCGCTAGCATTCTCGAGAAGGTACCTCCGAGGTAGATTGTACCAGATTCAAAGCGCATCACGTTCGGCCACGCAATACACTTTGGGGGGCAAGTGTTTCCTGGGGATTTGACCAGGCAACTAGTACTCGGTAATAAGTGCTCGGCATCAGAGAGCGACCGGCATCAAGGAGTGTTCGGCGAAGCACTGGCCATCCAGGAGTGTTCGGCGAAGCAACTGACATCCATGAGTACTCGGCATAGTACTCGGCGTCCAGTAGTGTCCGGCATCGAGACTGTTCGGCGTACCAGAGTACTCGGCGTCAAGGCTGCTCGGCATACAGGAGTACTCGGCATCCCATGGTGTTCGGCGAGGCACTTGACAGCCAGGAGTGTTCGGCGAGGCACCCAACATCCAACGAGTGCTCGGTGACAAGTGCACTCGGCATCAAGACTGCTCGGCATACGAGACTGTTCGGCATGCAGGAGTACTCGGCGTAGTACCCGGTGGGATTAGGAGTACTCGGCGTAAGGGCACTCGGCGTCAAGAAGAGCGTTCGGCTTCAACTGACTAACACCCTACACTTCCCAAACATCAACCACCTCGTTCGGCATAGAAGGGATGATTCGGCGCAGAGCGTTCGGCCTCAACAGACAACCATCCTACACTTCCCACGACACCAACATACCGTTCGGCATAGAAGGGATGGTTCGGCGCAGAGCGTTCGACGAACCTTGCTCGGCATACGGCGACCGCTGTACTCGGGCTGGAGCATTCGGCAATCAGCCCACTTGGGAAGTCCAGCCCATCTTTGCCTATAAATAGAGGGGCAGGGTCACAGTGAAATGGATCCTTTTTGGAGAGAAAACACCGGGGAGACTCTGCCATTTTCAAGACTCATCTTCTCTACTTAACAACTTCATTCAGGCATTTGATTCACGAATTGTATTTGTAATCAACTATAAAGAAGATCAATAAAGTTTAACCTCAAAGTGGACGTAGGCAATTACGCTGAACCACTATAAATTTGGTGTTCTTACTTTCTGTATTTAGATTAGCACTGTCTTCTCTGTTTAATTTGATTTCATCACTTATATCTCTTCACAATCTTCTTCTACGAGGTTAGTGACCAATTTTGGTGCTAACAGTGAATGATAATATTTGATTATTATCATTTGTTGTTTTTCGTTTGTGTTCTAATAAAAATTGTTATTATTATAATATAAATAAAGATAAATAATTAAGAAACGGTTTTATATAACCAAAGTAAAATTATATATATGGAAAATTTAAAAGTATTATTTGTAAATAAAATGGAGTTTAAAAGAAATAAAAACCACCAAACTCATTTCGACCACTGGAAAATAATTTTGGTGATGACTGCAGCAACATCGACATTCATTTTCAAGTTTCTTAGTGATGGATTGCTACTATAGTGATTTGCTATAAAGGTTTTGTTTTGGTAAGCCAAGTTTGTCTAAAATTCAAAAGTATGATTTGATATAAAAAGGAATTATGTATATATATGATTTCAATGTGATTTGAAAAATATAAAAAAACTGGGTGTTTAAATTCTGGAAGTTGTTTTCTAAGTGTTTTGCTGAAAACATAAGAAACTAAGTTTTATAACTTATGAATTTTGAGAATTAGTGAGTTAATTTTTTTTTTTAAAATTTGTTGAATATAAATGTTAAGAAAATTAAATTTGAAAATTGAATTATGAAATGAAATTTAACTTAAGTTAAGTTAAATAAAATGAATTTTGAAATGGAATTTCACTCAAGCAAAGTTAAGTGAAATTGAATTTGATTTGTAAGGAAATAATGAAATGAACTAATAAAATAAATGAGTGAAATGGATATGAACTTGGGTTAACTTAAGTTGTAAAATGAATTGAATATGTTTTGGAATGTTGTTTGCTAGAAATGAAAATGAACTTAATTTGTAAAGTGAAAATAAACATTAATGGTTGTATAAAATGTTTATAATAAACTTAAATAATGGTTTTATGAAATGGTTTATAAATGATATTAGTATTGAAAGAAATATACTAAGTAACATATGAATGTGAATAATGAATAAAGGAGAATGGGATATCATAAGATACCAATTGAAATATACGTATATTATTTTGTTCGCATAACTATTTTATCCAGATTTGAATATATGATTTCAAGGTGAATTATACCGATCCGGGTTAGGATTTTTCACTCGATTCTTGATGGCGAACACTGGATATGGATTTTTGATTGATTCTGATATTCTCTATCATAGTATATGGCTATGCAAGGAGAATGTCGATTTTTAATCAAGGAACCGGATCTGAGTCCGCACTATAGTGGTCATGTGAACGATATTAGTTTGGAAGTGAAATTATGTGATCAAGCGAGCGATCAGGTATGGTTTTGCGTATGCATGGTATATGTACATCGTATGACTTTAATAAATATATATATTGATATTACTTTCCCTACACTTGTTCTCATTGGTTGCTGAGTAATTAGTAGGTATAGATCATGTATGCTTCGCATTTGTAGCTCGCTTCCACATTATATAAATTGTGTATGCTTGCTAATACTAATAAAAGGTACGCATCTTGTAACGACCCGTAATTTTCGATGAAAAGAAAAATAATATTTAATTTGATAAGATGTTGGTGTTAATATTGAAAGAAATAAAAATTTGTGATGTATTAATAAGAAAAATAACTAGAATGTATGGTTAATAATGTTAATTTAAGGCAATTAATAACTATTTTAATGCAATCTCAATTAATTGGAAAGTTATAATTGGTCATAAAATGTAAATGGTGAATAAACCAAATGTTGTATTAAACGGTGAAATTGTATGTAATTAATTGAAATTGATTAAAATAGAATAATTAATCCATATGTGAATTTATTAGTTTTGTTTGTTAACAATAAACATAGAATTGTGTTTGAAATTGTAAGTTGTAACAATCGTTTAATTATCATTGCATTATTTAATCTGTTGAAACTTAATTGTAAATCAATTGCAATAAATGTAAGTAAATATTGCGTTAATATGAATTAAGATGAAAATGGTAGAATATTGATGTAATAAATGGAAAACCAATGTTAACTATGTCCATAAAATAATGATTGATTGAATAAAAAGATTGAAATCAAAATGAATCAATTTATTGGGTTTTAAATTATAATTAATGAATTAATTACAATTGGAATTGGAACACTGTAATTAGCGCAATATTAATAGTTGAATTTGACATGGAAAATTTGTTTTAAAAGGTTATAATTACTAGTTAATCAAAAGCGATAAAAAATATTTAGTTATAAAATTTGAATTTGAAAAGTGATAAATTTAATTTATAATAATTTATTTAATTAGCGTGAAAATAGCCATTTTGGCCATTCTCTCGGATTTCGACGAAACCAGTTTCATCGGATCCGTAACAGTGAATTATTGTAGGGTTTCAAGTTTCGTAGCGATCAGACTTGTCGTTTGATCGTGCGGGCTCGAAACGCGTAGAAATCAATTTTAAATAAGGTGATTTTGAAAGCCAACTTCTGTATACAATGGAATTAAGACTTGAAACTTGTTCCATTGACTTTAAAAATATCGGAAACCTATATTTTGATATATTAGATGACCCATTTTCGTTTCGGGAACAGAACGAGCTTTTCGGGTCGTTGTTATCGTTTTGATCCAACCCTGCGTATATATAGGCTGTTATAGTTATTTCTCATTTTATTATTTCTGTACGTACATCTTCTTCCTCCTTCTCAAACGTCAAAACATCAAACCTAATTCCCAAAATTCCAAAACCTAATTTCAAAAAAAAAAATGGTTGCTCCAGGTTTACTTCGAGTCAGGAAGAGGTTTGCTTCGGCTTCCAGAGGAGAAAACCCTGCAGCGACTTCGGGTCAGAGAGAGTTCCATGCCAAACAAGGCGGATCTGGTCGCACTTCGAGTCCTAGAGGTGAAAACCCTACAGCGACTTGGGGTCAGGAGCCAAATGACTTGGGTCTCGGGTCATTTTGGCAAAAACTCAGAGCAAGCGCCGGGTAATTGAGGCGGCGACCCGAAGTCAAAATTTTCCAATCTTCTAACGTTAATAACTTTTACGTACGAGCTCAGATTCACGTGCGCTTTTCTCCGTTGCGATCATATCGAAATTCCAGACATTTTGGAACTAGTTTGGCTGCATTCTGAGACTGTTAAATTTTTGGGCTAATTTTGGATTTTAAATCGACGACAAATCGAAAGTGAGTATTTTAACCCACTCACAACCACTAAATTTTCTTATGTTAGTTAAATTGAATTTATGATGTAATTAGAAATTGATTGGTTGATGTTTGGTATATTTAAATTGTCATTCCAGTTAAATCTGACTTTTATTGAATTTAATCGCCATTTAATTTAATATTGAATTTTAAATTGCCTGTTAATATTTGTTATTAATAATCGGTCAATTATTGTTATCTATTTGTTGATTTGAATGGTGATTGTGATGGATGTTTGATTGTTGATATTGGATGACTAGATGTTATATTTATATTGTTATAACACTGCAAGTTACCTTAGTTTATTGTTAGAAATCCCTATGGGTTGAAATGATACATACCTGAACGATCTATAGATTAGGGAAAATCATTATGGGTTGAAATGATAAGCCAGAACGATTTTATTGATTTGAATTTATTTTGGGATTGCGGGTTGAAATGATATATACCCGTAAATTTAAATTTAATGCGGATTGAAATGATATATGTCTGTATCACTTGACCATAGGGTAGAAAATTATATACGGACACTGGATTGGTTAAATTAAATGATTTTAAAACCTTAAAATTTTGAATCCAGTTAAATGATATTTTGAAATAAAAATTTGGATTTATATAAACTGAATTATTTTCGAAAATCCAAACTTTAATGTTGAAATTGGAATTGGTTTAAATGAATTGTTTAAAGAATTTAAATTGAAATTTTGAAGTTGGATTTGAAGTATAAATGAAATTTATCGAAATTGAATTATTGAAATATTTGAATATTTAAGCTTTGAAATCTACTAAATTGGAAATAGCTGGATTTATTGTTCGAACATGGTTTTGAAATCGATATTGATTAAATTGTTTTAAATGAGAATTTGAATTGAAAGACAAAATTTAGTTGTTGATTTGAAAGCTGGACATGGTCCAGATGTGTTGAAATGAAAGAAATAGTATAATTTGATATTAATTTCAAATTTATTATTTTAATATAAACTGTTTTAAAATATATTATTTTAAATCCTGATTATTAAGATTTTCAAACTTAAAAACTAATTTAATCTATTTTAAACTATTTTAATCAATTTAAACTATTTTAACTTATTTTAATCTATTTTATCTATTTAATCCAATTTAATCTATTTTAACCTATTTTAAACTAATTAACCCATTTTAATCTAATTTTAATCTATTTAATCCATTTTAAATCTATTTAAATCATTTTAAATCTAATTAAATCTATTTAAACTATTTAAATTATTTAAAACATTTTAAACTATTTTAAACTATTTAAATTATTTAAATTATTTTAATCTATTTTAAACTATTTTAAATCATTTAAACTATTTTAGAGTATTTTAACTATTTTAAACTATTTTTCAAACTATTAAAACTATTTATGACTATTTAAACTATTTTCTAAAATTTCAGACCGTGTAAAGTTGAAGTATTTATATTTAAATCCTTGATGATATAACCTAAGTTGGGATTTGAAATTGATACCTTTTTGTGAAATGACATATTTGAGTAAATATGATGATTTTGGAATGAGGATTTAATTAACCTATCTTATCGATAATTTCAAAAGTGAATATGATTTTGAAAGTGAATATGATTTCCAAAGCGATATGGTTTGAATTGAGTATGAAATTTGATATCAATTATGAATTGGTTTTGGAAATGAAAAAGAACCACCCGGTTTGAAATAAGCGTTTGGTTGTTAAAGAGACTGAGATCGGATATTGTCACACTCTCTACCAATACCGAAAACTACTTTAAAAACTGTGTACGTGGTGGAGATTCCAGAATGAAGTAGGATGGTTTGGCGAACGATTCTGCATGAGGTATTAATGTAGCCCTGACTCCTGTGAGTCAGCTTGATGTGGCTAATACAGGAGCCATGCCAGGCCAAGTGAGGTCGCACCTCCGATCAGACACATTTCTTTAATACCATATATGACTTTGTGATTGATTTGGTGGCCACCCCTCGATTTGATTTTGGGAGTGTGTTCCGAGGTGAGCGGTAGTAGCTGCTATGCGTTACCACCAGTACAGATACGCAAAACGGTAGTATCCTACCCTGGGCATTGCCTCGCGTTCCCTATCACATGCCTTATCGCACATTCTACGAGTTGTTTTTGTACTTTACCTATGGAGTGTCCTCTAGGTAAACCACCGATTTGGTGGAGCTTATGGTACTGTGTATACTACGGGAATATATAAAATGTGTTAAGGGGGATATGGGTAATGCCTTAACGCTATTTTAATACTTTACTTTACTATAGACACTATTATAATAGCGTATTGTATTATGTATGTAGATAGTTTAATGGATCCTTAGGAGACACTATTATAATCTCTTAAGTTATTGCACTCACGTTAGACACTGGATAGGAGATGTCAAACCCCGTAAAAATCTTTGACGCCGTTACACTCATATTTATTCACAGTTGATTTAACTTACATAAGATCTTTTAGTTTTGACTCGAGTGTTTTGTCTTTTCAATTCGCTTGGGTCAGTCTGAGCTTTTCAGTGTATCGAAGATTGCTTTTGGAGGACGAAGACGAAGATTTAGTACTATGATTATTTATTACATTATGTCCACTACATCATGTTGTTCCGCTGCATTTATTTATTTGTTCATGTTGTATGTAACTCTGATTTGTATTGTAAAAGTATAGTCAAATGTTATTTGTAAACATCTTCATGAACTGTTTATTTGATTATTATATTTTGTCATTCCGCTGTGAGATTCTGTATTTTTTTTCTTTCTCTCTCTGTTTTTTCTTATTTACCCATAACAATCCTCCCTTTTGAATGGTTTGAGTTTGACATGTGTGGTTTATTGTCGATTTAAACTGTCCAAAAAGGTGGGTCGTTACACATCTCGAATTACATATCATATTTTTATATTCATTTTCCTACGGGATGCCTCATCCTTGAAGATGAGATGTATTTATGATTATATATATATTGTAAATTTTTCCGATCGAACCGTGCAAAGGAGGCGCTGGCGAATTTTTTTGTAAATTTAGGGCGTTAGAAATTATTTGAGAATTTTGAAAATAATATTGATAACTAAAATTTGGATTTTGGTTTTATAAGTTGGAATGGTATTAGTTAGTAACTGTGAATTGATTTGAAAGACTTAAAATTTTTATAATCCATTTTAACTAATTGGTTTTGAAAAATTAACGGGTTTTGAGGCATTTTTCTTACCTTGGCAATTTTAGGGATGAAATACTTTTAAAGGGGGAGGATGTAACGACCCAGAATTTCAGTCATTTGAATTTGGAATATTTAATTGATTTTAAATATTGAAAAGTTAATTTTATAAGTTAAATAACTTATATTTTAAATATAGTAATTTATTTGATAATTAAATGGTTAAATTGAATAATTGGAATTGTTTAAATAATTGAATCTTGATTTAATGTGGAGAAAAATGATTTCGAAAACTGACTTACATTTTGTTTAAACAATAATGAAGATAGTAAACTTTTAAATTTGAATTAAAGTGAATGAACTATTTTTTAATAATAATCCGCTTTAATTAATGTGTTAGAATAGCCTTTTGGGGGCATTTTCTCGGATTTCGATGAAACGAGTTTCATTGGATATGTAATAGTGAATCATTATATGTCGTCGAATTTCATGGCAATCGATTGTATCATCTGGTCATGCGAGTTTAAAATGCATATAAATAATTTAAAGGAATTTAAATTTATATAATGTGATTTTAAAAGTCAACTTCTGTATACGATGGAACTGGGTCCCGGTTTATATTCCATTGTGTTTGGAATAGGGGTATAACATATAGAATGCGAGGTGGCACACTTCATTTGGAGTTCGAAATTCCAGTGAGTGAATAGTGCCTTCAATTTTTTTTATAAAAGGTGTGACGCCCCACCCTCAGATCCACACTAACAAAGAGTATTACTAAGTAATACTTTCTGCTAATGCAGAGAATAGGGCTGGTTAGGAGCGACCATCCATAGCTTTGTCTTAAACATGTATTGAATACGTCGATTGGGTGCTCTATTTTTTTCTTTTATCTTTCTTCCTAAGTGGGTCGACATACTCAATATATGCTTAACGGGTCTATCAGAACAAAATATAACAACAAATACAATAGATCACAGAACAGTATTCTCATACACACACACACACACATATACATAGATACATCATAGTACACTATATAGTGATACAACAGTGGTGGTACAAGGACCACAATATTTACAACGAGTCAAAATGAATAAGTACATATTAGAGTTTACAAAACATCAACAAGACTAAACAAAAGGTGACTAGCGGATTCCAAAGTAGAAGCAGCACAGTGGATATCTACGACAGGTGTCTAATGTCAAGACCCAAAAATCGACCTTCGAAAATCGGCACCCGTACTTCCCTTGTACTCAAAATGCCATAGATTCAAATGCCGAATCTGGTTCTCGGGAGCTTATAACACAGTTAAGTAAATAACACAGCGGAATAAAAAGAATAATACATTGATATACAATATCTGATACAACAGAATGATATAATGAATATCAATATACATCAGAGATATGATACAACAAATAGCAGCGGAAAAGAAAACAATAACATCAGCAGCGGATAATCTCCATCTTCAAAGCACTAATCCAGAAATAGCTTGAACTCCCAATAACGGGGCACACAGATAAGCAAGTGCAGTCCGATCCAAAGACTGAACTAGCTCGAGAAAATCTACTAATCTGAATATCTGAAAAACCAAACTCTAGACTGCTCGTGTAGAAAATTTTGAGCATCCAGAGTTTAGGAAGGAAACAATAAACTCCGGATCAGTCATGGGACTGGTGTGAGCAACAAAAACAGTTTATCTTTAAAAACAAATAGCAGAGATTTTTAAAGTCAATTCGCAATGCTTTTGGAAAATGAAACTACCATAAGACCTCCCACCACACACACAATGCAAACGCAGACTTGGAGGAGATTTCTTCTTATGATAGTCAAAGATGCTTACTACGCAAAATCAAATCATTTTTGATATTATTATTAGTGCATAGTGTACAAAACATTTCGAAAGTATAATATTAATCTTAGCCAGCATAGGCATTCCGCACTTATGCCTACTATAGCTACCATCCAAACAGTGGTGACCACCATAAGTGAATGATAGGTTCTACAACTAAAACCGTACAAGATCGTATTGTTTCTTTGGATTTCCAACAAATGGTCAGGCTAAGGAACTTCCTTTTCCACGATGGGTACGTCCCTGGAATAGACGACCCGAGAACCTAACCGGATCTCTGCCAACACAAGGCCGGGTTACCTCTGCAAAAATAGGTAACTACTGACACGCGTATGCCATCCCCCGATCGTCACCGATCTTCCCGAGGATCCTCGATTTCCAACAACCACATAATAATAATAATGCAGTAACCACAGAGGTTAAGTATCTGGGCTCCATACCATGATACCACCTTTATCCAGAAGGAATGACATACACTAAGGGGCGCTACTCCCTAGAACCTTGCCGCATCCTTCCTGTTTTGACCATTTCCGGGGTGTGAGGCTCGACGAAGTCTCGTCCACAAAGCTACGCTTTGTCACAAAGCCATGCTTCGGGTCAAACAAATGATCAACCTATGATCACAAAGATATAAGATCAAATAAATGATCATATCGCAAATGATCAAACACTGATCATCACACAGCAACACTCAGCATGCCACATTACCAAATTGGGATATATCGCTGATAAATTTCAACTACATAACCTCTGAGCTCGTACGTCTCAGAGAAGGGTGTTAAGCTAAGAGAATAAATTCTCCGCCACCAACAGATATGTATTTGAAAGAAATCGGCTTTATATCTCAAAGTGTAATGTCAGACATGTATCCATACAAGTCTGTTCCGGGTTCGAACAGAACCGAAGGCACTTCTCACGAAGCCCTTGCAATTCCGGATAATTTTCAAATCACGTCCGGACTTCCCATCACAAAAGAGTGATATAAATCTCTATACCGGGAGCTACCCAGTGCAGAGACATTCGACAGGTTGTCCTTTCATTTTCGAAAATATCCGGTCTTCAACACCGGTCTTCAAATGCTATCCATATACGACGTATCACTATTCGGAATGGGTTATATGACACCATTGTCTTTTCCCGGCTAACCCGAATAGTGAGCGTAATATTCAAAAATATATGGATATTGAGAATTCAATTAAGTCACAATTTAAACCCAACTTTCTTTTCAAATGGTTTAACAAATTACCATTTTAATCTTTTTTTTAACAAAAAGATTTGATTCACAAAGTTCACTTAATTTCACAAAGATTCATTCACAGATTTTCCAAATCGATTCCCATTTCAATTTAATTAATTCGTTGAATCTTTAAATCAAAGATTTAACAAATAGCTTTCAAAACAATTTCATTTCAAATGGGTTAAACAAATCATCATTTTAAATCTGTTAAAAATAAACAGATTTAATTCATAGCTTTCGAAAAGAATTCATTTATAACTTGGAAAACCATTTTTCAATTAAATCTTGAAATTCCTTTACCTAAATTGGAATTTCATTTCTTATCTAAAAGCTTTTATTCTTTGAAAACAAACAGTTTTCATTTTGGAAATCTGATTCATTTATACGAGTTAAGGTTCTTGGGTTAAATCCAAATTCCCAACTTATACTTTTAAAATGGTTTAAATTCATATAAACACATTTATATCATCTTTACTCCCTAGTTTCCAAATCATAGCTTAATTTCAAACTTGAATCCAAATTTAAATCTAACTATTTAAATTTTCAAAACTCGGGTAAGTTATTTAAAATAACTTTTATCTTTGAAATTCCATTTCAAAAGCTTTTTACTTTAAACCCGAATTTCAAATTTCAAAATCAATTGAAATTAAAATTTCAATTTCAAAAACATCAAATTTAATTATCTGTGACTTAACCGATTTCCACGTGAAATCCATATTTGTGTGTGTATGGTGTAGTCCGGGGTTTTAACACAATAGTGCAACACAATGAATCATCACATATCAGAATACAGGATATAGTTGATAAGCGGTATAAGAACAACGCTTATCGTTCGTTCACAGATCATAGATATATAAAGGTCACAGATAAGTAAACTACAGATCATAACATAAATCAGGATGTATCACAAAGCATCATATATCAGAATATCAAACAATCAAGTCATTCAATAGAATCTAAACATTCATAAGTAAGGTCAAGCATTTAATAGTCATTTATAAACAGGATTAATTAATCGTTTAATCCTAATCAATTCAATTAATTTTCAGTTAAATGAATTAATTATCCAATTCTGATTGATTTATTACAAATCATTATTACCAATTTATCTAATGATTTTCTTAAATTAATTAACTTGAATTAATCAAAATATCCATAATTAATTACAGTAAGTGATTGGTCCTTAACTACTTTCATTAAGTAATTACATTTAAATAATTTATAATTGATTATCTACATTAATTAATCTAATCAATTATTAAAATTTAATCACCTTAATCAATACTTAAAAATCCTTAGTTAATTTTCTTCATTAACTAATAACATTTCTTAATCACTTTTCTTAAGAAAATTATCTTAGATTAAATCATCATTTATCATTTCTAATTATAAATTAATTCAAATCATCAATTAACTATTTATCATTCATTTCATTAACTTAAGTAGTTAACTTAATTGTTAGTTAACTTTATACTTAATTTAAATTAATTACTTAAACATTTCTAAGTTAATAAAATGACGTAATTAAAACTTATTAAATTTTTATTTCCAAACTGGGCTTCAAACTACTTGAATTCATAGTTAAACTTTTATTTTAAAACTTAATTTAAACTTGCTTTATATTTTAAAATTTTAATTTTAAAATCTGGAAACCAGATCAGGTTTAAGAATCTGTTCACGATTCTTTTCTCGAGCCCAGTTCAAAAATTCTTCGAGCCAACATCCCATTTTCCCGAGCCTGCTTCGAGTTCTCCTCCAACCTCATCTGCTTTGAGTTTCCACATCAATAACTTCGAGATCAACTCGAGACAACTCCCAGGATTCACGAGCTAAACTTCATCTTCCCACCCTTCAACCCACAGCACTAACAACACCTACCCAACGTGCACGTGTACACCGGAGTTCGCCACCCAGACCATCGGCGACTGCTCCCCTCAAACCAGCGACTACCTCCTGAACTTAACCCATCACCCAGCCTCGACGAATTTGCCCTAGAATCGAAACGAGCATTCGAGATCAACTGGAACGAAATACTCCAATAGAAAATCACCTCACCGCCGATGCATTCGATCACCGGAGCCCACGCGAGCCTGACCAGACCTCCGCCACTCACCCACGAAGCCATTCGCATAGGCGCGATCGCCCAGACCACCGTGATGATGACGCCATTTGCTCGCAAACAATAGCAAACCAAAACGAACCTAAAACCCTAAATCTCCCTCCAGCGATCACCACGACGACCAGAAAAATCGTTGTTCATTTTTCCCAACCTCGGCGACCTCCAACGAAGCTTCCTCCTCGATTGCGTGAATCATCATTTCTCCGATCGACAGAAATTGATAAAAATACCATCTCAGTTCATCTTTGAACTGCTCAAAACATACCTAACTAAAAGCTTCCATTTTTGTTTCAAAAATCATATTTTTAAATGGTGGTTTCAAATATATACTTGATTTCCCTAAATAAGAAATTTGTTTCTAAACATATTTAAAATTTTTCTTAACTTTATTGGATTCCAGAGACTCACACAAGTTAGTTCAGCTTTAATAAAATTTCAACACCTAAATTATAGTTAAACAAATTGCTTTTGTTTATATTTTACATTCAAACAGTTGTTAAATCAAGAGAGGTAGATTTATTTGCATATTTATTTCAAGAAGCAAGCAACAGGTAACAGAGTGCAAAAAGAAACTGATATACCAGACTTGTACAACCATACATGCATAATATACATATTATCACAGAGGGGAAAATCATACTCCATCCTAACTTTAGTTATAATTTTAAGATAAAATGTTACTCACAGATAAAAGAACAAGGAAATCTGGTTTAAAAGAAAAGTTGCTCACCTTATTAAAAGAAAGAACAGAGCACTTCTTTTGCTTTAAAACAGCCTTGTGAAAAATGCAAACTGAAGTCCTTTTCTTTGATCCCTGATTTGTTTTGATAGGTGTTGTTTATGTTGAAGTTAAGATGATATTTTCTTTAGTTTCTCTCAGCTTTTAAGAAACAAACTAGAAATGAGGAAGATGATGGATATAAACAAGTTACAGGGTAATAGTTTGTACAGGTTATTAAAATTTTGTACAACATAAGCCAGAGATTTTTTATCTTTTGGTGGCTGATACAATTGAACGTGATGGCTTCATTTATTACCTTGTACAAACTTATATATAAATTATCTATGCCTTCCTTTGTGTTGTGTACAATATTAACTTTGATCAGAGATTTGGAGGCTGATGGATTAGTTGCTTTGGGCTAAAGATTTCTCACATTAATTAGTTGTACCATGTTACCTTATTTTATACATTTCATTTCGGCTGTGTACTTATATAGATATTTAATTTGATTTCCTTTGCTTGTTTGTTTTAATGTACATACTTATCTAGTTTGCTTTATATGTTGAGTTCATATTATCTATGTGTTTATTTTTTCCTTTCTATGTTGTCTTGTTTACAAGTCTGGTTTCATACTTTTAAAATTATAAATTAGTATGGTTATTGTTATAAAGTTTTAACTATCAACGTTTAAATCATTTATTTATTAAATACGACTTAAATATTCAAATTCAATATATATACGATATTTTAAATTAAAATGATGTAACACATTTATATTTGATTTCGGGGAAACTCGCTCCATTTATCGCTTTATTTTACTATTTTTATCCAAAAATTTATTTAATTATCGATTTAAATAAATTTAAATTTCGGGGTCGTTACAAATTTCCCCCCTTAAAAGAATTTCGTCCTCGAAATTCGCAGGCACGAAACAACACAGAGATAGATAGATTCGATCTCCTATAATTCCTCAAACTTACGATATGAATTTCAAACTCAAGTCGGAATATCTCAGAATACATATCAATTTGTCCCTCTTCGGACTTCGGTTTTCAAAAGAAATTTCAATAGAATTTTCAAAATTTGGTTTCAAACAATATCACTTTAATTTATTTAATTCAATTTTATCCTCATATTCCATTAATCAATTTAACTCAATTTAAATTTCAAATTTCAAATTCATTAAGGTTTAAATCAAAAAGCTGATAAGAAACCGATGAAGATACGAAGTAAGGATCTTCTACGACGATTCGCAGGGCCATCATCGCATCGAAACTCCTTCTTGTAGCTGGTACGAAGAAATGAAAAGAATTTGGAAACGAATCAAAGAAAATTGATAAGAAAGATTGTTTCCACTGTTGCAGGATATTGACCATTTATAGTCGTATTTCCTGTCCCCTATCTCGTCTTCTTCTCGCACTCATACTCACTATCAGTGAATAGTAAGAGAATTTACTGAGACGTTCAGACGGATATCTGAGAATTACTCATTCTAGAGTTTACTTCACTCTATCTCTAATGAGCTACTTAACGTGTTATACTCCTAAGCTAAAGTTCAACCTTAGCTATGATACCACTTGTCAAGGACTACCGTCGGCGGTCACAACTGGTAGGCTTTTCAACCATCCCAGCCCCACCGTGGCTGACACTGGCACCTCGCATTTACTTTTACGGCCAGCCTCTCGACTGTCACGGCATCTGCCTAACCAACCCATCCCTCTCAGGGACATGTAGGGGTAAGAGTCTCCCGTTCGCCACCTAACCGCGAAGCGAGAACCCCCTATCATGCTGTAATATAGCAAATGCGATCCATATACGACGTATCACTATTCGGAATGGGTTATATGACACCATTGTCTTTTCCCGGCTAACCCGAATAGTGAGCGTAATATTCAAAAATATATGGATATTGAGAATTCAATTAAGTCACAATTTAAACCCAACTTTCTTTTCAAATGGTTTAACAAATTACCATTTTAATCTTTTTTTTAACAAAAAGATTTGATTCACAAAGTTCACTTAATTTCACAAAGATTCATTCACAGATTTTCCAAATCGATTCCCATTTCAATTTAATTAATTCGTTGAATCTTTAAATCAAAGATTTAACAAATAGACCCAAAAATCGACCTTCGAAAATCGGCACCCGTACTTCCCTTGTACTCAAAATGCCATAGATTCAAATGCCGAATCTGGTTCTTGGGAGCTTATAACACAGTTAAGTAAATAACACAGCGGAATAAAAAGAATAATACATTGATATACAATATCTGATACAACAGAATGATATAATGAATATCAATATACATCAGAGATATGATGTAACAAATAGCAGTGGAAAAGAAAACAATAACATCAGCAGCGGATAATCTCCATCTTCAAAGCACTAATCCAGAAATAGCTTGAACTCCCAATAACGGGGCACACAGATAAGCAAGTGCAGTCCGATCCAAAGACTGAACTAGCTCGAGAAAATCTACTAATCTGAATATCTGAAAAACCAAACTCTAGACTGCTCGTGTAGAAAATTTTGAGCATCCAGAGTTTAGGAAGGAAACAATAAACTCCGGATCAGTCATGGGACTGGTGTGAGCAACAAAAACAGTTTATCTTTAAAAACAAATAGCAGAGATTTTTAAAGTCAATTCGCAATGCTTTTGGAAAATGAAACTACCATAAGACCTCCCACCACACACACAATGCAAACGCAGACTTGGAGGAGATTTCTTCTTATGATAGTCAAAGATGCTTACTACGCAAAATCAAATCATTTTTGATATTATTATTAGTGCATAGTGTACAAAACATTTCGAAAGTATAATATTAATCTTAGCCAGCATAGGCATTCCGCACTTATGCCTACTATAGCTACCATCCAAACAGTGGTGACCACCATAAGTGAATGATAGGTTCTACAACTAAAACCGTACAAGATCGTATTGTTTCTTTGGATTTCCAACAAATGGTCAGGCTAAGGAACTTCCTTTTCCACGATGGGTACGTCCCTGGAATAGACGACCCGAGAACCTAACCGGATCTCTGCCAACACAAGGCCGGGTTACCTCTGCAAAAATAGGTAACTACTGACACGCGTATGCCATCCCCCGATCGTCACCGATCTTCCCGAGGATCCTCGATTTCCAACAACCACATAATAATAATAATGCAGTAACCACAGAGGTTAAGTATCTGGGCTCCATACCATGATACCACCTTTATCCAAAAGGAATGACATACACTAAGGGGCGCTACTCCCTAGAACCTTGCCGCATCCTTCCTGTTTTGACCATTTCCGGGGTGTGAGGCTCGACGAAGTCTCGTCCACAAAGCTACGCTTTGTCACAAAGCCATGCTTCGGGTCAAACAAATGATCAACCTATGATCACAAAGATATAAGATCAAATAAATGATCATATCGCAAATGATCAAACACTGATCATCACACAGCAACACTCAGCATGCCACATTACCAAATTGGGATATATCGCTGATAAATTTCAACTACATAACCTCTGAGCTCGTACGTCTCAGAGAAGGGTGTTAAGCTAAGAGAATAAATTCTCCGCCACCAACAGATATGTATTTGAAAGAAATCGGCTTTATATCTCAAAGTGTAATGTCAGACATGTATCCATACAAGTCTGTTCCGGGTTCGAACAGAACCGAAGGCACTTCTCACGAAGCCCTTGCAATTCCGGATAATTTTCATGTTTGCACCAAAAATGGTCACAAACCCCAAGTGTAGCGAAAGCACCAGTGTATGAATACAAATCAGCAATATTCAAACACAAATATCAGATCTAAGAAAGCAGCGAACAACAATCCAGAAATAATGAACAGTGACACGCAATTTATAGTGGTTCGGCTATCTCCGGCCTACGTCCACTTCAAGGATTTTTATCTTTTATTGATGTTCTTCACTGATTACAGATGATTACAGCAAATACAATGAATGAATCTGAATATAACAGCAATGGATAGGAGTAGAGTTGAATCCGGCAGAGTCTGGACGTTGAATCGCTGAAAAGATCTTTTTTCTGTAGGCTTCAGGGGGCTATTTATAGGCGTAGGAGGCCCAGATCTCGTCCAATCTTCAGGAGACTTCTTCTGGCACGTGAGGGGGTCCACGCGCCCGGTCCCACCAAGTTTCAGCTCAATCTATGATCGATTCGAATCAACTTCGTATCGATCAGGAAAAGCTCCAATCGAGCTGAAACTTGGCAGGATTGCTCTTTACCTTGTGTGGAAGCTACTGTGAAAATTTCGTTGCATTTGGATCGAGGGTTTGCGAGATATGGTCGATACGAAATTGGTTTGCTCGATGGCTGTTAGGTTCGAATCCATTTATTCGAACTGATCACTTCGACTCGATGGCAACGCGCGTGAGCAGGTTGACGTGGCGCGCGCTCTTCGTGTCGATCCGCTTCTCACTCCGGTTTGCTCGAGTCACTCCGGGTATTTCTCCGCGTTTGCATCCATAACTCACGCGTCATCTCTGGCTGTTTGACTCAGTGGATACGAACAAGCAATTATTCGCGGATGTGAGCGAGGATTCCTGATGGATACGAAGTGGTCAGCGCCTCATGGATGCAAAGTCATCTGATGGATTCAAGACAGATGGGTACGAAGGACTTGCATCCCCGATCGATACGAAGACGATGGATTCGAATGGAGTCTCATCCATGGATACAGACCGTGTTTGGTTGGATGGATACGAAACAGGGCGTTGCTGATTGATACGAAGCGCATGTCCTGTTGATGGATACGAACTCGGTCAATGCTAGCTGAGGTTCACTGATGGATTCGAACTCGATCGATGCGAGGTTGATGGATACGAATGGAGACGTGATGGTGAATACATACTCTATCGATACGAAGCTAATGCTGCCTGATGGATACGAAAGTGTGACTTTTTTCATCAACTTGCATCGATCATATCCTGAGCATATGGACTCGGATTGTCTTGAAATTTGGAATGCAGGTTTCCATGGCTTTGCTTGCCATGTCTCGTAAATTGCGGCCCGATCCGGACTCGGACAAAATTCATCGATATCCATGGTTATCCTGTAACACATAGTTGACATTAATGACTTGCTATTATCGATTTCCAGCAAATTATTGGGTATCCCAGCTTTGCCAAAAAGTGGGATAACATTTTGCCCCCCAAAACATGCCTTTTTTTTGTAAAAGGCGTGTTTTGAATAACTTCAAATCGAATGCTGTGGGCTCATGTGTTATTCATAGCTAGAGTGTTATCAATCAAATTCATGGTCGTTCGAAGCCGAATCGTTATCAATTTCTTCCAGTGGAAGTTTAAGAATGAAATTCTACAGTCTTTCCGGACTGTTGACGATCGCTCCGGACCCTTGCGAAGCCCATTCTAGACTTAGCGGTTGGATAGGAAGATCCTCTTGCACTCCGGCATTGCTTTCTACTCCTTGCACTCTGGCCCCAGTTAGGACGTGAAGCGATGTCTTGGCCGTTCTGGGCCGATCGTAGCCTCTCCGGGCTCTCGCTGGGTCCCATCCTGTCACTCTCCGGTGAAGGGGAAACAACGTTAAGTGGGTCGATCCTGTCGCTCTCCGGCGAAGCGACCCACTTCTTGCACTCCGGTTCAGTGTATCTGAACATTAAGCGATGTCTTGGCCTAAATCGTCGGCCGATCATAGCCTCTCCGGGCCCTTGCTGGATCCCATCCTGTCACACTTCGGTGAAGGGGAAACAGCGCTTAAGTGAGTCGATCCTGTCGCTCTCCGGCGAAGCAACTCACTTCTTGCACTCCGGACCCCGTCTCTCCGGGTAGGGTCATAAAGCGATCATAATTTTGTATTAATACGTAATATTCGTCCTTTAACTCTCTGGTCAAAGGCTTATTCAGGAAATTCAAGTTTATTTATTAAATTCAGACCTTAGATGTTCAATCTCAAACATCAGGGAAAAAGTAAACAATGCCTCTCCGGGCTGAACGGTCTATACCATCTCAGAGCATGCCTAGGGGTCTCTCTGGTTCCCGTACATGAGTGAGTGGAATAGCCGTTTTATTTTGAAAGCAAATCTAATGAAATTATTCGGCCGAAGTCCAGATCTCGAACTTGGCCCTTGCCATCTTAATCAGTTGATGATGAGTCGTGATCCCGATCCAGGATCGTTTCTGTTAGTTGGAGGCGGTAGTTGTTCAGGCCTTACCGCTGCTGCCCGTTCTCTGACATATTGTGGCAGTTTACCATTCCTGGCATGTTCTTCCACCTCATCCCTTAGGTGGCGGCATTCATCGGTAGTGTGTCCATCCAGCTCATGGAATAGGCAGTATTTTCCAGTCCTGCGTTCCCGCTCCGTGGGATCTCTCCTGGGTGGTTTTCGATAGGGGAGTTGCCCCCGAGTTTCAGTGTAAATCCTTTCCAGGCTTGCCGTCAAATCTGTGAATTGCCTGAATCTGGGTTCCCGGAATTTCTTCCGTTTATCAGGACCGTCCTGTGCATCGTCCTGCTTTCTCTTGCCTTTGTCTACTCCAGATTGTCCTCCTGCGGTTCCTTCGCTTCGGGTAGTGTTTATTTCCTGCCTCTCGGCTCGGGATTCCTCTAGTCGAATGAATTTTTCAGCTTCATGATAGAATTCCCCTAGATCTTGCGGTGGATCTCTGGTCAGAGAATCTTTGAATTCGGTGCCTTCTGCAATTCCTGCTACTGCCGCCATCAAAATCATTGATGGATCCGGGCGATCTACAGAAGCCACCGTTGCATTGAATCGCAATAGAAAATCTTTTATGGACTCTCCGGTCCTTTGCTTTATCGAGGCTAAAGTCATCACACTCTTGGGTCGCGTCACATGGACCCTAAACTGTCTCATGAAGCATTCCACTAACTCACCCCATGTCCTGATTGATCCAGTCTCTAGTTGTCTGAACCAAAGCGCAGCCAAATCTGATAGAAATAAAGGGAAGCATCGTGCCATCACTTCCTCGGATGCCCCCAGCACTTCCATATGCCTGATGTATCTGGTAACGTGCATGGTCGGGTCTGACTTTCCGTCATACGGGTTCAGCGTCGGCAGTTTGAACTTTGGAGGGTTCCTTGCATTCCTGATATTTGGAGTGAACGGACTCCGACTGACTTCCTCCAATCCTCCGATAGACAATCCTCCTCTCATGAGTCGTCGCACTAGTCCAGCCATCTTTTCATCTCCATCCTGGGGTTGCCCTCTTGGTCTTGAAGGGTATTCTGGTATGTACTCTTCGTGTGGCCCGTTAGTATCAGCATTGGCCCTAGCTTGTTGAGCTCCGTCTGTCGGCCTTCCAGTATCGGATCCCGTGGGTCTGCCCCCGAGTCCTTGTCGATTGTCCACTGGATCTGCATTCTGTCCCTCATCAAGTTCCGCAGTCCCAGCTCCCTGTTCCACATTCATAGCCGCTGTAGCTGGTCCTAGGCTCTGCGTCCCTGCAGCTCTCATCTGTTCAAAGAAATTCTGCAGCATCTCTTGTTGACTTTTCATCATTCTTTCGTGCATCAGATTGGTCATGGTCTCCATTTCGTCTCTAGTGATGTAGATCGAAGCCGGCTCTTCTCCAGCACCAGAGGATGCCTCTTGACTTCCTCCTTGATGGCTTCTCTCAGCTCTTTGTCTTCTACTTGTTTGTCGAGTCATTGTCTTCAAATCTTCGAGTCTTCAAATCTGAACTTCGAATCTGGTGTAGCGGGTGCTGGTTCCTTCTCAGTGAAAGCACCAAAGTGTTTGCACCAAAAATGGTCACAAACCCCAAGTGTAGCGAAAGCACCAGTGTATGAATACAAATCAGCAATATTCAAACACAAATATCAGATCTAAGAAAGCAGCGAACAACAATCCAGAAATAATGAACAGTGACACGCAATTTATAGTGGTTCGGCTATCTCCGGCCTACGTCCACTTCAAGGATTTTTATCTTTTATTGATGTTCTTCACTGATTACAGATGATTACAGCAAATACAATGAATGAATCTGAATATAACAGCAATGGATAGGAGTAGAGTTGAATCCGGCAGAGTCTGGACGTTGAATCGCTGAAAAGATCTTTTTTCTGTAGGCTTCAGGGGGCTATTTATAGGCGTAGGAGGCCCAGATCTCGTCCAATCTTCAGGAGACTTCTTCTGGCACGTGAGGGGGTCCACGCGCCCGGTCCCACCAAGTTTCAGCTCAATCTATGATCGATTCGAATCAACTTCGTATCGATCAGGAAAAGCTCCAATCGAGCTGAAACTTGGCAGGATTGCTCTTTACCTTGTGTGGAAGCTACTGTGAAAATTTCGTTGCATTTGGATCGAGGGTTTGCGAGATATGGTCGATACGAAATTGGTTTGCTCGATGGCTGTTAGGTTCGAATCCATTTATTCGAACTGATCACTTCGACTCGATGGCAACGCGCGTGAGCAGGTTGACGTGGCGCGCGCTCTTCGTGTCGATCCGCTTCTCACTCCGGTTTGCTCGAGTCACTCCGGGTATTTCTCCGCGTTTGCATCCATAACTCACGCGTCATCTCTGGCTGTTTGACTCAGTGGATACGAACAAGCAATTATTCGCGGATGTGAGCGAGGATTCCTGATGGATACGAAGTGGTCAGCGCCTCATGGATGCAAAGTCATCTGATGGATTCAAGACAGATGGGTACGAAGGACTTGCATCCCCGATCGATACGAAGACGATGGATTCGAATGGAGTCTCATCCATGGATACAGACCGTGTTTGGTTGGATGGATACGAAACAGGGCGTTGCTGATTGATACGAAGCGCATGTCCTGTTGATGGATACGAACTCGGTCAATGCTAGCTGAGGTTCACTGATGGATTCGAACTCGATCGATGCGAGGTTGATGGATACGAATGGAGACGTGATGGTGAATACATACTCTATCGATACGAAGCTAATGCTGCCTGATGGATACGAAAGTGTGACTTTTTTCATCAACTTGCATCGATCATATCCTGAGCATATGGACTCGGATTGTCTTGAAATTTGGAATGCAGGTTTCCATGGCTTTGCTTGCCATGTCTCGTAAATTGCGGCCCGATCCGGACTCGGACAAAATTCATCGATATCCATGGTTATCCTGTAACACATAGTTGACATTAATGACTTGCTATTATCGATTTCCAGCAAATTATTGGGTATCCCAGCTTTGCCAAAAAGTGGGATAACATTTCAAATAACGTCCGGACTTCCCATCACAAAAGAGTGATATAAATCTCTATACCGGGAGCTACCCAGTGCAGAGACATTCGACAGGTTGTCCTTTCATTTTCGAAAATATCCGGTCTTCAACACCGGTCTTCAAATGCTATCCATATACGACGTATCACTATTCGGAATGGGTTATATGACACCATTGTCTTTTCTTGGCTAACCCGAATAGTGAGCGTAATATTCAAAAATATATGGATATTGAGAATTCAATTAAGTCACAATTTAAACCCAACTTTCTTTTCAAATGGTTTAACAAATTACCATTTTAATCTTTTTTTTAACAAAAAGATTTGATTCACAAAGTTCACTTAATTTCACAAAGATTCATTCACAGATTTTCCAAATCGATTCCCATTTCAATTTAATTAATTCGTTGAATCTTTAAATCAAAGATTTAACAAATAGCTTTCAAAACAATTTCATTTCAAATGGGTTAAACAAATCATCATTTTAAATCTGTTAAAAATAAACAGATTTAATTCATAGCTTTCGAAAAGAATTCATTTATAACTTGGAAAACCATTTTTTAATTAAATCTTGAAATTCCTTTACCTAAATTGGAATTTCATTTCTTATCTAAAAGCTTTTATTCTTTGAAAACAAACAGTTTTCATTTTGGAAATCTGATTCATTTATACGAGTTAAGGTTCTTGGGTTAAATCCAAATTCCCAACTTATACTTTTAAAATGGTTTAAATTCATATAAACACATTTATATCATCTTTACTCCCTAGTTTCCAAATCATAGCTTAATTTCAAACTTGAATCCAAATTTAAATCTAACTATTTAAATTTTCAAAACTCGGGTAAGTTATTTAAAATAACTTTTATCTTTGAAATTCCATTTCAAAAGCTTTTTACTTTAAACCCGAATTTCAAATTTCAAAATCAATTGAAATTAAAATTTCAATTTCAAAAACATCAAATTTAATTATCTGTGACTTAACCGATTTCCACGTGAAATCCATATTTGTGTGTGTATGGTGTAGTCCGAGGTTTTAACACAATAGTGCAACACAATGAATCATCACATATCAGAATACAGGATATAGTTGATAAGCGGTATAAGAACAACGCTTATCGTTCGTTCACAGATCATAGATATATAAAGGTCACAGATAAGTAAACTACAGATCATAACATAAATCAGGATGTATCACAAAGCATCATATATCAGAATATCAAACAATCAAGTCATTCAATAGAATCTAAACATTCATAAGTAAGGTCAAGCATTTAATAGTCATTTATAAACAGGATTAATTAATCGTTTAATCCTAATCAATTCAATTAATTTTCAGTTAAATGAATTAATTATCCAATTCTGATTGATTTATTACAAATCATTATTACCAATTTATCTAATGATTTTCTTAAATTAATTAACTTGAATTAATCAAAATATCCATAATTAATTACAGTAAGTGATTGGTCCTTAATTACTTTCATTAAGTAATTACATTTAAATAATTTATAATTGATTATCTACATTAATTAATCTAATCAATTATTAAAATTTAATCACCTTAATCAATACTTAAAAATCCTTAGTTAATTTTCTTCATTAACTAATAACATTTCTTAATCACTTTTCTTAAGAAAATTATCTTAGATTAAATCATCATTTATCATTTCTAATTATAAATTAATTCAAATCATCAATTAACTATTTATCATTCATTTCATTAACTTAAGTAGTTAACTTAATTGTTAGTTAACTTTATACTTAATTTAAATTAATTACTTAAACATTTCTAAGTTAATAAAATGACGTAATTAAAACTTATTAAATTTTTATTTCCAAACTGGGCTTCAAACTACTTGAATTCATAGTTAAACTTTTATTTTAAAACTTAATTTAAACTTGCTTTATATTTTAAAATTTTAATTTTAAAATCTGGAAACCAGATCAGGTTTAAGAATCTGTTCACGATTCTTTTCTCGAGCCCAGTTCAAAAATTCTTCGAGCCAACATCCCATTTTCCCGAGCCTGCTTCGAGTTCTCCTCCAACCTCATCTGCTTTGAGTTTCCACATCAATAACTTCGAGATCAACTCGAGACAACTCCCAGGATTCACGAGCTAAACTTCATCTTCCCACCCTTCAACCCACAGCACTAACAACACCTACCCAACGTGCACGTGCACGTGTACACCAGAGTTCGCCACCCAGACCATCGGCGACTGCTCCCCTCAAACCAGCGACTACCTCCTGAACTTAACCCATCACCCAGCCTCGACGAATTTGCCCTAGAATCGAAACGAGCATTCGAGATCAACTGGAACGAAATACTCCAATAGAAAATCACCTCACCGCCGATGCATTCGATCACCGGAGCCCACGCGAGCCTGACCAGACCTCCGCCACTCACCCACGAAGCCATTCGCATAGGCGCGATCGCCCAGACCACCGTGATGATGACGCCATTTGCTCGCAAACAATAGCAAACCAAAATGAACCTAAAACCCTAAATCTCCCTCCAGCGATCACCACGACGACCAGAAAAATCGTTGTTCATTTTTCCCAACCTCGGCGACCTCCAACGAAGCTTCCTCCTCGATTGCGTGAATCATCATTTCTCCGATCGACAGAAATTGATAAAAATACCATCTCAGTTCATCTTTGAACTGCTCAAAACATACCTAACTAAAAGCTTCCATTTTTGTTTCAAAAATCATATTTTTAAATGGTGGTTTCAAATATATACTTGATTTCCCTAAATAAGAAATTTGTTTCTAAACATATTTAAAATTTTTCTTAACTTTATTGGATTCCAGAGACTCACACAAGTTAGTTCAGCTTTAATAAAATTTCAACACCTAAATTATAGTTAAACAAATTGCTTTTGTTTATATTTTACATTCAAACAGTTGTTAAATCAAGAGAGGTAGAGTTATTTGCATATTTATTTCAAGAAGCAAGCAACAGGTAACAGAGTGCAAAAAGAAACTGATATACCAGACTTGTACAACCATACATGCATAATATACATATTATCACAGAGGGGAAAATCATACTCCATCCTAACTTTAGTTATAATTTTAAGATAAAATGTTACTCACAGATAAAAGAACAAGGAAATCTGGTTTAAAAGAAAAGTTGCTCACCTTATTAAAAGAAAGAACAGAGCACTTCTTTTGCTTTAAAACAGCCTTGTGAAAAATGCAAACTGAAGTCCTTTTCTTTGATCCCTGATTTGTTTTGATAGGTATTGTTTATGTTGAAGTTAAGATGATATTTTCTTTAGTTTCTCTCAGCTTTTAAGAAACGAACTAGAAATGAGGAAGATGATGGATATAAACAAGTTACAGGGTAATAGTTTGTACAGGTTATTAAAATTTTGTACAACATAAGCCAGAGATTTTTTATCTTTTGGTGGCTGATACAATTGAACGTGATGGCTTCATTTATTACCTTGTACAAACTTATATATAAATTATCTATGCCTTCCTTTGTGTTGTGTACAATATTAACTTTGATCAGAGATTTGGAGGCTGATGGATTAGTTGCTTTGGGCTAAAGATTTCTCACATTAATTAGTTGTACCATGTTACCTTATTTTATACATTTCATTTCGGCTGTGTACTTATATAGATATTTAATTTGATTTCCTTTGCTTGTTTGTTTTAATGTACATACTTATCTAGTTTGCTTTATATGTTGAGTTCATATTATCTATGTGTTTATTTTTTCCTTTCTATGCTGTCTTGTTTACAAGTCTGGTTTCATACTTTTAAAATTATAAATTAGTATGGTTATTATTATAAAGTTTTAACTATCAACATTTAAATCATTTATTTATTAAATACGACTTAAATATTCAAATTCAATATATATACAATATTTTAAATTAAAATGATGTAACACATTTATATTTGATTTCGGGGAAACTCGCTCCATTTATCGCTTTATTTTACTATTTTTATCCAAAAATTTATTTAATTATCGATTTAAATAAATTTAAATTTCAGGGTCGTTACGAATAACCTGAAATAACTCGGTCTGACCCGAGTATATAAAAACACACGGGTCAGTCTAGCTTAAAATAAACTGATTAGCATATGAAAGGTGAAATAAAGGGATAAGTGATAACATCTCTTCTCAAAAGAGAAGAAGCACTAACATATGTCAACTACTAAATATGAGGTAATATCACTAAAATACTTCTTGTAGAAGTTTCTTGAAAGAGGCAAATTCAACAACAATATCAAATAATCACAAATATTCGCCTCATATCATCGGCATGTACAAAAGCCAATATAATGGCTCTCATCAATCATAACTCCTAAATAGGAGATTACAAATCTCAAAAGCGCCAAAGAATGGCAACTATAAATCACAATATGTAGAACTCGACTAAGAGTACAAAACTCCAAAATGTAACCACCATATAATAAACAACACGATAGCACTCAGGCTATATAAATAATCCAACAGAGGTAACTATGGTGAAAACATTTATAAATCATTAAAATTCTAGAAATCAACATAGAGAAATCTAGAAAAGCAACAATGAAAAGAATAGGACCCAACAGTCCAGAGACTAGCCCAACAGCTATAAATGTAGAAAGGACCCAACAGTCCAATAAGTGGCCCAACAGTATGCCAAGTACTATATATATAGGGGACCCAACAGTCCGTGATTAGCCCAACAGCTTTATATATACATAGGACTCAACAGTCCAAGTACTGGCAATAACTCGTGAATGTGTCACAAACTTTCAGATAGTAACCCGAATAGTGGTAATCGTACGTCCCATACTGCACGCTCTCACTTATCGATTTACTAACTGTTAGTCAATGCCACACAGTTTACTAAATCATTTAAATCACAACTCACCATTTCAAAGGGTGCAAAATTAGCTTCAAACGAGCTAGTCCGGAATTAACCGAAAAAGTAAACGCATATGTCTTATACCACATGTTTTACTAAATTGTTTAATTCTCTTTCTCATACGCGCGAAGAGTGTAAAAATAGTGTATTTTATATAGAAAATAATTTGTTTTGAGAAAACTAGTTTTAAAACAAATTTTGAAAACGTTTTGCAAATTTTTTGCTTTGAAATTCTCTTTATTATAGAGATTATATATTTTTAATGGCTTTTTAAAAATAATTTCAAAAATTATAAAATATTTAATTTGAAAGCCATTTTATTATAAAAATCATTTTTGAAATTGTTTTAGAAACCCCATGCTGGAAAAACAACAGAAATCATCAAAAACACTGAAAATCAACATATGTAATCGTCTCCAAAAACACGTCAATCCAGAGTACGGATCAACAAGAATGTTGGCTTACCTATTGATAGGTTAAAGCCCTTCAAAGCATCTCAAAAATATCACAACACTGGCTGCAAAAATCGCTAGAAGAAGTAGCATAACACAACAGAACAAAGGAGTGCAAAAATTCACTGGCTCAGGTCGGCCTATAGGTCGACCTTCAAATAGCATAGGTCGACCCTAAGGTCGACCTATCTATTGCCTGGGTTGATGGTCGCATCTTGTACATGCAACTTTGCCTGTTTCGTTTCCAATTTCAAGCAATGGTTTTAGGCACTTTCAGATAGAATCGAACTATGAAATTTGACATGCATAAACAACAAAACTCAGACAATGATCGAAAAAAGATTTCATTCAAATCCGGTATGAAATCAAAAAGATACAGGTTCTCAAAGTTGAACCCAGACATAAATTTCACTGTAAACTATAGATTGAGATATACAGTTTACAGGAAATCAAATATCAACGTAAATTGCATCCAGATTTTTACCAACATCTTATTCTTGCTAGAGGTGTGAGTTTTTACTCACCTTATATGTTTTTGAGTGAATCCAACTGGCAAGCTGAGATCTTTTCGGCTTGGAGGAGCTTCACTAACCTGTAGAAGCTTGAAGAAGGACATGCAGGCAGAAGAAAAAATAGTTACAGTAAATGGATTCCTCTCAAAATAAAACAAACAGAGAATAAAGCAAGGATTTTGGTGAGATTACCTGTATTAGGTTACGATTTAACTAATTTCATTCCTTGATTAACTTAAATTTGAAGAGGTTTTGGTTTGGAGAGTTTGAGAAGGAAGCCATTACTGTATTTCTCAAGTTTCTGATAGGAGAGAGGAGGAAATGAGAAACTGTACGTACTGATTTCCTCCTTTCAGAAATTTTTAGAAATGGGTTTGGGCTAGTACCCATTACCCAAATGCATATGTGAGATACTTAGCTAAAATAAATTATGTTATTCTATGTTAACATCTTATTTCATCACATTTCACATATTCCCACTATTTAATCAAATTGTTTATGTTACAAAAATGATTTGTCAACACACAAAATTAATTTAGCCATTTAAAATTATTTTTCATCATTAAAATTCTTATTTTTAATTAAATGCTTCAAATACATTTTTAATTACATAAAACACTATTTTTAATATTAAATTTTATACAAAAATCAATTCTTTGTACAATTAAATGTAACAAACCTTATTAACATCATTTTTACATCTAAATATTATTTTTAACCAATATTCCACCCTTTTATTTACAATTTTTATCATATTAAATTTTAATACTTCATTAAAATTTACAAAACTCAACATTTGACAATAATTTGCAAAATTATTGCATTTTACCAAATTAAAACCATGTACTATTCAATTTTTATCACAAACTTACATAATAAAGTTTTTAAAACTTTATTTTCAACATTTTACATTTATTTACAACAATTGATATTGAATTAAACTCTTTTACTTTATTTATTTAATTTAATTAATCTCCAACTCATTATATTTCTTTTATTCAAACCTAATTAATTTATTATCCACCAAATTTAACATAATATCATTATTTAAAATTTATTACCAAAATTACCATCTTACTTCCATTTAATTTATTCAAAATAAATGATTTTAACAATTTCCCATCTCCAATTTATTTTATTTCTCTAATATTAAATTATAACCACCGTTATAATTTAATTTTTACAGGTAATCACCAAAACCAGGGTCATTACAAAAGGGCATTAACTTTCTTCACTTGCAAAACCCTAACATTACAGCTCCAGCCACCATTTCCCAAACACTAACATCTAACGGCCATAATTTCCCCGACTCATCCAGGCCAAATTAGCCAAAACCTTCAACACAAAAGTTGTTGCTCTCACCCTCATGAACCTATCCATATAGGTCGATCATTGATCGACGAACCATGGAAGTGGCTAAGGGGGCGTTTGAAGAGGCTGGTGGGTTTGTTTTGTGCAATTGGGCACATGTGTGGCAAGGCGGTGATCGATTAATAAAAAAAGAGCACGTGAGCCTGGAATCGCGTACGAAAGGGAGAAGGGAAAGGTGATCGATGATTTAAAAGTTAATTAATTTTAAGTTAATTTTAATATAAATGATATCAACATTCATTATTTCATATCTAATTCATACGAGGTCCAAATCGAGCATGACAAGTTGCGTTGCGATTGTATCGACGAATTCTACGTTATGGAGTTGGATTGAATGGATTTAGAGCTAGTAGGAATTTTGTTTTAAATTGAACGACCGTTCAATTTTAATTCAAACCGAAGCACTTTGGAGATTTCTGAAATTTCTGTGAGTAAACTCACCTCTCCGACCCACTTGTATTTTTATTTAAGTGAACATAATTTTATTTATGTTGTTTGTTGCTTGATTGGATGATTTACTATTTTATTAGTTTGTTTGGATATGCTCCCACTTTTTGGAGCAGATGAGACCCTATTACATTCCTGTGTACGAGCGGATGACCCTTTGTATACAATCCCGCCTCAAAGTGGTTGATTTATATTATTTGATTATATACTGTATGTGATGCAGGGGGACAGGTTAGAGGGGTCCAACAACAATCATCACATTGTTGGTTTTACTTTTCATATATTTTGATATATGATTTGTTGGGTGCCATATTTGATGACATTGATTGTTTTGCTTATTCAGTGCTATAGTAGCACTAGGCCATATTTTTAGGATTATGAAATACTATAAAATAGTGATTTTGAGTTGAATAATTTTCAAAGTGATTTTGGAAGTATTTCTGTTTTAATAATTTTAAATTATTAAAAGGAATGAATCTATTTTCAAACAAATAAAAAGTATGATTTTTGATGTTATGAAAGTATAGTTTTAAGAAATACATTAAATAGAGATTTTTGAATAAGTTTATATAAAGGATTTATAAAAGTGATATTTCATAAATAAAGAAATATATTTGTAATCAGAATTTATAAATATTTTGTAAATGGTTTTAAATTTTTTTTGGTAAATGGATTTATAAATTGATTTTATAAATAAATTAGATTTATAAAGAAATGGATTTATATATGGATTTTGATAGTAATATGAGTTTTATAAAAGAATGATCTATAAATAGAATTTTATAAATAAAGAGATTTAATAAATAAAGAGATTTTATAAAATAGAAGTTTTATAAAATAGAAAGAAGATTTATAAACATAGTTTTATAAATATGGAAATGATTTATGCCGAGATTTAAATATGGATTTTTATATAAAGGAAATACATTCAAGTTTCTAAGATTTTACTAACCTTTTAAAGGAATGTTTGAAAGAAAGATTTTTGATGAAGTTAATGGTTTTTAAAGCGATAATTTTAAAAGTAAAGTTTCAAAAGTAATAATCCCAAATGGAATTTAATAGTTTGAAAAATGATTTAAAATGTGATAAGTATCAAAAACAAAGATTTCAACATTTATTGTTGTAATAGACGTTTTCGGGGAAGTACAAAAGGCATGGACTATAACACTATTGTTATAGTAAATGATTTCTGAAAGGAAATGTTTTATATAGTATACAGATTTATATCTAGATATATATAATTAATCAAATCCTAGTACTAGTGTTTTTGGGTTTGCGTAACGATGTTTTACGCAACATTCGTTTTAACCCAATAAATGATGCTTTGACCTTCCATTGTGAAAGACACAAATTGGTTCTTATGATCGTACCAAAGGCTTGGTGGTATTGGAAGCATTGCTTCTTATACTTAACACCCGTTCTTAGGCGTATGAACTCGGAAGTTGTACAATTATAGAAATCTATTTGGTCTGTCTCCAAAATGGTAGTGTTATTAAATATACTTAAATCGTTGATATAAGTATGTGGAAATGTTTTCTAATATTGAAAGATTAAAATGGTTTTGAGGATATCCTTTTAAAAGATAATTTGAAGTAAATATTTGGAAATTGATTTAATTAATAAAAGATTAATTAAATGGGCCTAGTGACTGCTTATGTCTAGATATTGTTTGTTGCTTTGATAGTTTAATAACCGACTATCAAATTTAGCCATTTTTGGTTCCTTGACTTGATGTTGGAACTGATTAGTCGTGCACTTAACATGAAGCCGGCCGAGTAAGCTTGATTATCATTTGGATTAAGAATACTGATTCGAGTAGTGTCGAGTGTCTATGGTACTCCAATCTACTGGGCTTCCTTCTTGGCCGAAGGATAGCAAGTTGAGAGTTGGAAACGTGATAAGTCTAAGATACATGGTTTTCATATGAGGTTGAGGTCCTCTTTATCATTGTTGGTTCGAAGAGACCGGGGTCGGATTTATCCAAGAACCATTTTGGACCAATATATGTGTTTATAAGTGCAAGTTTATGATGATGATTTTGAAGATGGAAATATTCATGATGCAAGACTACTTGCTACTAGTCCCACGATGCACACACACACATATGGTGGCAATAGTGCTTCGTTATGAAAATCTTCGATATGCAAGGACTCCTCGCTACTAATGCAAGGGGTAATTCCTGACAGGTTATGGTAGGAGAGTACCTTCGGTTTGTCTTGTTCCTGGACAACTTATGTGGATGAATGTCTGATATTGCATTTCTAATTACATTAATTGATCTCTATGAACATATCATTTGTTTGGTGGAGGAGAAGGGAAGTTCTCTTAGCTTAACACCCTTTCCTGAGACATACGAGCTTAGGAGTTATACGTTTGTAGAAATTAGTTATGCGATTATGGGAATGGCAGTGTGGCATTCAAAGTGGAATGTGCTATGTGAAAGGTAAACGTTACCTTAAGCCTCATCACCCATTACTGGCTTAAACAAGGTACGCGATGAGGCTGTGTGGTTCACAACCATTAGGATATGATCATCTTCTTTCTAGATAACCATTTATATGCGGGGTATGTGGTGTATGCTACGAGACATCTCAGATAGGTCAGTACTGACCGGGGTGATGACATATTCGGTTTCTATCTAGGCCGTGTATGAGTGCCAAATAGGGATAGACCGGTCTTGCCAGATGCGGAGGATTGTTTGTGTATCCTCGGTATATTCCTTTAGAGATGTACTTTAAGGAAGGTAGTCCTCCACCTGCCATTGTATGGAAATCCATTCTACAATACGTGTTTGCCATTTTGTTTGTAAACATATAATGTCATCAAATTTAACCAATGTAACAATTTCAGGTATTTTAATATTATTTGTATACTAGACACTAGTATAATATAACAGGATTGATATGAAATGTTTTGGTTATCGTAAGGTACCGTGTTTATGTGCGGCGTGATTTTATGAAATACCTTTGTTTTAATAAAGCAAAGTTTTTATAACTTTAAAAATTCAATCGAGATGTGTTTTCTCATGCTGGTTTACGAGACTGATCCTGAAGCTCTTCCCTTTTAATGCTCGGGTTAGATCGAGCATATTTATAGAGTTAGATTTGGATGCTTTGGAGCTTCAAGAGACAAGCTGGTGGTCTTCAGGTCCTATTTACGTATATGTTTATTTTTCGCTGCATTGTTGTTTAAATTATCAGCATTTGTGAAGATAGGTTATTATAACTGTCCAGGCTGATGATTAGTGATTTGTTGTTGTACTCTGATGTATGTATGTAAATTATACTGCAGCTTATCTTTTTGTAAAGATCATTGATATTATATTATATCTTGTTCCGCTGCGATTGTGAGAAACTATGTTGATTTAGTTTCTCTTTTTCTTCTCTTCTTCTTTCTTCTTTCTTTCTCATAAATATCCGTCTTTCTGTTCAATCTGGGTTGGACATATAAGGTTTATTGTCAGCTTGAATTGTGCGGGTTTGCGGGTTGTTTTAAATTCTCTTCGTCAAAACTATATCACTTTGGATTTATGAAATTTGATAATGGTCAAAATTCCAGTATCGTCTATATTCAATGCTATAGTCCAAACACAAAGTCCTTGGTAAAATGATAGCAATTTTTATTGCTAGAAATGTTCTGACCAGAGACTTTCACTTTGAGTTCACTTGAGTTAACCATGATATTAACTTCATATAACCGAGGAGACGATCCTCTCTTGAATTGTGCTTCACTTCCAATACTTCCAATCGACCCAACTATAGTCCCTCGATGGACGTTGTGCCCTGATTTGACTTTAATCAAAGTGTAGCTTTCATATTGTAGATCGATAGTATTATTAAGTCGAGAGAACTGTGTAAACCTATCACATCGATATTTTCTATTTGACCTTAGTTATGTTAACCAATAGAAAATTATCGAGTGAGTCATCCTATGGTTATTTAATAACTATCAGTACATAATCTCTTGGTGCCCCAGCAGTCACGAGTAATACATTGTCCAACATTTGGAGAATGTTATGTACTGTAGTCTCAATGGATACATTGATATCCAATGTCAATGAATCTTTAGTAGGAACATTTAAATGGTATATTTATTTTCACTGTGATAAATTACTCACTGTCACAACACTTTGTAACTACCATCACAAAACATACCATTATGGATTTTCTATTTAAATATATTTTTAATTAAATTTATTAATATAACACATTATATGAAGCACATAATAGAAAGAAAATGCCTTTTATTTCGAACAAGATTGGTTATCAAGTTAAATATATGTAACAAATTACATAATTACCCTAAAGCATACCTCTAACTGTATCAATATTTTCCTCAGTTTTTTCGTTTCTAGTAATGCTAGCATATGAAGACGATCCTGTTTGGCCATTAGCCCCTTATTTTCTCTTGAATTATAGAAATTCCTTATATAAAGGACCAATAGAGCTATTATTCCCTTAACTAACTTCATCGAAGTATCGTACGTTACGAACTATGACTATTCCCCATATAACTCTTACATGCAATAGTACATGGATTAGAGTTCGAAACTTGTAGAATACAATACCTGGTCTCGATCAAATAAACGTGTAAGCGACCAAGTTACGAACGTATTTGGTAGTTATAAAATTAGATGGTTACATGGATATTGAAACATTAACATGCAAGAAGCATTTATTAGTAAGTATATGTTATATTATTATTTGTCAATCTTTAATTCAGTTCATTTGTATATCTTAACTGATAAACATTTTATCAATTGTATTATATGGAAAAATTTATCAACGTAGATTATTATGGCATTATATAGCAAATGTTCTTACAATATTAGAAAGGTTTAATGTTATCATTTCATTTTTATAATATGGCTCCTAATAAATTTTAATTTCCAATGAGAGCTATTACTCTTTGGTAATTCCATTACTTTATTTAAAATGGTATCTTATATCATCTAAAATACGTTAATGTTTTACATCCTAGATTCTGGTGAAGTGTACGAATATTTTCGTTATTATCAGATGCTCTACTAGTGAAAAGTTCTAAAATGATTACTATAATAGTATACACAAAATTTTGGATCATTTTACATCTTCTTGTTTTACAGTGTTGTAAATTTCATTTATGTTTGCTGGAGAAAGGTAATTATCTCACTAACCTTTAAGTTGGTTAGTAAAATCAGCAACTATCATTTTTTCAATAGTAGTATTACTATTACCATTATTATTTTTTACAAATAGTGTTATACATTTGCATATGATGGGCCAAATTATAAATTCACCGAATGTGTCAAGATTCCATTCATAAATACTTTTTCCATTATAATAAATTATGGTTCTTCTAGTAAATTATGCATAGGAGAAGGTCTTCTATAATAAAATAGTTTCTGAGAAGGCTTATATGAATATTTCTCCAGTGTATTAATTTCACCTTGAACTGTTTGATTATCATTATTTTGGGTAAATTCTTCTTCAAGGGTATTTAATCTTAAATTATCCCTTCTTTTTTTAAAGAATTTTCTAAGTCAGCTTCTGTCTTTAATCTAAAAAATTTTCTAATTCCTATTCTTTTTTAACTTAAAATCTTTAATTTTCGAAGAAGGTTAAAGATTTGAAGAAGCAATTGTTTCATTTATTTCTTCAATTGTAATTGAAATAATAGGTTTTATATTGTTAATACAAAAAAATATTTCTTCTATTTTATTATGTAAAGAATACTTTGTTCACCAGTAATGGTTAAATAAAGAATTGTATAGTTTTTTGTTCAAGTATTTAAATTATCTACCTTGTAGTAATTTGTAATGTACCATTTTGTAATATCTTAGAAAAGGCATTAAAATTGAAGTATTTTCCATTCTTTTCTATTTGAAGAAGATTGTTGAGGAGGGCAAGTTGTCTTTAAAATGTTTCCATTTGAAAGTTTATAATATCTTTCTATTACAGAATTGTATTGTTTACTATAATTTGCTGTAAACCAAGGAACAAAAGGAAACTTTATAGTTTTTTCAGATGTAAAATTATAAAATTCATCTTGAAAATATTTTTATTCTTCTTTTGAAAAAGTTTCAAAAAACCATTTTCTAAACAGTTCCCATTTCGGAAGATTGAATTCAAATTTAATACTTTATCTGACCTAAGAGCCAGGACAAATATCTATATTGATCGTACAATCCATTAAACATGAAAATTCATTTTTGATTTGGTTATATCCGCTTCTTGATCATTTTAAATTCCTTTTACAATATTGCATTTTTACATATAATTTTTCAACAGAAGTATCTCATAAAGATTCATCATCAGATAATCTTTTTTCAGTTTCTTTATTTAAGAGGTTGACATTCTTGATGGAGATTCAACAATATAATCAAAAGGTGAAATATGAGAGTGAAAAGATTTTGTTTTAGATAAATATGTTTTACTTGAGCTAGGTCTAGAGAGATTATTATCCACTTGTATTTGTATAGTTCCTTCAGAAGTTTGTATAATATTACTAGTATTATTATCTACTGGAAAAGCTTTATCTATTTTCCAACATTTTGGCAAGGAATTTCTTCCCATTTTATTGATTTTTTAGTCATATTAGACCGACTAATTTTTTTTTAATTAAAATTGTCTCATTTTGAGGTTATAAATCTACATTGTGGATTTAACGTGCATAAAGTCTTATAAAAAATTCTATAGTGAATACATATTACTTTAGATCCTGGAATGTAATTATATCCATGGGTCTTAACATTTAAAGCAATAGCTTCTAGAATGTTAACATCAGTTAAAGAAAGCTGTAAATTGGGATAAACATTAAAATAAACTGGGCTATGCTCCCAACTAGACAATATTAGTACCATTAAATATTTTTTCCAGTCCAAATTCCTACCATCTCCTATAGCAGCTATAAAGCTCTCTAGCAGGCCTTCTAGAGTTAAAGGTTTAAATACAATTTGTATTAAACCTATATAAATAAATTTATGTCTGCCTATAAGGCTGTAAATCTTTTTCACATAGTAATTTAATAATCATTTCTTTATTATCAAGAAAAATTGATTCTTCCTTAGTTTTAGCCATTTGTTTTAATCCAAGTTTATCAAAAGTATCTAATTGGTATATTACCTAAGGTTCGATTTTAGGAATTGTCAATTTATTAAGTAAATCCAAATTTTGAGGAATATCATATTCTTGTTTAATACTGTTTTTAACAATATATCTTTTCCTAACCATATTCACTTTTAATAGGTACGTGTTGAATTACTTCAATCTACACATATGCACCATAACTTCGATACCAAAACTAAAAACATTGGCAAAATTCTTAAATTATTTCAAATTGCCATCGCAATACACTAATAAAAATTATGCCTTAATGCATTGCTTTAGTGTATTGCTATAGTATTGCTACAATACGAACTTTGCTATAGTGTTTTCAGGATCTTACATATGTTCTGAAAATGCCAAACAAATATTAGGACATTTTACAAGTCAAGGATTCATCTAACAATACTTTTTGATTAACAAATCAGTGTAAAGAAAGCCCATAAAAATGCCTTACCATGCTAAAATGGGCATAAGTACATGACTTAAAATGTTAGCCATATATTACCGTAATTTTATAAATAAACAAATAAATAAATGTATATGTATATATAGTATATATTTAATATATTATAATATATATAATATAATATAAATATATATATATTATAAATATAAATTATATATATATAAATATATAAATATAGAGGAAATTAGTTTAAAGGAAAATGTTAAAATTAGTTCTATTTTGAAGGACGTTATTTTTAAATTTTTGTTTCAAGGACACGCACCTTTTTAGCCCCATTACGAAAAACACCTTTTTTCAGCCCTACTAACTAAATTGTTTCCCCATTTCTCCAACATTCAAACAACCTAGGGCTTCACTAATCCAAAAAGGAAAATATGAAATCAACGAAAACTCGAACTATGCTGACAACTTCATCGATGTTGGAATCGAATCTGCTGTTATCGACCTAAATATTAAAGCCGATTTCTCCAAAGTCAAGAAAGTGTAATTTGATGCTTCAATCCAAACCTATGTCAGGAATCACTCGATGATTGAAGATGAGAGCCGCTAAGTCAAGAGCTGAGACATGAATGGAAAAACAGAATCTAGAAGAAGAAGAAGAAGGAGAAAAAAGTCCAAAATACCGATGAATTCATTGCTTTAAAGGTATTATTTACTGTTGTAACGACCTGCCTTTTTGGACGGTTTAAATCGACGATAAACCACATATGTCAGGCTTTAGCCATTCAAAAGGGAAGATTGTTATGGGGTAAATAAGAAAAAGCAGAGAAAGAAAGAAAACAAATACAGAATCTCGCAGCATAATGACAAAATATAATAATCAAATGAACAGTTCATGAAGTTGTTTACAAATAATATTTGATTATACCTTTACAATAAAGATCAGAGTTACATACAACAGGAATAAATAAATAAATGCAGCGGAACAACATGATGCAGTGGAATAAATATAATGAATAATAATAGTACAAATCTTCGTCTTCGTCCTCCAGAAATAAGGTCTTCAACCCTGAAATTCTCAGGCTGACCCGAGCGAATTGAAAAGACAAAACACTCGAGTCAGAACTAAAGATCTTATGTAAGTTAAATCAACAGTAAATAAATAAGAGTGTAATGACGTCGAAGATGTTTACGGGGTTTAACATCTCCTATCCAGTGTCAATGTGGGTGCAATAACTTAAGAGATGTTCGGGATTGTCATCTCCTAAGGATCCATTAAACTATCTACTATGTAGTACAATATGTTATTATAATAGTGTCTACAGTAAAGTAAAGTATTAAAATAGCGTTAAGGCGTTACCCATATCCCCCTTAACACATTTTATATAATGCCATAGTCTATATAGATACTATAAACTCCACCCGCAGGTGGACTATCTAGGAGCACTCCATAGGTACGACACAAAACAAACTCGTAGAAGGCGCGATAGGGCATGTGAACACGACACTCGAGGCAATGCCAGGGTATATATACCAATTGTAGATCCGGACTGATGGTAACGCATAGCAGCTACTACCGCCCATCTCGAACACACTCCCATAATCAAAATCGAGGGGTGACCTCACTTGGCCCGACATGGCTCCTATTTTAGTCACATCTAAGCTGACTCACGGGAGTCTGGGTCATGTAAATACCTCATACAGAATCGTTCGCCAAACCATCCTACTTCATTTCTGGAATCTCCACCACGTAAACAGTTGTTAAAGTGGTTTCCGGTATTGGCAGAGAGTATGACAATATCTGATCCTGGTCTCTTTAACAACCAAACGCTTATTTCACACCGGACGGTTCTTTTACATTTCAAAAGTCAGTTCCCGATTGATATCAAATATCATATTCTCAAAACCATATCACTTTCGAAATCCTATTCACTTTCGAAATCATATTTTCAAAATAGGTTAAACCCTCATTTCAAATCATCATATTTACTCAAAATATGTTATTAAATCCCAACTTAGGTTATTACATCATTTAGTCGTATTCTACTTAAAAATCAAGGATTTAAATATAAACTTCCACTTTACCCCATCTGAAATTTTGAAAATAATTCAGATAGTTATAAATAGTTTAATTAGCTTAACATAGTTTTAAATAGATATAAATTAGGTTAAACCGGTTTAAAATGGATTAAATAAATTTAAAATAGATTAAGATACCTTAAGTAGATTAAATAGGTTTATTATGGATTAATTAGATTTAAAATAGATTAAATAGTTTTTAAAATAGATTAAATATGTTTATTATGGATTAATTAGATTTAAAATAGGTTAAATGAATTTAAAATAGATTAAATAGAATTTAAAATCGATTAAAATAGATTAAATAGGTTAATTAGTTTAAAATAGGTTAAATTAGATTAAAATAAATTAACTAGTTTAAATTGATAAATTGGTTTAAAATAGATTAATTTATTTTAATAGTTGAAAATCTTAAAATTGGAATTTAAAAGAACATTTACAGTTTATATTGGGATAACAAATTGGGAATTAACATCAAATTTAACTATTTCTTCCATTTCAACAAATCTGGACCATGTCCAAATTTCAAATCAAAAACCCAATTTCAAATCTTGAAATATCAAATTTAACTATTCCAATTTTAATAAATTTTCAAAGTTATAGTTTCCAACATTTCAATAACTCAATTTCAATAAATTTCGTTTATACTTCAAATTCAACTTTAGAATTCCAATTTAAACCCTCTTAGCAATTTACTTAACACAATTCCAAAATTTCAAATTTAATCCTTTAAACAATTCATTAAAACAATTTAGTTTATTTAAATCAAATTCTATTTCAAAATATAATATAGCTGAATTCAAAATTTAAAGATTTAAAATCATTTAATTTAACCAATCCGGTGTCCGTATATAATTTTCTACCCTATGGTCAAGTGATACAGATATTTATCATTTCAATCCGCAATTAAAAATTTTATGGTTATATATCATTTCAAACCGCAATCCCGAATTAAATAAAATCCATCGCACGAGTCTATCATTTCAACCCATAACGATTTTTCCCTAATCTATAGATCGTTCGGGTATGTATCATTTCAACCCATATGGGACTTGCAGTGTTATAACAATATAAAAATATAACATCCAGTCATCCAATATCAACAATCAAACATCCATCACAATCATCATCCAAATCAATCGATAAAATCAATAGATATATGATCATCAATAACATGTATTAAATTGACAATTAAATTCAATATTAAATTAAACGATGATTAAATGCAATAAAAGTCAAATTTAACTAGAATGACAATTTAAACATACCAAACATCAATCAATTAATTTCTAATCACATCGTAAATTCAATTTAACTAACATAAGAAAATTTAGTAGTTGTGAGTTGGTTAAAACACTCACCTTTTGATTTCAAATCGATTTTAAATCCAAAATAGGGCCCAAAATTCAACAGTCTCAGAATTCATCCAAACCAATTCCAAAATGTCCGGAATTTCGATTCGATCCCAACGAAATAAGTTGCGCATAAATTCGACCTCGTATGTAAAAGTTATGAAAATTATAAGGTTTGAAATCAAAATTTAAATAAATAAAATAAAAAAATAAAACATACTCTCAACATCTGGCCACGTCACTCTCCCCTGCTCGTTCATCACGCTCTCATCTTTCCAGTACGAAACCATAGCCCCCATCTCGAACACGCATGCATGCCGCTGGCAAGAAACACGACTGCCTCATCACCCACGTCACCTGACATGCCATGCCACACAACCACGAATCTCCGGGACCGTACCCTGACCATCGCAACCCCTACCTCATGCCATCGAACGCGAGACTGCACAGGCCGCCGCCATTCCTATGGAACCCTAGGCGAATTTTGAGGCAAATCCGGCCGTCAATTCGCCAAACCAACCACACGGATGCGCTCCACTCGCCGCTCTCCATAGACCGGTACCCTCCGTTCAACGATCCGACGAAGTTGATCTTGACACGATGAACGACCAAGATTAATTCATCGATTTCTGGAAAGATGATGATCCGATCCAAGAAACTAATCATTGTAATAGGTTGCGCTCATCGAGAGCTTCGAATCGATATATGATATGATATTGTTTGAGGAGTTTCAAAATTTTCGATTTGATTTTGATTTGCAATTGGATCTAGAATTTTGGGTTTCTGCCATTTGAGGAGGAGGAACAGATAGAAGTTGATGTACGTATAGAATAAGAAAAATGACTTCTAGGGTTTGGAGAAACAAACTATTTATATTAACAAAGCCCGATAAGAAATGAATAACATACTGAATTGGTTCGTATTGACAATAACGACCCAAAAAAGCCCGTTTCGCTTCCGAAACGAAAGTGGGTCATCCCATATATCAAAATAGATGTTTTCAATGTTTTTAAAATCAATGGAACAGGTTTAAGTCCTAATTTCAACATATAAGGAAGTTAGCTTAAAATCAGCTTATTACAAATTGATTTCAATTAAATTTAATTAAATTGATTTCTACGCATTTCGTGTCCGTACGATCAAACGACAAGTCCGATTGCTATGAAACTTGAAACCTTGCAATAATTCACCATTACAGATCCGATGAAACTGGTTTCGTCGAAATCCGAGACAGTTGCCAAAATGGCTATTTTCACGTTAATTAAATAAATTAATATTAAATCAATTAAATCACTTTTTAATTTTACGTTTAATAACTAACATTTTTTATCATTTTTGATTACTTGGATATTTACAATAATTTAAAACAAATTAACATGTCAATTCAATGTTGATTATTTTCCTAATTACAATGTTTAATTTCAATTGAAATAAATACAGTGGTTATTACTTTAAATTCCAATAAATCCATTTATTTGCCCTTTTATCTTGTTATTCAATCAATTGCCATCTCATGGCTATAATTAACAATTGTTTATATCTTATTACACTGATATTTTACAGTTATCATCTTAAATTTTCTTTAACATAATATTTCATTACAATTAATTGCAATAAATTCAAGTAATAAAATTTAAATTCCAATTGCAACGACCCGTAAATTTTAACGGTTTTAATAACGTATTTAACTGAAATTTTGGTTGGAATTTAACAATTAAATTTGATAATGAAAATTTGATATTTGAAATATGTCTATTTAAACGTAGCAACTGGTAAATTTTTATTGGAAAATATGAAAGTTAATTCCGTTGTGTAAATTTCAATTTTAAATCAGTTAAAATTGATATAAATAAAATATTATTGAAATTTGAATATTTTTATATAATAAATTTGTAAATCTTTTTCTGAGTGAGACGTCATATTTCGTTTCACCAAATTTGGACTTCTCTAGCTCCGTTTATCTTATTTTCAGCATTTCAACAGCAGTTTGGCAACGAAATATCGGCTTTTGATAGGATGGTCGTATCGCTGATATCTATGTACCGTTAGGATCACCTCGTCATGCTGATCACCGTAGTATATTCAGTTGTGTGTTTCGGCGTCCGATGGACGGCGAAATCTGTGAAACGGTGGACCGTATCGGTACACGTTTGGAGTCTTTTCATTGTCATATGTCCTTTCGTTGTCTACCGTGCAAAACCAAACAGCCACTAGCTATTAATGGTTCTAGGATTCAACTCAAGACTTTTGGTTGTTACTTATTTCAATTCATATGTGCTGGCTTCCACTATTTTCTATTTCATTTTTAAATTCTTGTTCGTTCATATAATTTCTTCTCTTCTTCTCATCCTGTTCTAACTTGGGAAATTATAAAACAAACAATTTTATTTATATATATTGTGGCAAATCTGTTCGTATACTTTCCATCCTTCTTTTGGTTTGAAAAAAAAATAGTATATAAACTTCTTCTCTTAGTTCCTGAAGCCATTCCCCTCCTCTCTTTCATTTTGCCTACCCACCACTGTGCTTCCACTGACCTCCGCGTTTTCCCATGCCCAGGCCTCCCCTTTGGCCACACTCATCCGACCTCCACCCATACGCGCCGTAGCCTATGCTCTCAATGCCTCACCCAGCTCATCATGTCCACCTCTCCCTTGCCCATCTTCGGCCTACAACCTCTCTCCACCGCAACTCGATCACCTTCCTCCACCGGGCCAACGTTCCCTTCCCATTGCATCGCCAAGCCATCCCATAGCCGAAGCTTCCTAACCCACCAGATCAGCCACCTATCCCCTAACCACGTCAGCAACACTCGCCGACCAAGCCCTTCCACCGATTCGGTTCCTCCTTCCCATCAAACTGCCGAGCATCTCCGCCTAGTCAGCCCGCCATTCCGCCACCTTCCTCTACCTTCCAGTCCACGTTCACCACAACCCCAGCCGTGGCCGCCGATCTCTGCCTCTTCCCCACCACCTCATCCAGGCCGAGACCATGCAGCTGCATTTTTAGGTGTGTTTATATATATGTGTTTGTATATGAAATTATATATAGGGAAACGGTGAAGTTTATCTATGTCTCATATATTATAAAATATACATGCATACGTGCATCCCTCTCTTTATTATTAAGATGTATATTTATATATACTGTATATATATGCTGGTCTTTTTAAAGTGTTTATATATAAAGACATATTTATATATATACTGTATGTATATATAGATATATGTGTAATATATTTTAGGTGTTTATATATTATTAGTTTGAGTTGATAAGGTTATGTAAGTTTATTGATTATCTGTTTGAGCTTATAAAGAGTTATATATAAGTTTATATACATATTTTGTAGAAAGAAGATAAAAATGAGTTTCTATTATGGTTATTTTTAAGTTTGAAAAGAATACATATTTGTGTATATATTATGATTATGTTAGTGTTTTGAAAAGTATTATATATATCATATTTTAAAGCTTAGTGTGTTGTTCTGTTCAGAAAAAAACAAGTATTATATATATACAGTTGGCTGCTTTATTGTTATATATACAGTTATAAGATTTTTATATATATTAGCTGTTATATTGTATAAGTTATATTCTGATCTTTTGGGCTACATATATATGTTTATGAGTAATACAAATTTGTTTGTTATATAAAATTGGTATAAGTGATATATATCCATATATAATCTATTTGTGTATATATTGGTTTATATATGATATGTATGATCTATAAGTTTATACATAGGTATGCATATATTTGAATGTTTTGTTATAGATTTTTTTGATTAAATATATTATGATTAAATATATATCTGTGGATTTTGAAAAGAAATTATATGTATTTTAATAAGTACTAATTTTCAATACAATATGAAGATTTTGATTTTGTTAATGTTTGATTTTTTTTCCAAAATACTATAAAGGTTTATTTTGTTTAATATGTGTGTAAGTAAATATTGATTTTAGATATATAAAGATTCTATTTTAAATATGTGTTTTTAAATTTAATATTGAATTTTAAAATATAATATATATTTGATTTCCATCGAATCCAGCTCATCGTGCTTTGCTTTTGGTTCACCGCTGTCCAAAATTGATAGCAACAGTTAGCTGCTTTGATTTGTCGCTTATCCGTGGGCTGATCTATTATTTCTAGCCTCGAAAGGTGAGCAATCACTCATAATTATTATTCTTATATTTAGTAAATTTGATTTCACTTGAAACGACAATTGAATATGCTGTTGAAATTTGAACTGTTAATTATTTAATTGTTATATATGATATGCCATTATCTGTAATTATCCACCTGTGACATCTGACACCATAATCTGTTATTTATATTATAATTAAATTTGTTACTGATGATATATGATTGTTATTGATATGTTATATTATTATCATATTTGTTCTCACTCTGTAAGTTCCTGTTAATTTAGAAATTCCCTATGGGTTGAAATGATACATACCCAAACGATATTATAGATTAAGGGAAAATCGTTATGGGTTGAAATGATAAACCCAAGCAATTTTCATTAATCCTTAATTTTTTGGGATTGCGGGCTGAAATGATATATACCCGTAGATATTTAAATTGCGGATTGAAATGATAAATTTCCGTATCACTTGACCATAGGATAGAAAATTATATACGGACACCGTTGGTCTATATTTTTGAAAATGATTTCTAAAGTTTTAAAAGGAAATATATGGTTTTTAAGAAATATTGGTTTAAAAATATAATATATATAAATGTTATTTTTATATATGTCCAAATTTTAGATTTCTAAAATTATATGTTTTGGAAATTTTACATTTATAAGTTAGTTTTGAAAATATAATTTTTAAGATTTTACTTATAATTTTATTATTTTAAATTATATAAAATAAGATTTAATATAAAATAAATTTAATAATAAGATTTAATTTAATAAAAATTTAATTTAATTAGTTTATAATATATTTAAGTATTTATTTAAACTTATATTAATATTTTAAAAATAGATTTTGTAACTTTAATAATAAAGGTTGGGAAGATAAATCAACGTTGGCTTGGAATTTAAATTGGTTAATGATTGAATTTAAATAAGAATTGATTTGAACTTATTGATTTTGAGATTTTGAAAGATATGATTTATAATCTGGATTTGATAAAAAGTGATTAAATGAATATTCTCAACTTTAACTAAAATTGAGACTGAATATTTAATATTGATTTAAATTATAAATTGGGATTTTATTGTTATTAAAATGATTAAGTGAATATTTTCCAATTTGAATAAAATTAAAGTTAAATGTTGAAATATAAATGAAATTTATATTGTAAATGTTTGAATATTTAAACTTGAATCTTTGAACTTTAAATTGAAATGGTTAAACTGGAATTGATTTAAATTGAATTTTTGAAATTTAAGATGATTTGAATTGATTTGCGGAATTGGAGGAAACTATTTTTATTATATGAAGTATTTTTAATATATATAAACTATTTTTAATTTACAACTATTTTAATATATAAATTATTTTAATATATAAACTATTTTAATTTATTACTATTTTAATATATATACTATTTCAATATCTAAACTATTTAAGTTGGAACTGTTATGATTTCCGAAGTGTTATAATTTTTAAAGTGTTACGATTCTGGAAATGAATATTATATAAAGTGAATAATGATATTTAATTGATATGGTTTTTGAAATGAAAATGATATTTTGATATGAAGTATAAACTATTTGAATTACAAAATGACCATGGTGTGAAATAAGCGTTTGGTTGTTAAAGAGACCGGGATCAGATATTGTCATACTCTCTACCAATACCGAAAACCACTTTAACAACTGTGCATGTGGTGGAGATTCCAGAACGAAGTAGGATGGTTTGGTGGCGATTCTATATGAGGTATTAGCGCAGCCCCGACTCCCGTGAGTCAGTTTGATGTGGCTAAAACAGGAGCCACGCCGGACCAAGTGAGGTCATTCCTCCTATTGGACACATTTCTTCGATACCATTCTATTACTTTGTGATTTGATTGGGTGCACCTTTGATTTGGGAGTGTGTCACGAGGTCGGCGGTAGTAGCTGCTATGCGTTACCACCAGTCCGGATACGCAAATGGCATATCTACCCTGACATTGCCTCGAGTGCCTTGTTGCATGCCCTATCGCGCCTTCTACGAGTTTGGTTTGTATCATACCTATGGAGTGCCATTTGATAGCCCTCCAGTTTACGGAGGAATTACGGTAGTGTGTAGACTATGGGAATATATAAAAATGTGTTAAGGGGGATATGGGTAACGCCTTAACGCTATTTTAATAGTTTACTTTACTATAGACATATTATAATAGTGTATATTACTACATAGTAGATAGTTCCACGAATCCTTAGAGGATGGAAATCCCAAACATCCTTTAAGTTACTTGTATTTCAGTTGACATTTCACTTGAGTTGAATTTATTAATATAAGAATGTTAATCCTGACTCGAGTGTTTTGTGTTTCGCCTTACGCTCGGGTCAGACTGAGTGCCACAGCATTTGAGACTCACCTTTGGAGATTGGAGCTTCGCTTGGAGATCCATCTACATCTATTCAGCTTTCAGTTATTTCAGTTTATTCCAGTCATTTGTGTTTAGACTCGTCGGTTGCTTATGCATTAGAGATTCATTTGTATTTGAAATTCTGTTGTATTTTGTTTCAGACTCTGATGTTTTATAGTCCTTCACGAACTAATATTTATCTATTTCCGCTGTTTATTGTGGTAATACTCTGTGTCTGTGATTCTGTGATTGATTTATTTACCGTATATGCTAAGTTTTTCCAAATATAAATTAACAATCTGATATTTTGAGCAATTCAAGTCCGACATTTGCGGATACGAATGGTTCGAAATAGCGGGTCGTTACAGTTGGTATCAGAGCTCTGCTTTAGGCAAAACTTAGCATATAGAGTAAAATTTAATTACAGAATAACCTTCGTTCGAGCTTGAGCTTCTTCCTCTTTGAGTCGGATTTTCTTTGAATTTTGGAACTTTCCCTTCATTCTGAAAATTCATTCTTGTCTTTTCCCTATTCACGTTCTTTTGATACTGGAGCATCCCATAGCTCCAATCTCAACTGTCAACTTCATCCTTTGTGTGAAAAATCCCATCGGCGGTCCCATTAATATGAATATGATTTGTAAAGGGGTGAAACTCCTTTACAACAAGCATTGATCCATCGGAGATTTCTGCGTCCTCGGTTTAGATGCTGTTATTTCTTGCAAACCCGAATCGTCTCTAGTAGACGATCAGGGTAATTCCCTTGTAATCTTGACTCCACTCCGATAATCAAAGATTATCCTAATATCGGGTGAAGTCACTTCTCCACCTCCTCAGCAAAAATTGAATTTCCACATCGATCTTATTCATGGAATCTCCGTTGACCCGGTTAAGGTCGCCACGATTAATATTAGTCCACCCATCTATTCTCTTTTGTGATTTAATTACCTTATCTTCGTCTCGAGCCTATCTTCCTTGTTAGAATTCTATGTAATTGGGGTCTCTCTGAATTTGAATCTCTATCCTTCTTCTAAATCTATTTTGAATTATCGTGTGAGGGAGTGTATTTGTAATTAATATTAAAATATTTTATATTGTGTCATTTGAATTGTTGAGTTTGATCTGAGGTTTCGTTTGGCCAACGCTATCGATAGGAATTTCTAAACACTTGAACACAACAAATTGACACAATATTGTTTTCGAAATTTGTAAATGAAATAATTTTATGTATGATTATATTATATATATGTAAAAGTATAAATTTCTAAAATTTGATAGTTACGAATTGGTTGCTAGAAATGATAATACTAGATTATCATTTATTGTTTTGTCAACATTCCTAAATCATTAACCATTTCTGTATGTTATAAGAAGTTGAAAATTTTAAAATGATTTGTAAATAAATGAATTTAAATTAGGGATTTGAGAATTTAATTTCCGGTGTCTTTCTGGATTGGTTTCAAAGGTTTTGGAAAATATATTATTTGAAAGTATTTTCAAATATAAATTGTTTTCAAGAATTTTAAAATAAAGTAAGGCAGTACTCTCCTCATTTGTCGCTGGAAAATAATTTCGGTGATGACTGCAGCATCATCGACATTCATTTTCGAGTTTCAAGGTGAAGAGACCAGTTAGTAGCTTTGCTACACTTTTTGAGTTGGAAAAATTTGATTTGATTTCTTGAATATAATTTAATGTATAATATATATATATATATATATACACACTTCAAAATGATTTGAAGTGAAACCGGAAATTAATCCTTAAATTTTATGTAAAGTGATGGTTTTCAATTATTCAAAATGAAGCAAATTTATCCATATAATAATCAATTGCATTCAAATATAGATAACTTACCTAAAGTATTCAAAGGTTAAAATGTTAGTGTGAAAGGGTAATTAAAGGTTATACAAGAGAAATTTTAAGGAATAAATTGTCCAAACTAATTTTTTTTTGCTTAACAAAATGTTGTAAATAACTATATTGTGTATAGGGTTTAATTACACTCAGAAACATTACTATAACTTACCTAGAAAAGTTATTGTAATTAGAATGTAATTGGATAATATACACTATGATATAAGTAATAGGATATCAAAATGATATCTTGTTAAGAGAATTTATAGATAATAAATTTAATAATAAATTGAATAATAAAAAGAGAATTAATTAGGTGAGTAAAATATGGTTATATATGTTAAGTGAAATAAATTAAATAAATAAAAGAGAAGACTATTTAAGCAAACAAATATGAACCTAAGGATAGTGAACTTGAAATTGAAATGGAATCTACTTAGCTGAAGATAAATGGACAAAATAAATGAGTTAATTTAAAAATGAATTGGTGTGAAAGAAATGTTGATAAATTGAAAGCAAATCAAAATTTTGAATTAAATGACTATTTATTGATTGAATAAAATGGATTAAACCAAATCGTTGAATATTAACTAATTTAAAATTTAAATTTATATTGTTATTGAATTAATTGTTGTGTCTAGTTCTTTGTATTTTTGAATCTATCTTTTCTTTCTGGTTGTTTCAATTCTCCTATCTTGTTCCTTTTCGGAGACGAAAAGTTTTGAGTGGGGTAGAGTGTAATGACCCATAAATTTTAATGATTTTAACAATGTATTTAACTGAAATTTTGCTTGAAATTTAACAATTAAATTTGACAATGGAAATTTGATATTTGAAATACGTCTATTTAAACGTAGCATCAGGTAAATTTTTATTGGAAAGTATGAAAGTTAATTCTGCTGTGTACATTTCAATTTTAAATCAGTTAAAATTGATGTAAATAAAATATTATTGAAATCTGAATATTTTTATATAATAAATTTGTAAATCATTTTCTGTGTGAGACGTCATATTTCGTTTCACCAAATTTGGACTTCTCTAGCTCCGTTTATCTTATTTTCAGCGTTTCAACAAAAGTTTGGCAGCAAAATATCCACTTTTGATAGGATGGTCGCATCGCTGATATCTGTGTACCGATCGGATCGCCTCGTCGTGCTGATCACTGTAGTATATTCAGTTGTGTGTTTCGACGTCCGGTGGACGACGAAATCAGTGAAACGGTGGACCGTATCGGTACCCTTTTGGAGTCTTTTCATTGTCATATGTCCTTTGGTTGTCTACCATGCAAAACCAAACAACACTAGCTATTAATGGTTCTAGGATCCAACTCAAGACTTTTGGTTGCTACTTATTTCAATTCATATGTGCTGGCTTCCACTATTTGCTATTTCATTTTTAAATTCTTGTTCGTTCATATACTTTCTTCTCTTCTTCTCATCCTGTTCTAACTTGGGAAATTATAAGTCAAACAATGTTATATATATTGTGGAAAATCTGTTCGTATACTTTCCATCCTTCTTTCGGTTTGAAAAAAATATATTATATAAACTTCTTCTCTTAGTTCCTGAAGCCATTCCCCTCCTCTCTTTCATTTTGCCTACCCACCACCGTGCTTCCACTGGCCTCCGCGTTTTCCCACGCCCAGGCCTCCCCTTCGGCCACACTCACCCGACCTCCACCCATACGCGCCGTAGCCTATCCTCTCCATGCCTCACCCAGCTCCCTACGTCCACCTCTCCCTTGCCCATCTCCGGCCTACAACCTCTCTCCACCTCAACCTGATCACCTTCCTCCACCGGGCCACGTTCCCTTCCCATTACATCTCTAAGCCGTCCCATAGCCGAAGCTTCCTAACCCACCAGATCAGCCACCTATCCCCTAACCACGTCAACAACACTCGCCGACCATGCCCTTCCACCAATTCGGTTCCTCCTTCCCACCAAACTGCCGAGCATCTCTGCCCAGTCAGCCCGCCAAGTGTAAAAACTTGGATCGGACGGACCAACAAGTTGTCAAATGTACCTGAATCTAATAAGATAACCCTACATTCTATCACCTTAATGCCCCACTTAGTTACAAGCTCATGCTACCGAGATCAATTTCAAAAAAAAATGAGGAGACTGAAACTGACGGCGGCATTGAAGAAGACATCTTAGAAAATGAAAAGCAAACCGACAACGACGAAGAAGGAGGTGAAGTAGAAAATAAAGAAACTGAAGAAGCTGATCAAGATGATGAAGAAGAAACAATAAATTTGGATAGATATTCATCAACAAGGAAGGAATATGCACAAAAAGACATCATAAAAACTAGAATTATATATCTGTTTGAAAAACAAAAAAAGAACATGGTTCTTACTTTTCTCAAATGTAACGAAAATGACAAGTATGATATCATTTATTCAACAATTAGATTATAAGTTACATAAATTTGAGTATACTAACTTTCTAATTTTAAACTTGAAAAAACAACATAATAGCTTGGATGAAAGATGATAAAAAAGGAGAAATTACAATAGTTAAATTACGATAGTTAAATAAATGTTAGATGTCTTGTTTTTTGAACAATTCACTGATGGCCAGGTATGTAACTACTTTAAATGAAAAGCACACATGAACCTTTTACTATTGCATTAAAAATCAATTTTTTTTTCACTCAGATTATACACTGGTTTGTTAAGAAACAAGATATTTATGAGCACAACTACGCATTCGATAGTATGATGATGGTAACTCTAAGCTTTTTAAGAAAAATATGGGAAATTAATACAATGGATTCTAATAGTTATTCATATATAGAATGCTATAGTGAATGATTTGGAACATGTGATGGTAGACATTGTTCAGTCAACAATACAAAACATTGTAACAAATGAGTTCGCAGAGATGATCTTCTTTCCTTTGCATTATATAAATCACCGGTCTTTGATGACATTAGCCTATGTCACAATGCAGTGGAGTCATATCGACTCATTGCGATCACAAACTAGATTAACAACAAGGTTGAATCCAAGCTACAAAAAATCTTAAGAAGTGGTAAGAAAAAATTAGATTAAAAAAATCATTTAATATCAAATAACAAAACTAAAACCATTTGTTTTTTATAGAGAAACAGGATCGAAATTTTTTTCAAGAAGAAAAGGGCAGAAAACAACATCATGAAAAAATAATTCGGTCAAAAGACACTGAAGCAAACAAAATGACCACAGCAAAATTCGATTCATAAGTAACTTTTCATTTTCTTTATACATAGAATACACAAGTAAACTTTAATTTAAAAATATAAAATGCAATGTATGTTTTGCTAAAAATGCTACTAAAATATATCATTACAAATATACATAATGCTAGTCAATCCCATAATTGCAAACATATAAAATACTAATAAAAATTATCATTGTAAATATATAGCATTACAAGGCTTACTATATTAACATAAATTACCTGAATAAAATGCTATACTATTTTAGCACTACATTGTAATGTTCTATTAATATTCTCAAAAAGCATGAAAGGTTGAAAATTTACTGGATTATAACTTATTATGGTAGTAGAAAAACCATGAATAAAATGTTAAATTATTGTAGCATTATCACGTAGGAATTCTGATAGCATAAATAATAGGTATAGTATGCTAAATGAATATAGCATTACAACTTTTATTGTATTATGCATAACCACTTAGAATAAAAGTGTACAAATATTTTAGCATTGTTATTTAGATAATGATAGCATATATAATAACTTCTTATTAACTTAGCATAAACAAATTGAATAAAATGCTAAATTATTGTAGCATTATAATATGATATTATTTTACCTAATGCTTACATAACAATAAAAAAAACAACTCTGCATTTTTCAAAATGAAAAACATCAAAAATATGGGTAAAGAAGAACTTCCAAAAAAGTATGTAAAGGTGGAAATTGACATGCTTAGAGCATAAATAGTTTTCCAAAACCTCAATGATCCTGAAAGATGTTGGTCGGTCCAGAAATACTTTTCAAACTCTTCACAGAATTACGATGAAGTAGCTACAAAAAATCAATTGAAAAAGATGTAATTGGCTACAAAAATATAAAGCAGACTAGTAGATAATATGTTATGCTAGTTCTTTTCTCTGTAATATGTATTGTGTTGTTGAAAACATGATTGACTTCTATTACTTTTTCTAATTTCAGATTTTTAAAAATGTAAGACTTTTGTTAATTGTTGAATGTTATATTTGAAATTATTAGTAACTGCTGTTGTAACGACCCACCATTTTGACCATCGAAAGTTGACACCGAACACTACCACTGTGTTCCAATGTCGCGCATCCAATCGACAAATGGCAGATTGTTAGGGTAAATAAAAGAAAAGAACAGAACAAACAACAGAGAAAAACAGAATCTCACAACGGAATCTACAACATATAATATAACAAGGACAGTAGTAACTGTCACTCCAAACATACAAAGTATATCAGAGTTAAAAACAAACCTTATCAGCTGGACAGTTATAAAATCCTGGCCTTACAAATGCCGATAGCTATATTATATAATACAGCGGAAAATAAAATAATACGATAGGTGAATCTTCAGTTCCCCTCCACGATCTCCAAAACACCATGGTCAATCTGAGAAAATACTCAGCCTGACCCGAGCATATAAATAAATAACACCTGGATCAGTCTGGAAATACCAGCGTGAGATGGCTCGAATAATGGGGAACATATATAAAAATTCTGTGAGACCACGCCGCTAACGTAGAATGAGTTTTTAACTCACAAGAATAACATCCATATAGGCAAGAGCAGAAATAAATATCAGAAAAAAAATTCAAATATAATTGAGCATAAATAAATGCAACTACCCACCTTTTTGGACTGTTTAAATCGACAATAAATCACACATGTCAGACTTAATCCATTCAAAAGGGAGGATTGTTATGGGGTTAATAAGAAAAGAAGGGAAAAGAAAGAAAAACAAAAAACAGAATCTCACAACGGAATGACAAAATATAATAATCAAATAAACAGTTCATGAAGCTGTTTTACAAATAACATTTGATTACACTTTTACAATGCAAAATCAGAGTACATATAGCAGGAATAAATAAATAATGTAGCGTAACAACATGATGCTGATGTATAAATATAATAAATGATAATTGTGCAAAATCTTCGCCTTCATCCTCTAGAAATAAGTCTTCAATACACTGAAAAACTCAGACTGACCCGAGCGTAATGAAAAGACAACACACTCGAGTCAGAACTAAAAGATCTTATGTAAGTTAAATCAACAATAAATAAATATGAGTGCGGCGTCAGAGATGTTTACGGGGTTTGACATCTCCTATCCAGTGTCTAACGTGAATGCAATAACTTAAGAGATGTTCGGGATTCCATCTCCTAAGGATCTGTTAAACTATTTACATACATAGTACAATACGCTATTTTTGACATAGTGTCTACAGTAAAGTATTAAAATAGCTTTAAGGCATTACCCATATCCCCATTAACACATTTTTATATATTCCCGTAGTCTATACGGATACTGTAAGACCCACCAAACTGATGGGACACTCAGGGAGCACTCTATATGTAGGGTACAAAACAACTAGTAATGGGTGCGATAAGGCATGTGACAAGGCACGTGAGGTAATGCCAGGGTAGGATTCTACCATTTGTACTCCTGGACTGGTGGTAACGCATAGCAGCTACTACCACCCACCTTGGAACACACTACGATAATCAAATCGAGGGGTGGCCACCAAATCAATCACAAAGTCATAATATGGTATCGAAGAAATGTGCTCAATCGAAGAAGCGACCTCACTTGGCCCGGTATAGCTCCTGTTTTAGCCACATCAATCTGACTCGCGGGAGTCAGGGCTACGTAAATACCTCATATAGAATCGTTCGTCAAACCATCCTACTTCATTCTGGAATCTCCACCACGTACACAGTTGTTAAAGTGGTTTTCGGTATTGGCAGAGAGTATGACAATATCTGATCCTGGTCTCTTTAACAACCAAACACTTATTTCACACCGGATGGTTCTTTTACATTTCCAAAACCGATTCATAGTTGATATCAAAATATCATATTCAATTCAAACCATATCACTTTCGAAATCATATTTACTTTCGAAATCATATTCACTTTTGAAATCATATCGACAAAATAGGTTAAATCCTCATTTCAGAATCATCATATTTACTCCAATATGTCATTTCACTAGAAAATATCATTTCATATCCCAACTTAGGTTATAACAACATTTAACCATATCCACTTTTAAATCAAGGATTTAAATATAGACACTTCAACTTTACACAGTCTGAAATTTAGAAAATAGTGTAGATAGTCATAAATAGTTTAGATGGTTTTAAAAATAGTTTTAAAATAGTTAAAATACTTTAAAATAATATAAATAGTTTAAAATAGATTAATTTAGTTAAACATAGATTAAAATAGTAAATAGTTTAAAATATGTTAAAATAGTTTAAAAATAGATTAAAATAGTTAAATAGTTTAAAATAGGTTAAAATAGTTTAAAAATAGATTTAATACAGTTTAATAGTTTAATATAAAATAGTTTGATTATTGGAAATGGTTTATATAGTAAACAGTTTAAAAATCTAAATAAATCTGAATTCAAAATAATATAACTTTAAATAGTTTACATTAAAATAATTATTTGAAATTAATATCAAATTAAACTATTTCTTCCATTTCAACAAATCTGAACCACATCCAGATTTCAACAAAACTAATTTTTTTTTCGATACAAATACCCAAAATCATTTCAATTTATATTGATTTCAAATTCATGGTTGAACCACAATTTTAAAGCACTTTAAATTCATAGATTTCAAAGTTTAGATATTCAAACATTTTAATAACTCAATTTCGATAAATTTCATTTATATTTCATAATTCAAACTTTGAAATTTCAATTTAATTTCTTTAAACAATTAATTTCAATTTAATTTCTTTACAAGTATGCAAATTTTCATATTTTTCTTTTGTGTAAATAAAAAGAAAATGAATTTTTATTTGTGTATATGTGATATATACACATATTTCTTTGTTAAGTGTTGATTTTTTTTAGCCTAAACCATTTTATTTATTTTTTATTTTCAAACCCATCTTAGCCCATTTAGCCTTTGCCTGGTAAGAAGGAGCAAAAGGAGTTGGCTATACGTTCATTTTCCAGTCCTCCTTCTTCCTCCAACTGAAATAGAAAATAAGAAACCTTTTAACCAATTTTTCAAAACCAAGCTAATTCCTTCAGCAAATTCAACCAAATTCAAATATTTTTGCAAGTTCGAGATAAATAAAAGGTATACAACTCCAAATTATACAATTTCATCAATAAATTCATTTTATAGTAAGAAGTTTTCTATTTTTTTACTGTATTTGTTTTGCATGTTCTGTAATTGCTTTCTACAGGTTCTCAAGGCTTATAATCTCAAGCAAAGCCTTTTCTTTTCATCAAAAATCTGAGCTTTTGCAACAAATCAGCAAGGTGAGTTGTATAAACTTACAATCTAGCAAAAAAAGTACCAAAGCTTGAAAATTTTGAAAATTTGCTTCTGTTCGTTGTTTTCCTGTAGTTGAATTTTCTCTATTATGGTCAGTTTCTGTTGCTACTTTGAGACCTTGTATGTTGTGATTCCGGCAATGAAATGCTATCAGATTTCTTGCATTTGGTAGCTTGCATGTTGAATTACATCTCTATAAATTTTTGTTGAAAACTGAGGTCATTCGCTATGCTAAAATCAAGCTAGAAAATCAGTTCACGAGCAGGAATCCCCTGAAACAAAAAATATGTAGACCAGGTCGACTGCCTACCTCCCTGGGTCGACCTGGAGTCGACCCAGAGGCTCCTAGGACGACCGTACGGTCGACCTAGGGACCAAGGAGGTCGACCTGGTGGAAGGCAAAATCTTGCCTTGTTTCTTTGTGGGTTCGTCATTTTCTTGCTTCTTTTGATCCACTTCTGGTTTGATTTTATAATGTTTTTGATCGTTTTTGAAGGCCATGATGTCTAACAATAAACTAGCCAAATTTTGGAGATTTTAAAATTCAAATTTGGAATTATTTTGAATTTAATTTGAATTTAAATTCGAATATCGGTTTGGGTGAATTTCCTTGTTTTTATTCGTTTTCGAGCACGGTTTCTTCCAAATCTTTTTGAAGTGATTTTTAAAATTAATGGGAATTTCAAAATAATTATTATATAATATTTTGAAGTATTTTCAAGTGTAAAATCTATTTATTCTCTATAATAAGGGAATTTTCAAATATGGATTTCAAATTGATTTCGGAAATTGGTTTTCAAAGCTTGCTTTCCAAAGTAAATTATTTTATATATAAATTACACGTTTTTGCACTATTCGAGTGAACGATAAGGATAATTAAACGGTTTGGTAAAACACGTGGTATGGGATACGTGCATTTATCTTATCGGTTTATTCCTGACTTGTCCGTTTGATCGTTTTGACCTTCGAGTCGAGTTTACCGATGAGATGAGGTAAACTTTTTACTGCTTTGAGTGTGAAATTTAATAGCGGTTAGTAAACCGTTTAGTGCGAACGTGTGGTATGGGAGACACGTTAACACTGTTCGGGTTCATGTTCGAGAGTTTGTGACACATTTGCCATTGTGGCGTGCCAGTACTGGACCTTCGGGTCATTGCCATTACGGCGTTTGCCATTGCAGCGTATTTGTCTTCGAGATGTTTGCCATTGTGGCGTATTTGCCATTGTGGCGTATTTGTCATTATGACGTTTTGCCTTCGGGCGAGGTACCTATTTCAAATAACAGTACTCGGCAAGGCTTAGGCCACAAGCATGTGCTAAACTTTTGAGATGATTTCTTTGACTATTTTCCCTAGTGTATCGTCCCTTTTCGAAATTGGTCCTTTGAACCGTTCAATATATATATATATATATATATATATATTTGGAGATTACCTTTCGAAAATTAAAGCTCTTGGGAGTTCTATTTTGAGATTTGAATTACCTACACTGACATTATTTGAGATTTGCCTTTGGCATTTACGTGAGATTTTATTCTCCTCTTTGGAGATATATTTTCCTTATGGCGTGTTTGAGATGGGATCTCTTTATGCATGTTTTGGGTTTGCCGATTTGGCGGGTTTAGGTTTTCCCCTAAACCATGTTTGATATTTTATGAAATGCCGATGATACGAGGCTTGCTACTTTTAGCGTTTTATGGGTTGTTCTATCTCTTTGGAGACTATATGTTGTGTAGTGATACATACCATACTTATGCTTTTGCTTACTTAGTATTGTTTCTTCTTGCTAAGAAGAACATCACCTCTATCCTATGCTCATATTATCGATTATCCTTGTAAACTGATTTGTTTAGCTAAACTGACCCATGTATTTATACTCGGGTTAGACCGAGGTGTTTCAGGTTAGGTACATTTGGACTTAGCCTATTCTGCTTCCACATGGACTATTCTGCTAGCTCTTTTTGATATAGCTTTTTGTGCAGTCCTTTTTGTTTGCTACTCTGATATGTATATTCTTTTGACTCGCTTGTATATTGTGGTCGCTATACCACTTGACATGTATCATTTTGTATACTCTGTGATGTATCTGCATATGTATATATATGTAATGATCTGCTGTTCTATGATGTGTTTTGCCTTCAAGTTGTTGTATTTTGTTCTGATAGATCCTATAGCCACCTATGGCTTTGTATTAAGTATTTATTGGATATGTCAATCCACTTGAGATAGAAAAAAAATAGCATTGTCGACGTATTCAATAGGTATTTAAGACAAAGCTACAGATGGTCGCTCCTAACCAGCCCTATTCTCCGCATTAGCAGATAGTATTACCCAGTAATACTCTTTGTTAATGTAGGTCTCGGGGTGGGGCGTCACAGCTTGGTACCAGAGCTGAGTTCAGAATAATATATGATAAACACAGAACTGAAACACATATTACAGTACATCTAAGTGTAATACAAGTGTTACGAATCCCTTAATCATCGTGCCTTTGACCTTTTCTTGACCTTTAGGGTAGATAGAAATTTGGAATACGTCTAGGAATGCATTTTAATTCCGTAGTATTCCTTATTGAATTAATGATATCTACCCTGTGAATAATCTTTATCTTATCTTAACTTTCAGCTAATGGTTGGAAGAGGCAGAGGACGACGCTCGGATGCTGGGCAATCCAACGGCTCGCATCCGAACGACATTTATATGTCTACCGATCAGTTTATGGAGTTATTTAGGAGCACTCAGCCTCCAGCTCCTACTTGAGCATCTCCTCCGCACAAGTCTATTTTTGCGCACTTGTGTAGTGATTTCTCTTTTCTTGGAGGAAAGCCGTTCAAAGGCTCCGAGTCTGTTCTTGAGGTCCAAGCTTGGATTCATACGTGCGAGCGCATCTTCTCTCGCATGGATTTTTTTGACCACGACAGAGTTTTATTAGCATCTAGCATGTTGCAAGAGCGTGCCCTTGATTGGTACGAGCTTCTCATAGCCGAGCTCGATGAGTCTACTCTTTCTTGTACTCAGTTTCGGGAACGATTCGAGCTTAAGTTCGTTCCTGAATCTGAGAAAGCTTTGTTAGCCCGTCGCTTCCTCGATTTGAAGCAAGAGAAGTCCTCCATTTCTGATTATGTTTCATTATTTGAGGCCTTATCTAAGTATAGTCTTGAATACATTAGCACTCCGTATAAGGATAATCTGAAGTTTGTCTCTGGTCTTAAGAAGTATTTGAAGAAGTCTTTGATGCTCCAGCTCAAGCTTTCTTTCGAGGAGTTGGTTGACTAGGTGCTTCATCTCGAAGCTGTCAAGGAGTGCAAGAGTGATGATGAGGTTGAGGTTTGCAAGAACCCCAATAAGAAGGAGTTCCCATTTCATAAGTTGAAGTTTTTCCCTTCCAAGAAGAAGAAGTCCGTTGGATCTGGTCCTAGTTCTCAGCCTAGTGGAACACCTCCTACTCGAAAGGGGTGTTTCAATTGTGGTTCTCCTGACCACATGATTCGTGATTGTCCTAAGCCTCTCTTCTGTCGTTATTGCAAGAAGGAAGGCCACCGTCTTGCCACTTGTCCCATTGCTCCTAGTAATACCCAGTCTTGCAAGCTGAATGTATTGGATGCTTCTGGAGGGTCTTCTCAGCGCAGAGGTACATCTCCTTCTATCCTTGAAGGCTATGCTTTATTCCATGATCGTTCTATTCGAGTTCTCTTCGATATGGGTGCGTCACATTCATTTATATCGAAAGAGCTTGTTGATGCTATTTCTTTAGATGTTTCTTGCCTTGTTACTTCATTGAGGATTGTGAATCCTATCGGGGGATCCACAACCCTTAGCATGCTTTGTGATGATGTTGAGATTGTTTTATGTGGATTTTCTTTTCGTGCGAATCTGCACATTATTTCTTATTTGGGTTTTGATATGATTTTGGGTATGGACTAGCTAGTGCGATACGATGCCAGGATTATTTGTTCTAAGAGAATTTTATATTTTTAGACATCTAGATTCGTCTGCTCTACTATCACTTGTTCTTTGGAATGTGGAAAATTACAAAGTGGCTTTATATTCTCTAGACTCATGAGATGATGATGATATATCTCTTATACCCGTGGTTTGTGATTTCTCTGATGTTTTTGAGCCTGTTTCAGGTTTTCCACCCAAGCGGGCGATTGAGTTCCGCATTGATCTCATTCCAGGCATGCAGCTAGTTAGTTGTCTTCCCACGAGGATGTCTACAAAGGAAAATGAGGAACTTAAGAAGCAGCTTTTAGAGCTTGAGTCCAAGCAGTTGATTCAGTCTAGTTTTTCACCGTGGAGTACCGCGGTCATCTTCATGAAGAAGTCCGATGGAACTCTTAGGCTTTGCATCGACTATCGCAAGTTTAACGAGTTGACCATCAAGAATAGATATCCGTTGCCTAGGATCGACGACATGTTCGATCAATTGTGTGGTGATAAGGTCTTCTCTCAACTTGACCTTGCCACTAGTTTTCAACAGCTCCGAGTCGCGGAAGATAGTATACCTCTTACAGCTTTCCGCACTCGATATGGATCTTACAAGTGGCTCGTTATGCTGTTCGGTTTGATGAACGCTCCTGCTTTCTTTGTCGATCTTATGAATCGAGTATTCCGATAATATCTCGATAAGTTCGTCCTTGTGTTCATTGGCGACATTCTTGTTTATTCGAAGTCTAAAGCCGAGCATGCTAATCACTTGAGAATTGTCTTGAGTACTCTTCGTCACCATCAGCTTAAAGCCAAATTCTCCAAGTGCCACTTTTGGGAGAATAAGGTTAAGTTCTTAGATCACGTTATTTCTTCCAAGGGCATTTCGGTCGATCCCTCGAAGCTCGAAGCCATCCAGAATTGGAAGAGGCTTGAGAATGTTCATGAATTCGACCTCTTATGAGAGAGATATGTATTTTACAAGTTATCGATCAATTTAAATAAAAAACAATTAAACAACTTAATATACAAATTACAATCCTACCCCTCTCCACTACCTTTCTTCACCAATCTAACAAATGTGCACAGCAGCCATGGCCGCTATCCCCCTGTACACGCACACCCCACAATGACCACCACTCACCGAAAATCGAATCGAACTTCGCCAAATGCTCCACCTTCTCCTCCTCTATGCGATCAACACCACAAAAATCACTCCCACAACCTCAGGCAAAACGCAACAGCCAAGACACCCCCCAGGTATGTACATGTCGTACCAAGCTAGGATGAGCTGCACCTTACCAAAATGCGACTACAACTGCGATTTTTGATGCTCAATCTAAAAACAACCTCCTATATCTCAAACTCCATCGCCACTTCCAACAAAATCAAACACTAGTCCTAAACCCCTGCGCGACCACACAAACGAGCACCAAAATCCAAGCCGCACCTCTCGAAAAGCATACCAAGGGAAGATCTCGTCGAGTTAGGATTTTTAAAACTGGTTTCGTGATTTTTAGATTAGTAAATCTCCATAATTTAATTTTTGAACTTTTGGAAATATGAGAAGAAGCTCTGTCTTTTGTTTTCCAATCACTGAAAGGATGAAGCCGAGTAAAATGAGAGAAGGGAGAACAAGTGGTTTACTAGGTTTTTATATATTTAATTTATTTGATTTTAAAATATATAAAAAAACCAAAATGATTGTGTTCCCTTTTCTCACAACAAAAGGTTTTTCGAGCCGCCAAAATGTTTATGGGCTATGAAAGGATGAGTGTGTGGGCTATGAAATGATGGGTTGATATGGTGGGTATGTGCATATAAATATTATTTTTATTTTAAAATATTCAACAAAACATACCCAAAAATCTCGAACTCCAAACAAGATGTGCCGCCAAGTGTTCCTAATGTTTTACCCCTATTCCGAATACAATGGAACTTGTTTCAAGACCTAATTCGATCGTATGCAGAAGAAAGATTTTTGGACCTATTTGTTATATTAAATTTTCGATATTAATTTCAATGTGTTTCGATCTCCCATGGCCAAACGATTCATCCGATCGTCATGAAATTTGACAACATATTATAATTTAGTATTATAGATCCAATGAAACTAGTTTCATCGAAATCCAAGACTGCCTTGGAAGACTAATTTCATAGATTTAAATATTTAATTATTGCTATTTAAATCCGATTTAATTATATTGGTTTATAAATTTACAAATCGAATTTACCAATATTATTTATGGGTTAAATAGAGTTAAATAAAATTATTAAACTCAGTTAATTGGCATTTGATTCGAAATTTAAATATTTAGTTATCCCCTATATTTGAATTATAAATTATTAAATTTCCAAATTCAGTTATTTTAAATATTTAAAATTAATTAAACATTTAAAATCTAATAACAAAAATTTTGGGTTGTTACAGCTGTACTGAAATGCTAGATACAAATAGCATCATCCAATAACTAATTTTTTTACACAACATTATGTATATTCCTATTATACTGAAATGCTATATACAATTAGCATAATGCAAAAACTTACTGTTCAATGTTTGTACTGTGAAAATCTTAAACAACATGTACTGTTAAAAACATTTAATACACCTATAAATTCCATAATATTTATGAATGATACAAATAGTTACCATTAAAATGAAATGTTATATACATTTAGCATTACACTTTAACAAATTCAACAACAGCCTGAAGCATACCAGAAATACAATCTACATCAATTACACCATCTAAAACTAACAAGAGAAATATTCAACATCAGATACAAAATAATAAAACACTAGAAAACTAAATTGCACAGTACGCAAAACGTTAGTTTCATATATATCATAATAATATAAAAGATGTAATAAATAAATAAAAACCGATCAAACAACATTACCAATAAAAAGTAATTCCATTACATGCCAAACCTATCAAACAACTGTCTGAACTACAACTTAACAAAAAAAATCATAACAACAAAAATACATTGAAATGCAATATTCAACTAGCATTATGTTATAAAAAAATAATTAACAGCTAGAACCTACGCAGAACAACATTAAAAATCATATACAAAATTTTAAATCAATGAAAAACTGAATTACATAGTAGATATGAATGCAAGTTTAACATGTCAATGATTAAGAGTATCACTAAAAAGTAATTCCAAAACATGCAAAACTAACAAAATATCATCCTCAAATACAACTAAGAAACAAGTTCATAAAAACAACAATACAATAGAAAAATCTTCAACTCTTCAAAGAAGCTAAACAGTTCCTTTTGTTATGACCTACTTCATTTACATTGACTACATTTGTTTCTTTTGTTGTGAGAATAATCAAATCCACCACGGTCTTTCTGCACCACGAACCTCTTTATGAGGCCTAATTAAAACATCATATTCAATCACGACAGACTTATCAAAAATATTGATACAAAAACTAAGAATACTAAATAAATATAGCATAACACATAAACTTACAGAACTTAACAAAATTTAAATATAAATTTAAATTTGAAAAATTAAACAAATGTTAAGCAAACATAGTACTACACATAAAAACACACTTTGGCATGGAAATGAATCTGCTACTAGAACCTAATTCATCCATGAATAAATCAAATAACCTACAAAAAATGTATTTATAATCGATATAAACTACATAATATGCATACACAAAACAAATAAAACTTACCTAAATTAAAGTTTGAAATTAGTAAGCTGATCAAAAAATCAACACGATGATGCTAAACTCGAACAATCAAAAATTGAGAATACGATGAAAATGAGATTAAGAAGAAGAAAAGGTATACAAGAATCGACGTTGAGAAGAAATGAAGATCAATACTGGTATTTGAAATCGAGATTGAAAAATAAAACCAAACCAGAAACTACTGCTTTCTTTTCTACTCTAGTATTCAAACAAAACAGAAATGAAGAAAAGCGAAGCTCCTTTCTTTTTTACTTAAACCAAACCAGAAATTTCTTTCTTTTCTAGTCAAACCAAACCAGAAACTCCTTGTCATGTTCCTTTCTTTCTTCCCAAGTATTCAACCTCCCACTAGACAAAATCTTCTCCTCATTCTCCACCTTCTTCAGCTCAACATACGGCACTACCGAGCCCATTACCACCTCCTTCGACAATGAAAAAAGCACATCAGCCCCTTCACTTTCAATATTCTCATCCCCAGCCCTCTCCACATTTTTAGCCTCACCCTCCCAATGCTCAAAATCTCTATACCTAATACTGAATTTCTTTGGCACGTATCCGCTACACTTTCACAACTGCCTACCAAAAATAGATGCATTCTTACTGGAAAAACCTGGATCTCCAGCTGAAATTCCCTGCACGTCCTCACAGTCAGCCAGAGGCACCTCTGCGCATATCCTCGCAAGATTTTTATACTACAATGATGGGAAGGTGTCAGTTTTGTTCGGCAGGTCGACCAACAATTAGGCAACCTTGCTTTCTTCATTTTTTTTATTGTAGTTGCGACACAAAAACGTCGAGGGCTTATGTTTCAGGAAGCGGAACCAGCGCTTATGGACCCACACACTACACTCGTCGCAGCTAACCATTTCCTTACCGTCGTCGAAGGTAGCACCGCATGAGCAGTCGACCTTTCACGATTCAAATACCCACTCGTCAAGAGGATCAAACGGCTGGATTAGGTGAGAGCGGGATTTCATTAATTCAGAAATAGGTTGAGGTTTTTGCAAGATCAAAAATTTCCGAGGTTTTGGGATTTTTATTTTGCTTTCGGGGAAATGTAGAAGGGAAATGGAACTACGGTATAGTGAAGGATTATTTTGGCTATTACTTGTTCACTTGCTCGTATTAAATTGGCTGGGTTGGAGCCCTGATGGACACGGGTAGGCCGGTGGTGCTTTGACTTTGATTGATGGAACATTCTTACAAGTAAGAGCATTCCCAACCAGTTACCTATAAACCACTTCTTGATTGAGTTAGCAGTATGTCCTAGGGGGAAATTATTGAATTTGTTACATATATCTTACTCGATAACCAATCATGTTCAAAATAAAAAGTATTTTCTTTCTATTATATACTTGATATAATATGTCATATTAATTAATTAATTTAATTAAAAGTATATTTAATAGAAAATCCATAATCGGTATGTTTTGTAGTAGCAATAATATGTTGTAACCACGAGTGATTTATCATAATAAAATAAACATACCGTTTTAAACATTCCTTGTTAAGATGTATTGAGAATGGATATTGATGCATCCATTGAGACTGAAGTACATAAGACTCTCCAAATGTTGAGCAGTGTAGTACTCATAACTGTTGGAAGTACCAGGTAGTTACGTCTTGATAATTATTAGATAATTATGGAATAACTCACTGATAGTTTTATGTTGGTTAATATAACTAAGGTCAATTAGAAAATATCGATGTAAGATAGTTGCACCATTCTCTTAACTTGAGAATATTGTTGATCTTCAATATGAAAGTTCCGCTTTGATTTTAGTAAATCTGTGGCCTGTAGTCTATCAAATGACTATAATTGGATCAAGTGGAAGCATTGGAAGTGAAACACTATTCAAATAAGTATCCATCTCCTCAATTATATAAGGTTAGTATCATGGTCAACTGAAGTCAACTCAGAGTTAAAAGTATCCGACTAAAGCCTTTCGGTCAATGATGATTGTTAATATTGAACCAAAGACTTTGTTTTTGGACTGTAGAGTTGAATATAGATGATATTGGAATTTTGGCCATTACCAAATTTCATAAGTCCAAGATGATATTATTTTGACGAAGAGAATTGGTGCAAATAATAGTCACAATCAGGTAATGCTTATCAAAGTAAAATTAGATTTTACCAAAAGCAAGTAAGCGGTAAATTTGGCCAAAAATGTAATACCAGCTATTAGGCGATGTGTGAACGTTAATATTTGAATAGTTCAATATTAGTCGCTGACCAAATTACACCTAATGGGTCACAATCGAAATATTCTTTTGGCCAAACGATTTAAATAATTTATAATTGTTATAAATTAATTAATATTTATGAAATATTAATTATAAAATTTTATTTTGATTTGATAAACAAATATTATTAAATATATTTATAATAGTTATGAATATACTAATTGAAATACAATACTGATACACGTTTAAATTAGATTTAAATGCAATACAATTTGTTTGGACTTTAAATGGGTTTGAAGCCTATATGACGGCTAGTGTGTTCGACCATGACAGAGCATGATGGTGTGCGGCCTTATGATGGCAATAGGGAGGCTTTGTTTGGATGGATAAGAGAGAGAATGGGTAGGAGAGAAAAGAGGATCTAGATCCTAATTTATCTCTCTATTCTCTCCTCTATATAAACATCATTATCCTCGCTTATTAACTTTTTTTCAGAGCCTCCATTTTCATCTATTTTCGAACTAAATTATACTTCATCTTCCCCTCCATTTCTAAATCTCAAATTAAATAAAACAATTGTTATTTATTACCTTGTGGTCATCATTTTAGGAGCTAGCACTAGTTCAAGGAGTTGATTTCATCATTTCAAGGTGTACTAATAGGCTTTGGAGATAAGGTGATTATATGATTTTAAATTATATAATAATATTTAGATAATTTATACATCGTATATTATTTGTTCGTTAGGTGATGATTCTATAATATCGATATATCATCACATTTAGAATGATTGTTTGTTTATATATTTGTATATAATATGTGACGCCCCACCTCTATGCTCATAATAACAAAGAGTATTAAAGAAAATACTGTCTATTATTACGAAGAATAAGGCTGGATAGGAGCGACCATCCGTAGTTGGCCTTACACTAATATTGGTTATCTCGATAGGAGTGGTACATACTTTTTATTTTTCATCTTATTCATTTACTCCCATCGACACACCCAATTATCAGTATAAAACAAACTACGATGGTTCGTAATAGTTTAGGACATTAGATATAACGATAACACAGATAATATAAATGCGGAACACAGATAAAAACAAAAGTCTCATATATATATAACTGATGCCAGTTAATACATAGTTGACACAATACATATGATACAACCACAACTGTCGACTCTAGAAGTTATATATACAAGTACATTATCGACTAATATACATGAATACAAATCGTTCTATACAATGACACGACTACTACAAAATGACGCTGACAGCTTCAGACGATGTGAAAAGTCTTCATATCCTGAACAGCAACTCAAAGAAGAAAATCTACAACCTGAAATAACTCGGGTCTGACCCGAGTATTACATTCAAAAGAAAATAATACCCAGGTCAGTCTAATTCAAACCAGTTTATTAGTGCATATAGGCAGTAATAATTTTAATAGACGACAGTCACAATAATTCCCGTCTATCCGATTCTTTAAAAAAAGAAACCGGATAACGGTCAATATAACACTTAACAGTGTTTAACAAAAATCAGCAGATTTAAATCATCAACAGAGATAAATAAACAATTTATCAAATCGACTAAATCAATTTAAAACTATCAAATCTGATAGGGCTGCAGTACACGCACGCGTGTACTGCCTCGCCACTATCAAACGAAATGCATTAAAGATCAACGGAAATTCACGAAACGCGCATAAGGTCAAACCCAGAGAAAGTCGGGTTCAACACAAATGCGATTCAAATAAATGGTCGAGACATAAAATTAAGTCTCGGCCCAAGTTCAACTCAACCAACAGAAACAATGGCTGCACAGAGACAGCAGGGTACAACATGCCTCAAAGTATCGGTCGATACTAACAAGCATGCGTGGTCAGGAAACCCAAATACTACTTGAAACAGGTATGTAACTGTCCCAAATGGTCAAGACAAATGTAATGAATGACCAAACTCAAAGAAACTGCAAAGGTCAAACCCAAATATTGGGTTCAACACCAGGTAATTGAACAAGACCGGAAATTCAAGGAGGCACCAAACAATCAACTGAGTGCAACAAACCAAAGCATCACCAAGACAGTGTGCAAGCGAAGACAAGGGAACTGCACAACTTCGAATAAACACTACAAGGAAATATAAACAAGATCAAACTGAAACAAAAGAATTCAGACTAAATACACATGCCAGACTCAACTGGAACGGTGCAGTATGGCCAGAGTGAAGATGATTAGACTGCAATATCAAAGGAATGGGTGCAACAATGTCAAAGACAACTGAAACAAGCCAGAACTGCCTCAGCCATCAAGACATGTGCAATGTAGCATACAAGTAATGCGAAACTGTCAAGTAGACAGAGAATCATGAAACAAACACATATATATGTACAAAAATGTATATATATATATATATATGAAGTATCAAGTGCCTAAGCCACAGTGAAATGCTTAAGGCAAAAGCAGCAAATACATGTCCAGATAAATCAAATGCAATAGTGCATCTAAAACTACTGGGATGAATGCACCAATACAAAGAAATTCTACAAATCAAGTGAAACAAAACAGAGATATGATCAAGTATAACAGTCGAGTGTCAGTTCTCAATATACACGCTGAAGCAACCCAATTAAGTGTTTGCACTCCAGAAGCAAAACTCAAACTAAGGCAAGCTCGAGTCTAAAATCCCCAAAAGATAATCAAAGTCTACGAAAGTACATGTATGCACATACTCGAGTGCACATACATGTCCAAATCGAATGAAACAGCAAAAAGAAACTACAACTGAAACCGTGATGTATAAGGACTGTAATTTCAACTGGAGACTCAACGATACATGCAACATCATGAACAACAGAAGTTCGAGCAACATCACAGGTGATGAACAACAGGAAGGGTATGAAGATCATAAGGCTCAGTGATACTCAAGCGCTAAATCAACTGAAACAGTAATGAAAATGCAACCCAGTGACAATAATGTTTGAAGTAAATACAGAGAACACTTTACAGTGATACAGTACAACATACATGTGCTCAGATCAAATGACTAGAAGTTCAAGACTGATAATATGGAACATTAATAATGAAGACTGTGCTATCATATGTACAAATGCAAAGATCAACGAAGACTCCAGAGAAATGCAAAAAGCATTGTGACATCAAGATCAAAACCAGAAACTACATGAATACCCATCAGTGCAGACTTGAGCCAGGTACAAAATTGACCAACTACAAAGGCCGTAGTAAGTGCAGACAACCCAAACTCAAGATTTTAGAATGCAATACAGTTCGAACATGGTCACCAGTGAATAATATATACATACGTACTCAAGGCAACATGGAAACAGTTCCAGTGCCAAAGTTACAGAGAAAAATCAAGCAATTAGTGGTTATAATTTCAACGAAGTCAAAGTCGAAATCACCCAAAATTTAATCTGTGAAATAAAACTCTTTTTTTTTTCCTCAAACAAAAAAAACAGTGTCGAAGACAACTAAACAAACGAAATCAACAACAATTCGATTTCCAGGAATTTAAACAAGTGAACTAGGGAATCGTTTCCACAACAAAACAATTTCGCAAATCAAAGTGGCCGAGATACAGCCATAACAGTAATCAACAAGTCAAGAAACCCAACAATCAACGAAACGAACTATATCTCAGTTCAAAATCGCATAAACATTTCAGAGCCAACAACATTCGATGGAGAGAATTGAATTAGAAGTGAGTGCTGAACACTCACCTTTGCCGAAGCGAAGACGAGTATAGCGAAGGCACGTCGATCTATAGAGCAGAGAACCTTCGATCGAGCTACAAAGGAGAGCGAGCCTGCCCTAATTTCTTTGAACGAGGCCGCCATTATTTCGTCTTCGATTTTTGTTTTAGGGTTATCCCAATTGAAAAATGGGAACGGGTCAAAAATGCCATTCAAACAAAAAGGGAGACCCGGTTTACATGGTTATCACTTGCAACCAAATGGCAACCAAAGAATTGGGCTAAATGAATTTAAAGCCCGTATCACCACTAACCAATTTTTTTTCAAAGAATTTCAACATGATTTTAAACTCCAATGGCACTAATCAAATAATTCGATCGTCATTTTGGCGGCAATTAAAAATTACTAAATCTCGGGTTGTTACAGACTCCCCTCCTTATAGAAATTGCGTCCACGCAATCATAGGGAATAAATGGACAAAAGGTAACAACCAAAAGAGCAAGGCAATGACGAGTGCATAAGCAAAGCAAATGTCAGCAGGGGAAGTACTAGATATGAAATCAAAAGGTTCGACTGCTTCAAATCAAAAGAATCAACATCGTGGGAATCAGGGATCAAAATCAGACGACTAACAAAAGCAAGAACAATCGAGTTCCAGCAACTAAAAGAGAAGGAAAAACAGAGCAGAAATCCTATACAGAGCACGAATTGAACGTGAGTAAATCAAATTACTCACCTGAATCGCCAGAGAAAAAGATGAAGCTCAAATCTCAAAAATCGCAAATATTCAATCATCAAAATCGATAATTGAATTTTCAAATCGCAAATATTTACTTATCTCAAATGATAATCAGAAGACAAATCAAATATCTGATTATCCCAAACGATAGTCAGAAAACAAATCAAATATCTAATTATCTCAAACGATAATCAGAAAACAAATCAAATATTTAATTATCTCAAACGATAATCAGAAAACAAATCAAATATCTGATTATCTCAAACGATAGTCAGAAAACAAATATTCAATTATCAAAAACGATAATCAAATTTCTCAAATCAACAAATAATCGATTATCACAAGTGATAATCAAATTTCAAATTCAACAAATATTCGATTATAAAAAACGATAATCAAATTTCTCAAATCAACAAGTATTTAATTATCTCAAGCGATAATTAAATCTAAAATCAACAAATATTTAATTATCTAAAGCGATAATTAAATTCGAAATCAGCAAATATTTAATTATCAAAAGCGATAATTAAATCTCAAAGCAACAAATATTTAATTATCTAAAGTGATAATTAAATCTCAAATCAACAAATATTTAATTATCTAAAGCGATAATTAAATTCGAAATCAGCAAATATTTAATTATCAAAAGCGATAATTAAATCTCAAAGCAACAAATATTTAATTATCAAAAGCGATAATTAAATCTCAAAGCAACAAATATTTAATTATCTAAAGCGATAATTAAATCTCAAAGCAACAAATATTTAATTATCTAAAGTGATAATTAAATCTCAAAGCAACAAATATTTAATTATCTAAAGTGATAATTAAATCTCAAATCAACAAATATTTAATTATCTAAAGTGATAATTAAAAGCAACAAATATCCGATTATCAAAAACGATAATCAGAACTCATATCAACAAATATCTAATTATCACAAGCGATAATTAGAAACAACAAATATCCGATTATCAAAAACGATAATCAGAACTCATATCAACAAATATCTAATTATCACAAGCGATAATTAGAAACAACAAATATCCGATTATCAAAAACGATAATCAGAACTCATATCAACAAATATCTAATTATCACAAGCGATAATTAGAAACAACAAATATCCGATTATCAAAAACGATAATCAGAACTCATATCAACAAATATCTAATTATCAAAAGCGATAATTAGAAACAACAAATATCCGATTATCAAAAACGATAATCAGAACTCATATCAACAAATATCCAATTACCTGTAGATAATTGGATGCAACAAATATCTAGAAATCAATTAATAAGACTAGAAAATCAACATAAAAGCTTGGATCGATCCCATCAGATGGCGAGTTTTTAATTCGCCGCACGTGCAACAACATATGGCCGAAGCCTACCAAGTACTCAACATAATTTTGGCGCCCATCAGATTGACCCGAAGGTCCGCAGAGTGACCCGAAGGTCTAGTACTGGTATTTGACCCGAAGGTCCATCATATGACCCGAAGGTCCATCATATGACCCGAAGGTCCATCATAGTGGCTCGAAAGCACACGAAAGCATCAAATATTTCAATTAACGAGTCCGGAATTAACCGAAATAGCAAACGCACATGTCCCATACCACGTGTTTTACTAAATCGTTTGATTCTCTTCATCGTTTCCTTGAAAGTGTAAAATTCATCAAAATCATCAAAACAACAGATATTCAATTAACGAGTCCGGAATTAACCGAAATAGTAAAAGTGTGGTTCCATACTCCGCACTTTTGCTAAATCGTTTAAATCTCTTCATCGTTTCCTTGAAAGTGCAAAATTGTGTACTTTGTAAAAATACACTTTACATTCTCAAACGGACAAGTCCGGAATTAAGCGAATCAGTAAAAGAAAGGGGTCATAGTCCTCGATTTTGCTGAAACGTTTAAATCGCTTCCTCATTCTTTTGAAATCACAAACTGTAAAATTTTTGAACAGTTTTATTTATTTTGTAAAAATAACAATTCACCTTCTCAACTGGACAAGTTCGGAGTTAAGCGAAACAGTAAAAGAAAGGGGTCATAATCCTCGATTTTGCTGAATCGTTTAAGTCGTTTTCTCATTCTTTTGAAAACGCAAACTGCTAAAATTTTTGAAAACAATTTTCATTCTAAAACGATTTTCCAATCACGTGATTAAAGCAGCAAATCAGTAACAATTTCGATAAGGAAATTGTACTTCTCAAAATACCGTAAAAACGGTTACACATCAGTATTGCGGAATAACCGCTTGAAAATCTACTTTTTAAAAATTTGGTTGTTACTGAAGTCAAAGCGACCGAAATTTTAAAACATCAAATATCTCATCAAAAGAATTCACATCAAAATGTGACATCAGAGAATTTTCATTCATTAAAATTGTCAACAAAACACCGTGCCTCAAAAATTCAGCATTGGTGTAAAAAGTCCGTTATAAAAATAACGGCAACAAAATACGTATCATAACTAAGCATCGGTTCAACGTACAATAAATGCAATAACGTGCAATTCAAATTTTTGCACGTACTACAAAATGAACAAAGAAATCATTCGAAAGTATCTTCAATGAAGATAATTTAAAACGGCAAAAATCTAATCAATAAATGATTAGTACAAAAGAATGCCAGCGGAAATTTCAACAAAAATCACATATCTGCAATTTCTTCGAATCCTCAATTCGGATTCGAAATTCTCAAAGAAACAAATAATTACAGCTATGTAAACAACAATTGGAATTCATATCAATTTCGTATTTTGATTCTTAAATCAAAAAGATTATCAGTTGTACTCAGCGAAGACAGTTTCACTGTTTCCGCTGCGCACTCTGATAAATAGAACACAAATCAATCAAATCATCAGAATACAATTTCACTATTATTTTTAAATAAAGTTATTTAAAAATTTCATCTAAATTTCAAAACTTTAGTTTTGACTCAAGCACAAATAAAACATCGACCAATAGTTGTAACATATGTTCCTTCCGAGTTAAGTTTTATATTATGTCCATAAACCCCAAGCTCTGATACCAACTGTGACGCCCCACCTCTATGCTCATAATAACAAAGAGTATTAAAGAAAATACTGTCTATTATTACGAAGAATAAGGCTGGATAGGAGCGACCATCCGTAGTTGGCCTTACACTAATATTGGTTATCTCGATAGGAGTGGTACATACTTTTTATTTTTCATCTTATTCATTTACTCCCATCGACACACCCAATTATCAGTATAAAACAAACTACGATGGTTCGTAATAGTTTAGGACATTAGATATAACGATAACACAGATAATATAAATGCGGAACACAGATAAAAACAAAAGTCTCATATATATATAACTGATGCCAGTTAATACATAGTTGACACAATACATATGATACAACCACAACTGTCGACTCTAGAAGTTATATATACAAGTACATTATCGACTAATATACATGAATACATATCGTTCTATACAATGACACGACTACTACAAAATGACGCTGACAGCTTCAGACGATGTGAAAAGTCTTCATATCCTGAACAGCAACTCAAAGAAGAAAATCTACAACCTGAAATAACTCGGGTCTGACCCGAGTATTACATTCAAAAGAAAATAATACCCAGGTCAGTCTAATTCAAACCAGTTTATTAGTGCATATAGGCAGTAATAATTTTAATAGACGACAGTCACAATAATTCCCGTCTATCCGATTCTTTAAACAAAGAAACCGGATAACGGTCAATATAACACTTAACAGTGTTTAACAAAAATCAGCAGATTTAAATCATCAACAGAGATAAATAAACAATTTATCAAATCGACTAAATCAATTTAAAACTGTCAAATCTGATAGGGCTGCAGTACACGCACGCGTGTACTGCCTCGCCACTATCAAACGAAATGCATAAAAGATCAACGGAAATTCACGAAACGCGCATAAGGTCAAACCCAGAGAAAGTCGGGTTCAACACAAATGCGATTCAAATAAATGGTCGAGACATAAAATTAAGTCTCGGCCCAAGTTCAACTCAACCAACAGAAACAATGGCTGCACAGAGACAGCAGGGTACAACACGCCTCAAAGTATCGGTCGATACTAACAAGCATGCGTGGTCAGGAAACCCAAATACTACTTGAAACAGGTATGTAACTGTCCCAAATGGTCAAGACAAATGTAATGAATGACCAAACTCAAAGAAACTGCAAAGGTCAAACCCAAATATTGGGTTCAACACCAGGTAATTGAACAAGACCGGAAATTCAAGGAGGCACCAAACAATCAACTGAGTGCAACAAACCAAAGCATCACCAAGACAGTGTGCAAGCGAAGACAAGGGAACTGCACAACTTCGAATAAACACTACAAGGAAATATAAACAAGATCAAACTGAAACAAAAGAATTCAGACTAAATACACATGCCAGACTCAACTGGAACGGTGCAGTATGGCCAGAGTGAAGATGATTAGACTGCAATATCAAAGGAATGGGTGCAACAATGTCAAATACAACTGAAACAAGCCAGAACTGCCTCAGCCATCAAGACATGTGCAATGTAGCATACAAGTAATGCGAAACTGTCAAGTAGACAGAGAATCATGAAACAAACACATATATATGTACAAAAATGTATATATATATATATATATGAAGTATCAAGTGCCTAAGCCACAGTGAAATGCTTAAGGCAAAAGCAGCAAATACATGTCCAGATAAATCAAATGCAATAGTGCATCTAAAACTACTGGGATGAATGCACCAATACAAAGAAATTCTACAAATCAAGTGAAACAAAACAGAGATATGATCAAGTATAACAGTCGAGTGTCAGTTCTCAATATACACGCTGAAGCAACCCAATTAAGTGTTTGCACTCCAGAAGCAAAACTCAAACTAAGGCAAGCTCGAGTCTAAAATCCCCAAAAGATAATCAAAGTCTACGAAAGTACATGTATGCACATACTCGAGTGCACATACATGTCCAAATCGAATGAAACAGCAAAAAGAAACTACAACTGAAACCGTGATGTATAAGGACTGTAATTTCAACTGGAGACTCAACGATACATGCAACATCATGAACAACAGAAGTTCGAGCAACATCACAGGTGATGAACAACAGGAAGGGTATGAAGATCATAAGGCTCAGTGATACTCAAGCGCTAAATCAACTGAAACAGTAATGAAAATGCAACCCAGTGACAACAATGGTTGAAGTAAATACAGAGAACACTTTACAGTGATACAGTACAACATACATGTGCTCAGATCAAATGACTAGAAGTTCAAGACTGATAATATGGAACATTAATAATGAAGACTGTGCTATCATATGTACAAATGCAAAGATCAACGAAGACTCCAGAGCAATGCAAAAAGCATTGGGACATCAAGATCAAAACCAGAAACTACATGAATACCCATCAGTGCAGACTTGAGCCAGGTACAAAATTGACCAACTACAAAGGCCGTAGTAAGTGCAGACAACCCAAACTCAAGATTTTAGAATGCAATACAGTTCGAACATGGTCACCAGTGAATAATATATACATACGTACTCAAGGCAACATGGAAACAGTGCCAGTGCCAAAGTTATAGAGAAAAATCAAGCAATTAGTGGTTATAATTTCAACGAAGTCAAAGTCGAAATCACCCAAAATTTAATCTGTGAAATAAAACTCTTTTTTTTCCTCAAACAAAAAAAACAGTGTCGAAGACAACTAAACAAACGAAATCAACAACAATTCGATTTCCAGGAATTTAAACAAGTGAACTAGGGAATCGTTTCCACAACAAAACAATTTCGCAAATCAAAGTGGCCGAGATACAGCCATAACAGTAATCAACAAGTCAAGAAACCCAACAATCAACGAAACGAACTATATCTCAGTTCAAAATCGCATAAACATTTCAGAGCCAACAACATTCGATGGAGAGAATTGAATTAGAAGTGAGTGCTGAACACTCACCTTTGCCGAAGCGAAGACGAGTATAGCGAAGGCACGTCGATCTATAGAGCAGAGAACCTTCGATCGAGCTACAAAGGAGAGCGAGCCTGCCCTAATTTCTTTGAACGAGGCCGCCATTATTTCGTCTTCGATTTTTGTTTTAGGGTTATCCCAATTGAAAAATGGGAACGGGTCAAAAATGCCATTCAAACAAAAAGGGAGACCCGGTTTACATGGTTATCACTTGCAACCAAATGGCAACCAAAGAATTGGGCTAAATGAATTTAAAGCCCGTATCACCACTAACCAATTTTTTTTCAAAGAATTTCAACATGATTTTAAACTCCAATGGCACTAATCAAACAATTCGATCGTCATTTTGGCGACAATTAAAAATTACTAAATCTCGGGTTGTTACATAATAACAATAAATTTATGTATACACCTTTTATTATCACATCTAAAAATTAAAAAAAAAATTAATTTTTTTAAATTTATATTAATTAATGTACATTATTTAATTATACTAGCTTCATAATTCAAATATTAATTCATACAATATACAAAATATAGTTTTAATATTTTCTATAAATAAATTTTTACTTAATGAACTTTCGGCATAATTAAAATAATTTTATAAATATGTATATTTATTTCAAATGTTATTTAAATCATTTGATTCTATAAATTAATAATATATTATATATATTATCTAAAATATGTTTTGAATTTTATAAAATTAAATTTACATCTAGTAATAGTTTCAGTAAATAAAAAATTAATTTTTTGTATGTAATTTAAATATTTAAATCATAGCCGAAGTTATTAATTGAATTTAAAATCTACTTTAATTATAAAATATATAAATAAATACTAAAATGTCGTTGAATTTTTGTTGAAATATTTAAATTTTAAATTTTCTTTTGAAAAATATTCTTTATTATTTTTCGTTAATTTCTGTACAAAAATTAGTGTATATATAAAATATTTAAAATAAAAATTTTTTTTTGTCATGAGCAGTATAATAAAGATATATTTATTTTATATACTGTATATATATTTCATTAACTTTGTGTGTACATATATATTATTAAGTTATATATTTATATATTATATATGTTTATTTAAATAAAAATAAAAAATTGGTTTTCATTATGAATTTTCGGTAAAATAGATAAAAAATTAATATAATTTTAAATAATTTCAATTATATACATTTTTTAAAACAATTTCAATTATATTCATATACATACATACATACAGAGACACACACACAAACACACACACACACGTTTATATATATATAAAATTTCATATACATTATTTTTAATTTTAAAATAATATATATATATATTTGTAATATTTTGAATACATAAATAAAGTACATAAACATACATTCGGACGATAGATTTATATACTAGTAGAGCTAGCATGTCTGTTGCCGTGTAAATCACAAAACTTATATTCGGGCATGTTAAACCTTGCTCGGATTGTAATATGACACATGGACACACATAGACACGTGTATATGATACATGTATGCGTATATATTATAATATTATGTACTTGATACAAAACCATATTATAGATATAAAGAAAATAATGATTTCATCTAAAAGGAAATTTAGGAACGTTCTAAATAAACTAGACTTCATGGGTCCAACAAAGATCCAAAGTGGAAAAAATATTAAAATTCACCTATTACTTCCGCCATGGGCTGACCCAGTTCCAACAGTAGTATAAAAGCCCAATAGCCTATGCGGTTTAAATTAGTTATGTTAAGGTTAACTAATCAAGCTCATAGCCCAGATAGTATGGTGTATAAAAAGGTAGTATCGAAGGATTGAGTTTGGATAATTAAGTACTCCTTTGAAGTGACCCACTTTTCTCTATATCTATTTTAGTGATTTTCAGTTGAGTTTTTTTATTTTGATATAAAACAATGGATCACTTCTCTTAATTAATTTCCCAAGATCAGAATTTTACCAATATAAAAATATTAATATATAAATCAAATCATGTCATTTATATATATGAAGATATATAAATGTTTTTTGCCTATCAGAGCAATTAAAATGGCAAAGAAATTCAATCACACAGTATTTCTCATATTTGAGAGATTTTGTGTCTCATATCCATTTCTACCTTTTCTTTAATCTTCTTTTTTTAATTCAAGCTTGATTAATATTTAATTCAAATATTACCACTTATTATTTTCTTGTTTTGTTTCCCAACTTGTTCTATAGCCCAGATTAATTTATTTCTGGATTTACAACCCTTGTATTTAACCTTTGGGATTTAGGCATTTGATACTTGATTTTTGATTGATACTGGGTGTTAAAACAACTCATGCATATTAGTTTAGCCTGGGATTCTTATTTCAATCACAACATTTTGTGTCAGGTAAAATACTCATATTCTAGTTTATAAAGTATGCAATGATCATATGAATAATAAGGTAGTAAACTAGTTTAAAGCCAAGCAGAGGAAAACAATACAATTAAACCAGAATGCTAACTCAACTAACATGACAAATGGAGACTTAGCATATGCATGAAGACAGTATGATTAAGGCAATGTCAACAATCAGACCAAAGCAAAACTTTCAGTTGAACCTATAATGAATACAACTGATGTTCTCTAAGTAAATACCAAATGATAGTGATCAATATGCTGTGGGGTGATGGACATGCTTATTACAAACAAGATCACATGATACTACAAACTACAACAGGTTTGACTATAACCAAATGCAACCAGACTTGAATCAAGTATCTAGATAATGGGGTTTAGTTCTGTATAGTTGCAGTGAAGCCTACAAGTGTTAAGCATGCATATGAACTTATTACCCAAAGCAATACAAGTTTTTACTGGAAAATCAAATGCCCAGATAGGATTACAGGCTATGTCTTCAAGCTTTTGCATGTGCTTGTATCAATTACAAGTCATCCGTCTCAATCCATCAGATTACTTCAGAATCTATTACTTAAATCCATAACTCACAAGCACATCTGTTACTTAAATCAACAATCCTCAAGCACATAATACTTCAGTTTTTACATGTTCTTTTCAAAACCCAGTAAACATCAAATTCTGAGAAATACATAAGACATAAAAGAGTTGCCTAACTTATTTAGTACAATAATACTGCTACTTTTCTTAAGCATTTTAAATTCATCAAGATCTTCAAATATCCATGCAAGAAAGCTACTCATGCATCTTTCCCTACAGCAATACTTTGAGCTGCCTCAATAAAAATGAGACACCCTAAATATTGCAAAGGCAACAAATAGGGTCAGAAATAAATTCTGGTGTGAGTGAAATCAAAGATTAAAGTAACTTGTATATTCTTATGACTGTGCAAAGAGCATATATGTTTGATGCTATTCAATTTCATATTAAAACCTAAGTATGTGTATCTTTAAACTTATCTAACAATCATACATCCAAGCATTCATCCATCTTACTTCATTCAGTTGTACATGCACAAACTCCTATGGAATAACATCCTAAATTCCATAACATAATTTCTCAACCTCATTTTCATTTTATTTAGTCTGAAACTCCTGCCATTGAACACAAAGTGTGCATTGCAAAGGGGCTCAATTCTATTAACCCTTTACACAGAGGCCTACAGGACTTAAGCAAGTCATGCACATATTCATCATCCACCTGATGATAAATAGATCAAGGCAATAATCCAAAATTAGCTTGTAATTTAGAGACCATGCTTATTTTTCTTTCTGAAAAAAATGTTATTAATTAAAGAAATGCTCTATTTTCTTTTCTTCCTTCCATATATCAAAGAAAACATACTCAGTGGTTTCAGCTAGACATACAAAGTATTTTTGCAAAGCATCACATCCCATTTAAGGTCATTTTTATTCAATCATATTTTCTAAATCTTGCATACATATTTACTTTCATAAACATTCTCATGCCTTGCATAAATCGGGTGAAATCACACAAAATATTACACTTAGTTTTACTGTGAACATAGGGCATGATTTTTGAGAAAAACCCATAAAAACATATTGGCTTCTGATATGAACAAATCAGCGCATATTTGTAACATTGCATTGTTCATATCATTTTTAATATAAACTAGGCATAAGCATGAATCTCATTATTCACACTGCCTACTTCTTTTCTTTCATTGATACCCTATTTCTCAGTAAAACATTTAGTTCATTTTCATATAAAAACTAGAATACAAAATCTAATCCTGTGGTTAGAGTATTTGTTTGATTATTTATATTTCAAAACAAAAATTGAAACCATCACAACAGATCAAAACAGATTAAAATCTCAACCCAAAAATTCAACCAGAATACCATCCATGATCAACATATTTTCATTCAGAGAATAAAATCAATCAGAAAAACATAATATAATTTTTATATAAAATAACTTGGCTGCCCTTAACTTGGGTCTTAATGCCTCAAATCTCATAAGTGATTAATCAATCACCGTCCTCTTCTCTTCCCCGAGAATGCTTAAGCTTGAAAACATTGTGAGTTTTGCTTTTTTTTTCTATTTCTCTGTTTTCTCTCAGAAACAAACTGCTGCTATCCTCTCATTTTTAAAACATTTAGCTAGGGTTTAGTAGAGAGAAAAGCCCATTTTATCCTCATACAATTTAGAGAATTATGTATATATGTTTATGGCTAAATGTGCCATTTTCTTTTTGATTTCTATTTCAGGTAAAACAGTTGCCTTTCTTCTTTTCTGGGTACATGCCATTTGCATGTTTCTTATGCACATTATTTTCATGTGACTTAGCTTCATTGTGTATTTCCTTAAATATGAATTGTTCACTCATATCTCTCTTTATAAATTTAATTCCTAGCTATTATTTTTTTAGCCATTTGTTTTTCTCTTGATTTATTTTAAAAATGTATTTATGCACAATTAATACTAAACTGGTTTTATGCAATTTAATTATCAGGAAGATTTATTTTATCACTTGATATTTCTCTGGCTACTCATATTTAATATATATATATATGAGATATGTGTATGTAAAACTCACTCATATTTGATCATTTTCTTCTCATTATTATTCATTGAAAAATCACCATCCTCTTATTTAATTATTTCACTTACTCTTAATATTTATTTTCAAACAATTCTATTCTTTAAATATTTCCTATTAATTGATTTTCATTTTTCTTTTCAAAATTATTTTCATCTCAATAGTTTGGGTCTTCACATACTCTCCTCCTAAATGGAATTGTGTCCCACAATTATTATATTTTTTTTTCATTACATAGTATAATTTTATTTTAGAAATTTCAGAAACTCATGCATTCAAAACCAATCAAATACACATAAGTAATATTTAAATCTATTATAATTTTAGGCATACCTTTAAGCAGAAAATAGATTAGGTAATTTATCCTTCATCCTATCTTCAGCCTCCCATGTAAAGACATTCTCATCTAAGCTCCACTGGATTTTAACCAATTTAATTACTTTATGTCTCAATTTCTTTTCTTCTCTAACCACAATGCTCACTGGTTCCTTCTTATAAACCATATTTTCTTGAATTTCAACATGTGTAGGAGATTCAAGAATGGTCTCCTTATCATGCACCCATTTCCTCAATTGAGATACATGAAATACATCATGTATGTTACTCAATTCCTCTGGCAATTTTAGCTTATAAGCCAAAGTTCCTATTCTTTGAATAATTTCATATGGACCTATATATCTTGGTGTTAATTTTCCTGCCTTGCCAAACCTCCGTATTTTTCTCATTGGTGAAACTTTGAGGAATACATAATTTCCTACCTCAAATTCCACTGGCCTTCTCCCTTTATCTGCATATGCCTTTTGTCTTTCTTGTGCTGCTCTCATTCTCTGCCTCACTAATTCAATTCTTGCAGAAGTTTCTTTCACATGTTCTGGTCCAAGCAACACTCTTTCACTTGCCTCCATCCGACATGCAGGAGATAGACAAGGCTTCCCATACAAGGCCTTAAATGGAGCCATTCCTATAGTGGATTGGAAGCTATTGTTATAAGCAAATTCAGCTAAGTAGAGATGATCTTCCCAGCTGCCTCCAAAGTCAAGTATACATGCTCTAAGTAAATCTTCTAAAATCTTGTTAACAATCTCAGTTTGCCCATCTGTTTGTGGATGGTAGGCTGTGCTCAAGCTTAATTCTATCCCCATGGCTTCTTGAAAGCTACCCCAGAAACTTGAGGTAAACAAGGTGTCTCTATCACTAATGATAGTCTTGGGGATGCCATGTAATCTTACTATCTCTTTCACAAATAATTGAGCTAACTTGTGAGCATTTCTGTTTGAATTCACTGGAATAAAATGTGTTGTTTTTGTGAGCCTATCAACCACTACCCAAATACTATCATTGCCTCTTCTTGTTCTTGGCAAGCCATCCACAAAATCCATTGAAATACTTTCCCATTTCCAGGTAGGCACTTCTAAAGGTTGTAGTAGGCCTGAGGGTCTTTGGTAATCTGCCTTGACTTGCTGGCAGGTTAAACACTTTGCTACATATTTTGCCACTGCTCCTTTCATTCCTGGCCACCAATAATTCCTTTTAAGATCATGGTACATTTTTGTACCACCTGGATGTATGGTGTATTTTGTTTTGTGATGCTCATCCATAACCTCTTGCTTCAGTTCTTCCATATTGGGTATGCAGAGCTTCCCTTTCTTCCTTAAGTAGCCTTTATCATCAACCTCATAATTTTCCACTGATATACCTTGTGATATCATGTCCTTCTTTTCCTTTAAATTAGTATCTTGATTTTGCATTTTTCCTATTTTATCAACCAGGGTTGATCTTAAGGAGATGAGACTTAATTTCCCATATTCAATCATGTCACTGTGTGCCTTATCCGATGCATCAATTTCTTTCTTTATTTCTACTTCACTGAGGATTGTTAAATCCTTGAATTCAGTCATCATTAAACTTGCCAATCTTGCTTGATGCCTACTCAATGCATCTTCCACTTTGTTAGCTTTTCCAAGAGTATATAATATATCAAGATCATAGGCAGCTAGAAATTCTACCCACCTATGTTGCCTCATGTTCAAGTCTTTTTGGGAAAACAAATACTTAAGTGATTTATGGTCTGTAAATAATTCAAATTTAGTACCTAACAAATAGTGTCTCCATAGCTTCAATGCATAAACAACAGCAGTAAGTTCTAAGTCATGTGTGGCATACCTAGTTTCATTTGGCTTGAGTTGCCTTGATGCATATGCTATGACTCTACCATGTTGCATGAGTACTGCCCCTAACCCAGACCCACTAGCATCTGTATATACCACAAATCCTTCATTTCCCTCTGGAACTTGCAAGATTGGAGCTTCCATCAATGCTTTCTTCAACGATTCAAAAGCTCGTTCACTCTTTTTTGTCCATACATATGGTTGCTCCTTTTTGGTTAGTTTGGTCAGTGGAATGGCTATCCTTGCAAAGTCTTTTATAAACCTTCTATAGTAACCTGCCATTCCTAAAAATGATCTCACCTCAGTCACTGATTTGGGTCTACTCCATGATTGCACTGCCATGACTTTGTTTGGGTCTACACTAACCCCCTATTGAGATATAATGTGTCCCAATAATTTAACTTCATTTTGCCAAAATGTGCACTTAGTAAATTTTGTCTTTAAATTTTGTGCTCTTAATCTTGACAAAACCAGATGCAAGTGCTTTGCATGTTCCTCTTCTGATTTTGAATATACCAGTATATCATCAATAAAGACAACTACAAATTTATCTAGAAAATCTCTAAATGTCATATTCATTAAATCTACAAAATAGGATGGTGCATTTGTCAATCCAAAAGGCATTACTAAAAAGTCCTATAGCCCATACCTTGTGTTGAATGCAGTGTATTTAATACTCTCCTCCTCAACCTTCATCTGATGGAATCCAGAGGCTAAGTCTAGCCTTGAAAAGATTTTTGCTCCATTCAATTGGTCAAATAAATCATCAATTCTGGGGAGTGGGTATTTGTTCTTGATGGTAACTTTATTTAATTCCCTGTAATCAATACACATTCTCAGTGTACCATCATGCTTCTTCACAAATACCATTGGAGAACCCCAGTTTGAACTGCTAGGCCTTATGAAGCCTTTCTGCTCTAATTCCTCCAATTGCTGTTTTAACTCCACTAATTCTTTTGGACCCATTCTGGTAGGCTTCTTGATGATAGGACTTGCTCCTGGAATTAATCTTATTTGAAATTCAACTTGCCTATTTTCTGGAACTCCTACAACCTCTCCAAAAACATCTGGGTATTCCTTTATCACTTCTATATATTCTAGAGTCAATTCTTTTTCAATAATGCTCCATATTTGATTAAGGCAATTTATCTTGGCTGTTTCACTCATGACTATAATATTTTTACCATCTTCTGTTTTCAAAGAAATAGTAAAATTTTCTAAATTCAAAACTGCTTTGAATTTACTCAACCAATCTACCCCTAGAATAATTCCTATTCCAGGATATTTCAACACAAATAAGTCAGATTTAAACACATTTCCACCTATGTTTAATTCTACTCCCAAACATCTTAATCCTAGCAGGCAAGAGCTACCTAGGGGACTCTGAATAAACAAAGGTGTTTCAACTAAATTGCATGTGAGAGCCAATTTATCCACTATGTCTTGTGATATTAAAGAATGTGTAGCCCAGTGTCATATATAACTGAGATTGGATAATTTTTAATTAAAAGTATACCTTCCAATTGTCCAGAATTTCCCACTGCACTTGCTTTTGCCTTGCCTTCCAATGCTCCTACCTTTGCTCCTTTCTTGAACTCTGGGCAATTCCTTTTGATATGGCCTTCTTTCCCACAATTATAGCAACTGAATGGGGTCTTCTTAGCTGCTTGACACCTATTGCTCATGTGTCCTTCTTTGCCACAGTTGTAGCAAGTAACTTTCTTCTTAATTTCCCTAGTGGCTGCTCCTTCAACTTTCTTATCTACATTCTTCTTGTCATAAGGATGTGCTCTATTTTTCCCTTTCTTTTGATTATTAGCCCTCATGTTCCTAAATTTCTCTCTTGCATTATCATGTTGTTCAAAAGAAAGAGTGAGATCTATGACTTGATCAAATGTTTTGTCTTTGTATGGTAGCATTGCTCTACTTAAACCAGCATTAAGTCCTTGAATAAATCTTGAATTCTTTGATTCCTCATTCCCTATGAGCATGATTCCATACTTAGACCAGCTCTCAAATTTTTGAGCGTATTCAGTCACACTCATTGGTCCTTGTCTCAGCCTTATGAATTCCTCAAGCAGTGTTGCCTTAGCTGTTGCTGGGACAAATCTGGCCTCAAGCATCTCCTTGAATTGATCCCATGTTATCTCATTTTCTGGTCTTCCTGTGATAATTACCTCTCACCAATCTAGTGCTGCTCCCTTGAGCCTTCTGGAAGCTATTTGCCTCTTCCTTTGATCATTTATTTGCATGTCTGCAAATATTCTTTCTAAGGTTCTCAGCCATGTTTGCACACTCATGACTCCTTTAGTGCCTTCAAAACCCTTGCCTCCTAAATTTGAAAATGTTTTCAGTAGCTTAGCTGACGCAGCGGATTAATCAAAACAATGTAGATCGATGTAAGTAGCAATCGATGAGTTGATGTATACTGAAATGCCCAAATTCGTTGATCCGAAGATACCGAATTCTAGCTATCCCTGACACGTTGATCGCGCACGATACCGTGAGAAGAGATCTTCAATTCTTCGAGCGTTGATCAAGCGCACTTGATTCCGCGAATCGGTTTCTGCAATCGTTGATTCGAGCGCACTCGATTAACCAAAAGAGGAGATAGGAGATTACACTCGACTACCAATTTGGTGAAAGCACAAAGCTAACAAAACAAGAGTTTTATTTCAAATCAACTAACTATTACAAATGGCACCACCGGCCTATTTATAGAAGTTACAAAACAAAACAAAATCCTGTACAACTCTTAAGTCGGAACCGACTTATCACGAACGACTCAAAGAAATATAGACGACATACGACTTACAAACAGACGACATACGAAACAGACGACATACGAAACAGACGACATACGACTTAACATCCTCCGCATCTTAAAGAATCAACGGCCTAGAATAATGGGCATAAGAATCTACGGTCTCCATCTTCAGCGACTTAACTTAGGTCGGTAACGACCTAAAAATACGTAGCGACTTATAACCTGGCGACCTACGAGTTAATTCTTCTAGGTCGTAACTCGCTTCCTCTTCTTGCTTTTTGTTAAGTCGTAGACGACTTATACCTTCAGCTTCGTTAAGTCGTGAACTCAAAGTAACCTTTCCCTCTGGTTTCCAGTTAAGTCGTGGAAGACTTAAAACATTTCCTTTAAGTCGTAGTCGACTTAGGTCTTCAACACGCGCTACTACTTTGTTATCTCGTGGCGCTTCCTTAGGTTGTGTACGACTTATGTCTACTTCCTTAAGTCGTGGGTGACTTATCTCCTCACCTTCGTTAAGTCGTGGACGACTCATGCCTTCTCCCCAGTTAAGTCGGTCACGACTCATGCCTTCTCCCCAGTTAAGTCGGTCATGACTTATGCCTTCTCCCCAGTTAAGTCGGTCACGACTTATGCCTTCTCCCAGTTAAGTCGGTCACGACTTATGCTTTGGAGACTTATAGATTGGCCTGCATCATTAGCTAACTCCTCATGAGGATTTTCTTCCCACTGCACTGCTCCTTCCCTAAATGCCCTCACCAAATCTTGCAAATTGACCGATGGTGTTGCATTAGAGGATCCTGCTCCAGTGCTTGGTGGTCTTCCTACCATGATTCACTATTCAATTGTATAGCTAGTTAGTCTTGTTTCTAATTTAATTATTTCAGCAATTTATTCCTACTGAGAATATTATATTTATTATTTAAATTTAATTGTTTTTTCATATGCTATGTTCTTGTTAACCTCGCTCTGATACCAACTGAAGTGACCCACTTTTCTCTATATCTATTTTAGTGATTTTCAGTTGAGTTTTTTTATATAAAACAATGGATCACTTCTCTTAATTAATTTCCCAAGATCAGAATTTTACCAATATAAAAAATATTAGTATATAAATCAAATCATATCATTTATATATATGAAGAAATATAAATGTTTCTTTTCCTATCAGAGCAATTAAAATGGCAAAGAAATTCAATCACACAGTATTTCTCATATTTGAGAGATTTTGTGTCACATACCCATTTCTACCTTTTTTTTAATCATATTTTTTTTGTAATTCAAGCTTGATTAATATTTAATTCAAATATTACCACTTATTATTTTCTTGTTTTGTTTCCCAACTTGTTCTATAACCCATATTAATTTATTTCTGGATTTACAACCTCTGTATTTAACCTTTGGGATTTAGGCATTTGATACTTGATTTTTGATTGATACAGGGTGTTAAAACAACTCATGCATATTAGTTTAGCCCGGGATTCTTATTTCAATCACAACATTTTGTGTCAGGTAAAATACTCATATTCTAGTTTATAAAGTATGCAATGATCATATGAATAATAAGGTAGTAAACTAGTTTAAAGCCAAGCAGAGGAAAACAATACAATCAAACCAGAATGCTAACTCAACTAACATGCCAAATGGAGACTTAGCATATGCATGAAGACAGTATGATTAAGGCAATGTCAACAATCAGACCATAGCAAAACTTTCAGTTGAACCTATAATGAATACAACTGATGTTCTCTAAGTAAATAACAAATGATAGTGATCAATATGCTATGGGGTGATGGACATGCTTATTACAAACAAGATCACATGATACTACAAACTACAATAGGTTTGACTATAACCAAATGCAACCAAACTTGAATCAAGTATCTAGATAATGGGGTTTAGTTCTGTATAGTTGTAGTGAAGCCTACAAGTGCTAAGCATGCATATGAACTTATTACCCAAAGCAATACAAGTTTTTACTGGAAAATCAAATGCCCATATAGGATTATAGGTTATGTCTTCAAGCTTTTGCATGTGCTTGTATCAATTACAAGTCATGATTAGGCTCTACTGGTTAACCAAGACTTTATTCTACCCATTCACTTAAAACTTTGGCACATATTTATTCAAGAACAATTTCAATATTATAACTGAAGCCAAACAAATATGTCAAGGAGAACATATCCACATATCAGATTATATGGCATGTTCCCATCCATCTCAATCCATCAGATTACTTCAGAATCTATTACTTAAATCCATAACTCACAAGCACATCTGTTACTTAAATCAACAGTCCTCAAGCACATATAATACTTCAGTTTTTACATGTTCTTTTCAAAACCCAGTAAACATCAAATTCCGAGAAATACATAAGACATAAAAGAGTTGCCTAACTTATTTATTAAAATAATACTGCTACTTTTCTTAAGCATTTTAAATTCATCAAGATCTTCAAATATCCATGCAAGCAAGCTACTCATGTATATTTCCCTGCAGCAATACTTTGAGCTGCCTCAATAAAAATGAGACACCCAAAATATTGCAAAGGCAACAAATAAGGTCAGAAATAAATTCTGGTTTAAGTGAAATCATGGATTAAAGTAACTTGTATATTCTTATGACTGTGCAAAGAGCATATATGTTTGATGCTATTCAATTTCATATTAAAACCTGAGTATGTGTATCTTTAAACTTATCTAACAATCATACATCCAAGCATTCATCCATCTTACTTCATTTAGTTGTACATGCACAAACTCCTATGGAATAACATCCTAAATTCCATAGCATAATTTCTCAACCTCATTTTCATTTTATTTAGTCTGAAACTCCTGCCATTGAACACAAAGTGTGCATTGCAAAGGGTCTCAATTCTGTTAACCCTTTACATAGAGGCCTACAGGACTTAAGCAAGTCATGCACATATTCATCATCCACCTGATGATAAATAGATCAAGGAAATACTCCAAAATTAGCTTGTAATTTAGAGACCATGCTTATTTTTATTTCTGAAAAAAAAATGTTATTAATTAAAGAAATGCTTTATTTTCTTTTCTTCCTTCCATATATCAAAGAAAACATACTCAGTGGTTTCAGCTAGACATACAAAGTATTTTTGCAAAGCATCACATCCCATTTAAGGTCATTTTTATTCAATCATATTTTCTAAATCTTGCATACATATTTACTTCCATAAACATTCTCATGCCTTACATAAATCAGGTGAAATCACACAAAATATTACACTTAGTTTTACTGTGAACATCGGACATGGTTTTTGAGAAAAACCCTTAAAAACATATTGGCTTGTGATATGAACAAATCAGCGCATATTTGTAATATTGCATTGTTCATATCATTTTTAATATAAACTAGGCATAAGCATGAATCTCATTATTCACACTGCCTACTTCTTTTCTTTCATTGATACCATATTTCTCAGTAAAACATTTAGTTCATTTTCATATAAAAACTAGAATATAAAATATATTCCTGTGGTTAGAGTATTTGTTTGATTATTTATATTTCATAACAAAAATTGAAACCATCACAACAGATCAAAACAGATTAATATCTCAACCCAAAAATTCAACCAGAATACCATCCATGATCAACATATTTTCATTCAGAGAATAAAATCAATCAGAAAAACATAATATAATTTTTATATAAAATAACTTGGCTGCCCTTAACTTGGGTCTTAATGCCTCAAATCTCATAAGTGATTAATCACTCACCGTCCTCTTCTCTTCCCCGAGAATGCTTAAGCTTGAAAACATTGTGAGTTTTGATTTTTTTTCTATTTCTCTGTTTTCTCTCAGAAACAAACTGCTGTTATCCTCTCATTTTTAAAACATTTAGCTAGGGTTTAGTAGAGAGAAAAGCCCATTTTATCCTCATACAATTTAGAGAATTATGTATATATGTTTATGGCTAAATGTGCCGTTTTCTTTTTGATTTCTATTTCAGGTAAAACCGTTGCCTTTCTTCTTTTCTAGGTACATGCCATTTGCATGTTTCTTATGCACATTATTTTCATGTGACTTAGCTTCATTGTGTATTTCCTTAAATCTGAATTGTTCACTCATATCTCTCTTTATAAATTTAATTCCTAGCTATTATTTTTTTTAACCATTTGTTTTTCTCTTGATTTATTTTAAAAATGTATTTATGCACAATTAATACTAAACTGGTTTTATGCAATTTAATTGTCATAAAGATTTATTCTATCACTTGATATTTCTCTGGCTACTTATATTTAATATATATATATATATATATATATATATATATATGAGATATGTGTATGTAAAACTCACTCATATTTGATCATTTTCTTCTCATTATTATTCATTGAAAAATCACTATCCTCTTATTTAATTATTTCACTTACTCTTAATATTTATTTTCAAACTATTCTATTCTTTAAATATTTCCTATTAACTGATTTTCATTTTTCTTTTCAAAATTATTTTCATCTCAATAATTTGGGTCTTCACATCCTCCTACATGTTTACCAGCCTGGCTCAATAGATATGTGAGCCTAAAGGTTGCCCCTAATGGAAAAGACCCAATTTGAATTGAGCATTGGGCTAATTTTCAAAGCTGCTTGAAAATTAAAAATATAAGATTTTAAATTTAAAAGTTAAATTTAAAAATAAGGTATACACATATTATAAAAGTTATAATATTTTTTTTAAATGCTTAAAAATTAATATAAATTAATTTCGAAATTCAAAACTTTATTAATAAGGTAATAAAGTGTATTAATTAAATAAGTTAATCAATTAATAAAAATATACATGTATTATATATTATGTTGTTTTAAAATGTTAAAATAACATAAGTATACATGTATGTATATGAAATAAATTTTGAAACTAATATAATTTGAATAAAATTGTTTAATAAAATAAAATAATTAAATGGTTAATTAAATAATACACACATATATATGATATATGTGTTATGTTATAAAGGTTATAGTATATAATCAATGTTCAATATAATTGTTATATTAGGAAAATATAAAATTAATTAAAATGTTAATTAATTAAATAATATTTAATTAATATAATATTATACATAAGATTATTATATATGTATATGAAATATAAAAGTTATATAATAATAAAACTTATATAATATGAATGTATAAATTAAAGATGGAACATTAAGAAATCCTAAATAGACTTAAAGAATAAATACATATGTAAATGTATGTATACCATGATTTTCGATGTGTCCAACACTTAAATCACGAGGGTATTTAATAAGAAATATATTATGCCATAAGTCGAAATCATTCAATATAATATATTGAAAATTATGAATCTTCAATATAATGTTGTCCTCTACCGCGCAAACACTATATATTATAAATTACTTGCATACTCCTTAGTTGTTAAGCAAACTCAAGCAAGGGATGTTATGTATAGTAATACTAATATATTGAATATACAAGGTACAATAATTGTATGTATTTGTTGAGAAACTCAATGTACATATACTATACTTAGGTCGTCACGATATGGTAGGTACGAATGAATAATTTCATTTTGATTTGTTGAGCAAACTTAAGGTTGAAATAAGATTAGGATAAGGAAACAAGGGTTAGGAGTTGTATTTGACACAACCGATAAGGAGTTATCCATCATCCATGGAGCAATGACTTGTTGAGCAAACTTAAGGTCGGAATTCTAAGACGGATGAGTCCTAACACCTACTAGTGAAGTCGAAAAACCTATATTTCATTTCAGGGTTTGGAGAAACATAAAGGACTAGTGGGAGCCTTATTAGAAAAATTAAATTGTGACATTTAACCTTTCTAATATTTTAAGAACATCTGCTATGAATAACTAAAATAACTACTTCAATAAATTTGTCCATTAAATATAATTGATAAAATGTTTATCAATCAAAATATACCACATGAATCGAATTAAACATTAACAAAGAAATATTAAATATACTTACAAATTAAATTTTTGCATGTCGTCCCATGCAAGTGCATATTATACAATCATTAAATACGTTCGTAACTTGGTCACTTTTGAGTTTACTTGCCCGAGACTATGTATTATCTTCAATGAGTTTTGAACTCTAAAAGGAATACAGGAATATAAATACTCAATCCATGTACGATCATATATAAATGTTATATAGTGAACGATCACAATTCGTAACGTACTAAACCTCGATGAAATTAATTCATTGAAATTAGCAAGTAAACTATAGTGTGAGATCGTGTATTCAATATGATTGATTACAAAATGGTCTTGTTGTATTAAATCTAACATTGGACCAAAGGCTACAAGATAGATCTAGAGATTAATCACTAAAATGTCGGTTTGATCAGTTTACATAAAGTGCAATTTATTTGATATCCTTAAAAGTTAAGGATGACCAATACACTTTTGTAAAGAATATTTTACAATATTGTAGTATGAGTTTCCTTTGAATGGTTTTGCCATTTACAAAAGGAAAGTGAATGTACATAAGTGTTTTTAACTTAAGACACGATTGAGATGAAGAAACCGAATGGTCATTTCCGCTTCATAAATAAACATCGAAAATGAGAATTATGAAATAAGAGTTGATGCTTGTAACATCCTGTAAAATTAATGGTAATCGATAAAACTTCAAAAATGGAGTTTGAGCAAACATCAGAATTTGACCATGAACTTGCACCATTATGTTCATGGCGTTTTCCAAGCAATAGTTTCCAAGCTTGCATTGGAATGGCACCTTTCGAAGCTCTTTATGGAAGGCCATGGTAGTCACCTTCATGTTGGTTAGAGTCTACGGAGAGATTGCTACTTGGTCCTGACATGGTTAGGGAGACTTCAGAGAAGATAGATTTGATTAGAAGGAGGATGAAGACAGCTCAAGATAGGCAGAAATCTTATGCAGACACGTGGAGGAGGGATATTGAGTTTGAGGTAGGAGACTTGGTTTTCATTAAAGTATCTCCGCTAAGGAAGGTGGTGAGATTTGGATCGAGTGGCAAACTAGCCCCCAGATTCATAGGACCGTTCCCCATTGTGGAGAGAGTAGGGAAGATGGCGTATCGAGTGAAGCTACCAGAGAGGCTCGCAGGAGTGCACGATGTTTTTCATGTTTCGCACTTGAGAAAGTGCCTACATGATTCAGCAGAGGTTGTGGAGCCTAGTCAACTTGAGGAGGTTGAAGTGCAGAGAGAAGCATCGGTTCATCGTATACCTACCAAGATCATTGGATGTGATATCAAGAAGTTTAGGAATAAAGAAGTTACATTAGTGAAGGTGCAGTGGGGAGAAAGTGTTGAAGACGCTACATGGGAGGCTGAAGAGAAGATTCGTACCTCATATCCATATCTCTTTGATAGTAAGTTTTCGAATTTCCTATTTCCATATTTAGTTTTGAATAGTTTCTTTCCTTTATTATCCTTTGGGAGGGTAGATCTTAGGATTTAACCTATGGATGGTAGGATTTGATGTAAACATGTTATTAGAACATGTTATGTATGATGGATGCTAGTGGTTGCAAGTGTTTGCTAGTGAATGCTAATGGACTCATATATATACACTTTGCACTATTATCCCTTAGGGATCAGCTTAACTAGGTCACTAGAGCATATGCATATGGATGTGTGTGCATTTGCATTTTTATTTTATTCCATGGTTGCTATTAATATATGATTATCATATGATTGTTGCATTCGAATGATGATTGTAGCATGCATATAGAACTATCAGTTAGCATTAGGTAATTTACATTCATTTGGATACATAGCACAGACAAGATTGCATAAAAAGGAGGTCGACTGAATCAGTAGACCGCCTAATCTTTTGTATTAGTTAGGGACATTGACACTACACTATTTGCATATATATCATGAATTACATTAGAAAAACCTAAACACAATGGATGTAATGGGTGGTGGTTGAGTAGTTGGTTGTAGAACTTGGATGAAAACATTTATTTCATTCTTCTGTCCTTAGAGATTTGGGGACGAAATCCTTTAAGGAGGGGAGAATGTAACAACCCAAAATTTAAGCTATAATAATTAATTAACGAATTGATTAAATAATAAAATAACTTTGTGAAATTATCCGAATTGAGCCACAAGAGTTGCACCATTGTATCCGTGGTAATTTTCTGGTCAATTTCCATATATAGTTCGTCAGAATCCGAGCTAGAAAGAAGAAGATACGAATTAAACAAGAAAACGAAGAAAAAGAAAAAAAAATAAAAAATAAATAGGGCAAGGTCGACCCTTACTATAGCTAGGTCGACCTATGGGTTGACACTAGCTTGTGTTGGTCGACACTAAGGTCGACCTGCATTTGCATTCTACGTGAAATCGTCCAGTTTCGAGCAATGACGTGTTTTTGCAATTTCTTTGAATCTTGTGCGTCTGTGCTTCCATCCGACGGTTCCCATCGAACCTATCACGTGGTTGCGCTAGATTTAATCTTCAAATCCAATGGTTTGAGATCCATAAGTGATATTATAAATAAGACTCTAGGCCTAGCTGTTTTTCTCATTCAGATTTTCTCCATCTAGGTTCATTGCCTTAGGCTGGACCCTAAAAGGAATATTTTTCCAAGGAGAAGATCTTTTTAATTAAAATACTTTATACCCTAGAAGTGGATCCGGGAAGGTCATGGAAAAGAGCTAAGGACCACAGGTGTGTGTTTAAGTAATTATTTTAGATTTTTAAGTAATTTAAAATAATAGGGTTCTCAATAGTTGTAGTTTTTCTGCAATTTTGAGACCGCTTTTATACAAGTTGTTTACAGTTAAATTTTAATGTTATTTTCAGTCTATTTTGTCCAGCTATTTTTATTTAGCTATTTTATTCGTTTATTTACAGTTATTCATTTATTTACAGTTATTTTTATTTTATTTACATCCGTTTTACATTAGAATTCAGCCTGTAAATTTTAGTTCTTTTTATTCCTTTTTACGCGAATAAAAATAATAAAAAGAGGATACTTCGCTAATATGGACTAAATTATAGGAATACTAAATTTACATAAAATTTGATGTAAATATGAAGAACTATAATAAAACGAATATAGACTGAAATAGGCAAATTTGACATTTGCAAGCAAGTTTATAACTAGTAGTTATAACTAAAAGGACAAGATAAAAGAGAAACTATAATGTAGGTTATAATTAAACAGAATTAACAGAAGAGGCTTATGTAAAAGACTTACACTAAGTTAATAAGCTAATATAGTAGAGATAATAGAAGAGGCTTATTTTAAAGACTTAGAATAAGTTAATAAGCAAATAGAGCAGAATTAACAGAAGAGGCTTATTTAAAAGACTTATACTAAGTTAATAAGCAAAGATAGGAGTAGGACCCGTACTGGCAGAATTTTCCCTTCAGTCAGGAACTGATGGTCTCATAATAGATTAGGTGGGGCTGGGACAAACTTATGCTATTTAGGATAGATAAGTGGTCAATAGATAGAAGCCCAAATCAGGGGATTTGGGCAAGAGGCGCAACTAGATTTTGTTTGTTAGGACCAATACCGGCAACATTCACCTTCAGTCAGGAACTGATGGTCTCACAACACAGTCAGGTGAGGTTGGGCACGCTTATGCTGTTTAGGATAGATAAGAGGTCAAAAGAGAAAGCAACAGATAGTGCAAGCCAAACGGTGGCCGAGCGTGCGGCCTCGGTGTAAGGATGTAAGCGCTATTGAGTTCTAAAGTGCTAAACATGTGTCCTTTTGCTGTGGGACCCACAGGAGGGGCTAGCTCATAGTGGCACAACAGAGATAGAAAGCCGAACAAAGGGTAGAATTAGGACTTCAGCCTAATTACAGTAGGATTAGGATTTCAGCCTAATCAAAGCAGCAATCTAAGACTAGTGCAAACAATCGAAAATGATGACAACTATTTAAGCAAAGCAAACAGTTAAATAGTATTCTATTCCAGCTTTATCTTTTCCTTTATTTCCTTTTATACTAGAATTGTTGCTAAGTCTATTATTCTTATCTTGCTTAAAAATACTAGTAATTACTTCCGCTCACTAGACATTTAGTCTGACCCACTCCTCTATTTTCGCCTTTCCCCCCATAAGGCAGCAGAGGCAAGGATAGTAGATTTCGGATTTTCTTGGAGATTCAGCTGCGGAGTTTTTCCTTCATGTATTCTTCTTCTTTTCAGTTTTTGTTTCATTTGGATTTGATGTACTGGTACTTTTGAGAGGGATGGTTATTTTCATGTACTCTGATGATATGACTGAGATGGTGTTTTTCACTAGCATATGTATTTGGTTCTAAAGACATATTATGTTTTGATGATTTATTTTTTGGAATAATAAAGTTTAATTTTAAATGTTTTCGCTGTTTTTATTTAATTGTCTTGTGAATCTTAGTCTCTGTAAAGTTTTAGCTATACCTACAACGCACTACATTTTTTAGTGTGCCCTTTTTGGGTATACTAAGGGGTGTGGGGGTGTTTCACCAATGAGATTATCGACAATTTTCTCTGGAAAATTTAGGTTAGAGTGTTCCTGAGTACGTATTTACTTAATTACTCCGCATTTATTTACAGTTTTCTAACACGTGCAATAACCATAAATTACTTTAATACTTATGCAAAATCTTTTAAATTCAAATGTTCAACACATGCAATGACCATAAGTAGGTTACAGAAGTAGAATACATGAAAAAAATGCAATAACATTATCGATAAAGGGAATACATAAGTTGGATACAAAAGCAAATGCATAAGTAGGATACATGAGCAAACAGAATCAACCTCATATTACAACCATGGTGCTTCTCTCCAGTGAATACAATTCATATAATAATCATAAGCTCCATGTTTAGTGAGACAATTATCATATAAGATATGATAATACGAATCACACCTAGCATGATTACAATTTGAAGGATCTTCGTATTCCAGTTCTTCTACAACCTCGTGGTACCATTCCAATTCAACCATTAGTAGCTCCCAACGAACTAATTTACTATCATACGTGAATTGACGAATACATTCTGGGTGTTTATTATTACTTTCATTCAACATCAACCATATTTGTAGCAATTCTGGGTCATACAATTATATGTATGATTTTGTGAGAAGCAATAGCTCATTCAGTAATCAATATAAGTTCGACAGTACGATAATGAAATATAGAAGATGTGGAGTAATGACTCTTGTGATGGGTGACATATATAAGTAGGATGCAACTGCCAAAACAAAACCATTTGTGACACGTGGTAGTGACCAAGTGTCGTAAACAAACACACCTTCTCGAAAACAAAACCAAAATCCACAAGCTAGGTACAACGACCATCGATGTGTGATATATGGCAGTCATCCGAGCATCATAATAAATAAACATACCTTCACCAAAACAAAACCGCAATCCGTATGCTAGCTACACTAGTGATCGACTTATGACATGTGGCAGTGATCTGAGCATCATAAAAAAACTCACCTTCTCCAAAATAAAAACCACTATCCGTGTGCTAGGCAACCATTGATGTGACACACGTGGCAGTCATCCGAACGCCATAATAAACAAACAACCTTCTCCAAAAAACCACAATTTGCATGCTAGCTACACCAACCATCGATTTGTGACATATTGTAGTCATCCGAGTATCGCCATAAAAAAACATATTTCTTCCAAAACAAAACCATAATACGCATGCTAGCTACAAAAACCATCGATTTATGACATGTGGCGATCATTTAGGCATCGTAAACAAATATACCTTCTACAAAAAAACCACAATCTGCATGCTAACTACACCAACCATCGATTTGTAACAAGTGGCAATCATCTGAGCTTCGTAAACACACACCTTCTCTAAAACTATAACACAATCCACGTGCTAGTCACCCAAACCACTACTCATTTAAACTAAACATATAAATAGGGTTAAAGGCTAAAAATATCATACTCATTCAAACTTCTAAATTCATCATCACTCTTTTTCTATCTACATCAACTGAGTAACCTAAAAAGGTTGTTTTGCTTCTCATCTTTGTCTTCATCGTCTTCATCTTTGGAAGATTTCATCGAACATTGTGCTATTAAATAGAACATGTTTTCTTGTGAAGCGTTGGATTTAATAGCGCTTGAAAATGCTGAAAGCTTTGCTTCAACCCAAAGGGGTAGCGTTACAAGAAGGAGATACCTACAAAAAGGGAGAGACTACACTTTTGGCCATAATAAAAAAATCATAAATTAGTTTTTGGAAAATCCCGTGTGCAGCGATGTAGATTTCCAAAGAAGATTCCATATGTCAATGACTATCTTTAATCGGGTTCTCAACAAATTAACCAAAACTAACATTATTTTCACTCATAGAAGAAATGGAATCAACAAATTTGGAGTTTACCCACTATAGAAGGTTACAGCTACACTGTGCATGATATCATATAGAAATTCCGTTGACTCACAGGATGACAATTTGAGGATTAGAGACTCAATGACAATTTGATGTTTGAAAGAATTTTGCAAAACCGTCGTTTTACAATTTGATGAAGAATATCTACAATCCCTAACCCCTCATGACATTGAAAGATTATTAGCAATGGGAGCTTAACGCAAATTTCCAAGTATGTTAGGTAGCTTATATTGTACATATTATGTTGGAACTAGATCAGCCCGCAGCGGAAGAAATTAGTGAATTTAATTTTTTTTCCATATTGGATCTTTATTTGTCCTATGAAGTCTAGTTCATTTAGAACTTTTCTAATTTCTTTTAAATAAAATCATTATTTTATTTCATTTTATTATGAAAAGTTTTGCTTTATATTATTTTGTATTATATTTGAATATGTGTATCATATTCACATATGTGTGTTCGTGCACGTACAACATAATAAAGTGTACATGGTTTGACATGCCTATGTATAGGTGTTAGGATTTACATTGCATCAGACATGTTAGCCCCTCTAGTACTCTATGTGCTGTCTAAATGAATATGTGTATGTGCGCGCACTTCGAAAATTATATATATTTATGTAAAATTACACTTATATAAATATAATCAAACACAGGCGCGCGCGCACGCGCATACACACACACACAGATATATATATATATATATATATATATCCACACACACAAAAATATGTGGAAATAATAATTATAATAATTTATATAAATATTTTAAAATATAGTTGAACACATGTTTGTTTATATTAAATAACAAATCATTTAATAATTAATATAAAATAAATAAATAAAATTATTCGAATTGCTGCTGCAAACTTGTGTACAAAGTCAAAATTTTCTACTTAATGATAAATATTTAAAATATACATACTCATGTGCAATACATACGTATGTATGACATACATATATGCATGTATATATAAGTGATTTTTTTAATAATACCACGACCTAAACTCATGGCAGAAAAATATAATTTTTTTTAAATCGTAAAATGATTTTTAATTCAACAATTATAAAATAATTTTAAAACTGATTAATTAGATTAATTAATATTATAAAAAATCAACTCTGAGATCTGAAAATTATGTAAATTTTTTATGTAAAATTTTGTACTTAATTTCAAACTATATTATATATATATATATATATTTGTATATATACAAACCATTTCTAGTTAAATAAATGGTTATATCATTAACTAAAAATATATAAATAAAAATGTATATTAAAATTGAACATTCATTACTGCCAAATTAATATTGCACAACAACAAAATTTTATAAATTTTAAAATGTTTAGTATATAAGTTTTATCTTTAAGATATAATATTTAATTAACAAAATCACATATATAATATTATTTAATTAAAAAATGATTGTTTTAATTTTAGGCCATGAGTTTAATGCTAGTATGTATACAATTTTATTAACTAACATATATATATTTATAGATGCACCAATATGTTTAACCATCCAATATGTGGCAGAACATCAACACACTAAATTCGTTATATAATCTAAAAACTTATAGTATGTTACAATAAAAGTTAATAATATTAAATAAATTAGTGAACAAGTTGAATACGTGTAACAACTTATATCTTAGTGGGCCTGAATTTCGACTAAATCAAAACCCAAGTCCATTAGGGCACGGATCGTTGGTTTTGGTATATTCCTTATTATTTCAAACGATGCACTTTTTATACATTTGTGGAATTAGATGATTTATAGAAATTATATGGAAAAATATATAATTAATTTATACCCTACGCCTAACAAATTAAAATATAAAAATTCACATTCCAAGTCAAATTAGGGCAATGTAAACTACTACTAGCATTTTACAACCCAACTATAAATGTGATATCCCAGAATTTTTGGCAATATCAATTTAATAATCTGTATTAAAAATTAAATTGATTTGATAATTTTTGTTAATAAAATTTGAATCGATTTAGTAATCTTCTTTTAATAAACATTTAATTTGTGAATGTATCATTTTAAAAGCTAATAAATTGTTTTCTATTTATAATGTGTATATATTTGTATATATTGTAAATAGATGAGCTTTGTTTTAAATTTAATTAATAAGGCATATTTTATAATTCTAATATTTTGGTAATTTGGAAATTTTGATATATAACTTTTCAAATCTATTTTATAAATAACTATATGATTATAAACATAAAAAAACTATGATTTGAAATTTAAAGATAGAGTGTTTTAATATTTTAAAATAAAATCTATTTTTATTTACATTAGAGTAAAGCTTTACCTTATTGATATTTGATTTATATATATATATATGTTATGATGTAATCTAGATAAAAATATTTAAACTAGATCATATTTATCAATACTAAATATAAGCATAAAATAAAATATGAATATGAGTAAATGCTTGATACTTAAACTTTAAAAAGAAGTAAACAATAAATAAATATATTTATAGAGAAATACAAGACAATAAGTATTTAAGTTAGAAATAAATATACAAGTTAACATAATAACAATAACCATAACAACTTTATGGAAGCATATAGAGTAGAAAACATAACCAGGCAAGAAAATTTATCTCTGTACACGAATAAGAATGGGATAAGTATGCAAAGAAATAAGTCAAACAAATAAAAATATATGCAAGATTGTACATACAAAATAAAAGAAATAGTATTGTAAACATGATAAGGTACCAAGGCATTTAATGCCATCATCTCTAGCACAAGGGAATTATCATTTCAGCCTCCAAAGAAAAAAATCTCTGATCAAAAAATTGTACCAGCAAAATACAAAGCCTCTGCACTTGTTTCCTATATATCAATCTCTTTTCTTTTCGTTCATAAACTAATGCATACCAGAAAATTATCAAACCTGAGAACATCTCCTCTAAAACAAATGAAAACCAGAAAAATCAAAACCTGAAACCCATTTGCAAGATGAAAACCAAAGCCTGCATTTTTCTTCAACCTGAGATTTAATCGAGCAGATCCATCTTTGTTTTAAATATTAGTCATCACTACTAGATCCAGTAACAAGCTTCAGCAACTCAAGTTTTAAAAGCAAAAGCATATTCAAGTTTAAAGCTCAAAACTATTTTCAAAATCAAGTGCTATGTTCTTCATTTTCAAAAACAGGTGAGTAACATTTCTTTTTAAAAGTTTAAGAATGAATCTGGTTGCATGTTAATATCTGAAAATAAATATGCTTGTGTGTGTATATATGTATAAGTGCATTTCTATAAATATATATATGAATGTATGGATATGTGTGCATGTCTGTTTTCTGAGATCCCTCTGTTCTTAGTTTTCAAACTAAGGTTTTTAAACAAAATTCAAATTCTCTTAAACCAATCACTGTTTAGACTTAAGTCTTAAACAAAGTTGTTTGTTTTAGTATAAATTTATGTTTAAAAATTATAAATAAGTTGAAATAAATTTTGAATGCCTTTGGAAACCAAAAGAACAGGCCAATATTAGTTATGTCAAAAATTTAAACATCCTAATTCATTGATTCAGGTATATGATCTGAATCCCTAAGCTAAAACTTGATTTTTAAAAGTGGAATCATAATTTTTAAAATCGAATTAAGGGATCAGTTCGAGTTTGTTTAGATTTGGTGTTCTGGGTAGTTTCTGATGATCTAAGGGGACGGAATGGTCGGAGTCTTCTCTGGTGGTAGTGGAGTGATCGGAGATGTGTGGAAAATTATCAGATGGGTGTACAAGTGGCTGTAGGGGCGGCGGTGTTCGATTTTTATCTGTAACCCTAGTTTAACTGGGCTGAGATGATCGATCAACCACGGGTTCTAAGATTGATCGAGTGCAATGGGGTTTTGAGTGATGGAAGATTGGCCATGGACGAGGTCATGGCCGAAGTTGTAGATTTTCTGGTGCCCGGAGTTTCGAAAATGTGGCATTTCTAGGTTTGGCTTCTAGTTCAAGTTTTGGGTTTAAAGGCTCGAATTTGATTTCGATTTTGTGTTGAAGTTCTGATGGTCGAAATACGATGAGGGGATGATCGCCGACTTGCCAAGGGCTGTGGTGATGACCGGAGGTGGTCGGAGCCACCGTGCATATGCACAGTGCATCTTTGGTTCAGGGGAAGTCTGGGTTGAAGGGAAGAGTGATACTCGAGTTTTTCTCGAATCGTTCTCGTGTTGGTCTCGAGGCAGGAGGGTTACGAGATTTCTCATGTTTTGCTCGGGGAATGATCGTGTTAGGCTAGGGTAATTTTGTTGCCAGGTTTTAAAGAAAATTTAAACAGGAACTGTTTTAAAGCTTCAAGTTTAAAATGTCCTTGTTTTCAAAAGTAATCTGTTTCCAGATTTTAGTTGAAGTTTGATAAGTTTTAAAATCAAGTTTAAAGATTTAAGTATAATTGAAAATAAATTTGTTTCCCAAGTAAAATGTTAAACAAGTGTTGAAAAGATTTAAATGTTAAAGTATAAGCTTAAAATTTGTTTAATTTGATTTGTTATTTTAAATCTAAAATTCAATGATTTAATTAGTAAGTTAATTTTAAAGTTAAATACGATTTATGATAATTAAGTCATTGATAAGGATACTGTTTTATCTTAAAGTTAATTAAGATTTAATGATTTAAGATTAATTTATTAATAAGGTAATTAAAGAGTAATTAATTAATTTAATTTAATAATGATTAAGGATTAATAAATAAATGATTAAGGGTTGTAAGTTAATTAATTTAAGGGTTAATTAATTTGTAATTAAGGATAATTAATTAGATAAGTAAAGATTATTAATTAATGATTAAAGATTAATTAAGTTAATGATAAACACTTAATTAATTAAATAATTAGGATTAATTAATGGGTTATTAAAGATTTATTAACTTGTGATTAATAATGATTAATCTAAGTTTAATCACTTAAGAGAAGTAATTAAAGGAATTGTTAATAGTTAATGAAGATCATTAACTAAAGATTATTAAATAATTAATTAATGTGATTAATTTTAAATAATTAATTAGATTAATCAATTAGAGATAATCATTTGTGAAATTGTTTAAGTGTAATCACTTAAGGGAAGTAATTAAGGAATTAATTACTCATTGTAATTAATTGAGTTTAATGTGATTAATGTAAGTTAACTAATTAAGTTTAATCAATTTAAGATAATCATTGGATGATTTGTTAGTATAATTACTTAATGTAACGACCCAGAATTTTGAACAAATTAAATTGAAAATATTTAATTAATTTTAAATATTTGAACGATGATTTAATTTGAATCCCCAATATAACTTTGAAATTGGCGATTAAATTTTTAAATTTAATCTATTGAAAGTTGAATAAAAATTTGAATCTTCAGTTTTGAGCCGATTAAAAATATTTCAAAGGCTTAGGAAATTTATATTGATAATTCTGAAGGTAATAGAACTTTCAGAATTGAATTTGAAACTGTTCTGTTCAGTTTTGAAATTTTATTGTTTGAATCGATATTTAAAAATAGCGTTCCGGGGCACAGTCTCGGAATTCGACGAAACTGGTTCCATTGGGTCCGTAATATTGAATTATTACCAGATTTCCAATTTTGTATTTTTCAGAGTTGTTATGTGAGCATACGGTAAGTAAACGCACTGAAGTTTAAATCGAAAACTTAATTTCACATCAGCATACAAAACATCACCTCGTTCCCTGAAAGCACGCAGCCACCCTATACTCTGAAAAACATCGCGTCTTGTCTCCTCTTGTCTCCCCTCGATTTCGTTATAATATCTCACGCAAGCAGATTCGAAAATAAAATAATTGCTAAAGCTTTCATCTTCAAAAATCAAGTAAAATCGTTCCTCCTCCTTTCATAACAAATCGAAATGGCCGATCTAAAGCAAAAAAAAGGAACCTATCCCTCAAATTCGAACGTCTTCCTCCATCATTTTTTCTTTTCCCCTAATCGAATCGTTCCTCAATTAAGTAGTCGCGATTCGAGGTGCTGGTCGCACTAGCGATCGGTCGGCGACAACGTGGGGCACGATTCCTCATCACGGCGAGCTTCGCGAACTCGAGTAAGGGCCGAAGTTTGGGCTTAGCATAGCGTGCGATTGTGGGACGTGATTCTAGAGCGGTTCGAAAGGAAGGTAGAAGCGAAGGAGGAGGGTTGTGGCCATCGCAATCTGGTCGCAAGCATAGGGAATCGCGTCCACGGGAATGAGCGATTTCGACCTTGGGGTTTCTACGTTCGACTTTGACAGCTGTGTGTAAGGGTGGACGGCAGCAGCCTGGTGGTCATTCTCGAGTAAGGTAGAGTTAAGCAGTTTTAAATTCTATTTTAGTTAACTTTAATTCAGTTAAATCAGGAATTATGTATTTATATAGAGGCTTGTATAGAAACAGATGTATCCTTAGGTTGGAAAAGTGATAGATATTTGTAGAGGATAAGGTACTGAAAATGGAATTTTAAATTGTCTGAGAAGTTTTCTATAAAACAGATTTATAAAAATAAATCATTGGCTAATTAAATTTATCAAATGAAAATTGGTTATTCGATTTTATCCGAATATTAACAAATTGTATAAATTATTTATACAAGGTATAAAGCAAGAAAATCGAGTCAAATTGGAAAATGGATGGCAAATTAAAAGCAAAGGTGAGATTTTTCTCACTCGAATGGAAAATTTAATTTTGCAGTTATTGATTGATGATTGCTATTTGGATGTGATATTAGATATAGTAGGATATATCTATATATATATAGCAATATATACATATTGGCATATGTATATATTGGATTGATTGATTTCCCGCCTCGTATAGCGGATGAGACCCTATTGCGCCGTTAGTAAGCGGATGATTTTTATAAAACCCATATACCACGATATTCCACCTCGAAGTGGAATTGGTATTGTGCTAACATCTGTGGATGCAGGGAAACAGGTTGGAGGGATCCAACTGGATTCCTCACCAGTATTTATTTATTTACAGATATTGATGAATATTTTGTTATCATATTGATATATGATGGTTGTTGTTGTGATTGACTAATTGGTGCTGTTGCATCATCGGATTTGGTTTTGAAGTTTAAAAATAACGACTCTTACTTTAAAATGATTTTAAAGTGATTTTTGAAAGTATACGTTTATTTAATTTTTGAATTGATTTATAAACGTTCAACTTTTAAAGTTATAGAAATTATGATTTTTGTGAAGTATACCAAAGTGTGATTTTTGAAATAAAAGTTGATTTATTTATAAAATGGTTTAAGTTGGGATTTTTGAATAACTATAAACGATTCGTATAAAAGATTTATAAAATTGATATCTATAAATTTAAAATATTGGAATTATAAAACGAGTTTTTATAAGTGTTAAAAATGAAATAATTATGGAATTCGTAAGTGTATGAAATTTATAGATTTATAAATTGTGAAGTTGACAATGAATGAAATTGTAGAATGAAAGATTTATAAGAAATCAACTTATAAATTTGATTTTTTTACCTTTAAATGGATCTTGATTGGATTTGTTAATAAAGGAGATTTATAAATCAAAGTTGTTATGAAATATAAAGGTGAATTTTTAAACATTGTTTTATAAATCCGAAACCAATTGAATTTGGTAATTTTAAACGTAGAAGTTATTAAAGGAGATATATTCGTGATTTTGGACAGCGAATTATCCTTTAAGTTAAATGTTGTAAATAATAAGAGTTGGTTGGGAATTTTATCCACGATTTTGGATAGTGGATAATTCTTGAAATAAAATGTGTAGAAAATATTGAAAATTTGGTTAGTGAAGTATATTCACGATTTTGGACAGTGAATATATATTATTAAGTAAAATGAATCTGGTCTTGGGAAAGTGATATTGAAATAGAATGAAAATGATTTAACGATGTTTTCAAAAGTGTTTAATATCGAAATCATAGATTTCAACATTCATTGTTGAAATAGACGTTTTCGAGGAAGAAGGAAATGGTGGACTATAACACTGTTGTTATAGTAAATGATTTCCGAAAGGAAATGTTTTTATATAGTATTGGGATTTACATATCTATCTTAATTTCGAATCCCTATACTAGTGATTTTGAGTCGTCGTAACGATGTTTTACGTAACATTCGTTTTGACTCAAATAGATGTTGTTATAATAAATGATTTCCTTAAAGAATGAATTTATACTTAATTTTGACTTAAGTATATTGAATATTTTCAAAGGTTGAAAATAAATAGATTTGTGAATCACTTATTTTTGAATAAGTAGGGAAATATTTTCCCAAAATGAAACGAAACGTTTGTTAAGAATTTATCTTCTTAAAGATAAATCGAAAGTGAATATTGAAATCGATTGAAAATCGTATATCAGTAGATATTTTGAAAATATAAACTCACTATGGAATTTATAAAGGAAATGGAAACTGTTTAGAAAAATAAATATTGATTTATTTTTGAAGTGTGGAAATTTTATATCTAGTAAAAATATTTTGGAAAATAAATAATTGGGAAAATTATTTGGAATCTGATGATGTTGCGCATCTTTATTGATAGTTAAATAACCGACTATCAATAATTACCTTGAATGGGTATTTGTTGTGAATTGGAAGAATTTGAATGCCACACTTATTTTTGAATAAGCGTTCACTATTCGGGTTAGCCGGGAAAGGACCATGGGGTCGTATAACCCATTCCGAATATGTGATACGTCGTTATGAATTGAATTTGATGACCGGTGTTGAAGACCGGATATTTTTGAAAACGGAAGGATTACCGTCGAGTTACTCTACATCGGTTGATCTCCGATTTAGAGGTTTTATCACCCTTAGTGACGGGAAGTCCGGACGTGATTGGAAATTATCCGGATTTGCAAGGGCTTCGTGAGAAGTGCCTTCGGTTCCGTTCGATCCCGGAACAGACTTGTATGGATTGTGTGTCTGACGTTACAAATTGAGATAAAAAGCCGATTTCTTTAAAATACATTTCTGTTGGTGGTAGAGAATTTATTCTCTTAGCTTAAGACCCTTCTCTGAGACGTACGAGCTCAGAGGTTATGTAGTTGAAATTTATCAGCGATATATTCCCAATTTGGTAATGTGGCATGCTGAGTGTTGCTGTGTGATGATCAGTGTTTGATCATTTGTGATATGATCATTTGTTTGATCATTTATCTTTGTGATCATAGGTTGATCATCTGTTGACCCAAAGCGTGGCTTTTTGAAAAAGCGTAGCTTTGTGGACGAGACTTCGTTAGGGCCTCAACAACCCGAAAATGGTCGAAACAGGAATGTTGCGGCAAGGTTATGAGGGTCGTTCCCTTTAGGGTATGTCATTTCCTTCTGGAAAGGGGTGGTATTATGGTATGGAGCCCTAATACTTACTCATGTGGACACACTTTATTTATTATGTGTGATGTTAGTTATCGAGCGCTCGGATAAAGGTCCCAAAGGACCGGGAGGTGGCATATTCGTAAGTTACCTGTTATAGGGGTAACCCGACCTTGTTTGGTAGAGAGCAGTTTGTCTCTCGGGACGTCCAGCCAGAGGCGATCCCATTCAGTAGGAGGAAAGGAAGTTCCTTAGCCTGACCATTTGTTGGAAAATCCAAAGAAACAATACGAACCCTTACGATTGCAATTGTATTACCTGCTATGGAATGTGGCGGTAACCTGCTATTGAACATAGTAGCTATAGTAGGCATAAGTGCGAAATGTCTATGCTGGCTAAGATTAATATTATACTTTCAAAATGTTTTCTACACTAGACATTAATAATAATATCCAATGATTGGCGTAGTAAGCATCTTTGACTATCATAAGAAGAAATCTCCTCCAATTCTGCGTTTGCATTGTGTGTGTGGCGGGAGGTCTTATGGTAGTCTTATTTTCCAAAAGCATTGCGAAATTATTTTATTTTCTTTGTGAAAAATAACTGTTTTACGATCTCACACCAGTCACCATGACTGACCTGGAGTTTATTGTTCCCTTCCTAAACTCTGGGTGCCCACTATTTTACACACGGGCAGTCTAGAGTTAGGTTATCAGGATATTCTGGATATTCTGGAGCTTTGGAGATAAGCTGGATGACGAGACGTAGTATTTGTATCTGATAGTATTTATCCCGCTGTGTATTCTGTATGAGGACAAGTTTATATAACTGTCCATTGTTGTATATTGACTCTGATTGATGTATGTATAAACCGATATAGTTCTTTGTTTTAAAAGACTAGTGATTATCTATTATATATTGTTCCGCTGCGAATGTGAGATTATGATATTGTTCTGTTTCTGATGTTGTTCTGTTGTTCTTTTTTTTTCTTCTATCTTTTCTTCTACCTCTTCTTTTAAACCCTAAGAATTCGGTTTTCCGGCATTCGTTTGCTCGACAGTTGATACAGTGGACGTATCGATGTCGATTTTCGGAAGTCGAAGAATCGGGTCCTTACAGCATGGTATCAAAGCATATGGTTAAGCGACAACCCTGCTCTGTTGGATGTTACTCATTAGAGATAGAGTCAGTAGTACTCTAGAATGAGTTGAGTGTAATAATAGATATGAGTGCGTATTTGTTAGTGAATATGAAATTGTTTTGTATTGTATTGACTTATCGGTTGATTGTTTACAGATTCTGGTCGGTGCAGTCTAGCTAACTGTAATCGATAGGGGTTTCTAAAATCTTAAACAAGATAAACTGACACAGTATTGTTTTAAAATAGGGTAAATGAAATAATTTTGCCCAAAACTATTTTTGTATACAAAAGAAATAATTTTCTATGAATTATCATAGTATATGGTTGCATGTTTGTTAGGAAAGTGATAATATTGAAATGTTATCATCATTATATGAAATTGAATAAGAAATTGAAATCATAACTCCAAAGTTAAGAAATAAACCCATATACAAATGAAATTTAAGAATGTAAATTATAAATGTGACTTATAATTGGAAGTAGAATTCCAGAGAAGTATTTGGAAATGTTTTGAAAAGAATTTGAAAATTTTGGAGATTTGGAAAGTTTAAATTCCTTTTTGATTTGAAAATGAATTTCAAAGGTTTGAAAAGTATTTTAGAGAGATGAAAGCTCTAAACTCTTTTCGGTCGCTGGAAAATAACTTCGATGATGACCGCGGCATCATTGGTGTTCATTTTCGGGTTTCCAAAAGAGGAATTGCTGCCAAATTGTTTTAAATGGAAGTTGTTTGAAAAAATTGGATTTGGTTTTAGAAATTCAAAGGATAAGTTGAATTGATTTCAAAATGGTTTTTGAAAGGGTGAAAAGACTCTGGAATACTATATAAAAATCCTATGGAATATTATTAAGTTGATAACTTATACAAATTGAATTTTGATAGAATAAATTTAACTTAAAGGATGGAGTTAAATTAGTGTAAGTACAAGTGATTCAATTTAATGAAAGTGAAATTGAATGTTGAGAATCATTTCGAATTTGTAAGCAATAGAATGGAATTGAATAATTATAAATGAAAGATGAATTAAAATTCATATGGAATTTGAAATCCAGTTTAATATAAGTGGTTATAAACCAAAAATAGTGAATTGTAATAAATTTTGGGAATGAACAAAAGAATAAAACTGGAATTGAAACTGAATGTTGAAAACAAATTTGAATAAAGTGAATTAGAATTTGTGATGAATTAGTAATTGTAACTAATTTAAAATAGTGCAGTTGTGAATGAAAGTAAATTGATAGAAATTCAATATTCAGAAAGTAAAATAGAATCCAAATCAAATTGGAATTGTGAATTGAATTCAAATATAATTTTAAATGTAAAATTGAATGATAATGGATATAACTTCAATAGTGAAGTAAAAATGTATGAGTAGTTTATATTGGAAAATTTTGTAATAGAAAGTGCAAAATAGTTTGAATGTTGTAACTAGATATTATGGCTAGTAGGATATACATGTGTATTAAAGGAATTGTAATTTTGATTTTGAAGATAAATTTGAATTGCTCGACAAAAGGTAAGTATTTGAATTTCAATATGAGATTTGATGATTTTCTTGTCTAGCCGCTTGGCTTTTTCTTTTCTTTTTAAAATCTGAGAGTCCGTAGGGATGTTTTGTAGTCGTGCCGTGTTAGCCGCGCAAAGGAGATGCTGGCGAAATTTTTCGAAAATATCGGGTGTTAGAAAATTTTGGGAAAATTTGGAAGTTTAAATTTGAATTTAAAATTAAATTTGAATTTTGAAGTAAGCAATGTTGTTTGGAACTTATAATTAAAGTTGGAAAGTTAGTTGAATTAATAACGAATCTCTAGTAGAAAGATTTGTTTTGAAAAACTATTTGGATTGTGAAAAATAGTAGACGAGTTAAGGACCATTTTTCCTAACTTGTAATTTCGGGACGAAATTCTTTTAAGGAAGGAAGATTGTAATGACCCAGAATTTTGAACAAATTAAATTGAAAATATTTAATTAATTTTAAATATTTGAACGATGATTTAATTTGAATCCCCAATATAACTTTGAAATTGGCGATTAAATTTTTAAATTTAATCTATTGAAAGTTGAATAAAAATTTGAATCTTCGGCTTTGAGCCGATTAAAAATATTTCAAAGGCTTAGGAAATTTATATTGATAATTCTGAAGGTAATAGAACTTTCAGAATTGAATTTGAAACTGTTCTGTTCAGTTTTGAAATTTTATTGTTTGAATCGATATTTAAAAATAGCGTTTCGGGGCACAGTCTCGGAATTTGACGAAACCGGTTCCATTGGGTCCGTAATATTGAATTATTACCAGATTTCCAATTTCGTATTTTTCAGAGTTGTTATGTGAGCATACAGTAAGTAAACGCACTGAAGTTTAAATCGAAAATTTAATTTCACATCAGCATAAAAAACATCACCTCGTTCCCTGAAAGCACGCAAGCCACCCTATACTCTGAAAAACATCGCGTCTTGTCTCCTCTTGTCTCCCCTCGATTTCGTTATAATATCTCGCGCAAGCAGATTCAAAAATAAAATAATTGCTAAAGCATTCATCTTCAAAAATCAAGTAAAATCGTTCCTCCTCCTTTCATAACAAATCGAAACGGCCGATCTAAAGAAAAAAAAAGAAACCTATCCCTCAAATTCGAACGTCTTCCTCCATCATTTTTTCATTTCCCCTAATCGAATCGTTCCTCAATTAAGTAGTCGCGATTCGAGGTGCTGGTCGCACTCGCGATCGGTCGGCGACAACGTGGGGCACGATTCCTCATCACGGCGAGCTTCGCGAACTCGAGTAAGGGCCGAAGTTTAGGCTTAGCATAGCTGCGATTGTGGGACGTGATTCTAGAGCGGTTCGAAAGGAAGGTAGAAGCGAAGGAGGAGGGTTGTGGCCATCGCAATCTGGTCGCAAGCATAGGGGATCGCGTCCACGGGAATGAGCGATTTCGACCTTGGGGTTTCTGCGTTCGACTTCGACAGCTGTGTGTAAGGGTGGACGGCAACAGCCTGGTGGTCATTCTCAAGTAAGGTAGAGTTAAGCAGTTTTAAATTCTGTTTTAGTTAACTTTAATTCGGTTAAATCAGGAATTTTGTATTTATATAGAGGCTTGTATAGAAACAGATGTATCCATAGGTTGGAAAAGTGATAGATATTTGTAGAGGATAAGGTACTGAAAATGGAATTTTAAATTGTCTGAGAAGTTTTCTATAAAACAGATTTATAAAAATAAATCATTGGCTAATTAAATTTATCAAATGAAAATTGGTTATTCGATTTTATCCGAATATTAACAAATTGTATAAATTATTTATACAAGGTATAAAGCAAGAAAATCGAGTCAAATTGGAAAATGGATGGCAAATTAAAAGCAAAGGTGAGATTTTTCTCACTCGAATGGAAAATTTAATTTTGCAGTTATTGATTGATGATTGCTATTTGGATGTGATATTAGATATAGTAGGATATATCTATATATATATAGCAATATATACATATTGGCATATGTATATATTGGATTGATTGATTTCCCGCCTCGTATAGCGGATGAGACCCTATTGCGCCGTTAGTAAGCAGATGATTTTTATAAAACCCATATACCGCGATATTCCACCTCGAAGTGGAATTGGTATTGTGTTAACGTCTGTGGATGCAGGGAAACAGGTTGGAGGGATCCAACTGGATTCCTCACCAGTATTTATTTATTTACAGATATTGATGAATATTCTGTTATCATATTGATATATGATGGTTGTTGTTGTGATTGACTAATTGGTGCTGTTGCATCATCGGATTTGGTTTTGAAGTTTAAAAATAACGACTCTTACTTTAAAAGGTTTTTAAAGTGATTTTTGAAAGTATACGTTTATTTAATTTTTGAATTGATTTATAAACGTTCAACTTTTAAAGTTATAGAAATTATGATTTTTGTGAAGTATAACCAAAGTGTGATTTTTGAAATAAAAGTTGATTTATTTATAAAATGGTTTAAGTTGGGATTTTTGAATAACTATAAACGATTCGTATAAAAGATTTATAAAATTGATATCTATAAATTTAAAATATTGGAATTATAAAATGAGTTTTTATAAGTGTTAAAAATGAAATAATTATGGAATTCGTAAGTGTATGAAATTTATAGATTTATAAATTGTGAAGTTGACAATGAATGAAATTGTAGAATGAAAGATTTATAAGAAATTAACTTATAAATTTGATTTTTTACCTTTAAATGGATCTTGATTGGATTTGTTAATAAAGGAGATTTATAAATCAAAGTTGTTATGAAATATAAAGGTGAATTTATAAACGTTGTTTTATAAATCCGAAACCAATTGAATTTGGTAATTTTAAACGTAGAAGTTATTAAAGGAGATATATTCGTGATTTTGGACAGCGAATTATCCTTTAAGTTAAATGTTGTAAATAATAAGAGTTGGTTGGGAATTTTATCCACGATTTTGGATAGTGGATAATTCTTGAAATAAAATGTGTAGAAAATATTGAAAATTTGGTTAGTGAAGTATATTCACGATTTTGGACAGTGAATATATATTATTAAGTAAAATGAATCTGGTCTTGGGAAAGTGATATTGAAATAGAATGAAAATGATTTAACGATGTTTTCAAAAGTGTTTAATATCGAAATCATAGATTTCAACATTCATTGTTGAAATAGACGTTTTCGAGGAAGAAGGAAATGGTGGACTATAACACTGTTGTTATAGTAAATGATTTCCGAAAGGAAATGTTTTTATATAGTATTGGGATTTACATATCTATCTTAATTTCGAATCCCTATACTAGTGATTTTGAGTCGTCGTAACGATGTTTTACGTAACATTCGTTTTGACTCAAATAGATGTTGTTATAATAAATGATTTCCTTAAAGAATGAATTTATACTTAATTTTGACTTAAGTATATTGAATATTTTCAAAGGTTGAAAATAAATAGATTTGTGAATCACTTATTTTTGAATAAGTAGGGAAATATTTTCCCAAAATGAAATGAAATGTTTGTTAAGAATTTACCTTCTTAAAGATAAATCGAAAGTGAATATTGAAATCGATTGAAAATCGTATATCAGTAGATATTTTGAAAATATAAACTCACTATGGAATTTATAAAGGAAATGGAAACTGTTTAGAAAAATAAATATTGATTTATTTTTGAAGTGTGGAAATTTTATATCTAGTAAAGATATTTTGGAAAATAAATAATTGGGAAAATTATTTGGAATCTGATGATGTTGCGCATCTTTATTGATAGTTAAATAACCGACTATCAATAATTACCTTGAATGGGTATTTGTTGTGAATTGGAAGAATTTGAATGCCACACTTATTTTTGAATAAGCGCTCACTATTCGGGTTAGCCGGGAAAGGACCATGGGGTCGTATAACCCATTCCGAATATGTGATACGTCGTTATGAATTGAATTTGATGACCGGTGTTGAAGACCGGATATTTTTGAAAACGGAAGGATTACCGTCGAGTTACTCTACATCGGTTGATCTCCGATTTAGAGGTTTTATCACCCTTAGTGACGGGAAGTCCGGACGTGATTGGAAATTATCCGGATTTGCAAGGGCTTCGTGAGAAGTGCCTTCGGTTCTGTTCGATCCCGGAACAGACTTGTATGGATTGTGTGTCTGACGTTACAAATTGAGATATAAAGCCGATTTCTTTCAAATACATTTCTGTTGGTGGCGGAGAATTTATTCTCTTAGCTTAACACCCTTCTCTGAGACGTACGAGCTCAGAGGTTATGTAGTTGAAATTTATCAGCGATATATTCCCAATTTGGTAATGTATGCTGAGTGTTGCTGTGTGATGATCAGTGTTTGATCATTTGTGATATGATCATTTGTTTGATCATTTATCTTTGTGATCATAGGTTGATCATCTGTTGACCCAAAGCGTGGCTTTTTGAAAAAGCGTAGCTTTGTGGACGAGACTTCGTCAGGGCCTCAACAACCCGAAAATGGTCGAAACAGGAATGTTGCGGCAAGGTTATGAGGGTCGCGCCCTTTAGGGTATGTCATTTCCTTCTGGAAAGGGGTGGTATTATGGTATGGAGCCCTGATACTTACTCATGTGGACACACTTTATTTATTATGTGTGATGTTGGTTATCGAGCGCTCGGATAAAGGTCCCAAAGGACCGGGAGGTGGCATATTCGTGAGTTACCTGTTATAGGGGTAACCCGGCCTTGTTTGGCAGAGAGCAGTTTGTCTCTCGGGACGTCCAGCCAGAGGCGATCCCATTCGGCAGGAGGAAAGGAAGTTCCTTAGCCTGACCATTTGTTGGAAAATCCAAAGAAACAATACGAACCCTTACGATTGCAATTGTATTACCTGCTATGGAATGTGGCGGTAACCTGCTATTGAACATAGTAGCTATAGTAGGCATAAGTGCGAAATGTCTATGCTGGCTAAGATTAATATTATACTTTCGAAATGTTTTCTACACTAGACATTAATAATAATATCCAATGATTGGCATAGTAAGCATCTTTGACTATCATAAGAAGAAATCTCCTCCAATTCTGCGTTTGCATTGTGTGTGTGGCGGGAGGTCTTATGGTAGTCTCATTTTCCAAAAGCATTGCGAAATTATTTTATTTTCTTTGTGAAAAATAACTGTTTTACGATCTCACACCAGTCACCATGACTGACCTGGAGTTTATTGTTCCCTTCCTAAACTCTGGGTGCCCACTATTTTACACACGGGCGGTCTAGAGTTAGGTTATCAGGATATTCTGGATATTCTGGAGCTTTGGAGATAAGCTGGATGACGAGACGTAGTATTTGTATCTGATAGTATTTATCCCGCTGTGTATTTTCTATGAGGACAAGTTTATATAACTGTCCATTGTTGTATATTGACTCTGATTGATGTATGTATAAACTGATATAGTTCTTTGTTTTAAAAGACTAGTGATTATCTATTATATATTGTTCCGCTGCGAATGTGAGATTCTGATATTGTTCTGTTTCTGATGTTGTTATGTTGTTCTTCTTTCTTTTTCTTCTATCTTTTCTTCTACCTCTTCTTTTAAACCCTAAGAATTCGGTTTTCCGGCATTCGTTTGCTCGACAGTTGATACAGTGGACGTATCGATGTCGATTTTCGAAAGTCGAAGAATCGGGTCCTTACACTTAATGTAATTAATATAGTATAATTACTTAGAGAAGTAATTAATGGATAATTACTGAATGTAATTAATTGAATTGTGATTTGTTAATGGAAGTAATTTGAGTATAATTACTTTGTGTAATTAATCAAGGGATTAATTAAGATAATTAATTAAGGAGTAATTAATTTATATAATTAATGAAGTAATTAAGGGTAGTTAATTACTGAATGAGATTAATCAAGAGTGATTAATAATTATGGTTTAAGTAAAGATTAATTACTTAATGTAATTAATTTAAATAGAATAATTAATTAAAAATGTAATTATGGATCATTAATTTATATAATTAATGATGTAATTAAGGATTGATTAATTAAAAACTAATTAATCAATAATAAGTGATTTTGAGTAATTAATTAATGTAATTAATTAAGGATTAATGTAATTAATTTTAGTTAATTAATTAATGAAGTAATTAAAGATTATTACTGTATTTGGTAAAGGATAATTAATTTGTGAAATTAATTAAAGGATAATTACTTGAATGTAATTAAAGGATAATAAATCAAGGGTGATTAATTAAGATGGATACTTAGAGTATGATTAATTAATTGGTTTAATTAATGATTAAGTAAGCAAGATTTATGTGATGAAAGAAATTAATTTATTTTAAATTAATTTAGAGATGAAGTAATTAATTTAATTCATTTTAAATTAAATATAGTGTGATTAATTAAATCCTTGCTTATGTATGATGGATGATATTGATTGCCTTGAATGGTTTGATATCTCAGATATGAGATAATTGATGTTGTATGATATAAATGCTTTGGTTGAATTGTGATGATAATGTGAATTATCTATTTGTGATGATACTGTAGATTATCTATCTGTGATATTGTGAATTATCTATCTGTGTGTATATAGATAATAGAATTGAACTGTTTTAACTTTAAAACAACTTGGACCTAAAAGATACGTTTTGGATTTTGATGAGACCGGGATCGGGTTTCCAGATTTGGAAGACCGAAAACCACATCGATCCAAATTAACGATAGGTCGTGAATCTCAAGTGAAGAGGAAGATTCAGAGTGCAAGGGTTATTGTCGTTAACTCTGAGGGTGATTCCAAAATGAGTGTAACGAGATAATGCCTTCTGTTTCGTTCGAACCCGGAACGAACTTGTATGGATTGAATGCTTCAGAACATCGTCGATTGGACGATGATCATTCCAAGATAGATGTGTTCTATAAAGGTAACCGTAGCCTCAATCCTCATCAACCGGGAATGGCTAAAACAGGGGAGGTGCAGCAAGGTTAGTGGGTAGCACCCAAGTAGGACAAGATTTCCCCTGTCTAGAGGTCCCTTCTTATTATTTCGGCTGTGTAGGCAGTTGATTGCAACAACTGCCGGGGTGTCTTGTTCGGGAATTATCCAGTAAGGGATGGTTCCGGCCTTGTGTTGCATGGGATTTAGGGTGGATCCTCGGTACGTTGATTTAGGCCACGTACTGTGACGGGCGGTACCCTAGTAGCCCTGTCATTGTATGGGATCCAATCTCCAATAAGTGCCCTCAGATTTGATTGTATTACCCACTTATTGGCTAGTATGCTGGAATTTAATAGATGTAACAATTTCAGCTATTTCTTATTTACTTGAAAACCCTAGACCTATTATAATATCATAGAATTTCCTATCAAATGTTTGGTTAGCGTAAGGTAAAAACTTTTCCATGTTTATGCATGGGAAGTCTTACGTGATACCTTTTGTTTTCAAAGGTTTTTCAAAGTTAAGCAACTTTAACCTGTTACTCACACCAGACCCATGTCTGACCCGGAGTTTATTCTGTTTTTTTCTTAAACTCTCGGTGTTAGCGCCAAAATTGGTCACTAACCCCCAAATCCAGATGAAAGCACCAAATACCAGTCACAGCTCAGAGATAGAATGTATATAGAGAGTAATTGTAACGACCCAGAATTTTGACCAAATTAAATTGAGAATATTTAATTAATTTTAAATATTTGAACGATGATTTAATTTGAATCCCCGATTTAAATTTGAAGCTGACGATTAAATTATAAAATTTAATCTATTGATAGTCGAATAAAAATTTGAATCTTCTATTTTTAGCTGAAGAAAAATATTTCAAAAGCTTTTAAAATTCATATTGATAATTCTGGAGGTAATAGAACTTTCAGAATTGAAATTGAAAGTGTTTCGTTCAGTTTTGAAATTAGATCGTTCGAACCGATATTTATAAAATAGTCATTTTCCAAACAGTCTCGGAATTCGACGGAACCAGTTCCATTGGGTCCGGAATATTGGATTATTGCCAGATTTCAAGTCTCGTATTTTTCGAAGTTTATATGTGAGCACACGACAGGAAAACGCATCGAAATTTATTCGAATTCGAATTTAAATTTAAACTTAAATTTGGTCAAACGACAACAGATTATCTTCCCAAATTCGCGCAGGGAATCACGATAAAAAAATCGTGTAGAGCATGCCTCTACTGTTTTTAAATATCTCATCCCCTCCCTCTTTAAAACGAAACCGAGCTCTCTCGTTTAAAAGAATTACAATGCCGACACTCCTAATTACAGAAGAAAAATATCAAATTCAAAACTTCCCCAAATTTCTCAAATCAAAACAAATCTTCAAGCAATGGCCGAAGCTTGGGGTCGCGAAGCAGGGGAAGGTCGCGAAACATGGAAGGCTCGATTTTGAGCATCTCGAACTCGATTGGGGAGGAGGCTCGGCATCGTCGTATGACGATTTAGGGTTCGAGGGGGATTGCGTTTGACATGGGGGCACTCGCGAGGCTGGAAATGATGGTCAGGCGCTCGCGATGCGTGAAGTCGAGGTCGCTAGAGAAGGGAGCGCGCGCGCCTTTGCGTGCGCGTGGGAAGACCAGAGACGATAGTGCGGCGGTGCGAGATGGAGTCTGGGGCACGAAGCCAGTCTCGAGTAGGCGAAGTTCGATGATGAGGGTTTGGGGTCGCGATCGACATTTCTGTTGGTGGCGATTTCTGTTGGTCGAGGCAAGCATGGGTCTCGAGCTCGAGTTCCGTGGTTGATCGCGTGAATGAAGTTTGGGTTTCGTTCGAACTCGACTGTAAGCATTTTTATAAATTTTTATTCAACGATATTTTTGAGATAAAGCAATATAGAAGATAAATTTACACGTTTCATCAAAGAAATATTTAGGCAGTTTTGTATATATGAAGTTCAAAGAAAAAATTGTGTATATTTTTAATGTACAAATTTACTAATAGGGGGATTGATTTAACCGGAAAATATATTTTTGTTAATTAAGATTTTACAGTAAGGAATAATCTATTTTTGAATTTAATTTTTTTTTATATACAAGCTGAAAAGAATACTTGTAGACAAGGTTTAGAAAACAGAATTTTAAATGATTTATATTAAGATAGTATAGTTAATAGAACATTTGTTTAAAAATAAATCATTTGATAAAATTAAATTTTTGGTTTAAATAAATTTACAGATGATAATTTATTTCCAATTTATTTAAATATTTATTGATTGTATAAATTATTTATACAAGGTTAAAGTCGAGAAAACGAAAGAAGGATTGGAAACGGATTGCAAAATAAAAAGCAAAGGTGAGATTTTTCTCACTCAAATTGAAAGTGGATTTTTCAGTTATTGTTTGTTGACTGTTTGAATGTGTTATTAGATATGATAGGATATATCTATATATATAGCAGTATATGCATATTGGCATATGTATATATTGGATTGATGATTTCCCGCCTCGTATAGCGGATGAGACCCTATTGCGCCGTTAGTAAGCGGATTTATAAAAACCTATATACCGCGATAATTCCATACTGGAGCGGAATTGGTATTGTGCTAATGTCTTTGGATGCAGGGAAACAGGTTGGAGGGATCCAACTGGATTCCTCACCAGTAGTTATTTATTTACAGATATTGTGATGTATTATGTTATCATATGTTGAGATATGATATTGACTGTTGTGATTGACTAATTGATGCGTGGCATCATCGGGTTCAATTTTAAAGTTTAAAAATAAACGATTTTTACTTTAAAAAGGATTTTGAAGTGATTTTTGGAAAGTATACGATTTATTAAATTTTTGAATCTATTTATCTTAAATAAATAAATGCTATAAATTTAAAGTTATGAAAAATTTAAATTGTGAAATATAACTGAAAGGTGATTTTGAAATAAATAGTCAAGTAATTTATAAAATAGTTTAAGTTTGGATTTCTTTTGAATTATTAAAAATGATGTATATAAAGGAGGTACAGAATTGATATTTATCAATTAAAAGTATTGGAATTTTAAAACGAGTTTTTATAAGTGTTAGAAATTTATAGAATTATAAATTGTGAAGACATGAATTTATAGAATTATAAATTGTGAAAATATGAAGTTTATAGATTTATAAAGTATGAAGTTATAAAATGAATGAAATCGTATTATAAAAGATTTATAAGAGATTCACTTATAAATTTGATTTTTTTTCCTTTAAGTGGAATATTGATCGAATTGTTAATAAAGAAGATTTATAAGTCAAAGTAGTTATAAAAGAGAAATAGAATTTATGAACGTGTTTGTAAATTCGAAATAGATTGAATTGGATAAATTAAATATAGAAGGTTCTTAAAGAAGATATATTCGCGATTTTGGATAACGAATTTTTATTGAAATAAAAATGTGTAGAAAAGATTGAAATTGGGTTAAGTGAATTATATTCACGATTTTGGACAGTGAACATAATTTTAAGTAAAATGGATATTTTTTTGAAGAAGTAATATTTTAAAAATTGAAGTTAAACATTTTAAAGATGTTTTAAAATGTGTTATGAATCGAAAGCATAGATTTCAACATTTATTGTTGAAATAGACGTTTTCGAGAAATATAAGGAAATGGTGGACTATAACACTATTGTTATAGTAAATGATTTCCGAAAGGAAATGTTTTTATATAGTTTTGGGATTTATATGTCTATCTTAAATTCGAATCCCTATACTAGTGATTTCGAGTCGTCGTAACGATGTTTTACGCAACATTCGTTTTGACTCAAATAGGTGTTAAAAGAATGATTTCCTTAAAGAATGAATATATACTTAATTTGATTTAAGTATATCGAATATTTTCAAGTGTTGAAAATGAATAGATTTGTGAAACACTTATTTTTAAATAAGTATGGAAATGCTTTTCCAAATGAAATGAACGTTTTGAGAATTTATCTTTGTAAAAGATAAATTGAAATTGAATATTGAAAATCGATTTGAAAATCGTATATCAGAAGATATTTTGAAATATAAATTCAATATGGAATTTATAAAGAAATGGGAATTCGTTGTAAAAATAAACGTTGGTTTATTTTTGAAGTGTGGAAATTTTATATCTAGTAAAGATATTTTTGGAAGATGAAATAATTTGGAAAATAATTTGGAATCTGATGATGTTGCGCATCCTTATTGATAGTTAAATAACCGACTATCAATAATTACCCTGAATGGATGTTTTGTTGTGAATTGGATGAATTTGAATGCTACACTTATTTTTAAATAAGCGCTCACTATTCGGGTTAGCCGGGAAAGGACCATGGGGTCGTATAACCCATTCCGAATATGTGATACGTCGTTATGAATTGCATTCGAAGACCGGTGTTGAAGACCGGATATTTTTAAAAACGGAAGGATTACCGTCGAGTTACTCTACATCGGCTGATCTCCGGTTTAGAGGTTTTATCACCCTTAGTGACGGGAAGTCCTGACGTGATTGAAAATTATCCGGAAATGCAAGGGCTTCGTGAGAAGTGCCTTCGGTTCTGTTCGATCCCGGAACAGACTTGTATGGATTGTGTGTCTGACGTTACAATTTGAGATATAAAGCTGATTTCTTTCAAATACATTTCTGTTGGTGGCGGAGAATTTATTCTCTTAGCTTAACACCCTTCTCTGAGACGTACGAGCTCAGAGGTTATGTAGTTGAAATTTATCAGCGATATATCCCAATTTGGTAACGTGGCATACTGAGTGTTGCTGTGAAATGATCAGTGTTTGATCATTTGTGATATGATCATTTGTTTGATCTTATATCTTTGTGATCATAGGTTGATCATTTTGTTTGACCCGAAGCAGGGCTTTTTGTAGAAAGCGTAGCTTTGTGGACGAGACTTCGTCGAGCCTCACACCCCGGAAATGGTCGAAACAGGAAGAATGCAGCAAGGTTCTAGGGAGTAGCGCCCCTTAGTGTATGTCATTCCTTCTGGATAAAGGTGGTATCATGGTATGGAGCCCAGATACTTAACCTCTGTGGTTACTGCGTTATTATTATCTATGTGGTTTGTTGCGAATCGGGGATCCTCGGGAAGATCGGTGACGATCGGGGGATGGCATACGCGTGTCAGTAGTTACCTATTTTTGCAGAGGTAACCCGGCCTTGTGTTGGCAGAGATCCGGTTAGGTTCTCGGGTCGTCTATTCCAGGGACGTACCCATCGTGGATAGGAAGTTCCTTAGCCTGACCATTTGTTGGAAATCCAAACTCCAATACGAACGTTGTACGGTATTAGTTGTAGAACCTGCCATTTACGTACGGTGGTCACCACTGTTTAGATGGTAGCTATAGTAGGCATACGATACTGGTCGTATGTTGGCTAAGATTAATATTATACTTTCGAAATGTTTTCTACACTATGCACTAATAATAATATCAAAAAAATGATTTGATTTTGCGTAGTAAGCATCTTTGACTATCATAAGAAGAAATCTCCTCCAATTCTGCGTTTGCATTGTGTGTGTGGTGGGAGGTCTTATGGTAGTTTCATTTTCCAAAAGCATTTCGAATTGACCTTAAAATTATCCTGTTGTTTATTTTAAAGAATAACTGTTTTACGATCTCACACCAGTCACCATGACTGACTCGGAGTTTATTGTTTCCCTTCTAAACTCTGGGTGCCCACAAATTTCCACACGGGCAGCCTAGAGTTATGTTATCAGGATATTCTGGAGCTTTGGAGATAAGCTGGATGGCAAGACGTAGTATTTGTATCTGATAGTATTTATTCCGCTGTATACTCTGTATAAGGACAAGTTATATAACTGTCCATTGTTGTATGTTGACTCTGATGATTGATGTATGTATAAAATGATATAGTTCTTTGTTTTAAAGATTATTCATTTATCTATTATATATTGTTCCGCTGCGATATGTGAGATTCTGATATTGTCTCTGTTCTGTGTTTCTATTGATGTCGTTCAGATGTTTCTGTTGTTCTTCTTCTTTCTTTCTTCTCTTTTTCTTCTATCTCCTTCTTCTTCTACTTTTTCTTTTTCTTAAAACCCTCACTATTGAAGTTTCCGGCACTCGATTGCTCGGCAGTCGATAAAGTGAGTATCGATGTCGAATTTTCGAAAGTCGAAAATTCCGGTATGTGACAGTAATAATGTGAAGAACAGTTAAAACTGAAATGAAAGCAGTGAAGAACAACAGATTTTATAGTGGTTCGGCTAACTCCGGCCTACGTCCACTCCAGAAGTTTGCTTTTATTGCTGTAATAATCGATTACAGTTACAAAATGGCAGAGTTTCCTTAGCCTTAGAAAAGAGAAAATAAGAGAGCAGAAAGAAGATCCCCTTTTCTAGAGCCCTACATGCTCTATTTATAGACAAGTTCAGGTAGTTGTTGGGCTCTCTGAGTAACCTGAGCCCATCAGGGCCGAACGGCCTATGCCGAACCATAATGTTGTGCTGGACGCACTTGTGTGCCGAACGGGGTAGCTATGCCGAACGTACTCGTATGCCGAACGAGGTAGCTATGCCGAACGTACTCGCGGGCTGAACGAGGTAGCTATGCCAAACGACCCATCCATGCCGAACAATCCTTGATGCCGAACGTACTCGCATGCCGAACGAGGTTGCTATGCCGAACGTACTCGTAGGCCGAATGAGGTAGCCATGCCGAACGACCCATCCAATGCCGAGCCATCGTCTTCATGCCGAACGTGTTGATGTGCCGAACGAGGGTTGGATGCCGAGCAGAACTTTGGCCGGATGATACTTTGGCCGAACGCTAACCAGGCCGGTCCATGTCTTGGCCGAACGTTACCGAATGCCGAGTGCCCCTGGATGCCGAGCGATCCCTGATGCCGAACAGTTTCTAATGCCGAGCGCCCATCATGCCGAACCATTTTAATGCCGAACCGTGTTTCCTAGACCCAAATTATAGTTGATTCATCTTTATCCAATCATATTTCCATCTCCCAAGCACATTGCGTCATCCATCCATCCAGTCGACTGAATCCATTGTATACCAACCTCGACGAACGTGCAGTTGAGTAAGTTAAACCCGTCTGTCCGCGTCCTTGCCAAAAGGCGGGTTAACACTTGCCCCACAAAACATGCCTTGCTTTGAAAGGTGTGTTTTGAATAGCCTAAAGTCCAATATCCTGATCCATTTCCACGATTGTTCCGAGTCGATGTTCGATTCCGAATCCGGTAACCAAATCCATATCCATTTGAACTCGATAACCAGGTTATAGTCCATCCATATTCAATAACCTATAATCATATCCGTGACCTCTCCGGGTCGATTTCCAAATCCGGGACCGTTGCGGGTCCTTGTCCGAATCCTTAGCTATTCATAGCTAATATCCAAATCCGTAACCTCTCCGGGTTCTTGCCAAGCGTAATCCACACTCAACGACCTATGTTAAGTAATGCCATGGTGTTCCTGGTTCAGTGTCCCTGAACGCTAAGTAATGCCATGGCTTAAGTCCTAAGCCGAATCCCAGTCACTCCGGACCCTTGCCGAGCATAGTCCATACTCGACGACCTAACATAGTAACCGATAATATATGGCCTAAGTCCTAGGCTGAATCCTGGTCTCTTCGGACCCTTGCCGAGCATAGTTCATACTCGACGACCTTTTAGCCAAAATCCAGAGAAAATCCAATCAAAATCCAATCTGAAATCCAAATCCAAATAAAAAACCAAAAACCCATATCAAAAATCCATACCAAAAAAACAAACATCCAAACCAGAAAACGAGCAAAACAGGGAGTTCAAACCAAACTCCAAAACCAAACCAGAAAAAGAATGTCCAAGTCAAAGGAAAAAAACAAATTCCACAAACCAGGGCGTCTCGGTAAGCCATCATCTCAGAGCATGCCTGAGGGTTATCTCCGACCCCGTACATGAGTAAGTGATTTAACCGTTTGTCCGGAGTTTGTTACTTATTCCAAACCATCAAGATTAGTTGATGACCAATCGGCCACCATCCCTGGGCCTCATGCCCTCATCATTCAAGGTGGGCGGTGGCTGCTCCTTTTCCACCGCCGCATTCCGAGTTCTGACATATTGTCGCAACTGACCATTCCTTATATGCTCCTCGATTATGTCCTTCAAATGCCGGCAGCTGTTAGTGTCATGCCCGTCCAGGTCATGAAAAAGAAAGTGCCTTCCTGACGCCCTTTCTCGTTCTGAGGGTTCCCTCCTTGCTGGCCTTCGATAAGGAAGGCGATCTCGAGTATCTAAGAAAATCTGCTCCAACGTTGCGTTCAACCCTGTGTAAGTGGAGAACTTTGGTTCTCCCCAGCGCTTCCTTTTCCCTTTATCCTTGCCCCCATCCGAGCTTTCACCGGGTAGTCCTCCATCCTTAGTCATGTTTACTTCCTTTGACCTCGTGTCCAAACATGCATCCTCTTGTCGAAGAAATCTTTCATCTTCATGAAAGAATTCCCCAAGATCCAAAGGTGGGTCTCGTACCAATGATACTTTGAAATTCGAATTATCTTTGACTCCTAATACCGCAGCCATCAGAACCATTGATGGATTTGGCCGATCCACCGAAGCAACTGCTGCATTAAATCGAGTTAAGAATATCCCGAGCGATTCATCTGCCCCCTGTTTGACTGACGTTAGCGTCATCACATTCTTTGGCCTTTTTATGTGAACTCGAAACTGACTTAAGAACTTGTCCACCAGTTCTGTCCATGTTCCAATGGATCCATCCTCCAGCTGTCTGAACCACATAGCAGCAATATCAGTCAAGTACAAGGGGAAACATCGGGCCATAACCTCTTCCGTTGCCCCCGGCACTTCCATATGCCTGGTGTACCTCATCAAGTGGTCGGTGGGATCCGTCTTCCCGTTGTATACTTCCAGAGTGGGTAGTTTGAAATCGGGCGGATTCCTAGCTGTCCTAATATTCTGGGAAAATGGACTTTTGTTAACTCCCTCTGAATCCCTGTTTTTCAGACCTCCGCGGATAGTCCGCCTAATAATGTCAGCCAATCCAGTGTTTCCAACCAAGGGTTGCCCCCTATATATGTTTCCAGACTGCCCCTCTAAGTCCCTGCGGAAATTCTGGCACATATTCTTCATCACGTACTCCTGTATTCCTACAGACGTCAGGCCGCGCAGCGTCATCCGGTATCACTCCATGAACTGGTCCAGCATTACTTGGAGGTGTGCCCTCGAGTCTAGGTCCACCTAGATTGTCAGCTGTTTGTTGATTGGGAGCTGTCCCCCGCTGAATCACTCCATATGTCCGCTGGTTGAGTTCCTCTGGTCCAGTTCCAAGAACTTGGGCACCTGCAGTTCCAGGTTGTCCAAATTGCCTAAGAAGAGCTTGCATCATCTCCTCTTGTTGTTTCATCATCTGCTCCTACATAGAATTCATCATCACCTGCATCTCGTCCCGAGTTATGTAGATGGATGCATGATCCTCTCCAGCTCTAGAAGAGGCCGCTTGACTTCCTTCCTGATTGCTTCTTTCCACTGCTTGCTTCCTTGTTGGTGGTCTAGCCATTGCTTTCTAGGATCCAAGTTCCTAACTTCGAAATTCCTGAGTTCAATTCTCAATGGAAGCACCAAAGTGTTAGCGCCAAAATTGGTCACTAACCCCCAAATCCAGATGAAAGCACCAAATACCAGTCACAGCTCAGAGATAGAATGTATGTAGAGAGTAATAATGTGAAGAACAGTTAAAACTGAAATGAAAGCAGTGAAGAACAACAGATTTTATAGTGGTTCGGCTAACTCCAGCCTACGTCCACTCCAGAAGTTTGCTTTTTATTGCTGTAATAATCGATTACAGTTACAAAATGGCAGAGTTGCCTTAGCCTTAGAAAAGAGAAAATAAGAGAGCAGAAAGAAGATCCCCTTTTCTGGAGCCCTACATGCTCTATTTATAGACAAGTTCAGGTAGTTGTTGGGCTCTCTGAGTAACCTAAGCCCATCAGGGCCGAACGGCCCATGCCGAACCATAATGCTGTGCCCGACGCACTTGTGTGCCGAACGGGGTAGCTATGCCGAACGTACTCGTATGCCGAACGAGGTAGCTATGCCGAATGTACTCGTGGGCCGAACGAGGTAGCCATGCCGAATGACCCATCCAATGCCGAACGATCCATCAATGCCGAACAATCCTTGATGCCGAACGTACTCGCATGCCGAACGAGGTTGCTATGCCGAACGTACTCGCAGGCCGAACGAGGTAGCCATGCCGAACGACCCATCCAATGCCGAGCCATCATCTTCATGCCGAATGTGTTTATGTGCCGAACGAGGGCTGGATGCCGAGCAGAACTTAGGCCGGACGATACTTTGGCCGAACGCTAACCAAGCCGGTCCATGTCTTAGCCGAACGTTACTGAATGCTGAGTGCCCCTGGATGCCGAGCGATCCCTAATGCCGAACAGTTTCTAATGCCGAGCGCCCATCATGCCAAACCATGTTTAATGCCGAACCATGTTTCCTAGACCCAAATTATAGTTGATTCATCTTTATCCAATCATATTTCCATCTCCCAAGCACATTGCATCATCCATCCATCTAGTCGACTGAATCTATTGTATACCAACCTCGACGAACGTGCAGTTGAGTAAGTTAAACCCGTCTGTCTGCGTCCTTGCCAAAAGGCGGGTTAACACTCGGGTACTCAAATTTTTATGAGTAGCCAAGGGATTCAGGTTAGCTTTGACGAATTATGGAGGAGCAATGGAGCAGGAGGCTTCAGCGTTATAGATATGTATAGTGTTCCGCTGTGTTAGTATCTCTGTATAGTTTCTCTGTATTGTATTGAGTTGTATTAACTAGACAGGTGTTTATAACTGTCTAGTATGTGATGTATAATCTGTGTAACTCTGATTGATGTTGTATATTGAGTTTAATGTGATTAATATAATTTATTCGTTCCGCTGTTGAGATTCTGATGTTGTTTCTTCTTTCTTCTCTATCTTTTCTCTTTTCTATCCCTTTCTTTCTTCATCATGATACGACTTTCTGGTGATAGAAAGTCAGGTCGTGACAATAAATCTAGAATAAACTTTACAACTTTATCAACATTCACCTTTAGTAAATTCAGGGACTGATTTCCAAATTTCCAGCTTAGGGTGTAAATAACATTCCTATTACCTATCTTACAGAATATGCAGGCGATATTCCTATGCGTTCATTTTAGCTTGCAACTTATCGGATCATATATAGGCAAAAAAATTAAATAAATCTCAATGATATAAATTTCAATGTTGTAAGTAAACTATATAATTTCCCATTTAACAGAATGTTGTTCTGAGCCCCTCCTCATTACAACCCACATGACAGATTTTAGAGGGACTGATTTTTAGAGCAAGATAAGACAATTAGATATTCTTGCTCAGCACTGACAAGTCAATTAGATATTCAAGGAATACTATTTATTCCAAGGTAGTAGCCTCAGTCAATATTTAAATTATATTGTATTTGTTTGTTCCGCTGTGGGTTTATATTGATCACATTCTAATATATTGTTGTTTATTACAAGTTACTAAAACCAATGATCTATGCCCTAATGGACTTAGGTTTCGATTTAGTCGAAATTTTGCCCCATTACGGTGTGAGTTGTTACAAACCAAGTCCTGGAGATCTCACTTTGAAATGATAAAATTCCTCCTTAAATAAAATTCTAAGTTTCTAGAGTTGCTGGCTTCCGAACTGATTTACCACCGACGATCGAATTAAAGAATTTTGATGTGACTTAAGCTTGGATTTGTTTTGGGTTAAAATGAGGTTTGATGGTCAAAATTTGTAGAGTGAGAAGAGAGAAAACGTATCAAAAAGAATGGTGTAAAGAGTGGCATATAAATAGGAAGACAAATAGAGAGAAAAGTAGAACTTATCCTTATCTCTCTCTTACTAATTCCACTCATTTAAACCATTCGAAAGCCTCACTCTTTTGCCAACATTTGACTAGCCCATCCAATCTATTTTGGTCAAAATTTGCATGCCTTGTATGGGCGTTAAAGCCAATTCAGCCTGAACAATTTCTGTTGCATTTAAATCTGAATTTAAACACGTACCGATATCATATATCAATTAATATATTTAAAACTATTATAAATGCATTGTTTAACATTGTTCAACACATAAAATACAAAATTTTGTAATTTATATTTCATAATTATTAATTAACTTATAACAATTGCAAAATTAATTAAATTAGGTGATAAAAAGAGTATTCATCATTTGGTTGTGTGACTCTTAAGTGTAAATTTAGTCAGCGATTAATATCAAGCAATTCAAATATTAATATTCACATGTCACTTAGCAGGTGTTATGATATTTTTGCCAAATTTGTCACTTACTTGGTTTCGGTAAAATTCAATTTTACTCTATGAATCGTTACTCGGTAGTGGCAATTATTTACAATAATTCTCTTCATCAAAACTATATCAGTTTGGACTTATAGAACTTAGTAATGGTCAAAATTCCAATATCTTCCATATTCGACTCTCTAATCCAAATACAAAGTCTTTGGTTCAATAATAACAGTTATGATTAACCGAATTGCTCTGGCCAGAGACTTTGACTTTAAGTTGACTTCAGTTGACCATGATACTAACCATGTATAACAAAGGAGACAAATCCTCTTTTGAATAATGTTTCACTTTCAATTCTTCCACTCGACCCAACTATAGTCGTTCGATGGATGTCGTGCCACGATTTAACTATAATCAAAGCGAAGCTTCTACGTTGAAGCTCAATAGTATTATCAAGTCAAGATAACTGTGTAAATTTGTCACATCGATATTTTCTGTTTGACCTTAGTTATATTAACCAATGCAAAACTACCGAGTGAGTAATTCCATAGCTATCCAATAATTATCAGCACGTAACCCCTAGGTGCCCCTAACACTCATGAGTAATACACTACCAAACATTTGGAGAGTGTTACGTACCCTAGTCTGAACGGATGCATCGATATCCAATTGTGACGACCCACCTTTCCAATCCCTTAGAACTACACTTAATACATCCTCGGTATTCATGTGCCATTGCCCAAGCATCCGAAAGATAAGTTGTCTTAGGGTAAAATAAAGAACAGAACAAGACAGAATAGATAAACCTCATAGTGGAATGGTTACATATAATATAAAATGATACAGTACAAAAGGTTACTCCTTATAAGGAGTTATCAAAGTTAGAAAAAAAGTACTACATCTAACAAATTTGCAGCTATACATACCGACTTTACATTTTTATGATAAAAAATACACCTACATAATCATACAGTGGAAATAAATAACTAGATAACTAAGGAGCTGCCTGCTCAATCACCATCTTAAAAGAGCTCTAAAGAAAACTTACTATTCTTGGACTACCCAAATATAATTAAGCCTGAGAGTTTAGGGAAAATAAACAACTCGGGTCAGACAAAATGTCTGGTATGAGTAAAACTATGAAACAAATGGCATGTATTTAACAATAATATGTGGGACCATGCCACTAACACGGAACCGATTTTCTCCCACATAAACAACAACGAAACATAACAAAAATGGAAATGAACAATAAGGAAAAAATCCAAACATAGATAATGGGTATAATTAGTATAACATTCAGACTTGAAAGAATGGAAATAGTCTGAATAAAAATCCAAATTGCATAGAATGGATAAAACAAGACAATAGTCCAAACTTGATAGAATGGACTAAACCAGATAAGTATCCAAACTCGATAGAATGGACAAAACCAATAATTGAACACCGCGAAGATTAGTCGACTCTTCCCGTTGTAATTAAAGAAAACAGATTCAAGGGTTCGAATAAAATAAGAAAAGGAAATTTTCTAACAATGACTAGGACGGTGCACCCCCCTTACCGAAAGTATACCTCAAGAAATATACTTGAGAATTCCGATGGCTCTCGAAAACCTCCAAGCCGAACCCCACCAACTGTTACCGAGTATCCAAGTATTTCACATCTCAATGCGCAACACTGAATCTAATCTAGAGTGGATATGAAAATACTCTAATAGGAGCAACCCCATATAGCTTGGCCCCCACTCGCTCTTTGTGTTTAGTTATTTCAAACAAAGGATAATAAAGCTCAAGTGAGCAACACATCGTCTTAGAATGACAAAATACAAAGAAGGCTGAGGTAACCGATAGTTGTAAAACCAACTATCGAGGATATAAAACAATCGTATATAGAAATTAAGTCTTGTGTACTTATCACCACTCATTGAATCCCAACTCATACCATATCTTGGTTAATAATAATATCGGACAAGTCAAGGTAGTGTTACCTCAAAGTCATGTCTCACGATTATTTTTAACTTTCGAAATAGCGACAAGTCTACTTCTTCGACATTTAGTGCTAAGTATACAAATAAATCGTTTCCATATAAGTGAATCGCTTTACGAAAATTAATTCATTTCCAAGAACGAATCAAACTTTTTCTTTTAAAACCCTGAATTCATGTTTGGCCTCACATTACAAGTATTACCTTTAAAACACTTTATTAAAAGAGTTCACTAACTTCAAAACATCAATTTAAAAAGGATTTAATAACTTAAAACATCTTTATTACATTGATTAATTAACTATAAACTTCATCACACAATTTGATTTTTGAACTTCAAATGACTTAGGTAAACCACTTTAAACCTTATTAATCCAATTAATTAGTAAAATATAATTAATTAAGTTAATAAACAATTAATTAGCATTATTTAAATGAATAATAAAGTCAAAACATCCTTGTTGCTTTAATAAATTCACTTTGAAACTTCATAAATTAAGTTGATTAATTAACTCCAATAACCTTTAATTAAAAAGGGTAAATCATCTTTAAAACATCATTAATTTTATTAATTAATATTATTTAAATATAATTAATTAAATTAGTTAATTAATAATTAAATATCATTATTTTAAAATAACTAATCAGTTTAAATCATCATTAAGGAAAGATTAATTAAAGTTAAAACAAGTTGACTTCCATTTAAAAGTCATTAATTAAAAAGATTAATTAATTTTAAAACATCATTAATTAATTGATTAATTAACTTTAGTCCATCATTTTCAAAAGATTAATTAGCCTTAAATATCATTAAATAAAATGATGAATTAAATTTAAAACATCATTAACTAAGTAATTAGTTAAATTTAAAACACATCATTAATAAGTTAATTAGTTAACCTTAATCCTTATTAATTAAATAATTAACTAAATTAAATAATAATTATTAAAATAATTAATTATTTTGAAAACATCATTAATCAAAATCTTGCTTAACTTGTAAAACAATTCCAAGCACAAAGATTGAACCAAATGGTTTGATAAGAAGTGTTTTTTCGAAAGTACAAATACAGTGACTATCGCTATATGGGCAGTTCGGCAAACAAGTTTATAAGATTATCAACACAACCAAACATCACATAGCAATGGTTTAAGCATACATACAACAAGCATTCCTAGGCAATAAATATGAACATGAATATAGTTTTAAAGCTTTGGTTTTTGAGGGTAAAATTTTACTTATTAACTAGTTTGCTAACTAACGTTTACTTAACATGTTTGCATCCATCACACATATACATTTCCAAACCAAACATGAACAACTTCACATCAAATCCAAACCAAGCAAGCAATATATATCACAATGTAACTAAAGTAAAATATTTTCCAAAACAAAAAGTTAAGAGTTTTACTCACCAAATCTTTTTAGAAACTTGAAATAAACTTTAAACTTGAAGAGTTTGAAAACCACCAAAAATCAACTCGAAAATGGTCATCTTCTCCTCGGTTTTTAGAAATGCTGCACTCGAAATTTGGTAAAGTGGTAAAAGGAAAGTTTTAGGTAATTCTTTCCTCTACAATTTATAAAAAAACACTCAATTAAGAATTAATTTTGTGACGCCCCACCTCTATACCCACGCTAGACAAGAACACTACGGTGTAGTGTTGTCGACTAGCACGGAGAATAAGGCTGTGGAGGAGCGACCATCCATGTAACTTCTTTGTGCAAGCACGGATATGTCAGATAGAATAGAATGCATATCATTTAAGGAGGAAATCCGACATACCGATACAAACCCAAAGCTATTACACAGTGGCTATATATAATCTTCGGAAATAAACATAGAAATAATCATAACATAAATCAGTCACAGACATCCATATCACAAAGGCGGAAGAAGATATGAATAAATATATAACACATAAAAGTGTACATCAGAGTAGTGGTCGGAAAGATCCATGATAATACAAAAGGATAGCAACACGTGCTATACAAAAGAATAAGAACACAACATAGAGTCTATATCTCAAATGTGTACATCCAAAAACTACTAATCTATGTAGTTAGCCAAAAGTCAGAATAATCCTGAAGAGAAGTCAAGCAGAAGCACCTGTAACATCTTGGTCCGACCCGAGTATTATTTATAAGAAAATAATAAACGGATCAGTCTAGCTATAAATATCATATGATATGGTATAAAGTAAAAGACATGGCATGAACATGTAATAACCATAATGGCATACTACTATAAGTATGTAATTGAAAATCAACAAGAGATTAATCAATATCACAAGAATCTTCTCAAAGATAAAATAGGGTATCATACCCTAAACTTGTATTCATAACAAGTCAATGACACATGAATTCACCAATGCACAAAAACTGATATCATATCAATGAAAATCATGAAAAGTGGTGACAAATTCCATAAATCAACACCAGAAATCCAGAAATCACATAAAAAGAGGGGGAAAAGGCCTAACACATGAACGGGAGTTATGCAAACTCACCAACGCGTGAAACACATAAACGAGAAGCTATCTCATGGAAGCTATCCATTAAATTTCCACACAGAAATGGCCCGAAGACCATGGGGTGCTACCCCATATATGTGATGGCGAAACATCACGAAAGCGGGGTCTAGTCTCCCTCGCAGACAAAGAGACATCGCTCAATCTCTAGTCTAAATCACAAAAATGATCGTCATGATCATATAGAAGTGTCAATTACACTAAGCCAGTAAATATATGAGTTTAGCTTCATGTCCCATAACCACTAGCTTGACTTAAATATTTACGAACAAACTGTAGATCTTCACTAGGAAATTGTCACAAAAGGGTTCAATCGAACAAGTCCAAGAGCTAACCGACGAAGTGAATGCAAGCGTTTCATACCACTCGTTTTACTAAGTTGTTTAATTTGATTTCTCATCCGAGTGAAGTAAAGGCTTGTATATACTAGTAGATTGGAAATCGGTTTGAGAAAATGAACTTTTGATATTAAAATAGTGTTGAAATCGCTTTGATGAAAGAGTTTTGATATTTACTACTAGTATTGAAACCTTCATATTTTTAAAGTGACAAAACACAAAAATGATTGTAGAACAATCAATCACAGAAATTCACATACGAAGACGTGAATAAAATGCAAGGAAATCAGCTCAAAATACATCTAAGTGGAAGTTCTGTTGAATGTTTTTCAGATAAGATCCCCTGCGGAGGGGGGTCCAGGGGGTGGCAACCCCCTAGGTGGGGGTGCGGGGGCAACACCCCCGCTACGGGGTTCGACCTAATGAAGACAAGCGACCTAGTGGTTGCAACCTAGAGGTGTTCGCGAGTTAGCAGAAGCGAGCGACCTAAGAGAGGCGAGCGACTTAAGGGACTCGCGACCGAACAAGGTAATAAGGTCGAGCGACCTACGACCTAACGAGGTAAAGGCCTAATGACCTAGTGAAACACGCGACCTAAAAGGTACGCGACCTAATGCGGCCAAGTGGTTTAAGGTCGGAGACGACCTACGACTTATAAAGGTAGACGGTTGAGCGACCTAGCAAGGCTCACGACCTAAAAATGACAAGGCCGAGTTAAAGTGAAAAGGAACGACCTAAAGTAAAATAGGTCGAACGACCTAAGTGTTGAAAGGTAAGCGACCTAAGGGGTACGCGACCTAAGGGGTTCACGACCTAAGGGGTTTGCGACCAAAGGGGTACGCGACCTAAGGGGTTCGCGACCTAAGGGGTTCGCGACCTAGGATGGTGCGCAACCTAAATGGGCTGTGAGGTCGAGCGACCTAAAATTGCAGCGACCTAACGAGGTCCAATGGTGAGCGACCTAACAAGATCCGGTGGCGAGCGACTTAAGGTCTAACGACCTAAAAGGGACGCGACCTAGGGACGAATGACCTAAGCCTTAGCGAGCTAAAAATGTCGAACGACCTAAAGTCGAACAAGCTGTTTTGCAGGCCAGGCTTCTCCCACGCGAGCGACCTACGACCTAGGGGCGAACGACCTAAGTGCGAATGGGTCAATTCCGAGGCAGAACGACCAAACTCAAGGAAATTCACCAAAACACTAAAATTTGGAGTTTTTCACCAATCCAATCCAAACCAAAAGCAAATATACATGCTAAAGTGATAGGACTTCATTTCCAACAGTCCAATGACAATTATAGGCAAGATGTGAGATTAAAAATCTCACCTTTGCACCAAAAACCAATGAAGATGAAGCTTGAAGCAAAACAAGAGCAAGAACAAGCTTGAATCAATGTCTTCACTTGAATTCGGAGTAGATGTTGGATTAGCAATGAAGATAAAAGCTTTGGAGTTTTAATTTCCCATTCCCTCCACCATTGTTGAAGAAGCTCGAAGTTTTTGATAAAGTGAGGAAGAGGAGGTGGGTTGGGGCTGAGTTAGAAGGTGTAGTTCGACTAAAGTCAAAGGCGGGAAAAAGTGATGAAAATTCCACTTACTCCAAACATATCGAAGCTTACACTCAAAAAGATCGCAAACGTCATTTTGAACTCAATGAGAGTGGTCTCGAGTCCTAATTTGATCGTATGCAAAAAGTAGCTTTTTGGACCAAAATCCGATTAACGATAAAACATTTAAATAAAATATTTAAATACAAAATCGATAAATATGCGGATTGTTACAAATTTGAAGAAGATATGACCGAAATAATAATGACCATTTTCAGACTTGGAATTCTGGGTCCAAAAACACTCTGTAAACAGTTGATATTTTGACATAATAATTCTTGAAATTTTAGAAGTGTTCAAAATAAAAGTTGTATCCACTGAAATTTGACACAGTTTAAAAAAAAGAAAAACTTGTTTTGTTGTAGTACGGTAGAAGTTACGACCGAATGAAATGTGAGTAAAAATGAAGAAAGTGGAGTATTGAAATGAAAGAAGGAGATATCCAAAACAAGTTTTTAAAAGTGATTTTAAAGTAGAAAGCTACAGTTTTAGTACTTAGAAAATAGTTTGGAAGCCATTATAGAGCTTATGAAGCCTGGAAACATGAATGAGGAAGTTTTGAAAGATGAAATGATAAAATGGAAAAGAGAAAATGTAGAAAAGGTTTTATATAAAATAAAAAACCATAATTACTAATCTACCCTTAGTACTTTGCCCTCCACTCCTTGAATGCCACCTCACCATGTCTCCTCCCCTTCATGTACCACATGCCACCCTAAGCCTCCCCCCTTCATTTCATAGCCAACATGAAATAATGACTAAGTTGCCAAAATGTCAAATCTTGTCTCCCCTGATGTGACTATTTTCTATTTATTTTTTTATTTAGTTGCCAAAGTATCACATCATCAATTTCTTAAGTTAATTAACTTAATTAAACCTAATTATACTATCTTAATCCATATTATATAATTAGTCTATGTGTGCATATATATATAAGAAAGTGTGCATAACATTTCAAATAACTTTTATATGATGAAACGTCGAGACTTCGGAAAACAGTTTCCGGTCACATTTTCTGTTTTTCATCGAACTAAATATTTTAGTAAACTAAATTTGAAAAATATCTTATCTTTAATATTTATTATTTAAAAGTTTTTTATTTTTAATTATAAAACCTACTATTTGAATATTTAAAATTAATTAAATATTTAGAAGTTAATGCGGTAAAATTCCAGGTCGTTACACTCTCCCCCTTTAAAAGAATTTCGTCCCCGAAATTTACCGCAATCCTATCCCAGAGAAAAAAAGAAAAATACCTTAGAATTACTAACAAATTAATCAGATGTATCTTATCTGGCAAAAACTAGTATGATATAAATCTATATGCAACCAAATTCAAAGAATACCCTGAAATAAAACAATGCACATACAATCATATCACAAGTTAAATATAGAACTAAATGCGTGTGCTATTATATTTAAAAATTTATTTTCAAATTTCTTCAAAAAGAAATATATTAAAACCAAAACAAAAAAATAATTAGGAGGGGGTCCTCCTAGCAGAACATGTAAAACTCTAGAATCAAAACAACATGGAGCATGCAGTGTTATTCCGGATTCTCCAAATACAACAACTAGAGTGAACAATTATTATCTCTTTCCCAAAAAATGTATCAAAAATCACATTTTCAAAAGAACCAGGATTTAAGTCCTAATAAACAATAATTCAAAAACATTGGTTTATAATTTTTTTTTACTTTATAAACTATGGTACATTGGACCATACAATCAATCAGTCAAACTCAATTAAATCAAATAAACCAAATTCCATAAAGGAATACACTAACACTATCAATCATTCAAATTCCGTAAGGAAAAATCTAACACTCAACATTATACAAAATGTCAAAAGATTAACAACAAACTCCTAACTTAGGTTCAAAACTTTCTTGATTGCCCAAAATATAGATAATTATTTAAGCGTATCATTCTTTGCTCATTAGCCTCCGGTTATTGCTTAGAAGATTATCCAAACTTACTTGGACAAAATTGAAAGTTATACTCTAAAATTATTGGTTTCTTGATTACACCAATCTTTCTAAATCACATAAATTTGCATTTAATATTTTATTCAATACCAAAATTGTATATGAATTATTTTATAAATGTTTGTCTAAGTTTAAAAATATTTTATATAGTCATTTCTTTATAGAACACCAAATAATAACTTATTCCACTTTATTTATTTGTATAATACCCTTCTAAATCCCAAGAGTATATACAAAACACAAAATTTATTTTTCTTTTCACAATTTAGGTGAAGATCAAATCAAAATTTGGGTCTTTTAAAATTGAGTCAACTTCTCGACCTCTTTAGCTTAGAGTGTTAAGATGGATAATATTTATGGGTTGACTAATCATAACAAATAGTTTATACTACTTACATGTTTTAAACAAAAGCTATGGTTTTAATAAAATGATGTCTATTAAAACCTTCCTACCTTTTCTCATTAAGGTGTTATAATGAATCATATTTATGGACTAATCCAATAACACCAATTAGTTTACACTGTTTAGATACTTAAATAATATCTATGGTTTTGATAAAACAATGTTATCAAAACCTTCATATCCCATCTAACCCATTTAAATCAGTGTTAAGTTACATCATATGTGGTTTAGGGGTAAAATTCATTTATTAAAACAGTATCTTATCATCAATACGTTTTATTTTGGGAATCAATTCCCTTTTAGGGAACTTAAAAATTGAATACTCCGTTTTTAGTTTCAAAACTCATCTTTGAAAGTATACTCCTTACTTTTTCTTTATAAAATAACTTCGAACAACTTGTTTATTAAAACTCCCTTTAGGTTTGTTCAGATCTGAATTCATTTCGATCGCACAATGATAAAGAGAATAATTGACCAAGTACTCCACATCATTCACCTAAGCAGCATCTGATAGTCACTTAGAAGATTATTCAGATTACCATAAAACTAGCCGAAATGTTTTACTCCGAATTATCCAAAGAAAAAGCATTCAACTTAAAATTCCATTTCCAAAATATTTATACTTTAGAAATACTTCCAAATAATACCGCTATTACTCTTCTCAAAATCTTTTGAAATAAATTTAAACAATTTCGGAATTTAAATTTTCCAAAAAGTCTTTAAATGTTATTTGGAAATACAAATTTATAATACTAAGTGTATTAAAACAAGGGTCAAAACAAATTTCATTTTAAACATCGTTTACTAAAATTCCAAAACAATTTACACTTAGCTTTATTTATAAACAGTTCTATTTAAATGTTCTCATTTAAAAACCATCATTTATTAGTTTAAAACAATATTATTATCTCAAATGACAATAAAACAATTTAAATACCTTTTATAAATTCAAAACAATGTTAATTGTCCTGGGGGGTGATTTATAATATTCTTTTTAAAAACTTAAAACCATATAAATTTTCCAAAGAAAATAAATTATTTAAGTTCTTTTATTAAATTTAAAATAACATTAATTAGCCTGAAAGATAATAAATAACATTTATAATCTCTTTTATAAATCTAAAACAATATTAACTATCCCAATAGAGAATTGATCAAATTTACAATTTCCTTTAATAAACAAATCAATTATCTTTAATAAAATAGATAATTACTTCCAAAACACTTTCATCAAATCAATTGATTTATTTTAAACTCACTTATTAAATCAGTTAACCAACTTAAAATATTATTTATCAAATGATTTATTAAATTCAAATAATCATTAATTAAAATGAAGACATACTTTCAAATATCATTAATTAAAATGATTATTAATTTTTAAATATCATTAATTAAAATAATTAATTAAATTCAAATATCATTACTTAAAATGATTAAATAAATCCAAATCTCATTAATCCAAATATATTAATTGATTTTAAACATCATTAGTTAAAATCTTTAATTAATTTAAAATATCATTAATCAAAATGATTAATGAATTTTAAACATCCACCTTTGGGAAAACACAAGCTCAAGTTCAAACACACACAATGGTTTAGAACACGATAATTAATAAATAACGGTATAACAGAAATTGCTATAAAAACACTTAAACAGTTTAAATGGAATATCAAGATTAATTTCTATTAAATATCCATTTTCCAAATGGAAATTCAACCAAACAATCAATCAAACAAATCTTATTATCATCCAAGAAATCCAAAATAGTTTATAGCATCATAGATATGATATAGCAAATTTGGATGTGAGTTAAACTTACATGTAAATGATTCTCCTTTATTATAATTAAATTTTATCAAATATTTATCCTCTAATTTTTTTATTTTTTTATTTGATTTTAATATTGTTATTATTAATTTTTTTATGCTACCATTTCGATTATATTAAACAACTTTTTATTACAGGTTTACTTTTAGGTTAACGTTATTAAAAGATGACTTTTAACTTAACCCTTTTGCCGAACACCTTATAGTCAAACTGTGAAACTTAATTCACAAGGGGTTCGTTCTCAAGGTTCCCTAATTCTTATTTACCTAACCTATACATTACTAAGGATTTCTTTTTATGTACTTGTTCAATAATAGTTCATGCTCAAACTGCACGAGCACAACTAAACAAATCCTAAATGATAACAATAAAATATTATCATATCTAAACAATCAACTAAACTATACAACTATATTAGTTTTAAAAATCATTATTATATATATATATATTATATTCCTAGGTAAAATTATTTCATTTACCATTTTAAAACAATACTGTATTGGTAGATCTGTTTAAGTGTTTAGGAATGTCTATCAATAACGCTGATCAGACGCATCGACCATAATTCATATACCACTCAATCGATCAAACAACAAAATATTAAAAAAAATTATAACACTAACAAATACACACTCAATATATACTTATACTCTCGGACTTATCCTAGGATATTACTAATCTTACCCTAGAGAGTTTACCCCACCAGGTCTCAGGGGTTCGCTAAACCTAAGCTTTGATGCCATCTGAGACGACCCACCTATCCGATCCATAGGAACGACACTTAATACATTCTCGGTATTCATGTGTCGTTGCCCAAGAATCTGAAAGATAAGTTGTCTAGGGGTAAAATAAAGAATAGAACAAGACAAAATAGATAAACCTCATATCGGAATGGTTACATATAATATAAAATGATATAGTACAAAAGGTTACTCCTTATAAGGAGTTATCAGAGTTATAAAAAAAAGTACTACATCTAACAAATTTGCAGCTATACATTCTGACTTTACATTTTTATGATACAAAATACACCTACATAATCATACAGTGGAAATAAATAACTAGATAACTAAGGAACTGCCTGCTCGATCACCGTCTTCAAAGAGCTCCAAAGAAAACCTGCTATTCTCGGACTACCCTAATATAATTGAGTACCCAAGAGTTTAGGGAAAATAAACAACTCGGGTCAGACAAAATGTCTGGTATGAGTAAAACTATGAAACAAATGGCATGTATTTAAACAATAATATATGGGACCACACCGCTAACGCGGAATGGGTTTTCTCCCACATAAACAACAACCAAACATAACAAAAATGGAAATGAACAATAAGGAACAAATCCAAACATAGATGATGGGTATAATTAGTATAACATTAAGACTTGAAAGGATGGAAATAGTCTGAATAAGAATCCAAATTGGATAAAATGGAAAAAAATAAGACAACAATCCAAACTCCATAGAATGGATGAAACAAGATAAGTATCCAAACTCGATAGAATGGACAAAACCAATAATTAAACACAACGAAGAGTAGTTGAATCTTCCCATTATAATTAAAGAAAACAGATTCAAAGGTTCGAATCAGATAATATGTAATGGCCCGTTTTTCCATACCTTTTGAATAAAGAATAAACCACAAATGTCCAACTCAAATTGCACGAATAAGCGGATCATTAAGGGTAGAAAGAAAATAAAGATAGAACAGAATCTCACACAAATGGAATAACATATATTGTTTCAATAATAATCTTTACAGCAGAAAAATTTAAATACAATATCAGAGTCTTACCTAGATTCAGCTTGGACAGTTATAATACATGCCCTACAAATGCTGACAAACAACAAAATAAATGCAATAGATGTAGTGGATAATAGAATACGTCCATACGATGATGAAGATCTCCAGCTCTCCTTTGGAAACTCCAGCCGTCTTCAACTAATCCTGAAACTACTCAGATCTGACCCGAGTATTGAAAATACCCGGATCAGGCTTGATGAACCAGCGTGAGAAAAACTCAATAATAAATGTCAGTGTCATATATCAGCCTTTGAATAAAATCCTTTGAAAACAAGAGTATCTCCTAAGACCACGCCCACACATAAACACGGATGGGTTTTTACCTTATGATAACTAAAACACTTTTATATCAAAACATATGATATTATTTCTAATGAAATCTCTTTGAAAACATTTGCAAATAAACTTATTAATCTTATCCGAAATGGTTACCCATATAGCATTTCGAGGCTATTCATTACGCCAATACAAACAAAACTGTAGGTTCTTATTGGAGAATGGATTTCCATACAAATGACCAGGTGAAGGATCTACCTTCCGAATGGGTACACCTCTAGATGGATGTCCCGAGAACCATCATAAAGGATTCTCTACCAATACAAGACTGACCTATCTCTGTAACTAGATAGTACCGAATATATTATCCCCCGGTCGTTACCGACCTTCAACCGAGCGCTCGTTTTCCATACACCACATTAATTTACATCCCGAACGTCATAGCGGGAAGAAATATATCTAGAAGGGGATGATCATACCTTAATTGGGAATGACCCACTAAGCCTTGTCGCATCTAATCCAGTTTCGGTCATTTTCGGTTTGATGAGGCTTGAGGCAACGATTACCTTTTCACATAGCACATATCAAATCTCTGTATGCCACATTGCCATTTCCATTGACTACTAATTGCCTTCCACAAAAATACAACCCTTGAGCTTGTACGTCTCAAAGAAGGGTGTTAAGCTAAGAGAAGTTGCCTTCTCCGCCACCAAATAGATGTACGTTTGTAAAAACCATTGTTCGTAATCTTTAGAAATGCAATGTCAGACAAACGTCTATACAAGTTGTCCAGGAACAGGACAAACCGAAGGCACTCTCCTACTACCACTAGTAGCGAGTAGTCCTTGCAATCCGAAAAATCTCCACAACGAGGAGACCACTGCTATAATTAACTCTATAATGGGAGCTACCCATAGCATGTCAACCAGCAGTCCTCACGCCACGAAGATCCACGATCTTCAATAATCATCATCTTCAACATGTCCTCACTTTCGAACGTATACATTGGTTCGAAGTGGTTTTCAGATAGGGATTTCCCAAATCCAACCCCGGTTCGTTCGACTCCAACCATCGCTTTAAAAGATGTTAAGTTCATATGTGGATATCAATCATCAATCAATTACTTCATCTTTTATAAAATATCTTTCTTAGATATATTCTTTTCAATTTATTCCATTTTCTTTTTAAGAGTATATGGAATCATTAAGCCTCATTTATCAAATCATTTTGATTTATTTAACCCTTTCTTAAATCCTGGAATAATTCCAAATCATTTTCTCTTTTACTTAGGAAAACTTTTCCAAATCATTCATTAAATCTTAATCAAATATTTCTTATACTAAAGCTATAACTTTTAACTTAGGGATAATATTCACTTTTTATAATATCACTTTCCAAAACATCCATTTAATTTAAAGGATTATTCACTGTCCAAAATCGCGAATATAATTCCTTTGCCAAATTCATTACTTCTAAATATTTAATTTAAAGGATTATTCACTATCCAAAATCGCGAATATAATTCCTCTAATAAACTTTCATATTTGACTTATCAATTTAAACTGATTTCAGATTTACAAAACAGTGTTTATAAATTCCATTTATATTTTATAAACTTCCATATACAAAATTTCTTTACTAACCAATTCCATTTATATCTCATTTATAAGTCAAAATCCAATTATAAGTTAATTACTTATAAATCTGTAACAACCCGCATATTTTACGATTGTATATTTAAATATAGCATCGTTAATCGAATTAAAGTCTGAAATGTTACTTTTTGTAAACAGTCGAATTGAGACTCGAGACCACTTCCATTGAGTCCAAAATGGCGTTTACAACTTTTTTGAGTATAAACATCGATATGTTTGGAGTTGAGTAGAATTTAGCTATTCTTCTATTTGGGCTTTGGGTTTGTGTTTCAGCCCACTAACCCATCATAATACCCTAACTCCTCTGCTCTTCATCCATTCACTCATTTTATTTCCTAACACTCAAGCTTAAAGTAAAAATGGGGGAGAGAATGGGAAATGGAAATTCCTAAACCCTAGTTTTGTTTAGGAAACTCAAATTCAAGTTCAACATCAAGGAGAAGCTTAGGTAAGCATCCTCTTCATCTTCTCCATCTCTATCTCTCTTCAATTCTCAGAAATTCCTAACCCTAACTTAGGAAATATTTGCTTATTAGCTTAGATTGAAGATTCTAGAGGTATATTGAAGAGGAATTGGTCTTGCTTTGTTTTAAAGCTTCTCATTCGTTGTCTTTGAGTTTTAAAGGTGAGTTCTTAAACTCAAATCTATGTCTATAGCTATCATTGTTGTTAGGTATGAATTCCTAACATTTTTGCATATTCATTTGCTTTTGATTTGAATTGATTTGGTGAATTTTCCAAATTTTGGTGTTTTGGTCCAATTTTATGAAAATCCTTCTATGGATATTTGGACATTGATATTTGGGGTGTATCGAAGAGCCTTTAAGGCTGGGTTGTCGCTTGGCATAAATCCCTAGTCGTTGTTGCTCGTCCGATCGCTCCCGAAACGAATTGGCCATCATTGGCCTGGGTTTAAAATTTACCTGAGCAGCAGCTCAGACGTCTGGTATAAGGATCAGACATCTGAGGCCAAGGAATAAATATTCCAGCCGTTCAACTCAAACGTCTGACCTTGCATTCCAGACGTCTGGGAGATCCAGACGTCTGAGCTTACTTCCCAGACGTCTGGGTGATCTGGAATAGAACTTCCAGTACCTCAGTTCAGACGTCTGATTTACTGGGTCAGACGTCTGGTTTCGGTTCAGACGTCTGGAATCTTTCTGGATTATTTCCAGAGAACAAATCTAGACGTCTGGATTCTTAACCAAACGTCTAGAATTGTGCATTTTGCCTATTTTAGGCTGTTTTGTGTGGATTTCCAATTTTAATCGGTTTTTGTTGATCCAGATAGCTGTTATCACTTATTATCGACTTTGATGACTACTTTCTTTGGATTTTTGGGAATATCCGTTTGACGGATTTGCTATCGATTTTTATGGATTTAATTCACATTTTCGTATGGTGATTGATTGTTTTTACAATCATTTTTGTGATTTGTCACTTTAAAATACAAAGGTTTCTATACTAGTAGTAAATATTCAAACTCTTTCACAAATATGATTCCAACTCTATTTTTAATACAAATCTCGTTTATAAAAACGTTTTCCAACTCTATTAGTATATACAAACCTTTACCTCATTCGTATGAGAAATCTAATTAAACGGCTTAGCAAAACAAGTGGTATGAAACGCTTGCGTTTACTTTGTCGGTTAATTCTTAGACTTGTTCGATTGAACTCTTGTGACAATTTTCGAGTGAAAATCTACAGTCTGTTCGTAAATATTTAAGTTAAGCCAGTGGTTACGGGACATGAAGCTAAACTCATCTATTTACTAGCTTAGTGTAATTGACACTTCTTATTGATCAATGGTGATCATTTAATGATTTAGACTAGCGATGTGCGATGTCTCTTTGTCCGCGTGGGGGACTATACCCGGTTCTGTTGAGCTTCGTCTCATTTTTATGGGCTAGCGACCCATGGTCTTTGGACCGTTCGTGAAGCATTCGGCTCGATAAGTCGGTGCATTGGGTATATCTTTTTAGGTGCATCGATGTCTGACTAGGAATGAGGTGTATCTTTTTAGGTGCATCGATGTTCGACTAGGCATGGGGTGTATCTTTTTAGGTGCATCGATGTCCGACTATACACGGGGCGTATCTTTTTAGGTGCGTCGATGTTAGATTATACATAAGGCATATCTTTTCAGGTGCGCCGATGTTCGACTGTGCATGGGGCGTATGTTTTTAGGTGCATCGATGTTCGGTTCATGGGATAGCGACTCGTTTGTGATACATGTGTTGGTGAGTTTTCATGCTCCCGTTTGTGATAGGCCTTCCCCTTTTTGTGATTTCTGGATTTCTAGTTGATGATTTCTAGAATTTGTGTTTCATCGATTTTTGTGATTGGCATTGATACGCTTTGTCAATATTTGTGTTTTGGTGAATAATTTAAAGAATATGACATTCTTTTTGGTGTTTGAGAATATTTGAGATATTGTATGATTTTTGTTGTTATCTGATGTATACTTGTCACAGTATGGCATTTTTGTTATCATACGTTTTTGTCATATCTCTTATCCTATCTCATTTTATATAATATTTATAGCTAGACTGATCCGTTTATTATTTTCTTCTTAAATAATACTCGGGTTAGACCGAGGTATTTCAGGTGCTTCTGCTTGACTTCTTATCAGGGTTCGTCACCTGACTTTTGGCTAACTACTTTAGCATAGTAGTTTTTGTTAGTATACATTTGAGATAGAGACCCCTTGATGTATACTTATTCTTTTGTCTTGCACTTGTACCTATTCTTTTGGGATGTAGTGGATCTTGTATGACCCTACTTTGATGTACACTTCTATGTGATATATTCATATCTGTTTCTGCCTTTGTGATATGAATATCTGTGACTAATTTGTGTATGCATATTTCTATATTTGTTTCCGAAGGCCATATAGCCACTGTGTGGTAGCTTTGAATTTGTATTTGATATGTCGGATTTCCTCTTGAAATGAAATGTAAGTTATATTATCTGACATATCGGTACTCGCACAAAGCAATTACACAGATGGTCGCTCCTCAACAGCCTTATTCTTCGTGCTAGTCGACGACATTACTGCATAGTGTCCTTGGCTAGTGTGAGTATAGAGGTGGGGCATCACAGCTTGGTATCAGAGCCAAACTTCGGAACAATGTAGAATAATCTAGCAAGGATTAATGTCCTAAGTCTCTCTTAGGAATCGTGCCTTAGGATTTAATTCGAGTCATATGACCCGTTTAATCCTATTTTCTTTTATGATGCCTTATTTTATCAATCAAGTTTGTTTGATTTTCATTTTGAGAATAACCTTTTTCCTCTTCTTGTTTTCTTAAAGAAGAGAAATGGTTAGATCTGGCAGTCCTAGCGCTGGTCAATCCAGTAGACCTTCTCTGGATGCCGTATTCATGTCTGCCCAACAACTTTTGGATCTTGTAAAGAATCAAAGGTTTATATGTGCTTTGAGTAAAAACCCCAAAAAGGTTTTACCTCTAAAACTAGAAGTTCCTTTCGATCATCTTGTAGATATCACTCTTCGACTAGAAGAGGTTGATAAAGAAAGTTATGTTGAAGTTGTGGATGCCAAACAAAACTTCAACGTCAACAAGAAAAGGCATATTAAGTTCAAAAGTCCTAATCCCAACAAAAAAGGGAAGTAGGCAGTTTCGGTAGCAAAGACTCCTACCTCTAGTCGTGGACGATGCTACAATTGTGGTTCTACGGACCACTATGCAAATAAGTGTCCGAGACCTTTTTTTGTCGTTATTGCAAAAGTTCAGGTCATCTTTTATCTTCATACCCCAAACTTCAAAGTAGGAGAGAGGGAAAGCTGAATGTTGCGCAAGCCCCTAGTAACACTTCTCTTGGTCAAGGTATTTCTCATTCAGTCCTTGATGGCATTATTTTATTTCATGATGATCCTATTCGAATTCTTATGATACAGATGCATCTGCTTCTTTTATATCAAAAGAACTTGTTGATACTTTTACTTTAAATATTTTGGGCTTGATGACTTCATTGAGAATTGCGAATCCGGTTGGTGGATCCGCAACACTCAATTTGCTTTGTGAAAAATGTCGAGATTATTTTATGTGATTATTCTTTCCGAGCCGATTTGCATGTTATGCGCTACTTAGGTTTTGGAAATGATTTTAGCAACGGATTGGCTTAATCGATATTAAGTCCACATCCTATGTCCCAGGAGGACTATCCATCTTTGACATTCTCAATCTGTTAAGCAGATTTTTATTGTTCTTAATGATTTAATTTCAAATTTGGTGGCATCATTTTATTCTTTAAAACCCACTTGATGAGGAAGATGTTATTTCCCTCACTCAAGTAGTTTGTGAATTTTCCGGTATTTTTGAGCTTGTCTTAGGATTATCACCTAAGCAATCTATTGAGTGGTGTTAAGGTCTTTTCAGCTCGACCTTCCCACCGGTTTTCATCAGCTACGAGTTGCGAAGGATAGCGTTCCCCTTTTCCGCATTCCACACTCGTTGTGATTCTTATGAGTGGTTCGTTATGTCATTCGGTTTGACGAACCTTCCAGCTTATTTCATCCATCTAATGAATCGAGTATTCTACGAATTTCTCGATGAGTCTATCCTTGTATTTATTGATTATGAATGAAAACAACAATTTAAAATTTGCAAATTTTTTTAATAAGATATTTATAAGTATGACTGGATTTTGTTCTTAAAACGAGCAAAGAATATTCGTAAAATTTTTAAGAGACATGTTTATCATATAGAAGATGATTTTGTGTTGTTTTGCCCATTAAGTGCTTTAAGAATTCTAGTCGATGCGCTTGATCAACGTTATTAATAGGAATCTCCTAAACGCTATGATGTGACAGTCAGACACAGTAAATTGACTTGTAAAAAGTAAATTTTTCTAAAAGGATGATTACACAAAGTTAATTATAATTTTTAAAGTCTTAGCTTTTCGGGAAAGAGGATCATTTCAAAGAACTCATTCCCGATACTCCAATTCTTGTGATTCCCGAAGGGAACCAAGACTTCACTGTTTGTACTGATGCTAGTCGTATTGGTTTGGGTGTCGTTCTTATGTAAAAAGGGAATGCGTTATCGCTTATACTTCTTGACAATTAAAGCCTGCCGAGACTAGATATGCAACTCATGATCTAGAGCTCGCGGCCATTGTTTTCGCTCTTAGAATTTGGCGTCATTATCTTTTGGGAGAGAAATTTATTCTCTACACCGATCATAAATCTTTGAAGTAATTATTTTCTCAAAAGGAACTCAATTTGCATCAACAACGTTGGCTTGAGTTCCTTGCATCTTGTAACGACCCGTATTTTTGGGTCATCGAATTCGAATATTTAAAATGTAACGACCCATAATTTAATCACTTTGAACATGAATAGTTAATATGTTTTTAAATGATTAAATAATGGATTTTATATTTAAAATTATTAACCAGGCCTAATACAATAGAATAGTATAATTACCTGCCTAATAAAACAAAAAAGAATTATTAACCTTGCCTAATAAAACAAAATAGTAAAATTACATGCCTAATAAAACATAACAGTATAATTACTTGCCTAATAAAACAAAATAGCATAATGATTATTATATTCCATGCGGATGGTTGCCATTGGACCAAAATCTGGTCGAATCAGGTTCTGCCATGTGGATGGTTGTTATTGGACCACAATCTGGTCAAATCAGGTTCTGCCATGCGGATGGTTTCCATTGGACCAAAATCTGGTCGAATCATGTTATGCCATAGTTGATAAGGAGAATTTCTATTGGACCAAAATGTGGTCGAATCAAATTAAGCCATCAAGATGTTTTCTATTGGACCAAAATGTGGTCGAATCAAATTAAGCCATCAAGATGTTTTCTATTGGACCAAAATGTGGTCGAATCAAATTAAGCCATCAAGATGTTTTCTATTGGACCAAAATGTGGTCGAATCAAATTAAGCCATCAAGATGTTTTCTATTGGACCAAAATGTGGTCGAATCAAATTAAGCCATCAAGATGTTTTCTATTGGACCAAAATGTGGCCGAATCAAATTTGGCCATCAAGATGTTTTCTATTGGACCAAAATGTGGTCGAATCGAATTAGGCCATAAGGCTGGTTTCTATTGGACCAAAATATGGTCGAATCTGGTTAGGCTATAAGAAATGACTAAAGTACCATTCTCTTCACCTATAAATAGCCAAGTCCATATCTCATTTTATTTCATTCACAAACTAAAGAAAGGAGGAGTGGATCCCACGGTGAGAAACTATATCACTTAATATAGTGCTTATAATGGTTGTGATTGGATGAATGGATTGATAGTTATGGATGTTTTAACTATATGATAGTTATATCAGTATTTAATTGTTAAAATATTCAGTTATACCATATACTGCTTGTTTGAATGATATGAAGGTATATATGGATGTTAATAGTGATAACACTGCACGTTACACTTATTATACACACCCATTTGGATTTAAACGGATATTGGTTAAGTCTCGATTTAAAATAATAATAATATAATATTCAAATTTGAGTGGGAATTTGAATATTCGAATTTTATAATTTAAACTATTTGGAAATGATATTGGAGATATATTGAAAAACTTTTGTAAAAGAAGTTATTTATTTGAAATCATTTTAAATATAAAATGGCATGTTCAACTTTGGAAATATAAATAATAATTTAAATCGATTTAGAAAAGTGAAGTTAAGTTTGCTATATAAATAAAGGTTTATAATCAATTAAATGATTCCAATAGTATTATATATAGTTTATTTTGATTTATGGAAAGTTTGGATTAAATCGGATGAAAATTAGAAAAATAATATTATTATATTATTTAAATATTCAATTAAATCAATTAAATTGAATAAAAAGGTTATGAATTGAGAAATGAAGTTTTTATAGTATATATGAAGTATATATATGATTTAAAAGACAATATAAGTAATTTAAATAATATTTGAATGGTTTTAGTTGTACAAATACACTATATTTGCGACACTAATCTTAGACCTTACTTAACAAATTAAGTAACGTCGTTTTAATCAGAAATTGGTTGGATTAATCTTTTAACTAAGATTTATTATGGAATGGTGAAATATTTTAAAGATTTAAAGGAATACGATTCGGATTTACGTTAAGTCTAATAATTGGTTTTATTTACCAAATTTTAAGGAAGAGACTTATACAATCCTGTATATCCATATGGTTTGGAAATATCGCTTATTATTCGGAAAGACCGGATTTTCCCATTTCGAATAATAATACGACGTTATGAAGAGAATGATGGATAAGAAGGCAATGATGAAGAACGGGATCTTCTCATTTAAAGGACTGCTTGTTGATTTCTCTTTACAGAGTTGCTCCTGTCTAGAGAACAGAACCCTATATTTTTAGCAGTGGTCCTGACAATGTTTGGGGATTTACCGGATATACAAGGACCTCTCACCTTTTGGGAAAAGGTTGAGGAATAAGGTGCCTTCGATTTCGTTCAGTCCCAGAACGAACTTGTGAATGGATGGATTGTCTGACATTACATTCTAATTTTATATGATTGATCTTTATTAACGTATATCTGCTTGGTGGCGGAGAATTTATTCTCTTAGCTTAACACCCTTCCTTGAGACGTATGAGCTCAAAGGTTATGCGTTGGTAGAAATCAGTTATGTAATTTTGGATTGGTAATGTGACATTCCGAAGAATGCTATGGATGGATCAAGGCTTTTGTTGAAAAGCAGAGCCTTGTGGGTACGAGACTTCACGAACCTCACACCCCGAGAATGGCCGAAACAGGAATGGATGCGGCAAGGTGTAGGATGTCTATTCCCTTCTAGATATATATAGTGATACCATGGTATGGAACCCAGGTATTCACTTTGTGGATTATATATTTAAATAGCTGTACCGTGGTCTTACACGCCCAGTATTTGCTTGATGTGGATGTTGGAAAAGATCGGGTCCCCGTTTTAAAGGTTGGTAACAACCGGGGGATGGATAGACTTGAGTAAGTAGTTACCATTGAGTGGTAACCCGGCCTTGTGTTGGCAGAGAAACAGTAGTTTCTCTGGACGTCCCTCTAGAGGCATACCCAATCGTGGATGAGGAAGTTCCTTTGCCTGGTCATTATTGGAAACCCATTCTCCAATACGAACCTTGTACGGTTTTGATTGTATTACCCACTGTTTAATACAGTGGCTATAGTAGGCATACCATCATGTAACGTATGCTGGCTAAATTAATAATTTTATTTTGAAAATGGTTTTCAATCACTAAGCACTATAATAATATTTAAAGTATATTTTTAACGTATCAAAGGCATGTTTGACTGTCATAAGGAGAAACCTCGACCATGTGTGCGTTTGCATCTTGTGTGCGGATCGAGACCTTATGATAGTTTCATTTTCCAAAAGCATATATGGAAATTGTTTTCAAAAGCAACTATATTTTTAAGTTCTCACACCAGTCCCATGACTGACCTGGAGTTTATTGTTTTCCCCTAAACTCTGGGTGCCCATAATTTTCCATACGGGCAGTCTAGAGTTAGGTTTGTCAGTTAGATCTGGAGCTAGGATATTTGGAGCAATTATGGATGTAAGACTTGAAGATGGAGCATTTGGAGATTTTGCTTTATTTTCCGCTGTAGTTGTTATTCCGCTGTATTTATGTAAACTCTTTTGTATATGAATAAAAGAGAGGTTGTTTCACTTCCGCTGTGTTCTGATATTTCTGACATGTTTATTATCCCAACCCCTAACGATCAAGGATTCCGATCATTTGATTTACAACATTTGAATACATTCAATTATATTCAGGTGTCGATTTTGAAGGGTCGATAATCCTAATCGCTAGGAAAGACGTGAATCCTTATCTTTTGAGTTGGACTTGTATACATTTTAGTCAATTCAAAGGGTGAGAATTTACGGGTCTTTACATCTAGTATCAGAGCAGTTGGTTGGCGACCCTCTTGGCCACAACTGTTATTTAAAACTGATATTGGGAGCTATTTAGAATCAAAAGCGGTTGATTTACATCAACGGCTATTGACTTAGCTCAGGGATATAAACTATCAGATAACTCATTAGAGATAGGGTTAGAAATACCCTAGAATGGGTATATGAGAGAGCGTATCTTAAAAATTTTAAGATTTGAAATTTAAATAAGATTTTGAAGTTAAAATTTAAAAGATGAATATAAGCTCAAATGCCTTGTGAATCCATTTTCACAATTTGACTATAAGGTGTTTGATTTTTGAAATAAAGATGAGTTGATAAATTAAGTAGGGGAGAAATTCTTTACGAAATTTAATAAGTTAAACTTATAACTATAAGTTATAATTGGAAAGGTAAACTTGAAAATAGAAAGATTTTGTATAAACTTAACTATGAATTTGAAATTTACTTAAGTAAATAAGTAAAGGAACTAATATGGTATATTAGTAAAGTGAATATGATTATTAAACTTAAGTTTTAAAGTGGAAATAAACTTGAGAAGTTGAATAAAAGAAATAGAAACTCAAGCTGAAATTTGATTTTTGTAAACTTAAGTTAAGTTTAAAATAAGTTGGTATAACTTATAAAGATGGAGCTAAAACCAAATATGGAAATGGTTAATTTTGTTAAGTGAAAGAAAATGTTGAAACTAAAGGATAATAGAAATTGAGGTATAAATACGTAAGTTATACGTAGATCATTTCCTCAAACAGATTAGAGTATAGAATTTTATCCATCCGGAAATGGATTTATCACTCGATTCTTGAGTATGAACATTGATAAGAATTTAGGGTTGGGTACTTTTGTTTTCTATCATAGTTGAGGGCTATGCAAGGAAAACAAAGGTTACTAATCATGAAGGCTGATCAGAGTCTGTACTAAAGGATCCAGGGATCAATACTAGTTCGGAAATGAAATTGTGTATTCGAATAAATATTCGAACAAGATATCTTATATAGATGATCTATGTATAACTTATGGAAGTAAGTTGAAAATTTTAAATGATGAAAATCTTAAGTACATTAGCATTAAGATATTTTGGTCCAACTTAGGTACGTAATACATATTCAGGATGGTAGATTTTGTTTGCAACTTATACCAAATTTTTTATTTTATATACTTTGGTATAAGTATGGATGGATGATATATATATATATATAATATTTTGGCTATAACTTGTGCATGGAGTACAAGTACTTCTACCCTTCATTTCCGTTTCAATTTCGAGGACGAAATTATTTTAAGTAGGGGAGGTTGTAACGACCCGTATTTTTGGGTCATCGAATTCGAATATTTAAAATGTAACAACCCATAATTTAATCACTTTGAACATGAATAGTTAATAAGTTTTTAAATGATTAAATAATGGATTTTATATTTAAAATTATTAACCCTGCCTAATATAATAGAATAATATAATTACCTGCCTAATAAAACAAGAAAGAATTATTACCCTTGCCTAATAAAACAAAATAGTAAAATTACTTGCCTAATAAAACAGAACAGTATAATTACTTGCCTAATAAAATAAAATAGCATAATGATTATTATATTTCATGCGAATGGTTGCCATTGGACCAAAATCTGGTCGAATCAGGTTCTGCCATGCAGATGGTTGTTATTGGACCACAATCTGGTCGAATCAGGTTCTGCCATGCGGATGGTTTCCATTGGACCAAAATCTGGTCGAATCATGTTATGCCATAGTTGATAAGGAGGATTTCTATTGGACCAAAATGTAGTCGAATCAAATTAAGCCATCAAGATGTTTTCTATTGGACCAAAATGTGGTCGAATCAAATTAAGCTATCAAGATGTTTTCTATTGGACCAAAATGTGGCCGAATCAAATTTGGCCATCGAGATATTTTCTATTGGACCAAAATGTGGTCGAATCAAATTAGGCCATAAGGCTGGTTTCTATTGGACCAAAATATGGTCGAATCTGGTTAGGCTATAGGAAATGACTAAAGTACCATTCTCTTCACCTATAAATAGCCAAGTCCATATCTCATTTTATTTCATTCACAAACTAAAGAAAGGAGGAGTGGATCCCACGGTGAGAAACTATATCACTTAATATAGTGTTTATAATGGTTGTGATTGGATGAATGGATTGATAGTTATGGATGTTTTAACTATATGATAGTTATATCAGTATTTAATTGTTAAAATATTCAGTTATACCATATACTGCTTGTTTGGATGATATGAAGGTATATATGGATGTTAATAGTGATAACACTACACGTTACACTTATTATACACACCCATTTGGATTTAAACGGATATTGGTTAAGTCTCGATTTAAAATAATAATAATATAATATTCAAATTTGAGTGGGAATTTGAATATTCGAATTTTATAATTTAAACTATTTGGAAATGATATTGGAGATATATTGAAAAACTTTTGTAAAAGAAGTTATTTATTTGAAATCATTTTAAATATAAAATGGCATGTTCAACTTTGGAAATATAAATAATAATTTAAATCGATTTTAGAAAAGTGAAGTTAAGTTTGCTATATAAATAAAGGTTTATAATCAATTAAATGATTCCAATAGTATTAAATATAGTTTATTTTGATTTCTGGAAAGTTTGGATTAAATCGGATGAAAATTAGAAAAATAATATTATTATATTATTTAAATATTCAATTAAATCAATTAAATTGAATAAAAAGGTTATGAATTGAGAAATGAAGTTTTTATAGTATATATGAAGTATATATATGATTTAAAAGATAATAGAAGTAATTTAAATTATATTTGAATGGTTTTAGTTATACAAATACACTATATTTGCGACACTAATCTTAGACCTTACTTAACAAATTAAGTAACGTCGTTTTAATCGGAAATTGGTTGGATTAATCTTTTAATTAAGATTTATTATGGAATGGTGAAATCTTTTAAAGATTTAAAGGAATACGATTCGGATTTACGTTAAGTCTAATAATTGGTTTTATTTACCAAATTTTAAGGAAGAGACTTATACAATCCTGTATATCCATATGGTTTGGAAATAGCGCTTATTATTCGGAAAGACCGGATTTTCCTATTTCGAATAATAATACGACGTTATGAAGAGAATGATGGATAAGAAGGCAATAATGAAGACCGGGATCTTCTCATTTAAAGGACTGCTAGTTGATTTCTCTTTACAGAGTTGCTCCTGTCTAGAGAACAGAACCCTATATTTTTAGCAGTGGTCCTGACAATGTTTGGGGATTTACCGGATATACAAGGACCTCTCACCTTTTGGGCAAAGGTTGAGGAATAAGGTGCCTTCGATTTCGTTCAGTCTCAGAATGAACTTGTGAATGGATGGATTGTCTGACATTACATTCTAATTTTATATGATTGATCTTTATTAACTTATATCTGCTTAGTGGCGGAGAATTTATTCTCTTAGCTTAACACCCTTCCTTGAGACGTATGAGCTCAAAGGTTATGCGTTGGTAGAAATCAGTTATGTAATTTTGGATTGGTAATGTGACATTCCGAAGAATGCTATGGATGGATCAAGGCTTTTGTTGAAAAGCAGAGCCTTGTGGGTACAAGACTTCACGAACCTCACACCTCGGGAATGGCCGAAACAGGAATGGATGCGGCAAGGTGTAGGATGTCTATTCCCTTCTAGATATATATAGTGATACCATGGTATGGAACCCAGGTATTCACTCTGTGGATTATATATTTATATAGTTGTACCGTGGTCTTACACGCCCAGTATTTGCTTGATGTGGATGTTGGAAAAGATCGGGGCCCCGTTTTAAAGGTTGGTAACAACCGGGGGATGGATAGACTTGAGTAAGTAGTTACCATTGAGTGGTAACCCGGCCTTGTGTTGGCAGAGAAACAGTAGTTTCTCGGGACGTCCCTCTAGAGGCGTACCCAATCGTGGATGAGGAAGTTCCTTTGCCTGGTCATTATTGGAAACCCATTCTCCAATACGAACCTTGTACGGTTTTGATTGTATTACCCACTGTTTAATACGGTGGCTATAGTAGGCATACCATCATGTAACGTATGCTGGCTAAATTAATAATTTTATTTTGAAAATGGTTTTCAATCACTAAGCACTATAATAATATTTAAAGGATATATTTAACGTATAAAAGGCATGTTTGACTCTCATAAGGAGAAACCTCGACCATGTGTGCGTTTGCGTCTTGTGTGCGGATCGAGACCTTATGATAGTTTCATTTTCCAAAAGCATATATGGAAATTGTTTTCAAAAGCAACTATATTTTTAAGTTCTCACACCAGTCCCATGACTGACCTGGAGTTTATTGTTTTCCCCTAAACTCTGGGTGCCCATAATTTTCCATACGGGCAGTCTAGAGTTAGGTTTGTCAGTTAGATCTGGAGCTAGGATATTTGGAGCAATTATGGATGTAAGACTTGAAGATGGAGCATTTGGAGATTTTGCTTTATTTTCCGCTGTAGTTGTTATTCCGCTGTATTTATGTAAACTCTTTTGTATATGAATAAAAGAGAGGTTGTTTCACTTCCGCTGTGTTCTGATATTTCTGACATGTTTATTATCCCAACCCCTAACGATCAAGGATTCCGATCATTTGATTTACGACATTTGAATACATTCAATTATATTCAGGTGTCGATTTTGAAGGGTCGATAATCCTAATCGCTAGGAAAGACGTGAATCCTTATCTTTAGAGTTGGACTTATATACATTTTAGTCAATTCAAAGGGTGAGAATTTACGGGTCTTTACATCTAGTATCGGAGCAGTTGGTTGGCGACCCTCTTGGCCACAACTGTTATTTAAAACTGATATTGGGAGCTATTTAGAATCAAAAGCGGTTGATTTACATCAACGGCTATTGACTTAGCTCAGGGATATAAACTATCAGATAACTCATTAGAGATAGGGTTAGAAATACCCTAGAATGGGTATATGAGAGAGCGTATCTTAAAAATTTTAAGATTTGAAATTTAAATAAGATTTTGAAGTTAAAATTTAAAAGATGAATATAAGCTCAAATGCCTTGTGAATCCATTTTCACAATTTGACTATAAGGTGTTTGATTTTTGAAATAAAGATGAGTTGATAAATTAAGTAGGGGAGAAATTCTTTACGAAATTTAATAAGTTAAACTTATAACTATAAGTTATAATTGGAAAGGTAAACTTGAAAATAGAAAGATTTTGTATAAACTTAACTATGAATTTGAAATTTACTTAAGTAAATAAGTAAAGGAACTAATATGGTATATTAGTAAAGTGAATATGATTATTAAACTTAAGTTTTAAAGTGGAAATATACTTGAGAAGTTGAATAAAAGAAATAGAAACTCAAGCTGAAATTTGATTTTTGTAAACTTAAGTTAAGTTTAAAATAAGTTGGTATAACTTATAAAGATGGAACTAAAACCAAATATGGAAATGGTTAATTTTGTTAAGTGAAAGAAAATTTTGAAACTAAAGGATAATAGAAATTGAGGTATAAATACGTAAGTTATACGTAGATCATTTCCTCAAACAGATTAGCGTATAGAATTTTATCCATCCGGAAATGGATTTATCACTCGATTCTTGAGTATGAACATTGATAAGAATTTATGGTTGGGTACTTTTTTTTTCTATCATAGTTGAGGGCTATGCAAGGAAAACAAAGGTTACTAATCATGAAGGCTGATCAGAGTCCGTACTAAAGGATCCAGGGATCAATACTAGTTCGGAAATGAAATTGTGTATTCGAATAAATATTCGAACAAGATATCTTATATAGATGATCTATGTATAACTTATGGAAGTAAGTTGAAAATTTTAAATGATGAAAATCTTAAGTACATTAGCATTAAGATATTTTGGTCCAACTTAGGTACGTAATACATATTCAGGATGGTAGATTTTGTTTGCAACTTATACCAAAATTTTTATTTTATATACTTTGGTATAAGTATGGATGGATGATATATATATATATATATATATAATATTTTGGCTATAACTTGTGCATGGAGTACAAGTACTTCTACCCTTCATTTCCGTTTCAATTTCGAGGACGAAATTATTTTAAGTAGGGGAGGTTGTAACGACCCGTATTTTTGGGTCATCGAATTCGAATATTTAAAATGTAACAACCCATAATTTAATCACTTTGAACATGAATAGTTAATAAGTTTTTAAATGATTAAATAATGGATTTTATATTTAAAATTATTAACCCTGCCTAATATAATAGAATAATATAATTACCTGCCTAATAAAACAAGAAAGAATTATTACCCTTGCCTAATAAAACAAAATAGTAAAATTACTTGCCTAATAAAACAGAACAGTATAATTACTTGCCTAATAAAATAAAATAGCATAATGATTATTATATTTCATGCGAATGGTTGCCATTGGACCAAAATCTGGTCGAATCAGGTTCTGCCATGCAGATGGTTGTTATTGGACCACAATCTGGTCGAATCAGGTTCTGCCATGCGGATGGTTTCCATTGGACCAAAATCTGGTCGAATCATGTTATGCCATAGTTGATAAGGAGGATTTCTATTGGACCAAAATGTGGTCGAATCAAATTAAGCCATCAAGATGTTTTCTATTGGACCAAAATGTGGTCGAATCAAATTAAGCCATCAAGATGTTTCCTATTGGACCAAAATGTGGTCGAATCAAATTAAGCCATTAAGATGTTTTCTATTGGACCAAAATGTGGCCGAATCAAATTTGGCCATCAAGATGTTTTCTATTGGACCAAAATGTGGTCGAATCAAATTAGGCCATAAGGCTGGTTTCTATTGGACCAAAATATGGTCGAATCTGGTTAGGCTTTAGGAAATGACTAAAGTACCATTCTCTTCACCTATAAATAGCCAAGTCCATATCTCATTTTATTTCATTCACAAACTAAAGAAAGGAGGAGTGGATCCCACGGTGAGAAACTATATCACTTAATATAGTGTTTATAATGGTTGTGATTGGATGAATGGATTGATAGTTATGGATGTTTTAACTATATGATAGTTATATCAGTATTTAATTGTTAAAATATTCAGTTATACCATATACTGCTTGTTTGGATGATATGAAGGTATATATGGATGTTAATAGTGATAACACTGCACGTTACACTTATTATACACACCCATTTGGATTTAAACGGATATTGGTTAAGTCTCGATTTAAAATAATAATAATATAATATTCAAATTTGAGTGGGAATTTGAATATTCGAATTTTATAATTTAAACTATTTGGAAATGATATTGGAGATATATTGAAAAACTTTTGTAAAAGAAGTTATTTATTTGAAATCATTTTAAATATAAAATGGCATGTTCAACTTTGGAAATATAAATAATAATTTAAATCGATTTTAGAAAAGTGAAGTTAAGTTTGCTATATAAATAAAGGTTTATAATCAATTAAATGATTCCAATAGTATTATATATAGTTTATTTTGATTTCTGGAAAGTTTGGATTAAATCGAATGAAAATTAGAAAAATAATATTATTATATTATTTAAATATTCAATTAAATCAATTAAATTGAATAAAAAGGTTATGAATTGAGAAATGAAGTTTTTATAGTATATATGAAGTATATATATGATTTAAAAGATAATAGAAGTAATTTAAATCATATTTGAATGGTTTTAGTTGTACAAATACACTATATTTGCGACACTAATCTTAGACCTTACTTAACAAATTAAGTAACGTCGTTTTAATTGGAAATTGGTTGGATTAATCTTTTAATTAAGATTTATTATGGAATGGTGAAATCTTTTAAAGATTTAAAGGAATACGATTCGGATTTACGTTAAGTCTAATAATTGGTTTTATTTACCAAATTTTAAGGAAGAGACTTATACAATCCTGTATATCCATATGGTTTGGAAATAGCGCTTATTATTCAAAAAGACCAGATTTTCCCATTTCGAATAATAATACGACGTTATGAAGAGAATGATGGATAAGAAGGCAATGATGAAGACCGGGATCTTCTCATTTAAAGGACTGCTTGTTGATTTCTCTTTACAGAGTTGCTCCTGTCTAGAGAACAGAACCCTATATTTTTAGCAGTGGTCCTGACAATGTTTGGGGATTTACCGGATATACAAGGACCTCTCACCTTTTGGGAAAAGGTTGAGGAATAAGGTGCCTTCGATTTCGTTCAGTCCCAGAACGAACTTGTGAATGGATGGATTGTCTGACATTACATTCTAATTTTATATGATTGATCTTTATTAACGTATATTTGCTTGGTGGCGGAGAATTTATTCTCTTAGCTTAACACCCTTCCTTGAGACGTATGAGCTCAAAGGTTATGCGTTGGTAGAAATCAGTTATGTAATTTTGGATTGGTAATGTGACATTCCGAAGAATGCTATGGATGGATCAAGGCTTTTGTTGAAAAGCAGAGCCTTGTGGGTACGAGACTTCACGAACCTCACACCTCGGGAATGGCAGAAACAGGAATGGATGCGGCAAGGTGTAGGATGTCTATTCCCTTCTAGATATATATAGTGATACCATGGTATGGAACCCAGGTATTCACTCTGTGGATTATATATTTATATAGTTGTACCGTGGTCTTACACGCCCAGTATTTGCTTGATGTGGATGTTGGAAAAGATCGGGGCCCCGTTTTAAAGGTTGGTAACAACCGGGGGATGGATAGACTTGAGTAAGTAGTTACCATTGAGTGGTAACCCGGCCTTGTGTTGGCAGAGAAACAGTAGTTTCTCGGGACGTCCCTCTAGAGGCGTACCCAATCGTGGATGAGGAAGTTCCTTTGCCTGGTCATTATTGGAAACCCATTCTCCAATACGAACCTTGTACGGTTTTGATTGTATTACCCACTATTTAATACGGTGGCTATAGTAGGCATACCATCATGTAACGTATGCTGGCTAAATTAATAATTTTATTTTGAAAATGGTTTTCAATCACTAAGCACTATAATAATATTTAAAGGATATATTTAACGTATAAAAGGCATGTTTGACTCTCATAAGGAGAAACCTCGACCATGTGTGCGTTTGCGTCTTGTGTGCGGATCGAGACCTTATGATAGTTTCATTTTCCAAAAGCATATATGGAAATTGTTTTCAAAAGCAACTATATTTTTAAGTTCTCACACCAGTCCCATGACTGACCTGGAGTTTATTATTTTCCCCTAAACTCTGGGTGCCCATAATTTTCCATATGGGCAGTCTAGAGTTAGGTTTGTCAGTTAGATCTGGAGCTAGGATATTTGGAGCAATTATGGATGTAAGACTTGAAGATGGAGCATTTGGAGATTTTGCTTTATTTTCCGCTGTAATTGTTATTCCGCTGTATTTATGTAAACTCTGAAATGTAAACTCTTTTGTATATGAATAAAAGAAAGGTTGTTTCACTTCCGTTGTGTTCTGATATTTCTGATATGTTTATTATCCCAACCGCTAACGATCAAGGATTCCGATCATTTGATTTACGACATTTGAATACATTCAATTATATTCAGGTTTCGATTTTGAAGGGTCGATAATCCTAATCGCTAGGAAAGACGTGAATCCTTATCTTTTGAGTTGGACTTGTATACATTTTAGTCAATTCAAAGGGTGAGAATTTACGGGTCTTTACACATCTTATAATCTAGATATTCTCTATACTCTCGGAAAGGTAATCGAGTTGCCGATTGATGCAGGCCAAGTAGACCTAGCAAACTCGTAGGTCATAACATGTTGATAAGTCGAATCCGACCTAAAGCTAAGGAGTTAACATCTTGTGAAGACCGGTGGAAAGCTAAAGTCTTGGGTCGTCTACGACCTAAGGAATTGATAGGTCGCGAACGACCTAACTTTGCAGTGCAACATGGTGAACGACCTAACATAGCACCAGGGAATGAGCTACGACCTAACGGGGTTGAGGAGGGCGAGCTAAAACTAAGAGATAGGTCGCTGGTACGACCTAACATGCTTTTAGGTCGCGTACGACCTAGCGAGATAGGAAAGAGGGTGCTACGACCTAACAAGTCACGACCTATGATAGGTCGCAGGAAGACGTTACGACCTAAGTTAGGTCGCAAGGAGTTAGGTCGCGGAGTTTTGATTCGACTTATACTAGGTCGCAAGAAAAGGTCACGACCTATGATAGGTCGCTGGGTAATCTGGAAGATAAGTCGCGAAGTCTTAAGTCGCAAGGCTTAGGTCGCGAAGTTTCTGATGCGTATGTTCTTAAGTCGCTGAAGCTTGTGACCGTAGATTGTTATGCCGCTTTATCTTATGCCGTTGATTTAAGTCGCGAGAAACTTTAAGTCGTGAAGATTTTTCTGAAGCGCTTCTGTTAGGTCGCTAATGAAGGGATGCCGTTCATTCTTAGGTCGCGGAGCTCCAGATGCCGTTCATTTGTTAAGTCGTAGGTCGTCTGTCTTTTGAGTGGGTACTTAGGTCGTGTACGACCTATGTAAGACGTAATGTGTTGTATTTTCTTATATTGTAACACGTTAGGTCGCTGCCGACCTATACTAAGTCGTGTCTGTTAATCCGCATGTTGTAATGGGTTTGTGTTGTAACTATGTTAGGTCGCGTAAGTCTTTAGGTCGCGTGAGCTTAGGTCGTAGGTCGCTCACGACCTAAGAGTTGTCATTTTTTTCTGCTGAAATTGTTGTAGCCTATAAATAGGCAAGTTGTTTCATTTTGTAAGGTTGTTGAATATTGAATAAAATTCTCTTTTGTTAGCTTTGTGCTCTCAAATTCAATTGGTAGTCGAGTGTATCTCCTATCTCCACTTTCGTCATTCGAGTGCGCTCGAATCATCGTTTGTTGAAGCCGATTCACGGTATCTTGTGCGCAAGATCAACGTCGAAGAATCGTAGATCTCTTTTCTCGGTATCTTCGGATCAACGAGTCAGAGATAGCTAGAATTCGGTATCTTTGGATCAACGAATTTGGGCATTTCAGTATCTTCCAATCCACCGATTACGACTTTCACCGATTGAAGATCGTTTTGATTAATCCGCTGCGTCAGTTTTGGTATCAGAGCTTGTTCTAACCAATCATAGTTAGATCGAGACTTGGAGCCTAATCATTTTGAAGAGTTTTGAAGTTTGAAGTTATTTGACCGAGAAGCTTGAAGAGTGAGCCGTGAGCAAGTAGAAGAGTTCATCATTGTTCGAAGTTGTTTGATCGAATTTGAATTAGAGGCCGAAGCTTTGTCCATCGTTTTCATCGCGATTTGCTACATAGTGGAAGTTTTCGATCCGTTTCATTTTGGATCAAAGTCCGAATTGTGTTTGAATTTTGAAGTGTTGAAGAGTTGTGAAGTTTTCAAGTATGCCGCCAAGAAGAGCTAATCGCCACCAAAACGTAGAAGTTTTGTATCGAAGAGAAGAGTCTGATGAGATGGAGCAAAGAATCAATGAAAACTTTAGTGAAAAGCTTAACGAAGGAATTGGCCGGTTAGAGAAGCTTATGACGGAGATGAATCAAAATCGGAGAAGGGTTTCACCTGAATCTAACCATGGGGGTAGTAGAGTCTCGCCACATTCCAATCGAGACAGAAGTGTTGAAAATGATCAAGTGCGTGGGAGGAACGTGAATGATCGTGAACGGAGGAATGTAGATAGAAGAGATGATGGTGGAAGACGTAATGGTAGTAGAGATGTGGGTGGACGAGATAGACAACGATATACATCTGATTTTGAAGAGGAGTATGAAGGTGGTAGTGTTCAAGGACAAGGATGAGGACAAGGAAGAAATTACTCTGAATATGATCACAAGTGGGAGTCGGGGATGAAGACTGAAATTCCTGAATTCAAAGGTGGTATGCAAGCAGAGGAGTTTCTAGATTGGGTGGCTAATGTCGAGGAGATTTTTGACTTCAAAGAAGTTCCAGAACATCGTAGAGTGAAGTTGGTTGCTACAAGGCTGAGGGGTAGAGCTTTGGCGTGGTGGCAGCAGACCAAACTTACACGTGATCGGATGGGAAAGTCAAAAGTTGAATCTTGGGAGAAGATGAAGAAATTGATGAAAGCAACGTTCTTACCTTACAATTATCAATCTTTGATGTATCAACGTTTGCAAAACTTGAGGCAGGGCACAAAGACAGTTAATGACTATGCTAATGAATTCTATCAACTTATTGCAAGAAATGATATTATGGAAACAGAAGAGCAGCTGACATCTAGACTCATTGGGGGATTGAGAATGCAGACCCAGGATATGGTTAACATGTTTGATCCTAGATCTATAGCGGAAGCACATCAGAAAGCGTTGGCTTGGGAGAAGCAGGGTAGACGAGGAGGTGGTGTGTTTACAAATTCCAACAATCCAGTGAAGGGAGTTAGTGGGAGTTCTAATGTTTCAAAAGCTGTTACAAAATCAGTTGTGAATGAGGTTGGGAAGGCGAAAGTCAATAACAGTTTCAAATGTTATAATTGCCAAGAGTTGGGCCACAAAAGTAATGAATGTCCAAAGCCGAAGAAGAGAGCTATGATAGCTGAGGTTGAGGATGAGGATGAAGAAGCTGAATGCTCTAATTCTTTACCAATTGAGGAGGAAGACTTACTGTCAGGAGATGACGGGTACGCATTGATGATGAGGAGAAGTTGTTTAACACCGAAGCAAGAGGAGGAAAGTAGTTGGTTGAGGAACAATATCTTTCAATCTACATGCACTATTCTGGGAAGAGTTTGTAAATTTGTTATTGATGCTGGGAGTTGTGATAATATTATCTCTACAGAAGCGGTGAAGAAGTTGGAGTTGAAAACCGAGAAACATCCTAAACCGTACAAGTTAGCTTGGTTGAGGAAGGGTGGTGAAGTGAAAGTTGGACGTAGGGCTTGTGTGAAGTTTTCCATTGGGAAGAAATATAAAGACGAAATCTGGTGCGATGTTGTGGACATGGACGTTTGTCATTTGTTGTTCTGGAGACCGTGGCAGTATGATAGGGCGGTGCAACATGATGGGCGTACCAACAGTTACAGTTTCATGTTTGAAGGCACAAAGATTACTCTAGTTCCAAAGAAGCGACAACAGGAGGAAAACAAGTTGGAGGAGATTGAAGAGCTCAAAACTTTGTTATCGTTGAAAGAGTTTGTGAAGGAAGTAGAGGAGGAACCTGAAGTGTTTTTGTTAATTGGGCGAGAGAGTCGGGAAGTGGTTGAAATTCCAGAAGAAGTTAAACCAGTTTTGAAAGAATTTGATGATGTATTTCCAGAGGAGTTGCCAACGGAGTTGCCACCGTTGAGGGATATTCAACATCAGATAGATCTTGTTCCAGGTGCTGTGTTGCCACACAGACCACATTATAGAATGAGTCCGAAGGAACATGAAGAGTTGCGGAGGCAGGTAGAGGAATTGCTTGAACAGGGGCGTGTGCAGGAGAGTTTAAGTCCTTGTGCTGTACCAGCTTTATTGGTACCCAAAAAGGATGGAACGTGGAGGATGTGCACTGACAGTCGAGCATTGAATAAGATTACCGTGAGATATAGATTTCCAATGCCGAGGTTGGATGACTTGTTAGATCAAATAAGCGGAGCTACTATATTTTCGAAGATAGATTTGAAGAGCGGATATCATCAAATTCGTATCAGACCAGGAGACGAGTGGAAGACTGCTTTTAAAACCAGGGAGGGTCTATACGAATGGTTGGTCATGCCATTTGGTTTATCCAATGCACCGAGTACTTTTATGAGGGTGATGAATCAGATTTTTAGACCGTTCATTGGGAAATTTGTGGTGGTGTATTTTGATGATATTCTGATTTACAGTGGGAGTCCAAAGGAACATTTGAATCATCTGAGGGAAGTCCTGATGGTATTGCGACAAGAACAATTCTATGCTGCAATGAAGAAATGCGTGTTCATGACGCATAGCGTTTTATTTCTGGGGTATGTTGTTTCAAAGGCAGGTATACAGGTGGACCAGAGTAAAGTTGAGGCGATCAGAGATTGGCCGCAGCCCAAGACGATAACGGAAGTTCGTAGTTTTCACGGGTTGGCTTCATTCTATCGAAGATTTATACCAGACTTTAGTAGTGTGATGGCGTCTGTGACTGATTGTATGAAGGGTAAACAGTTTGCATGGATGGAGGAAGCCGGGGTTGCTTTTGAACGGATCAAAGATCTTTTGACCTCTACACCAATTCTAGTGCTACCTGATTTTTATTTAGTGTTTGAACTACATACTGATGCATCCATGGTTGGGATTGGAGGAGTGCTGAGTCAGAAGGGACGTCCTATTGCATATTTCAGTGAGAAGTTGTCAGGAGCGAAGATGAGGTACAGTACGTATGATGTGGAATTCTATGCTGTTGTACAATCTATTAAACACTGGAGACACTATCTATTTCAGAAGGAGTTTGTTCTGTATACTGATCATGAAGCATTGAAGCATTTGCAAGGGCAAGACAAGATCTCAGCGAGACATGCATCATGGATTGCATATCTGCAACAATTTACATTTGTTGTGAAACACAAGTCGGGAGTGACGAATCGTGTTGCGGATGCGTTGAGTAGAAGAAATCACTTGTTAACAACATTGAAGGTTGAAGTGACGGGGTTTGAAATATTGCCAGAATTATTTACCGATGATCCTTACTTTGCAAAGTTTGTTGATAAAGTCAAGGAGGGAGAGACGGATGAGTTCGTGATGGTTGATGGTTTTCTTTTTAAAGGAAGTCGATTGTGCATACCGGAGGGTAGTCTGAGAATGAAGATTATCAAGGAGTTACACGAAGAGGAACATGTTGGGAGAGACCGTACCTTACAGTTGATTTCACAGTCCTACTTTTGGCCATCAATGAGGAAAGAGGTGGAAAGGTTTGTGGAACGATGTCATATTTGTCAAGTTTCGAAAGGAACTGCGACTAATGCTGGTTTATATATGCCGTTACCGGTACCGACTAAACCATGGATTGATGTGAGTATGGATTTTGTGTTGGGGCTGCCAAGAACACAGCGAGGAAACGATTCCATCTATGTGGTAGTGGATCGATTTTCGAAGATGGCACATTTTATTGCTTGTAAGAAGATGGCGGATGCTGTTCATGTTGCCCAAATGTTTTTCAAGGAGATCTATCGACTTCATGGATTGCCAGAATCTATTGTGTCGGATAGAGATACTCGGTTTCTGAGTCACTTTTGGTTGAGTTTGTGGAAAATGGTGGGAACGAAGCTGAAGTTTAGTAGTGCTTATCACCTGCAAACGGATGGACAGACCGAGGTTGTGAACAGATCGTTGGGAAACTTGTTGAGGTGTCTTGTTCAAGATAATCTGAAGAGTTGGGATATGAAGTTATGCCAGGCAGAGTTTGCCCATAATCATGCTGTGAATCGAAGTACTGGGTTCAGTCCATTCCAGATTGTTTATTCAAGCTTACCAAAGGGACCGTTGGATTTAATGGTAGTGCCACAATCAAAGAAGACAGTTAAAAAAGCTGCTGATTTTGTTGAAGGGTTAGCGGAATGTCATAAAATAGTTCAAGAATGATTGGAGAAAGCAAATGAGAAATATAAACGATCTGCAGACTTGAAGCGAAGAAATGTTGAGTTTAACGAAGGAGATATGGTTTATGCAGTGTTAACAAAAGATCGTTTTCCAGTAGGTGCGTACAATAAATTGAAAGCACGAAAGATTGGTCCAGTGGAAATTTTAAAGAGAATCAATGAAAATGCTTATAAATTGAAGCTGCCAAATGATGTGTATACGTCTGACGTGTTCAATGTTAAACATCTCGTACCATATCACGAAGCTGAACGAGCTGAGGTAGTAGAATTTACAAATTCGAGGACGAATTTCTCTCAACCAGGGGAGGATGATGTAGGCCAAGTACTAGGTCGTGACCGACCTAGCAAACTCGTAGGTCATAACATGTTGATAAGTCGAATCCGACCTAAAGCTAAGGAGTTAACATCTTGTGAAGACCGGTGGAAAGCTAAAGTCTTGGGTCGTCTACGACCTAAGGAATTGATAGGTCGCGAACGACCTAACTTTGCAGTGCAACATGGTGAACGACCTAACATAGCACCAGGGAATGAGCTACGACCTAACAGGGTTGAGGAGGGCGAGCTAAAACTAAGAGATAGGTCGCTGGTACGACCTAACATGCTTTTAGGTCGCGTACGACCTAGCGAGATAGGAAAGAGGGTGCTACGACCTAACAAGTCACGACCTATGATAGGTCGCAGGAAGACGTTACGACCTAAGTTAGGTCGCAAGGAGTTAGGTTGCGGAGTTTTGATTCGACTTATACTAGGTCGCAAGAAAAGGTCACGACCTATGATAGGTCGCTGGGTAATCTGGGAAGATAAGTCGCGAAGTCTTAAGTCGCAAGGCTTAGGTCGCGAAGTTTCTGATGCGTATGTTCTTAAGTCGCTGAAGCTTGTGACCGTAGATTGTTATGCCGCTTTATCTTATGCCGTTGATTTAAGTCGCGAGAAACTTTAAGTCGTGAAGATTTTTCTGAAGCGCTTCTGTTAGGTCGCTAATGAAGGGATGCCGTTCATTCTTAGGTCGCGGAGCTCCAGATGCCGTTCATTTGTTAAGTCGTAGGTCGTCTGTCTTTTGAGTGGGTACTTAGGTCGTGTACGACCTATGTAAGACGTAATGTGTTGTATTTTCTTATATTGTAACACGTTAGGTCGCTGCCGACCTATACTAAGTCATGTCTGTTAAGCCGCATGTTGTAATGGGTTTGTGTTGTAACTATGTTAGGTCGCCTAAGTCTTTAGGTCGCGTGAGCTTAGGTCGTAGGTCGCTCACGACCTAAGAGTTGTCATTTTTTTCTGCTGAAATTGTTGTAGCCTATAAATAGGCAAGTTGTTTCATTTTGTAAGGTTGTTGGATATTGAATAAAATTCTCTTTTGTTAGCTTTGTGCTCTCAAATTCAATTGGTAGTCGAGTGTATCTCCTATCTCCACTTACGTCATTCGAGTGCGCTCGAATCATCGTTTGTTGAAGCCGATTCACGGTATCTTGTGCGCAAGATCAACGTCGAAGAATCGTAGATCTCTTTCCCGGTATCTTCGGATCAACGAGTCAGAGATAGCTAGAATTCGGTATCTTCGGATCAACGAATTTGGGCATTTCAGTATCTTCCAATCCACCGATTATGACTTTCACCGATTGAAGATCGTTTTGATTAATCCGCTGCGTCACCGATGCCCTTAGTCATAAGTAAAAAGTGGTTGTTTCCATGATGATATCCGAATGGAATGATCTCGAGACTTTATCCACTTGTGAGATTCGAGATCGTGAATCCAATTTATGTTCATCTCTTGTTTTGAGTAGCCTTGAGGCTCATCCTTCTTTTTTGGACCGTGCCTCTGTTTGTTAAACTCTATGTAAAAGAAATTGTTAAATTGCATGGAGTCCCTACTTCTATTATTAGCGATCGTGATCCATTGTTTACTAGTGGATTTTGGAAAGGTCTTCAAAAAGCTTTGGGAACAAAGCTTAATTTTAGCACCACTTACCATCCTCATTCCGATGGATAAACCGAGCGTGTGAATCAAACTCTTGAAGATCTTCTTCGTGCATGTGTTCTTAATTTTGGTGGAAGTTGGGAAGATCATATTTCTCTTGTTGAGTTTTCTTCCAATAATAGCTTCCAATCTAGTATTGGTATGGCACCTTTCGAGGCACTCTACGGAAGGCCATGCCGATCTCCTTCGTGTTGGCTTGAAGCCAATGAGAAGCTGGTTTTAGGTCTAGATTTAATTCGTGTTTTACCTATGAAGGGTGTTGTGCGTTTCAGTCGATCGGGAAAGTTAGCACCTCGATATATTGGTCCATTTCCCATCACCGAACGTATTAGTTCCGTGGCTTATCGCCTTTTATTAATGGTTCAATTTTCTGCTATCCATGATGTGTTTCACATTTCTCAACTACAGAAATGCCTTAGGGATTCTGATTCTATTCTTGAGCCTGGTGTTATTGAAGAAATTGAGGTTTCACCTAATTTGACTTATGAGCAACATCCTACTCGTATCTTTACTTTGGAGGTTAAACGCCTTCGAAATAAAGATGTTCTTCTTGTGAAAGTTCAATGGTCCTCAAATCCTAAGGATTGCTCTTGGGAATCCAGAGAATTCATCGAGCGAACACATCCGGACTTACTCTCTCGTGCTCATTAAGGTGAACTTCTCATTTCAAAATTACTTCTTTTGTGTTGTTATGCTTTAGTATAGTTGTTACTTTTTATTTTCCTCTTAATTATGGCGAGGATGCAATTTCTTTAAGGAGGGGAGTCTGTAACAACCCGCATATTTCACGATTGTATATTTAAATATAGCATCGTTAATCGGATTAAAGTCCTAAATGTTACTTTTTGTAAACAGTTGAATTGGGACTCGAGACCACTTCCATTGAGTCCAAAATGGCATTTAAAACTTTTTTGAGTATAAACATCGATATGATTAGAGTTGAGTAGAATTTTGCTATTTTTCTATTTTGGCTTTGGGTTTGGGTTTCAGCCCACTAACCCATCATAATACCCTAACTCCTCTACTCTTCATCCATTCACTCATTCTATTTCCTAACACTCAAGCTTAAAGTAAAAATGAGGGAAAGAATGGGAAATGGAAATTCCTAAATCCTAGTTTTGTTTAGAAAACTCAAATTCAAGTTCAACATCAAGGAGAAGCTTAGGTAAGCATCCTCTTCATCTTCTCCATCTCTATCTCTCTTCAATTCTCATAAATTCCTAACCCTAACTTAGGAAATATTTGCTTATTAGCTTAGATTGAAGATTCTAGAGGTATATTGAAGAGGAATTGGTCTTGCTTTGTTTTAAAGCTTCTCATTCGTTGTCTTTGAGTTTTAAAGGTGAGTTCTTAAACTCCCATCTACGTCTATAGCTATCATTGTTGTTAGGTATGAATTCCTAACATTTGTGCATATTCATTTGCTTTTGATTTGAATTGATTTGGTGAATTTTCCAAATTTTGGTGTTTTGGTCCAATTTTATGAAAATCCTTCTATGGATGTTTGGACATTGATATTTGGGGTGTATCGAAGAGCCTTTAAGGCTGGGTTGTCGTTTGGCATAAATCCCTAATCGTTGTTGCTCGTCCGATCGCTCCCGAAACGAATTGGCCATCATTGGCCTGGGTTCAACATTTGCCTGAGCAGCAGCTCAGACGTCTGGTATAAGGATCAGACGTCTGAGGCCAAGGAATAAATATTCCAGAAGTTCAGCTCAGACGTCTGATCTTGCTTTCCAGACGTCTGGGGGATCCAGATGTCTGAGCTTACTTCCCAGACGTCTGGGTGATCAGGAATAGAACTTCTAGTACCTCAGTTCAGACGTCTGATTTACTGGGTCAGACGTCTGGTTTCAGTTCAGACGTCTGCCTTGTAATTTCAGACGTTTGGAATCTTTCTGGATTATTTCCAAAGAACATATCCAGACGTCTGGATTCTAAACCAGACGTCTGGAATTGTGCATTTTGCCTATTTTAAGCTGTTTTGTGTGGATTTCCAATTTTAATCGGTTTTTGTTGATCCGGATAGTTGTTATCACTTATTATTGACTTTGATGACTTCTTTTTTTAGGAATATCCTTTGACGGATTTGATATCGATTTTATGGATTTAATTCACATTTTCATATGTGAATTTTTGGTGATTGATTGTTTTTACAATCATTTTTGTGATTTGTCACTTTAAAATACAAAGGTTTCTATACTAGTAGTAAATATTCAAACTCTTTCACAAAGATGATTCCAACTCTATTTTTAATACAAATCTCGTTTATAAAACCGTTTTCCAACTCTATTAGTATATACAAACCTTTACCTCATTCGTATGAGAAATCTAATTAAACGGCTTAGCAAAACAAGTGGTATGAAACGCTTGTGTTTACTTTGTCGGTTAATTCTTAGACTTGTTCTATTGAACTCTTGTGACAATTTTCGAGTGGAAATCTACAATCTGTTTGTAAATATATAAGTTAAGCCAGTGGTTATGGGACATGAAGCTAAACTCGTCTATTTACTAGCTTAGTGTAATTGACACTTCTTATTGATCAATGGTGATCATTTTATGATTTAGACTAGCGATGTGTGATGTCTCTTTGTCCGCGTGGGGGACTATACCCCGTTCTGTTGAGCTTCATCTCATTTTTATGGGCTAGCGACCCATGGTCTTTGGACCGTTCGTGGAGCATTCGGCTCGATAAGTCGGTGCATGGGGTGTATCTTTTTAGGTGCATCGATGTCCGACTAGGCATGGGGTGTATCTTTTTAGGTGCATCGATGTTCGACTAGGCATGGGGTGTATCTTTTTAGGTGCATCGATGTCCGACTATACATGGGGCATATCTTTTTAGGTGCGTCAATGTTAGATTATACATGGGGCGTATCTTTTCAGGTGCATCGATGTTCGACTGTGCATGGGCGTATCTTTTTAGGTGCGTCGATGTTCGGTTCATGGGATAGCGACCCGTTTGTGATACACGTGTTGGTGAGTATTAATGCTCCCGTTTGTGATAGGCCTTCCCCCTTTTGTGATTTCTGGATTTCTAGTTGATGATTTCTAGAATTTGTGTTTCACCGATTTTTGTGATTCGCATTGATACGTTTTATCAATATTTTTGTTTTGGTCAATAATTTAAAGAATATGACATTCTTTTTAGTGTTTGAGAATATTTGAGATATTGTATGATTTTTGCTGTTATCTGATGTATACTTGTCACAGTATGGCATTTTTGTTATCATATGTTTTTTTATATCTCTTATCCTATCTCATTTTATATGATATTTAAAGCTAGACTGATCCGTTTATTATTTTCTTTTTAAATAATACTCGGGTCAGACCGAGGTATTTCAGGTGCTTCTGCTTGACTTCTTATCAGGGTTCGTCACCTGATATTTGGCTAACTACTTTAGCATAGTAGTTTTTGTTAGTATACATTTGAGATAGAGACTCCTTGATGTATACTTATTATTTTGTCTAGCACTTGTACCTATTCTTTTGGGATGTAGTGGATCTTGTATGACCCTACTTTGATGTACACTTCTATATGATATATTCATATCTGTTTCCGCCTTTGTGATATGAATATCTGTGACTAATTTGTGTTATGCTTATTTCTATATTTGTTTCCGAAAGCCATATAGCCACTGTGTGGTAGCTTTGAGTTTGTATTTGATATGTCGTATTTCCTCTTGAAATGAAATGTAAGTTATATTATCTGACATATCGGTACTCGCACAAAGCAATTACACAGATGGTCGCTCTTCAACAACCTTATTCTTCGTGCTAGTCGACGGCATTACCCCGTAGTGTCCTTGGCTAGTGTGAGTATAGAGGTGGGGCGTCACAAAGTCTCTTATTTACAAATTCATTCCTTTCAAATCTTATTATTTATAAAATCCATTATAAATTCTTTTCTAAATTTCAATTGCAAATCCATATATAAATTGGATTACAATCCCATTTCTAATATTTATAAAACACTTTTATAATTCCATTACTTTTATTTATAAAATATCAATTTTATAAATCTTATATATAGACCATTTATAATAAATTCAAAGAATTTGTTTCTTTTCTATTACCTTTGAAGAACTTAAATATGATCTTTTAGAGCATCCGGGCTTTCCTTTCGATCTGTTCCACCCCTCGTCTAAAAGATAAAATGAAGGCCAGGAAAGTTCAGGGCACTGGTTGCTCCATTCCTAACCTTAGTTACACACCCCGTTTAGATCTCACAAGTGGGACAAATGTACTAGTTGTTTCCGCATACTCGGTTTGTTATTACATTCAACATTCTTCACTTTTTATTTAAGTGGTATAAACAATTCGTCTTAACCATTAATTCAAACTCTTATTAAAACTTCCAAATCATCTTTACATTACTTAATTATTCCTTTAAAATCATTCACAAAAGATTTAGGAAAGAATTGTTAAGTTTTTAACTCATATTCAAAAGGTTATAGAATTCGTAGTATAAAAGTGCTGCGGAAAGTGCTGTATAAGCTTATTTGATTTAAACAACTTTTTAATATTTGAAAATTCATATTTTCCATTACAAATCTCTTTTAAACCATTTTAATAGATTTATCAAATTTATTTCATATAATCATTTAAAAATTTCATTTATAAAGAAACCCCTTTTTGGATTCCGAACTACAAAAACGCGATGTTTTTAGAAAATTGTTTTGGACATATTTCAAACTCTACTTGGTGAAATCATGATTTTCTTTCTTTGTTGGAAAACTATGGATATAATAGACTGGAAAATCTTATCTCGAAGAATTCCGAGCTATATTTCACTTTGTGAACACATTTAACTTTTATGGCGTGAAATCGCGAACTACCGTTACGCGACGCGCCTAGTTTTGACTTGTTTTTCAAATTCTTTTCAAACTTCTTGGAAACACTTTTAAATGTTTATAAAACATTTCTAAATCATTTTAAACTCATTGTAAACAATATTTTTATATTTCAAACTCATATTCCATTCCATTTCATATTATAATATCATTTTCAACTTTCTTTTTAGAATCATTTAGAGGCTAAATCACTCCATACACATATTATTATGGATTTAATTTTCATTAAATTAAATATGGTTAATTACTAACCATTTCTCTTATCATTTAGCCAACCAAGTTATCATCCATATCACAAACATATAATCAACCATAATATCAATCAAGTTATCATCCAATATTAACCAATATTCAACATATTAATTTCTAATTTAACATGTGTATTATCAACTTAAGTTTTATTAAAATAAAACTAAGATTTGAGTACTCACGATTAGTTCCACTCCACCAAACTTTTTTGTAGACTTTCCTTTTGATTCCGGCAGCACCTCCTTCTCTTTTTCTTACTCCGGAGCTTCCCGATCTTGCTCCTTCTTCTGATGTGCTCGGCCTTGACCTTGGAGGAGGCTATATTGCTCACGGCCTAAGCTAGGGGTGGTGGTTGGCTTGGGTTTTGAGGTGGAATTGGGTGGCCGTGGGTAGGAAGGAGGAAGAGAGGGGTTTTGAAGTGATTTTGGTGAAATTTTTGTGAATTCTTCTCTTTATATATATTTTATTTTATTTTTCTAAGGCATGGAAGCCATTAAAGAAGCTTTTAGAAAGCTTGAGAAAGGAAGAAGAAGATGTATAAATGTGTAAAAGAAAGTGGAAGGATGGTGGTCTTTTTATAGTTGAAGTTTTACTACACAAATTACCTTATTACCCTTAACCAAAAAGACCAAAATACCCTCCATATCAAATCAAATTTTGTCTCCCTTAACACACTTTTCAAGACATGATTTAACTTGTCATAAATGTGGAAAAGAAGTGGAAAAGAAGTGAAAGGATGGATGGATTTGATTTTGCAAAAGTAAACTTACTTTGTCATTTTGTGCTTTATTTAACTTTAAATAAATACTTAAGTTAGTTATTCCTTTATTAATATAAGAGAGATGTTTATTTTTTTTAATGTGTTTATAAAATACTATTCAAGTTGCAAAACGTTTGCACAACTTATATCAATCAAAAAGTTGATTTTCGATAAAATGTTTTACATTCACATTTTGACGTTTTTGTTAAACTATTTATTTATGTTAACTAAACTTGAAAATAAGTTTGTTATCATATTTAATTAATTAAAATAAGTTCATTTGAGTTATAAAACCATATTTAATAATATTAAAATCTAATTGTAAAAATACGACGTTGTTTTGTCAACGTGCGACAAAATTTGTCAATTCTTATAAAACAAGTTTATATGTTTATAAAACTATTATTAATCAAATTTCTATTATTATCATGTCATTATTTAACCATTTTTAAAAATTGTTATTTACCATTTACAATAAATGTTCAAATGTATATTTAATTTATCGAAATCTGGCTCTTGTAAATTTTGTCAATTTTGTGATAGAAGTTCCAAATATTAATTTACTTCTAGAAATAAGTTTGTCATTCTTACTTATCACATGAAATATGATTATTTAAGTATAAAAATTCTATATTTGAATATTTAAAATCTATTAAATATCCAATTTCCAAATTGGTAAAATTACGGGTCGTTACATAATAAAAGAAAATTTTCCAACAATGGCTAGGAGGGTGCGCCTCCCTTACCGAAAGTATACCTTGAGAAATATACTTGAGAACTCCGATGGCTCTCGGAAACCTCCAAGCTGGATCCCGCCAACTGTTACCGAGTATCCAAGTATTTCACATCTCAATGCGCAACACCGAATCCAATCTAGAGTGATGTGAAAATACCCTAATGGAAGCAACCCCACATAGCTTGGCCCCCCTCGCTCTTTGGGTTTAGTCATTTCCAACAAAGGATAACAAAGCTCAAGTGAGCAACACATCGTCTTAGAATGACGATATACAAAGAAGGCTGAGGTAATCGATAGTAGGGAAACCAACTATCGAGGATATAAAACCATCGTATATAGAAATTAAGTCTTGTGTACTTATCACCACTCATCGAATCCCAACTCATACTATTTCTTGGTTAACAATAATATCAGACAAGTCAAGGTAGTGTTACCTTAAAGTCATGTCTCACGATTATTTTTAACTTTCGAAATAGCGACAAGTCTACTTCTTCGATGTTTAGTGCTAAGTATACAATAAATCATTTCCCATATAAGTGAATCGCTTTACGAAAATTAATTCATTTCTATAAACGAATCAAACATTTTCTTTTAAAAACCCGAATTCATGCTTGGCCTCACATTACAAGTATTAGCTTTAAAACATTTTTTTAAAAGGGTTCACTAACTTCAAAACGTCAATTTAAAAGGGATTTAATAACTTAAAAAATCTTTATTACATTGATTAATTAACTTTAAACTTCATCACACAATTTGATTTTTGAACTTCAAATGACATAGGTAAACTACTTTATACCTTAATAATTCAATTAATTAGCAAAATATAATTAATTAAATTAATGGATAATTAATTAGCATTATTTAAATGAATAACAAAGTCAAAACATCCTTGTTGCTTTAATAAATTCACTTTGAAACTTCATAAATTAAGTTGATTAATTAACTCCAATAACCTTTAATTAAAAAGGGTAAATCATCTTTAAAACATCATTAATTTTATTAATTAATATTATTTAAATATAATTAATTAAATTAGTTAATTAATAATTAAATATCATTATTTTAAAATAACTAATCAGTTTAAATCATCATTAAGGAAAGATTAATTAAAGTTAAAACAAGTTGACTTCCATTTAAAAGTCATTAATTAAAAAGATTAATTAATTTTAAAACATCATTAATTAATTGATTAATTAACTTTAGTCCATCATTTTCAAAAGATTAATTAGCCTTAAACATCATTAAATAAAATGTTCGATTAAATTTAAAACATCATTAAATAAGTAATTAGTTAAATTTATAACACATCATTAATAAATTAATTAGTTAACCTTAATCCTTATTAATTAAATTAAATAATCATTATTAAAATAATTAATTATTTTTGAAGACATCATTAATCAAAATTTTGCTTAACTTGTAAAAAAATTCCAAGCATGAAGATGAAACCAAATGGTTTGATAAGAAATGATTTTCCGAAAGTGCCGATACAGCGACTATCGCTATACGGGCAGTTCGACTAACATGTTTATAATATTATCAACACAACCAAACATCGCATAGCAATGGTTTAAGCATACATACAACAAGCATTCCTAGGAAATAAATATGAACATGAATATAGTTTTAAAGCTTTGGTTTTTGTGGTAAAATTTCACTTAGTAAGTAGTTTGCTAACTAACGTTTACTTAACATGTTTGCATCCATCACACATATACATTTCCAAACCAAACATGAACAACTTCACATCATATCCAAGCCAAGCAAGCAATATATATCATAATGTAATTAAAGTAAAATATTTTCCAAAAAAAAGTTAAGAGTTTTACTCACCAAATCTTTTTAGAAACTTGAAATAAATTTTAAACTTGTAGAGCTTGGAAACCACCAAAAATCAACTCGAAAAGGGTCATTTTCTCCTTAGTTTTTACACACGTTGCACTCGAAATATGGTAAAGTGGTTAAAAGGAAAGTTTTATAAAATTCTTTCCTCTATAATTAAAAAAAAGAAACACTAAATTAAGATTTATTTTGAAGAAGGTATGATTAAAATGAGAATGATCATTTTTGGACTTGGAATTCTGGGTCCAAAAACATTCTGTAAAAAATTGATATTTTGACATAGTAATTCATGAAATTTGTAGAAGTGGTCAAAATAAAAGTTGTAGCCACTGAAATTTGACATGGTTTTAACAAATAAAAACTTGATTTGGTGTAGTATGATGGAATTCATGGCCGAATGAAATGTGAGTAAAAATGAAAGAAGGAGATATCCAAAACAAGTTTTTGAAAGTGATTTTAAAGTAGAAAGCTATAGTTTTTAATAGTTAGGAAGCCATTATAGATCTTATGAAGCTTGGAAACATGAATGAGAAAGTTTTGAAATATGAAATGATAAAATGGAAAAGAAAAATGTATAAAAGGTTTTATATAAAATGAAAAACCACAATTACTCATCTATCCTTAGAACTTTGCCCTCCACTCCTTGAATGCCACCTTACCATGTCTCCTCCCCTTCATGTACCACATGCCACCCTAGGCCTCCCCCATTTCGTTTCATAGGCAACATGAAATAATGACTAAGTTGCCAAAATGTTAAATCTTGTCTCCCCCGATGTGATTATTTTCGATTTATTTTTTATTAGTTCCCAAACAGTCACATCATCATTATCTTAAGTTAATTAACTTAATTAAACATAATTTTACTATCTTAATCCATATTATATAATTAGTCTATGTGTGCATATATATAAGAAAGTATGTACAACATTTCAAATAACTTTTATACGATGAAACGTCGAGACTTCGGAAAACAGTTTCCGGTCACATTTTCTGTTTTTCATCGAACTAAATATTTTTGTAAACTAAATTTGAAAACTATTTTATCTTCAATGTTTATTATTTAAAAGTGTTTTTATTTTTAATTATAAAACCTACTATTTGAATATTTAAAATTAATTAAATATTCAAAAATTAATGTGGTGAAATTCCGGATCGTTACACCAATCTCGATACATCTTGGCTATGAATATTTACAATAGTATGTTTATTTTATTATGATAAATCACTCTTGGTTACAATACATTATAACTACTGTCACAAAACATACCATTTACGGATTTTCATTTAAATATACTTTTAATTTAATTAATTCATTAATTCATTAATATATAACACATTATATCGGGTATATAATAGAAAGAAAACACTTTTTCTTGAATAAGATTGATTATTGAGTTATATGTATGTAATAATTACATAATTGCTTCTAAGGTATACCCCTAACTTTATTAATCTTCCACTTGCACTTGGGGCCAATTATGGAATGTTGATCCCATCCCTTCGATCAGTTCAATGTGAAGTGATCAAGTTAGACTCTTCGTGAATGGATGTGCTATGTTGTCTATTTATCTACTATGTCAATCTACTCTCTCTAATGCTGATAAACTATCTTTATCATATGGAACTATTTAGAGTATGTTTCTCAACCTCTAATGAGCTCCTTTTATTGCATTGTTATCATATGATAATGATTAGTATTCTTAATGTTTGGAATCACCCTTAATTTAGTTATAAATTTGTGCATCTATATTTATACATTGCTTTTATCGTGGCGCTATTTAAGGTGATGTACTTCGCCTTTTCGTTAAACTAGACGTAATGTTTTATTTGGAACATTTCCAACTTAAAGCTTCTTAATTAAGGTTTGAACATGAATTTAATATTGACATATTATACTCAATATTACTCATGAAGTTTGAGTTTGTACACTCCTTCATAAAGAATTTGTTGTTTCCATAAACAATTCTCTACTATTTCATAAATACTCGAGAATATTCAAAACTACCATTTAGTGATGTTAATTTGGATTTGATATTTGCTTCATGTATCAAATACATAAGCAAATGAAAATAATGTAGACAATACAACATGTTTGATAATTCCTATTACTAAAGCATAAGGAATCCATTTTACATGTTCCTTTTTAAACATTTTAGTAAGGTGTCTTAAAATATAATTTTTGTTAACAATAGAAATAATAATGCCTTCAGTGTCCTCTTGTGAAAAGAAAACGCACATGATCATTCGGACCCACTGGTACTACTATTAGGTAACTTAATCATGCTTAGATCTATTATCCTCTAGCTTCATTATCCCACCTTGGTTACTGTATCTAATACATGTTCCTTATTCTCATTTTGCGTATATATATATATATATATAATTGATTTATATACATATATATGTTTATGTCTTGTCCATTGAAGTTTTTAATTCTGAATGTTAGTGTGGGCAGTACGAATCGGATGACCACATTAAAAGATGACTTGAGTATCGATTTTATATTGGGCCCTTTACATCTTCTTCTAACTTCAATGACAGTCGACAAGGTCTTTCTCCCATCGAGGCTTCATACCTTTTGTGCCATTCGGCTTATGATGCCACTAATTTATTTCTATTTTTCTTGTCTGTTATTTAATATTCTTCATTGTTTTTTGTTTTTTCCTTGGTTAGAATAGTTTATTATTATTATTTTATTTTTTATTTTTGTATGGGTTTATGGGAAAGAGCTACCTGCTGGGCTTGTTGGTATCTTCTTTTTTGAGTGTAGAATAAAATTAAATGAGTGCTCTCCTCCAAAAGGAGGATCACTCATTTTTCTTAAAAATAAGATGTCTTTGCATATCATTTGGGACATTCCCAATATCCTTTATACTTACTATAAAAGATATAATTTACAAATCCAATATCAAGTATTTAAAAACCAAAGTATTACTGATTTTAACACAAGTACATCATTAATAACCAACAATATGTTGTTTACTTATAGTATAGTAATATATATGTACCTTTTGGTGGTTCCTTCTTATGGACACATGCTTTCTCTACATTTTGATTGAAAATCAAACAATTTTATGTTTTTATCAAACTACCTATTAAATTCTGATGCTTATAAATGATGCTTTTGTATCATGTCTTGGATTATGTCCAAAACCCACAAACTCAATATCACTCCCAGTGACTTCGAGACACTTTGGTCGTTATGTGCAAATAGTCTATTTTAAATCATTACTTATTATTTTACATTTCAATACATGTACTAAACAAAGTCATTCCAAGCGATAATTTTGTGAGTAAATCCAAATTAACTTGAGCCTATTGAATAACGAATTTATTACGCCAATTTCAACAATTGAAATTTATGATGTTATTCTTATTAGCGTTGCTCATTATATTCCAACCACATTTATCCTTCTCTTAAAAAGTCATTCATGGCTGATGGATTATATCCCTTCGGGTACAACTACAAAAATCATTTTTTGATAACGTACTTGGAATCCTTTCTAGGTTTGTGCATCATACCATATCGTAAAGTCAATACCCTTAATGGATTAATTGATAACTAAGGATTATTTATTCTCGACATGGATGAGAAAATCATAGTTTCTCTTGTGTGAGAATACTTTTTAGATAATCTGATGCGATGTGTTCGTTTAGGTTAGGTTTATTTCATTTCATCCCACATAATTATTTTTATCTTTGACATATCCAAATCTATTTTAATAACAATAATTTCTTAAAAAATAATTCTTCACTATAAAGGTTGTATTTCTTGAAACAACAATTATTTCTCGGTATAATGGAATAGGTATTCATAAACACTTTATGAATTACCTTGTATATAAAATCGATTTGGTTTTAGTTTACAAAAATTATGTTTAAAACATAAATAGGTCATCTAACGAAAATTGTTCCCGAAATCTTTTTGGGTTGATTCATATATGATCTCTCATGTATAGTTATAACATGTAGCCTTTCAACTTACAAAACATGCCAACTCCCTTGCCTAGGATATGTTGGGATTTCTTATAAACCCTTGTCTTATATGATTTTCTAAACTTTTCTTTAGATGAAATTATTATTAACCTTATGTACTACTCTTGAATATACTACCTTATAGAAAGAAGTTAACTCAACCCCACTTATCATTAATCTATTTTTGTTCAAAAAAGTTTGATTACTCCATATTGATACATCATTATGTATCCTATGAAGAGTGACTTTTGAGATTGAATCTTTATTCCTTTTAGATAAATTCAGATCTCTTTCCAATATACTCGCTTATTCGATAAAATTAAATCAATTTTATTTTCTATTGCATGTTATTTTACTTACTTTCGTTTTATACTCTATGAGCTTATCATAAATATACTACGTGTGTATCAAACACACATGTCAGTGATAACTCATCGTTGAATATATTGAAGTACGTGGAACTGTTTTGGTAGTACTAGACTTGCCATTGCATGCATCTATATGTATCAATCCAATGAGTTCATCAACTCTTATCACGTTTGCACTGAATGAGTGTTTTGCCCTTAATTATTTGAGATATAATTTAATAGTACCATATGATTCATAATCATATAATCAGAAACTATTTCTCAAAATCGTGGCTTAGTCCATAATTGCACATAAATTTAGATACTTTGGTATTTTCCATTACATCACAAATACTAGCACTATAGTTTTATTTTATATTGAAAATTTGTAATATTTATATTAAAATAAAATATGTCTATTTTTCAATCAACACTAAAACAATTATTATTTCATAAATAATGTTTGGTATGTTTTACGAAAATAATTTTTGTAACTTAATGCGACCAATAAGTGCTATATAGCAAGCTCCGCTATTTTTCCATTACTATAATAGGGTATGAAATATGGAGATCCATTCAACCACTTAAGTAGGCTATTTAATCCATCAACTGTAACCAGTATGGCAGTTGAGAGTTTTCAGATCAAATATCTTAAACTTAGAAGAATAAATCTCATAGAAAAATATTTTCTATATGAGAATACATTTTTAAATAGTTATATTTGTCATTCCAATGTTAAGTATCAACTATTATTTTACAAATCTCATTTTTGATGTTTCTTTATGAAGCAAAGGTGATCATTCATTCTCTTCATCCCAACCGTGCCTTAGGTTATATCCACTCTTATATATTCGATTTCCTTTCCAAAAAGTCAAACTGTTCAATGGTGACCCTTATTACAATATAACGAACTCTTTACAAAAGTACATTTGGTTTTCCTTAACTTTTAAGGACCTGAAATAAGTTGCACCTTACGTAAACTGATCAAATCGATATTTCAGTAATCTAATTCTTAGATCTATCTTGTAGCCTTTAGGCTAATGTTACATTTAATATGACAAGATCATTATTATAATCAATCATATTAAATACATGATCTCACACTACAGCTTACTTTCTTATTTCAATGAACTATTTTCATCGTAGTTTCGTGCATTACGAATTGTGACTGTTCACCATATAGTATTTATATGTGATCGTATATGAATCAAATATCCATATTCTTGTATTTCTTTTAGATTTCGAAACTCATTAAAGACAGTACATAGTGTCGGGCAAGTAAACTTGTAAATGATCAAGTTACGAATGTATTTAGTTATTGTATAATTAGGTGCCTACATGGGTCAACATGCAAAAATTTATTTTTAAGTACATTTATATTTCTATTTGTTAATATTAATTTATTTCATTTGTATATTTTTTTAACTGATAAACATTTTAACAATTTTATTTAATGTACAAATTTATTGATGTAGATTATTATAACTTTATATAGTAGATATTCTTACAATTTTAGAAAGGTAAAACGTACCATTTCATTTTTCTAATAAGGCTCCCACTAGTGTTTTATGTTTGTCCAAACCCTAAGACAAAACATAGAAGTCTTTCGACATCACTAGTTAGTGTTAGGACTCGTCTGTCCTATGATTCTGACCTTATGTTTGCTCAACAAGTCATAGCCCCACAAACGATGATAACTCCTTATAGGTTATATCATATTCTCATTTTGACCTTGAGTTTGCTAAACAAATCAAAATAAATTATTCACTCGTACCTATCATTTCATGACGGCCTAAGTATAATATATGTACCTTGAGTATGCTCAGTAAATACATATAGCTATCTTACCTCGTCTAGTCAATAGATTAATAATATTATACATAACATCTCTAGCTTGAGTTTATTCAACAACCAGAGAGCATGCAAGTAATTTATTAATATATAAATGGTAGAGGATGACACATATATATTAAAGATTGACGATCTTTAATATATTATATAAAGTGACATCGACTTATGGAATAATATATTTCTAATGAAATACCCTCGTGATTCAAGTGTTGGACACATGGGGAATCACGGTATATGTACATTTATGTTTGTATTTATTCCTTAAGTCTTATTAGGGTTTTTTTATAATATTCCACCATTAGTTTATACATTTGTATTGTATAAATTTATTAATATATAACTTTTATATTTTATTTAATTTATATAATATTTTATGTATACCATTATATTAATTAAATCTTATTTAATTAATTTAATCGATCAACACTTTAATTAATATTATATTATTCAATTATAACATATTATATTGAATATATACCATAACCTTTATAGCAATACACATGTATCTTATACATATGTGTTTTAATTTATTAATTTACTTTAATTAATTTATTTAATTAAACAATTAAATTAAAGTTTATTAATTTCAAAAATTCTTTTGTACACATATGTATGCTCATATTACCTCAAATAATTCAAGATAACATAATATATATCATTAAATATATATATCATATATGCATATATATATATATAATTTTTGAGCAAGATGGGTGTGTAGCGTGACACTACACAGCCGATTAGTAGCATATATAATATAATATTTTTTCGATCAACATGCCTGATCGATGGCACGTAGAGCAAGTATAGAAACTACACAAACATTCGACATAGATAGGACAAGGCAGTGCATGAATATATACAAGGGTATCACAACAAAATAACAAAAGGGAAGACAGAGATCTGAAAGCATCAAGTTACTACCACCGGTTCGCAACTAAGGCCTAAACTGCTGACCAAGGGGGTACGCCTAAGTGCTTCCTTGTGATTCGGTTGGGGATGAACTTCTCCATGGAAGACGAAGTCTGAAAGGTGCAGATAAGCTTCGACCTATAAAATTGTTGAATAGATGAGTTATACGTCTGCATATGCCTTCAAAATGATATTTCGGTTTACTAAACACGTGTGCATTGCGTTCTTTCCATATGCACCAACAGAAGAGAGCGATGAAGACATCCAGGAGGAGGTTAGGGGGGTTATATTGCTAGTGATCAAATATGACGAGCGATTCAGGGATATGGCCAAGGAGGTGGGCACTGGTTGCAACCCAGATCGAGTATGCAAAGTCACATTCACGAAACAAGTGAGGAATATCTTCAATGTGATAAGAGCAAAGGACACAAGACGGGTCAACCGGGATATTTAGACGGATAAGTCTCTCTTTAGTGTTGATTCGTTCATGAGCAAGACACCACGGGAAGAAGGCAATACGCGGCGGAAGAGGGCATTTCCAGAGTCTAGGGAAGGCAAAGAAGTGGCCAGGGTTATTGAGGTGGGAGTAACAGGAGGCGACGGAGAAGCCCTTAGTAGGTGCAGGGGCCCAGACTATACGATCCGGCAAGATGGTGAACTGTAGAGAATGAAGCAGATTGGACGCGGTGATAAGGTCAGAAAAGGTGTCGGTGTCGAAGAGGGATAAAGGTCAAAGGAAGTCAGGACTGAAGTTGACACAGTCTCTAACCAAAATTGAAGGGGTACTCGAGTGGGAGAAAAGGCGGGGAAAAGATTTGGCAAGGGGAAGTTGATTATGCCATGTATCTAACCAAAAAACACAGTTGTTACCATTTTCGATGACTACATGAAAAAGAGGTCTGACACGGGGAAGGGTTTGGAGCACGCCAGCCCAGAATGGAGAAGGTCTACATCGCGGTGGGAAGTGAAGGATGAGGTGGTGGTTTGAGCGGTAATGAAGCGAGAGAATTAAATCTTTCCATAGAAAATTGTTAGTGGAAAGTAGTCTCCAAAGCCATTTCGTGAGGAGCGCGGAGTTAAAGGCACTGAGATTGGTGATACCTAGACCACCCTGATCCTGATGCAAACAGGCGGTACTCCAATTAACAAGCCTTTTGACACCACCGCCGTTCCAAAGGAAGGTACTTCTGATTGTATCAATTTTGTTGATGACCCAGGAAGGAAGTTTGTGGAAGGACATCCAATAAGATGGGATGGCTGATAAGACAGATTTGACAAGGACGAGGCGACCAGCTGTGGAGAGTGAATGGGCCTTCTAACTCAGAAGTCTGGATTCGATCCTAGAGATAAGTGAGGACCAGTCTGATCTATGAAGCTTGGTGGGACGAAGGGGGATGCCAAGGTAAGATAAAGGGAAATCCGAAAGGTTACAGTTAAGCAACGATGAAATGGATGGGCCAAGATGATTCGAGTTACCTAACATGATGACAGAGCTCTTGTTAAAGTTGATGGAAAGGCCGGATATGAGCTCAAATGAGTAGAGAGCCACTTTCAGGCAATGGATGTATTTGATCTGGGGTGAGGCAAAAAGTATTGTGTCATCAGCGAACTGCAAGTTGGAAACTGGTAAGGAGGAATCTGGGAGTTTAATGCCGGAGAAGAGGTTGTTGGATATGGCTAGTTTGATCATTCTGTTGAAAACGTCGGCAACTAAGACGAAAATAAGTGGCGAGAGAGGATCACCTTGTCTCGGGCCACGAGCTGACTTGATGTGGCTCCTAAAACACCGTTGATCAAGATAGAAGAGAGGCTTGAGTTAAGAATATGTTTGATCCAGTTGCACCATCTGGGGGGAAAGCCTCTATGTTTCATGGGATCAAGAATGAAATTCCAATTTACCGAATCAAATGCTTTAGAAAAATCAAGATTCAATAAAACTCCTGGGTTCAACGTTTGGTGGAAGAAGGAAATGATTTCTTGAGTTGTTGCTACACAGCCCATGATGTTTCTACCAAGAATAAAGGCTGACTGCTCAACACCGGCCAGGGGGGCAAAAACAGCTTGAAGGTGGTTGGCAAGGACCTTAGTAATGATTTTAAAGGTTGTGTTGAGAAGGATAACGGGACGAAAGGAGGAGAGGGAATTAGCGCCAGGGGATTTAGGGAGGAGGATGATGTTTGCATAGTTCAATCTAGATATGGCTGAAGGATCAGATTGGAGTTCAACACACAATTCTAAAATATCGGTTTTTACAGTTGCCCAGAAATGTTTGAAAAAGAGTGGGCCGAAACCATCTGGGTCGGGTGCTTTGTCATCAGACATGTCTTTCAAAGCGGCCCAAATCTCATCTTCAGTGAATGGATGATCGATGGGGATGTGGGAGGTGGTTTGATAAAGAAGGGACCAATCGATGTCGGGGAGAGCTGGGGATTGTTTGCCTAGGATGCTTCGGTAGTAGTCTGTAAACATGCAGAGTTGATCAGAGAGGTCAGTGTAGGAAGTGTTATTGTGGGATATTTCAGAGATTAAAGTGGATTTGCGGCGGCTACTAGCCAGGCGGTGGAAGAAAGAGGTATTTTTGTCCCCTTCCTCCAACCATTTAGCTTTGGATCGTTGTTTCCAGCCTATCTCTTCTTGCTTTATGAGTCTGTCCAGTTCTGATTCTAGATCTCTTAGGCGAGTCAGTTCAATATCTGAAAGCGGTCGTGATTCCTCAAGGATGTTAAGATCTAAGATCTCGTCTTGGGTTGATGAGATACACGAGCGAAGGGACCCCCAAACGGATTTGGCTCATGGTCTGATAATTTTCCTAAGGGAGCGGAGTTTGAAAACAATTCTGGCGGAAGCTGATTGGATTTGTGTGGGATGGGACCAAACTTGTTTGATGAAATTGTCGAAGGATGGCTCCAGAAGCCATAGATGCTCAAATCTGAAAGGGAATTTGATGTTGGGCAAAGATCTGGTTTCCAAGATGAGGGGGCAATGATCGGAGATGGTCGTAGCGAGGCCAGAGACCGAGGAAAGGGGGTGGAGGTCATCCCAGGCTGCATTGAAGAGAAATCTGTCTAGTTTTTCTAAGGCAGGATCATCTCTATGGTTTGACCAGGTGAAGAGGCGATTGTAGATGGGTGGGTCTATGAGGGAGCATGCTTTGATGAAGGAGTTGAAAGAGTCTGAATCTTGCGAGTTGCTGCCGAAATTTCGCTCCTCGAAGGATCTGGTGGTGTTAAAGTCTCCTCCAACTATCCAAGGTCCATTAAGATAGGAGGAAAAGGTAAAACAGTTGGCCAAGAGATCATTTCTCTCTTAAATGCTTTGGGGACCATAGATGTTTGTGAAAAAGTAGATTGTACCAGATTGTATATGGCAGAGTGTTACATGTAAGGTGGATGGGTGAGCAGTGGTATGACAATGGGACCATACAGCTTCATTCCAAGCAGTGATGATACCTCCTCTGGAACCATCAGCATTTATGTGAGCCCAACCCGTTAGAGTGGGCCCCTCATGTGTCAAATGAAGGATTGGGGCGGGTCTATCAACTTAGATTCTTGTAAAAAAAGAATGTCTGCTTTATGAGGGGATAAAATAAGGCTGATTGCATGCCTTTTAGATGGGTCCCCCAAAACCCTTACATTCCATGAAATACGTTTCATTGGGAAAGGGACAATCGCTCTGATTCTAGTGCTTGCATGGCAATGTAGTGTTCATCACACAAACTCACACCCATGCAACGTGCCTTTTTTTATTTAGACTTTTATTGGCTGAGGAAAAAACAACAGTTTTATAAAAACTACCAGGGAGAGAAGCTGCTCTGTTGAGTCTGGAGCTTCGGCGAACAATAGCTGGAGTGATTTGAGGAGACCTTTGGCGAGGCATCGGTGGAACTGGAGAAGCTACATGGACAATTGCTAGGGGGGTTGGCTCCATGGGTTGAGGGTGGAGTTGGTGCTGGAGGGGTGTGGAGAGGTCAAGATCCCCAAGTGGGTCTCCACGCGGTTCATCTGGCCAAGCATCCCAGCGCTGAGGGCCCGCCACCTCCGGAGATGCGTCATGGAGTTGGGCAGTCGGTGGAAGCGGTGGGGATATGGTAGGGTCATAATACATAACATCAAATCTGACTTCATCCGAGTCATCTGAGAGGATGGGTTCTTCATAGCATCTGAAGTCTTTTCATAATCAACGCCCAAGAACATCATTTCAGGCCTACGAGTCGGGTGGGCGTGCTCCCATTTCTCCACTGAAAGAAGGTGATCCTCGTTATTCAAATGCACAACAAAAGAGCTGGGGTGCTAACTTCGCTGAAAAATTGCATTTTTACATAAAGGAACCGGTGGTCGAAGTTAGCCCAGTCGTAGTCATCAAACGCAATGAAGCGACCCATGTGGCTTAGGGCATCTCTGGCTGCAAGCGGATTATTTCTAAGGAATTCGGGGAAGCCTCAAACCCGAGCCCATGCAGCCGGTTCAAGATCAGCAGACTGATGATCAAGTTCTGACCATTGTTGCAAGAGGACTGAGCCGCCTGGCTTCGATAAAGTTCTCACCTGAAGAGCTTGTTCATGGATCGAAACGGAGGGACAGCAAAAAATGAAGCTGTTGTCGGAAAGGATCAAAAGTGGCCACTCGTGGTGGTGGAAGCTTCTCGAGAGGTTGAGGTGGAGGGATTCAATGGACCAAAATCCATCGATGATTGTGGCAGAGAGGTAAAGGGAAGAATCAGCCATTGAAAAAATTTGTGAGGAAGAAGGTTTAGATTAGGGGGAAAATGTTTGGAATGAGATAAGGGAGGGGATCGAGGCGACTATTGGTGTGATGTGTGCTGAGTGGTGCTTCGTTTCCTGGGAAGGTATGATGAGTGTGGGGTCCTCTCTGCGTGTTCAGAGCTGCTCTTGAATTTGTTTTTAGTGGGAGTGACAGGGTCATTTTTCTGAGCTGAAAAGGCATTATTTGTTTTCTTGGGACAATGCAAGTGTGCATGCCCAAAAAAGCCACATAGATAGCAGATCTTTGAGTCCCTGCAATCTCTTGCCACGTGTCCCAGACTAGCACACCTAAGACAGCGGCCTTTCAGTTTCAGAAAATCGATAGTGGAGCGAGCATTTATGAAATCTGGCAGAATACGGCGACGACGCTGGAAGCGAGGGGGGTTGGATGAAACCGGGGGGGTGGAGGTCACCACTTGAGCATAGGATTTCTTGGTGTTGAAAAGAGGGGAGGAAGGGGATGGACGAGGGGGATCTAATGCAGGAGGCTTAGTGGTGGCAGGACCGCGATAGCCATTGGAAGCTGCACGAGAGGATGGTTTGGGCGGAAGCTGAGAGGTGGAGGCCAGAGAGCTGAACATAGATTTGTATTTGTTAGGAACGAATGCGATGGGAGGTGGTGGAGGTGTTGGCTTGAGGGAGGGACGGGATGAGGACGCCATGGATAGATTATATATATATATTTAATTAGTTAATTTATTTAATTAATTCACTTATTTTATTAATCTTATTAATAAATAATATTTCAAAATTATTTTTATACTTAATTTTAAACTATATTAAATATATATATATATATATGTATACATAATCAATTTCTAGTTAAGTAAATAGTTATATCATTAATTAAAAATAAATAAATATAAACATAAATTAAAATCGATCATTCATCGCTATTGAATTAATATTGTACAAAAAAACTTTATAAATTTTATAATGTTAACTATATGATTCTAATCTTTAAGATATAATATATTTAATAAAATCATATATATAATATTATTTAGTGAATTTTTTTCAATTTTAGGCCGTGAGTTCAATGCTAGCATGTACACAATTCTTTTAATTAACACACACACATAAATACATATTTGTATACATACATACATATACGTACATACATACATACACACACATACATACATATATATATATGCACCACCTATAAATATATTTAAACATTCAATGTATGATAGAACATCGGTATACTAGATTCATAATATAATCTTACAACCTATAATATATTACAATAATAAATAATAATATTAAATGAATTACTAAACATGTTGAGTACCTTTCACCAAAGCCCAGGGATCTCACTTTGAAATGATGAAATGTCTCCTTGAATCAAATTCTAATCAAGAGTTGCTGGCTCCAAAACTGCTTTACTACCAACGATCGAATCAAAGTATTTTGACGTGATTTGAGTTTGGATTTCTTTTGGGTTTAAATGGGGTTTGTTGGTTGAAATTTGTAGAGGGAGAAGGGAGAAAAACCATAAAAAGGAATGGTATAGAAAGTGACATATAAATAGGAAGTCAAATGGGGGAGAAAAGTGGATCTTATCCTTATCTCTCTCTTACCAATTCCACTCTTTTAAACCATTTAAAACCCTCCTTTTTCCAACAATCGACTGACTTATCCAAGCTATTTAAATCTAAATTTAAACAAGTACCGATATCGTATATCAATTAATATGTTTATAACTATTATAAATGAATTGTTTAAGATTGTTCAACACATCAAATACAAAATTCTGTAATTAAATATTAATTAATTTATAACAATTACAAATTAATTACATTAAGGAATAAAAGGAGTATTCATCATTTTGATGTGTGACTCTTAGGCGTAAATTTGGTCAGTGATTAATATCGAACAATTCAAATATTAACATTTACACGTCAGTTAGTAGGTGGTATGACATTTTGCCTAAATTTATTGCTTAAGTGTTTTAGGTAAAATCTAATATTACATTGTTAGGTGTTATTCGGCAGTGACGATTATTTACGCCAATTTTCTTCATTAAAACTATATCACTTTGGACTTATGTAATTTGGTAATGGTAAAAATTACAATATAATCCATATTCAACTCTCTAGTCCAAACACAAGTCCTTGGCTCAATAATAAAAGTTATTATTAAACGAACTACTCTGGCCAGAGAATTTGACCTGAAGTTGACTTCGATTAACCTTGTTACTAACCTTATATAATCAAGGGGACGAATTCTCTATTGAATTGTGTTTCACTTTCAATGCTTCCACTTGAACCAATGACAGTCGTTCGATGGACATCACACTATGATTTAATTATAATCAAAGCATAGCTTCCACATTGAAGATCAACAGTATTCTCAAGTTAAGAGAACTATGTAATTTTGTCACATTGATATTTTCTATTTGACCTTAGTTATAATAACTACCATAAAACTATTGAGCAAGTCATTCCATAGTCACTTAATAACTATCAATACATAACCCCTTGGTGCCCCTAGTAGCCAGGAGTAATACACTGCCTAACATTTAGAAAGCGTTACATACTTTAATCTCAACGAATGTATCAACATCTAGTCTCGATACTTCTTGACCAGGAATATTTAAAATGGTATGCTTTTTTTACTATGATAAATCACTCATGGTTACAATGCATTATAACTACTATAAAAAACATATCATTTATGGATTTTCTACTAAATATATAATTAATTAATATATAACACCTTATATCAAGTATATAATATAACAGAAACATCTTTTATTTCGAACAAGATTGATTATTGAGTTTGATATATGTAATAATTACACAATTACCCCTAAGGCATACCCCTAGCTCTATCACATTAGAGTGGAAAAAACCATTCGGTTACTTTGCAAATAGTACATAGGTTATTATAAAAAGGAAACTCTGGTACTGGAAGCGATTGCTTCATTCGATCTATATATGTGGTATGCTTTTTTTGAAGCACCAGGTTCTCTTAACGGTATTAACATCATATGACAATTGTATTTATTTAATGATCTATGCAATAATGTAGCACCCTTATGCAAGTATAGAATAGGAGACTATGATCATTCCATGGGTTATTACCTAGTAGATGGAATTTAACCAAAATGGAAAACACTTATGTAAGCTTTCGAAAAACCAAATAACACCAAAGAAGCCAAATTCACCAAACAACAAGAAAGTCCGAGAGAAGATGTTTAACAAGCATTTGGCGTGCTTGAAGGTAGATTTCACATATTAAGAAAAGAGGTATGTACAACGATCCCATGGTATTATCTGATATCGTATACCATTATTATTTTACATAAGATGATTGTCGAAGAAGAACGCGGTGGATATGAGACTTAAGCACTATCTAGACATTGCTATGGCATTTCAGAAAAAACCTTACAAAGACCCAAATACCTTTGCCGAATACATGCAAAGAATTGAAGACATACGAGATCCATAAGCTCATCTTGATTTGAGAGAACTAGTGGAACACTACTGGGAATATATAGGAAACCACTAGTTGAAGTGATGTTTGGATTCGTCATTTTATCCTCTTATCTTATTGTATGTTTCACTTTTCTATCTATATACATTGCTAATGTATTGTAATTTAGTTTATTGGATTTTTTTGTTATGTATTGTACTATAAACATAAAAGTAGCTCAATGTTATTTAGTTACAACAATGGGAACAACAATGTGAATAACAATATTTTGAAACGCAAGCAGGGTTGGCTGGTTCCCTACAAGTGTATTAAAAAAATAGAGTACAAATAGGTATAAGAAAAAGAAAACATGCCACAACCTAATAAATAGGTGGAACAAAATGAAAAGGAAAAGCCCTAAAAGAAATGAAATTTCCCTAAATACTAAATTAATGTGAGAATTCCAGGCAATTTCATTCCTATGAATCGCGGCCGTTGAAACAACACCACGTATCATCCTCTGGAAGATAACGTCGTCGTATGCTTGCTATCCAAGAAAGACACGGCTATTTCGCTCACTCTCGATTATTGAAATAATTTTTTTTTAAGAATAATAAGTAGCACTCGATACTTAGGAGCTTTCTATCTTGTTTTCGTATTTATCCAGTACCACTCTTTGTTGTTCCATGGCGCCACCACATAACCCCTAACATATAGAACAATTGGTCCCAAATCTAACTTATATAATGACACTTGAAAAATAGGTAATGGAAACTTTCCATGGCTTGAGAGTAGAAGAAGCATGCACAGTCGACTAAGAGGACTCTAGCTATCAATTTGTCTTGGGTCAGACATGCGTCATGGGTGATTGTCTAGAACATGAGGTTATCCTTTTCTGATCCATATCTGTTCCATGTATATTTGTGCCATTATCAATTTAGCAATGAAACTGTTGGATCAATGCCTTGTATATCGTACCAATGGAGCGTAGTTTGTTCTTATCGGTCCATACAATGTGAAGATATTTTCATGAATACCCGATGCAACCTTCTTAGCATGAGTGAAGATATTATGCAGGATGAGGCTCTTACCTTCCTGGATGTGTGCCAGAATTTGTGATTACATGTCGCATTGTTGGAATATTTAATCAAAGGCTGGTTAGTGCTTCTTAAGTTGAGAATACTTCTGAACATCTAGCTAGCAAATAGAGGAATATACAGTCTAAAAGCTATTGTTTTAAGGTTGTAGTTAAAAGTCCATTCAACACATATAGATTTCTCTATGGAGTTAAGAGAGTAGATATGCTTGGAAATGGTAGCTTGGTTCCATACATGTAGGTTGAGAATGCCGAGACCATCATTCTTCCCGGGGCAATTTTTTTAAGGCGATCGGGATAGGCTTCCTAAAAAAACAACATCCACTCCATAAGAAGTGATTGAGTGCTTTGTTAATCATGGAAATAAGTTTTTCAGCAATATAAAGGTCATATAGTAATATGATGCCATGGAAGTCCTGATAATCAATCAGCCAACTTGAGATAATTGGTGTAAAGGCCATCGGTTAAGTTTGCTCGTGATGACTTCATACATAGGAAGGCACTGGCTGTGGAGATTCCTAAAAAGGTGAGAGGAATACCAAGGTACATAGAGTTGTGTGGCATGTATTACAAGTTTGAGAGGAGTGTAATATTTGTACGATCTGCTTCATTCAAACCTGGAATTATGATATTAAATTTTTCGTAGTTGAGCGATAAGCTAGTAGAGTGTTTAAGTCATTGATAGTATATTGTATGGTAGCTTTCGATTGAGCATTAGGCTTAGTAAAAATGACCAGGTCATCGACGAAAAGGAGTGCAACAACCTTAGGGTTTTTAAGTTTCGGGTGCAGGTCCAAATTCTTATGATCAACCTATTTATTTAGCATACAGCTGAGGACTTCCATTATAATAATAAAGATGTATGGGGAAATTGGGTCGCCTTGTCTAATTCCATGGCCCAAACCAAAGTAACCTGATGATTGTCCATTGAGGGTATGCTGAACATGCCTATAGAGATACATGTGTAGAGCCATGCAACAAAAGTCATAGGAAACCTCATTTTCCACAGCATAGCTGCAATGACCATCCAATCTAAATGTCAAAAGCATTTTGGATGTCAAGTTTCATCATACAACGAGGCGATATGTTCTTAGTATTGTATCCCTTCAATAATTCATGAGTTAATAGGATGTTGTCAATGATATTCTTGTTGGGTAAGAAAGCGTATTGGTTAGGGGATACAATTCTGGAAAGGACAGTTTTATTTGGGTAGAATGGATTAGGCGATACATTTATGCATCACGTTGCAGCATGATATCGATCAGAAGCGGTTAACAGCAGACGGATAGTTAGTTTTAGATACCATAGCTAAGTGCGAAGCATTGATACCACCTAGGAGCTCGTTGGTACGGAAGAAATGTTTGGTTGCATTCTTAAAGGTGGATTCAATAAAATCCCTTGAGTGTTGGAAGAAATGTGCATTAAATCCATCGGGGTCACTAGAACTCTTGGCATTGAGGCTGAATAATGCTAATTTGATCTCATTGTTAGAGACGTACCTGATAAGGGATTCAGCTTCAGCACGGGACAAGTATGGCAATTTAGTTTCCTATAGGGTAGGCAAGTTAAGCATATCATGGCTAGAAGAACTAAAACACATGTAGAAGTAGTTGGTGAAAGAAGCATGCATAGATTCTAGGGAATTGTGCACAATCCCATTCATGTCGGAAATGGACCGGACTTTGTTTTCGGCCTGATTAAGCTTTAATGAGTCTTGAAAAGAAGTAGTGTTTCTATCACCGTCAAAGTAGAATTCTTTATCGAGTTTCTGCTTAGTCATATCCAATTCTTATTGCTGGGCATTGTGAAGTAGAGAAGTGATACCATGTTCCAAAGATGTATACAAATTGTTGGGATAATGCATCATTTATTTTTGTAACTTGTCGAGTGTGACTCCGATCTCTGCTAAGAGCTCGCCACCAGTGCCAAAAGTTTCTTTAGACCAGATCTTTATATTGGATTTGATGTTTTTGAGTTTACTTTGCAAGATAAACATAGGGTTGCCACGAACATTGATGTTCCATGCCTGAAAAACAATATTTAGATATTCGTGATGTTTAGTCCATGTATTATAGAATTCAAAATGAGGAAAACTATTATCATTAGTCCCCTTCCATGAGAGGATGATAGGGCTATGGTCCGAGATGCCAAGTGGAGAAACAAGGGAGGGGAAGGAGGGCCATTTAGAAATAGCATCGATGTTGGGAAAGGAGTGATCTAAAGTATAGAAGGTTCTAGCTCTATGTTATTTTGTTATTCCAAGTGAAGGGGCAGCCGGTGGAATGGATCTCATATAACAAGGATTGTGAAAGTTCAAGGTTAAGAGGGGAGATATCTAAAAAGGCAAGCGGATTCCCACCGGATTTTTGTGAAGACTTATGCATACAATTGAAATCCCCTAGGGAAAGCCAAGGGGAGGTAGTGGAGTGAAGAAAAGGGATATGGTCAAGTAGCACCTATCTAGTAGACTTTTGGTTAGACACATATATGAAAGTAATGTGGAAACTAACATTAGTAGTGCAGTGATGGGCATGGAGGTTTATGCAATGAGAAGAAGGGACGACGATGTTGATAGTGAAAATATAGGGGTTCCATATTATCAATATACGAGCATATGGAGCATGTGAGAGATTGTCGAGGAAGCTTGATGAAGGGTTGATAAAGTGAGCGGCCTTTATAGTGTGATAATGGTCAAGTTTTGCTTCAAGAATTGCAATTAATTAATGGTGGAATTGTAGAATCAAATGTCTAACCACTTGTTGCTTTACAGTGAGGTGTGCTCCTCGTATATTCCATGTTGTGATATTATCAATCATGGTGCTTATTCCTTTTCCTTATCGTAGAAGTGCTAAGCTTGGTTTCTCTTGGCATGTTTCAAATTGGTTCGTTGCTAGAAACATGCTTGGATTCGTCGAATAGCTGCTTAAGGTCCAAATCGCAGCCACTGTCATAGTTAGTGTCAGATGAGGCAACGCACTTTTTCTTAATTTTCTTTTGCTTCTTGTCCTTGTTATTGTGGTTCGGATGGTTAGTGTGATGTATAATAGCATGCTGTAGTAGGAACAAGGGTGGTAAATAAGAGGATGAGGGGTGGTTGTTGGAGGTGGAAGCAAGTTGAGGAAACGTGACAATGGAGTGGATCAAATTAGCATGGCCAGTGGGGGAGTGGATGTCATGGGATAGCAAGTGGTTCGTATGAAGTAGTTCGAGGATGTATGTGGATAATGTAACAACTCACCTTGAAATGGGCCTAAATTCTAACCCAGAAAAGACCCATTGAAACTTAGAACCATTTCAAAGCTGGCTACTGATTGGTAAAAAGAACAATACAGAGCTATTTAACTACACATTCAAAATCTCATAGCAAAAGGATAAAATATAATAGTAACGATAGTACCTATTTCATTCATATTTCAAAACCATATTAAAATATTCATAATGTCAAAACCTAACAATAACCCTATATATTCACAATATTCCAAATTACAACAACATTTTCCAATGGGTACATCTGAAAATAACATGAATAGATAAATAGATAGACTGCCGCAAGCTCACTCAAGCTTACTCCATGCCTTCGCCTTCAACATCATTATCTTTCCCAACCTTTGTTGTGATAAGTAGGGAGTCAGAACAACATATGTCTGGTTAATAAAAATCTCGAGCCTTACTATATTAGTACATGGGCAGTACAATTCAAATAGGAATATGTCTTACATTTCTATCTACAACATAAATCTTTTCAAATGTAAGCCCAAGGCTTTTCTCAAACTTAAATAAAAGACTTTCCAAATACAAGCTCATAGCTAACTTGCTATCATCCCAGTAACCCATATTCACTGTCAATAATGTCTTATCAATGCAATAGATAGTACCCAAGTCACTTAATACCTTTTAATGGAAATTAGGTAAATTCCAACCATTAACTGCCTTATATAAGGCAGGTCCACGTCATTTACGATCTATAATCCCAAGGCAGACTCCTTACTATTAACTATCTAGCTGACACTACACGGAATCCTTTCAGCCACTTAATACTTCCTATTGAAGCGGGTCTTCTACCAAGATATCCTCTACCATGCATAACCCATAACCTCGACCATTTACTGCTTCCCCATAGAGAAAAGGCAGGCCGTCACACAACCACTTAATTGCTTCGTCTTTGAAGTAGGTCCTTCATATTATGACCCATAACCATATTGACGTCTCATATTAGTCTGACTATTCATAGGTATTGGTAGCCAGATTAGCTGAGCAGATTTACCCTACAAAATTAGGGACTAACCTCGCATCCTCGTAGTTATTTATTATAGGCGATGTCTCACATCAGTCCTAAAGTCACACTGCAAGCAGCCGGATTAGCTGGGCAGACTTTCATGTGCTTTTGACTGACCTCGCATCCCTATAACTTAGTCATAATCTTTATACACTCTACATACATTATCACACACCTCACTATTTCCATAATCAAGACCTCATAAGAAATATTTATTGTTACGCTTTTTAAAACCAATGACCTTCCTACGGGGGATTTAATAAGATTAATAACCTATTTAACTATGCAATTATACTTTATAATTATGCGTTATTTATACTGATATATGTGTGTGTGTGTGTGTGTGTGTATCTGTGTGTGTGTGACACCACCCCAAGACCCATTCTAACAGAGAATATTACAGAGTAATATTATCGGGTAGTGTAGAGAATAGGGCTGGTTAGGAGTGACCATCCATGAATTTTACTTTAAGCGAGTATTGACACGTCGATTATTATAATATACATTTCTTGAATCAGGTGGAATCGACGTATATAATTCAGGCTTAAAACAAAACTATGATGGCTATAATGAAAATTTAGAACAACATATAATAATATACAGTTCATAAAATATCAGATCAGTCGAAGCGAAATATAATAGATACAAGTCTTAATCGACACATAACAAATACATGATGTAGACTACCCATATACAAAGTACTACATCTCAATATGAATACATACACAAAAGGAGTCTAATCTCAACACAAGATACTACATAATGTTAAATATATACATAGGATGACAAAAGAGAACTACTAGCTATCAGGTAAGATCTCCTCTTTAAAGCTTCAAGCTGAAGGACCTGAAAAATCTCGGTCTGACCCGAGTATTATAAAAATAACAAACGGGTCAGTTTAGACTGAGATAAACGTGTTAGCAAAATTGAATGATAGATAAAGAAATCTAGATCACAATTATAAGCGTATACCGACAAATATCAAACATGCCTCAATAACTTCAAATCACCAAGTACAAAAAACCTATAATAGCTTCTTAAAAGCAAAAACCTCCGAAATGATTTGGTGATAATCCAATGATGTTAAATCTAGAAATATCACAAATAGAAATCCAGAAATCTCATAAATAAGAGGGCGCCAAACTCCAAGATTGGTGAAATAAATTCACCTATATGCATGTAACTCCAAAATAGACGTATAAGTCTATAAACATCAAGATAGTCACGAGACCTATAAACATCAAAATAGGTATAAAATCTATGAACTCCAAGAGAGGTACGAAACCTATAAACATCGAATAGGAACAAGTCCTATAAACATCAAGATAGGTACAAAACCTATAAACATCAAAGGCGAGTAATAAACTCATCGAAAAATGTTAAATACTTTTATATAGTAATCGAATAGATAACGACCATGTGTCCCATACCGCACAGGTTTACCTAAACGTTTACTATACAATAGTAAACCCCACTCGTGTGTCGATATTATAATAATGTCCAGGGGTCAAAGTAAAATATGAATATAGCTAAAATGCTTGCATCTCACATTTCTACATAGTTGCTTAAAAATAAGTCCGTACGGCGCTTATTAGAGAATAGATTCCATACATTGACTGGGCTACTAGGGTACTGTCCGTCATGGTGCATCTCTAGATAAAAATAACACCAATGACGTCACCGAGATTTCCTGCCAACACAGAATCGGCCTACACCTTGACTAGTAGTACCAAATATGATTACCCTTTTGTTAATGTGCCCCGAAACATACAAATGAGAGATAATATAGACTCTAGATAGGAATAATCATACCCTAATTGGTAGCGACCCACTTAACCCTGCTGCATATCCCCCGTTTTAGTCATTCTCGGTTGATGAGGCTTGAGGCTACGTTTTACCATTATATAGCACTTCCCACTTGGAATGCTAACAGTGCCCTCTAGGCAGCAATGCAATGTCAGCATCATCCATACAAGTTGTTCAGGACATGATAAAACCAAAGGCACTACTTCTACTACATACATTTTGGAATCACCCTCGAGATTAGTAGCAAGCAGCCCTAGCACTTCAAAGAGCTTTGTCTTTAATTTCATCATCTTCAAGATGTATTCACTTCGAAATGCTTGAGTTGGATCGAAGTGGTTTTCGGATAACATATCCGATCTAGGTATCTTCGAAACAACTTTCGATAATTTCTAGTAAACCCAACCTCGGTTCTTTAGGAAATAAATAGTCAAATATAAGAGCGGAGATCACCTCCTAACCATTAGTGGAAGATTTCATTATCATTTGTCCTAGGAGAACGAAACGAGATTAATACGCACAGTACATCATCATCAGAGATGACTATGCCATATAACTCATGTGTTTCTCCTAAATATTTTCAAAGTTATGCTTTGGGTCCATATTTGATAGTCGGTTATTTAACTATCAATAAACACATATCCAAATCAGAGATTTAATTCCATAGGGAAAACCCACTTTACTTAAGCACATAAACAACTGCTAACCTCTTTAATTAATCTTTCATTATTTAAAATCACCTTGTAAATACTTGTATGAAACTACTTTTACAAAGACATCACCACAAACCCCTATATTTTCAATACTTCGAAAAATATCCATATACTTATCTCAACGGTTTAAGTATATTCACAAAACATAGAAAGATTTCCATTTTACACAATTCTAAAAACATTTATAAACTCCTTTATAAATTTCTAAAAGCCATTTATAGACCATGTTATAAATATCTGAAACCATTTCTAAAAGCATTCATAACCCCTTTATAAATCCATAAAAAAAACTATTTATAAAACTTCTTTATAAATCTATAAACCCATTTCCAAGATTCTTTTATTAATATCTAAAATCGTTTATAAAACTCTTTTTATCTTATAAATAATCTCCTTTTAAGTCTCCAAATCATTCTATAAAACTCCTCTTTTAAAACCAAAATTTACTTATAAAACTCTATTTATAAATCTCGAATACATTTATAAATAAATTCTAATCATTTACTTTAAAATAATATTATATAACAATAAACATTATAAATAAATAATAATTTTTATCTTCAAAATGTCTTAAAAAATATAATTAATAATTTCAAAGCATTATTAATAAAACACTAATAATTAATCTTCAACATTATTATAAATAATAATAATTAATTTCCAAAACAGTATTAAAATATCATTATTATTTATTTCAAACCATATTAATTATTTAAATAATTAACTTTTTAAGATATTAAAATATTGATAAATATCTTTAAACAATATTAAATATAAATAAACAAGTTTTTTTAAAATATTTCTAAACAATAGTTGAACATTTTAAATCATTTCTAAATAGTTTAGAAATTATAGATAAAAAGGTTGGGGTAAAGTAGAAATTATTCAGATTTTAAATCATTCCCCATCTCAAAAGCCAATTCCAACCCAAATGGCAATTTATAGTATTTTTGAAATACTAACTTGAGGCCAATAGCTACCCAACATTTAACCAATACTGATATTGATTTCCTATCACTATAGGGTTTAAGTTGAACATATAACAATGTAATAATCAATAGAGCCAACAATCAGGCTTAATATCCAATAACTCATATGCCAGGAATATTACTAAAATTAAAATCAACAATGGCGAGGAATTCCGTTGGATCCCTCCAATCTGTCTCCCAACATCACAACTCATATATATATATATATATCAACACACATATATAAATAAAATTCAATAGTGGTGAGAAATCCTGTTGGATCCTCTAAACTTGTTCCCTTGTATCACAAAAAGTATATAATCATATAATATGGGTCATCCACTACTAGGCGGGTATATATAAAAGGTCATCTCCTCTAGGAGTGGGAATAAAACCAAACCAATAGATAAAACAGTAAATCATTCAAACATCCAATCAATAATTTTTATCAACTATATAACATACTAGTTAACCAAAAAAGTGAGTTTAACTCACCGAAATTCCAATTGTCGCTAGCACCTTTTAGTTCCGTCTGAATTCGAACGACATTCGAATTCAGCATAAAATTCCACTAGTTCTAATCTCCATCAAATCAACTCATATTATTTTTCGCGTCAATACGATCCTAACGCAAAAATGCATGGGTCAAACGAATTAAAACAAGTGAGTTATGGGGTTTTCAAGTTAAAACTTTTAATTAAGAAATATAAAGTAATTAAATTATTTTATAACCTTACCCAACCCAAACCCAAATGGCCCAAAGCCTGCGATGAATAGCACATCTTCTTCTCTAAACCTACTTCCACGTTTCCAATAACCAACTCGTACATTTCCATAGCACCATCACCACGCTTAGTTATCCAGGCATCCAAGGCCACCCACTCATCCACCTCGACGAGCTCGACGCGACGCCTTCACCACCTCGAACTCCGATCCACTACAATGAAACCCGACCCAAAATCATGCTAGGTCCATGAAAATGTGCGACACTTTTTGTCGCCTTCTTCGCCAAACTCCATCACAATGAAGTGCTCTCCAAGTTAGGCCCAACGCCACTCTCCGATTTTCCCATCGTCACCTGAGTCGTGGGAAAAACCAAGACCTAGTTTTCAACCATTATCGAACATCGACGTGAAACTTGCCGAACTTCCATCAAAAATACTACTCGATCTCACGACCCCAATAATGCATATGACACCTTCCAATTCGAAGCGGACAGAGAGATATAATTTTTTGAATTTTGTGAACAATATTTCCCTCTTTTTGTAATAAGACGATATGTCGCTCGATGCTTGACGAAATCGAGTGTGATACATTTTTAAAAATAGCTTGCACCTATACGAACAAGTTTCATGTTGGAGGATTTAGCTAGTTGTGATTGGAATGGTAGATATTGATTTTTGAATGGTTGAATTGGAGTTGTTTCATTCTATGGAAAAATTTTAAAAAGAGAGAAGAGGCAATAAATCAAAGCTTCTACCTGATGATGCACATACATATATATATAACAGCAACTGAATGGTGTTGAGAGGGAGAACAGATCTGAAAAATGAAGGCAAGAATCAATGCAAATATCAAAGAAGAAATGGGAGGAAGTACGGTGGAATGTGGCTACTGCATTGTGCATGGAGGGTACATGTATGGAGGGTGTCTGAAATGGTGTTTATTTGAATTTAGGCGTATCTAAGTGACCGCTATGCGATACTATGTCCACGTACGGGTGACGAACAACCGAAAATAGAATATGATTGTGCACAACCCTATAACGCGATTTCAACACAATAATAAAACACACTGATAATTAAATTTTGTGAATTTTCAAAAATGCTGACGTTCGATGTTAAATACGTCAAACGACAATTTGAATATTTTCTGAATTAAAATTTATTGGAAATTTCTATAAATTCAAATAAATGTTTACCATTTGAAATTTAAGCTATTTGACTCATAAATTAACATTCCAATATTTAAATTTTATTTATATATTCCAAATTCAAATGACTAAAATTCTTGCTCGTTACACTTTCCAAAAAATACAACTCTTTTACTTCGTTCTTTTTTGCTAAGTAAAACTCTTTTTATAAAAAAATACTTATTAGCTTTAAAACCCTTTTATAAAATAGTACTATTATTTAAGCATATTCTTAAGTTAATTAAATTGACTTAATCACAATAAATAAATTAATTAATTAACTCAAAACACCATCATTAGATTAATTAATCAACTCAAAACACCAATTAATAAAATGGGTAATTAAGTTTAAACCTCATTATTAAATAATTAATCAATTTAATACCCTTTTATAAAGTAATTAATTAACTTTAAAACTTATTAATAAAATAATTAATTAACTTAAATACTTTTATTTAAATAATTTATTAACTTATAAATATCGTTAATTATAAGATCAATTAACTTAAGACAATCGTTAATTTAAAAGGATAATTAGCTTAATCATTATTGATTAAAATAATAATTAGCTTAAAACATTATTAATTAAAATAACTTTAAACATTATAAATTAGATAATAATTAACTTGAAACCCTTTTAATTTAAAATAACTTTAAACATCATTAATAAAAATTAACAATTAAACATTATTAATAAATTCAACAATTTACTTTAAATTTTTATAAAACTTAAAACTTATTTCAATTCAAAACTTGTCCAATTTTTAAAGAGGCTTAGTAATCTCAATGGTACTGAAAGAAGCTACTATTATATTATTTAGACCGACATTCAAGTAAATACACAGATATTTACAAAAACAACAGATATGTAAATAAAATTCACAACTATAGATCGATAGATAACATGCTAATATAAATCAACTAACAAATAAATAATTATCCAAACCAACATAATAGCAGAATGATGATTTATTCTGCTAAATAGATGTCTGATATAATCTATTCAACTTTAATATAGTAGAACGGTATTTATTTCTTCTAACAAGGTGTCAAGGATTAATTATAATTACTAATCAACGTAAATAAACCTAGCCCATATTAATTTACCATTAAATTATACTATCACATATTGGTTAAGTGATCACATAGGTGTGTTCTATATGTCAATATGTTTCCAACATTGGAAACTGCATGTAAATCGAATCCCAAATGAAGGAGATAAACAATTTCTAAGTTTTAAACTTGAAAATCCTTTTTTTTAATATACACACGCTACCCTACCTCGGTTATAAGGCCTTACTACCCTAACTTCATCTTCTCCTAGGCAAACAAACTCCAACCTGATACTTAAATTTTTTTTGGTTTTTCAAAGACCTAAAGCATTTCCTACCATGTGCACATACGTGCACATGTGCACGTGCACTCTTGACACAAGCCACAACCACCTCGTCAACCACCCCGCATGTCCGCCTCGACCATCCCATCCCCGATCGCCCAGACCACCTCCGAACTCAATCCGACCTCCTCACCGAAATAAACACGCGTGATAAACTCTATGGTCATGACCCATTTCCTTCCCACTGCAGTCACCACCGTCACCTGCAAGTGCCACCATTGTCACGGCCGTCTTCCTTGATACGCGAATGTCTCCTTTCCCAATCATGATCGACTCGACCCCTTAGATCGATTAGAAAACATAGAAACCTGAATCCTTGAAAAACCTACACTTAAACCCTAGTTCTAGCTACCGCCACCACTACAGTCCACTAGAGCTCTCACCACTAACAAGAAAAAGGTTCATCTCCCTCCGACCTTCATCCCGTTAGGCTTCGTCAAGCCTCTTGACCACCGATTCGCCAGAATTTGATATTTAACCCAAAGCTAACAATGATCAAATTCGAACAAATCACAATTCTAAAAATCATAAAGCAACCACTAAAAATCATGATTTGCCTAGACAATCATGAATATATAGGTCGTTCGTCGATTTATTATCGATGGAAAACCGTCAAATTTGACTTTTTACTGTATTTTAAAAGTTTCTCAAATATATTCAACGAAAAATTCGACAACCATATTTAAAATATACTATGGATCAAAACAAACAACTTTGTAGTTTACAACATAAGCAAATTCAAATTTGTTTGAGAGATATTGAATTTAAAAGGAAAGCTTGAGTTTGGGTTTTAACTAAAACAAAGAACAAACTTGTTTACAGTAAACTTGTTTTGTCCATTTAAGGCTAATTTAAACAAACTATGATTTTTAAACTTATTACTTAACCATGGAAATTCAAGTACAAATTCACAACTAAGATTAATAACACTTATACAATATTCAAATATTTAAACAAGGGGTAGAAATTTCACATTTATATTTTCCCATGCTTTTAAAAATGCTAATCCAAAGCTCTTAAGCTCTTAAAGATTTGATCTTGAAATGAATTTGGATTTTGGACTAAAGTTGAGATTTTTAAATTTAAATTTTTAAAAAGAAGAGAAGATGTAAAAATGGAGTTGAAAGGGAAAATAAAATGAGATAAGAATGAAAAGTGAGGATATAAAAATAAAATGAAGTCAACAAATAAAATAAAGAAAACAAATCTCAAAATTGCCCTTAATCATCATTTCCAACTCTTAGCTCACATCACCAACCACCAAAAGGACAAGCAATCGCAAACACATTAGTTAATAAGGTGTTTCCATGTACTTAGATTTACTTTTATACTTAAGATATCATTTCCTTTCAAATCCATCTTTCATGCCCATTTGATGTTTAAACAAAATTTTACATTTTTAAATACTAAATATTATAATATTATCCCAAAGTAAAACCGTTTAACAATTTAAAAGGGTTTTTCAAAGCAAAATCAAAATATTACTACTTAAAATAACTTGTCGTTTGATAAAGGCTGAAAATGCCCCTATTTAAAATATATTAAATATTCTCAAACCAAAGCGATAAAATTTCAGATCGTTACATTCCAGCACTTGGATGCTCGGTAAGTGAATATGGTGGATGCATTATTGTCAACTTCTAAGGTTCGAAGAGGCAGGTTGTTACAGCTAGTATCAGAGCTAAAGACTAAACGAGAACCTTGGCCATGATAGGGTAAACTCTGTAGAATAGGGTAAGTGACAACCTAGATAAGTTTGAGAGTGTGTGTCTATATATATATATATATATATATATATATATATATATATGAGAACGCATATTTGTTAGTGATATAAAAATGTTTTATATTATGTTGTTAGATCGGTTTAGCGATATATAAATTCTGATCAATGCGTTTGTTCTACGCCATCGATAGGGATTGCTAAGCACTTGAACAAGGCCAACCAACACAATATTATTTTAAATAGGTAAATGAAATAATTTTACTTAGGAATATATTTATATGTACAAGAATGATTTTCAAAAGTAATATAGTTATTTTATGTGCTTTTTTGTTAGGAAATGATGATATTCAATTATTATCAGTTAGGGTTTGTTTAGTTATGCTCATCCATTTGAGCATCGACTATTGTTGGGTGTTTTATAAGAAATTTTCCTTTATAAAATATGAGTTGGGTAAATAGAAATTGGGAAAAAATTGAAATGAACACCTTGTGAATTAAGTTTCACAATTTGACTTAAAGGCATTCGATGTTATTGTTGGATTAAAATTTGATTTTAATAAAAGATGTTTATTAAAAGTTAGTAATATTTTACTTGAAGATATTTTGAAATATAAATATTTCAAAAAAGAAATTTTTAAATAAGAAGTATTTTCTTTGGATTGGTTGAAAAAGTGAGTCTCAATCTATTTTGTGATAATCGGAATAATCTTCTAAGTGACAGTTGGATGTTTGCTTAGCGAATGTAACAACCCTAGGTCGACCTAGAGGTCGACCCTGAGGCTCCTAAGTCGACCGTACGGTCGACCTAGGGACCAAGGAGGTCAACCTCAAGGTCGACCTGGTGGAAGGCAAAATCTTGCCTTGTTTCTTCGTGGGTTCGTCGTTTTCTTGCTTCTTTTGATCCACTTCTGGTTTGATTTTATGATGTTTTTGAAGGCCATGATGTCTATCAATAGACTAGCCAAATTTTGGAGATTTTAACATTCAAATTTGGAATTATTTTGAATTTAATTTGAATTTAAATTCGAATATCGGTTTGGGTGAATTTCCTTGTTTTTATTCGTTTTCGAGCACGGTTTTCTCCGAATCTTTTTGAAATGATTTTTAAAATTAATGGGCATTTCAAAAAAATTATTATGTAATATTTTCTAGTATTTTCAAGTGTAAAATCTATTTATTCTCTATAATAAGGGAATTTTCAAATATGAGTTTCAAATTGATTTCGGAAATTGGTTTTCGAAGCTTGCTTTTCAAAGTAAATTATTTTATATATAAATTACACGTTTTTGCACTATTCGAGTGAATGATAAGGAGAATTAAATGGTTTGGTAAAACACGTGGTATGGGACACGTGCGTTTATCTTATTGGTTAATTCCCGACTTATCCGTTTGATCGTTTTGACCTTCGAGTCGAGTTTACCGATGAGATGAGGTAAACTTTTTACTGCTTTGAGTGTGAAATTTACTAGTGTTTAGTAAACCGTTTAGTGTGAACGTGTGGTATGGGATACATGTTAACACTATTCGGGTTCCTGTCCGAGAGTTTGTGGCACATTTTCCATTGCGGTGTGCCAGTACTGGACCTTCGAGTCATTGTCATTGCGGCATTTGCCATTGTGGCGTATTTGCCTTCGAGACGTTTGCTATTGCGGCGTATTTGCCATTATGGCGTATTTGTCATCGTGACGTTTTGCCTTCAGGCGAGGTACCTATTTTAGATAACAGTACTCAGCAAGGCTTCGGCCACATGCATGTGCTAAACTTTTGAGATGATTTCTTTGACTATTTTCCCTAGTGTATCGCCCCTTTCCGAAATTAGTCCTTTGAACCGTTCAATATATATATTTTTGGCGATTACCTTTCGAAAATTTGAGCTCTCGGGAGTTCTATTTTGAGATTTGAATTTCCTACACTGGCGTTATTTGAGATTTGCCTTTTGGCATTTACGTGAGATTTTATTCTCCTCTTTGGAGATATATTTGCCTTATGGCGTGTTTGAGATGGGATCTCTTTATGCATGTTTTGGGTTTGCCGATTTGGCGGGTTTAGCTTTTCCCCTAAACCATGTTTGATATTTTATGAAATGCCAATGATATGAGGCTCGCTACTTTTAGCGTTTTATGGGTTGTTCGATCTCTTTCGAGACTATATGTTGTGTAGTGATACATACCATACTTATGCTTATGCTTACTTAGTATTGTTTCTTCTTGCTAAGAAGAACATCACCTCTATCCTATTCTCATATTATCGATTATCCTTGTAAACTGATTTGTTTAGCTAAACTGACCCATGTATTTATACTGGGGTCAGACCGAGGTGTTTCAGGTTAGGTACATTTGGACTTAGCCTATTCTGCTTCCGCATGGACTATTCTGCTAGCTCTTTTTGATATAGCTTTTTGTGCAGTCCTTTTTGTTTGCTACTCTGATATGAATATTCTTTTGACTCGCTTGTATATTATGGTCGCTATACCACTTGACATGTATCATTTTGTATACTATGTGATGTATTTGTATATGTATATATATGTAATGATCTGCTGTTCTGTGATGTGTTTTGCATTCAAGTTGTTGTATTTTGTTCTGATAAATCCTATAGCCACCTATGGCTTTGTATTAAGTATTTATTGGATATGTCGATCCACTTGAGATAGAAAAAATATATATAGCATTGTCGACGTATTCAATAGATATTTAAGACAAAGCTATAGATGGTTGCTCCTAACCAGCTCTATTCTTCGCATTAGCAGACAGTATTACCCAGTAATACTCTTTGTTAATGTGGGTCTCGGGGTGGGGCATCACAGCTTGGTTTCATTGCTCAGTTCAGAATAATATATGATAAACATAGAACTGAAACACATATTACGGTACATCTAAGTGTAATACAAGTGTTACGAATCCCTTAATCATCGTGCCATTGACCTTTCTTTTCCTTTAGGGTAGATAGAAATTTGGAATATGTCTAGGAATGCATTTTAATTTCGTAGTATTCCTTATTGAATTAATGATATCTACCCTGTGAATAATCTTTATCTTATCTTAACTTTCAGCTAATGGCTGGAAGAGGCAGAGGACGATGCTCGGATGCTGGGCAATCCAGCGGCTCGTATCCGGACGGCGTTTATATGTTTACCGATCAGTTTATGGAGTTATTTAGGAGCACTCAGCCTCCAGCTCCTACTCGAGCATCTCCTCCGCACAAGTCTGTCTTTGTGCACTTGTGTAGTGATTTCTCTCATCTCGGAGGAAAGACGATCAGTTTATGGAGTTATTTCTCTCTTCTCTCGCATGGATATTTTTGACCACGGCAGAGTTTTTGTAGCATCTAGCCTGTTGCAAGAGCGTGCCCTTGATTGGTACGAGCTTCTCATAGCCGAGCTCGATGAGTCTACTCTTTCTTGGACTCAGTTTCGGGAATGATTCGAGCTTAAGTTCGTTCCTGAATCTGAGAAAGCTTTGTTAGCCCATCACTTCCTCGATTTGAAGCAAGAGAAGCCCTCCATTTCTGATTATGTTTCATCATTTGAGGCCTTATCTAAGTATGGTCTTGAATACATTAGCACTCTGTATATGAAGAATCTGATGTTTGTTTCTGGTCTTAAGAAGTATTTGAAGAAGTCCTTGATGCTCCAACTCAAGCTTTCTTTCGAGGAGTTGGTTGACTAGGCGCTTCATCTCGAAGCCGTCAAGAAGGAGTGCGAGAGTGGTGATGAGGTTGAGGTTTGCAAGAACCCCAATAAGAAGAAGTTCCCATTTCATAAGCCAAAGTTTTTCCCTTCCAAGAAGAAGAAGCCCGTTGGATCTGGTCCTAGTTCTCAGCCTAGTGGAACACCTCTTACTCGGAAGGGGTGTTTCAATTGTGGTTCTCCTGACCACATGATTCATGATTGTCCTAAGCCTCTCTTCTGTCGTTATTGCAAAAAGGAAGGCCACCGTCTTGCTACTTGTCCCATTGCTCCTAGTAATACCCAGTCTGGCAAGCTGAATGTAGTAGATGCTTCTAGAGGGTCTTCTCAGCGCAGAGGTACATCTCCTTCCATCCTTAAAGGCTCTACTTTATTCCATGATCATTCTATTCGAGTTCTCTTCGATACGGGTGCATCGCATTCATTTATATCGAAAGAGCTCGTTGATGCTATTTCTTTGGATGTTTCTTGCCTTGTTACTTCATTGAGGATTGCGAATCCTATCGGGGGATCCGCAACCCTTAGCATGCTTTGTGATGATGTTGAGATTGTTTTATGTGGATTTTCTTTTCGTGCGAATCTGCACGTTATTTCTTATTTGGGTTTTGATATGATTTTGGGTATGGACTGGCTAGTGCGATACGATGCCATGATTATTTGTTCTAAGAGAATTTTATATCTTCGACATCTAGATTCGTCTGCTCTACTATCACTTGTTCTTCGGAATGTGGAAAATTACGAAGTGGCTTTATATTCTCTAGACTCACGAGATGATGATGATATATCTCGTATACCTGTTGTTTGTGATTTCTTTGATGTTTTTAAGCCTGTTTCAGGTTTTCCACCCAAGCGGGCGATCGAGTTCCACATTGATCTCATTCCAGGCGTGCAACTAGTTAGTTGTCCTCCCACGAGGATGTCTACAAAGGAAAATAAGGAACTCAAGAAGCAGCTTTTAGAGCTTAAGTCCAAGCAGTTGATTCAGTCCAGTTTTTCACCGTGTGGTGCCGCGGTCATCTTCGTGAAGAAGTCCGATGGAACTCTTAGGCTTTGCATCAACTATCGCAAGTTTAACGAGTTGACCATCAAGAATAGATATCCGTTGCCTAGGATCGATGACATGTTCAATCGATTGTGTAGTGATAAGGTCTTCTCTCAGCTTGACCTTGCCACTGGTTTTCATCAGGTCCGAGTCGTGGAAGATAGCATATCTCTTACAACTTTCCGCACTCGATATGGATCTTACGAGTGGCTCGTTATGCCATTCGGTTTGATGAACGCTCTTGCTTTCTTTGTCGATCTTATGAATCGAGTATTCTGGGAATATCTTGATAAGTTCGTCCTTGTGTTCATCGACGACATTCTTGTTTGTTCGATGTCTGAAGCCGAGCATGCTAATCACTTGAGAATTGTCATGAGTACTCTTCATCATCATCAGCTTAAAGCCAAATTCTCCAAGTGCCACTTCTAGGAGAATAAGGTTAAGTTCTTAGGCCACGTTATTTCTTCCAAAGGCATTTCGGTCGATCCCTCGAAGATCGAAGCCATCCAGAATTGGAAGAGGCCTGAGAATGTTCATGAGATTCACAGCTTCCTTGTATTGGCGAGTTACTACCGCCAATTCATTAAGGATTTTCCCGCATTGTGCTTCCTCTCACCAGCCTTACTCAGAAAGGCATTCGATTTATTTTGTCCGACAAGTGTGAAGCTTCGTTTCAGCAGTTGAAGGAGCTTCTCACTAATGCTCCTATTCTAGTGGTTCCCGAAGGGAATCAAGACCTTGTTGTCTACACTGATGCTTGCCATTGTGGCCTCGGTGTCGTGCTGATGTAGAAGGATCGGGTAGTTGCTTATGCTTCTAGGCAACTGCGACCGAATAAAGTTCGCTATGCCACTCATGACCTTTAGTTAGCTGCCATTGTCTTCGCTTTGAAGATTTGGCGATGCTATTGATTAGGCGAGTGCTTCATTCTCTATACCGATCACAAGTCCTTGAAATATCCATTCACTCAGAAGGAGCTCAATATGAGACAACAGTGTTGGCTCGAGTTCCTTGCCTCCTTTGACTTTGATATCTAGTATACCCCTGGAAAGGGTAATCGTGTTGCTGATGAGCTTAGTCGCAAGCATTCGGTCATTGTTTCTATGATGCTAGCTAAGGGGGATGTTATAGAGACCTTATCCCTTTGTGATATTCGTGATCGAGCTCCATATTCTAATTATCCTATTTTATTATTCAGTTTGGAAGCTCGACTCAGTTTATTGGATCGTATTGCCGATGCTCAACGGCGTGATCCCGATCTTGTGCACCTTATTCAGGTTTGTGAGTCTGAGTCCCATGATGAGGAGTTAGGGGATTTCAGCATTGATTCTCATATGCATCTTCGCAAGAAGAACCGTCTTGTTGTGCCTTCTGATTCTGCACTTAGGCGTGACATTCTCGATGACTGTCATCGTTCTAAGTATACCATTCATCCCGGCAGTAGTAAGATGTATACCGATATGCATCGCCTTTATTATTGGGAAGGCATGAAGCGCGATGTAGCAAGTTATGTGAGTAATTGCATGACTTTTCAACTTATCAAAGCCGAACATTAGCGCCCTTCTGGTCCCCTTCGGCCTCTAGAGATTCCATTGTGGAAATGTGATCATATTTCGATGGATTTCATTGATGTCCTACCTCGTTCGAGATCGGGCCATTCTAGCATTTGGGTTATTGTTGATCGCCTCACCAAATTAGCTCATTTCATTCCTATTAAGTCTAATAGGAGTGCTTCTCTTTTGGCTAAGTTATATATCAAGGAAATTGTGAGACTTCACGGTGTTCCTAGTTCGATTGTGTGTGAAAGTGATCCGCTATTCGCGGGTTATTTTTTGCAGTCTTTAGCAAGCTTTGGGAACAAAGCTTAACTTCAGCACAACATATCATCCGTGGTTTGATGGACAGACTGAATGGGTGAATCATATTCTTGAGGATCTTATCTATGCTTGCATTCTAGATTTCGGTGGTAGTTGGGAGGGTCACTGTAATGACCCGTATTTTTACGGATCGAATGTTTGTAAAACAATTGTATTAGGTTGTTAGTGTTGTTAAGTCGTTCAGAGGTTAAGACGTCTAGAAGTTAAGTCGTGTGGTAGCTTAAGTCGTGGAGCGACCTAAAGAAGTTTGCGACTTAAGAAGGGTAGACAACTTAAGGAATTGACCGATTTATGAAGTTGGCGACTTAAGAGAGTAGGCGACTTAAGGGTTAGCGGCATAAGAGTACCAACCTAGGAGACTGGGCGAGTTAGCGACTTAAGGAGGATAGGTCGGCAACGACCTAAGGAAGTTGGTGGTAGCAGTTAGCGACCTAGGGGTTGAGTGAGTTAACGACTTAAGGAAGTTTAGTCGTGGACGAGTTAAGGTGTTAGGTCGTTGAGCTTGCTATGGCGTGTTTGGTTAAGTCGTAGACGACTTATGTTAGGTCGCGTGGGCGCTTAAGTCGTTAGGACATTTCTGTAGTAGGCCTGAGTCGTTAAAGTCGTTAAGTCGAAACCTAGTTAAGTCGTTAGGCCACATTTTTGTTAAGTCGTAAGTCACGCACTTGCGTTGTCATTAAGTCGTTGAGTCGCATGGGTATTTAAGTCGCTAGATCGTGAGTATAATTAGGTCGGCATCCCAGTTAAGTCGTAGGGTTTGCTAGACCGTGTGTGTGTTAGGTCGCGACTTTTGTTAAGTCGCTAAGCCGCATCTCAGTTAAGTCGTGGGGTTTTAGGTCGTAAGTTTTATGAGTCGTAGGTCGTGGGATTTCTTAAGTCCTGGACGACTTAATGGGGGGCGGACGACTTAGGGATTTCAGCCTATAAATACGGGGGTTTTTCTTCACTTTTTGGGATCCGGATTTTGAAGCGACGAAGTGTAGAAATTTTGAGAGCTCAAGTTCTACACTTCTTCACTTCTTTTCTCCACTTTAATCTTGTGCTTCCTTCCATCCAAATTGAAGATCAAATCGAAGATCCAAGAGCTTAGATTTAAGATCTACATCCATCGAAGAGAGATTTCATCGTTTGAAGTGGAGTTTTGGAGAATCGAGTTAGATCCTTCGCTGTCCAGATCTGGAGTGTGTTTCTTTTGAGGTGTTTAGGTGATTTGGTGAGTGGTGGTTATCTCTCACACGGATCCAAAGGAGTATATCGGATTGTTGGCTTGATTTGGTGTTAGAATAGTGATTTCCATACATTTTCATAAACTTAAGTATAGATCTATTGTTCATGATGATTTGACATCCATTTTACTACATGTTAATCTATGTATGTTCATTCATCAAGTTGTAGAGATATTGCTCATAATTCATGCTTGTTAGATTTGGACTCTTTATTTACAAGATTGCCATTATTGTTATAATTGTTTATTAGATCATGTTTGAATGCTTGATTACTTAGATTAATGATTGACTTGATTGATTGTTATAAATTAGTTTATTGATGATTTGATTTGGACAAGATGGTCGAAGATGATTCAAAAGCTAGGGGAAAGGCTCTTGAATTGGAAAAGCTGCTCGTGGCATATGTGGCGGATGATGAAGCTCATATGGATAGATTTGATGATGTTGATGTTGAGATGAGGCTTTGCTGTGATGAGATGAAGTGAGGCATGGTATGAGATAGCCTTGGTTTAATCCAGACGGGATCATTCCAAGCATGTTGATAACTCGATGAAATGGTTCGGGTTTGAGGATAATGGTTTGCTCGAGAGGCGCTTGAGCTAGTATGGAAATAGACGTCGAGGAGGATGACTAGAAGACTCAAAGCAGGAGTACGCTGGGCAGATTCGATAGTCCCTAAAGACTATGATTGTAGTCGAGTACTCTGGGTAGATTCGATAGTCCTAGGCACGGGCTGCGACGACGTGCGGAGTTCTGTCTAGAACCGGGGTTGCCATTAACCCTTGATGGACGGCTGAAAGAATGTGCCGGTCATTCAATTAACGGTCGTATCGAAGCAAAGATAACAGTGATAGCCAGAGTCATGGATGTTTGGTTGTATCGTCATTCGGTCTCAAGAGCAATGTTTTCTGGCTGCTTATCTGATCTTGGTTTAGGCCTTAGGGGTTTGTACTTGGAAAATGTTGACCTTGACTCGAGTGATAATTGCTTTACTTTAAATGTCTGCTTTGCTAGATAATTTATTTAATAGAACGAAGATAAACCTATTGGATGTTTACTTCTGCTTAGTGTGTCTGGGGGCTATCATTGTAGAATGAGGTGGAGTGGGAGGGTTGGATTCCTATTCCTTTTTCCTTTATGCTCTTTTGGTATGTTGTTAGTTAATTTACAGTGCACTATTTCTATGTTCAGTGCAGGGGTCATGGGCGGTCGTCACATTTGGTATCAGAGCATTGGTTAAACGATTTTACCCAACGCTCGCTGCCGTAACTACGTATGAGAGACGTAATTGTATTTTGATGGATGATTACTATATATAATATAGTAGCTTAGAACGATTTGAGTCCTTTATGCAGTTGTTTCTCAAGGTGTGCTGATCATTTCTTTTATTAATATTAAGAATGAGTCGAAGAGGGAGACCAGCTGCTGGGGAAGGCCGTGCTACCGAGGGGGCTGCTGATTATGTCGCTATGTTCGAGGCTATGATGACTTCGATCATGAGAAGGATGCCAGCTCCGGGGCCATCAGTAGATGTTGGAGTTCAAGTTCAAACTCCAAGACCGATGGATTTTGCTAAGCTGTGTAAAGACTATACTGCTCTTGGAGGGAAGATTTTCTTAGGAACAAAGTCAACCATTAAAGTCCAGAGGTGGATAGATGCTTGTAGAAGGATCTTTGGTGACTTGGGAATCGAGGATGCAACCAAAAGGAAGCTCGCATCAAGACAGCTTCAAGGAAGAGCTTCTGATTGGTGGAACTCTATCACCATTGATACTCCGGAGGAAGAAATTACTTGGGTGCAATTCCAAGCCAGATTTGAAGCTAAGTTCATTTCTACGGCTCAGAAATCTGTTCTGTTCAAGAAGTTTGTGGAGCTCAAGCAAGGTGGAAGACCAGTTCTTGAGTATGTTTCTGAGTTTGAAGCTTTGTCCAAGTATGCCCGGTCGTATATCGAATCTCCATATCAGAAAAACGAGAAGTTTGTGACAGGCTTGGACAATTATCTTGGAAGGCAGTTGATGGATCATTTAGACGATCCATTTGAGAAGCTTGTGGAGAAAGCTCTCAGGCACGAAAATCTGTTTCCCAAAGAGGGATCTGTTGTTGCTATAACCCGGGAAGAGTCTAAACCACAGCAGGGTGGAAATAAGAAGAGGAAGCAGCAGCCGCAAAATGGTAAGGATGGCCAGAAGAAGGCAAAGGGCGAAGTGACCTGCTACAATTGTCAGCAGAAGGGTCATTTCTCCAGAGATTGCAAGAATCCAAAGGTGTCGGTGAAGTGCCACAACTATGACAAGCCAGGGCATATCAAGAGGAATTGTCCAGAACCGCGGAAGGACAAGCAGATTGTGCAAGCTTATGCTTTGGGGGCTGTTCCATCATCTTCGAAAGCCTCTACCGCTGAAGAGAAAGGAAAGAGTGTGGTGGTTCAGGGTACTCTTTCCATTTGTGGTGTTCCAGTTAGAGTGTTATTTGATACTGGGGCGTCGCATTCTTTTGTTTGTAATGAACTTGTAGGCCGGTTGGGTTTAGAACCGGATATTGTTGATAGGCCATTGGTTGTGACTAATCCAGTTGGGGGTTCGTCTTGTTTATGTATGCTATGTCGTGGTCAGATTGTATCGAGTCATGATTGCTCTTTTGTTTGTGATTGTTTTGTTCTGAACTTTGCGGGGTTCAGAATTATTTTGGGTATGGACTGGCTTAGGAAGTATGCGGCAAAGGTTGATTGTGAAAGGTTGGAGGTGACAGTCGAGAATGTGGAGGGGTGAAAGGTTGTGATACGATGTAAGCATGAGGAAGGCGTCTTCATGAGCTTCATGTATTCGCTGGTTGTTCCACGGGATGGACTGTCATCGGTGCCAATCGCTAATGGATTTGAGGATGTCTTTGAGGAGGTCAAAGGGTTACCGCCGCATAGAGAGATTGAGTTTCGTATCGATCTAGTTGAAGGAGCCAGACCTGTTGTGATGCCTCTTAGGCGGATGGCGCCTAGGGAACAGCAGGAGTTGAAGGTGCAGGTTGATGATCTTTTACAGAAAGGATTCATTCGGCGTAGTGTGTCCGAATGGGGTGCACCAGTTGTGTTCGCAACCAAAGCAGATGGATCATTGAGGTTGTGTATGGATTATCGTGAGCTGAATAAAGTGACTAAGAAGAACAAGTATCCATTGCCGAGAATAGATGACTTGTTTGATCAGCTTCACGAAGCTAAGGTGTTTTCTCAGATGGATTTGGCAACGGGATTTCACCAGTTAAGAGTGGCTAAGGATAGTGTGCCAAAGACTGCTTTCAGAACATCGTCCGGTTTCTTTGAGTGGCTGGTAATGCCGTTTAGATTGACCAATGAGCCAGCATATTTTGTGGATCTTATGAATAGAGTGTTCAGAGATCAGTTGAATAAGTTCGTACTAGTGTTCGTGGATGATATTTTGATTTATTCCAGAACTGAAGAAGAGCACAAGACGCACTTGCATGTTGTTTTGGAAATCTTACGGAAACATCAGCTGAAGGCTAAGTTTTCAAAGTGTCACTTCTGGAAGAGTGAAGTGAGGTTCTTAGGCCATATTATCTCAGGAAATGGAATAGCGGTTGATTCCGCTAAGGTGGCAGCAATCCAGGATTGGGTTAGACCTAAGAATGCATCTGATGTGAGAAGTTTTCTTGGATTAGCAGGATACTATCGTCGATTTATCAAAGACTTTTCCAAGGTGGCTGCACCATTAACAGGATTGACGAAAAAGAATCAAGTATTCAGATGGGATGCTAAGTGTGAGCAAGCTTTCAGAATCCTGAAAGAGCGATTGACAAGTGCTCCTGTTTTGACTATTCCAAGTGGAAATGATGAGATGGTGGTTTACACCGACGCATGTGGTACTGGACTTGGAGCAGTGCTGATGCAGAAGGGTAAAGTTGTTGCGTATGCAAGTCGACAACTGAAGCCGCATGAAAGGAATTATCAGACTCATGATTTGGAGTTAGCGGCGATTGTTTTTGCTTTGAAGACGTGGAGACATTATTTATTGGGAGTTCGTTTCGAGTTGTTTACAGATCATAAGTCGTTAAAGTATCTTTTCTCCCAAAAGGATTTGAATCTTCGGCAGCAACGATGGCTAGAGTTTTTGGCATCATATGATTTTGATATAGCCTATACTCCGGGAAAGGGTAACGCAGTGGCAGATGCGTTAAGTCGAAGACATGCAGGATTGGAAGCCATGTTTTCAGAATGGAAGAATCTCAAGTATTTAGCTGGATTTGACTTCAGGACCAGATGTGAATTGGAACCTGAGATGTTGGCAAACTTATCGATAAGACCTACTCTTGTGGAAAGGATTGGCGAGAGCCAAAAGCGAGACGATAAGCTTGTCAAGATTATCCGTGATTTGGAATCTGGATTGGACCCAGAAAAGGATAAAGGATTCGAGGTCGATCGAGAGGGTTGGCTTCGGAAACAAGGACGACTAGTTGTTCCCGATATAGATGAATTGAGAAATGAAGTTCTGAAGGAAAGTCATCACTCGAAGCTGACAATTCATCCAGGTGGAAATAAGATGTATCGGGATATGAAGAGAACCTATTACTGGGAAGGTATGAAGAAGGATGTTGGAAATTTTATTTCCAAGTGCATGAACTGCCAGTTGGTAAAGGCCAAACAAAAGAAGCCAAGTGGATTGCTTCAGCCATTAGAAGTTCCTACATGGAAGTGGGAACAAATATCGATGGATTTTATTGATGGGCTACCTAGAACAAGAACGGGAAATGAAGGGATTTGGGTCATTGTAGATCGTTTGACTAAGAGTGCAAGATTTATTCTTGTTCGATCAACTAGGACTGCGTCGAAATTGGCTGAGTTGTATGTTAAGTGGATAGCTCGATTTCATGGTATTCTGAAAAGTATAGTGAGTGATCGAGACCCATTGTTCACTAGTAGATTTTGAAAGAGCTTCCAGGAAGTTTTGGGAACCGAGTTGTGTTTGAGTACAGCTTATCATCCCCAAACAGATGGTCAGACCGAGAGAGTCAACCGAGTTTTGGAAGATCTCCTTAGAGCATGTGTTTTGGATTTCGGAGGATCATGGGAAGATCATCTTCCTTTGGTGGAATTTTCGTATAATAACAGTTACCAGTCAAGCATTGGTATGGCACCGTATGAAGCATTGTATGGAAGACCGTATAACTCTCCGACATGTTGGTTAGAAACAGGAGAAAAGCTGATACTTGGGCCAGAGATGATTCGACGGACTTCAGATTGCATAGAGATTATTCGGCAACGAATGAAGGCAGCCTAAGACCGTCAGAAAAGTTATGCCGATAAGCGTCGTAAGGATTTGGAATTCGACGTAGGTGATATGGTTTTTGTGAAGATTTCTCCACTGAAGAATGTTATTCGATTCGGGAGGAAAGGAAAATTGACTCCGAGATTTGTTGGACCATTCCCGATCATCGAGCGAATTGGAAAGCTCGCCTACAAATTGGAGTTACCAGAAAAGATGGCGAGTGTGCACAATGTTTTTCATGTATCGTGTCTACGGAAGTATGTGCACGACTCGAATACAGTAGTCTCTGCAGATAGCTGTGAAGATTTTGAGATTGACCTAGTCGATAAGAGACCTCGTAAGCCGCTTCGTGTTGTGGAAACTGACACGAAACAGCTTAGGAGGAAGGTAGTTAGGTTGCTCAAGATACAATAGAGTGATGATGATAACGACTGTACATGGGAGGTGGAAGAGAGGATGAAGGCAGCTCATCCTGAACTCTTCAAGGTATGGCCATAAGGTGTCGTGTCATCTCACGACATTGTAACTTCTTCTAGTTTTAGAATTCTGCATGCTAGGCTAGAATTGGACGCATGGTTTGTTGATTGCTATGGATGGTAGGCATGCGGAATAGTTTTTGATTGCTCTTGTTTGTTTGGAATTTCGGGGGCGAAATTCCTAAGGGGAGAGAATGTAACGACCCTTATTTTTACGGATCGAATATTTGTAAAACAGTTGTATTAGGTTGTTAGTGTTGTTAAGTCGTTCAGAGGTTAAGACGTCTAGAAGTTAAGCCGTGTGGTAGCTTAAGTCGTGGAGCGACCTAAAGAAGTTTGCGACTTAATAAGGGTAGACGACTTAAGGAATTGACCGATTTATGAAGTTGGCGACTTAAGAGAGTAGGCGACTTAAGGGTTAGCGGCATAAGAGTAGCAACCTAGGAGACTAGGCGAGTTAGCGACTTAAGGAGGATAGGTCGGCAACGACCTAAGGAAGTTGGTGGTAGCAGTTAGCGACCTAGGGGTTGAGTGAGTTAACGACTTAAGGAAGTTAAGTCATGGATGAGTTAAGGTGTTAGGTCGTTGAGCTTGCTATGGCGTGTTTAGTTAAGTCGTAGACGACTTATGTTAGGTCGCGTGGGTTCTTAAGTCGTTAGGACATTTTTGTAGTAGGCCTGAGTCGTTAAAGTCGTTAAGTCGAAACCTAGTTAAGTCGTAAGTCGCGCACTTGCATTGTCATTAAGTCGTTGAGTCGAATGGGTATTTAAGTCGCTAGATCGTGAGTATAATTAAGTCGGCATCCCAGTTAAGTCGTAGGGTTTGCTAGACCGTGTGTGTGTTAGGTCGCGACTTTTGTTAAGTCGCTAAGCCGCATCTCAGTTAAGTCGTGGGGTTTTAGGTCGTAAGTTTTATGAGTCGTAAGTCGTGGGATTTCTTAAGTCGTGGACGACTTAAGGGGGGGCGGACGACTTAGAGATTTCAGCCTATAAATACGGGGGTTTTTCTTCACTTTTTGGGATCCGGATTATGAAGCGACGAAGTGCTGCTATTTTGAGAGCTCGAGTTCTACACTTCTTCACTTCTTTTCTCCACTTTAATCTTGTGCTTCCTTCCATCCAAATTGAAGATCAAATCGAAGATCCAAGAGCTTAGATTTAAGATCTACATCCATCGAAGAGAGATTTCATCGTTTAAAGCGGAGTTTTGGAGAATCGAGTTAGATCCTTCGCTGTCCAGATCTGGAGTGTGTTGCTTTGGAGGTGTTTAGGTGATTTGGTGAGTGGTGGTTATCTCTCACACGGATCCAAAGGAGTATATCGGATTGTTGGCTTGATTTGGTGTTAGAATAGTGATTTCCATGCATTTTCATAAACTTAAGTATAGATCTATTGTTCATGATGATTTGACATCCATTTTACTACATGTTAACCTATGTATGTTCATTCACCAAGTTGTAGAGATATTGCTCATAATTCATGCTTGTTAGATTTGGACTCTTTATTTACAAGATTGCCATTATTGTTATAATTGTTTATTAGATCATGTTTGAATGCTTGATTACTTGGATTAATGATTGACTTGATTGATTGTTATAAATTAGTTGATTGATGATTTGATTTGGACAAGATGGTCGAAGATGATTCAAAAGCTAGGGGAAAGGCTCTTGAATTGGAAAAGCTGCTCGTGGCATATGTGGCGGATGATGAAGCTCATATGGATAGATTTGATGATGTTGATGTTGAGATGAGGCTTTGCTATGATGAGATGAAGCGAGGCATGGTATGAGATAGCCTTGGTTTAATCCAGACGGGATCATTCCAAGCATGTTGATAACTCGATGAAATGGTTCGGGTTTGAGGATAATGGTTTGCTCGAGAGGCGCTTGAGCTAGTATGGAAATAGTCGTCGAGGAGGATGACTAGAAGGCTGAGGTTTCATCGTTATTGAAGGTTCTAGCAGACTCAAAGCAAGAGTACGCTGGGTAGATTCGATAGTCCCTAAAGACTATGATTGTAGTCGAGTACTCTGGGCAGATTCGATAGTCCTAGGCATGGGCTGCGACGATGTGCGGAGTTCTGTCTAGAACCGGGGTTGCCATTAACCCTTGACGGACGGCTGAAAGAATGTGCCGGTCATTCAATTAACGGTGGTATCGAAGCAAAGATAACAGTGATAGCCAGAGTCATGGATGTTTGGTTGTATCGTCATTCGGTCTCAAGAGCAATGTTTTCTGGGTGCTTATCTGATCTTGGTTTAGGCCTTGGGGGTTTGTACTTGGAAAATGTTGACCTTGACTCGAGTGATAATTGCTTTACTTTAAATGTCTGCTTTGCTATGTTTACTTCTGCTTAGTGTCTCTGGGGGCTATCACTGTAGAAAGAGGTGGAGTGGGAGGGTTGGATTCCTATTCCTTTTTCCTTTATGCTCTTTTGGTATGTTGTTAGTTAATTTACAGCGCACTATTTCTATGTTCAGTGCAGGGGTCATGGGCGGTCGTCACAGTCACCTACCTCTTGTGGAATTCTCCTACAACAATAGTTTCTAGTCTAGTATCGGTATGGCTTCTTTCGAAGCCCTTAACGAAAGGCCATGTCGATCACCTTCGTGTTGGTTGGAATCTGGAGAGAAGCTTATTCTTGGCCCAGATTCCATTCGTGATTCTTTAGAGAAGATTGTTCTTATTCGTCAGAGAATGAAAGAGGCACAGAGCCGCCAGAAATACTACGCGAACAACCGTAGGAAGCCTCTCGAGTTCTCTATTGGTGATCTTGTTTTCATTCGTGTTTCTCCTCTGAAAGGGGTTATGCACTTCAGTACGACTGGGAAATTGGCTCCTCGCTTTTTAGGACCATTTCCTATTACTTAACGTATTGTCCTTGTGGCTTATAGAGTTTCACTTCCAGCTCATTTATCTGGCATTCATGACGTGTTTCACATCTCTCAGCTTCGCAAGTGTCTTCAAGAGTCGGATTCTATTATCGATTCTCCTGATTTGTAAGAGCTTGAGATCTCACCAGACAAATCAGCTGTGCAGTAGCCTATTTGCGTACTTGCTTCGGAGGTGAGACGCCTTCGAAACAAGGACGTACCACTCGTTAAAGTTCAATGGACCACTAATATCAATGACTGCACTTGGGAAACCAAAGAATTTATCGAGCATTCATATCCCGGTTTTTTATCTTCGCATAGCGATGGTGAGAATACCTCTTTATCTCAAGCTTATTTTCTTTTCTTTTGAGTGATGAAATTAAATAGTTGAATACAAATTTTTTCTAGGAATTACGAGGACGCAATTTTGTTAAGGAGGTAGTCTGTAACAACCCTAGTTTGGAGATTACCTTTCAATATTGAAATATAATGACAATTATAATTTAATATTGTAAATTAAATTAAAATTGGAGGAATTAATTTGTTTATTTGGAATAAACAATGGATTTTGGAATTTAAAGTGAGAAAATGAAATTGCAAGCTTTATTCTATTTTGTTTGGAGTGATAATAAGTGGAATATGGGCTTTAAATAATGAAAATGATTTCATTTTAGAGAAAATGCAATAATTATATTAATTATTGTCCATTAGCTTCTTTTAATAATTTTTAAAGAAGTATGTAATTTTTAAAGGTGGTTTATTGAAATAAAAGATGGAAATTGGGTTAAAAATAAGTTTTGGCTATAAATAATGTCTTGAAATGGTTTGAATATTTTTCTAAGTGAGAAGATAAATTTTGTGGAATTTTAGAAGTTAAAAACAATGTTTTACTCATTTATTTGAGTAAATGGTGTATTTTTGTTAAACAAAAGATTTTATAATAAAAATGTTTTAAAAATATAAATTAATCCTTTTATATGGTAATAAATGTTTTATTTTACAAGTATGCAAATTTTCATATTTTTCTTTTGTGTAAATAAGAAGAAAATGAATTTTTATTTGTGTATATGTGATATATACACATATTTCTTTGTTAAGTGTTGATTTTTTTTAGCCTAAACCATTTTATTTCTTTTTTATTTTCAAACCCATCTTAGCCCATTTAGCCTTGGCCTGGTAAGAAGGAGAAAAAGGAGTTGGTTGTACGTTCATTTTCCAGTCCTCCTTCTTCTTCCTCCAACTGAAATAGAAAATAAGAAACCTTTTCACCAATTTTTCAAAACCAAGCTAATTTCTTCAGCAAATTCAACCAAATTCAAATATTTTTGCAAGTTAGAGATAAATAAAAGCTATACAACTCCAAATCATACAATTTCATCACCAAATTCCTTTTATAGTAAGAAGTTTTCTAATTTTTTTACTGTATTTGTTTTGCATGTTCTGTAATTGTTTTCTACAGGTTCTCAAGGCTTATAATCTCAAGCAAAGCTTCCTCTTTTCACCGAAAATCCGAGCTTTTGCAACAAATCAGCAAGGTGAGTTGTATAAACTCACAATCTAGCAAAACAAAAGTGCCAAAGCTTAAAAATTTTGAAAATTTGCTCATGTTCGTTGTTTTCCTGTAGCGGTCAATTTCTATTGCTACTTTGAGACCATGTATCTTGTGATTCTTGCAATGAAATGCTGCCGGATTTCTTGCATTTGGTAGCTTGCATGTTGAATTACATCTTTGTAATTTTTTGTTGAAAACTGAGGTTATTTGCTATGCTAACTCAAGCTAAAAAATCAGTTCACGAGCAGGAATTGCCTGAAACAAAAAATACGTAGACCAGGTTGACTGCCTACCTCCCTTGGTCGACCTGGAGGTTGACCTAGAGGCTCCTAGGTCGACCGTACGGTCGACCTAGGGACCAAGGAGGTTGACCTGGTGGAGGGCAAAATCTTGCCTTGTTTCTTCGTGGGTTCGTCGTTTTCTTGCTTCTTTTGATCCACTTCTGGTTTGATTTTGTGATGTTTTTGATTGTTTTTGAAGGCCATAATGTCTATCAATAGCTAACCAAATTTTAGAGATTTTAAAAGTCAAATTTTGAATTATTTTGAATTTAATTTGAATTTAAATTCGAATATCGGTTTGGGTGAATTTCCTTGTTTTTATTCGTTTTCGAACACGGTTTTCTCCGAATCTTTTTTAAATGATTTTTAAAATTAATGGGCATTTCAAAATAATTATTATATAATATTTTGAAGTATTTTCAAGTGTAAAATCTATTTATTCTCTATAATAAGGGAATTTTCAAATATATGTTTCAAATTGATTTCGGAAATTGGTTTTCAAAGCTTGCTTTCCAAAGTAAATTATTTTATATATAAATTACATGTTTTTGCACTCGAGCGAATGAAAAGGAGAATTAAATGGTTTGGTAAAACACGTGGTATGGGACACGTGCGTTTATCTTATCGGTTAATTCCCGACTTGTCCATATGATCGTTTTGACCTTCGAGTCGAGTTTACCGATGAGATGAGGTAAACTTTTTACTACTTTGAGTGTGAAATTTACTAGCGATTAGTAAACCGTTTAGTGCAAACATGTGGTATGGGACACACGTTAAAGCCGTTCGGGTTCCTGTCTAAGAGTTTGTGACACATTTGCCATTGCGGCGTGCCAGTACTAGACCTTCGGGTCATTACCATTGCGGCTTTTGCCATTGCGGTGTATTTGTCTTCGAGACGTTTGCCATTGCACCGTTTTCCATTGCGGCCTATTTGCCATTGCGGCGTATTGCCTTCGGGCGAGGTACCTATTTGAGATAACAGTACTCGACAAGGCTTCGGCCACATGCACGTGCTAAAATTTTGAGATGATTTCTTTGATTATTTTCCCTAGTGTATTGCCCCCTTCGGGAATAGTCCTTTGAACCATTCGATATATATATTTGTGGCGATTACCTTTCAGAAATTTGAACTCTTAGGAGTTCTATTTTGAGATTTGAATTGCCTACACTGGCGTTATTTGAGATTTGCCTTTTGGCGTTTATGTGAGATTTTATTCTCCTCTTTGGAGATATATTTGCCTTATGGCATATTTGAGGTAGGATCTCTTTATGCATGTTTTGGGTTTGCCGATTTGGCGTGTTTAGGTTTTCCCCTAAACCATGTTTGATATTTTATGAAATGCCGATGATACGAGGCTCGCTACTTTTAGCATTTTATGGGTTGTTCTATCTCTTTTGAGACTATATGTTGTGTAGTGATACATACCATACTTATGCTTACTTAGTATTGTTTCTTCTTGCTAAGAAGAACATCACCTCTATCCTACGCTCATATTATTGATTATCCTTGTAAACTGATTTGTTTAGCTAGATTGACCCGTGTATTTATACTCGGGTCAGACCGAGGTGTTTCAGGTTAGGTACATTTGGACTTAGCCTATTATGCTTCCGCATGGACTATTCTGCTAGCTCTTTTTGATATATCTTTTCATGTAGTCCTTTTTGTTTGCTACTTTGATATGTATATTCTTTTGACTCGCTTGTATATTGTGGTCGCTATACCACTTGACATGTATCATTTTGTATACTCTGTGATGTATATGTGTATGTATATATATGTGATGATCTGTTGTTCTGTGATGTGTTTTGCATTTGAGTTGTTGTATTTTATTCTGATAGATCCTATAGCCACCTATGGCTTTGTATTAAGTATTTATTGGATATGTCGATCCACTTGAGATAGAATATATATATATATATAGCATTATCGACGTATTCAATAGATATTTAAGACAAAGTTATAGATGGTCGCTTCTAACCAGCTCTATTCTCCGCATTAGCAGATAGTATTACCCAGTAATACTCTTTGTTAATGTGGGTCTCGAGGTGGGGCATCACAACGAATGTTGTGGTGCACTTAGTAAATTATCCTCTTTATCATTGTACAATCGAAACAAGCTCGAATCCGAACGAACCCAAAGCAAGTTGGCTATAGATGTTTTGTTAAACTATTTTGTTGAAATTTTTTAAAGTATTATTTAAAAAGGGTATTTGAAATAGAAGAAATATTTTTATATTTACTAGTTCGAGTGGCCAAAAAATAACTAAAAATGAGAAAGAGATTTGTTCAGATGGTAAGCACTTCTCTTTAAGTATTACCCTTCTTGGTTAGGGAATATATGATACTATTTGGTTGTACCCAGTTCCTTGGAATCATTTTGGGATTACTCAAGCTATATGTATGTGTTTTCTTTAGTCAAATAAATAGATTCATTTCAAAAGGGATTTTGGAATAAAACCGGGCGTTTGGATTTTGAGTTTACTTAATAAATTCAAAGTGGAAAAAGTTTGAACCAAATAGTGTTATATACTTTTAAGATGTAGTAGGGTACTATACAAGTTGAACTTAAGTCAGTCTGATGAAATGTTTCATAAATAATTTTAACAGAAATAGAATTGGTATTAGTGAGAACCAATAATATGTGTAAGTTGAACGTAGATCATTTTCCTTTTTCATATAGTTTTTTATTAACGATTCGAGTACATGACTGAGATGTTTTACATAGTTCCAAATAAGGATCTACCACTCAATTTTTGATGGCAAACACTTGGTGAGGGTTCTTGATATGGAATCAAAGTTTTCTATCATGGTATATAGCTATGTAAAGAGAACAAATGTTTCTAATCAAGAAGCCTGATTGAAGTCCGCACTAGAAAATCGGGTGAACGATACTAGTTTGGAAGAGAGGTTGCGTATTCGAGTCGAGATTGAACCAGATTTTCCATATGAATGATCTATGAACACCATACGAACTTATGAATAATTGTGGGTACTCATATGATGAAATTTCGGGGTCGAAATCTTTAAGGGGGAAAATGTAACATCTCGGAATTTAATCACTTTAAAATGTTGATATTTAATATATTTTCAACTAATTAATAAATGGATTTTATTATTCAAAAATACCCCTTTAAAAAATAACTTTTAAATAATAACTTTTAAATCATAACTAGTGATATTGAAATGGTTTTCAAAATGTGTTTACTAAAATAATTAAATCGAAGGAAAATAGGAAATGTGACCGAAAATCGTTTTTCAAATTTTTGATTTTTCGTCGTGTAAAAGTTATCAGAAACGTTGTGCACATTTGAGTTAACATGTATACACACTTATAAATATTAGAAGTATGGAGTAGTAACATACTAATGGCAAAAATATATGTTTAGTTAAGTAAGAAATAAGATTCTTTTTTCAAATCATTTCTTTTTTCAGTGTCCTCCATCCCTACCCTACCATCAACCCGTTTGCTCTCTTCCTTGTCCAATCCATCATCATCCACTATTCTACCCCATCCATCAATCCCCTTGCTCCCAGACGACCATAACTCCACTGCGTTGACCAACTCCTTTGACCTCATCCTCTCTCATTAAACCAACATTTAATCCACTATTCCTATCATCCTTCCACCACATTGTCCACCAGATCCTCCACCTTTAAACCCTGTTCCTCCACTCCCCTCTGGCTCTAACATTCCACATATCAACCAAGCTCCTTCACTCCTATCTACTTCTTCTCAACTCCCTCTTGGCATTCCCATTCCAACCAAAACTTGGTCCTTTCTTTTTAGTTCCAAACCCAAAAATGTAGGAAGTTTCATCCACTTTATGACCTTGCTTACACCTTGAGTGTACCTGATATTATGATATTTGCAGGGATAAGCTACTGGAAAGATCATCTTATTGGCTTTTTCTTAGATGGAACATTATTATACTCTATAGTTCACAACCACATACAGAGAGTCTGTAAGCTTAAGGATAGTTACAAGATCAAATCAGATGGTATTAACTTCTATTTTGAGTTCTCTTGCAATGAATATAGAGAAAAGATCTTGAAATCAGATCCTATGTTTATAAGAGGTAAGATGTTCATAATATCCTCATGGCAACCTAATTTCAATAATATTCATTTAGTTTTTTGAACTATTCCTATATGGATTCATTTATATCATAGCCCTCTCATCACCTAGTCATTGACTGGAATCAACTGGCTGGCCTGCCATGTTGGCAAACTTTTATGCTTTAATGAAGCCATAGAAAAGTTAAGCAGATTTGAATATGCCAAATGCCTAGTTGATATATCCCCTGAAAGAGAGCTACCTAACTTTATATTATGTGGAGAAAATGATTCAAGGTTTTAGTTAAATATGATTGGAAGTCCTTGAGTTGCACGATTTGCAAATGTTTTAGGCACTTAACTGCAGATTGTTTAAATGGAAAAGGAGATAGCTTGAAAGAAATTGATGATATTGCCCCTACTAATGAAGTCTTTCTAAAATAGAAGGAATTGAGAAAGGAGTATCATGTACGTAAAAAAAAGAAAATGCAAAGATGGGAGAAAAGGAGACACACAAATTTGACTGAAAATGCCAGTAAGGACAGGGAAACGGAAGCAGCTAATTTGAATGGTAATGTGTAACAGTGGGTTCGAACATGGTCGACCCAATTAAGTCTGTGCTTGGCGAACATCCTTCTGAACATGTTGTTCAGCTCAACAAGTAAGCATAAGTTCATGTCTCTTTGGTTTTAGCTGAAACTAAAGCAAAATACATTGCAAATCTTGAAAATATTAATTCACATCATACCCATACCACTCTCCCACTTCTGGACATACACACATGCACACTATATCAGACAATCTCAACATATCATCTCAACATGCTACCCAATCTGATTCTCATGCAATTCCAAAATCTCATGCTACCCCAATCTGGAACTCGTGCAAATCACATTGCAAACATTCTTAATACCAATTCCCATCGGTCCAAATCCATTTATCCAGGAAATAAACATACACAAATGCACAACATTTTAGATACACTCAATGCAACAACACTTCCTTCATCCCAATCCAACTCAAAACATTTCCATAACCAAAAGAGTTTCTCCCCGCTTTTTTCTAAAGACCAACCTGAATTATTCTTTCCTCCTCCTTGTTCCACCATTATGCCTTCCCTCAATTCAGAAACTCCCTCTTCATTACACATTTCCGATGCTTCCACCTCTAACTCAACCTTGCATAATATTAGTCCTGTCAAATCTCCATACTCTCACATAACACATCCTCCTCATATATCAAAAATTCTATCCTCTAATAATTTAGCTTTGATCCTCTTTCCAATAAATATACTTCATCCATCCTTGACCCTGCAAATTTACCCTCCTCTATCAATCTCTGCACTGCCCTAGACCATAACCTCATGAACAATAATGACAATTACGTTAATACTGATCAACAAGAAGACAAATCATTATCCATTGAAGATGAAGAACAAGAGATTACAAAGATGGCTAATAAGAAAAAGAAAAAAAGAAGAAAAAGAACAAAACTCAAAGCTTATCAGACTCTGATTATGATAATGGTAAGGATTATAAGATTAATCAGCTTTTTAAAAGCCCAGTTAAAATGATCATTAATGACTCCACATCAATCTCTACTAGATCCAGAAAGCCGATCGCTTTAGCAAAATCAAAAAACTCCAAACCACATTCTTGACTCCATAGCTGCTTGGAATGTTAGAGGAGCACACTCCATTATCAAACAAAATGAAACCAAAGATTTGATCTTCTCTCACCATCTGCAAATGATTAGCATATTAGAAACAAAGCTTAATTCCTCCCTCACTTTGAAAGCATGTAATCACATTAATAGCTCATGGCAGTATGTTGATAATCTTCAGGAAGCTCCCTATGGTCATATAATTGTGATGTTGAATCCTCTTATATACCAAATTTCATCAATATCCAAACACTCTCAATATATTCATCTACATATTACACAGCCCAACCTCACAAATTTTCCAAGCTACCATCATCTATGCTTGTAACCAAATTATCCCAAGACAAGCTCTTTTAGACAATATTCCCACTTTAAAATCCTCAACAATTCCATAGCTTTGTTTAAGTGACTTCAACTGCATGAGTAGCTCCTCACACAAATCTGGATGGTATCTTCTATCCATAAATGATATCTCCTCTCTATATTCTTCCCTTTATCTCTCTGAGCTACACAATATACCCTTCTCTGGTCCTCTCTACACATGGAACAACAAACAACATGGTTTAAGAACATTTTGTAAACTTGACCATAGCTATTACAACTTGCCTGCTATCTCCCTTTGGCCAACCCTCTCTGTTCTGATTCCAAAACCTGGGTGTCTCTGATCATAGCCCACAAATATTAATATAGAAGGAGGATAATGTAAAAAGGGTTTCCCTCTTTTAAATTTTTTAACTTTTGGACTAAACATCCTGCTTTTTTAGACATTGTTTTATATCTTAGACAATCAGAAATTATGGTAACCCCTTGTACATTTTACAATCTCAACTAAGGAACACCAAAGATAGATCGAAGACATGGGAAAAATAAGAATTTGGAAGAGGCTCACAAAAGTCTACTGCTTTAAGATAGGAACTACTGTACATACAAACGAAAATGCTTGCTTCCCCATATCTCTCTGAGCCTTAACATGCATTGCAAAATGAATTACTAAATTTTCTACATAATGAATTACAGGTCACAAAACAGAAATTTGGCAAAACATTATTCCATGATGGAGACAAGAACTCCGAATTTTTCCACACATCTCTCATAATCAAGAACAACAAATCTAGGACACTCTCTATTGTTGATCAATATGGTAATACTTTCTCTGATCCTATAGATATTAACAACTCCTTGCTAAATTATTTCAGTGGTTGTTTCAACTCACAACAATCTGAGACCATATTGCTTGACAAAATTCATAAAGCTTCTTTGCCTACAATCACTCAACCTGAATCCCTTTCTCTTATATCTGATATAACAGATAATGAAATCAAAGATGCCCATTTTGGTTTAAATTCCACTTGCATGGGAGGAACTGATAGATTCAATTCCTATTTTTTAACTTAATCATATCCATCATTAGCTGCTCCTTTTTGAAAGCCATTTCACCGCTTTTTCAATACAAATAGAATGCAAAGTGGTATAAACTCTACTAATCTTGCCATGATCCCCAAGTTAGACAATCTCACCACCATTACACATTATAGGCCAATTGCTTGCTCCAATGTTATCTACAAAGTGATTACCAAAATTTTAGCAAACAGACTCAAACCAATGCTCTCAAGACTAATCTCTCCAAACCAAATTGCCTACTTGCCAAAGAGAGACATACTTCACAACATTCTATTAACCCATGAGCTTCTCAAGGAATATAATATCAAGAGCACTTCACCAAGATGTATGATGAAATTGGACATATAAAAGGGCCTTCGATTCTATCAGTTGGATTCTTTAGTTGCAATCATGACCAGAAGGGGTTTTCTAGAGCCTTTCATTACTTGGATATACACATGTATTTCCACCGTGAACTTATCCCTAATCATAAATGGCACTCCCAAAGGGTATTTCTCATTTTCCCATAGGATCAGGCAGGGTGATCCAATATCAACTTACTTATTCATAATAATTATGGAGCTTTTGACCTGCGTTCTTCACAAAAAATTCATCTAAAGATAATAAACTCCATCCAAAGTGTAGGGATCCATCAACATGTTACCTCATGTTTGCAGATGATCTTATAGTCTTCTCCAAACCTTACACTCAATCCATCTCCACCATCAAAAGCACTCTAACCACTTTCCAACATTGTTCTGGCCTTGCTATAAACTACTTAAAATCCAATATTATCTTTTTAGGTTTAGATAATGATCAAATCCCTGAATTAGTAATGATCTCTAAACTTGCCATAATGCCACCAAACTCTGTTTACCTTGGCATTCCTCTGACTTCATCTAAAATATCCACTAATTAATGTGTTCCTATCTATGAAACCATTATATCCAAGCTCAGATCATGGCCTACCCATCTGCTATCTCAGGCTGCCAGATTAACCATTATTTCCTCCATTGGAACTGCAATGCTATCATACTATTCCAGAACTTTCATTCTTCCAAGAAAACTATTGTCTAATTCAAACAAAGCATTTAACCATTTTCTTTGGCACAGGAACTGCTTCTCCAAGAAAACCATTCCCATCTCCTAGAACAAAATAACAATTTTGAAACCCCATGGTGGTCTTGGAATTACCAATTTTTGACTTTGGAATAAGGCTGGTGCTTCCAAACACATAAATACCTTGCTAACTAAAGAATCATCAATTTGGGCAAACAAGTTTTGGACCATGGAGACTCCTATGTCCACAAGTTGGTTTTGAAGGAGTTTATTGAACTTAAGACCATCTCTTCTTCCTCATGTTAGACAAAATGTTGCAAACTCTCAATCAGATGTCTTCTAGTACACACCTTGGGCTTCACATGGCCTTATCTTTATCTTTACCACTAATAAAAAGAATTCCATGAACTCTTTTCAACCGTGTCTTTTTGAAATACCCAATTTACCCTTTAACTGCTATTGTTTTTGCTGCCTCTTCGTACCGCGTCGTGTTTTTTTACATTTCTCCCCTAAAATTAACAACCCTAAAATGCGGTAACTCTCATGCCTCCCTCGCTTTAGGACATCCAAATCAATTCAACATCCATCATCTTCCCCAACGTCTTCTCCAACGACCTACCGATCGTTAGCGCAACGCGATTCCACATCCACCAACTTCTTCTCCAGCATCAGTTCGTATTACAATAGGTTCAGTATTAAGCATGAAATCTACGACCGAGATAAAGAATCTAAAGTTCACCTGCCTCGAAATCGACGGCCATCCGCCTCCCGGAGTGCCACCGTTGATGACGATCGATGTCTCCTGGTATTTATGATATAAAGATTCTGAAAGCCTGGATTTATGTTTTGTATTGAAGTAGGGCTACAGAGTGTTTGGGTAAGTGTTATTCAATGCTTTATCGAAGAAACATGGACAATAATTAGTTCGAAGGTAATTTCATAAAACTTTGTTTTGAATAATTTATTTGGAAATTGGCAGCCGTCTAATGTTTTGATTGAAGTTTTTGTTGTTGTATGGAAATTAACATCAAAACTAAAAACTAAATAGGGAATGCAAGTGGAAGAATGAATATACTTTTAGTATTGCTGCATCTCGCTTATATAAAATTAGGTATTGTTGTGGTTGATTTTATGTTTTCTAGTGATTTAACTTTTTTCAAGCTAAGCAAGATGCTTCACCCTTCATTGTTCTCATGGATCACTTGCCTTATTTATTAAACAATTGGGCAAAAATTATATCATCTTGAAATTCATTTATCCTATTTATTCAGATATGTTTACTGCTCAAACCAAATCATTTGTATTTTTTACTCATGTCAATATGCTGTAGATTTTCACTGTACAGCTAACGCAAATTGTTCTGTAAACTGCACATCAGTATGCATGCTAATATAACTTTACAAGTAGTAATCTTTGGTGACACCATTAAATTTATTTACCACTCACCTTCATTTATTCTAACTGATAACTCCACGTCAAATCAATAGAACATTGTGTGTTCAGGCACAATTAAGTTTCCTTTTTCGTGTACTTAATATAACCTCCTAATCTTTTTTTCATCATGGATATATGATGAGGTACTCTGAATCTAATCAGTTTGGATGGGTTTCATTTTCCCGCTTTTGAATTCAGTGTAATTTTTCGACTTTTATTTTTCTCCCTTTTTCAGTTGATTTGGTTTTGATTGGTATTGTTTTTTTCAAGGAGGCAAACATACAGAGTTTTATATAATAACACACACCCCTAACTAATTTTGTGGAGGATTTATTTAACCCATTATATGAATTTTTGAAAGAGTTAATCATATTTCTACTGTCCTTAAATTTTTTGTAGCAATCAGATTCAGATTTGATGGTCTAATTATATGTTTCGGCTGCAATCTGATTAAATTTGTACAGATAAAGAGAATAACAAAGAACGTTTAGCTATGGAGAATGTGCATGATTTGTACCGTCACAGTCACTTAAAGTAAAAATTAAAAAATAGGGAAAACATATGTTTTAAATAAAAAAAGCCATGTATAGCTATTAACTATTGAATATTGCCTGATGAAGCCAAGAGATAACATGAATGCATTATTTATTTCAATGCTTCTTCCTTTAATTTACTCTCTATTCGCTCCTTTGACCTACTTACACTGAAATTGTAAATGCATATAAGAAGAATGCTTAAACTACCTTGCTAACTACATTTTGCCTTATGTTTCCATAATTTCTATAGAAATTTCATGATGTAGTGAGTGTATTTAGGTTTCTTGCTATTTTAAAAACATGATCATTTTTATCCCACCTTCAGTTTTTAAAAATGGCAGAATGTAACAACGATTTATAGGCACATATTCGACCAATAAACCACTAACAAGTCTGCTAAACAAGTGTGAGTTATCAAAGAATAGATATCTTTTGAATGGAATGTCATCCAAATTTGACATGGGCAAAAAGATAAAGTTAACTTCTTATGTACGAATATGCCAAAGCTGTTACTATGTTCTACATCAAATGATTTATTAACCATAGGAGACAAAATTCCAAATTGCTGGGACTACAGATTTGGAGTTAAACGTGGATACTAATAAGTATTAACTAATGATCTCTGCTAGCAATGTTTATTGATGCACAAATCTTATTTTCCTATTGGACCATGTCAGTTTATTATATACTCTTTTTAAACCATCTTCTTATAATACTGATTGTATTATTTGGTATTATCTTAACATATAAAATTTATTAGATTTCATTACCAGTTTGGTACCATTCAACTATAGAAAAAAAATCACTTTTTGCTCAAGTATAAAACTCATTTTTGATCTGTTTTTTTGGATGCTAATTGCCTATTTGAGTTGTAAGCACTGATGGAGGTTAAGGAAAAGTAACCATCTGAAATAATAGAATTTGTTACCATTGTATTATTTCTTCATGAAAGTTGATATAAGTGCTTTGTAATAGAGAATTAGGTGCAGTTTTGGAAACTAGATTATTGAATTTAGTTCAACAAACAATTAGGTTGGTTTTCCAAAACCCCTCTGAGGTTTATGGAATGTTTTTTCAGTGTAATAAAAATGTTCCACGTGTGGATGTGAAATAAGACATTTACAGTGTATCTTAAATTATATTATTCTAAACAAAAATGAAATGCAAATAAATAATAACTTTATGCAAATAAATAATTCAAGTAGAACAAATTTTAAATATCAATTTGAGGCATCGTTTTATGACAAGATTTGGTTTATCTACTTATATAAATTGGCTTATTGTTGCATGTTGGTTACCACTCAGCTGTGGATATATCCTTTTCTTTTAATTAGATATAGACAATTAAATTGTAGTATATCATTATTTTTTGGTACCGAATGGTTTGGATAGTAATGATATTGATTTCTTAGGGGTGGAAATATTACTATATCCTTGACATGGATAAGTTCAGTATATTTTTTTTAGAAGAGGATCACTAGATACTTTATTAGAGAGCTTTCAAATGGTGCATTTTTGTTACTATTATAAATGTTAGTCCTATTTTTATTCTTTTTACCTTTTAGCATAATTTTTTAAAGTTACTAGAACGTTTCTTTACTTAGATATTTGCATGGTGGAAGAGATATGAGTTTAAGCTTTGATTACAATTTACAGCACATACCACTAATAGCTTTATAACATCTTTCTGATGTAGAACATGATATATCAATGAGGAACATAGGTGAAATTTAAACTAAAATATCAACGAGTGAGTTTGTGCTGCTTATTATAGGGACTTCAATCTTTATTAAAGAATATTGTAAATGCTTAGCCTTCTAAATGAAAATAAATAATAACTACAAAAAAAAATATCTACATATACAATTTTCAAAGTGGATGTAAAATATCTACAATTACAAATTGATGAATGCAAAGCTTATAATTTTTTTTTCAGGATTAATGTTTACACAATTGAAACTTATTTCAATAATTATTTCTTTGCCTACCGCGTGTAAAATTTCTTTTAGTCATACCTTATGTGGGATTATTATGTTAGGCAAATATTGTCATTACAATGTTAGTCTCATTAAGTAGTATGTTGCTGTTAGGAAAAGTGCAGATTGGATTCAAGAACTTTAATGCTGAAGTTTACCCCTCGATTCTTTCAGCAGTAGTTATTGTAATTTTAGTATCAGTTTTGATAATTTTTTCCCTATATTTTTTTTATGTTATTAACAGACGATGGGCTAGGTTGTGGACCCACAAGCTATAGGTTACCAAATCTGCAGGCTCTTTAAAGCGCAGGAGGGTTGAAGTAGATGAGAAGTAGGAATTCATGCCCTTGAACTAATGAATTTGTTCCCTTGAGTAATCTTTACTTAGAATTATATGAGTGCCAGTCAAAGAATTTACACTCAAAAAGGTGAGTTTTATTTTAAATAAAAAATGTAATTATTATCAATGGCTGGATCCATAGTCTCGCCCAGAACATCCTCAGAATGTCTGACACTACGACCACTGTTTCAGATACAGTCTCAATCACCAACTCACATGGAACCACTGGAGGTGCAGATCCAGCATTGACAATCGCCTCAACAACAGGCTGCGAAGTAGGAAAGCCTTGCGGGGATCGCTGCAGGTACAACTAAATTGAAACACAAATATAGTCTCACAGCTTTTACATTCATACATGAATAAGATGTATAAAGTATAAACTGCATTGGAACAGAAAGATTAAGATAAAGCCACAAAAATATGGTCCCACACTCACAACAAATTCATATATGAATGAGAAATATGCATATAACCGCATCCTTTTTAACCTCTATTCATCCTTGGACCCCGCAAGCTGTGTAAATAGTACGACAGGGGAAAAAAAGGAGCTTCTTCTATAGTCGAAAAGTGTTATGCTACCGTAGCATTACTTGATATCTATACTGAAAATAGCAGAATATATTCCTATGACTTGATATCTAAGATAATGATGTTATCCACTATCATATTTTATAAAGATGTAGAAATGAAGTATGACTCCTCAACTTAATTACCAAGAATCTCATTTGTCTGCACTTAAAAAAAATCCTCTTTTTCTTTTCTTTTTGCTCAATAGAATGGAGGCTGGGTAAGCCCGAAGATAAGCATGGTATAGGTAGATGATGGTGGGTAAACTAACATTAAATGTATATGTTGAATCATTGGTTAAACAAATAAAATATTTAAACTGATTTTATTGAATATATTCCTTGACTGATTTTATTCTATCACTTCCCCGCGTTCCTTCAGACACTCTCAGTTGCTTCACAGTCAAGCCTCCATGATCTACACAACATCTACCGTTATTCCATAAAATATTTAAACTAACATTACCCGCTTTGTATTCCATGGCTTCCTTCACAAATCCATTTATCAACTTATGCATTCAAGGTTAGTAAATTCTCAATTGATTTTGTGTAACCATCATCGTTAATTTTTAGTACTTTAGGTTTTAAAATTTATATGGGTTTCAGTCCTATTTCTGATATTAATAGCATTGTTGGGATCCACATCAGTACTGGGAAATCAGAATTTGAAGGAGAGCAAAGGTAGTGTAATTACTCAATAGATTTCTGTTTATAATCACTTCATAAAATCTATTTTTTTTGTTCGTCTCAAATTTGATTCTGAGACAAGCATGATTGAACTATTTGCTAGGGTTAAACTCTTTCTTTTTTTGCATAGCTTTTGTACTATACAGTAATTGTTAGGGTAAACTCTTTTTTCTATATCTGTGCAACAATTAAAAATATTTCTTTCTTGATAAACTATATCTGTGCAATAGTTAAAAAAACTGTGATTGTGTATTACGTATTTTTCTTTTTACCTGTTTTGTGTTTATTTTTGATTCAGCTTTTAGTTTAGTGAATTATGTCTTAGTTGATCTTGAAAATCTACTGACTGCTTGAAGGTAGTCATTTTTTCATTTCTTTCTTTGTTTTTTTTACTTTTAAACTTCACCTTTATTTTTTCATACTATTTTATGTTATTTTTATGTATACAATACACCTGCCATTTCATGTATACCTTTTTACATGTTCCTATATTTGTCTTCCACTTGCTTTTGATGTGTGCTATATACCCTTTCAATTAATGAACCAGTGTGACATATAATGTATGATGATATTTGTAATGTACATTGATAAGTTTAAAATTGAAAGTCTGTCTTAAGGGGCTATAAAATTATTTCATGGTCAGTGTATTTTGCCAGTGCTATAAAATTTGTCACCGAACATTGTTATTTCTTTAATCTTGAATATTAGTTTGTTTCAGCTATATAAAATTATTTATATTTTGTTAATATTTATTCCTTCCAACTATACAAAATTAATTGATGTTTTATCGTCCTGTGTTGGTCCTTGAACTACTTAATATTATAGTATTGATGTCCAATAACAATTCAACATATATATAAACCGGTCATCTTTGTATGTAAAAGCTACTCAGTATCTTGGAACGTTGCATTAAGTGTTAAAATTAATAATACCAGTGTAATTTACAAGTTGATTGGTGACTCAGCTCTGTCAAGAAATTTATATTACAGACAATTAAAGAACATTTTGTATTTCAAAATATGTTTTCTGTATTTAATATATTCCCTTCAAATTTTCAAGGTGCATATTTTTCTTCATAAGAGAGTTTCAAAATAGGACTCTATTTTCAAGAGCTTACGAGCATATGCAGTAACATCAACATGAGCTTTGGCAGTTCATTTTGAAGCTTAAAGAGAGAAACCATGTTGTTGTTGTTGTATGCAGAACCATATTTTTTGGGGTAGATTCAGGGTGTAAATCTCTTTTGTTGTATTCAGAACTATAATTTTTTTGGGTAGATTTAGGATGTAAGATTTCTTTTGATGTGAAACATATGCTACTTACATGTTGAAATCAGGAGCGTATACTATATAATTGGAAGTCTGCTAATTGATATAGTAATCTAGACTAGCTTGCTTTGTAATGATATAGTTAACTTAATAATTTGGTTATTAACAAATATGGTAAAATATGACACACATATTATTTCCAACTATAAGTAACATTTCATTTGTTGATTGTAATATATCTAATTAATCATGAATTTGGGTACATATTTGAAAATTTATAGGCGTAGTGTTATCTCTTAGTAACAAAAAAATAGCCTCGTTGAATCTCACTTAGAAATTTATAAGAACCATGACATAAATGAAGGAAGTGTTTGCTATATCTATAAATGATACATTTCATGAATGAATGCAATGTTTACTACATCTATAAACAAAATATCATACAAGCTTAGAAAACTGGCTACAAAGCGCATTACTGAATTAACGCATGCACATTGTAATCAAAATGCAGGTCCATTGGACGTGCATACATACTCGTTCTTAATAATATTCTCTCTTTCAGTGAAAAAATGGCTTCTGGCATTCCTGATTGTGCCTTGGCCTCTCATTATATTCACTATGGTAAGATTGTTCTTCCATGCACAAGCTGCACCAATATCAAACAGCTACAGAATACTCTCATGGATTTTGATTATGATATGCTCTTAGTTGGTCTGTCATGGACTCATAAATATAAACAACACCCAATAAGTACAGTTTATAAAAATTTATCCAGGGATTCATCCCCCCATTCTGATCCATGGTGTAAAAGAATTTGGAATAGGTATGGTACTACAAGGGATAACTTTCATCTTTGGAAAATAATTAACAATGCTTTACTTGCTAGAGAAAAGCTCTTTTCTCTTGGTTTTTTCACTAAAGGTGTTGTATCTTATGTCAAACTGACATTGAAACTAAAGCTCATCTATTCTTTGAGTGTTCATATGTATACAACCTTTGGGTCATGATCTTGAATGAATTCAACTATTCTAACCCATATAAAGGTTCAGAAATTGAATGGCATTAGTTTTTAAAACCTACAAGATTCAAAGGTGTTCATAATAGGATGATTCTACGGATCCTGAAAAAAATTTGTAGTTGATATATGGTCTGAGAGAAACAGCAGAATCTTTAACTTCCTCTCATCTACTGATGCAGCATTCATCGCAAAGACAAAATACTTGATTGTTCAAGTCGATGCTTTTGCTTGTTTAGATAGAGATCAAAATTCTGTTATACCCTAACAATTTTTTCCTCTATGTCTTTTACAGTTTACTTTTGGGTTTGTTTTGTTCTCTGTATTATTAGTTTTTTCAAGTTCTTTCCTTCTTGTATCTCTTTTTTATTTTTTATTTAATAATCTAGTAGGGAACCAAGATAAAAGCCCGCTAGACTTTTAAAAAATAAAATAAAATGTGACATTTAACAAAACTTTAAAAATAAAAATATAAGAGAATGATATGTCATTTTTACCCACCATCACAAGTACAAGGAAGAGCTTAACATAATGGATAAAAGAGGGTGCCATGGTGGCTTGCGTGTGGAGGTGGAGAAAGGGGGAAGTGGCGATGTATTCAAAAATGTGTGGAGGGCATTTAACTAAGGGCATTTAGGTAGTTCCCTAAACTTTTTTTTTCCAAAAAAGAAAATTCAAATTTCTCTCTCCATTCTCATTTAGTTTTTCTACTTTTAAAATTTTTACATCTCCTTCCTTAAGATTTTCAAAACACTTTAATGGCTTCCATTTATTTTTCTAAATTTAAAAATCACTCCTATATTCTCTTTTAACTTTCAAAAACACTTTCTTTCTCTTCCTATACCTACTCTTAGCAAAAAATCACCCACACCACACTTGTCCAACCTTGGTCGTGCCCATAAGCCCCTAGGCCGAGCCCATTTTCAAAATGCAAGGCCAAAAATTATTTCTTTTACAAAGATTTACAAGATCTAAGGCCCTTCCAAAGTTCTAGTCCTAGTTTGGTTTGTTTGCATAGCTTTTGGTGAGTAATAACTTATTTCCCTAGGAAAATCTTAATCTTTAATTTTTGTTTCATGTTGTGGTAAATTATTGAATGATTTATTGGTTATTATATTGTTTTGGTTATGTATGTGATATTGAATTACATTTGAATTATTTGAGAAAAATGTGTGATCCTTTAGAAATAGAGGAGAGCACACATGAAACTATATATATATATATATATATATATATATATATATAACATAACAAGGCGCTGCCAACATGCCTGGTAGGTAACAAATCTAAGTACAAGTATCAAAGGGAAAACACAGGTACCCCTATAATGAGCTCCGACAAGGCCACCTCCCATTACACCCCCAATATCGAGCTCTGGCATGGCCACCGCCCGATATTAAGGTGTTAGAAGTACCTGAAAAACTGAATAGAATCAAAAGCCAAAGATACTGAATTAGATTTTAATTTTAAAGTCTAATTTTTTTGTAATTTATGAGAAAGTTGAGATTTTGTTTATGATTGTGGTTGTTGCATGTAAGTTTATGTTATGATGATATACATGGGTTGTATGTACTAAAAGGTTAGCTCTTTGACTTGTTTAAGTGACATGAATTCCCTTGTATGAAATCATGTTTTACTAGTTTTAATTTAGTAAAAGGATTTCAAAAGTTTCAAACTCTATTATAGTTTTCAAAACCTCTTACTAGGGTTTCATTAAGTAAGTAAAGTTGTAAGATTGAAAGTTTGAAAAGTTACCTAGAAACTAACTTTGAGTTATGGTATTCATAGCGATAGTCGCTAGGACGTAGTGTAGAAAAATCAAATGTTTTTCTAAATTAAAAGTGTTCCTTCTTAAATATTTTTGAAAACCTTTTTCAAATAATTAATTAAGTATAAAAGTTAATTATTATTTAATTAAATATAAGTTTAATAATTATTTTATTAACTTGTTAATTTAATTAGTAGTTAATTAGTAATGAAGTAACGGTAATTAGTACTTAAGTATTAATTAAATAAGTTAATTATGATTAATTAATTAATTAAGAGAGTTTTAAATAAATTAAGTAAAGCGTTAATTATAATTAAGTTTAATTATTTAATTAATTATTATTTAACTAGAGTTTAATTATTTATTAATTACTAATCAAGTAGGGTCTAATCAATTAATTTATTTAGATTTAATTAATATTTCATTAAGGTTTAATTAAGTTTAATTAAGATTTAATTTATAATTAATTTTAATTAGTATTGAATTTAATATTTAATTATTATTAAATAAAGGTTTATTTTAAACTCTATAAGTTCAATTTTAAGGCAGCTACTTGGATGAGTAAATTGATTTTAAATAAAAGATTTTTTGTCGAGCCATTAAGCAGCCAAACAAATATGGATAAGTTATTTTAAAATTTGAAATCTGTTTAGCAAAATAAATAACCATTCTTCTATAATTTACTAGGATAGAATATTGATGATATCCTTTTAGTAGAATAAATCTCCGTTCTGTTAATATATTGATTTGGACATTGAATTATATGCCTGTTATTTACATTGGATAAGCGATGGTTTAGTTAGTGATTGCTAATTGATTTTATTTACTTATGTGTTGACTTCTGTAAATACATGTTATGTGACTTGAAAAGTCAAAAATTAAGAAAATGGTAACTTGATTTAGTACCATTGTGGTCGCTAAGCCTCTTTCAATTGTGTAAGTTTTAGTTTTAAACCAACTCCATTTTTATTAACAATTTGAGGTTAAGTGTTTATATAAGTATAAAAGATGTTTTAAAGTAAGTTAATTAACTATTTCATTGGAAATGTTTTAAAGTAAGTCAGTTAACTATATTTCTAAGGATGGTTTAAAGTTAATTTATAATTTGGTTAACGATGTTTAAAGTTAATTACTTATTTTAAAAACTAGGGTTTCGAGTTAATTAATTTTTTAATTATGATGTTTAATGGTAAATATTTAATTGAGTAAAGGTGTTTTTAAATGATAAATTGTTTTATAAAAAGGCATTTTACTTAATAAAAGGATTTATTTAAAGGAGATTTACAAATGACATTTTGTAAAGGATTTTTATAGAGGAGATATAAAGGAAGATTTATAAAGGAGTTCTATAAATAGAAAGAGACTTATAAAAGAAGTTTTATAAACTAATTGGAAGATTTATAAAAGGATCTGAAATATGAAATGGGCTTATAAAAAGGGAATTTTCATAAAGGAATGAGATTTGCTTGACTATTAATCTTGCCTAATTATGGTGGTATGGAAACATTCATCATACTTAACACTAAAGGATAGTGGGTTAGTTTAAAGTAAGCAATATTTTAAATGATATTTATTCGGCCCATTCAAATATAATTTTGGGGAAGAGGAATCTCCCTCAAACTTTGTTAGTATACTTATTCTAAGTATTAAAAAGTTAACGATTTGTAATATACTTATACTAGTGAGATAAGTATATAAATATTTTCCAAGTATTGGAAGGAATTTAGGAGGTTCTAGAAAATTATCTTTTGTAAAGTTATTTTGAATCAAAGATTTTGAATGTGACATGATTTATGGAAAGATTAACTAATAGAGGCTTAGTGGATTCCACATGGAATTAAATATATGTTGTTGTTTATTTGATAGTTAAATAACCGACTATTAAATCTTGGTCATAATATAACTCTATAAATATTTAGGAGAAACACGGGGGTTATATGGCATAGTAATCTTCGATGATGATGTATTGTGCATATAAATCTCGTTTTCTTCTCCTGGGAAAAAATGTTAGGGAGATTCATCTACTTAAACGGTTAGGGGATGATCTCCGCTCCTATGTATTATCTATATATTTCCAAAAGAACCAGAGTTGAGTATACCAAAACTAGCGGATATTAGTTTGAAGAGACCGGGATCAAATAAGTATGAATTATCTGAAAACCACTTCGATCCAACTCAAGCAACGTGTTGAACACGTCTTGGAGATGATTGCGATCATAGACGGAGTTCTTTGAAGTGCATGGGCTACTTGCTACTAATCCTAAGGGTAATTCCACAATGGATGTAGAAGAAATAGTACCTTTTGTTTGTTCTTATCTTAAACAACTTGTATGAATGAGCGCTAGTACTGCATTGCACTTAAAATGCAGTATTAGCATTCCAAGTGGGAATTGCTAAGTGAGAAAAAGGTAATCATGACCTCTGTAACGACCTGAAATTCCAAACACTTCGTATTTAAATATCTAAATTGTTTAAATATTTGTGTCCAAGATTTAATAAGATTAAATATGATTTTATAACCTTGTTAAACACACTTTAATAATAACTACTATAAGAAAACTTATTTTTGAAATGTGTTTTAAAAAATATACACTTCGGATAAATACTGAAAATGTGGCCGGACAACGTTTTGTTAAAAATTAACTTTTTATTCAATACAAGTTGTGTAAATATATTTCAACTTGAATAGTTATCATGTGTGAACATATGATAAGAGTTAAACATATCTTTTCCTAAGTTAAAGATTAACTAAAATAAAGTATTAATTAGTAAAAGTAAGTGCAAACATAAGGATTAAAAGGACCCTTAAATCAAGGCACCAAACATGGAAGGTATAGATGTGTAAGAGCATGGTCTTACATGCTTAACTTTATGGGTAAGGAGGGGTCTATTCACACTTTTCCTCTCATTTCCTAACACTATATAAAGGCATGCATACACACTCATATTTTCACAAACTAAATCACTTCTTCACTCCTTCTTCTCCTCTATATTTCTCATTTCTTTAGCCGTGTATACTATGGGGAGTTAAAGGCCTTTGGCCATGGATTTTAAGGGAGAGGAAGGAGGTTAGTCATGTGCAAAGGGAGGTGGAAATGCCTAGGGCCATGTGAAATGGAGAGAGGGATAATGGTCGTAAGCTTTGAATGGGTGGAGGAGGAGGTTCATGCACTTTGGGATGGGAGAGAATGATTTTAGGTGATGTTTTAATGAAGTATAATATGTTAATGAAGTATTATTGTGATTGAATGTTGGTAGGAAGGGATTTGGTTGGAATAAAATTGAGTTAATCTTACTTTGAATCAAGTTATTAACTTGATAATATTGCTTAATATTTGCTAGTTACATCACTTGATAATTTCTTATTAATCACATGATAAAATGCTTGCTATAATAATAATAATAATCGTTCACTACTTTAAGTTAAACCCTTAATTAAATACTTTAAAAAGTATGTAAATTGTTAAAGTAGTTGCTTACTAAACCATTGAATTGTGATAAGTTCATTTGAACATTTAAAATGGATATATTGATATGTATATATATCAATACATCTTTAGAAGTAGTATGGTTGGAACTTGGAATCATATATGTGTAAAATAACGACACCAAATATTGGATTGAATATGGAATTGTCTGTATAACGATAGTCGCTATAAACACACTTTGAATCCTTAAACTATAAACACACTTTTAATCCCTTAATAATAACTTGTTTGGTTATTATTTACACTTCTATAATTGTTTAGAAAATCAAAGAATATGTTTTGAAAAGTTATAGAAGAAGTAAATCACAGTAACAAAAGATTGAGGTAAAATAGTCGCTATAGCGGCACTACTAAAATAACATGTTTTTGTAAATAACTCTTATTTAAATAATATATTATTATGGGTAAGTTTGAAGCCTAATTCATTTGATAGCAAGTTGAAAGAAGTGCAAAAGGTTATAGCGAAATAGTTGCTATAAGTGTAGTTCGGTAAAATGCCCTATTTTCGAAAAATTATCTAAAATAATTAAAAGATTTTATTGGGATTTATATGGTTTTCAATTACCCAAAGTATACTGAATATGTAAAAAGAATGGATCTAAACTCAATTGTTAAGGTATTGAACCTAAACACAAAGTTGTAGCAAAAATGTGATAAAACTAGTAACAGAACTTTAGGCAACACTTCTAGAAGTGCTACCATTGTAAATTAAAGATGTAAATTGTTTAAAAATGATATTTAAATTTAATATTTTTCTCTAAATCTTTTTAGGATTATTTTCTAACTTATAATATAAAGTTTTAAAATTGGTTTCAATTTTAAATATATTTATAACAATTAATTATGAATTTCTAAATTAAGTGGTTTTTAAAATTAAAACTTATTTTTCTATTAATTTCAAAATTCCTTGTCTTTACATTATAAATAATTATCATATATTTTAAGTAGTTTTAAAATTATTTTAACATATTAATAATTATTTTAATGATATTTCTCTATATATAAGTTTTAAATATAAAATTAAGTATTTTATAAATATAATGAAGGGAGTTTGGATTTAAGACTTAAGTTAAAATAATTTTTTTATGGATTCAACTAAAAGTGTATTTCCTTAATTAAAAAGTATGGATATGCTCTGATCTTTAAATAAATGCTTAAAGTTATTAATGGATAAGTAAATAACTTTGAGCTGTTGCAAACAGTGTTTTAAGCAACACTTGTTTTTAACCCTTATTATTGATTATACTTGGGAATATAATTAGATATTTACTAATAGATATTTAGTAGGAAAATACAAGTAAATGGTATTGGGTTTGTTGTGATAAATGTTTTGAGCAACACTTATCTTTAACCTTTAAAAATAAATAAATCTTTACGAAGGGAGTTTTAAAGAAGAATGTTTTCAAAATATAAAATGTTTGTGTTTGTTGTGACAATTGATTTTAGCAACACTTGTCTTTAACCCTTAAATGTAATTAAACCTTTAAAAGGAGAGTTTTAAAGATAATGATTAAATGGAATGGGTTTGGGTTTGTAGTAAACAATATTTTAGCAACGTTTTTTTTATATCGTTGAATTATATTTCGGGAAGAAATGTTATAAATCTTTAACAATGGAATTTTAAAGGTAACAACAAGTATTGAAATCTTTTATAATGATATAGAAAATGTTATATGATTAATTTATAAAAGAAAAAGAGTTTAATATAATAATGTTTTGGTAGTAATTTTTTTAATCTCTTTGATTATATCTCAAGTATATAAAGGAAGTTTTAATTAACAAAATAGTATTAATAAATAAGAGAAGTCTTGATTTATTAAAGAGAATTTTTATTAGATAAAAAGATGTTTTACTAATAAAATATGTTTTAATTAATAAAGGATAAATTAATAATAAAGGATTAAAAATTGTTTACGTGACTTGACAATGCCTTGCATGAAATAATAGTGCATGTATGTTTACATGCTTATGAGAAATATTCGGACTTAGTCCCCTTATGCGATCATTCTCATTATTGTTGAATAAGACCAAATTCATCGACTTGGTCTTGGAGAGACCAGGATCGGTAAGTGTTCTACTTATTGAAAACCACTTCAAGGTTGAAATACGGGTTCTCTATTTTGGAAGTGAATGATGGAAACCATGTGTGGTTTTGGAATCTGTTGAGATGATGGAATCCATATGAGATTCATTATGTGATCGAGTTTTTTGAAAACTCGTGTGAAGATGCCGAACGTGACCTCGACATCAAAGATGGCTAAAAATAGAGTAGGCCCATAGCCAAAGGTGTTTAGCTAACCTCGGAGGGTACCGATCAACTCTATAATCTATAGCATGCTCATCGATTTTCTAGTGGGAGTTGATCGTATTCGGGACACCTTCTCTGCGTGAACCAGCTATGAATTCCTTATTTGGTATATTTTAACTAGAGATATACGGCGCTCGGAAGGTACTTTCTTACCCTTACCAAAAGACTTGCCTCGGGGAACTGAGGACCCTCCAATGGGAAAATCCATTTACACGGACGTCCCTTAACGGTTTTTGTTTGTATACCAATATATGCTATCAAATTAACCAATGTAACCATTTCAGCTATGATTATATTTATATCGAACAACCTAGAAATTATTATAATATCACCGATAAAATGGTTCAGTTATTGTAAGGTAAAATCCCCTCCGTGTTTATTTGCGGCATGGTCTTACAAGAAACCTTTATTCTTTAAAGGGTTTTACAAATATGGTAATTCAAATTACTTAAGTCTTTTCACATTGGTTTACCAGACTGATCCGGGTGTTATTTTTCTTATAATGCTTGGGTTAGCCCCGTGTATATTTCCAGGTATCGTGGGTGATTCATTGGAGCTCTAGGAGAGGAGCTGGATGATTACCTACCGTAGATTTTATTTCCGCTATATTACTTAGTTTATTTTTATATCAACAATTATGAGTACGGTTGTTATAACTGTCCAGGCTGATGATAGGTTAGTTGACTTTGATTATTGTATATATATAGTTTTCCTTTGTAAAAGTATCATTTGATATTATATGTTACCATTCCATGGCGAGACTTTGATATTGTGTTCTCTTCTTTCTTGTTCCTTTTCTCTTCTTCTTTTATTTTACCCAAATGTTCTGCCTTTCCGGCACATGGGTGCTTGACACGGGAATACTGTAGATGTATCTTTGTCAACATCGGGGGTCGAAAAGGCGATTGTTACATCGTGGTATCAAAGCGCAGGGTTAAGCGAGAACCTTAGCTTTGGTTGGGTATAACTCATCAAGAGATAAGATAATGGAATGCCATATTATGAGTTTGAGTGTATTATACATATGAGAGTATGTATTCATTAGTTTTATAACAATGTTTTATATTGTGTTGATTGGTTTGCTAAGTGCTTATGGATTCTGGTCGATGCGTCTAATCAGCTTTATTGATAGGGATTCCTAAACACTTAAATCAGACAAATCAACATAGTATTATTTTCAAAATGGGTAAATGAAATAATTTTACTAGGTTTATATTTAATACAAAAGAATAATTTTAAAATAATTAACATAGTTATTTATAACATATTTGTTTGTTAGGAATGGTAATATTGAATTATTATCATTTATTGCTCGATTAGTCGTATTGAGCCAGTTTATGGGCATTAGCTAATGTTTATTTAATTTACCTTTTTCACAACATGGGTTAGGTAGATAGAAATGTATAGTAACATTGAAACAATCTCCTTGTGAATTAAGTTTCACAACTTGACTATAAGACATTCGATGACAACGTTGGGTTAAAAAGTTAACTAAAATACAAAGTTGTTAATATAACTTAAGAGGAAAGGTTAGATATTAAAAAGATAAATGCTTATGAAATGATTTCATGTAAGAAACTAAATTTATATAAATATGGTTAGCATAAATATGAATTATAGAAGGTTTAAATTGAGAATTTGTGAAATTAAATCCCATTGTTTTTGGAAATGGTTTCTAAGGGTTTTTGAGAATACAATAATAGTATGATTGAAACATTATAAAGGACTAATGTTACTAAAATAGCTTTAAGATTTGTTCGAGTTCAAGATTACTCTCGGAAACAACAAGTCGATTCGGGAAATAAAGTATTTTTATGTTAGCTAGTTCGAGTGCCTCAAAAGTGAGTAAAAATAGGTAGGAGATGTGTTCCGTTGGAAAGCACTTCTCTTGAGTATTACCCCTCTTAGTAAAGGGAATATATAATACTATTTGGTAGAACCCATTTCCTTATATCATTTTATTGTTACCCGATTTATATTAATATTTTCCATGGGTTTTAAAGAAAATATTTTGGAAATTGGTTCTTCAGATGGTTTGGTTTAATCCCGAAAAGTATGATTTGATATCTAAAAGATATATGTATATATTGTTATTTCAAATGACTTGAAATAAAACCCGGAGTTTAAATTCTTAAGTTTTCAATAAAGATATATATATATATATATATATATATGGTTGCATGTATCCTTTGCATTAAGGTAGTTTGGTTGTGCATCTTATTATGGTATGTTATTAGTTTTCAGTTATTGAAATAAAATAAAATTTTTGACAATTCTGGATAGTTGGAAACTTTCGAATTAATATAATTAAAGCTAAGTATTTTTGTGAAAATATAAAAGTTAAACTTTTGTATCTTTTAATTTAAAAGATAGTAAATTAAAACAAGTTTTGAAAAAAGTTATTTAGCATCTTTGTTAAATAGGGCACTCTATGTTATTAAGCCAACTAATAAACGTCTTTACTTTAGGCTCTTTTAAGGAATGTAGACACTAGTCTTGAGTTTGGATACCAGAATCCTACTCTACCTAGCTACTTGCCTAACCTGATCGATAAAGAAGTATAGAAGGTTGACTCGATTAAAAGATTGAAATTTATTTTTGGATTTCATCAAAATTTTAGAAAGTAAAATTGTAAAAGAATGTTTTTGTATATACTCTTAGGATATAATGAAGTATTATACGAATAATGAACCTAAATTTTGAATTTTTTTTAAATAAAATTATGTTTTAAGAAATATTTTTTTAAAGTTAAGTTGCTATGAAAGTGTTTATAAAAATTAGTTAACATTTTATGAATATTTATTAATAAAGTTATGGATTTTGGAATGATTATTTAATTAAGCAATATTTTATAATGATAAGTCTTTATGAAATGTTTATAAACTTAAGTACTATTTTAAGGAATATTGCATAAATGATTTAATATTATATAAGAAATTATTTTGTGGGAATAAGAAAGAAATTAGTGTGGTCAAGTAACTAATTGAGTTAAGTGCGTGAGTTGCATGTAGATCATTTTATTCGCATGACAGTTCTTGATCTAGGATTCGAGTACATGATTTTAAGGTGGTATACATTGATCCAAACAAGGATTTTTCACTAGATTCTTGACGGCGAACACTTGATACAAATTCTTGATATGTGTTGCGACTTTTCTATTGATTAGAAAAACACAAATTTTAATAAATTCTGCAAGCGCACAGGCGTGTAGTATGCAGGTCGAACACAGGGAATTGCGTTTTAAAACAATTGAAATTCATTTTTAAATCTTAGGCGTGTTAAACAAATTCGATGATGGTTTTGAACAGATAATAAAAACAATAATAAAAGCAATCACCCTGAAATTCCAAATTTCACTGAAACTAATCAACGAAATTTACTGTAGAATTCAGAGTAGAAATAAAAAGTACGGAAGTGAAATAAACAGAGTAAACAACTGGAAATCAAACGAACTGTATTTAAATTACTGAAAAGAGTACTAAAACAAAAATAAACAGACTGCTAAAACTAATTAACAAATCTGTCCATGCTCTGAAATAAATAACATTGCTGAAAAAATAAACTAGAAGAAAGAAGTGCTGGGTAAGAGATGATCCTTCTGGTTGCTATCTCTTCTGTATTTATAGAGTTTTCCTTTGAAAATATCAGTCCAACTTTTCACAAAAGAATGGGTCCACATCACTTGCTCTGCCGAAATATACGTACTGATCTATTCAAGCTTCAAGTGATGAAAGAAAATAATGTGGCCATGTGGTCATTGCTTGAATTGGTCCATATTGCTTTGAATTGATGTTTGCTACTTTGAGAATATGCAGCCAATATTTACTAAATCAAAGTTTGTGCATGCTTTGCCACGTCATTGATTGAAGAAAATATATGTTGAACATGGTTGGTCCCCACTTGCTTGAATTAATTAAATTTGTTCCATGCTTTGAGTTTGAGCACGTGACTTGCTTTATTAAGTTGGAAATGGGAGTAATTTGAGATATATATGATTTGTTCCTCATGTTGCTTGCACCCATATGCTGAAGTGAGAACGTGAACTGACTCATTACGCCGAAATATACATGTCTTATTGCTTGATTTATTTGGTGCTCAAAATGTTGCTCTCTTTGCTGCGTGACTCTTGAACCAATGGACGGCACAACCGGTTAATTTCAACGTTGCACTTCGGAATCTATATTCTGCAAAACCACAATAAAATACCCGTATAATACCGCTTTATTAAAATAAAAATATATGAAACAAACGGTTTAAAATGCAGAAAAATACGTTCATCAAATACCCCCACACTAGAACTTTATTCGTCCTCGAATAAGCAAGAAAATAAAAACTAACGAAATCCTTTTTCGTAGGAAACACGATTGCATTGAGCATATGCAACAAGCCGTTAAACCTCTAGGTGTCCCTAGTAGGACGAGTGGTGTCTCGTGAGGGTTTTCAGCAGATACTACCCACAAAATCCAAATGCAGTATATGAGGATCCTAATGTACTACATGAATGCAAAATTTTAAACAAATGGAGACTTGATTTATTTCAGAATAATTGCAACAAAATAATGTAGATCAGTTTTAGTCAACTTCTAGAAATTTTTGGTTCCTCACTAAACACAAATTTCAAGATAACTCAAGTTTTCATACATTAGATTCTAGTTTAGCCAGTTGTTTCGGTCGATAACGTAGTGCAGTCATGAAATAATCTCTTCATTGTTAATCATAGTTTTTCAAAATGGTATTTATCATTTCCATTTGTATAACAAGCCAAATCAATAAAGTCAAGAATAGCTTACTCTCTCTTTATTAAATTATATATATATATATACACCTAACCTTAGGACCAAGGTATACCACCCATGCACTGCCTCGCGGGCTTACGTGAGAGTTGGGACAGAGCTTGGCGGATTGTGCAAACCGACGTGACTATGTCAGAAAAGGTCGGTAATCCTTAGGTGATTATTTATTTAATTTCTTTATACACCTAACTCAGAATGCTGAGGCCAGATATACCATCCATGCACTGCCTCGCGGGCTTACGTGAGAAGAGTACAGAGCGTGGCGAGTGTACACACTTTCATAAGTGTGTACACCTATTGACTCTAGGTGTTTCTTAAACCATTTTTTTTAAATGAACTGAAGAGAGTTATGCAAATCAACTTAACACCACTTAACTTCAATGATTTGAAATGTCAACGCATGTACTTTAAATCTACCACTTTTTTAAACAAAGACTACAGTTTAGAAAGGATTTCATAACCATCACCTACGAATCTCCCTATATACTAACCTCACTATTATCGCTTGTAATTCAACTTTTCATTATATTTTACATTTGAAATTAGCGATTCACAAAAATTTTTATTAATTGACTTCAACTGTTTACTTACTTTGTCTTGACTAGTTAAAAATAAATCAAAGTCCTGAAAATAATGGAAAATGAGATGAAGCTTGAAAAAAAAAAAATTGAAAACAAATTTGAAAACAAATAATGAGATGAATTTTTTTTTTTGAAGTGATGCCACACTATGAAGTATGAACAAAAAAATATGAGATATGCGTCCCCCCCACACTGGAATGAGACAGTGTCCCAACTGTCAAATGGAATGCACATGCACATGAAAAAAAAAACTAAAAAGAAAAACTAAAAGAAATACAACCTGATATGTACAAGATAGTGAGTGGCTCATGCCAAATAGCTAGGTTCGTGGAGATCCACGAACTCGTCGTCCTCGTGTTGTTCGAACTCTAGAAATGGCTTCAAGCGTTGTCCATTGACCTTTGAAATGGAACCGTCCCTGGGATTTTCAATTTCAACTGCACCATAAGGGTATACGGTTTTCACAATATATGGACCTGTCCATCGAGATCTCAATTTGCCCGGAAATAAATGAAGTCTGGAATTATATAAGAGAACTTTCTGCCCTACTTCGAATGTCTTACGAAGTATGAATTTATCATGATAAAATTTAGTTTTCTCTTTATAAATGTTTGCATTTTCATACGCTTCATTTCTTAGTTCTTCTAATTCTGACAATTGTAATTTACGATGTGATCCGGCTTTTTCCATGTTAAAATTAAGATATTTGATTGCCCAAAGTGCGCGGTGCTCGAGCTCAGCAGGTAAATGACATGCTTTTCCAAAAATTAATCGGTAGGGTGACATTCCTAGATTGGTTTTAAAAGCTGTGCGAAATGCCCAAAGAGCATCTATCAATTTAGATGACCAATCTTTTCTATTTGAGTTCACTGTCTTTTCAAGAATTTGTTTGATCTGTCTGTTGGAAATCTCGACTTGACCGCTAGTCTGTGGATGATATGGAGTAGATAGTTTATGCGTGATAGAGTATTTCTTAAGAAGAGATTCAAAAGCACGATTACAGAAATGAGAACCGTTATAACTTATGATAGCTCGAGGTGTACCAAAACGAGAAAATATGTTTTCTTTCAGAAATTTGACAACAACTTTATTTTCATTCGTTCTGGTGGGAATGGCTTCAACCCATTTAGACACGTAATCCACTGCAAGGAGGATGTACAGATTTCCAAAAGAATTCGGAAAAGGTCCCATGAAATCGATGCCCCAAACATCAAAAATTTCGATAACAAGGATTGGGTTTAGGGGCATCATGTTACGTTTGGAAATACGGCCTGTTTGTTGACATCGAGCGCATTTGGAGCAAAATTCGTGAGCGTCACGAAAAAGAGAGGGCCAATAAAAACCGCACTGTAATACCTTGGCAGCGGTTTTCTTTGCTCCAAAGTGTCCTCCACATGCGTGATTATGTGAAAAAGAGAGAATACTGTGGAATTCATGTTCGGGGACACACCTACGAATGATCTGATCAGGACAATATTTAAAGAGATAAGGATCGTCCCAGTAAAAGTTTCGAACATTGGAGAGAAATTTTTGTTTATCTTGTTTTGACCAATGGGAAGGTGTTTCATTTGTGACAAGATAATTTACAATGTCGGCGTACCATGGTGCACTAGAAATAGAAAGAATTTGTTCATCGGTAAATGATCGTTGATTTGAGTGTCATCGACGTTTTCGTGCACAATACGGGAGAGATGGTCGGCTACGACATTTTCAGAACCCTTTTTGTCTCGTATTTCTAAGTCAAACTCTTGAAGAAGTAGGATCCAACGGATTAAGCGGGCTTTGGCATCCTTCTTCGTGAGTAAATACTGTAATGCGGCATGATCGGTGTAAACTATAACTTTAGAACCTACGAGATATGATCTAAACTTATCGAGGGCGAAGACAACTGCTAAAAACTCTTTTTCTGTGGTTGAGTAATTCAATTGAGCATCGTTTAGAGTTTTGCTAGCATAGTAGATGACTCGAGGAAGTTTATCGACTCGTTGACCCAAGATGGCTCCAACGGCATAATCAGAAGCGTCACACATTAATTCAAAAGGCAGAGTCCAATCTGGAGGTTGGATGATGGGTGCAGTGGTCAAGATCGATTTAAGGGTTTCAAAAGACGTTTTACATTCATCGGAAAAGTCAAATTTAACGTCTTTTGCTAAAAGATTTGAGAGAGGTTTTGAAATTTTTGAAAAATCTTTAATGAACCTTCTATAAAATCCCGCATGGCCAAGAAATGAGCGAATGTCCTTGACGGACTTTGGAGGAGGAAGGTTAGCAATAAGATCAACTTTAGATTTATCAACTTCTAGGCCATTTTTAGAGACAACATGGCCTAAGACAATTCCTCGCTTAACCATAAAATGACATTTTTCCCAATTAAGCACAAGAGATTTCTCCTTACATCGCTTTAAGACACGTTCAAAACGAAGGAGGCATTGATCAAAAGATGACCCATAGATTGAAAAATCATCCATGAATATTTCTAAGAAGTCCTCCACCATATCAGAAAATATACTCATCATACATCTCTGAAAGGTGGCGGGGGCATTACAAAGACCGAAGGGCATGCGACGATAAGCGAAAGTTCCAAAGGGACATGTGAACGTCGTTTTGTGTTGATCCTCTAACGCAATAGGAATTTGATTATAGCCGGAGTAACCATCAAGAAAACAGTAATATTCATGACCGGCTAAACGTTCAAGCATTTGATCAATGAAAGGGAGGGGAAAATGATCTTTTCTTGTTGCTGTATTGAGTTTTCGATAGTCGATGCAGACACGCCATTTTGTTTTGACTTTTGTGGGAACAAGTTCGTTATTTTCATTTTTGATCACAGTGATTCCAGATTTCTTTGGTACAACTTGTACCGGACTTACCCAAGTACTGTCAGAGATAGGGTAGATAATGTCATTGTCTAAACATTTGATAATCTCTTCCTTTACCACTTCTCTCATATTGGGATTTAGTCGCCTTTGAGCTTCGCGGGTGGGTTTAGCCTCATCGATTAAATGTATTCGATGTTCGATGATTGATGGACTAATTCCTTTAATATCGGCGATTACCCATCCTAATGCCTCTTTATTTTCCCTTAAAATTTTCAAAAGTTGTTCTTCTTGGTCCTTAAGGAGATTGGTGGCCAAGATTACAGGGAAATTTTCCGAAGAATCTAAGTATGCGTACTTAAGCTAGATTGGAAGAGGTTTGAGTTCTAATTTAGGGCGTTCTTCGGTTGAGGCTTCGATGGAAGTCAATTGATTGAATTCTAGCGAATCATAAGAAGAGTGGAGCAAATCATTTAATTCAGAAATGTATTCATCCTCGTTGAAGTTGGAATTAAAATGATCTAGGCACATATTAAGAGATTCTGTGGTATCGCTAAAATCATTTTCTACAATTGTTTGAATCATGTCAATTTCTTCTATTTCAAGATCCCTTGGTTGTTTGTTAAGATTGAAAATATTTAGTTCGATGGTTAGGTGTCCAAAGGAAAGTCGAAGTTGACCATTCCTGCAATTTATGATAGCATTTGATGTTGCCAAGAATGGACGGCCTAATATCAAGGGAATTTGACTGTTCGGATTTGAGACGGGAGCGGTCTCTAGGACTATGAAATCGACTGGGAAATAGAATTGCTCAATTTGTATCAAAACATCTTCAACTGTGCCTAATGGTTTTTTGACAGATCGATCAGCTAGTTGAATTGTGATGTTTGTAGGCTTTAATTCCCCTAGTCCAAGTTGACAGTACACAGTATAAGGTAGAAGATTTACACTCGCTCCAAGATCAAGTAGGGCATGACTAATGTGAGTGTTACCAATTTTACAACCGATTGTAGGACAACCGGGGTCCTTATACTTGATTGGGGAGGGATTCGAAAGAACAGAGCTAGTATTTGCAGTTAGAAATGCGGTCTTTGGAACGTTCGTGGCACGTTTTTGAGTACATAGCTCTTTAAGACACTTGGCATATTGAGGAATTTGCTCAATGGTATCAAGAAGTGGAATATTGATTCGAACTTGTTTGAAGATTTCAAGAATTTGGTCAAAATTAGCGGGCTTCTTCTTTTTGTTGAGTCTATGAGGAAATGGAGCTATGGGTTTATAGACTCGTTCGGTAGTTTTTTCATTTGAAGAAGAAGGTGTTATACTAGATGGTGAAGATAAAGAAACTGGAATGTTGGGGTTGCCAACATCAGAAGGTGAAGAGTGGTTGGGATTGCCAACCTTGGATGAAGAATGAGAGTTGATAGGATCGACAACAGTGGGTGTCGACTGAGTCTCAGAATTTTGAACATGGGTAGATTTAGAGAGGATGTCAGGGTTGCCGACGTGGTTGTCTACCTTCTTTCCAGACCTTAATGTGGTGACAGCATTAACTGGATTTATATTTTCGTCCTCACAAGAATTTGCTCCTCGAGTGTTATACTTTGGATTCACTACGGGTTGACTAGGCAATTTACCTTTCTCATTGATTTTCATAAAGTCCTTCATCATAATCAACAATTGTTCATTTTGTTTAGTGATTTGCTCAATTCTCGCATCTTGGTTAGTGATTTGTTTTTCTAATCGAGCAATTTCTTGTGATGGTTGAGAAGGTTGGGCTGATGAATTGAAATTAGGATTCCTATATGGTTGATTCGAAGGTTTTGTTTGAGGAGTGGGTTGAGAATTTTGAGCATTAGAAGTTGGGGCTCGATAATTCGGATTTGGTATCATCGGATACAAATGTGATGGATTAGCCACATTGTTAGGATTTGACCATGAAAAATTTGGATGATGCTTCCAGTTAGGGTTGTATGTGGATGAGTAAGGACTGTTTTGAGCTATAGCATTGATTTGGTCTTGTGTGTAGTAATGGGGTAGTCCTTCTCCTTCTTGAGGAGTTTGGGCTTCTATAGGAAGATGTGATGGGTCAATGGCATGTACTCCTCTGTTTGGAGTACGAATTGGAACACGAATTGTTTCCCATTGCATATCCTTTTCCGAATATTCTTCTAAAAATTCCCAAGCTTCCTTGTCTGTTTTTGCCATGAATTCTCCTCCGCACATTGATTCGAGTTGGGATCTTGTTTGATAGTTAAGCCCTTCATAGACGATTTGGCACAAGACATGTCTAGGGATTGCATGATGAGGGCAACTATATAACAATTGATTGAACCTTTCAAAATATTTTGAAAAAGTTTCTCCTTCATTCTGAGAGAATTGATTGATTTCAGTTCGAATTTTAAGAGTTTTGTGGAAAGGAAAAAACTTTTTCAAAAATATAGTGACGAAATCGTCCCAACTTTTAATTGAATTTTTAGGAAGAGAATTAAGCCATCTTTTCGCGCTTTCTAGAAGCGCGAATGGAATAAGCCGTAGCTTGATGGATTCATTAGAAAGTTGTTGCATTTTAGTTGTAGAAGCGTATAACTCAAATTCACTAAGAAGTTCGTATGCATTTTCAGACCCAGTGAATTTTGGTACCCCTTGGATAAAAGAATGTTTTAGCTCAAAATTGTTTCCTTCGGCAGGTGGAAATGAAATAACCGAAGGTTGAACAGTCCGTGTTGGATAGCATCGGTCTCTAAGGGATAATGGTCGGTTCTCATGAAATTCATTATTTCCAACATGTGATTTAGGCGACGATTTTGATGAACCGTGATGTGAACTGTGTTGTGAACCGTGATTGCTCATATTTGTTTGATTTAAAATTTCAGTTGATTTGTTTAAGGAAATATTTTGGCTTTCTAAACGGTTAAAATTATTTCTTGCCCAAACGCGCATAAACAAATCAAGGTGTAATAACAAAAAGTAAAGTTAAACAGTTTTCAGTTGGGCACCTTTAGAGCAGAAAATTACTTACAGAGGGGTATAGCAGTCCGTAATGGTTTGCAATTGCTCAACCTGAAATATGCTTGTTTTCTCGTTCGGCAAGTCAGTTTCCTTGAAATTAGCCAAAGCGGTGCCTTGTTTTTCTTTTTACACAATATGCAGCTCCAATCGTCACTTACTTTGCTTTTCGCTTTTATTCTCTTCAAGCTCTATTTTTTATTTACACAGCACTGAGTTTGAAATATGACGTTGCCCCTTTATTTTTATTATCTTTAAGCTTTTCACCGTTCTAAACTTCTAGTCTTTCCTCTTTCTTCTTTTTTTTCTTTTTCTTACTCTTTTTTTTTCTCTTTTTTTTTCTTTTTCGTTCCTTCAGATCCGGAGATGCAGGAAGTCGCGAAGTCGGGTCTGAGTGAGGTAGATCTCGATGGGTGGTGGAATCCGGGTAATCGCGGTTGTAGGTTGTGATTGGGTCTCGGGTCTGGGATTTGCAGTGGTAGAGGTCAGTTTAGGCGATGGGTTAGTTAAGGCAGGGTAAGGCTGGGAAGTGATGCTTGTGTGGCAGGGGTTCGTCAAGGCGATAGTAGAGGTTTTGTGTTGCGGTTTGTGGTAGAAGGATTAAGTGAGGTGGTTATTAGTGCAACAGGGGGATATGTGGCAAATGTAAGGGTGTTGTGTGGAGTTTGCAGTGGATAGGGGAGATGTTTGAATGTTTGTGGAGAGGACTGAAGTGGTTTGGCACTGGTTACTGTGAGGCAACTGGGTTGTTAGTCAGAGGGTGGTGGAACTGCAGTTCGGCAGAGGAGGCAGCAGTGAAGATGAAGTTCAGGTTGAAAGCGCAGTTGCGTGTGTTTAGACAAGTTGTTGTTTTGAGTTTGAGGTGCAAATTTCGACTGTTTATGGATTTGTTGAAGGCTTTGCTGGTGATGAAGGTGTGGATTCAGGCGGAGAAGCTCAGTGTTCGAAGCGGGTTTTGTTGCTTTCGACTGACTGTAGGATTGTAGAAGAATGGAAGATGAACTTATGAGTATGTCAAGAAACAGAGAGCAAATGAACGTGTGAATAAACGAATGAAAAAATGATGCTCGGCTACTCCCCCTTTAAAAAAAAAATTATGAACTTGAATTTATGCAGATTGTGATTTATGAATTGGTATGCGAATGAATGCTTCAATTTGAAAGCCGAGCCAAAGTGAATATGAAAATACGAAATTATGAAACTAAATGCTAGCTACTAATGTAAAAATATGCAGACAAAAATAATATAAATATGTGAAAATGATCCATGCAACAGCTAAGGAACATAAAAATGAATGTAGAACTATATATGAATGCAACGTAAAAACTAGACTTGCTACGTGAAAATGACTAAAATAGAAGCTAATCAAATAGAATTGTGAAAATGAATGCAGCGGAAAAAAAATATTTTTTTTTAAAGTAAAACGCTACTTTGGTGAAAGGAATTGAAAAACGAAAAAAAATGATTTTTTTTTTTGAAAACAAATGCAAAAAATAAATAAATTAACACGAATAGACTTAAAAAATTAGAAAAATCGAAAATTTCAAAATAGCAACTCCCCGGCAACGGCGCCAAAAACTTGTTGCGACTTTTCTATTGATTAAAAAAACACAAATTTTAATAAATTCTGCAAGCGCACAGGCGTGTAGTATGCAGGTCGAACACAGGGAATTGCGTTTTAAAACAATTGAAATTCATTTTTAAATCTTAGGCGTGTTAAACAAATTCGATGATGGTTTTGAACGGATAATAAAAACAATAATAAAAGCAATCACCCTGAAATTCCAAATTTCACTGAAACTAATCAACGAAATTTACTGTAGAATTCAGAGTAGAAATAAAAAGTACGGAAGGGAAATAAACAGAGTAAACAACTGGAAATCAAACGAACTGTATTTAAATTACTGAAAAGAGTACTAAAACAAAAATAAATAGACTACTAAAACTAATTAACAAATCTGTCCATGCTCTGAAATAAATAACATTGCTGAAAAAATAAACTAGAAGAAAGAAGTGTTGGGTAAGAGATGATCCTTCTGGTTGCTATCTCTTCTGTATTTATAGAGTTTTCCTTTGAAAATATCAGTCCAACTTTTCACAAAAGAATGGGTCCACATCACTTGCTCTGCCGAAATATACGTACTGATCTATTCAAGCTTCAATTGATGAAAGAAAATAATGTGGCCACGTGGTCATTGCTTGAATTGGTCCATATTGCTTTGAATTGATGTTTGCTACTTTGAGAATATGCAGCCAATATTTACTAAATCAAAGTTTGTGCATGCTTTGCCACGTCATTGATTGAAGAAAATATATGTTGAACATGGTTGGTCCCCACTTGCTTGAATTAATTAAATTTGTTCCATGCTTTGAGTTTGAGCACGTGACTTGCTTTATTAAGTTGGAAATGGGAGTAATTTGAGATATATATGATTTGTTCCTCATGTTGCTTGCACCCATATGCTGAAGTGAGAACGTGAACTGACTCATTACGCCGAAATATACATGTCTTATTGCTTGATTTATTTGGTGCTCAAAATGTTGCTCTCTTTGCTGCGTGACTCTTGAACCAATGGACGGCACAACCGGTTAATTTCAACGTTGCACTTCGGAATCTATATTCTGCAAAACCACAATAAAATACCCGTATAATACCGCTTTATTAAAATAAAAATATATGAAACAAACGGTTTAAAATGCAGAAAAATACGTTCATCAATATGATCCCGAAGTTTTCTATTGTAGTTTATCGCTATGTAAGGATAATGCAAATGGAGGTGTCCAATCATGGAACTAGATCGGAGTCTGCACTAAAGAAGTCAAGTGCAATATACTAGTTCGGAAGTGAAATTCATATGATCGAGAAAGTGGTCAGATCGATATTGCGTACAGATGATATATGTACATCATACGGGCTTAAGTATAATTGTGTATTATGTTTTTGGCTTGTTGGAATTTTGGGAAAGGATTCCTCAAATTATTTGAGGTAGTATGGATAATCGGCTAAGTAATAACTTGAGGCTATTGAGCGAAAGGAACACTTAGTAGTTTATTTATCATCCTTATGCGATGAGAAGATTTTTGGTTAGGGAAAACCATTGGCCTACTTTGTTAATAAACGTAATATTGTTAAGTATTATTGTATGGTTGTTTCTTAGACTGTTTGTGTTGGAATTTCAAGGACGAAATATTTTAAGGAGGGGAGAATGTAACGACCCGAAACTCCAAACACTTCGTATTTAAATGTCTGAATTATTCAAATATTTGTGTCCAAAATTAAATATGATTAAATATGATTTTATAACCTTGTTAAACACTTTTAAATTAATAACTAATGCTAGAAAACTTATTTTTGAAATGTGTTTACAAAAATATACACGTTGGATAAATACTGAAAATGTGATTGGAAAACGTTTTATTAAAAATCAACCTTTTATTCAATAGAAGTTGTGTAAATATATTGCAACTTGAATAGTTATAATTTTTAAACATATGATAAGAATTAAACACATATTTTCCTAAGCTAAAGATTAACTAAACTAAAGTATTAACTAGCAAAAGTAAGTGGAAACATAAGGACTAAAAAGACCCGTAAATCAAGGCACCAAACATGGAATGTATGAATGTGTAAGAGCATGGTCTTACATGCTTAACTTTATGGATAAGGAGGGGTTTATTCAAAATTTTCCTCTCATTTCCTAATAATATACAAAGGCATGCATACACACTCATATTTTCACAAACTAAATCACTTCTTCACTCTTTTCTCCTTTTCATTTCTCCTTTCTTTGGCCGTTTATGCTATGGGGAGTTAATGGCCTTTGGCCATGGGTTTTAAGGGAGGGAAAGGGGTTAGGTGTGTGCAAGGAGAGGTGGAAATGCCTAGGGCCGTGAGTAATGGAGAAAGGGAAGATGACCGTAAGCTTTTAATGGATAGAGGAGGAGGTGCATATGCTTTGGGACGGGAGAGAATGATTTTGGGTGATGCTTTAATGAAGTATAAGATGTTAATGAAGTATTATTGTGATTGTATGTTGGTAGGAAGAGATTGGTTGGAGTAAAAGTGAGTTGATCTCACTTTGAATCAAGTTATTAACTTGATAATATTACTTGATATTTGCTTGTTACATCACTTGATAATTTCTTGTTAATCACATGTTAAAATTCTTGCTATATTAATATAATAGACATTAACTACTTAAAGTTAAGGGTAAGTTTGGCTCACATCCCTAATAAGTTTCAAAATAAACAAAACATCCTTCACATACAAAACTTACATTTCCGCCCCCTATTTTCAAATTCGCGCAGGCAAAAATACACAAATACCCTTTACGTTTTTAACATTTCAAATGCGTATAACTTTATGTACAAAAACCGGATCAACAAACTGTTTTCACCAAAAAATCACAAATTTTGTGATCTTTGAAATGAGATCCATTGTTGATACCAAAAATTCATATTTATATTAAATGTGCAATTATTTCAAATATTTGCAGACAATTCAGCAACTTTTAAACCTTTCTGATTTTTTTTTCAAATTTACAAAATTTATAAATAATTGCAGATATTTCTGCAGCTATATGGTATAGTTGCATAAATGTCTGCAACTATTGGGTATAGTTGCAGAAATTTATGCAACTATACGGTATAGTTGCAGAAATATCTGCAACTATTGCATATAGTTGCAGACATTTCTGCAACTATTGCATATAGTTGCAGAAATGCAACTATTGCAAATAGTTGCAGAAATATCTGCAACTATTGCACATAGTTGCGAACATTTCTGCAACTATTGCGTATAGTTGCAGAAATATCTGCAACTATTGCAAATAGTTGCAGAAATGTCTGCAACTATTGCGTATAGTTGCAGAAATGTCTGCAACTATTGCGTATAGTTGCAGAAATATCTGCAACTATTGCATATAGTTGCAGAAATGCAACTATTGCTAATAGTTGCAGAAATGTCTACAACTATTGCGTATAGTTTCAGACATTTCTACAATTATTGCTTATAGTTGCAGAAATGTCTGCAACTATTGTGTATAGTTGCAGAAATTTCTGCAATTATTGCGCATATTTTTGCAGAAATTTGTTGCGATTATTCATAACTGCAAATATTGAGAATATCATATTTCATAAAAAAAAAATGTTTCATCTTTAATATTATTGCAGTTTACCATTAAATCGAAAAATAAGAAGAAGATTCAGCTCCACAGTGAAACGTAAGGGTAATTTGGGAAAAAAAATGGTGGAAAACAGAAACAGGGATGTAGAAAATATATATTTTATGACAGGGACCCGCTTTGAATTTAAGTTTCGTTTTAAGGATGTGTTGCTAATTTTCACTAAAGTTAAACCCTTTATTATATACTTTAAAAAGTATACAAATTGTTAAAGTGGTTGCTTACTAAACCATTGAATTATAATAAGTTTATTTGTACATTTAAAATGGATATATTGATATGTATATATATTCATACATTTTTGGAAGTAGTATGGTTGGAACTTGGAATCATATATATATGTATAAAATAACATGATACAAAATATTGGATTTAATACAGTATTGTTCGTATAGCGATAGTCGCTATAAACGCACTTTGAATCCCTTAAACTATAACTTATGAAAATGGTGATTTAATAACATATATTAATAATAACTTGTTTGGTTATTATTTACACTTCTATAAGTGTTTAGAAAAGCAAAAATATATTTTGGAAAGTTATAGAAGAAGTAAATCATAGTAACAAAAGATTGAGTTATAATAGTCGCTATAGCGGCACTTTTACGATAACCTGTTTTTGAAAATAAAGCCAATTTTTGTAGAAACTTTCTTAGGGATTTATTTACAAATTAACCAAATAAATAATATATTATTCTTATTGGGAAAGTTTTGAAGCCTAATTCATTTTATAGCAAGTTGAACAAAGTGCAAGAAGTTATAGCGAAATAGTCGCTATAAGTGTAGTTCGGTAAAATGCCCTATTTTCGGGAAATTCTCTATAATAATTATAAGGTATTATTTGGGGATTTTATTCATGTTTTCCAAGTACCCAAAGTATACTAACTATTGTAAAAAGAATGGATTTAAAATAAATTGTTAAGGTATTAAAAACTAGACACAAACTTGTAATAAAAATGTGATGGAACTAGAAACAGAACTTCAGGCAGCACTTTTAGAAGTGCTACCATTGTAAGTTGAAGATGTAAAATGTTTAAAAATGATATTTAAATTTAATATTTTTTAAATCGTTTTAGGATTGTTTTCTAACTTATAATAGAGTGTTTTAAAATTGGTTTCAAGTTTAAATAAATTTTAAAAAATTAATCATGAATTTCTAAACTAAGTAGTTTTTAAAATTAAAACTTGGTTTTCTATTTATTTCAAAATTCCTTATTTTTATGTAATATTCTATATAAATAACTATCATATATTTTAATTAGTTTTAAAAGTATTTTAACATATTAATAAGTATTTTAAATATATTTCTATATACAAGTTTTAAATATTAAATTAAGTATTTTATAAATATAATGAATGGAGTTTGGATTTTAACACTTAAGTTAAAATTATTTTATGGAATCAACTAAAAGTGTATTGCCATATTTAATAAGTGTGGATATGCTCTGATCTTTAAATAAATGGTTAAAGTTATTAATGGATAAGTAAAGAGTTTTAGGTTGTTGTAAACAGTGTTTTAAGCAACACTAGTTTTTAACCCTTATTATTGATTATACATGGGAATATAATTAGATATTTACTAATGGATATTTAGTAGAAAAATACAAGTAAATGGTTTTGGGTTTGTTGTGACAAACGTTTTGAGCAACACTTGTCTTTAACCCTTAAAAATAAATAAATCTTTAAGAAGGGAGTTTTAAAGAAGAATGTTTTCAAAGTATTAAATGTTTGGGTTTGTTGTGGCAATTTTTTTTAGCACAACTTGCCTTTAACCCTTAAATGTAATTAATCCTTTAAAAGGACAGTTTTAAAGATAATGATTAAATGGAATGGGTTTGGGTTTGCAGTAAACGATGTTTTAGCAACATTTGATTTAAACCCTTAAATTATATTTCGAGAAGAAATATTATAAATCTTTAACAATTGAATTTTAAAGATAATAACAAGTATTGAAATCTTTTATAAAGAGATAGAAAATGTTATATCTTTAATTTATAAAAGAAAAGGAGTTTATTATAACAATGTTTTGGTAGCAATTATTTAATATCTTTGATTATATTTCAAGTAAAACTTGTTAAACGATTTGTGAATACACTTATACCATTGGAATAAGTATATGAATACTTTTTAAGTGTTAAAAGAACAAATTAATAGTTAAATTTATAAAGGCAAGTATATATCTTTTATAAAGAGAAATCCAATATATTTATACAAGTATATGATGGAAGTTTTAATTAATAAAAGAGTATTATAAAGGGAAGTCTTGATTTATAAAAGAGATGTTTTATTAGATAAAAGGATGTTTTACTAATAAAAAGGGTCTTAATTAATAAAGGATAAACTAATTATAAAGGGATTAAAATTCGTTTATGTGAATTGACCATGCCTTGGATGAAATGGTAGTGTAGGTGTGTTTACTTGCTTATGAGAAAGTATTCCGGACTTAGTTCCCTTATGCGATCATTCTCGTTATTGTTGAATAAGACCAAATTCATGTACTCGGTCTTGGAGAGATGGGGATTGGTGAGTGTTCTACTTATTGAAAACCACTTCAAGGCTGAGATACGAGTTCTCTGTTTTGGAGTAAATGATGGAAACCATGTGTGGTTCTGGAATCTGTTGAGATGATGGAATCAGCCAAATGAATTCATTATCTGATCGAGTTTTGTTGAAAACTCATGCGAAGATGCTAAAAGTGATCTTGACATTGAGATGGCTAAAAACCGAGTAGGCCCATAGCCAACGGGGTTTAACTAACCTCAGAGGGTACTGATCAACTCTATAATCTAGAGTATGCTCATTAATTTTGCTAGCGGGAGTTGATCATGTTCGGAACACGTTCTCTACGTGAACCAGCTATGACTTCCTTATTTGGTATATTTTATCTAGAGATATACGGTACTCGGAAGGTACTTTTAAACCCTTGCTAAGAGACTTGCCTCGGGGTACCGAGGACCCTCCAATGGAAAAATCCATTTATACGAACGTCCCATAGCGGTTTTTGATTGTATACCAAAATATGCTATCAAATGTAATCAATGTTACAATTTTAGCAATGATTTATATTTATATTAAACACCCTAGAAATTATTATAATATCACCAAATTTTCCTATAAAATGGTTCGGTTATCGTAAGGTAAAAACCCGTACGTGTTAATTTGCAGCGTGGTCTTACGAGACACCTTTATTCTTTAAAGGGTTTTACAAATATAGCAATTCAAATTACTTGAGTCTTCTCACGCTAGTTTACCAGACTAATCTGGGTGTTATTTTTCTTATAATGCTCCGATAAGCCTCGTGTATATTTCCAAATATCATGGGCGATTCATTGGAGCTCAAGTAGAGGAGCTTGATGATTACCTATCGTAGATTTTATTTCCGTTGCATTACTTTGTTTATTTTTATATCAACAATTGTGAGGATAGGTTCTTATAATTGCCCAGGATGATGATAGGTTAGTTTACTCTGATTATTGTGTCTATACAGTTTTGCTTTGTAAAAGTATCATTTTGATATTATATGTTATCATTCTGTGGTGAGATTCTAATATTGTGTTCTCCTCTTTCTTGTTCTTTTTCTCTTCTTCTTTTATTTTATCCTAACGTTCTACATTTCCGACACTTGGGTGCTCAACACGTGAATACTGTAGATGTATTAGTGTCGACATTTGGGGGTCGAAAAGACAATCTTTACAACCTCACAATCCTCACAATCCTCACAACCCGGTAATGACTAAAACAGAGTATATGCAGCAGTGCTTTGTGGTTTGCTACCATTAGGAGCATCATTCCTCGATCTAGAGTCAATATTTACAGTTTTGGTATATGCGCAAGAATGGGGTGATGGCTGGTGCACATTGTTTGGAGCCTTATTCCAAGGGATGATGTAATCAGGTATGCCATATCAGTGGGGTAGTCGGCTATGTATGGTAGGGGTGCAATAAGTTCTTGTTAATCTCAGTACATTTTATCTAGAGGTGTACTGCGATGGGCAGTACCCCAGTAGTCCAGTCATTGATGGAAATCCAATCTCCAATACATGCCCTATGGATTTGGTTGTATACCTACTTGAATTTAATTAATATAACAACCTCGGCTATGATTAATATTGATTTTTCCCCTAGATGCTATGATAATATCACTGGATTTTTTATAGAAATGTTTTAGTTAACATAAGGTAAAAACCGATCCGTGTTTATGTACGGTGTGGTCTTACAAGATACCTTTATTTCTGAAAGTTTTTTATAACACTAAGTAATTCATTTTATTGTTTTACTCACGTTGGTTTTACCAGATTAACCCGGGCATTGTTTTCTTATATTGCTTGTGTCAACCTGAGAATATTTTTTCAGATTTAGTTGGACACTTTGGAGCTTTAGGAGATGAGCTAGAAGCCTTCAAGAGGTACTTCATTATTTTTTTTGATCTTCCATTGTTTGTTCTTGTTGAAATTATCAGTGATTGGAAGGACATATTGTTATAACTGTTAAGGCCGGGGATGGGTTAGCGTTGTACTTTGATTTATGTATGTATATTAAAGTCTCTTTCTTTTTTTAAAGACTTGTTTAGAATTATATATTACTCATTATTGTTTTTGTGATTGTGTCTTCCTTCTTCTTTTCTTTTTGTCCAATAAGTTGTCTTTCCGACACTTGGATGCTCGACATGTGAATATCGTGGATGTATTAGTATCGACTACTGAGTGTCATAGAGGTGGGTTATTACAACGGGTAAGACTTTGGTTCTGCCTAAAATGGTTAACCAAACACATCAACCAACCAAATCATTACCTATAAGGTAATAAAGGGCTCAAGACTAAATCAGTACCCAAAGAGTGATAAGAGTCGAAAAGAATCAAAGCCAAAAGCATCATCCAAAGAATGGTAAGAGGTAAAAAGAATCAAAGCCTAAATCATCACCTAAAGAGTGGTAAAGGGCAAAAGAAATCAATCACACAAGTTTAAAACTATCCTAAAGATGGGTCAAAGCAATCTTCTAGAGGAAGAACAGTCGAACACATTTAGTTCTGCATTAAGGCAAGGTTAAAGTACCCTTTAAAGAAAGGATCAAGAACTATCTATTATCCATAATTGAAGATTTTAATGTTAGATATGGACATCTGAGAATTATAATTTATTACTTGGGCCTAGGACTTCATTCTTTGAAATATTGAATTAGCTCTTAGTCCTTGATTCCTAAATTGGAATTCGAATTATCAATTAAAGGGAATCTCCGTTAATAGTTGGATTTCTCATCTTCTTACCAAAGGGAATCTACTCTTATTATCGAACGTATTTCTGATCTTCTTACCAGATGATATTCTAGTCTTATTATCAAATATTTCCAATGAAATTTTGGTCCTATGGTCGGATGGATTTCCGGTCTTATTATCAATTAAGTCTATCGTCTTCTTGCTGGATGACTCTCTAGTCTTTTGTCAAAGCGGACTAGTGACTATTTACGCTTATGTGATAAAGAAAAAGTCATTGAACAAACATTTACTCTAAAAAATAGCAAGGATAATGATATTTAAAGCAACGGTTATTTTCCTATAAAGGAAAGAGGAGAAAGCAAATTTATTTGACTTGTCTAAAGTTTCGCTTATAATTATATTGGAAAATGAATTTGAAACCAAGTTTTCAATTTTTTAAGGATTGACAAGACAACTTTTTCACAAATGTTCTTCAACGTTTGCAAAACAAAATTATCAATTTAAGAAAGAAATAATTTCTCAAAGTTATGAAAGCTATAATTGTTTACTGTATGTTTCTTCAGAAGGAAAAGAGAGGACGACCTAAAGCAATCTACGAGGGAATAAAGAACAAGCAAATCCATGCTTAATCAAAGCCTATGTATCATATGGAATTGGACTAAAGCACTGAAGTAAGTTGCAAATCTCAAATAATTCATCAAGTTCAAATACAAGGCCAAAATAAAGGAAAAAATTACAAAGTCTAGTCTAGGTATTAATCGTTCAGGTACGAATTTATCTACCATTTTACATTTTATGCATCACATACAAAAGTTACAGATAAAAAGAAAGATTAATCAATAAGAAAATTCAGTCAAGAGTTTCCAAGCGACATCACTTCAGTTATCCTCCATTAGGAATCAAGGTCTTGCACTTTTTCCTTCAAGTCTTCAACATCCGAAGAAGGTTCGGTGATGTAATTAATCGCCACATCCAAAAATTCCTTAAGTTTCTTCTCCTTCTTCCGGATAGTATCCATGTCATCAAAGAGCTATTTTGAACCTTTAGTGCATTGTCGAACGTTTTATTAGCTCCTTTAAGAGCTTTGACTTTGCTCTTTAATTCTTTAAATTTCTACTTAGGAGCATATTTCTCACGTCCTAACTCCTCAACTCGACTTTAGTATTTGTTGAGATATTCTGAAACTTTTTCATCCCACTTTCCTTTTTAAAATTGGATGCATTCATATCTAAATATTTGGCACCATCTGGAGATTTCCCCATGATCTAAACCCAAATGACGGTTTAATAAGGAAGGGAATGCCTCATTGCCAGCTAGAGATTCGGACCTTGTCATTCTCGTAGGAGTAGAAGTGGGAAGGTTGGACTTGGCTCCACTTGCAATAAGTTCCAAAGATTAACAAGATACTTAACTCTTCAACAAGTCTTAAGTACTCTCTTTCAACTATTGAATCCCTTTATCTTTCTATTTAATTTTCTCCTCTAAGCTCGAGGTCATCTCTTCCATGCCACTTAATGTTGACCTCAATTTATAATACTTATTGTACCATTTATGTGCTTTTGAGTTATCCAGAAGCGGTAAGACTAAAGCACCTTGAGAAGAATGTCCCTTCTTGATGTCCAACGGTATTTTAGTTTTAATATTATCTAGTTGAGAAAGAAGATCTGGATCGCTAAATGCAGCGCCAATTGACTCTCCTATTTAAAATAAATAAAGGGAAACAAAAATCAATACATGAAGAAGCGTGCTCTTTTTATTGATAATAACAAGATTTACAAGCATGAAGAAGGTCAAATTACATTAATAACACAAACTTTAAAGTTTAGAAATAGCAGTTTGAGCCTTTTTAAGCGAACCCACGGACATAGAGATAGAGTTGAAGGAAATATTAGATCCTTAAGAAGTACTAACTGATGGGAACTGGTGGTAATTCCACTTCCCAACAAGGGGGCTGGCTTCTCCATGCAGCAATTTAGCGTAATTAGTTCGTACAACTTTAAGTAAATTGTCCTTTTCATCATCTAAGAAATCAAAATATAAATGGGGGAGTTGTGTGTAAATTTCTTCAAGGTCTCCAAGAAAGCAATATTTTGCCAACTGAGAGGTTTGAAGATTAACGATTTCTCCTTAAAGTCTCATTTTAACTTGGCAAATTTACTTAATAATTCTTTTGAAATGGGAGTGCCCAGTGGTTCCTTAACCTATATATTTCAAGAAAAACAAATTAAGCTATAAAGAAATGGAAATTTCAATACTTATAAAGATCATTTGAGTTACATTATACAACAACGAAATTACTTAGGTTCATACAATATGGACCCTTTGTAAAACTCAAAAATGAATTTCTCCTTATTAAACTTAACATTCTCAAGAGGAACAGTGTTAGGGGAAAGAAGGATTATCGCAATCCTAGAAAGCGGTTCCAGCAATCCCCGGATGGGGATCGATCCCATGATCACCTAAATACCTACTATGAAGACGTCCACGTAAACCCCACACTTATCCTCTAAGAAGGAAAAGTCGGTCAAAACATTCCTAGAATAGACTTTGTAAAGGAATTCCACTAAATTATCCCTATCTTCAATAAGCATTCAGAGGAATGTGGTTAACTCCGCATTCTCCTTTAGGACTCTTTCTCGATGAAGGTGGGATCTTCCCAAGAGCAGTAGTGCCCAGTTTTCTTTGAAGTTTTTCAATCGATCAACATAGATACGAAGACACCTATGCTTCTTAGATAAGCTATTATAATCTTTAACCGCTCTCTTAATCTCTATATTTAATGGTTGCACTTTCTTCTCACTCTTCTCATGCAAAATATCAAAGTAATATTTGTTTCTTTTTCTTAACTAAAATAATAATTTTATTAACTAAATCTAACATATACCTATGTGCATGTAAAGATGACAAACTATATACTTGTACCGTAGGAGCTTATGAAGCAGAAATTTGGATTTCCTCCTAGTTCAATTCTCTGCTAGCAGTTGGAGCATCCTTTGCTAGGGCTTTATGAGAAGCATCATGAGGCCTAGGAAGATCCGGGAGATCTCTATCAAGAGTAGATAGGCTTAAGTCATGACCACCTGATTTGCTACCACCATTTCCCGATCCTACTGAATCCTTATTTCCATCACCCCAATCTTTATCATCATTGTCATCATTGTCATTCTTATTCTCCTCGTTATCCTCCCTTTCATCATTTTCTTTATCTTCACCAAGCGGAGGGTCATCAAAAGAAAATAGCTTTTGAGGATTAATAGGATCCTCTTCTAGGAATTCGTCTTGAAGTGACCTAGGAAACCTTTCTAGTTTGAGGTCAAATTTCCTTTTAAATTTATCATTTAAATCTGAGAGTGAAGGAAAGTCTAACTTTGAACATTTCCCTATGTTATCATGATATGCAATGAAGAGGGCATTCTTGTAGCACCGTTCCCTAATTTTGGGGAGGGCCTGATTGATATAGTTAGAAACTTTCTTTTTAGTATCTTTAACAATGTTGTTTTCATAGACAAGGGTGGCATCTTTGCTTTCCAAATAACTAACTATTTGATCTTTTCCTTTTTTGGCTTGCCCAATCTCTGTCTCCAAGGCTTTCACCCTCTCCTCGGCTGCTAGCCTACTTTTTCTCTCCTTATCCAAGTTAGAGGCAAACTTGTCCTTTTCTGAGATGACATTATTCTTTTCTGTTGCAGCATCAAATACTTGACCCTCAAGGAACTTAACTTTTGTTATTAATGAAGAAATCCGCTCTTAAGATCTAGAACATAGCTTATATATTCTTGAGAATATTGTTGGAGGAAAAACATGTGTTTGACAACCTAAAATGGGTAACATGCATATAATAAATGAAGGAATACAGAACCAAACTTGTATATTAAAAAAACATACCATAAGAAGTTGTTGAAAAAGGATGTAAAGGTGATCCCTAGAGAAGGTAGAAGTGGCATTAGAGAAACAATCGATAGGGATTAAATAAATTAACAAATCAAACCCTCAAAATCGAAAGGGATGCTTTGAACAAAAGCTTCGGAGGGAAGAGATTCAAAGGGAGGAGGAGTCGGGCCTAACTCCTAACACATATGTTGAAAAGCGAAAGCAGACGTGGGAATCATGATATCTATAAAAGAGCTTGGAGTGGAACCAACCTTTACAGTCAAGAGGATTCTGGACAAGCAAATCAGGATCAGTAGGGCTGGACTCTTAGTGGACTGAGGCTACGTCTAAGTTTGATTCTTCTTCTATAGTAATGAGGGTTTGGCCTTCTCCCAAACGAGGCCTCTTGTTAGCGAAAAGCTTAAGTCACATGATAAATCGTTGGAGCCCCGTTTTCTTCTATATCTCTCGTTTCAATATCCTGGAGCATTTTAGTAATAGAGTCGTTGACGAGGGAAGAAATTTAAGAGCAGCCAATGTAGAAACATAAGTCTTAGCATTTTTTGATTTAGATGTTGTAACCCTAAGAGTAGAACCTAAATCAGAGAAAAAATCATAAGATGGTGATGCAGGAAACTTTGTTGAAAATTAGAATAAGAGCTTACCAGAAGAGTCATAGATAATGGAGTAAGATTTAGAAAAAGAATCTTATTTACTAGCAACCATGGCTTATCTCGCGTGAACATCTTTCTTCACCACAGGAGGTTCCTTAAGTAGCTTGTAGTTCCCCAAGATCAAGGAGTATTTTCTTTGATTGACAGCAGTTATGATCCTACGCCTGTCTCCTATAGTTTGGGATGCTAAGCTCAAAGTACCAAATGTATCAACAATAGAAGGATTTGTCTCTTTAGAGGAAAGATCCGAAAATGAATGATCATTATAAGACAACAATAAAATATAGTATAATTAATAAAGGAAAAGACGATACGACTTACTAGGAACAGAGAAGGACCCTTTAATTTAGGAGTATGACTCTTAACATAGAAGAATTGGTTCTCCTGATCTCTAGATTTGTTAGTCAAGTTAATTATTAAACTTTTTTGTAGGAGAAGAGGATACATAGTACTCATTGGCTGACTCACCACTTTAATGGGAGTTACTAATTAGGGAAGGATATCAACATCGAGAAGAAGGAAGTTCAGCTTCCCTAGCCAAAATTTCAAGGCAGCTCAGATAAGTATAGGAATTGGATATTAAATGTATCAATGTAATTCCTAAGTGATCCAAGTATCTAACAAAGAAGTCAGAAAGAGGTAGGTAGCCTGAATGCCAAATATGGATTGGCATGAAAGCAAAGAAACCATCCGTAGGATTATGTATCCTCCAGGATGGTCTCACCACTCTGACCTCCACATTAGTAATTCGAAATTGCTGTAGGATAGTGTTGACCTCATCCTAAGTGGTTATTAGAGATTGGACGAGCCTATAAGCTCCTTTCTTAGAGGGCAGATACGGTTTGGAGCCCTTATCGGATTTGTTGCTTACCATTTATCTACCAGAAGATATTACACAAGATCATTGAAGTATTTTATAAGAAGTTTGAAATACTTTGTTAAACATAGGTGGAATTCCTAAATAAAGGCATAAAAGTAAACAATTAGGTGTCTAACTTATAAACACTTAATAAATTGAAAATCAATACTTAATAAATTGAAAACCATTTAGTTCATAATAGAATGCGAAAACCGTGAATGGTTATCGAATTTATAACAACTTAATAATACACTAAGTAGTCCATGTCTAGATACCGAACCTATAATGAGGTGATGAGTTCGTAGGAATTTAGCATGTTCATAACCAAATCGAGAACTTATTAATAACTATTGAGTCATGGCTGGATTTTGAGTTCATGACTAATTGTTGGGGTCCTATTAAGTTATTGCACTTACAACACCTTGTTAAGATTACAATAAGGTATCGAACCTGTAACTCGTTGACGAATCCGTAACAAAATATAAAGTGTATAGATAATTAGTGAGTTTGGAATTATTTAAAAGTGCTTCAACCTATTATCGAGTTTATATAATGTCAAATACATAAATAGTTGATGAATTTATAACTACCTGAAAATGCTGTAATTACTTTTCAAACCTATAGTATAATATCAAATTATACAGGATAATAAGCGTTTAACCACAAAACAACCCTTTAAGTAGTTATCGAATTTATAGAAGGTTAGTAGCTTACTATAAGGATGCCGAGCTTGTAACTAAAATAACGATCGTTCAAGTAGTTGTTAGGTTTATAACTGGGTATCAAATTTCTAACTAGCTACCGAACCTCTAATTGATTATCGAGTTTATGGCTACTAAGTGAAAACTTAAATAGGTATTGAATTTCAATTTAGTTGTCGAATTTCCAAAAAAACGATAAATTCAGAACTAGAGATTAACTAGTGACAAGTTATCAAATTTTAAGTAGGTATCGAGTTTTTAGCAGTTAACTGGATTTTTAAACACATGTCGAGTTCCTAAATAGATATCGATCTTATCATCATGAAAACCCCAGAAAATTATCTGATTTCTAAAAAACATTTCTGAATCCACAGTAGTGTTTATTAAGCTTCATTCGATTAACAAGAAATATACCGCAATCACTATTTGAATTTAAACATTAAATTTCTCAAAATAATATCCCGATTCAATCTCGAGAAGCTTATAAAAACGACAATCCATAAAGCCCTAATTTTGAAGATAAAATTTCCCTCTTTTGTCTTTCATTTAAATTAATTAGAAATAGAAGTCATACCTTGAAGTCAAGCTTGAATGCTATGGAGATTGAAACCTTTTGATTAAAATGCGGAAATTAAAATTGCAGTTTCAAGATTAGCTTGTAGGTAAAAGTTTGAAGAAGAAGAAGAAAATGGGTATTTATAGAAGGAAATAGCATCAATATGAAGCATATATTTCAATTTAAATAGAGGAATGGGATCAAAGCAGAATACCAATAGGTGGAAAATGTCAATATCGAGGCGCTAACTTGAAAATTCAACATTATACTAAAGTGTAATGCTGTTTTTTTACATAGAGGGGGTAAATGTTACTACTGACATACATATCGAGTATTTAGAGGGAATGTATCAAGTTTGACAATGATAGGGGGTATCAAACAAGAAGAAAGCAGGGTTATCAAGCACTTAATGTTAAACAAAGAGCAGCGAGCTTCAAATACTTGCAAAGAGATGTTGAATGTTTTAAAGCAAAGGGTTGTCGAACCTCTACAATAGGAAGGGTGTCGCATGTATAACAAGGTATCAAACGATTAAAGATGCCGAGCTCCAAGTGTTCAACAAATGCAAAAATTGTCGAACTTGAATAAAGAAAAGGAAAGGTATTGAGCCTCAACAACCATAGAGTTATCGACCATGAAAGGCAAAAGGGGTATCAAACCTTCAATAACTTCTAAAGATTTCAAGCGTATGATAAGCATAGGTAATGTCGAACATTGACATCAAATCAAGAACTCGAGTCCATAAGGTAATGAAGGTGCTGAATTAACAAATTCGTATAGATATCGAACCACTACAGTAAAGAGTGTTGTAAAATAAGTAATAAGAAGAATGTCGAGCATTTAAACTCAGAATGAAGGTGTCAAGCTTCTAGAGATAATGAGTCTACGCTACACCAACTGTCATCAAGCTACTACCATAATAACTATTGTCGAGTACCTACCATAACAAAGGCTATTGAGTAGCTACCAAAGGGAGATAGTACTGTTGAACTTATAAGAATGAGCAATGTCGAGCTTTTTCAATAACTGACATGATACTGAGTCTTTAATCAATGTCGAGCCTTTGCAGCTATAGTTGTAGTAAAACATATAAAAGCAGTAAGAGGGTTGTGAACTTTTATAAACATCAAGGGATGTTGAGATTCGAAAGATGTAACGAATACCGAATATCTATAATGAGATGCCAAAGTTTAACAAGATGGAGCAATCAGAACCATTATTGGATTCAGGGTCGTGCCATGTGTCAGTTTTCCCACATAGGAACACCTCTATAACCAGGCCCCTACTGACATCCAAAGTGAGGCAAATTCTTCTTCCCTTATTTTCTTACATTTTCAAAGTTGTTACCCTAAATCAAATTAGGAATTTTAGAGCGATTGTACTTTTTTGACATTTTGCACATAAGGATTTGGACAATGAACTTTACATAGCATACTTCAAGTGACTAAAAATATTTAACAGATTATTGAACTCATGACATACATATGGCTTCTTGTAGTTGACTCAGATCATGTGCATATATGTTTCATTCTTTTGGGCTTGAACTTGAACTTTGACTTGCATACTTCTCTTGAGCTTTGCATAAGGCTACCCAAGCCTTATCCAAACTTGGATTACCCTACTTTGCATATTTAGGTTAACAAAGAAATTTGATAACAATAGCAATATGTACTTATTAGATGGGTTTAGTTCTTTTGAGGGTAAAACCATTCCAGTTATTCGAGTAGTCTCGAAGGATACTGTTATATGCCGGTCACGTATTTCTTAAGTTTCTCACATAAGACTTATGTCTGACTTGTGGTTTTATCTTTCGCTTAATTCCTCTGGTGATTTTTCAAGCAGTTTGAGAAAGGCATCTTTTCATTAACATTCTTTGGAGCTTTAGGAGTCGAGCTAGATGTTTTCACCAATCGTAGTATTATTATTTCCACTACACTACTATTATGTATATATCAACATTTTGGATGGACATACTATTATAACTGTCTAGGCTGATGACAGTACATATGGTAGTAACTCTGAAATGCTGCATATCTTAGAGTAGCTCTTTGTACTGTCTTTTGATATTATATATTATCGTTCCATTGTGAGATTCAGATGTTTTTGTCCTTTTTCTTGTTCCTTTTCTTTTGACCTTAATAATTTATCTTTCTAGTACTTGGTGCTCGGAACATGAATTATTATGGATATATTAGTGTTGACATTTGGTGCTTGAAAAGTCGGTCGTTATAATAAGCAAATATGATATAGTTTTAATGAAAAGAAATGGTACAAATAATTGTTTTTACCAGGAACTGCTTAAAATAGTAAAGTTGTAATTTAAAATTGTATAAGTGATATATTCGGCCAAACTTTCAAACCACTAGATAACGTGGTGTATGAACATTAATATTCAAATGATTTGATATTAATTGCCGACTGGTTACACCTATGATTCACACAACTGAAATGTTGAATGCTCCGAAATACCATACGATTGGAATAAATTATAATTGTTATAAATTAATTAATACTCATGAAATATTAATTAAATTTTATTTTATTTATTTGAATCAATATTTTATAAGGTGTGTATATAAGAGTTATATTTGTACGTATCAATATACGATACCGATAAACATTTAAATTGGATTTAAAATGTGTAAATATCGATTTGTTTTGGAAATGTATATGGGCACATATGCCCATAGGGATGGCTGGTCATAAATAAAGGGGATGTGTGTGATATTTATTTGAAATATGGGTTTTCAGTTGGTAAGAAGCAGAGGTCAACATGGAGATCCGATTCCCCTATTTTAACTCCATTATCTTATCTATATAAACCATCCATCCTATTACTTTTAAACTTTTACTTTTTTCCTCCTCGTCCATCTAGTTTAAGCTAAAAATTCTAAGATCTCCCCCTCCTTTATGTCCAAATAAAATAAAATCTATATCAAAAGATGTGGTGATCTCTTTAGTTAGTTGCTTTTTTGGAAGATTACGGATTCGATCTAAGAAGTTTTGGATTTAGCATTCAAGGTGCACATTCAAGGCCATGATACTGGTAACATCTAATTCATATGTGTAGATTCCTTAATATATCACAAATTTATATATTTATTCGCTATCGAATTAATATACACATACATACATATTTAAATTAAAAAAATTAATATATACATGCATAATTCTTTTTGGCTATTTTAACAAAAAATATTTTCACTAGTTAAAAATATTTTAAAACTAAAATTTTAATTTTTATAAGTTAGATATATATATTACATACATAATTTATATTAATAAAAAAAATTATTTATATATTTTATAATTGAATTTGAAAAGAAAAATAATAATAATTTATTAGTATATTTAAAAAAATTAAATCATTATGTGTTAAATAAAATTATATAAATATATTGGTATATTTTGCAAATAAAATCCTTATGGATTTTAAAGTAACCAAATAAATTTTTGTATGGATTTTATATATTTTTCAAAAATATTAAATTATTACAAATCTATTCGATTTTATAATACATTTTTTTTACTAAAATGGCTTCGGTGGAAATAATAAAAAATTATTTTTTAAACATATTTTGATTATGTTTACAAACCAATATTTTATAAATAAATTTTAAAGAATACATACATATATATATATATATTTCGAAGTTAAAAAAATTCATACATACATGCACACACGGATACATATACATATGCATATACATACATACATAGATATACATATTTGTGTGTGCATTAAGAAAATATTAACATTTGAAGTCTAAATTTTAAACCTGAAATAAAATTTATTCTCGATCTAGATGTTTTTTAAATTTATATCTATCTTTAGATAATTATTTATTGAATTGGTTAAAATTACTTTGAATAAATACGATAATATATATAAATGTTTATATGTATATACATATATGTGTATGTATGTATGTACATTATGTACATAATAACAAATTAAATATGGACAACAAATATGCATATAAAGCCGAAAATGTGTCTGTTACAATGTATATCCCTACACTTATATATGAGCACTTTAAATCATGTACTGTTACATGTACACTTTACATGTATGTGTATATTTAATGCACACACACACACACACATATATATATATTATATACTATATATAATAAAATCAAATCTTTATTTTAATTAATTAAATAAAATTAAGATTTTATATGAAACTATTATATCAGATCTAAATTAATTTAGACTTCATAGTGTTAACCCGACTTTTCACAAGGCCGTGGACAGACGGATTTAACCAAATCGGCTGCTCATTTGTTGATACTGGAATACGATTGGTTGGAGCCAGCTGGATGGATAGACGGTCAGTCAGGGATGGTTCAATATGCATGGCATAGCCTAGGTGGGTCGGCAGATTCCGCTCGGTCAAAGGGCGAAGGACACAGATGGTCCAGTTTGATGGAGTCGTTCGGCCTGGGAAGCATGGGTCGGTCAGGGAGAAGAGGTCATGCATGGGTCGGCTTAATGGTGTGGTTCGGCATAGGTGATGTGGCTCGGTTTGGAAGTCAGGGGTCGGTCGGGCTTGATGATGTCGCTCGGTCTGGAAGTCAGGGGTCGGCCGGCCTTGATGAGGTCGTTCGGTCTGGAAGTCATGGGTCACTCAGCATCATGGTTCGGCCTGAGTGGTTTGGCATTGATGGTGGTTCGTTACTTGGAGGTGGCTCGACAAAGCGGCTCGGTGTAGTGATGTGGTTCGGTCTAGGTGGTATGGTTCGGTTACTTCGAGTCCTGAGGCATGTAACTTCGGGACATCACTTGGGTATCTCGGTGGAGTATCAGGTGGATCGGCGTGGTTTCTTGGGGTGCCACTCGGTGAAGGTTGGAAGTTCGTACGTGGCTCGGTCATTGGTGGAGTGGATCGGCATAGGTCGGTCGGCACTGTAGTGTGGGTCGATCATGATGAAGGATATTGGCTCGGCTATGGTCTTGATGGGCCCGGACTACTCGGGAAGCCCAGTATCTCGGGATTTACCTATAAATACAGCATGTAGGACTTCAGAAAAGGGATCTTCCTTTCGACTCTCTTACTTTCTCTTTTCTAAAACTAAGGCAACTCTGCCATTTTGTATCTGTAATCAATTCTAACATCAATAAAAAGGAAACTTCTGAAGTGGACGTAGGCTGGAGTTAGTCGAACCACTATAAAATCTGTTGTTCTCTACTGCTTTCATTTTAATTTCTTGTCATTCTCCATATTAATATTCACCACATATATGCTACTGTGAGCTGTGACTGGTATTTGGTGCTTTCGCTTGGATTTGGGTGTTAGTGACCAATTTTGGCGCTAACATTTTGGTGCATTCACTGAGAACTAGCACTCAGGGATTCTAAAGCTTGGACTTTGGATTTAAAGGCTTAGGAACTCGGATTCTTGGAAAGCAATGGCTAGGCCACCAACAAGGAAGCAAGTGACAGAAAGAAGCAATCAAGAGGGAAGTTAAGAGGCCTCCTCTGGAGCTGGAGCGGGTCAAGCATCCATCTACATCACCAGAGACGAGATGGAAGCGATGCTGAAAAGACAAGAGGAGATGATGCAGACTCTTCTCAGAAAATTTGGACAAGCAGGAACTGTAGGAGCTCAGATCCGTGGAGCTGGATCAGAAGCACTCAACCAGCAAGTAGATGGAGTGGTTCAGCAGGGAGCGGACCCTGATCAGTGAACAACTATTAACCCAGATGGACCAAGACTTGGGGGCATACCAACTGGTAATGTTGGACCAATCCATGGAGGGATAACTGACGATGCTGTGCAACCCGGCATCAACAGGAATACAAGAGCACGTGATAAGGAATATGTGCCAGGATTCCCTTGTGAACTCAGGGGGTAGATCGGAGGCAACAGACAAAGATTACGGCTTGGCGACAATGACAGATTAGCGGAGATGGTCAAACGAGCTATGAGAGGTGGATTGGTAAATAAAGACATGGAGGATGTGAATAGGAGTCCCTTTACTCCTACTATCAGGCAAGCTAGGAACCCACCGGATTTTAAGCTACCAACGTTGGAGATGTATGATGGCAGGATGGATCCAGCCGATCACCTGACGAGGTACATGAGGCATATGGAGGTACTAGGGGCATCATATGAGGTCATGGCTCGATGCTTCCCTTTGTATTTGACGGATATCGAAGCTGTGTGGTTCATGCAGCTGGAGAGTGGTTCTATTGACACTTGGACGAAGCTGATTGAAAGGTTTATGAGGCAGTTTCGGGTCCATATAGTTAGACCCAAGAATGTAATGAAACAATGGAAGGGAGAGTCGCTCAGGGATTTCTTAACCAGATTCAACGCGGCGGTGTCTTCAGTGGATCGACCCGATCCGTCGATGGTTTTGATGGCAGCAGTTTCTGGAATTGCAGATAATTCGGATTTTAAGATATCGTTGGAACGGGACCCCCCAATGGATCTTGGAGAGTTCTGTCATGAAGTGGAGAGATTCCTAAGGCAGGAGGACGCGCAGACCGAAAGAGAAGGGAGAGAGGTTGAAGCTTATGCTGTTAGAGGTGGTGGTCCACCCAGGGAGGAACCAAACAAGGACGATAAGGGTAAAAGGAAAATGAGTGACAACGGTAACCCCTCAAAAAGGAAATGGAGAGAATCAAAATTTTCTTCTTATACGGATTTGAATGAGACTCTGGAAAGGATTTACTTGGATACTCGGGGGCACCTCCAGTATCGAAGACCGGCTAGGAGGGAAACATCAGAATACGAGCAGGCGTCAGGAAAGCATTACCTATTCCATGAGCTAGATGGGAACGACACAAACGATTGTAGGAATTCTGAAAGATATCGTTGAGGAGCATGTAAGGAATGGTCACCTGCAATAGTACATACAGAATCGAGCTGTAGCAGTGGAACGGAAGTGGCCACCGCCTGCCTCAAACAAAGGTGGCGCTGGATCTAGTCACCACCGGCTTGTTATCAACTGAATGGATTTATGGTTCTGAATAATTAATAGAACTCAAAGTAATATGGCTAGGTCACTTACACACGTACGAGATCGAGGACAGTCCCTAGGCATGCTCTGGGATGATGAAAAACCGTACTGCTTGGATCTATGAAATCCTGTTTTCTTTCTGTTTTTCTACAAACTTTGGTTTCTTCTTTGGTACTTCGGACATTTAATTCCCTCTGTTTTACAAATTTTCGCTTTGATAACTGAATTCTATCATGATTGGGATTGGACTAATTCAATAAATAATAAATGGCCAAGCGATTACCGTCCCGACCGGAGAGACGGGGCAGTAGTCGCGAATTACGAGTCCCTTTGCCGGAGAGCAATGGAATGGACTCGAACAGAATAAACAAAGTCCTTGACCGGAGAGTCGAGGCCAGAGAATATAAAAGTCCTCGGCCGGAGAGTCGAGGCCGGAGAATATAAGAAGTCCTTGACCGGAGAGTCAAGGCCGGAGAATGTAAAATCATTGACCGGAGAGTCGAGACCGGAGAATGTAAAAGTCCTTGACCGAAGAGTCGAGGCCGGAGAATATAAGAAGTCCTTGACCGGAGAGTCGAGGCCGGAGAATATAAAAGTCCTTGACCGGAGAGTCAAGGCCGGAGAATATAAAAGTCCTTAACTGGAAAGTCGAGGCCGGAGAATATAAGAAATCCTCGGCTGGAGAGTCGAGGCCGGAAACATACAAGCCCTTGACCGGAGAGTCGAGGCTGGAACAGGATAACGCGACCCGGCAAGGTCTACGGATTCAAAGTTAAACCCGGAGAGGTCATGGATTCGGATTTTGGCTTAGGATAGATTGACCCGGTGAGGTCCTGAATTTGGCGAAGGGTCCGGAGCGGTCCCGAGTTCGGATATCGACCCAGAAAGGTCATAGATTTGGCTATTGGTTATGGATGGAATAAAACTCGGTTGACGAGTTCGGATGGCTATGGAATTGGCTCAGGGTTTGGCCATTGGATTCAAAATCGGATATCGACTCAGGGCAGTCGTAAATTCGGATAAGGATACGGCAATGGCACTTGGGTAAAATGGATTGGATTACGAATCAGAAAGTATGGATGTGGATAACTTACGGACTTCGGATATCGGACTTTAGGCTATTCAAAACACACCTTTCAAAGAAAGGCATGTTTTGGGGGGCAAGTGTTAACCCGCCTTTTTACAAGGCCGTGGACAGGCATATTTAACCAAATCGACTACTCATTTGTCGAGACTGGAATACGATTGGTTGGAGCCAGCTGGATGGATAGACGGTCAGTCAGGGATGGTTCAATATGCATGGCACGGCCTAGGTGGGTCGGCAGATGCCGCTCGGTTAAAGGGCGAAGGACACGAATGGTCCGGTTTGATGGAGTCGTTCGGCCTGGGAAGCATAGGTCGGTCAGGGAGAAGAGGTCGTGCATGGGTCGGCTTAATGGTGTGGTTCGGCCTAGGTGATGTGGCTCGGTCTGGAAGTCAAGGGTCGGTCGACCTTGATTATGTCACTCGGTCTGGAAGTCAGGGGTCGGTCAGCCTTGATGAGGTCGTTCGTTTTGGAAGTCATGGGTCGCTCGGCATCGTGGTTCGGCCTGAGTGGTTTGGCATTGATGGTGGTTCATCACTTGGAGGTGGCTCGGCAAAGCGGCTTGGTGTAGTGATGTGGTTTAGCCTCGGTGGTATGGTTTGGTTACTTCGAGTCCCGAGGCATGTAACTTTAGGACATCACTCGGGTAGCTCGGTTGAGTACCAGGTGGATCGGCGTAGTTTGGTGGGGTGCCGCTCGGTGAAGGTTGGAAGTTCGTATGTGGCTCGGTCATTGGTGAAGTGGATCGGCATAGGTCGGTCGGCACGGCAGTGTGGGTCGGTCATGATGAAGGATATTGGCTCGGCTATGGTCCTGATGGGCCCGGACTACTCAGGAAGCCCAGTAACTCGGGATTTTCCTATAAATACAACATGTAGGACTTCAGAAAAGGGATCTTCCTTTCGACTCTCTTACTTTCTCTTTTCTAAAGCTAAGGCAACTCTGCCATTTTGAAACTGTAATCGATTCTAACATCAATAAAAAGGAAACTTCCGGAGTGGACGTAGGCTGGAGTTAGCCGAACCACTATAAAATTTGTTGTTCTCTACTGCTTTCATTTTAATTTCTTGTCGTTCTCCATATTAATATTCACCACATATATGCTATCTGTGAGCTGTGATTGGTAGTTGGTGCTTTCTCTTGGATTTGGGTGTTAGTGACCAATTTTGGCGCTAACACATAGGCCAAATGAGATCTAAAAATGGAAAAAAATGAATTTCACCCATTTAACTCGCTGCATGTTGGCTCAGTTCCAATAGCAACTACATCGTTGAGTTAGAGAAATGTCCACAAAGATGAGCATTCAAGGTCTAATCAACCGAATGAATTATCATGGAAACATTATTTCATAATAATTATCTTATAATCTTTTATATTTTTATCATGTAAATATATAAAATTTCAAAGTAAAAATAAGACATATTTATATTAAATTGACACAAAAAATTATGCATGCACATCGCTGCCTTTACCATCCACACACAGCTTTTAGTCGATTATTGATCAATAATAACATTGGATCCGGCTAATTATTCACATCGGCTTGATCGACTTGATGGGGCATACATCTTTGATTTGATGGTTTTGCAATGCGTGATTCCTAAGCTAACTTTAAGGGTTTCGGGGTGGTCAATTCGAGTTCGCCTTTGGGGACATTAGGATATTTTTGCTCATCAAGGAAATTATGGCTGTGGTATCGACAACGATTTTGGTGGCATGTAGCAGTGGAGAATATAAAGAAAACTAGAGCTAGGGTTCTGGATGGATGAGGAAAAAGGTGGAAAGTAAAATTATATCTAACCCCCTAAAATTTCATAAATCAAGTTTTAACCTCGATAACGTTAAATATGTATAGTTTTCACATGTAATCTTCTTTTTACACGTAAATTGCTTTGTTAAATTCATTTTATAATTTTGGAAACATTGACGGTTGTAAACTATATATTATATACTCAAAGATGGCATCATAATTAGAACATGAGTGTATTAATTTGTAAATTATATAATTTTTTATCAACACCACAATTTGAAATTTGTATATTATGATATTGTTTGTCTCATTTATTTATTTTATTTCTAAATCCAAATGAATTATGGATTATTACATGTAAAATTAGTTTGCTAAATTTTATATTGTAGCGACCCTGAAATTCAAACACTTTGCCTTCGAATATCGGAACGTTTTGAAATAATTTTTATAATATGAATTTATAACCGTGTTAAACATCATTTAATTAATGAATACTGATAACAAACTAGTTTATGAATTTAAAAAAAAAATTCTTCAAAGGAAAATTAATAATGTGACCGAAAATCGGTTTATAGGTAAATTGCTTTTCGATCGATATGTGTTGTTCAAACTCTTATGCAGTTATATAATAACAAATGAATACACTAGCAAATAGTTAACACACACACCTCTTCATTGGGCTTGGAAGGTTCTATGATTTTCTAATGGATAAGAGATATTATCATGTAGAGGGTATAATGGTCAATTGCATAAAGGAAAAGTGACATAAATGTGCATGTGAGAAGGAGGCTTTGTGACCTACTATGAGAGGTAGAAGGTGGTAATGATGCCTTGCACAAGCCTATATAAGCAAGGGCAAACCATTCATGAAAAAATTACAAAGCTTTAAGTTAGAAAATCCATTGCTTCTCTTCTTCTTCATCTCTAATTCCTAAAGCAAAATATATGCAAATCATATCCAAATCACCCCAAACTTAGAGTGAAGCCTTACCACTACATTACAAAACATCCCACCAAGTTAGATTGTGAAAATGTGAAGCCATCCTCACCCCAAACCTAGAGACCGTGAGCATTAGGAGGAAGAGGAGGCAAAGGAGAAACGCAAAAGCAAGAAGAAAAGGAAGGAAAGGAGGTCGCTAGCTTGGGTTTGGACTTTGGTTCTTGGATCATTGTTTTTTGTAAGGTTGAAGGTGAGTTAATACCCCACTTTGAATGAAAATATAACAAGTATATGTTTGTGCTTGATTGTGTTTATGTTGTTTGAATTGTTGTTGACATACGTTATGACATTGGTTTGGATTTTTACTTTAAAGGTAAGTGACATATGTGATCCATGTATGGACTTGAATGAACTTAGAATGGACTTCAATGGTTTGTATGACATATGAAAAGACCTTGAACAAAGCACATAGGTTATAGATGGACTTTGAATTAGATCGGACTTAGATTTGAAAGTGCACTTATAGCGATAGTCGCTATAGATGCAGTTGTGAATTGCCTTGTTTTTTTACGATTGCTATGGAACTTTGTAGAGAGATCCTTAGGGGTTTCTTACCATATTTGTAATGTCTTATATATATGTGTTTGTTGTTATTAAAAGCTTGAATAGTAAAAAGTAACATCTCGAAAGTTGGCCAAAACATTACTAGTGCAAAACTTCCCCATTTAGCCTTGATTTTGGACATTAAAAGGTTTGAAACGATATTTAAGTTTAAGTATTTTGTTTCATTATTTTTTCAAGTATTTAATAATTCATAATAGAGTATTTCCAAAGTGATTTGAGATAGTTATGGATTTTTAAGAATTAGTGGTGAATTTTTAAAGAAGAGATATTTTGTTAAAAACATGTCATTTTCAAGTTTTAAGGAAAATTTTAAAGTTATTGTTTTAAAGTAATATTCTGGGTAAATGTTTTAAAAACTATTATAAGTATTTTTTTGTATTTTAAAAGTATAAACAAATGGTTAAGAAAGGGGTTAGAATTGCTAAGTGGTCAAATGGTTGATTGTTTAATTACTTGTTTGACAAGTAATTAACTATGCTTAACACTAAAAGCGAACGAAGTAAGGCTTATCTATTTGCAAGAGTTAAGATTGATGTCGAGTAGGGATGGAGCAATAGAGCTCTAATCTGGCGGGCTTCCCTCTTGACCGACGAGTAGTAAGTCGAAAAATGTCGGAAACATGTTAATCGTGTTGATTTATTATTGTTTACGAGAATCATTAATACTATACTTAACACTAAAAGCCGATGAGGTAGACTTATCTATTTGTTAGATTCAAGAATGAAGTTTCTAGGAAAGGCTTGATGCAACTAGTGCTCAAGCATACCTGGCTTCACTCTCGAATGAGGAATAGTTGAGTTGGATGTCGGAAATGAGTTAAGCGTACGAATCATGATTTGCATAAGCAATTGTTTTGACTAGATAATCGATTAGTCAATTATCAAACTTGACCTAATATTCACTTAAGAAGTTATAGAAAGGCCTCACAATTTCATACCAATAAGAACCCGCTGAGAGGAGTATTGGTACGTAATGTCTTTAGCTATCGCTTACTTCTGAGAGAACCTGAATTGATTAACCGGGAATTCACTGATTGGTTTTAGGGAGTCCGGTAAGCGGGAAGGGTGTACTTACATGAGATGTCTCAAAACTGGTAATCATTTCAATATCATATATGCAATCTATGTTCTGGAAGCGATTGTGAAGTGAAATGTTATAGTGTTGAACTGTCTATCCTAATGTTAAGTCCAAAGGAGAGGTTAGCGTTAACATTTCAAATGATGTTATCGTGTGAGACTGTCTATCTTGGGTATTATTCCAAGAGAGAGGACAGTGTTAGTATTTGTCAAAAGACTTATGCAAGGAACCTATGTGGAGGTTCGAGGTTTGTTCGAAGGAAGTTCTAGTCCTTGTCGTGGAGATTCGCTTGTTTATTGGAGGCATCTCCATAGAAAACAATCCATATACGAACGTGCCTTAGCGGTATTGATTGTATACCTATTGTTGTTGTGGTGTTCATGCAACAACTGTTTGATATGATTTATGTGCTACACTATAGGCATTTATCACTATATTTTAAACCTAATGAATGTTTGGTTTCATTTGAGGGAAAATATGTTATGGGAATCGTACGGTCTTAATGGTTATTGTTACCTGTTTAATGTTTCATAAGTTTTCTCATGCTGGTTTAGCAGACAGATTCGAGTGTTATTTTCTTAATACCCGGGTCAGCTCCAAGTATGTTTCTAGATTTAGTTACAGATGCTTTAGAGCTTATGGAAAGAAGCTGGATGATTACCTTCCGTTGTATTCTTATTTTCGCTGCATTTTTGTATTGTACATATTATCATTGTGAGGACAGACAGTTATAATTATCGAGGATGATGATAGTACTTAGATTTTAGTAACTTTGATATTTCTATATTCAGAGTAACCCTTTGTATTGTTCGTTTGATACTATATATTACCATTCCATTGTGAGATTCTGATATTGTGTTCTTTCTTTCTTGTTTTTTTTTATTTTACCCTAACTTTCTATCTTTCCGGCACTTGGGTGTTTTGCACACGAATACGGTGGATGTATTTAGTGCCGATATTCAAGGGTCAAAATGTCAGGTTGTTGCATTTAGTATCAAAGCCCAAGGTTAAGCAAAGACCTTGGCTTTGGTTAGGCATGGCTCGTTAGCAATAGGGTAAGCGACACCCTAAAATGAATGGAGTGTATTATACATATGAGAGTGTAATTGTACTCTAAAATTATGCTTTTAAAAAAAACTATTCTTTAGGAATCCTTTCTTTGAAATAACTTTATCCTTTCTTGTCCTAAAAGAAGTTTTGCTTTGATTAGGTAGTAAAAACAATGAGTACTAGAGCCGCCAATGCTCAAGGAGGTAGAGGTGCTTAAGGTAGTACTGTCACGAATGGTGTGGATCGAGTACCAAGAAATGTTTCCCTAGTTGGGGGACTAGAGGAGATGGTGCAAGTCAGACCTCAGATGAGTTTTGCTTCACTCATCCGCGATTATGACTGGGTGGTAAGAGGTTTAGTGGCACAGAGACTATTATAGAAGTTCAGTCTTAGCTCAAAATGTGTAATCGAATATTTGGAGATATGGATCTAGATGATGCAATAAAGTATAGTTTGACGTCACGACATCTGACGAATGCAGCCATGGATTGGTGGAGTTCTATCACTTTAGATGTCCAAGAGAATGGCTTCTCTTGGGCCCAATTCAAAGATGAGTTTGAGATGACATTTGTTCCAGAAGTTAGAAAGACTTTGTTATTTAGGAGCTTCTTGGACATAAAGTAAGGGGCATGACCGTGGCAGAGTATGAAAATCGGTTCATTGCACTGTCTCCGTTCAAGTTAGGATTGGTTGATACGCCACTAAAGAAGAACGAGATGTTCATTGCAGGTATGCATCTTGAATTCCAGCAAGATATTTCTAATCACATCATGGGATCTTTTGTTGTTTTGATGAACATGGATTTGAGGTTTGTGAGCTTAACTCCGAAGACGTCTATTTCTGCACCAGTTGGGGACAACAAGTGGAAGTTTCAACCACCAAGAGATATTTCTAGTGTGGTTTTCCATAAGTTCAGGCAGAAAGGACACTTTTCTTAGAGTTGTAAATTGGGGAAAGAAGGGCGGGTAGCTAGAATAGAGATAGTGAAAGCACCGATTAAGAAGTTTCCAATGCTTGAGGCACGGTTTGCACCAAAAGGTTGTTATGGTTACCATCAACCTGGCCATTTTGTTAGAAATTGTCATATGCTCAAGATTGGGGAGTAGCCTAGGGTTGTTGCTATTTCTGCAGCTGAGAAGGGGAAATAGATTCTTGAGGGTATACTATTTGTTTATGGTTTATCTATTCATGTTTAGGTTGATTTTACTGGTTCTCATAGTTTGATATCCCGTAACCTTAATTGTTTAGTTATGTTCGGCATGTTAGGAACATTGGGTATTATTTGTTATTGATTTGTCCTTAATCAGTTTACAAGCAACTTTACCCTTCTACATCATGGGGTGGTAGAAAGTAATTGTGGGCGCATTGAAGCGAACACCTTATGAATTAAGTTTCACGATTGGACGATAAGGCGTTAGGTGATAATGTTGGGTTAGTAGTTAAAATTTAGTAAAAGATGTTTACTATAAACAAAAAGGAAAGATATAATATTTTGGAAATAAATATTGTTGATAAGATTTATATAAGAAAGTAATTTTATATAAAGTATGGTTTATAAAATGTGGTTTATAAACGAAAAGGATTTAAACGGAGAATTTGAGAACTTAAATCCTGGTGTCTTTGAAAATATTTTTCATGATTTTGGAGAAAATAATAATAGTATTATTTGAATGTAAATATTTTGGAGATCGATTTAAGAAATTGAGATCATGATACTAGATATTATTATATAAAGTATTTGATACCGCTTTGGAATGATTTTGGTTAAGTACCAAAAGTATGGTTTAGATGTACTGAACTCATTTCTATGCTTGAAAATAACTTCGGTGATGAATGCAGCATCATCGTCATACATTTTCCGGTTTCTAAGTGTGGGATGCTATAAAATTGTTTTGGCAAAATGAATATTGATTTAAATCCTGAAAGTATGATTTGATACACAAAAGTTATATGTATATATTATTTCAAAATTGTTTGAAATGAAAACCGATGTTTAGTTCTAAAGTTTTGTTGCTAAGTTATTTCATGGATCATGTATCCTATGCATTAGGAAAGTATGGTATATGCATCATGATATGATATGTTGTTTGATATATAGTTTCCATTTGTTAAAATGAAATGGGATTTTCGACGATTTTGGATAGTCGGGAATTTCCAGGTTGTTTTTGAACTCGTAGTTAAGTGTTTTGAACATATAAAGTTAAGTTTATGTATAACACTTGAAATGAGAAGATATCAAGTTAAAACAAGGGTTAAATGGTTAAACATACATGTTAAGTAAAACAAAAGGATGTTTTGTATATGCTCTTAGGATGTAGTGGAGTATTTTACAAGTATGAACATAAGTCATAAAATATGGATAAACTTGAAGTTATGTTTTATAAAATGATTCATAAATGGTTTTAGTATTGAAGCATACTAATTGTATAAATGAGTGTGATAAAAGATATTGGTATAGTTAAGAAACCAATAGGATGAATATGTAAGTTTTACGTAAATTGTTTTATTCGCATGATTGTTCTTGGTTCAGTACTCGAGTACATAATTTTAAGGTGATTTACGTCGGTTCGAATAAGCATTTTTCACTCGATCTTGACGGTGGACACTTGATATAGGTTCGTGATATGATCCTGATGTTTTTTGTCATAGTATATGGCTATGCAAGAAGAACATAGATTTCTAATTAAGCAACTAAATCAGAATCTGCACTCGAGAGGTCAAGGGATCTATACTAGTTGGGAAGTGAAATCTACGTGATTGAGTAAGCGATCAGATTAGATATTGAATACGGATGATATATGTATATCGTACGAGCTTTAGTAATTTTTTTAATGTATGTTGATTTATGAAGAGTTTGGGAACGACTTTTCGATTTGTTGTGGGGTAGCATGAATAATCGTCTAAGTAAGAACCTAAGGTTGTTAAGCGTAAGGTATGCTTAGTATATTGTTTATCATCCTTGGACGATAAGAGAATTTGAACTTGAGCAAACCATTAGCATTGGTTGCTAGTAATTATGAATAGTATTTGAGTATTTGTGTTACTTGTTTCTTTTTTAAGGTTAGAAGTGCCGAGGAGCCAGGATGCTTGGGTTGATAGAAGAAAGAGGTGTCACGGCCTGGATTTTCGACCTTCGAAAATCGACATCAATACGTTCACTATATTACATGCCGAGCAATCGAGTGCCGGAAATACCGGATCGTTAGGGAAAAAGAAGAAAGATGTAGAAGAAGAAAACAGAACAACAACATAGAATCTCACAATCGCATCGGAACAATATATAATAGATAATAACATGCATTTATACAAAAAGAATTACAACTGTTATTTATACATTACATCATCAGAGTACAATAAATCAACAACTCAATACCGGACATTTATAATAACTTGTCCTCACAAATGTTGAATATACAACTTACAATACACAGCGGAATAAAATCAAATACGTATAATATGTCTTCGTCGTCCAGCTCGTCTCCTGAGCTCCATAGCATTCTATCATGTATCTGTAATATTCGGTCTGACCCGAGTATTATAGTAAAATAACACCCGAGTCAGTTTGGAAAACCAGCGTGAGAAAACACACTCAATTCGGATTATTAAAGTTATCAAAATCCTTTGAAAAAAGGGTATCTCGTAAGACTGCGTCACACATAAACACGACGGGTTTTTCCCTTACGATAACCAAAACACTTCATATCAAAATCGTTTGATATTATAATAGTGTCTAAACAAAGTAAATAGAAAATAGTCGAAATGCTTGCATCTCACGTTTCAGCATAGTTGGGCACAATCAAAACGTACGATGCTTATTGGAGAATGGATTCCATACAACGACTAGGCACTGGGGTACAACCTATCACGGTATACGTCTAGAAAAATGTACCGAGGACCTCGCCGGGAACCCCTACAACACAAGACTGGCCCTATCCCTAACCTGGATAGAACCGAATATGTTATCACCCTGGGTGTTCCCACCCTTATCGAGAACTCTTTTGCATGCACCACCGTATCCATAATAAATAATATATCCGAGGGTATCTTGAAAGGTGATAACATACACTAATTGGGAATGAACCACTTAGCCTTGCTGCATATCCCCTAATTTTCAGTCATTCCGCTTGATGAGGCTTGAGGCTACGATTACCTTCCGGAAATTTTCACTTAGAGTGCTCATCGTCCTCTAATGACGATGTTCTGATAGCATTCGTCCATACAAGTTGTCCTGGGTCTGGACAAACCGAATCACCGTCTTCATCATCCTCACGGTATTCATTCGTAACGCTAAAACTGGATCGAAGTGGCTTTCGGATAATTAAAATCTGATCCCGGTCTCTTCGAAACGGTCAACGAAATTGGCCAAATACTTGATAGTTGGTTATTTAACTATCAATATAACATCCATAAGCAGACATCAGGCCTTATTATAATTTTCCAAAATCTAATTCCAAAATATCTTTATAAGATATATATTCAAAACTCTTTCCAATTTCAATATTTAAGACAACCCATATATCTATATCCATATCAGGATATTTCAAACCATTTCTTATTTCAACACTTAGGAAAAAAATATTTAAATATATTTTCTAACCCTTACTCCCCAACACTTGGGAGAAATTTACTTATTCTTTTTTCTCAAAAACCCTTCCTAATTTATATTGTAAATTCCTTAACTCGTTTATAACGAATTCTATAAATTCCAAGTTCCATAATTAAATCTCTTAATTCAAAAATATATACTTATCTCACCACAATGAATATATTCACAAACCATTTCCTTCAAAAGTATTTAAACAAAACCCTTTATAAATAATATGGAAAGCACCATGCGGTATCAACCATGGATTCACGGTTCAATGATTACGTCTCTATCCCAGAGAAATCCAAAACTTAACTGTGGGCAATCTCTACCTCCGATTTCTCCATAAAAGTATACCATTACTTTCCGAAAACTTTATTTAATAATTTTCTCAAATTAATACTTATAAAATTTCTATAATAAATTTCCAAGTTTAATTTAGGCAAATACTCTTAATTAAAAGTTATTATATAAAACTATATTAATATTGAATGATTTATCTTTAAAAATAATGATACTGATAAATTCTTAAATAATAATGAATTAATATCAACTCATTATAAACTAACTTAATTAATAATTAAATAGACTTTAAACAATTTAAAACAATTACATAACTTTGAAACTACAATTAATTCTGATTTATTAATAAGATTCTAATCAATTTACAAGACTCGTTTATAAACTTATAGTTTATTTCGATAATTTAAAAATATTTAATAACTAACTTTCTGGAAATACCCTTTTGCTAAGACATTTTTAAATTACCTAGTTTAATAATTAAAAATCCCTTTTTTAAAAACAACTCATCTTCTCGAAAAAACATATTTTTCAACTTCAATACGACACCTCTAATTTTTATAAATCTCTCTCGATTTATCACCAATTGATTTACGTCCCATTTCGTAAATCCCTTTTTTCACATTTCTAAAAATAAATCTATCATTTATTTTTAAGCCGATTTACCCATCTCATTATAAATCCTCACCGTGAATTTATATCTTTAATTTATCCACTAATAATCACTTCACTTTATTTATAAACCATGTTTATAAATCCCATAGCCTCATTTCCCATTTATAATAGTTTCACAATACTTAATCGATTTTAAATTGATTTCTAAATTGAATTCAATTTTTAAATCGATTTCTTAAATAACCCAACTATATTCCAAACCCCACCAAATTCCGATTCCACTTCCATTTCATAATTTAATTTCTTATTTAATATATAGTATAACCATTTTATACTTTATTTTCAAAATTCCTTTTTATTTTCCCAGCTATTTAAAATCTCGATTTTTAAAATAAATCCTTTTACACTTAAACAAACATCGCTTAAGTTTTATTATTTAAAATCCTTTCATTTACATTCTTCCAAAATCTATATTTGCTATATTCTGAAATTATTAAGTACAAATTTAAAATCAAACTATTCATTTTACCCAAATTCATTTCTTTTAATTAATCCAAATTTCACTATAAATATTTTTACTTCCAATTTTCCTTTTATTTTCTTTCCAAATTTCAAACATTTATTATTGGTATTTAAAAATACCAAAATCTAGGCCAAAACTACCCTAACATCCAATAAATTCAAATCACACTATAATCTACCACAGATTATTCAAACAAACCATACATCAATATATATGAAATTTAATTCAACATTTTTAAGGAATCCAGTTGGAACCCTCTAACCTGTTTCCCTGCATCCACAGACGTTAACACAACATAAAAATACCAATCCCACTTCAAGGAGGATATCACGGTATATATGGTCATCCACTATTATGCGGGGCGCATAGGGTCTCATTCGCTAAAAATATGTGGGAATATCAATCCAACTACCAATAAATATACTACTATATATAATATCACATTCAACTGATAATAATTTTATCAAATCAGCCAATCATTCAATAATTAAATTAAACTATTTTAAATTAAAACCAGCAGTCCAAAAAGAGTGAGATTTACACATCTTGATTTTTATTTGTAATCCATTCCAATTTTAAATTAAATCGAACAACGTTCGATTTAAATTTAAAATTCCTGCCGATTCCGAAAATTCCTAGACCAATTTTTTTTCGTAGCCGACATCCTTACAAATTTGACGCCACCTGTTTTTGTAATTTTTTTCGACCTCGCATTAAAAGTTATTCTTTTATAAACTTCCGACTTAATTAAATAAATAAAATTAAATAAATTTTAACTTAACTTTTAAAAATTACCTTAAAACTCCTTCTTCCCCAACGGTTCATGCCTGAGATTTATTCCGTGTACATTTGTGCACTGACACACCACCATGACCCACAGTCGTCGATGCCGCCATTACCTACATCTTCTCACCTCTCAATCGCAGCATCCACTCAGTCGTCACCGCCACCTCGAATCGCGATTCTAATCCCCACTACTCCGATCAAAACCCTACTAGCACCGCCTCTCTTCACCTGACGACTTCGCCCTAGGCAAAATGCGACCTCCTCTCACTACAGCTGCCTTCGCCGTCACCACGTCCTCACCCACGTCACCACCAACCATCCTAAAGAAGAACCCGACATCACCACAAAACCAAATACCACCGATTTCATCCAAGTCCACCTCATGCACAGTGAAGCCACGCCTCATCGTTTCATTACCTCTAACCCGGAGCACGACGCGACCAGATTCAGTCCCCTACCCAAACACTCCATCGCGATGCTCCTCCATCGACCAGGACGAGGAGCCCTATATCGAATACTGCCGCTCGACTATTTGTCGAGCTCCAGAACAAGTGTCGCACCCCCTTCCCAATGAAGACGCTCGAGTTGCCTACTAAGCCTAGCGCCAATGCGTGTGGCTATCCCTTCTTCTTTTATATTTTTTCAGTTCCTTTTTATTTGTTCGGCCATTATTCTTTCATTGGTTCGACTGTGAATTTAAAAGAGGGAGGGGACATGATTTTTAAAAAATGAGGTAGTGTGTTTTGAACAGTTGTGTGTTTCTTGCTAGCTATAGTGACCTGAAGGAAAGGAAAGGAAATGATGAGAGGGGTTTGACTAGTCAATATATTATTTAAATTTCAAAACGTCTCGTTTTACGCAACTCAAAATTTCGAACCCCTATCAATGCATGCCGCTAGGCGTTTATAATGTCATACCCCTATTCTGAACGCAATGGAAAAGGTTTCGAGTCCTATTTCGATCGTATAGAGAAGATAGCTTTTTGGACCCAATTATTATATTGAATTTTCGATACAAATTTTAGCGCGTTAATATTCCGTACGACCAAACGTTAACTCCAAATGCTATGAAAATTTGAAACCCGATAATAATACACTATTACGGAACCAATAGAACTAGTTTCGTCGAAATCCGAGACTATGCCTCGAAAGGCTATTTTTACTCGTCAATTTGTACAAGTTATTTTTTAAATTGAGTAAATCACTTATAAATCCAATTTAGAAATTTTATTACCTTTGTTCTTATTAATATAAATTTAATAAGCCTTTAAATTATTTTTATCAAGCTTAAAACTCCATATTCAATATTTTAACCAATTTTCAATTATTAAATTCAATAATTAAATTATCTAATAAATAGTTATATTTGGAATTCAAGTTAAAATTTTACTTTTAAATATTTAAAATCAATTAAATATTCCAATTTCAAATAACCAAAATTCTGTGTCGTCACATTCCTCCCCCCTAAAAGAATTTCATCCCCGAAATTATCAAGGTAAGAAGAATGGTCCAAAACCCAATAACTATTTTCCCAAACCAATCAGTTGAAACAACTTTCCCGAAATCAATTTATTGAAAACAAACTAATCTCTTTTACTAATTTCCAAACTCATCCATAGATTACAATAATATTATTTACTCAACCATTCCAAATTATAATTACAAATCAAATTTTAGTTATTAAAAAATTTCTTCAAAATTTTCTAACTCCTTAAATTTTCAAAAAATTTCGCCAGCGTGTCCTTTGCGCGGCTAGATCAGAACAACTACAAATCGCCTCTACGGCCCAAATCATCAAAAGAAAACAAAAGCCAAGTGGCTCGATCATAAAATCATCAATTTCAAACACAATTTAAACATGTACCTTTTTATCGGGCAATCAAATTTTACTTCTGAAATCGAAGACATCAAATTAGCATTTGCTTTTAAATACCCGCACCTCGCTTACCAACAGTATCAAAAAAACCGAGATGAAATGATTTTAAATGCCATGGGAAAATTTTATGTTCTGGAAATCATGTTTTTGGAGTTGGGTTTCAATTTTTAAAATTTTCCAAGCCGTGGAGAATTAGTTATGAATTTTCAAAGGAGAATATGTTTATTCAGGTTTATAAATTTATTTTGGAAAATATATTAAGAATTTAGGACTAAATTTTATTATGTTAGATAAAATGATTAAAGAAAATTTTTGGAATTTTTGGGGATTTTTACTAAGTGATTTAGTATAGAAATTAAATTATTTTGAAAGGATGACCTAAATGATTTAATTGTTTTATAAGAGGAAAGGCTTATTTGTTAAATGTTAATCCGATTTTAGATCTGAGAAAATGCGGCCAATATTATCTAAAATATTTAAAAGTTTGTGAAAGCCAATCAAAGGTTTATAAGTAGGCAAGTTAGTTACAAAAAGTTTTGTTATTTTAGAAAAATCAGCTTTTACATAGAAAAAGTTGGTTTCCGCCTTCTTTGGCAAACCTTTTGCCTCAGACCTCTCGACCAAGAACTTTCGAATTCAATGACCAACAAGGATTAAAGCAATGCATATGATATCATTTAGGTGGTATGTAGTGAATTGAACCAAGTTAAAAGGTATGGTGTCGAAGGGTTGCTTCTGAAGGAGATGGATCCTTAGTTTATCTTGATTTGAGAAATCACTTGCCTATTTTCTAAAGACTTTCGACACGGTTGAAAGGTTTGGGTTTAAATAGGTTGTTTTAAAAGACCTTTCGACAAGGTTGAAAGGTATGGGTTTTTTAAGTTTTTTTTATAAGACCTTTCGACAAGGTCGAAAGGATAGATTTGGAAGGATTTAAGAGACCTTCCGACAAGGTCGAAAGGTTTGGTTTGGAAAGGTTGTATCAGAGAGATTTTGAAATGAACTATCGCCTTTATTTTTACTCAACCTTTTGAAGGAGTCGAAAGCAAGAGCTCTCGACTTAGTCAAAAGGTTTCTGGTTTTATAAATACAAGCCGCTTCCCAACCTTCCGAAGGGGTCGAAAGCAGGAGCTTTCGACACACTCGAAAGGTTAAATGTTTCCCCCAATGTATTATAAAGTAGAGAGTGGTTTTGAAAACTTTCACCTATGACCAAAAGTGATATTTTTAAGTATAAACCCAATGATTTCGAAAGTTTTGAATTCCAATGGTTTCGAAAGGTTCTACCCTTATATCTATAATAGTAATGCTTTATCAAGGTCGAAAGGTTTTGAAAGAAGTGTTTTAAAGTATTAAAAAGGCTGGAGTCTATTGTTCTAAAATATAAGTTTTATGCTTTCAAAGGGGTCGAAAGCAAAGGTTTAGACATTGTCGAAAGGTTTTAAAAACCCAAAATCAAATTTTTTTAAGGAAAAACCTTTGGCTTAAATAAAGGAGTTTTGTAATGACTTTAAGTATGAAATTTTAAGAAGAAGCTTTCCTTGATAAAATTATAGGTTAAAGGGATTAACCATATTACATATGAAAAGTATTCCAAGGATATTAAATCCACAGGAGTGGTACTGTTTTGTAATTATGCTTGCTTTTTCAGATATAAATATATTCACATTATAATGGACCCATAACTGCATTTTAGGGATAAAGGGCAGAAGAACTAACTAAGTTGACCCAGTAGTGAATATAAATTAATTAAACTCCTGGATGAGTAGAACTGCATCCAAGAGGTCAGGGAGACCAGAATATAGGATGCTTGAATATAGAAGTTTTCAGGGAGACAGGTTCGTAGTGAACCCATTAAAACTATGACTAGGAAGTTAGTGGGGTTACCAATAGGTTCATAGTGATCCCATAAAAACTATGTTAGAAAGAGTGGTTGGTAGAGGCCAATTGGTTCATAGTGATCCCATGAAAACTATGTTCGTATTAAGTTTTTGACAGATGTCAGTAGGTTCCTAGTCAACCCATTAAAACTAGGATATGAAAGAAGTTATTGGAGTTACCAATAGGTTCAGAGAGAACCCATGAAATGAATAAGTTAATTGGCAGGGGCCAATAGGTTCTTAGTAATCCCATGAAAACTATGTAACCGGACAGGGAGGCTGTAAGTTAAAAATAGGTTAATAGTTATCCCATGAAAACTATGAAACTGGATAGGGAGTCCAAAACATTAAATAGGTTATTAGTAAACCCATGAAAACTAATAGGTTAATAGTGACCCTAAAACTATGATTATGACAGGGTTTCGGATTAAATTGGAGATGGGTAATCCTAATTGTTTAAGTATGAATATCATCATAATATTTTGAAAATGTATGTTTTAACCATTGTGGATGTAGGAGCATAGAATATGGTTTCGTAAAGGGTTTAGGATACTAGTGAGGGGAAACCCGTTCCGCTAAGTGGCGTGGTCTCACTAGATATCTAAAAGGATTGAGATGCTAGATTATTATTCATACCAGGCTTTTTGTCTGACTTGAAGTTTTTGTTTTCCCCTTAAACTCTCAGGTACTCAATTGATTTTGAGTAGTTTGAGATTTAAGATTTTCAGGTTTTCTTCTTAGACGAACAAAGCTTCCGGAGGCGTGTAGGAGGCAGATAGATACTTAGAGTTTTTCTTTCCACTGTGTGTTTTGTTGTAAAGGCAGATTTATTAGCCTTACTATATACTCTGATCAACCAAGGGGGCATCTTCATATGTCGCTCTTGGTGTATTTGTAATAAGTATATTTTGCTGAACGTGGTCAACGTAATTTGGGATTATGCAATGAACATGAAAGTTTTTGATTTGAATGTGAAATATGTTTTTGAATGGTTAAAATTTTCCATATTTCTATGATCTGTGTATCAATGTATTTTGCACCGCCGTATTTGGTCGTCGAAGATTAATAACTATGGATGACTGCAGCATCCGTAGCCGTTAGTTTTGGACCTCCATGTTAGGGGATGTTACAGATCCCAAGATCTTACATACATGAGTGAATCTGATCCCTTCCAAATGGACATGAACACATAAACAACTTCAACCAAGAACACTAGCATAATCAAATCCTTAAGAAACACGGGAAGTAGACATAGTTCCTCTATCCATGGCTATCAGCTTCCTTTAGATTTCCTTTAAATCCGAGTAGAATAGGAAGTTTGTTGGTTAATAACTGAATCAATCTCACGGATATGGGAACCCACAAGTAGATGATGAGGTCCAATCAAACTGAGAATTCATTTCTCAGTGAAAGCACCAAAATATTGACGCCAAAAATGGGCATCAATACCCAATAGAATCTAGTAGAGATTAAATGAAGAATGAAATTAAAACAAAGCAAAAATCATAAAGGAACACATAGATTTTTATAGTGGTTCGGCAATCTTGGCCTACGTCCACTACATATTTCTATTGATCTTTCACTTGAATATGATTACAAGAATGTTTGGATCAGCTGGGGTCCATTAGTATAAAAGTGAAGAATAAAAATGGCAGAGCTTCGGCAAAGAAAGCCGGATCCCTTTTTTTGACACCATGCATGCTGTATTTATAGGGGAAGATGTGCTCGGATCGGACTGAAATTCTGGCAAAAGGTTTGAGAGACCAAGACGAGGCTACCCAAAATTTTGCAGGCCCATTGGGGCCCACAATAGGGATCGGTACCGATCCCTATAAATGCATCCAAATGGGCTACAATCCCTATGAGGGATGTCCTATGAGGTTAGCTACTTGCTCCCTAAATTTCATGTGATTCCAACATACGGTTTGTGAGATACCCATGAAGTAGTGTTGCTTGAATTCTTATTTCTGTCGATCCCTCTAGAAGGATAGGTACCGATCCCTCCAACTTGCACCAAATTCCATGCGATCCCCAAGGGAGCTTCTTCATGTTGTATTACGCTCAGCCTCCAAGTTTTATGCCAATCGGACCAGTAGAACTCGAGTAATTGATCAATCTTTGTTGCAATATGGTGTGAAAGCTGAATATAGACGATCCCTTTTATACCGATCCCTTTTGATAGGTGAATTAATTTGCCCATAACTTGTGCATATGAACTCCAAATGACTTGAAACTTGGAATGTAGCCTCATGGGGCCTTCCTTGTCACTCAGTAACGATCTTACCAAGTTTGGGACATTAATTAAGGATATGTACCGATCCCCTAAGGAAAGGGATGGGCGTTGAATCCCCTCCTAGAGAAAATATATTATTCCATACTTAGAATATTCTGGAGAGTCTATCCGTTGGCCTTGGTTGATCTTCGATTCATATCATTACCTACGACTACTCTCTGAGCCTAATAATCATCTATCCGGGTTTTATTCCTCAATGATCGCCCAGTCTAACTTGTCCAGTTAGTTTGAATATAGCCGGACCAAAAGGCCGGATAACATGGTGCTTCCCAAATTAACATAGTCAAAATATTGCAATTTGTAGTATCGTTGGCTGTCGCATTAAGAGATGAAATGCACTCTTGATGAACAAACACTTCCTTTAAATCATTTTTTGATTTTTCGTTCGATTTGTTCAATTGTGTTAATTTTTAGAGTAGACGAAGAAGATGGGTACATGGTTCGAGGAGAAGAAACGATGATAAATGTAACCGTTGTTAAAATCATAAAATATTGTTTAAAGATTATATATTGCCATGTGTTGATTAAAGAAAGGGTTGATTCTCCTTTCCGTATAAATAATAGATAGATAGATCAATATTCTGTTCAAAACTTTAATTTCTATGCCCAGATTAGTTAATAACGGATAGAGTTTTCATTGTTATAATGATGTTACAGACATTGTGTGTAACAACCGCACCTTAATAGGCCTGAATTTCAACAAAAATCGAAAGCCAAGTCCATTAGGGTACAGACAGTTGGTTTTGTTAACCTGTAATAAACATAAGCATATCAAAGATCGATCAATTTAAACTAACTGTGGAAAATAAAATATAATAACATAAAGTACCAATTGAGGCTACAACCTCAGAACCAACAGCATCCCTAGGCCATCCAACTACCTCGTTAGCATCGAGCATGAAGACTTCTCCATCAACCCTTTCGTCAAGATCCGGCGACATGTTCCTCCAAACCTATGATGTGGGTTGTGATGAGGAAGGGGTTAGAACAACATTCTAATGACTGGAAAAATTACATATTTTACCCATAACATAAACTTATACCAATTGGCTTCAATTTAAATGCTATATCTATTGTTTAATTCAATATATGAGTGAATGATATGTCTAACCTCCTCCGAGGTATAACTACATATGTATGCCTATATATGTATGTATTTATACCTAAACATTTTACTACCCAAAATCCCCGACCACTTAATACTTTTTAAATAGGAAGGAGGCGAACACAACGACCATTTAATACCTCAATCTCGAAGTAGGCCCTCCACAACATAAACGTTAATCAATCAGTCTTAGCTACAAAGACCGTTAATTCCTACGTACAGCTTTATAATATAGTATATAATTTAACTATTGTACTACAACAGTGATTTCAACTATACCGAACCAATAATTTCAATTGTAAGCCTAAGGGCTTTTCCAGTCGATTTCCAACACACTAACGCAACTATCCTTAACGACGCAAGAGGAAATACCAGAACCACTTAATACCTATTTATGAAGGATTAGGAAGACTCTGACTATTTAATACCTATAAAATAGGCAAGTCCCCATCATTTAATACCCAACCCAAGGCGGGTCCCTTCTTAGTTCTCCCTGACTGTCATCGTAAGAGATCCTATAAGGTCACTTATTGCTTCTTATATGAAAAAGGGGTGGACCCTACAATAGTCACTTGATACCCCTAAACCCAAAGTGGACCCCTCTAAGGACCATGTACTACCATATTCATAGTGAGACTATGATCCATAACCCAACCGTGACGTCCCATATTAGTCCGACTATTCGTAGGTACTGGTAGCCAGATTGACTGGGCAAACATATCCTATAGAATTGGATCTAACCACGGATTTGTATAATTACAATCTATTTTACATTTGGGAGGAATGGTAGAGAATAGAAAATGGCAGAGCTTCGCTGTATGAATCTATTTTACATTTGGGCCTGCATTTATAGGCGCTTAAATCAATCGCTTCCGCTAGATCAAAATTATTAAATCCGGGTCGTCGGTTGAGGCTCAAACCCTAGCTGACTTCTATCGACCGCTTGACCGCACCCATACGGGTGGTCGACCGGCCCATAGATGGTGGTCAACTGGTGGGTCCTGTGATTTATTATATATTTAATATCATGTATTGTTTTCTAATTATTTTTGTTCTGAAATCAATGAACATCCGCAACTTTTTTGTTTGAACTCCGTTCATGAAACTTCAAACATGTAAGTTGCTTAGAAAATAACCACGATCGCAATGGTCAAGTTTCGTGGCAAAATTCCATCGGTTGCTCAAATTCCATTTTTAAAGCCTAATTATTTATTAACATAAATTTACGGAGTGTTACATTCTTCACCCCTTAAAAAGTTTCGCCCACAAAATTACTCTAATGATTAAACCATGGGGGTATACAGTGATAATCCTAAACTATTCAACCAATTTTGTAGCCAAATGTTCATAATTGCATAGTGCATCATAATATAGAAAACATATATGTAGAATGATTCTAAATCGGACGCTCCTATATGAATGCATTCCTTTAAAATAATTTTTCAAAATATGATGCAAACAACCTATATATATACACACTGGCAGTTCTATATGTATGCAAGTTTTGAAAATTATTTTCCATACTACAAAAAATTCCATACAACTATGAATAGGAGCACGGTTCAACCAGTTTTTCATCCAATTCCTACCATCTAAACATTTAACGCACCGAATTTTGTTTCCTAAACGTTCACTCCTATGACAGGAAAGGAACTTAGACATAGAATTTCACATTCTTACTACCCTATTAGGTACCAATCCGTTTATACATTGAAATTTTCCTCATTACCCCAGAATTTCTCCAAAATTTTCCATGTACAACATGCATAAAGAGGCTTGTTTACAAGCTCTATAACAAAATTGAATCCAAAAAAGGATTCTCGTACATCATTTACAAGATATGCAAACAGAAATTCTAAGGTTAAAACAGCTTTTCCCTTGTTCTCATGCGCTTGTTATAACATCAATCCTTAATGCACAGCTAAATTCATATTTATTAACCCATTTATTTTTCCTACACTTAATATGTGGCATTAGGAAACCAAAAATTGACCATACATCTTTTCCCTTTTTTTAATAAGATTTGCATATGGTTTGAAAAGTCAAACTTCCAAAATAATTAAACATCACTTTTTTTTAAACATTTGAACGAAAACGTCCAAAAGTTACTTGAATACCAAAAATAAATTAAATGAATTTTTTTCAAAACATTCGACCTTTTCATTGGACAAATCAAGCCATATTCCATCGCAGTCGAAACTCAGCTATGGGTTAACGTATATGTTTAATCCTAGCATTACACAGTTAATTCAAGACCCTTAAACTAATTCTTTTATTTTAGTATGTTGACTCATAAAGAAACTTGAAAATTTTAGCTTTTCAAGGAATGGTAAAAATCACCCTTGATTCCATAACAACCTTTGTCTGTCCTTCGATCGCCAAAATTCAGTGTTTTAGAAACTTCCAGTCCTATATTGCATTTACCGTTAGTTAAGTGTCCCTATGAGATTTTCCATATTTATACTGTTTCATATCAAAATATATATAAGAGCGATCCACATATCCCGAAACAACAGTACAATGAGTAAATAGGAATACATCTCATAACATACCATATGTGTCTTTTATACAAGAGATAACCAATGGTTACAATCCAAATAATCCTAAAGAAAGAAAAGAACAAATGTTGGAAAGGGATATGACAACAACAACACTACAAGACCTAAGATACTAACTATAGACTATGGGATGGTCCCGATCCTCTACGAAAGCTCAAGCATTGTTGCGACCCTAAAATGGGCGTAGCATAGCGGCTATACATCCAATCTCGCAGCTCTGGAACTGCTGCTCAGCTTGAATCTCTTAGATCTCTACCTAGACCTAATGAATAACAACTAGCTCGAGGCTCTAGTATCTTCTAGTGCCCTTCCCTGTCCTGCCCCTGCTCTGGATGCTCTCCTACTGCTAGGGGCTCAGGGATTTCCATCTTCCCAAGAAAGGCTCTGTCGAATGCAGGAGGGACCATCTTTTGGATGGTTCTCTAAAGAGGTTCACTCTGTATTACCTAAAGATACAATTAAGTGAAGAGGTGGAAAAATGGAAAGTAGCTTCAGGGAGTACCAACTCCAAGACTAATGTAGTTGCTCATGACAGCGCAAGCCCAATTAACAACTGTAACAACCCACCCTAAAATAGGCTTAAATTTCGACCCAGAAAAGGCATGTTGAAACTAAGAACCATCTCAAAGCTGGTTATTAGTTGGTAAAGAGAATAATACAGAGCTATTTATCTACACATTCAGAATTTCATGGCAAAAGTATAAAATATAATAATAACAACAGTACTCGTTTTATTCAAATTTCAAAATGTCATTCAAAAGCATAACAAAATATCCTAATACCAAAACCCAACAATAATCATAACATATTCGTAATACAATATTCAAAAAATTACAACATTGTTTTTATTTCATAGGTACATTAAAAACTATAGAAAATAACAAGTAAATAAATATACTTTTACCACAAGTCTTAACATCGTCTCCGCCTATAGTATTGCCCTTCCTACCCTTATTGTAACGAGGAGGGAGTCAGAACAACATATGTTTGGTGAATAAAAATCTCGAGCTTTACTATATTAGTACTTGGGCAGTATAATTTAAATAGGAATATGTCTAACGTTTTCTATCTACGTCATAAGTCTTTTCAAATATAAGCCGAAGGGCTTTTCTCAATAATAAAAGGCTTCCCAAATATAAGCCCATAACCAACATGCTAGCAACCCAATGGCCCATATCTATCATCCATAATGTCCTATCAATGTAAGAGATGAACTCAAGTCACTTAATACCTTTTAATAAGAATTATGTGAACTCCGACTATTTAATACCTTATTTAAGGTAGGTCCACGTCATTTACTACTTGTAACCCAAAGGAGGACTTCTCACTAGTAATTATCTAGTTGACATTGCACAAAATCTCTTCAGCCACTTAATACTTCCTATTAAATGGGGCCTTTTCTTGAGATATCCTCTATCGCACCTAACCCATAATCCCGACCATTTACTACTTCCTACATAGAGAAGAGGCAGTCCCGCACATAACCACTTATTACCTTCAATCTCTGAGGCAAGTCCTTTGTATTATGACCCATACATTACATATTAGCCTGACTATTCTTAGGTACTTGTAGCCAGATTAGTTGGGTAGATTTACCCTACAAATTTGGGACCAACATCGCGTCATCATAGTTACTTGTTATATGCAATGTCTCACATCAGCCCCAAAGTTACATTGCTGGTAGCCAGATCAGCTGGGTAGACTTTCATGTGCTTTTCACTAACATCGCATCGTTATAACTTAGTCATAATCTATCACTCTCTACATATATTATCACACACCTCACCGTTTCCATAATCAAGGCCATATAAGAGATCTTTCCTATTTCGCCTTTAACATTAATTACCTTTCTAAGTGAGATTTTAATAAAATTACTAACCTATTTAACTATGCAATTATACATTAATTAAGCTAATACACACACACACACATATACGCACCCAGTAATTTCTAAGTGTGCAGAATATATGCCCAAAACTAGTGTTTTAATGTCAACTCCTTAAATAATTACACAAGTCTCATTCCATATTACCAACAATACCAAAATTCCAATATTCATATCAAACGTTCCAATCAACAGGCTTGCATACAATTAAAATTTAAACCCAACTTATTACATCAAAATAATGGAATATATTGATAGAAGAAACTTACAATTCCAATTTGTATGCTCTATTCAACTTTTTTTGTACATAAAAATAAATAAAGGAATTTCTATTTAATTCATGAGAATAAGCTGTGCAAACAACGAATAAATTCGTACCTTACATACTATTCCTTAATCAGAACCCTTTAACAAAATTCAAAGAAAAAGAATAAGGAGTGGAATAGAAGGTAAAATTATTAAAACTGCAAATCTATGCTATTTCCATTATTTTGACATAAACAATTGAGCTTCCAATATAGAATTAACGTTTCGCATTGAAGGAGTTTTAAGGGTTTATAATATAATGTTTTCGCAAACCAAGACTCCCCATGGTATATTCAAACCCAAACTATACTGATCAGTTACTAAAACAGAAAAGCTAAGATTTCCAATCATAGTATATCCTTAGCTTTGCCGCATTTGGATTTGACACACCTTTGACAATCTTTATTAGATCTCTTCATTTTGATATATATACAGCAAGGGATTTGTACATATAGATTAGATTCAGAAATTGAGGGATTAGAGGAGATTAAGAAAATAAATAATAAACAAAAATAGATGTATGTGATTTCTTACCTGAAACCCTTGTGGAGTTTTCTGAATCTATAAAGAGACGAACTGACAGAGCTTCGCTAATATTCTTAAAATGTTTTATGAATAAAAGTGAGGGGTCCAGTGTCTTATTTATAGTAGTTGGAATGCACTGGAACCATTGGATGAAGGTCGGTTGGAAATTATCAAATCCAGAATGTTCATATTCACAAACCCAAGCCGCCACTTAATAGGGAGTGCTCGACCGTCCCTCTAGCACCGATCGACTGCTAGTGGCCGACCAATCGAGGCTAGTTGTCGGCCTCTCCTTTTGTTCAGAGAACGTTAATTTTGTGTCATTGTTTTATTTATTATTTTACTTAATCATACTTTAACGTTAACGTTGATTTTAATGTTTACTTAACCCTCAAGTCAAATTACTGTTAATTTTTGAATTTAAAATTTTAAAATTAATTATTCATTCGGATTTGAATTCTATTCAAATTATTTTAAACTCGAAAACTTTCGAAATCCATAACTTTCTCGTTTGAGCTCTGTTTTCAATATATTATATATGGAAATTGATTAAAATTTCATGAATGCAATGACATAACATTAGTGGTCAAATTACAACTTATGAAAATTTTCATTTTTATCCCTATCTTATTTAATTTAATTTATCCAATTTATTTATTGTAACAACCTGAAAATTTACCGTTTTTATTTGTGAGTATTTAATTCTATTTAAATATTCAGTTAATGGTTTTTAAAAATAATAAAACCCTTTTTACTTTATAACTAATAGTGCAAAATTTATTTTAAAATTTTGTTTACATAAGTAAATAGTTCGACGGCAAACTGAAAACGTAATTGAAATGCAAATTTCCTATTTTCAGCTTTTATCAAAATACAAGTTGTTAGAAGTTGTAATATCTCTGTTTTGCTTAAACAACAACAATATTTACATTGTTTAAAACACTTTTATTTTGGAAATATAATATTAATGAGTTTTTATAAGTAAAATTTATTTAAATTTCAAATAAAGGATTTGGCATGAAAAGAGGTTTATGTGTAAAGGTGGATTTAGTATGTAGAACCACCTTATTATCCACCATCTTTCTCATTTGCTTGTACTTTGGGTGGCTCACGAAATGATATTTGAGTTGAGAAAAATATGATTTAGGGCATTTTTCTCTTTTGCCTCTTTTATATTGTTTGTTTTTATTCCATCTTTTATACACATACACCTTTCATTTTTCATTTCATTTTAATATTTCATTCTTCTTAAAATTTCAAACTTTATCTTCTCTAATTTTTTAAAATTTTGGAAAAATCACTTCTTTTTGAAGATCAAGAATTCAAGAGCTTAAAGCAAGTTTTCAAAAGCATAGAAATAGTAAAAGTGAGCTATTTCAAACTTGATTTAATAATTTTATGAAATTAATTATTGGGTAAATGTATAGATTAGCTTGGTTGCAAATTTGTGTGATTTTCAGGTTTGGGTATTTATTTGCAAACCATATATTGTGTGTTCGTTACTTTGAAATGAACATATATCTACTGTAAAGCAATATGTACAGGAAAAATATGCACCTCTCATTCTACTTTCATTTTTCAACTTCCTGTTTTGTTGTAAAACCATGCACATCTCACCTTCAAAAATCTGTATCTTCCAATCCGTTCACTTTTAGCCTAAACCATCAACTAGAGAGATGCTAGTTTTAGTTCTACTATATTTTAAACATAGTTTGGGGATTTTTCATCAAGTGCGGAGAGAGTTGCATGTCGATTACAGTAAGTGGCTTTAAAAAGGCGGAATTTTGATAAGTATATTATGGAAAATGGAGTATACCATCGTGTTTATCTCAACAAGTTAGGAATTTAGAAACCGTTCGCATGAATTTTAGTGGCTCGATTCATCGTGGAGGAGGAGATGACCGATTTTCGATCATAAATGGTTTTCCGTCAATTTAGGGGAGGAGGGGTCATGTCGTTGGTGCTAGAGGGAGCCTAGGGTTTGGGGGAGGTGTGGCAGCGTTCGCCTGTGGTCAGATGGTTGGCGTTGAGCTATGGAGTTCAAAATAGGGTATTAAGGTTTTGCGTTTATGGGTTTGGGTTTCTCATTCCAAGGTGACATGGAAAGCACTGAGTGGGGGAGGCCGAGGGTAAAGGAAAGGCTGGCAGTCTCGTTTGTGGTGGTGAATAGGGAAAATAGTGGCCTGTAGCAGCGGCATGAGTGGTTGAATGGAGATGAAGTCACGGTTTTCTTATTTCCTAGGTTGCATTATTTTGAATAGGGGAAGGAGTACTGTAGTTGGAAGTAAGGGGAGTAGGTCTAAGTAATTTGGGTATGGGCCGGCCCTTTTAAATATAATAGGGAATGTTTTTTTTTGAATTTAAATTGTTTATGAAAGTGTTAAATCTTGTAAAAATAATATCTCACTCGTTTTGAATCCGATTCGCCTGCTGATTTTTTGCATTGGACTCGTATTGACAAGTAAAATATGATAGTGTAATTTGTTGATTTTTTTTCTATGATGTTAAAAATATTGACATAATAATAGGGTTGAATTTAATTTCGTTATTTTAAATAATAACGTTGTTAAATTAATTATAAGTTATTGGTGACATCAATTTGACCAAATAAAACATCATTCGATTAAATTGAATTTAATAGATTATTTTTGGACATCTATGTAGCAGAATAAAACACCATTTCGCTATCTATTAAATTGGACATTTATATGACATCTGTTAGCAGAATAGATCTCCATTCTGCCATTTGTTAACTTGGACATTTGTTCTTATATCAGTTAATTAATATATGGATTAATTAATATTGGATAAGTGATGGATTAGCTTTTGATTGCTAATTGTTGATTTTATTTACATATATGCATGTTTATGTAAATACAAGTAGTATGACTTGGAAAGTCAAATTGAATTAAATGGTAGTTGATTTAGTACAATTGTGGTCGCTAAGCCTCTTTCCGATTTCGTAAAGTTATGGATTTAAACTAACTTCAATTGTATAACAATTTGAGGTTAAGTATTTTTTACTGATGTTTTAAAGTAAGTTATTTAATTATTTTAAAAAAGATGTTTAAAGTTATTTAATTTTATTATTGATGACATTTTAAGTCATTTAATTATATTATTAATGATGCTAGTTACTTGGTTTAGTTTTGTCTAAAGTTAATTAATTATTTAATTAATAATGTGTTTAAAGTTAATTTCATATCTTATTAGTGTTGTTTAAAGTAAATCACTTATTTATTTATAATGATTAAAAGTAATTTATTAATTAAATAAAGGTGTTTATAAATGATAAATGGTTTTATAAAAAAGATTATACTTAGTAAAAATGATTTACTAAAGGAGATTTGTAAATAATATTTTGTAAAGGACTTTATAAATCATTTTAGAGTTTTATAAGGAATTTTTATAAATTAATTTGGAAATTTATAAAAGTATTTGTAAATATGAAATGGGCTTATAAAAAGGGAATTTTATAAAGGAATGAGATTTATTTTGACTATTTATCTTTTTTAATTATGGTGGTATGGAAATATTCTTTCCATACTTAACACCGAAGGGTAGTGGTTTGGTTTAATCGGAAATAATGTTTTAAATGAAAATTTTGTTAGCCCATTTAAATATGAATTTGGGAAAAGAGAAAATCTTCCTTAAGTTTTGTAAACATACTTAAACCGTTAAGATAAGTATATGGATATATTTTCTATGTATTGAAAGCATATGTTTTGTGTAATATACTTATACTGTTGAGATAAGTATACAAATGTTTTCCAAGCATTGGAAGGAGTATAAGAGGTTTCTGAAAATATCCTTTGTAATGGTATTTTGAACTGATGATTTGAAGTGGTTTGATTTATGGAACGATTAATTATTAGAGTCTTAGTGAATCCCACATGGAATTAAATCTATGCTTGAATAATTTTTATTTGATAGTTAAATAACCAACTTCAAATATTGACCAAAATATAACTTTGGAAATATCAATGAGAAGCACATGCCATAGCCATCTTAGGTGATGTTGTACTGTAAGTATAAATCTCGTTTTGTTCTCCTAGGAGAAATGCTAAGGAGATCCATCTACTTAAACTCTTAGGGGGTGATCCCCCTCCTATATATTGTCAGTATATTTCCAAAAAGAATCCGAGTTGAGTTTACTAGAAACTAGTGAATGTTGGTTCGAAGAGACCGGGATCAGATAAGTATGAATTACTCGAAAACCACTTCGTTCGAATGCAAGCGTCGTATTGGAGATATTTTGATGATGATGGAATAAAGACGGAGTTCTTTGAAGTGTAAGGTCTACTTGCTACTAACCCTAGGGCTGATTCCAAAATGGATGTAGTGGAAGTAGTGCCTTCAGTTTGTTCATATCATGAACAACTTGTATGAATGAATGTTGGCATTACTTGGTGCCTAGAAGGTAGTGTTAGCATTCCAAGTGGGAATTGATAAGAGAGGAAATGGTAATCGTGACCTCACAAGCCTCACAACCTAGTAATGACTAAAATATGGGATATGCGGCAAGGTTATGTGGTTCGCTACCATTAGAAGCAATCATTCCTCGATTTAGAATGGATATTTATGGATTTGGTATAAAGTGGGGCCATGTATGATGCACATTGTTTTGGAGTCTTGGTCCCGGGGAATGATGTAATCTGGTCTGATATGTTAAACATGTAGGCGGCTCTATGTTGGCAGGGGGTCCATGCGTGGCCCTCGGTACATTTTTCTAGAGGAATACTGTGGCAAGCGGTACCCTAGTAGCCTTGTCATTGTGGGAAATCCAATCTCCAATTCATGCCTTTACGGACTTAGTTGTGCCCAACTATGTTGGAATATGAGACACAAGCATTCCAGCTATTTTATATTTTTATTTTCAACCTTTAGACATTGTTATAATATCACTGGATTTTTATAATAAAGTGTTTTGGTTATCGTAAGGTAAAAACCTCATCCGTGTTTATGTACGGCGTGATTCTATAAGATACTTTCTATTTCAAAAGGTTTTATAAGATATAATAAATCCAAGTGTTGTGTGTTTTCTCATGCTGGTTACCAAACTGATAGAGGCATTATTTTTCATATAATGCTCGGGTAAGATCGAGCATATTTTCTAGATTTAGCTTGGACGCTTTGAAGCTTCAGGAAATAAGCTGGATCCTCCAAGATGTACTTCCGTATTTTCTTTTACCTTCTGTTATTTGATTTCTTGTTTATATTTATTAGCATTTATAAGGATAAATTGTTATAACTGTCCAAGCTGATGGTGGGTTAGTATTGTACTCTGATTTATATATGTATATTAAAATCGCTTTCATTTTATAAAGACTTGTTTAGTATTATATATTACTCGTCACATTTTTTATGAGATTCCTCTTCCTTCTTCTTTTCTTTTTCTCCAATAAGTGTCTTTCCAGCACTTGGATGCTCCGCACGTGAATACCGTGGATGTATTAGCATCGACTTTTGAGGGTCGAAGAGGCAGCTTGTTACATGTGGTATCAGAGCTGAAAGTTAAGCGAGAACCTTGGCTTTGCGAGGGTAAACTCATTAAGAGATAAGGTAATGAAATGTTTTATTATGAGTAGAGTTTATGTATATGAGAGCATGTATTTGTTAGTGTTACAAAATGTTTTATATTGTGGTGATTGATCTGTTGAGTGGTTTATGAATTTCGATCGGTGCATCTGGCCAACGTTATCGATAGGGATTTCTAAATATTTAAACAAGGCCAGCCGGCATGGTATTGTTTTAGATTGGTAAATAAAATAATTTTACTAGGAATATATTTTATATATAAAAGAGAAATTTCAAAAAAATTATAAAGTTATTTTTAATGTGTTTGTTTATTAGGTAATGATAATATTCAATTATCATCATCTAGGGTTTGATTAGTCATACTCGTTCAGTTTTGAGCATTGTTCGTTGTTTATTGATTTATCTGTGGTTTTCCCTTTATACTACATGGGTTGGGTAGATTAAAATGGTGGAAACATTGAAACGAACATCTTGTGAATTAAGTTTCACAATTTGACTATAAGGCGTTTGACATAAATGTTGGATTAAAAATTGATTTTAATAAGATATTTATTTAAAGGTTAAACTATCTTAGAATAATTATTTGAGAAATGATTTGTATAAAGGAGTGATTTTATACCAATTTGGATTATAATAAAGAAACATGTTTTATAAATAAAAGTTTTAAGGATTCAAACCATGGAGTCTTGTAGAAGATTTCAAATTTTTTATGGAAAAATGTAGTATTGTTTTACTTGAAAGTATATTTTATGTATAAATATTTTGGGAAAGAAAATTTGGAAGTAAAGAGTATTTTCTTAGATTGGTACGGGCTTAACTTTCGGTTTGTCTTATGATAATTAGAATAATCTCCTAAGTGACAATCTGATGTTTGCTTAGGCGAATATGGCAGTACACTTAGTAAACTATTATCTTTGTCATTGTACGATCAAAACAAGTTCGAATCCGAGTGAATCCAATGCAAGTGGGAATTTGATATTTGGATTAAAAATATTTATTGGGAAGTATATTTACATTATGGTTACAAAAAGGGAATTTTGAAATAAAAGAAAGGTATTTTTAAGTTAACTAGTTCGAGAGACTTGAAATTAACTAAAAATGGAAAAGAGATGTGTTCGGATGGTAAGCACCTCTCTTGAGTATTACCCTTCTTAATAAGGGGATGTGTGTGATACTATTCGGTAATACCTAATTCCTTGGTATCATTTTGGGGTTACTCGGGCTATATATATATATATTCTTGGGTTAAAATATACAATATCATTTCAAAAAGGATTTTTAAATAAAACCGGATATTTAGATTTTGTGTAACGACCCAGAAATTGATATATATATAAACTAGAGATATAATTGAATTGAATATTCAATTATTGAATTTATTGGAATATATTAATCAATTAATTTCATAGTGAATTAAATAAATGTTTAATTAATATAAAATAATGGAAATATTATTTATAAACTCAGGTTACATAATTATATTGAGAAAAATATAGTAAGAAATATGACTAATTTATGAAATTTAAATACACTACAGAATATCGTGTAGAAGTTGTTGAACGTCATCGGAACGTTGTGTGTAACCGGCATACATACATGAGATATATGTATGTAATCACACACAATAAACAAATAATAAAACATATATATATATATGTGTGTGTGTGTGTGTATAATGTAGAGTATAGATGCATATGAATACATATATATATATTATATACATAAGAAAAGAATAAACAAAAGAGTATGGAAAACATCACATTAACTCACCCTCTCATTTAATGCAAGCATGGCAAGGACAAGAAGGAGGGTACACACGCATGGAAAGGTGGGTGGGGGAGGCTACACGCACAACAATGGAGGGGTGTAGGTGGATAAATGAGGGTATGGAGTGAAGTTATGTGGATGGTGTTGATTTGATGATAAGAAGTGACATATACCTATAGTTTATTCCTAAGACTAATCCTATATAAACCCTCCCTCTCATTCTCTTCTCTTATTTATTATTTTGTTTCATCTTCTTCTTCATAAATCCTCCCAAGCTCAAGAAACCATCAATGGCTTCCATGGTGAGAAACCATAACTAAACAACTAAAAACTCTTCGATATATACATCAATCTTTCACCTCTCTTCATTCTACGAATAACCATCCAAGAATCATCCACTCAAACTCACTCTAGCTCAAAATACTACCCTAGGTCGAACCAAGTTAGGGAGGTCATTTCACTTGCTTCGAGACATCGGACGGTGGAGCTCTGACCGTAGGAACATCCGGTGAAAGTTAGGAAAGGTTTTGGAGAGAAAACTCCGCAAAATCTAACTTTAAATAGCTTTTATGCTAATGAATGTTAGACATGTATTACTAAGTTAAAAACACGTTTGGATGGTTGAGTATGATGATTGGTTAATGATTTGGATATTTAATTAACATACATGAAAAGTTAGTTAAGAAAAAGTTAGTAAACAAGTATATATAAGTTCATATTCATTTACAAGTTAGTTAATGATGGTTAATGATATATGAAATGCTTGAATGACTTGTTGGATGTGATGATGTGTTATAAAAGTATATTGAGAAGTCACGACACACTTACCCTTACATGTGTATACGGAAAAGTAAAGTCTCATATAAAAGAAATCGGTGGGGAAATAGTAACTAAAAGTTATGAAAAATTTGATAAGTGTTTATAATAACTTGTATTCACTTATAAGCATTGTGGAAGTGTTCCGGGGAAAGTCCGGAACAATTTACCAAATGGTCAAATTTGGGCATTTTCCGGAGTGACAGTTCACGGTTATGCGACTTGTAATTTCGAACGGAAGTGTAAAATGCATTTCCAAACAGAATGACTTGAAACGGGAAACGTTTTGTCTGTAAAGTTAATAGCTTTCAAATATTTCTGAAAAGTTAAGTTTTCGATTTGAAACTCTCAAGTTATGAGTAAAACAGTTTTCAAAAAGGTCGTTGTAAGCGCGGTTAAATCCAGATTTTTATAAGTAGAGTTTTATAAATCTAAAAATTATGAAATAAATTTCTAAATTCATTATTAATATAATAATCAGGTTTTGGAAGATAAAAATGAGTTTATACTTGTTAACAAATTCTCTGGAAATGAAGAGAACTCCCAAAATCTTATGTTATTCACGAAGAAGGAAGTATTTATACAACCTATCAAATAGCCCATTCAAGCCCATTATTCAATAACAAGAATATCACAATTGGGCTGGGCGTTATCACAACATATATACAAGCCAACTGAAATAAACGAATGCACAAAACACTATATACAAAAGGTTATACAGAAGTACTACTAATACTACTGAAGCTATGTGTGTATCACAACACTCCCCCTCAAGTTGGTGCATACTCATTCATCATGCCCAACTTGTTACACAAAAGTTTAATTCTTGCACCATTCAAAGCCTTGGTGAACAAATCAGCAAGCTGGTCACTCGATCGAACATGCTTCAGGGTTACTAATCCAGTTTGCACCTTCTCCCTGATGAAATGGCAGTCCACCTCAATATGCTTCGTTCTCTCGTGAAAGACTGGATTGGTAGCGATGTGAACAGCTACTTGATTATCAAACCATAAGTCAACTGCTGTCACATTATCCAATTTCAGCTCAATTAACAAGTGACTTAACCACAATAACTCACAAATTGCGTTGGCCATAGCTCGATACTCTGATTCAGCACTCGAGCGAGACACAACAGTTTGTTTTTTACTTTTCCATGACACTAGATTACCTCCAACAAACATGCAATACCCCGAAGTTGACTTCCTATCTGATTTAGAGCCAGCCCAGTCAGCGTCAGTAAATCCCTCTATTTTATTATGACCATGATTCTTGTACTCAATACCTTGACCTACAGTCCCCTTCAAATAGCACAAAATCTGTTTAAGAGCATTCCAATGATTTACTGTAGGTGCATTCATGAACTGGCTAACCACACTAACTGGAAAAACTATGTCAGGCCTCGTCACTGTCAAATAATTCAACTTTCCAACTAACCTTCTATACATTTCTGGATTATCAAATAACTCACCTTCAATTGTTAGTCCATGATTTGTATCCATAGGAGCTGTGCATGGCTTTGCATCTGTATGTTTTGTTTCTAACAGCAAATCTAACGTATACTTTCTCTGTGTCATAAAGATATGTTCACTGTCTCTGACTACTTCAATCCCTAAGAAGTACTTCAGCTCTCCTAAATCTTTAGTATGAAAATGAGCTTGAATAAATTTCTTCAGATCACTAATACCCTTCTCATCACTCCCAGTTATCACAATGTCATCAACATAAACAACCAAAAGAATTATTCCCTCATGTGAACTTTTATAAAATACAGAGTGATCAAGATTACTCTTCACTATACCCAAATTTTCAATCACTTGACTAAACTTGCCAAACCACGCTCTTGGGCTCTGTTTCAACCCATACAAACTCTTCTTCAGCCTACACACCTTTTTTTCCTCCCCCTGAGCCACAAAACCAGGTGGATGTTCAATATACACCTCTTCTTTCAAATCACCATGTAAGAAAGCGTTTTTAATATCTAACTGATGCAATCTCCAACTATGTGTGGCTGCCAACGAAATAAACAACCTAATCGAGGTCATTTTAGCTACAGGGGAGAATGTCTCACAATAATCAGTGCCATAGACCTGTGCATACCCCTTAGCCACTAAACGAGCCTTATATCTAGCAATTGAACCATCTGGATTTACTTTGACATTAAAAATCCATTTACACCCAATCACTTTTCGGTTTTCTGGTAATTGAACTAATTCCCATGTATGATTTTGATCTAATGCTTTAATTTCTTCTAACATAGCCATTTTCCACTCAGATTTGGATAGTGCTTCCTTCACAGTCTTAGGAACCATAATTTTGTCAATTTTAGATACAAAAGATGAAGCCCCTTGATCTAATTTATCATCTGACACATACGATGAAATAGGATACGTACATTTACGTTTACCTTTTCGAAGAGCAATAGGAAGATTATCCACCTTAGAATCTGGTCTTGAAACCTCACTAACATCAGCACCTTGTCTTGAACCATCACCAACATCTGCTTGCATGTTCACTTCATCTTCCTGTGCAACATGAATATTTTCTTCATCATTTTGTTTACCTTCCTAGAACAGATTAGCATAATAAAATACAGCATCTTCCTCTTCATTTCCTTCCTTTTGTCTCTGTTCTTTATTTGCAATTTCACTAACTGTTGAAGAGAAATAGGGTACATCTTCGACAAATGTTACATCAATTGATACCACATACTTGTGAAGACTGGGACAAAAGCATGTATAACCTTTTTGAAGTCTCGAATATCCAACAAAAACACACTTCAATGATTTTGGATCTAGTTTAGTTAATTGTGGGTTCACATCCCTCACATAGCAAACACAACCAAAAACTTTGGGTTTAACTGGGTATATTGTCTTATTTGGACATAAAACTTGAATAGGAATCTCATAATCTAATACTGTTGATGGCATTCTGTTAATCAAGAAGCATGCTGTACTAACTGCATCTGCCCAAAATACTTTAGGAACATTCATCTGAAACAGAAGTGATCTTGTAGTTTCAATAAGATGTCAATTTTTCCTCTCTGCCACTCCATTTTGTGCTGCTGTATCTACACATGATGTCTCATGAAGTATTCCATGCTCAGCCATGTAAGTACTAAATTGACTAGACATGTATTCTTTTGCATTGTCACTCCTTAGAACTTTGATTGATGCATTAAACTGATTTTTAACTTCAGCACAAAACATAGAAAATATAGAGAAGATTTCTGATCTATTTTTCATTAGATACAACCAAGTTACACATGTATGATCATCCACAAACGTTACAAAATACATATATCCTTTCTTTGACACAGTGGAAGAAGGTCCCCATATATCTGAATGTATTAGATCAAATGCAGATGAAGATCTCTTATTTATTCTAGGACTCAAACTTACACGATGATGCTTAGCAAAATGACAAGACTCACAATCTAATGTAGATACAGAATTAAATTGTGGACAAAGTCTTTTAAGCAATACAAGTGATGGATGCCCTAACTGATAATGAGCTTTAAGAGCAGAGTCAATACTTGAACATGTGATATGATCAGGAGATGTCACGTTGAATGTATATAATCCTCCACTTTGTTGTCCCTTACCAATAACTTGATTCGTCACAAGATCCTGAAACAAGCAATAATCGGGGAAGAAAGATATGCAACAATTAAGACTGCGAGTGATTTGACTCACAGATATCAAATTAAATGATAAACTTGGTAAATATAACACTGAATTCAATGGCAAACGAGAATGCAAATCTACACTTCCAGATCCATGTACATAAGTCTTAGAACCATCAGCTAGTGTAACAGCATGTGGTGACTTATTCAAGTGAATATCAGAAAATAAACTACGATTATGTAATATCCCGGAAATTTGGGGCAATATCAATTTAATAATCTGTTTAAATAATTAAATTGATTGATAATTTTTGATAATAAATATTTGAATTGATTTAATAATCTAATTAAATAAATATTTAATTGGTGAATTTTATCTTTTATAAGTTAATAAAATGATTATTATAGATAAGTATATATTGTAAATAGATTGCCTTTGATTTGAAATTTAATAAATGAATAAAGTCTTATTTTAAATTTCTAATATATATTTTGATAATTAGAAATTATGATTTATTTAATATTAGCTTTTCAAAGCTATTTAAACAAAATAACTATATGGTTTAAAATAAGAATTATAATAAGATTTATTTTATTTCTTTTTAAATATTGCTTAATAAATATGATTTAAGAATGTATATATGTTTAAAATATAATTTGCATATGATATGTTAATTCAATTAGTAATAGTGATAATTTATAATCTCTTTTATAAATTATTTTAAAATTGATAAATAAGTTATTTTCAAACAATATTAATAGTGTATTGTTTTTATATAAATAGACTTTAATAGAAATATGATTTTTATTTCAAATTGAATGTATGTTATAAATTGAATTTAAATTGGATTTTAAAATATAATTTGCATTTGAATTTAAATTAAAATTGGAATTCAAAAGGAGGTAATATTCAAATAGTTTTGAATTTTATAAATATATGTATAAGCTTTTATATATATAGGTAAGTAATTTATAAAATTAAGTAAAGGCTTTTTATTTACATTTAAAATAAATACAAATTACTTAAAAGACATGTGTAATTCTCTAAAGACTTGGTTATAACAAGTGTAAACTAATTAACACATATAAAGACAAGTGTTGAATCCTAAAACAAGTGGCATTTTTAGATTAAATTTTCTTTTATTTTTATTAAATGATTTTCAGCCTAAATACATATACTTTTCTCTATCTATTCTTTGGCAACATTTAAAAGCTAAGAGGAAATAAAAATCTGAAGTAAGAAACTTTCAGCCTGTAACCATTCTTCAAAATCTGTAACAAAATTCTCCTCATAAACAAATTAGTAATCAAACATTCCTCTCAACCAAAATCTGTAATCAATCCTCTAAAAATCTTCTTCTTCAAACCAGTAAAAACATTTTCCAAATCAAAACAAAAGTATGCAATACTTTTTTTAAAAATCTGGAACTCCAATCTGCATTTGTTTAAAACCTGGAATGAAAGCCTGTAACCTCTCTTCAATCTGAAAACAAAGCCTGCATTTTTCAAAATCTGGAAGCATGTTCAAAAGCAAGTTTAAAATCAAGATTTGAGCAACATCTCAATAAAGCAAGATTTTGGCATGCATGCAAGTTTTCTAGTAAGCAATTCAAGTTTTAAATCGAAGGAGAAAAAGGCAATTCAAGTTTTTAATCAAAAGCAACTGCCAGATCAAAATTTAAAGCCTGGGAAATTTCTCTGTTCTTAAAATTAGGTGAGTAACATCTTTATTTAAAATAAACTTAAGTAATTATGGTTGCTTGAATTGTTTCCTGAGATAACCTTGATTTGTGTGTGGATGAATATGATGAAATAGTTTGTATATATGTATGGGTTTTGAATGCATGTTTGCTGTTGCTTTATTCTTCCCTGTTCTAGATTCCAAACTTAAAGATCTGATTCAAACTTCATGAACTCATGATCTAATCCATGTTTAGATGCAAATTGCAAACAAAACGTGTTAGTGTATCATAAATTAAAGTCTAAAATTTTATTTAGGTTAATAAACTTGTAAATGACTTTGGGATGGAATAAATAACAGAGGAACTTTATATAAGTAAAATTTTAAAAATCCTGAATTCGTGAATTAGGAGTATAAATCGATTACTTAAACAAGAACTTAAATTTTAAAACTAAAATTAGAATTTTTAGTTTAGAATTAGAAGAGCATTTCTGGTTTGTCTAGAATTGGAGTTTTGGGTTGGAACTGTCAACCTAGCAGGTCGGGGTGGCCATGGTTTTCTCTGATGATGGAATGGTGATGGTAGAATCATGGAAAAATGGTGAGAAGTGAATCAAAGCAGTGTGGCATTGGAAATTTTGAATTAAAGATTATAACCCTAGTTTTGATTTGGTCGGGAAAATGGTCATCGCGGTGTCGAGAGTGCATCGGAAATAGTAAAGGGTGGTGGGATCGAAGCTATAATCGGTGGCGCTGCTCTGGGTGGGATCGCGTGGTCTCAGATGAACGTTGGCGGCGGCACGAGGTGATTCCAGTTTGGTCGATTATGTGTTTCAGTCGAATCTCTATGCTCGATTTTTGATTTTTGTCCTATTGTTGGATTTGGGTGATCGGAAGGTTGGAAGGGGTCGGCAGCGACTCAGAGGTGTCGGCGATGGTGGCTGGAATGTCTCCGATGTCACGTGCACGTGCACGGTGTACGTCCTGTGCATTTGGAAGTATGCTAGTTGGGGAAGAAAGCTTGAACTTGGGTTGATCTCGAGTAGTTGCCGAGTGTGACTCGAAGGGAAAAGGAAGGGGGGGAAACTCGAAGTTGAAATCAGGGATTTCCAGTTTTTACTCGGGAAATTTGATGTTGGGCTCGGGTAACTTTGTGAGTGCAGTTTTAAATCTGACAGGGTTTAAAATTTAAAATTTGAGTTCAAAATGAAGAGTAGGATTTAAAACAATGTTTAAATCAAATTGTAAAGTAAGGATTCAAATTTAATTTGTATCACTAGTTTGAAATAAATAAGTTTATAACAATGTAAATGTTTTAAACAAATCTAAAATGTTAAAAGTATATTTTTTTTAAAGGTTTGATTTTAAATAAATTGGTTTAAAAATCTTGTAAATTTCTTTTATAAATGTTAAGTGTTCTTAACATTTGATTTAAAAAGATTTTGTATATTTGATTTAAATATTGGTTAAAGTTAAATTGTAATCTATTTTAAATCTTTTAATTTAAAATGAATTAAAAGAAAGATTTTAAAGTAAAATGTTTTAAAGACTTTTGTTAATAATAACTAAAGTAGTTAAAGGTTAATACTTTAGTTCAGAAAGTAATTAAGATTTAACTATATAGGAGTAATTAAATTAATAAGGTAATTAAAGAATAATTGATAATTTAATTAATTAATTGGTAATTAAGAGTTTATCAAGTTGTTTTAAATAAATAATTGATTAAAGATTAATTACCTAAAGAAATAATTAAAGAATTGATAAAAATTAATGAGGGATCATTAATTAAGGATTATTAAATAATTAATTAATATGATTAATTTTGATAATCAATTAGATTAATTAATTTATATGAAATTGGTTAAGTAGAATTACTTAATGGAAGTAATTAAAGGAATTAATTACTTAAGGTAATTAATTAAATAAATTTGATTAAGTTAAATTAATTAATTAAATTAAATTAAGATAATCATTTAAGAGATGTGATAAATATAATTACTTAAATGTAATTAGTGAAGAGTAATTACTTAGGAAAGTAATTAAAGTTAATTAGAGGATGTAATTAACTAAAGAAGATATTTAATAATAAAAGTAATTTTAGTTTAATTACTTTTGTATAATTAATCAAGGGATTAATTAAAGGATAATTAATTTTAGAGAAATTAATTTATGGAAGAGTAATTAAGGGTAGTTAATTACTAAATGTTATTAATCAAAGGTGATTAATAAATGTGGTTTAATTAAGAATTAATTATTAAATATAATTAATTTAAATGATGTAATTAAGGATTGGTTAATTAAGATTAATTAATAAATAATTAGTGATTAAAGTAATTAATTAATTGTAATTAATTAAGGATTAATGTAATCAAGTATAGTTAATTAACTAATGAAGTAATTAAAGATTAATTACTGAATGGTTTAAGATAATTAATTTGTGAAATTAATTAAGTATTAATTACTTAAAGTAATTAAAGGGTAATTAATCAGGAATGATTAATGTAGATGGATACTTAGAGTAATGATTAATTAATTGGTTTAATTAATAATTAATTAAGCAGGATTTATAGGATGAAGTAATTAATTTAATTCACTTTAAATTAATTAAGAGATGAAGTAATTAATTTAATTCACTTTAAATTAATTAAAGACAAAGATAGTTAATTTAATTCATTTTAAATTAATTATGTTGTGATTAAGTAAATCATTGCTTATATAAGAATGGATGACATTGATTGTCTTGAATGGATGTAATCTCAGAAATGAGATAAGAAATGTTGTGTAGTATGAATGCTTGGTTGCATTATGATGGTAATATAGATTAACTATTATGATGTTGATATGGATTACCTATTTTGTTATGAATCATTTGTTTATTTGATAATGTGATTATCAATTGTGATTTGTGAATTATCTATCTGTATGAATATAGATAAGTTAAATTGTTTAAACCTTTAAACAACTTGGCCCTTAAAAGATACGTTTTGGATTTCGAGTAGACCGGGATCGGGTTTCCGTATACCGGAATTCCAGGTCTGGAGACCCGAATACCACATCGATCCAAATTTACGATAGGTCGTGAATCTCAAGTGAAGATGAAGATTCAGAGTGCAAGGGTTATTGTCGTTAACTCTGAGGGTGATTCCAAAACGAGTGTAACGAGATAATGCCTTCGGTTTCGTTCGAACCCGGAACGAACTTGTATGGATTGAATGCTTTCAGCACATCGTCAGGCGGACGATGAGCATTCTAAGTGATATGTTCTGATTAAAGGTAATCGTAACCTCAAGCCTCATCAACCGGGAATGGCTAAAACAGGGGAGGTGCAGCAAGGCTTCGTGGGTAGCACCCACTGAGAGCAAGATAGATCCCTGTCTAGAGGTCCCTTTTCTTTTATTCGGCTTAGTGTGTGGTTGGTCGCGCCAACTACGGGATTATCTTGTTCGGGATTATCCAGTAAGGGATGGTTCCGGCTTTGTGTTGCAGGGGAGCGGGCGTACTCCTCGGTACGGTGATCTAGGCCACGTACTGTGACGGGCGGTACCCCAGTAGCCCTGCCATTGTATGGAATCCAAACTCCAATAAGTGCCGTACGTATTAGTTGTGCCCAACTATGTTGGAATGTGAGATGTAAGCATTTCAGCTATTTCTATATTTTACTTGAAAACCCTAGACCCTATTATAATAAAATCAGATTTCCTATCAAATGTTTTGGTTAGCGTAAGGTAAAAACTTACACATGTTTATTTGTGGGGAGTCTTACGTGATACCTTTTCTTTCTAAAGGTTTTGAAGTTAAGCAAGTTTAACTTGTTACTCACACCAGACCCATGTCTGACCCAAGTGTTTATTTCTGTTTTATAAACTCTTGGGTACTCAAATTTTTACGAGTAGCCAAGGGATTCAGGTTTAGCTTTGACGAATATTCTGGAGGAGCAATGGAGCAGGAGGCTTCGGCGTTCGTAGATATAGTATTCCGCTGTGTTGATATCTGTGATAGTGTCTTGTCTTGTATTTGAGTTGTAATGTCTAGACAGATGTTTATAACTGTCTAGTAAGTGATGTATATGCTGTGTAACTCTGTAAATTGTTGTATACTATGTAATAGTTTATGTTATTAATATAATTTATTCGTTCCGCTGTGAGATCGTTGTTGTTGTTTCTTTCTTTCTTCTCTTCTTTTCTATTTTCTACCCCTTTCTTTCTTATTAACGATGCGACTTTCTGTGGAGAGAAAGTACGTGGTCGTTACAGTGGTATCAGAGCATAGGTTGAGCGAATGCCTAAGCTTTTAGTTAAGTGAACATCAGAACACTAGGTTGAGTGAATACCTAGGTTGGGAAGGGTTGTTCATTAGAGATAGGATCTGTAGCAACCTATTTGAGTGTATATATATATACGAGAGCACGTATTTGTTAGTTATATAAAATGATTTTATATTGTGTTAATTGATCGGTTGAGTGGTATATGGATTCTGGTCAATACGAGTAGCTAACGTTATTGATAGGGATCTCTAAACACTTGGACCAGGCCAACGGACACAATATTGTTTTAAAAAGGTAGATGAAATAATTTTACCCAGATATAATTTCTATATAAAAAAGTATCATTTTAAATGTATATGGTATTTGTAATGATTGGTTGAGATGATAATAATTTATCATCTAGGATTAGGAGTCTGAGTGTTGAGGTTGGAAGAGTATCTGTCGAGACTGTAAACCTAATACCGTCTCGAGTGAACTTTACAGTTGTGTAAGGATTTCACAATCTCTGAAGGAAACCTGTTAAGGTTCGGAGTTCATCTTAGGAGTTGGATGAGTAGAGTTGGATCTGTCGGAGAACAGAAGCGAGTGATGGTATCTCAGGTAATAGTAGCTGCGTGATGAGATGCAGTGACTATGGATGTTCCCGAAGATGTTTTCTTTGGAACAAGTTAATGAAGTGTGTCTGCTTCGGTGTTGTGGTTGAGTTCAGCATGGTGTTTCTATTTGGTTTGGGTTCGAGTTTCTCGAAGAGCTTTGGAAAAGGAAGTCTTTGGCATCTGTGGCAGCAGTGCAGCTCGGAGTGTTCTGTTTTAGCAGGAAGTTTTCTGGCTGAGCAATTTTCTAATGGTGAAGTTCAGAAGCAGCAGAGTGGATCCATTTCTTCGATAGATTGGATAGTTAAGTATGAGCTGTTCTGATTGGTAAAGAGAGAACAGTTTTCTTTGGAATTAGGCTGGGTTGATTGCAAAAGTGACTTGCGATAGATTGAGTATTCTCTTGAGTTATCTGAGATTTTCTGGGATGTGTTGTCCAGTTTGTGCTTGTGTTCTTCATCAGCATTTTCATTCTACTCCAGATCAGAATGGTGCAGCGGAAGTAGTTTGGCGAGTGCATCTGTTTGTCTTTTCCAGATAGGAGAAGTTAGTTCGATCTTTTGATGTTTGTGAGTAGAGTTTTGTTTTGGATTGGGTTGATCTTGAGGAGATCATTGTGTGGAGTTATTTTTAGTCTAGTTTGTTTCTAGAAGCATCAGCGAAGGTTGAGCTGATCAGGAAGGATGTAGACAGCTCAGGATCGTCTGAAGAATTTTGTGGATAAGAGATGAAGGAATTTTGAATTCGAAGTTGGAGACTTCGTTGTTGTTAAAGTTTTCTCTGGTAAAAGGGAGCTATAAGATTGGGTAAGTCTGGGAAGTCAGCTCCGAGTTGTTTTGGATCTTTTCTATGTTCTGATTTGGATAGGAGTTTGATCTACTGGATTGAATTGTCAGTTTGGATAACTGGAATTCAATGTATTTTACGTATCTCTGAGGGAGTACGTATTTGATCTATCTCTGGTTTTGAAACCAGCAGTTCTGGAGGTATTGGTTGTTGAGTCAGACTCGTCTGTAGTCTGATATCTTGTTTAGTTCTATAGATCTAGATGAGTAGGAGCTCTATAGCTTAGTAGTGTTGATTGTCTGGATTCTGTAGAGCGAGTCTCCCGGTATATATATATACTTGGGGAAACTCGAGGAAATTCTATTCAGAATTTTTCGCTGGATAGTTAGAATTGTTTGTTTGGATGATTGGTTGCTATGATTGTTAGCATATGGATGATAATACATCCTTGTGATTTAAAAAGATTATTAAATTACCTTTGTTTTAAATTTCGGGGACGAAATTATTTTAAGGGGGGAGGAATGTAATATCCCGGAAATTTGGGGCAATATCAATTTAATAATCTGTTTAAATAATTAAATTGATTGATAATTTTTGATAATAAATATTTGAATTGATTTAATAATCTAATTAAATAAATATTTAATTGGTGAATTTTATCTTTTATAAGTTAAATAAAATGATTATTATAGATAAGTATATATTGTAAATAGATTGCCTTTGATTTGAAATTTAATAAATGAATAAAGTCTTATTTTAAATTTCTAATATATATTTTGATAATTAGAAATTATGATTTATTTAATATTAGCTTTTCAAAGCTATTTAAACAAAATAACTATATGGTTTAAAATAAGAATTATAATAAGATTTATTTTATTTCTTTTTAAATATTGCTTAATAAATATGATTTAAGAATGTATATATGTTTAAAATATAATTTGCATATGATATGTTAATTCAATTAGTAATAGTGATAATTTATAATCTCTTTTATAAATTATTTTAAAATTGATAAATAAGTTATTTTCAAACAATATTAATAGTGTATTGTTTTTATATAAATAGACTTTAATAGAAATATGATTTTTATTTCAAATTGAATGTATGTTATAAATTGAATTTAAATTGGATTTTAAAATATAATTTGCATTTGAATTTAAATTAAAATTGGAATTCAAAAGGAGGTAATATTCAAATAGTTTTGAATTTTATAAATATATGTATAAGCTTTTATATATATAGGTAAGTAATTTATAAAATTAAGTAAAGGCTTTTTATTTACATTTAAAATAAATACAAATTACTTAAAAGACATGTGTAATTCTCTAAAGACTTGGTTATAACAAGTGTAAACTAATTAACACATATAAAGACAAGTGTTGAATCCTAAAACAAGTGGCATTTTTAGATTAAATTTTCTTTTATTTTTATTAAATGATTTTCAGCCTAAATACATATACTTTTCTCTATCTATTCTTTGGAAACATTTAAAAGCTAAGAGGAAATAAAAATCTGAAGTAAGAAACTTTCAGCCTGTAACCATTCTTCAAAATCTGTAACAAAATTCTCCTCATAAACAAATTAGTAATCAAACATTCCTCTCAACCAAAATCTGTAATCAATCCTCTAAAAATCTTCTTCTTCAAACCAGTAAAAACATTTTCCAAATCAAAACAAAAGTATGCAATACTTTTTTTAAAAATCTGGAACTCCAATCTGCATTTGTTTAAAACCTGGAATGAAAGCCTGTAACCTCTCTTCAATCTGAAAACAAAGCCTGCATTTTTCAAAATCTGGAAGCATGTTCAAAAGCAAGTTTAAAATCAAGATTTGAGCAACATCTCAATAAAGCAAGATTTTGGCATGCATGCAAGTTTTCTAGTAAGCAATTCAAGTTTTAAATCGAAGGAGAAAAAGGCAATTCAAGTTTTTAATCAAAAGCAACTGCCAGATCAAAATTTAAAGCCTGGGAAATTTCTCTGTTCTTAAAATTAGGTGAGTAACATCTTTATTTAAAATAAACTTAAGTAATTATGGTTGCTTGAATTGTTTCCTGAGATAACCTTGATTTGTGTGTGGATGAATATGATGAAATAGTTTGTATATATGTATGGGTTTTGAATGCATGTTTGCTGTTGCTTTATTCTTCCCTGTTCTAGATTCCAAACTTAAAGATCTGATTCAAACTTCATGAACTCATGATCTAATCCATGTTTAGATGCAAATTGCAAACAAAACGTGTTAGTGTATCATAAATTAAAGTCTAAAATTTTATTTAGGTTAATAAACTTGTAAATGACTTTGGGATGGAATAAATAACAGAGGAACTTTATATAAGTAAAATTTTAAAAATCCTGAATTCGTGAATTAGGAGTATAAATCGATTACTTAAACAAGAACTTAAATTTTAAAACTAAAATTAGAATTTTTAGTTTAGAATTAGAAGAGCATTTCTGGTTTGTCTAGAATTGGAGTTTTGGGTTGGAACTGTCAACCTAGCAGGTCGGGGTGGCCATGGTTTTCTCTGATGATGGAATGGTGATGGTAGAATCATGGAAAAATGGTGAGAAGTGAATCAAAGCAGTGTGGCATTGGAAATTTTGAATTAAAGATTATAACCCTAGTTTTGATTTGGTCGGGAAAATGGTCATCGCGGTGTCGAGAGTGCATCGGAAATAGTAAAGGGTGGTGGGATCGAAGCTATAATCGGTGGCGCTGCTCTGGGTGGGATCGCGTGGTCTCAGATGAACGTTGGCGGCGGCACGAGGTGATTCCAGTTTGGTCGAGTATGTGTTTCAGTCGAATCTCTATGCTCGATTTTTGATTTTTGTCCTATTGTTGGATTTTGGTGATCGGAAGGTTGGAAGGGGTCGACGGCGACTCAGAGGTGTCGGCGATGGTGGCTGGAATGTCTCCGATGTCACGTGCACGTGCACGGTGTACGTCCTGTGCATCTGGAAGTATGCTAGTTGGGGAAGAAAGCTTGAACTTGGGTTGATCTCGAGTAGTTGCCGAGTGTGACTCGAAGGGAAAAGGAAGGGGGGGAAACTCGAAGTTGAACTCAGGGATTTCCAGTTTTTACTCGGGAAATTTGATGTTGGGCTCGGGTAACTTTGTGAGTGCAGTTTTAAATCTGACAGGGTTTAAAATTTAAAATTTGAGTTCAAAATGAAGAGTAGGATTTAAAACAAAGTTTAAATCAAATTGTAAAGTAAGGATTCAAATTTAATTTGTATCACTAGTTTGAAATAAATAAGTTTATAACAATGTAAATGTTTTAAACAAATCTAAAATGTTAAAAGTATATTTTTTTTAAAGGTTTGATTTTAAATAAATTGGTTTAAAAATCTTGTAAATTTCTTTTATAAATGTTAAGTGTTCTTAACATTTGATTTAAAAAGATTTTGTATATTTGATTTAAATATTGGTTAAAGTTAAATTGTAATCTATTTTAAATCTTTTAATTTAAAATGAATTAAAAGAAAGATTTTAAAGTAAAATGTTTTAAAGACTTTTGTTAATAATAACTAAAGTAGTTAAAGGTTAATACTTTAGTTCAGAAAGTAATTAAGATTTAACTATATAGGAGTAATTAAATTAATAAGGTAATTAAAGAATAATTGATAATTTAATTAATTAATTGGTAATTAAGAGTTTATCAAGTTGTTTTAAATAAATAATTGATTAAAGATTAATTACCTAAAGAAATAATTAAAGAATTGATAAAAATTAATGAGGGATCATTAATTAAGGATTATTAAATAATTAATTAATATG